>OY829914.1:5969531-7409804 GCA_963691935.1 Nephrotoma guestfalica
GATGTCCGGTATACCAGAAAGCGCTGCAAAAAGAGCGTTGGAAATGAAAGTCATCCAAGTCAATCTTAACCACTGTGAGGCTGCCCAGGACCTGCTGCAGCAATCCATACAGGAAGTGAAAGCGGACATTGTAATTGTGTGTGAGCAATATAGGAACCTTGATAGACGGTGTTGGGCTTCAGATAGATCGAATCGAGCTGCTGTATGGGTTTATGGTATACCTACCCCCTACAGAATGTTGGTGTGAGTTCTGTACCCGGGTTTGTCAGAGCCAAAGTGAACCGCGTTCATATTTATAGTTGCTACGCACCCCCTAGTGAGTCACCTGTTCCCGCAGCAACCCGATTGTGTGTTAGAAGTATTAGACAACGAGGAGGATGATATACCACCAGTTACTGAGGAGGAGGTTCTAAAGGCATGTGGCAAAGTGGGTAACAATAAAGCTCCTGGCGCGGATAATATTCAGAATATTGCATTGAAGTCGGCGGTAAAAGCATACCCAAACTTATTCACGGAAGTATATACTGCAGGAACAGAGACTAGTATTGTTGCCAAAAGGAGACAAACCACCAGTTGAGTCGTCTTCCTGGCGTCCAGTCTGTCTGTTGGATATGGCAGGCAAAACCCTAGAGAGAGTTGTATGTGACCGGTTACAAGAGGCTATAGTTAGAGCAGGAAACCTGGCAGAGCTGCAGTATAGCTTTCGAAAGGCGCACTCAACAGTGGATGCGATTAAAGAGGTTGTAGATACGGCACACCAGGCGATATCCGGTTCTCGATGGCTACGTGGTAGTAAAAAATACTGTGCCATAGTTACATTGGACGTGGAAAACGCATTCGACAAGGCGAATTGGAGCTGCATATTTAACGCACTGACGTGGATGAACGTACCGAAGTACCTGCTGAGACTAGTTTCCAGCTACTTTAGCGAGAGGATCTTGATGTATGATACGGAGGAAGGAAAGAAAACTTACGAGGTGACTGGTGGAGTTCCTCAAGGATCAGTGTTAGGTCCTACACTCTGGAATGTGATGTACGATGGTGTACTTCGACTACCCATACCAAGTGATGCACAGGTGATTGGATTTGCGGACGACATCGCGATTGTAGTTGTCGCAAAACACAGAGAGGAGATTGTGGACAACTGTAATAGGACGGTCAGACTTATTCAACAGTGGTTAACATCTGCTGGGCTGCAACTAGCAGAACATAAAACAGAAGCTGTTCTTATTACTAGCCGAAAAGTAATGGAGAACGTAACCTTAGAGATTGGAGCCCAACAAATTGTTAGTCAACCCTTCCATCAGGTACCTAGGAGTAATGATCGATACCAGATTGTCATATAAGACACATCTCATTACCACTAGCGAGCGAGCAAGGAGAGTTAATGCGGCACTAGCACGAATAATGCCGAATACAAGAGGGGCGCGGATGAGCAGCTGAGTTCTGTTCACCAACGTCGTTACATCTATAATGATGTATGGGGCACCAATTTGGGTCAACTCGTTGGAGAAGAATACTTATAGACAAAGAGTAGCAACAGTTCAGAGGTTAAGTGCCCTGAGAGTATTGTGCGCATTTCGGACGGTGTCAGAAGATGCTGCTGATGTTCTTGCGGGAATGCCTCCAATAGATCTACTTGCCAAGGAGCTCCAAACCACTTACCTGCGTCGTGGTCAAGAAACAAAAGCGGAGAACCACCGATTAGCACGTGCTGAGACGATTACTGTATGGCAGAGAAGATAGAGTGAGTCGACGAATGGTAGATGGACCCGGCGTCTGATCCCCTACATCGAGAGGTGGCTAAACAGGCGACCCGGTGAAGTGCATTACCATCTGACGCAGTTTCTGACGGGTTATGGTTGCTTTAGATCATACCTGTTCAAATTCAAACACGAAGAGTCACTAGATTGCCCTTTATGCATCGGAGTAACGGAGAATGTAGAGCATGTATTATTCGAGTGTCCACGATTTGCTGAGGAGAGAAGGAGTATCTGTGTACGTGGGGCCCAACGAACGCCGGAAAATTTAGTGGAGTTTATGCTGGCATCTCAAGATGTGTGGAACGCCGTAAGCGGAAGTGTCTCACGGATAATGAGAGAGTTGAGATGCCTCGAAAGAAGCAGAAGTTCAGTGAGGAGTTAATTCCAGCCGAGCAGCGAAAGCTGAGCCTGCCTTGCGAAGTAATACCTAACGGTAGTTCCACGGGGCCGAACGGCATGGTTTATCGGGGGTGGTGGTTTGGTCGGTAAGACACCGACACTATCACGAGTTTGACATATGGGTTCACGCGTGAAGCCTATCGAAGGTTCGCCTCCTCCGCCCATAAAAAACACACACACACACACACACACACATCTTCTCAACCAGATGAACAAATTTCTTTCGGCCATGTAGTCTTTGTGATATATTTTTCATATACAACTGTAATATTGGTTTTGATGGATTACACTCAACACTTTCATGCTGACTTCAGGTTCCCAATTAAAACTGTTCTGAACTCACTTCTCTGCAATTCCATTCGCTTGAGGACAGTATGTTGAAAACAAAATTTTTCAGCTTGGTAATCACATCTGACGCCGTTGTCGGTTTGGTAATCACATCTGACTTCCAACCACTTCAATCTTGAATCAGTTAAAAATTTGCCTCCCGCAAAATGTAAAAATATAGGCGGTATCTAATTTTTTCTATACATATTCAACAATCATTTTGAAAATGGGTTGGATTTGAATTGCACGTGCTAACATCTTCAGGCCAAACATTTCCTAGCAGTAAAATCGGGTTTAGTAAACATTTTTCGATCAGTTTATCACAAATTTTTTGAAAAATAGTTAAATTTACTTTAATTCAAGTAAATTTTGGCTTTACTCGAGTGTTCGCCCATATCCTTATTCGGATTTTCTAACACACACTGAGATATCGCTAAATACTTAATACTATAATACTAAATATCGCTTCCTCTCGTTGACATCATTTTTTCAGCGTAGCATCCTGTCTCGTTTCTCGCGTCACTTTTCCGTGTTTAATGGATCGATTTCCGCAATTCAGTATGTTCAATTTTAACTTTTTAAACACGTGTTAGTCAAATCACTCACAGAAGTACACACATACGAGTATTAAATGAAACAATATGTGATATTAAAGTCGTGTTGACGTGCAGGCAATCTCATGAAATCGCCAGTCGACACAAGACGGTCTTCACATAGAGACAGCCTTGGCCGTTTAATTAAAAATTTTCCCGTTATGAAAAAACTGGCCGCTGATCCAGAACAGTTAATACAAGCAAGCGTAAACGCAATGTAAAACCATTATTGTCTATGACGAATTTTTGGATGATTGCAAGTATTCGCTAAAAATACTGGATCCTATTAGCCAATTAATTAAAGAATCGTTTGAGGTATCGAAAAATCCAATATACTCCGAAACAAATTCCAAATTTAAACCAAACAGAGGATGGAAATGATTTTAAATAAATATTCGTTATCAGCTTATTATCTGAATCCAAAATTTAATAACAATTTAACGAAGGACTAAGCAAGTGACCGATTTTCTCTTGTCACAACCTAATACTACCGGGGGCTGATTGAGTTGAATGAATTTAGAGAGAATGAAAACATTTTTAACCCTTCGCCTCATGAATTTTTTATCAATAATAAAAAATTACTGGTGTCAATCGATCCAATCGAAATAATGAAATTTCAAAGAAAATTCAATTTTCCGTTTTCGTGAAAACGTAAATTTTCTTTGATTGCATATATGCAAGATCATGTAACAAAGGCCAATAAAATTAAATTTTTTTTTTATATTTATTTATTACAACTATTTACAAATCATCTAGTAATTTATCTTTCATAATTTATATTCTTGTTTGGAGGGTTGTAGCCCTTTGGCTAGTCCCCTTTACAATTTTATTATATTTTTAGTCGATCCTCATTGGACTTGGTTTCTTCCTTCGCAGCCGTCTTACTGGGTTTGAATCATCCCACATACGACGTATCTCAGCATTTTGGTGTAGACTAATACGTTGCATGCGTTTTCTCGCGTGTTTGCTTATTTCTTCACTAACGAAATCCATCTTATCTCATATCTCATTTCTTAAATACCACGGTGCATTAACTATTCCACGAAGGACTTTGCTTTGGAATGACTGGATGATATTGACAAGGGTTTTTTTTGTACAGCCCCAGAGCTGAATACCGTAAGTCCACACAGGTTTAGGATTTGCCGGTATAGTAGCAATTTATTATGTAGAGTTAGCTCAGAATTTCTTCCTAAGAGCCAATTCATCTTTCTGTATTTCATGTTTAACTCTCCTTTTTTTCTTTTTCACATGCTCTTTCCATTTTAGTTTCGCGTCTAGAGTCATGCCTAGATATTTTGCCGGATTTGCATAGGGAATTTGTTGGGAGTTCAGTTCTACTGGTATCCAGTTGACCTTCTTGTTGGTAAAGTTTACGTGAACAGATTTTGTTTCATTAAGTTTTATTCGCAATCTGTTGGCCTAGATACTGACAATATTAGTAGCTCTTTGCATTTTGCTTGTAGATTCTTCTATGCAATTAGCAACTGCTAAGATGGCCGTATTATGCACAAGCGTCGCTATGTTCGCCTGTTGGTGGTTGACAAAGTTGGTCCCAGAACGCTACCTTGTGGTACTCCTGCTGATATTTTATTTATTTCTGAGTATTCGCCATCTAATTTAACTCGAAAGTGTCGGTTAGATATGTAAGATTTTAGAATTTCATAAAACTGCTTTGGTAAGTCTCTTTGTAATTTATATTCCAAACCTTTATGCCATACTCCGTCAAAGGCCTGTGCTACATCCAAGAAGACGCTTGAACATACTTTCGTTTTTTTCAAGTACGTCTTCAATTATGTTTGTAATTCGGTGTACTTGTTCTATTGTTGAATGGTTTACTCTGAAGCCAAATTGATGTGGAGGAATAAGATTTCCTTTTGCTATTATTGGTTTATCTTTAGGACTAAATTAAATAAATAAATAACAATTCATAATACCTACAAAATATGTCTATATAACATACTAAATATACGAGTATAACAAGTCATTTGTGAAAATGCTGGAATGCCAAGAACTGGTAGAGCCAGCCAGAGATAATTCAGGTTGATTTGAACCATCAGAATTTTTTAAAATGCGTTTATAAAGCAGCCAAGAATTAACGGTCCTCATATCGAGCAGATGATAAAATGTTCTAAGGTACCGTTTAATTTTGTATCTTTCGATCATACTGTTGAATAAATCAACACCCTCCATGAATGAGTTATACTTCTTAATAATTTGCAGACACTCTATTGTGACAGGATTCGGTAGCTCAACCACAAAACCAATCGGCATATTTTCTATATCCAAAGGATCTTATTTTACATCGAGGTGAGGTTACCAAGATGTTGGAAGTTTGGTTTCGAACTAATGAAACATTAAACCCTTTAAATTAAAAAAACTCTTTCACCTCGATACAAAAAAAAAAGATCTGGCTATCACCCAGAATAACCCAAAATTTCATATAAATATGCGAGTATAAAAATGGTGCACAAAATGTATGTCAGTGCATCAGTTGAGAACGACTGAACTGATTTGGCTCAATCTTTATGTTGTTTTCGCATTTGGCCGAAGATGCAGATGGTTCTTTCGAAAGAAAATTTTGGGAAAGTACACGAAAAATGGTGGTTTTGTACGGGATTTCGCGCGTATCCTATCCAGATGATCTTTTAGAAGAGGAAAATCTGAGTGGGAAACTCGAAGACTTCCGGAAAACCCCGAAAAAATTGAATTTTTTTTCTATGAAATTTTGAATTTTTTGCATGTTTTGTTACATTTGACTCAATATCTGGTGGCGGTCTGGTGTAATAAATTATTAAAGATGGTAGAATCAACCCTTAACTTACCTATTCGAGGCTTCTACCGTTGGGAGCCAATCCCGCGTATCGTGACACAAAAATATTTTATTACACAACTGAACAAGGTTGACCTGCCCACCACAATGTCCAAGGAGTAACATTTGACTCAATATCTGGTGGCGGTCTGGTGTAATAAATTATTGAAGATGGTAAAATCAACCCTTAACTTACCTATTCGAGGCTTCTACCGTTGGGAGCCAATTCCGCGTATCGTGACACAAAAATTATTTATTACACAACTGGATAAGGTTGACCTACCCACCACAATGTTCATGGAGTAACATTTGACGCAATATCTGGTGGCGGTCTGGTGTAATAAATTATTAAAGATGGTAGAATCAACCCTTAACTTACCTATTCGAGGCTTCTACCGTTGGGAGCCAATTCCGCGTATCGTGACACAAAAATTATTTATTACACAACTGGATAAGGTTGACCTACCCACCACAATGTCCAAGGAGTAACATTTGACTCAATATTTGGTGGCGGTCTGGTGTAATAAATGATTAAAGATGGTAAAATCAACCCTTAACTTACCTATTCGAGGCTTCTACCGTTGGGAGCCAATTCCGCGTATCGTGACACAAAAATTATTTATTACACAACTGGATAAGGTTGACCTACCCACCACAATATCCAAGGAGTAACATTTGACTCAATATCTGGTGGCGGTCAGGTGTAATAAATTATTAAAGATGGTAAAATCAACCCTTAAATTACCTATTCGAGGCTTCTACCGTTGGGAGCCAATTCCGCGTATCGTGACACAAAAATATTTTATTACACAACTGAACAAGGTTGACCTGCCCACCACAATGTCCAAGGAGTAACATTTGACTCAATATCTGGTGGCGGTCTGGTGTAATAAATGATTAAAGATGGTAAAATCAACCCTTAACTTACCTATTCGAGGCTTCTACCGTTGGGAGCCAATTCCGCGTATCGTGACACAAAAATTATTTATTACACAACTGGATAAGGTTGACCTACCCACCACAATGTTCATGGAGTAACATTTGAGTCAATATCTGGTGGCGGTCAGGTGTAATAAATTATTAAAGATGGTAAAATCAACCCTTAAATTACCTATTCGAGGCTTCTACCGTTGGGAGCCAATTCCGCGTATCGTGACACAAAAATATTTTATTACACAACTGAACAAGGTTGACCTGCCCACCACAATGTCCAAGGAGTAACATTTGACTCAATATCTGGTGGCGGTCTGGTGTAATAAATTATTGAAGATGGTAAAATCAACCCTTAACTTACCTATTCGAGGCTTCTACCGTTGGGAGCCAATTCCGCGTATCGTGACACAAAAATTATTTATTACACAACTGGATAAGGTTGACCTACCCACCACAATGTTCATGGAGTAACATTTGACGCAATATCTGGTGGCGGTCTGGTGTAATAAATTATTAAAGATGGTAGAATCAACCCTTAACTTACCTATTCGAGGCTTCTACCGTTGGGAGCCAATTCCGCGTATCGTGACACAAAAATTATTTATTACACAACTGGATAAGGTTGACCTACCCACCACAATGTCCAAGGAGTAACATTTGACTCAATATCTGGTGGCGGTCTGGTGTAATAAATGATTAAAGATGGTAAAATCAACCCTTAACTTACCTATTCGAGGCTTCTACCGTTGGGAGCCAATTCCGCGTATCGTGACACAAAAATTATTTATTACACAACTGGATAAGGTTGACCTACCCACCACAATATCCAAGGAGTAACATTTGACTCAATATCTGGTGGCGGTCTGGTGTAATAAATTATTAAAGATGGTAAAATCAACCCTTAAATTACCTATTCGAGGCTTTTACCATTGGGAGCCAATTCCGCGTATCCTGGCAGAAAAATATTTTATTACACAACTGGATAAGGTTGACCTGCCCACCACAATGTCCAAGGAGTAACATTTGACTCAATATCTGGTGGCGGTCTGGTGTAATAAATTATTAAAGATGGTAAAATCGACACTTAAATTCCCTATTTGAAGCCTCTACCATTGGGAGCCAATTCCGCGTATCGTGACACAAAAATTATTTATTACACAACTGGATAAGGTTGACCTGCCCACCACAATGTCCAAGGAGTAACATTTGACTCAATATCTGGTGGCGGTCTGGTGTAATAAATTATTAAAGATGGTAAAATCGACACTTAAATTCCCTATTTGAAGCCTCTACCGTTGGGAACCAATTCCGCGTATCGTGACACAAAAATATTTTATTACTCATCTGGATCAGGGCTTAACTACTCTCGACAAGACTTCTTGCAACATTTTTCCTAAAATCTGGTGGCCGTCTTGTGTAAATTTTTTTATTAAATTTGGTTAAATTGACGTTTTTGAAATATATGATCGTTTTGGGGTGAAATTTACCCTTAGGATAGTTATAGGGGTGGTCTTGAACTAACTTATTCAATGTAATTAATTTGTAACAAATTCTGGTCCAAGAACCATCCCGATATCATAGCTACATCAAAAGTTACAATTTTGGCGGTGCAGGTTTAATTGTAAGCTAAACCGATCACTCGTCCCTCGTAAACGGTAACTGTAATAAAATCGGGATTTGTTGTAATAAACTGTAATAAATGTGTAACAAATTATAGTACAGGTTTCATTGAGGCGGGCTAATTTGGTCGGTGCAGGTTAAGAGCACTGTGTTTGTGCAATAAACGTATTTCGGGGCCTTAATGGGAGAAAGTAGTAATTTTAATTTGAATGTTGTCTGACAGTGCTCTAACAGTTCGAGTGAATCAAGACATAAGAAGGGTTAGTACTACATGTAAATAAATTTGAAATAAAACAATTTTCTGTTTAATAATTATTCTAATAAAAATGATAATTTATTACGAAATTTCATATATTTCAAGGTTCTGTTTTATACAACAAATAATTTTCTAACTCGTTTTAAATTTATATTTTATAAATTTTTTGGTTAAATATAATGTAATTAAAAAAAATTAAATATTATTTCTTTATTTTTATTAAACATTACAGTTACTAATTTAGGGCGTTTTAAATTTAATTTAGTAGTTTGAAAAATTCAAATAATAATAATATATTATTAAAGTATTTAATCTCCGCTAATATCATAATTCAATTGGAAGACATTTATTTTTAATGATTTAAATTAATGTTTCCTTGAAAATAATTATTAAATCATCACGAACTAAAATTAACTATAAAATAAATATTAATTAATTCTAAATGGGACAAATTAAAAAATAAATGAGGCAAAATAATATTATAATGTTTAGTTAAAAATTTAATTTTGCGTTGCTTGGTAAGAAATGGCTGTTTCGTAAAAATATGTACTAGATTTATAGGTAGTATAAAGCTCTTTCCCATGTTTATATTTTTATTTTTATAAAATTATTACAAAACAATATTTGAGCTTTGAACGTTACACATTCTGTCGGAGTCTTTGTATAGGTTTCTTATAATATGATTCTATGAATTTAACAACGAACGATACTTAAGTTATATAGGATTTATATAAGAACTTTTTAAAAAACCGAAGACATGCTATAATATAGTATTACAGTAGATAAAAAGAGAGAGAGAGAGAGAGAGAGCTTGTTAGAAAAGAGAAATTTATATAATGACAACATTGATAATGAAAGGTGTCTGTTTAATTTTAACATTTTATAAATTTTATAAAAACGAAGAAGTTGTATAGAATTATGTTATGTATGTAACAAAGTGGTTATATCAAAGAATTGTAAAGTTGTTTAAATTTTTTAAGAACGATATAATTATTTTTTTGGTTTTTGTACGATTAGATATTATTAAATTTGTGGGATTTTTTATATGCAGTTTAATATTTAGATAGGACGGTTGATCGTATGGTTGATGTATATAATTTATGGAGGGACAGGTTACAGATACACTTTAGTACTATTTTTCGATGTTGGTGAGATGCGAACGGGTCAGCTTATAATTTTTGCGAAAATGGGTCGAATTGAAATATTTTCACATTTATATTAATTTAAGTAGTAGTAGTTACTTACATCCCCAACAAATGCTGAACTAGCAACTTCCACATTATACAGGAATTCATAAAATATCACCACATAAAAACATTGTAAAGGCCTGTGTTGTTTTGTTCAAAAATTCTTAACATGTCCTTACGGTAAAGCGAATATATTTTATTATAAAAGAAAACTCGCCATACATAATTTCACCATATAGTTATAATATGGGAAATAATAAAGGTTACTGTAGTGAATCACTGTCCTTGTGAAGTTGCGAGTTCTAATATAAGTGTATGGTGGCTGAAATCTCGGAAAATACGTCGCCCTCGATAGCGGGGTAAGTAGAGCGATTGCTCTGTCATTCGAGGGTCTTCCGGGTTCGATTCCCGGTGGTGATCCAAACATAAACCGTTACGACTGGGTGTTTTAATGTGCAATGTGTTATATTTATCTGTTTCTGAATATCTGAAGCTGTAGTTGGTAGGCTTTTTAAAATAAGAACAAAATGTTTTTTTCATTTTATTCTTGGGCATGAAAAAAATTAAACTTCGATAGTTCACACAAATATCTTAAGAATGGTCATACACAAAACGAAGGTGAATCTATTCATGCACTTATAGAAAAACGCCGAAAATATCAAGAATTATATGTTCCGTCACAGTATTTTGAGGTGACCAGAAATACCAAATGTACTGGGGTTGCCTTATACAGTATGTGAAATGGAACAAAAAGGCATATACGATTTAAAAACATTCTCCGATAGTTATTATTTTCAAAAAATACAAACATCAAAAAGTCAATCTTTTAGAAATTCGTGAAAGTTTTATTTCAAACGAGAAACGCATTAAATGCATTACAAGAAAATACCGATTTCAGACCAAAAGAAGGGGTAACAAATTGAAGAAAAGAAACGACAATCTTTCCGTACTGTACGATGCTCCGATTCCGTTAAAATCCGATAAAAAGGGTCTTTCAAAAGTCACGCCTAGATGTGAGTAGCGAATAATTTCTAAACGCAACCTGTTTATAAGTCATCTGTGACATTTGTGAAGTAGACAGATGTACAATTTTAACGATGGGTACTTATACACGCTAGAAGATCTTTAAAAAATACGTATGGTGGGTGTAAAGGTGTAAATAATCGTGAACTAGAGTCAACAATTCAAAGGTTAGTGAAAAAATTTGAAGAGACTGGTTCTGTCGAGGATCGAAAAAGGTCTCTCAGACCAATAAGTGGACGTTCTAGTGAGAACATTGCTGCTGTGGCCGAAGGTGTCGCGAAGGAACCTTCAATTTCGATATCTCGACGTTCTCAGGAATTCAATAGACATTCATCTATCGACAGTATGGAGAATTTTACATAAGGATTTGTATCCTTGCAAAATTCAATTAACCCAAAAATTAAAACAAACAGATCAAAACATAAACTGGTGACATAAACTGGCCACCTAGATCATGCGACTTAAAACTGAAAAACAAATTTCGGACAGAAATTGATAAACTTAATGCGGTAATGTGTGAGTGAGTTCTTAAAAATTTTGATTTTCGTATAGAAGCCTGTAGACGTGCCCGTGGTGGACATTTAAATGATGTCATTTCTCACATATAATTGTTAAAACCCATATTTTTACAAGGATTTAATTGTAATCAGCTTTTTTGTAATCAATAAAATGTTTAATTTACTTACTAATTTTTATAGTTTTTCATTAAAAGTGAAAATTGAAATACCAAGGAAAATTAAATATCCATGCAAAAAACGTATAACACATTCAAAAAAATCTCACTAGGATTGTGTCCGAAACATGTAATACATTTTTCTTGTAATTATTGACGATCAATTTCCTCTACACAATATTTTTACAATTTTGATGTTGAAGTCCGGTAGTCATATCTATGGATAAACACCCCAAAATTCCGTATACGACATTTTTTAAATTTTTTTAAACTCGTTTGTATGAAAAGGGGCGTGTCTTTTATATAATTTACGTGATTTAATTGGTTAAAACGATGGGATGAAAAATCCGGGATTTTTATCGGACTTGAAGCGTCGTAGTTTTGTATAAGTGTTTTCTGATATGAATTTTTATTTGTTTTTGGCGTAATTGACGTAGGCCGCATCATAAGAAATGTATATGAGAGTGGATTACAGCAAATGACTTCAAAAGGCTTTTTTATTTAAAGCATTTTGGGTTGTCGTAATCTCGAACTTTTGTGGTTGTTTTAGTCGTACGCATTTACAAATTTGCAACGCAAGTCATAATAACAATTTTTTTTTGTTTTCATATAAAATTTGTCAAAATTAGTCTGAGTCGAAAGTGGTAAGTCGTATCCGTAATGCTAACATAATCTGCCCCATGTAGTAAATCGGGTGAGTATGGTAAAATACGGTTAGCTGATAAGTTACTAATACGAGTTACTTTTAACACTATGCGCCGTAGGTACTTGGCGAAACACATTAATACTTATCAGGGTAGATACTCCTGATGATGACCTAACAAGTCGAATTCGATCGAGTAATTTTTTAAACTTTTTCAACAAATTTTTAATACTAGTTACATTGTCTAAAAAACGGTATTGGTACGCCATCGCGATTCCCGCTTGCATGGCAGATGTGTGAACTGGTGCACTGCCTCGATAAAACAGTACTTTCTTTCTCGCCAAACGCGGACGTTATTTCTCCATTTACATTGCCTTCTTGGTAACCGATTGTCTACTTCATCTCAGGTGTGAAGAATGGATCCATGTTCTTTCCACGATTATGAATCGACGCAAAAACTCGACTTTATTGCTGTGAAAGATCGCCGAACATTCGATTGTAACATTCTCCTGACGCAATTTTTGTTTCATTGTGTTCAAACGTGACACCCATCTTAGACAGAGTCTTCTTATTTCCAAATTTTTTTCAATGCCTACCATGTCTGCTAGCTCGCCCTATTTCAGTCGATGGTCATCTAAAATCATCTTGTGAAATTTGTTCACCATTGCTAACGTGATCACCTCATTTGGCTGACCGATGTTCGTCTTGACAGCTCATACGGCCTAGTTTAAATTCTGCCATCCAACATTTTATTTTTATAAACGAAGAAGCAGACTACCCAGACTTGCATCTAGCTCTGCTTTGATATTGGTTGGACTGAGATCTTTCATATAAAAGTATCGTATCACATAACGATAACCAATTTTTTCATGTTTACAAATTCACTGAGATCATTCACTATTGATGGCTGTTAAAGTAATACTAAACCACGTGGCGTCTTCAAATTTCAAATTAAACAACTGCCATCTGTACTTCTAGTCAGGTTCTTATGAGATCACTCTAGTAACAGAGAGTGAGCAACAATGATTTTGAAACAGTTTTCAGTCCACAACTACTCCTTTCTACAGGCCAGACTAATTAACTGATTACAGAGCGGAAATCGGTCAACCGGAAGTAGCAGTTTATTGGTTCGAATGAAATTGATATATTAAAGTTTTTCACGTAAGTTATTTTTAGAAATATCTTATTAAATATCAGTGAAAATTCATATTTAAACTTTTAATTTAATTTGGGAGAACTCGTTTATCGTCGCAAAATGACGTACCAAATAGGGTGGTTTCGAAATCGTACTCTCAACCAATCAAATCAATCTAATTTTTTTGGTTGATGTTTTCTAAATTTGGTTTATTTAATTGGCTGAGAGTATGAATTTTAAACGCTACTTAGCAAATATGTTTATGGTCGTGTTTAAGGTTTTTCAATAATCTTGGGGCCAGAGTTTGTTCCTTTGGTAATTTTGATCGGTTTTTGAAAATACGTATCTGCTAATGGAAGAAGTGGCTATTTAGTTGGGAGATGATTGTTGTGTTTTGCCCAGTAATGTTTTACATCGTAATATATGTTTAGTGTCTTGCTTGGGTAGAACATCGAGTGACCTATTCTATTTCTGAGGTTCCGAATTCTAATAATAGTACTTCTGCGTCTTTTGATAAGACACTCTAAAACAACAACTTATCCAGGTAACCATAATTTAAATGTTGATTGAGCTATGAACAAAACTATGTATGCTGCAACTGGGGCCGCTGCTCTAAAAATAAAATATTTTGTTGGACATTCTTTGGTTTATCTCCTTATACCATAAATAAAATAAAAGACTCGGACAGTTAAACATTTTTGTAATGAGAACTAGGCGACTTTTGCCCATCATATAAACTGTATATTCCCTCTGATCATCGGGATTGAGGATTTACCGCTAGTCCCTTGCATCCTTCAACCTAGAATTGACCAGTGTTGAAGAGGAGTTTCCGCACCTACTTTTGTGATAAAATCATCATCATCACAGCGACTAGAGGTCAGCTGATGAATCTGCTGATAACATCAGCTGATGAATCTGAACTCTCGTAGGTTAGTAAACGACTGGTGCAGAGAGGTCGATGATCTAAATGTTAAGCCGAAGAGTATGTAACTGCTAACAAAACCAATTAAGCTTCATCTGTATTCAAATGTTTGGCAAACCACGAGGCAAAACATCGAATAACAAATGACGCTATAGCCTTACAAAGCATTAAAAGGAAATGAGATGCATCTAAATGATATAGGAGCTGTGAAAAGTGGCCCTAGTGCTACTTTGGAGACACTTTTTGAGGCCACCATTGCACTTACATATCAAAGACATTACGGTTCGAGAGTCATCAAACTGATAAAATAAAATGAAAGCTTAGTTTGCTACCATGGTTACGTATGTTTAGTGCTCATGTTTTGAAAATGCAGCACGTACCTTAAAAAGTTTCACTACTTGGTACATTACTGAACTGGGAAACACTGATATAATTTTAAATCCTACGTAATCAATCGAATTTATTATTATTTTACAGGGTGGGTCATCTTGCGGTTTATTTTTAAATCTTATGTTATTTTGAGACTAACAGCTGTTTTCCGCTCGTAATATTGACTTGAATACAGTAACATATCTCCACAGTTCGAAATGAAAAAATTCACGGTTGTCGTAATGTCGGCTAAAACGATGAACCAACCGCGCCTGTACGCAAATGTGTGAAGATAGTTAGTGAGTGGGGCATGCTAGTGGATAACAGAAGTGGTCACTGTGTTTGAGCAGTGCGTACAACTGACAATATTGCTGTTGTAGCCGAAAGTGCGTGAAGACATTAACTTGCACAATTTTGGTTTGAGCAGCGTGGCGTGACATGCTATACCAGTCATCAAATGATCGATCTTTTGCCCACTAAGCCTGTATAATAAGCCGTTTTTGGTGATGTCAGTTGGCCTCCGCTCAGCTGCGATTTGGCGCCGTTAGATTTCTTCTTATGAGGTGGATGGGATAATGTCAAACTAGTCGGCGCACCCACTTGAAAGAAGTTGTATTCGATCGATAATCGGGGGGGGGGGGAGGGGTTGCTCTTGCCAATAAAGCAATAACACTCGGGAAAATATTGATGGGTGCTTATTTTATTACATTTTTAAAAGGAAGCCACTAGATGGCCTGCCCCTTCCCAAATAAGATATGTTTTCCCAAAAATTATGAATTGACCATCTAGCTATCTGAATAATGATCATCAAAAACGTGTACTAAAATGTATCTGAAAGGATATTACAACTATATTAACATGTTACATGTATGAAAATTATTATGTACCACTATTGGGGCCGATTCCTGTGGCTTAAAATGTCTCTTATTTTGTATTTGTATGAAGTAAAATTAAAGTAACAACATACAATTTCAAATTGCTGAATCGACCCCATTATATTTATTTTACAATCTCCAGGTTGTAAAATTTAATTTTTGTCATCATTAGTCGAATTCGTTGATCTGTAAACATAAATTAGTTGAAAATAGCTGAAGAACTGTTGCTTCATAATTCGGTAAGCTGGTTTGAAATTTTGCTTAATTTTTTTATGATATACTGTTAAGTCCGTAGATAATATTTAATCGTGGACCACTAGAGTATGGCGGTTTAGGTTAATAAGGCGTTTCCCGAACTATTTCTCATTTTGTTTTTTATGTTGTTTTGTAATTTGTGTGTGCGTTCAGTGGCGTTATTCTGCTAATTCTCTGAGAATAGAGAATACGGAAAAGAATTTACAAAGTATTTTATCAAAATCGGGTTTTTCTGGCCTGCTGAGGAAAATAGTTTGATTTTAATTTCTATAAATTGGAGATATTTTTTCCAATTTGAAACAGAAAGAAAACATTTAATTAAACCCAAAAGTATATGTTAATCCTTTCCCCAATTCCCTATTCTCGGAGAATCACCAGAATAGGACCACAGGCCATGACGCACCCGGGTTCATTAATCTTTTAGCATTACTTTTAGAATATGGTTTGAAAATTTAGTAAATTAGAAACATGAATCGCGAATCGAGTCCGGCACTAGAATATAACTTAGAAATTTGGTTGAATTTTACTATTGAGGTGCAAAAAATGAATTTTAAAGGATAGGACTCTCTATAGTAAAATATTGTTTCAATTATTTTATTTTTTCAAACATTCACCGATTGCCTACTATTGTGAACTAGTCAGCAGATAACTGCTTTCTAATTACACATTCTCGAGCACTTCCAATTACACTTTAAAATTTAGTTGGCTAAGGGAAGTGTGAAATTGAGATAATATGTTTGCTTACCTTTGTATAATATAAATGATATATTATACGTGCTGTTTAAGACAGCCTAAATCTGCCAGCGGAATAATAAGAAATTAAGCTACTCGCCACAAGTGGCAGCATCATCCCAAAAATAATTTCTGTTGTTATTTTATAGCCAGCGGGGAATTCTTAATCATTTTGTACCTCTTTTTTCACAAAATAATACGTTCACTTTTAAGTGTTCCTTAAAAAGACAAATTGATTGACTTCCGAAGTAAAGAAACTCGGCATATGAAATTTTGCAATGTTTCATCTTTCTCCGCCATTTTTTAACGACTTATGATGAAATTTGGTTAGTAGTATTGATTAAGGATTCCACAGTGTGTTTAGAAAAAAGTGTAGGTTCTGTTCAGGATGGAATAAACTTCGCCATTTCATAACCAATCCTCATGAAATTTTCTGGATTGATTTTGGATCGAAACATAAATTTTAGATGAAGTTCTGTAATCTGTCCATTCTACACGATTAAAATGGATTTTGATCATGCTGCAGAGGATTCGCCTAATTCTTATTCAATAATTGTGAAATTTGCATCGCAGGTCTATATTATAATTGTAATATGTATTTTAAGCAAGGTTCTGAAATGGGTCAATGAAGGGCGCTTCTCGGTCACTTCTTAGGAGTAAATATAAATATAGTTGTGCAGGATTGCAATTTTGGGGAAATTAGGGTAAAATCTGTCGGTTAAAATTTCAACTATAACTTTTTGATCTTCTGTGGCCATTTAAGTTCTTTTCAATTCCTAAGACCAATATCTCAAACAATTCTACAAGTAAAATTTCTTCAATTCGGTTGTTCTGCTAATAGCTAAGGTTATGCTGAGACTATATATATACATACTTCAGAATTTCTGGGCAGTAGTAAATACAAAGCAAATAGTAAAACAACCGAAATAAATGTAAAAAAAAAATAAAAATATTGCTTAGCGAACTTTAAACGATAATCTCCTTTAATTTACTTATTAGATTCGTAAGTTTTCAATCCAAAATTCAAATACAATAAACGAGAAGCGCCCATCATTGACCCATTTAAGAACCTTGCTCAAAACACATATTAGAATTACAATACACAATTATTGAAAAAGAATTAGCCGAGTTCTCTCCAGCATAGTCAAAATCCATTTTAACCGAGTAGAATGGACAGATAACAGAACTAAATCTAAAATTTATGTTCAATCCAAAATCAATATGGATTCAATCAAATTTCTTAAAGATTGGTTATGAAATGGCCAAGTTTAGTCCAGCATGTAGGCTATAGGCACTGTAAAGTCCCTAACCAATACTACTAACCAATTTTCATTATAATTAGTTATAAAATGGTTGGTTATAAAATAACAGCAAACTAATTCTCTTTTGTGATAGTGCTGCCACTAGTGGCGATTAGCGTTATCTCTTATTTTCCGCTTTCAATTTTCCACTGTCCTATACAGCATAAGCAAGATTTACTAAGATAGCGGGGATGGGATGAAAAAAAAGATTTAAATCTACGTATTAATTATGAAATAATTAGGCACGGAAATACAATAATTAAATTCTACATAAATATAAAATACGTGGACCAGCATAACACCTCAGCATAAATTATAAACATTTATGATTTGAGTTGGTCGGTTTATATGAGGTCTGACAATTTTTTTGTTGATCGTCTGTTACCATAAATTCATTTTTTGTAATCTGTTACACAGTTTCTTTCAATTGTTTTCTTTTGCTTGTCATTTTTAAGGCCCGAATTAAAAGAATTTATGTAGGAATGGTGCGACGCTAAGATTATTAACACTCGATTAATTCCTAATTAGGCACTTTATTTGTTTACTTATTTTTATTTATTATAGTTTAGTTAAAAATGATAAATTGGTTATTTGATGTTATATTTCATAAATACACGTATAACTAAATAAATAAATAATATGAAATAAATCGATTTTTAGGGGAGGGGGGAGTATTACGATTTTATGCATGATGATAAAAGTGGTTTCATATTTCAATATAAAAACGAAAAAAAAAATATTTACAAACAAATAATTTTTAAAATATGAATTGTTTTCTTTATATTTTGCTAAAATAAATTCTGAATTTTTGGTAACATTCGACTTTTCCATTTATTAATTAACTGAAAAAAAAATAAACTTAATTAAATAAATAAATAAAATAAAAATGTAAAAAAAACTCAAATTTAAAATTTTAAACAATAATAAACTTTTTTTGTCATTTATTCAATTTTTTTTGTAATAATAAATTATTTACTTAATTTGTTTTTACTACTTAAGAACTAAATAGAACCATCGGTAATTTCATTTTTGTAATTTACTTAAAAATTATAAAATTAACTAAGTATTAAACTATTATTATTATTATTATTTCTTGTTTCTGAATGATTTTTAGTTTACGTAAATACAGGGTGTTTCTAAATTGAAAGAAACATTTTCAGGAGGTAGTCGAAACTACCAGTGCATCATTGTATTAGTGTTTACTGTCAAGAAACAGGAATTTTTACTAGTACAACTTGTTATTCTTCCAAAGGAGGACAAAATCATAACATAAAAGGTATGTGGTGTCCTCATAATACACAATAAAGAATTTAATTTTGTTATGGTGGTACTACAAATAGTTAAGGATTGTCAACGTAGAAGTTCGTTTTATTATTTTTGTTCATCCATTGTATTCATTAAGATGTGAAATTCGATCGTAAACCTTTGTGTTATTAAATTCACGTGGTCATTAATTCGCACATTAATTAACAATTTTTCAAATATATGGTAGCAAAGGCTAAATTGGTAATACTCTCGACGTCTATAAATTTAATAAAATTAAAATGTAAAAAACAAACTATTTAAAAATAATTTTTCGCGGTTTTTAATTCGAGCGTGAAAGTCGTGTAATCTTAAAATTTATAACAAGGACGAGCCACCTACTACGAGTACGCAATCCACTCCACAACCTGGAAATACAAATGTGGATTCGAAAAGTTAATTGGTACAGGGTGAACTATACGAGAATGGAATTTCACCGCTATTTGCCAGATTAGCATTCCTACGAATGAACAGCAACGATGTAGCAGTTCTCGACCACGGCACACCAGATTTATGAAAATACTAATATATCAAGGATAAATTAATTGGATATTTTCCTGAAAGCCAATAGCGACGACTCAACCGGTTATTATCCGAAACGTTATTGGTTGACATGAAACCTAGTCAACTTTTTAACGAAATGTGCCGAGTAGACAGGAATTCAATCAGAGACTCAGCTATTGGCGAAATGCGTACTGGCAATTCAATCGAGCCCGATAACGAAATGTAGCAAAAATCCCTACAACCGACAAGTCTTTAGGAATTATGACTCGAAGTAGATCAATTATTGAGGAAATTTGGAAAATTATGGCCCAGAACGGAATGACCTCGCAGCCGAAGTGTATCTCACCCTCTATCACGTATGCACACGAAATGTTACATCAAGCGGTCGTACTGACGAATGTTGGTAATACTGTAGCCCCTGTTATCAGAAACCGGCTACGATTAGAAGTAATCAGTCTGAATGAACCGAGCCGACTGTTGACACGAGTTTAGCCGAAACTTCAACTTCTTATTTCAACTTATACCGTCTGCCCATAGTGGCGAAAAATTTAATACTAAGTTCCTCATTGATACGGATTCAGATGTACCCAATCGAGTATAAACTCTTTGCAACAAATGGAATGATGATAAATGTTTATGGTAAAAAACGAATAAGTTTATGGTGATATTTCGGGGATGCATTTTTTTGCTGATGTGAAACACCGTGATAATATAACTAAATTATCAACAACTCGTGACTCCCGACGGTTTCCAAATAGCGGAAATTTAAACCTTCAGGATGCGTACATGACCTTGGAAGTTAGATCGAAAAAATACCATGGTATCACACAGAATGTATTAAAACAACAACAAAGTTAAAAATATTTCAACTCCAGTGCGGAACTAGTAGGCGGGGCAAAAAGCATTTCACGAAATTTGATTGGTTTTGAATACTGAAGCGAGTGTGATGCTTTTTATTTCCGATGTCATGTACGCATAGTTAATCCACAACCACGTTGTGTTACACTATTAAATGAATTCGCAGATGTAACAAAAATGTCTTCTCCATCGACCATTGGAAATTCAGACATCGTCCATTGAATAGAACCAACGGGACAATCATCGTTCGCTCGACCTCAAAAGTTAAACTCAGACAAGTTAGCCGCTACAAGAGACGGGTTCAAATATTTAATGTAAGAGTATTTAAAGTCCATCGACCAGTAACTGTACAAGTTCCTTACACATGGTAAGAAAATCTGATGGAACATGGTGCCCATGCGAAGACTACTGCTCTTTAAATGTTCAAACTCTGTCTGAGAGGTCCCTAATACCTTATGCCTTACAAAAGGCATTTCATTAGGTTCCAACTCATGCGAACGACATTCCAAAAACAGCCATTACTACTCCATTTGGTTTGTACGAGTTTATGTTTATGACATTTGGTTTTCGCAACGCACAACATACGTTCCAAAGATTAATGTATGAAAGCATTAAGAGGGTTTAATTAAACTTTTTCGTATTTGGATGAAATTTTAATCGCATCCGAAAACACTGCCGAGCACGAGAGACACCTACGATTAGTATTCGAGCCCCTCCGGAAATATAAACTAGCTATCAATGTGGTAAATGCATTAGATGCCCAAATGACTCTTCATTCGATGAAGCAAATGAAACCTTCGAATCAAATGCAAAAAAAACTTGCATCTGCTATATTAAGTGCTTTACCGAGAAAGAACGCAGAACTCGCACTAGGAGCAGCATTGCATCGAAACGGTAATATAAATTAACCGTTGGGTTATTTTTGTAACAAGTTGGCCGATGCCAAAATCGACCAAACTCCGAAAACTTGAAACAAAAAACGAAAACTAAATTAGGGTAATTTATGGTTGGTGTTGCTCCAAAATGACGATTTTTTTCTCCTACATTTTTTCACAAGAGAATATTGGTCGGAAAAAATTGTCAGAACGAACGAACATAGAAAAGTACACAACCATAAAAGCGGCTCTCTATACAGGGTGTCCCAGAATTGACGATCAAATGAAGCAGAGTGATAGAGGAGCTCATTTCCAACAAAAACAACCAAGTAAAGTTTTTTTGAATTGTTGATGGTGCAAAAGTTATTCCACTTTTAGTGTTTTTTAGTGAAATCTCCTGCGCACCCACCAAAAAATTAATTTAAGAAAACCAAGAGTTCTTTAACTTTTTTTTAATAGAGGAATTTTTTTGGCGCGTGTATAAAAATGTAGTAGAGTAGCCTAGTAAATTTTTGTAAAACAATTGGGTGAAAATATGAAAAATGGTTTGTAAACAACAGAAGGGGAAAACTATTTGCATTTTTACATACAAATATTTATTGTGTCCGTAAAACGAATTTTCAACTAAATTATTCTAAATACTTCCCTTAATAATTTTGGGACTTCTTGAAGTTAATGGAAAATAAAATATCATCCGAAAATTGATCCATGATTTTGCACGATTAAACTTTGCATCCCTTCAAATGTGAGTCCCGAGTGCATGCATTGAGCATTGTAGATTATCGGCGTCGTCGGAACTAATGAAAGTGTTCATTTCTTGTCAACTAAATGGCGTTGATCCTGCAATAATCGAAGTACTGAATAGGTTCAAAATTTGATCGTGGATGCTCGTCCCAATTTTGTTCAACTAGTTCGTGCATTCTTAAACGAGCAGTTCTGTCAACATCGGTTTGAGCGAGAACAATTGAGTAGAGTTTAACGAGACTTCAAACAACGTTCATTTTACTGTATGGAAGTTGGAGGCCCACAGTTAAAATATTTTTCAAACAAAGTGAGTAGAATGTAATTTTCAAGCAAAACTTTATTTGAATTTGAGGTTATAATTTATCTTAGGTATTTAGGTTACTACACAAAACTCCTTTTAGTATTTTGGTGTTTTTGTCAACACAATAGATAATGTTTTCTGAAAGATACTCCACGAATTGTCGCTATGAGTAATAATAAACTACTGAGTGTTTTTAAAATATTATATAAACAGCGAAACACCAACTATACTAAATTGTATATAGCAGTGACATCTAGTAACTTTAGTAGCAGAAAGTAATATTCATAAAATCTAAAAGATGGCAGTCAAAGTTTCGTCAGCTGAAGTTATAAAATAATGTAAACTGTTTTTATCACCACCTTGCTTAAATGTTCTTGATAGTATCGCGACATTTTCGGTAAAGGTCTACTAATATCTGACCACCACCTGAAAATTTTCTATTACATTAGAAACACCCTGTATGATATAATTTTGTTTTTGTATATAAGATTAATTATATATTGGATTTGGTGGGGTTATTATTATTTTTTATTATAAAACTAAAAAATAAAAATAAATATTGTATAATTAGAACTATATAAGGATTGACTTGATAATTTCAAATTCATTTACAAAAAGGCTATTAAATATATAAATTCCAATAATATAAATAAATGAATTTTAATTTTTTTAAAGTTGTTTATAATAAATTTCAGAAATTTGCTAAGCGTCACTTTATTCATTTAAAATTTTTAATAACTTAATTGTTTACTGAAAATATAAAAAATAAATAAATAAAATTAATTAAAATATTTTATCAACTTTATATATTTTAATTATATACGTAAATAAAGACTTTTCTTTTTAAAAATGTAAAATTCTTGTATGTTTCATTTATTTTTATTTTACTTGTTTAGCAAATGCAGGCACCCTAATTTAAGTAAAGCTTTTTTTTAAATTTTATTTAAATAACTTTATAAATTTAATTTAAATATTCTTTTTATTATAAATTCAAATGAAATGAAATTTTAACATAAAATTAAATTGAAAATAAATTTAATATGTTTTTGTTAATGTTGGTACTAATTTAGCAGAACATATTTGGTTGATTTATTACTGTCAAGTGAAGTTGATGTACTATGCCTAGAATTTACTTCAACACATTTAGTGAGCATTTTAGCCTAGACCACAGATAAATATGTTTAACTGTTTCTAGTTTAAATAAATTATCTGTGTGATACTTTCCTGTGGTGTAGGCGATACCAGTCGAATATTATGGATTATGGCCCATGATTTCTTTATTTGATATAGTCTTATGTGGTTAAAGCATTATTGCGTAAGTTAAAACGTAATTTAGTCTGAAAATTTATTAATTTTACTTGACACTAACCCATAACCAAAAATGTCTACCAATATTATAACAATAATTTAAGTATATATAATATTTACTATTATAATAAAAAAATAAAATTAAAATTTCTGTTGTTTGGAGTTTGAATTTTTATTTTTTTGTTTATCTAATTTCAAATATTCTATATAATAAAAATTAATTATTAAAGTAATTTAATTTTATAATATGTTCGTCTAATATAAACAAGAAGTTTTTTTGTGTTAATTTTTATTAAATCAATTTTCTTTTGTAATATTTTTTGGAATTTTTCGATAATAGGCACAAAAATTTTTATATTTTTAAAAATAGTTTTATTTTTTTAATTAAATAAAAAATATTTTCCAATTTATTTTTGGTTTTCTTATATTATACTTTATTAACATAATACATAATTGGAAACAATACAATTTAATTTTAATTATAATAAATGTTAAACCTAAATTAATTTTTTTGTCTTTTCGTCTTTGTTTGTACTGGGTGATTCAAAATTTAGTACACAAAATTGATAATTGTTTTGTGTGTAACTAGACCCTTTGCCATATCGGTTTATCAATTTAAAGAAATGCTTTTTAGTTCTCGTTACATATTTGAATACGGGATTTTTGGAACACCCTGTACATACAGATTTTATAATTAGAAGTGATCGTCTAGAAATAGGTATATTAAAGTCATTAAATCGTCAGGATGGAGTTAGAGGCACAAGGAAACATTATTAGGTGTCCTTTCCGTTTGCTCAATAATTAAAGTAAAATGATGATTAGCTCAGATTAGGCATACATTGATATTCGATTGTTTCATTCTTCTATCGAGGTGTCAACAAGATCCAAGGAATTTAAGATTTCACTTTGTAGGTTGTATCAGAATAAATCTGTGCCTGAAGTATTTTGGATACTAGGATATAATGAGTGATATAAACTATTCAAGTACTGTCCAACACCTGTCGAGGTGGATAAAGGGTCGATTTTTGGGTGTTGAATTTTAACACCAAATTTGCTGCTTGTCGTCTGGTAAGTCGATCCGTTGCAGCTTTACATTGGAAGTGGTTGAAGATGGATATTCCGAAAACATGGCATTTTGGGCCCTCTTTGTATTTGTATTTTTCACAAAATGTCGGTAAATAGGCTACATCGGTAAGGCTAAATGTGGTGTAAGGCGATGGTAATAGTTGGTCTTAAAATTTATAAATGATATCCACTCCAGTAGAGTAGCTCAAGAAGTTGTGTGACTTGACCAGAAAAATGGATTTCGAAGCTGTGATGTTGGTTCACTTGGCAACGAGGATGTCGTTATTATAAGGAAAGAAAATTTTCAGCCATTTTTACATTAAGTTAAGGTTTACATTATCACAGTTTAATGATCCTTAAGAGCAAATCGGATGTTAGGTTTGATCCAAATCTATCTTCAGGGAAATAGTAGTGTCTGCAAGAGGAAAAATAACTACGATTAATTTTTTCAATTTGTAAAGTGTTGCTAGAATACAAATTATGCTGATCAGTTTAGTCTAAAACAAAGTATAACTGAAAATTCTCTATGAGTATATCAACTCAGAGTGTGTTTGTGAGCACCTTTTATTTTCTATACAGCTAGGGGTTCTTGGAATTCTGAATGACGTTGTTCAAAACTAGTATGAAAATTACGTGATTTTGCACGACGATGGTATTTAATTCGAGACGATAGATTTATTCATGTACACTCTGAAAAGTCGATTTTTCAATCGAACGGGTGAAGAGAGGTCTCACTTGGATTTAATTCGCGACGTGATGAATTAAAAGTCGACATCGTTCGTATTAACGAATTACAAAAAACTGACATTCCAACGAACTAAAATATGTGCACAGGACATTGACCCTATTTAGACGTGATTTAATTTATTCTGTCATGTTATTCTTCCCCGGTTCTTCTTGGAATTAATATTGAAAACACAAAATAACATAAAACTTTCATTATTGGAACCCCCTCCCCCCCAACACTCGTATAATCTTAGAAAACGAAGATAAATATTTGTAGTACAATATTTTAGAAAATTCCATTTGAAAATTTATTGGACCAGTTACGATCTGTATTTTTATCACCTTTTATGAAGCGGGTGCCCAGTTGTCAGGAATTGTAGAAACTAGTGTCGGGGTTCTGGCATAAACGTAGACGATGAATTGAAGACGATAATGCTTTGAGACGAAAGCAAAAAATAACACAACAAAAGCATTGGTAACACTACAGATACTGTCCCATCCAGATTCTAACGTTGTGGTAAAATTATGACTAAAAAATTAACGAAAAAATTGTAAAAAAAAAAAATCGTGAACCAATGTAACCAAATTAGCATCTGTGGGTACATTGGTTCGCGATTTTTTTCGCAAAATAGCAAGAAATGACTCAAAGTAAAAGGGCAAGGTCTGAAACTGAAAGAAGAATGGTTTAAGTTGCAGTTTAGTTGGATAGGTCATTATGTTTTGAATTTTGTTGAGCTTTTGGATTTCAAAATTACAAACAATTTAATAGGTTTGATCTGCCTCTGTTATAGTTTGCGGGCTGAGCACAAGATTTAATAGTGAAGTTTAATCACACGAACCTATAAAGGTTTGAAAACGGTAGGGATGATTTAATTAGCAGCTCCAAGATTTTTACTTCTTTTGCCACAATTTAAAACTTTGTTAATTTTCTGCGTCTACCTATCATATATCAACCCTGATTCTGTTCCGTGAGTTGAATCCAGATTCGACAGAAGAATAATATTTTCTATTGTAATTATACAGTCAGTCACAAAAGTCTACATACACCACTAAAATTTGCAAAATCGAGATAAATGAAACGAACTAAATATTATAATATTAATTAAATGATATATTTAAACAAAGAAAATTATTATTGGACAAAACAAAAATTAAAAAATTCATAAAATTTATATCACAAAAGTCTACATACAGTAAATACAACCAAAATGGTAATGTTCAGACACACTAACCAAATAAAATTAATATTGGCCACCATTAGAGTCAATAACAGCGCTTAGTCGACTGGGCATTGATACAACGAGGTTCTCAGAAAGCGCTGGCGAAATTTCAGCCCATGCACTCGAAAGGGCACTTTTTAATGAATCCCTATTGGTAATCCTATATTTTCGGACCATTTGTTTCAGTTCAAACGAGATATGCTCTATTGCCTTCAGATCCGGTGACTGGTGAGGCGGATGAAGTTGCTTTGGTACATTATATAGAAGCCATTGTATTACAGCCATCGCCGTATGTTTTGGATCATTATCTTGATATAAGATCCACTGGGTGTCTAGTCCTAAGCATTCGACGGACGGTTGTAAATTGCTACGCAATATGATCAAATACATTCGGTGACCTATATTACATTTCGGTCACCTATATTATCAATTTTCCGACACCAGCTGCAGCCATAGATCCCCAAACCATTACATTGCCACCGCCGTGTTTGATGGTGGGAAGCAATTTTTTGGAGTCATAACTTGGTCAATTTTAATTTTTTTCTTGGTTAATTTATTTTCGTCAGTGAAAAGCACCTTGATCCAAGATTCAGTGTCTTCATTAATGTTTTTTTTTGCAAATTAAAGCCTTTTCTGCTTATTTATTAGGCTTATAAATGGTTTTTTCCTTGGAACTCTTCCATTAAACCCTTCGTTTCGTAAAATTCGGCGAACTATTTCGGGATGAACATCCTTACCAGTGCTATTCCGAATATCAACTGCTGCTATTTTTGGAGCACTAATCCTCGGCTTGGATGCCACTTTTTTAATTATGCTTCGAACATCCCGTGCGTTAATTTTTTTAGGAATTTCTGCCTTAGTTTTCAAATAATTATCGGGTTTGCTTCTTTAACCAGGCTATTGAAGCTACCTTAAAGGACCGGAAATATAAATATTTTATTTAAAATGTTTATATTTCAAATATTCAAACAATTTTCAAAGAATTTTAAATATTCAAACTAAATGAATGACAAAAATACCAAGTCATTAGTCATTCTCTTTAGTCATTGAATCGGAATTCATGCCCAGATCGTTGTTTATTTTGAATATTTCCTCTGTTATCAAAATTTCGCACTATTGTTTGTATGGTTGTTCCAATTTTAGCAATAATTTTAAATATTTTATTATAACTCTTATTCTGTTCCCGTAGCTTTATTATAAATGTCGTATTTCGATTGACATTTCCGTTCGACGCGCCATTTTTTAATGCCAAAGACGAAAAATATTTCTCACTTAAGACGAATGCAAAATTAATACTGAAAGTGTCGATAGGCGTGCCTAGGTGTTTACATAAAAGAAGGTAACGGTACTTTGAAATAATTCGAGAATAAATAGAAACGTGCAACTATTTTTGTTAAATTTTTTTTTGTCCAATAATAATTCTTTGTTTAAATATATTATTTAATTAATATTAAAATATTTAGTTCGTTTCATTTATCTTGATTTTGCAAGTTTTAGTGGCGTATGTAGTTTTTTGTGGCTGCCTGTAGTTTAAATTCAGCCTCAGGTGTGAAAACAGATTTAACACCACGCGACATTAACATTATCAATTGAAAGTCTCGGTAGATGAAGAAACGTTATCGAATATTTCGAACGGGTGGGTATTTGGTTAAAATCTTAAATTGCATTTCTCTGTAAGTTTCGCAGCAACTTTTATCGAGGTCTCGGCTGCTCCGTCATCATTTCAATCAAGATAAATTAAATGTGGCATGCATGTTTGAAAGCGCAATTGAAAATGTTCGCCACTAAGCCAGATCAGACAAAAAAGTTAAGAGACTTAAGTGACGCAAAATGTTAACGAAATGCGAAATTTGATTGAAAAATTCTACTGAGTATATTAAGTGTGTTGTTTTGTCCTGATTATGTTCGATTGATAAAACATATTGCATGCAAAAATGGCCGCAAGCATGCGACATCGACATAGTACGAACTTCAACTCGAGTGCATTCTTGTATGGCAGGTCGGGTGGACTTTATTCGTGTTATTATTTTGGCGAAGGACGGGGAGCACTAGAATTAAATATCAACAATGGACGCCATGCAATAATTTTAGTTTGGCATTCATTGCACTTTTTTTTATCTATTTATTATTGGATCGATAGGTTTTGATAAAAGGGCCCCAATTTATAACTATAGTCGGGTATTTAGGAAGCAAGAATATTATTAAATTATAGGAGTCATTTTATTGTAAAATATTAGTTCGATAAAGAAACAGCTTCAGATTTTTTTTTTGTTATAGCTGATGTTCGATAGGAACTAGAAGAAATTCGTTTATATTTGACAAATTTGAATTTAGTTTGATTTCCCTATGTTACTGAATTTACTGTATGAAGTGCTAAACTGATTGAACTTGACGGTATAAATGAACTGGATGGAGTGTAAATACTCTGGAGAACTATATTGGAATGAATGGACTCACTAGACTGTATGGATATGAACTATGGACTGGGTGGTGTACTATGAACTGAATAGATTGTACGAGTATTGATGATCACGATTGCTGGTGTCCTAACTGAAATAAATAGGTAGTATACGCTCTGGATCAACTAGATGAATTTTATTGTTGTAAACAATCGTATATTCAAGGACAATTTTTTAATCAATTAGTATTTTAAATGGATAAAATCTGAACGAAAAAATAAATTGTATTCTTGTGGCACATTCTGGTTCTTGGTTCATGGGAATAATTTTATCTGCCAGTTTCGATATGGAAAAATTATTCCCAATTAACAAAAATTAACAAAACTTTTTGTTTCTCTTTCTTGTCGCTTTTTGAGATGAAAAGCGTTGTAAATTGTTTCCGCAATGTGTGTATGCTGTTATGCATAACTTCATCGAGCAGGCATAACTTACCCGGTTCTTTCATAAATTGTTGCCATTAGTGCCGCCAAGCGATACAGCTGGCACATACTGCCCGCAGCCAAAAACAGTATCTCATCTGCAAACGTAAGCACAACCTCAATAATAATTTCAATGTTCGGGAAAGCATGATAGGTGCTTAGGATCCTCTGCCTTTCTATGCTGAAGTGCCACCAAGAAAATAAAGCAAGTTCTTCGTTTTTTGGCAACTCTGCAGTCTTGACGAAATAGGGTGTCCTCCATTTAAAATCTAGTAGAATGAACCGAACTATCCATGGTCACGTAAAAACTAAGTTAAATATGAATCTAACTCACCATGTTGCAGGTTTATTCATTGGTCAATGGATGTAATGCAACATCGCATTGATGTTGCCAATAAAATACTGTTACAGCTGTTTCTGATTTTCTCTGCTCATCTGAAATAGTGCATTTAGGGACAGTCCAGTAAAATAACATGTACACCCTAGCTTGAAACTCTTTGGAACGCACCGGTCACTCTTAGAGCAAATGTCCAATATACTTTAGCCATTTCACGATCGTTCAATTGCAATGCGTCGGCCTCAATAAGAGCTTCGTATAGAGTAAAATTGATTTGGTTACACTCGTCAGTAGTAGTCCCCGGCTTTATTACTTCCCGCCTATATTTGGCATCATTCTTTGCATAATCTCGGTTATTCTCAACGCTTTATTACTAGCACAGGTGTTGTTTGAACGACAGTCTCATTTGAAAGAATCTATTGATTCTGAAATAACAACCAATCATTATAAATTTGATTAGGAATTGAATGGTTTAAAAATTTTGAACGCGAGGATAAAATAGATTGTTTTAAAGGAATTGTGTTGCAACAGATTGAAACAGTCTTGACATTGTTTTGAGTGCTTTAATAAATGAAAACGTAAATTGTATAGTTAACAGTCAGGAAAATACTTTAAAATCACCAAATTGTATCTGAAAATTAAGATCTTTGACAGGGCATTTTAATTTTGCTTCTTTGATAGCCATGCGTAATACCAAACTTCAAGCTATAGATGAATAGGTGCTAAAGTTTAGGGTCACAATATCATTAAAGGTAAATTTAATTGATTGATGTACGCAGCGATGCACATTTTCTTTATAACTATATGGTTTTATTTTACACATTTCTTTGAATGTGGCCTGTACGCTGAACGAAAAATTAATAATTGAGAAACGATCACTCTTGGAGAAGAAGTAATTCGTTTGGCTGAAAAGTGTAATGGATGGAAAGAGGGAGTCAACTTTTATGTGCGAAGTTTAATTTACCAAGTAACACATCAATATTAAAGCGCAGGGTGAAAGGATCTTCTAATAAAATAAATGTACAATGTCGTAAAGATCATTTAGGCTGTGTGCCAAACTTAAGGTAAATCGCTTACTACGATAAAAACCGATTTTAGGACAGATTTAACGATCAGTTTGCCATAGAGTTTTTGATAAATAATAGCATTTTTACCTCAAGTTTGGCACACAGCCTAAATATAACGCAAATACAGGGGCGAAAATCTTAAGGATCAAAACAATCTGATTTAGTAAGTTGATCGAAGAGTGAAAATTAAATTGTGTTTAAGAATTTTGCTTTCATATAGACATAGTCTAGAATTTCTTGTTCACGTAAAAATATAATTTTAGGTAAAGGTAAACTTTAAGAAATCTAATAAATAACGCATCAATATGACACGTTAATCAATTGTCAACCTATCAAATTGGTAATCAATCAACCCTTGTAAAAGTAGTGCCATTTTTTTTTTTTGGAAAGGTGATCTGAAGCTTGTTAATAATTTTTTTTAGTCGTGATTCGGGTGAGTCTGGTATTTTTTCTATTGTGACAAACAAATTACTCTAATTTTTAAGGATGTTGTGTCTTCACCATGACCGGGTGTTAGTAGGCGATGTCGACATAATACGAACATAATTTCATAGCTGCCTATGATTGGTCAATTTTAAGCATCTGGAAAAGTTTTTAGATGGCGAGGCAGTATATAGAAGTATTCATAAGAGTAATTAAATCGCAAACCAGGCCGAGTTTGTTTTTTGAAAAGCCACGTCCTCAACTATTCCTCCTACAGAGTTCTACCTTTATTTTAGAGGATCACTTCATAATGGTCTTGGTGTGAACTAACGTATGTCCCAGTGAAAACATATCCAATACAGTTGCATGGTGCCATATTTTAGCCCAACCCTTGTCATATTTTATAATATAAAAAAATTTGTTTCTTAAAAATAGTGTTTCTTGGGTTTTATTTACATTAGTTAAATAGTTTTTTGTTTGGTTTGGGATTTTCCTCTAAGTTTCTTATTGTTTCTGGTTTTATATATTTTTTATAAACGTGCAGCTCGCTCTCTTTGTTTAGTAAATTTCTTGATAGTGCTACTGCTGCAATTGGTAGTTGTATTATTATTAGTATTACTATTATTAATGCAATTATTGTTATCATTACTTAAATTAATTGTTACATTATTATTATCATTATTTATTTCTAAAATTTCGATTCAGCTACTAGTTGTCTTATTGAAATTTTCATTTAAACCATATGGGTTTGTGGTGGATGATGTTATTGAATTTATTGTGGATGATGTTGCAATTGTGGTTATAGGTGGCGCTGTACTCGATGTTGCAACCAAATTATTTAATAAACTATTTATATTACTATTATTATTACTATTTATATTGTTTATTGACTGGGATGCTGTTGTCGTGGGTTGTAACGTTTCGGGAACTAAATGTGGCGTTCGACTTGATATTGGTGGTAGTATAGGACTTGTAGGCCATTGATATGCTGGTGCTGTTGTCGATGGTACACTCCTGAAAGTAAAACTATGAAGGTCAAGAAAAAGAAAAACAAAAAACATCAAAATGGACATCAATCAAACATTTAGAAATAGAAAAATAGATATAAAAAATTATTACAAATAAAATTTTGAATTTATTTTTTTTTGCATTCTAAATTATACAATACAATTTTTTTTTTAAAAATTGGTTTGAGTTACGATTTTACAATTTATTTTATTTGTTTTTTTTTCAAAAGAGTGTGATATTATTAATTAGCATTACGATGTGAATTAGCGTTTTATAGTACACAATTAAGAAAGTCATTTCTATATTTTTGAGACAAAAGCAAGAAATTTATGTATCTACAAAATTTGGAAAAATTTATATATCCTTTTATAAATATTATTATATAAATACATATAATTAGAATATGATACATATATGTAATATTATATAAAAATATATACAGAGTGTCCCAGAATTGGATGATCAAACGAAGAAGGGCGATAAAGGAGCTCATTTCCAATAAAAACAGCCAAGTAAAGTTTTTTCGAATTGTTGATGATGCAAAAGTTATTCCACTTTTAGTGTTTTTTTTAGTGAAAAAAACAAGAGTTCCTTTGTTTAACTTAGTTTTTTAAGAAGATCTAGAAGAGTGTGCCTTTCCAATAACATCATTTTTATTAGCTATATTATCTTTTGTCAAACATAAACAATGGTTTTGTTAAGTCGTGACGCCAGCGGGAAAATAATGTACTACAGAAAGTTGACCCACTATCAGAAAAATATGCGACACCAATGCAAATTTTAAAATGGTATTACACACCGGGCTAGTCACAACAGAATGTTTGTCGAAGTAAGTCGCAATTATTAACTTATGGACTTAACAAAATTTCGATTTCTAAAATCGATGCTTTGTCAGAAATAAAACAAAATTAATAAAATAATTTTTTTTGCTAAATTAAAATATGCTTAATCCGTCGAAGCCGCATCTCCTGATCTCTTCTGGTTTACTCTTTCATAAACAGGAGACCGCGGTGGCCATGCAATGGACTCTCCCCTTCCAATCCAGGGTCTTTGATAATTTACGTTCAGGTGTGTCTCACTACTTGTGCATAGTGAGGGGGAGCTCTATCATGCTGCAGCCACATATTTTCACGTGTTTATAGAGAAACGTCATCAAGTAATTCATCCAAGCCATTTTGTAGAACAAACAATTTTCCGTCGATTATGTCACATGTTCACTTCAAATTGGTGTTGAAACCGATCACGCCGCACTTTTTTTTGGATTTACACGGGCCCAATAGTGCAAAGTATGGATATTGAATATCTCCTCGCTTTTAAAACATGTTTCGTCGCAGCATTTCTTGTCAAACTTGCATCCTTTTTTCATGGTCAGCAGGTAAAAGGTCTTGTACTTGCACATGGTAAAGGTGCAACTGATTTCTTTTTAAAATATGATGCAACGTTGACCGTGGCACTCCCGAACGCCTTGATAAATAACGAACACTTATAGATGGGTCCTTTGTCACCATTCTAATTACTCTATCTCGGTTGACCAGGGACTTTGAATTCACTGTAAAGTTGATATACGTTTTGAAATACTCTGCAGTCGAGAAAGCGTTCCTCATTTGGATATCGTCTCTGGTATTCTCTTGCTTCTGCTTGGGCGTTGCCATTACATAAGCCATAAATGAAATGCATTTCTAAATATTTCCGGCGGGAATAAGCCACGTCGTTTATTGACATTTTAATTATAAACGCTATAGTATGCATGTATGGAACTTACTACAAATTTTGTTTAATTCGGGCTACTAGATTTGCTTAAAACATTGTTATTTTATTTCTGTTGTTTTATTTCTGACAAAGCATTTTTTAATAAATACAACTTACTTTGTAAAAAAAAAAAATTGATTAGTACATTATTTTCCCGCTGGTGTCACTTAAACAACAACAAAAATTTCTGAGAAACAAAAAGACTACATAAACATTGATTTTATTTCACAGAAGATAATACAGCTTATAAAAATGTTTTTTTTTGGAAAGGTACACTCTTCTGGATCTTATTGAAAAACAAAGTTAAGCAAAAGAACTCTTGGTTTTTTATAAATTAATTTTTTGGTGGGTGCGCTTGCGATTTCACTAAAAACACTAAAAGTGGAATAACTTTTGCATCATCAACAATTCGAAAAAACTTTACTTGGCTGTTTTTGTTGGAAATCAGCTTCCCTATTACCCTGTTTCGTTTGATCGTCCAATTCTGGGACGCCCTGTATATGTTTTTTACTTTATTTTAGAAGCGAGAAGTTTTACAATATTGACCAATTTGTTATGTAAATAATTTAATTTTTGTCTTTACTTACTACTATAAGTGTAGGAAGCTATTAATTTTTTAAGTTTGTATTTTTTCATATTTTTATTTGACTCTTAAAGAAACATTCTTGTTTTCAGAAATACGTCTTACCTATAAATAATAGTTTTAATAATTAAAATAAATTATATTATGAAATGTATATATTTTGTATGCTATATAGAAAATATGGTGATCAATTTTTTAAGGAGTGGAAGATATAAAGAAGAAGAAATTTCAGCAATATTTTTTAATAATTTACGTTTATAATAATTAAAAGTGGGTGAATGGAAATGATAGTGGATTAACTTGTTATCTAATATTTGTTCAGATTTGGGGAGAAATCGGCTAAACTTTTTTGATTTTGGTACGAATGTGGATGTATAAAAACGTTCTTATAGATAGCAGGACCACGGAAAACCGGATCGATGATTAAACATTATGCCTTTTAAATAAAATTTTAAGGTCTCAATTCTTAATAAAACTCAATCAGCGAATCCAGCTTTTTCAAATGTAGAACAACTGTGCCATTTGGTCGAATTTTGGATTGTGAATATTGTTGGCCAGGACAAAAGCTCTATACCCCATCCTCGGAAATGGAATAATAATTATTACGATGAAATTATCCCATGGTATAGTTTTGATGAATTTAAGGCCCATTTTCGCATGTCTAAAATTTGCTTTGAGGTTTGTTGAAAAAAACTTTTCTTAACAATTTAGCTGTTACGTAAACAAGAAACATTATTTTTTCAATAAGCGATCGGTTTGGGATAGATAGCCAGTAGTACCAGCCATTATATATTCATCGATGTTGTGGAGCCCATTTCCAAATTAAAGAAAGAATACATAAAATTTCTAAATACCTCGGATCAAAAACGTATATTTGAAGTTCGAGTGTGATCAAAAAATTTACGTATATTTTCGCATATTTGTGGGAATACCCGGTAGGGTCCACGAGGCTAGGTGTGCTCCGGTAAAGTCCAAAAATCGAATAGGCAGAATATTTTTTTTTGGTTTTCGTCTCCTTGCAAAACCATAATTGCAAAACCAGCAAAATCTCATTGTATTTACCAGCGTTTTTGATCGGGTGAACTCAGAATTCCATAGGCTGGTTTGAGTCTATCGACATAGACAGATTGTTGCTTATCTCTAATTTGTAATACAAAGTGCTTACGAAGTCGTCGTATCACCTTGTATAGGCCCTCATAAGGTGGTGTGAGACCAATGCGTACTTTGTCTATTCGTACGAAAACGTAGTCACAAGTTTGCAGTGACTTTGATTCGAATATGTCGTTTTGATTTGTTTTGTGTGTCCGTTGTAATGAGTTTGTTAGTGGTAACGTTGATTGAATTCGAACTGCGGGCCTTGATCGGTAGTTATGTTGACCGGAACGCCGAATTAAGAAATGAAGTTTTCGATGAATCTGTTTGCAATTGTTGGTGCGGAGATGTCTTTTATGCAGTGGGCTTCTGCTCAATGTGTAAAACGATCCATGCAGGTTAAGATGTAGGTATGTCTATTAGACGGTGGAAGTGGTTCAATAATATACATGTATGAGTTCAAATCTACCTGATGGAATCTGAAGATTCCCGTGAGATGATTTGGTATGCCGTTGTACTTTGCATTCTTGGCCAAAAATATCTTGAAGTGACGAGTTTGCGAGTTGCTCGTACAGTTGGATGTAAATATTATGTAGAGTGTCGAAGATAGTTCGACGTAATGTCTCTGGAATGTTCATGCGATTATTGCCTGTAGATATTCCACAGTAAATCGTCAAATCGGCTAATGCCTTAGTTCTGAATCAGAAGCTTGTGGCGACCACATTGTCTTGGCCTTGTATATGTTGAATGTCTGTCGTGAATTGAGAGACAAAAACTAAGTGGCGTGCTTGCCCTGGGTTGCGTTCCGCTTTAGAGGAAATTTCTCTTGTAAGAGGTTTGTGTTCGGTGAATATGGTGAATTCCCAACCTTCGATAAAGTAAATTCGAAAATGTTTTATTGCTTGGAAGATTGCTTGCAATTCACGATCTAATGCGAAATATGTTCTTTCGGCATCCGATAATTTCTTGGAGAAAAATCTAACAGGTTCCCGGTCTCATTATTGAGTTGTTGTAAGACCGGGCCTATTGCTGTGCGTTAGATGCATTAATGCTGATGCTATATTTTGTGTAGTTTAGCGGAGTTAAAGGAATGTGTTTTGATATTCTTCAGCCCAAGAAAATTTTTCATGCGTTTTGGGCTTTTTGAGGAGGCTTGCCAAATGCGTGTGAATTGGGGCAAGTATCTCTGCGGATTTTTGAATGAATCGGTGGTAGCAGTTTATCATGGGAATTTCAGTTTAGCTGGGAATTCTTTAATTGCATTAATTTGTCCTTCGGGCAGCATAATGCCATTAGAAATAATCTTGTGGCTGAGAAAGTCGTTGAGGAAACGCTGGAATGTTTGTGCAGCATTTCTGAGTCCAAATGACTTTCGGGTGAATTCGAATAAGTCAAATGGTATGGTAATTGCGGTTTTCGTCTGGAGCAATTGGAATGAGATGATTTGATCTGACAAGATCAAGTTTTGTGAAAATTGTGCAACCATGTAATTGCATGGATAAATTTTGGATGTGAGGAGTCGGGTGACGGTCAGAAATTGTAACTGCGTCGAGCCTTCTGTAGTCCCCACACGATCTCCAGCCGTTGTCCTTCTTCTTCACTAAGTGTAATGGACAAGATATGGCTGAAGAAGAAGGTCGGTAGATTCCAACAGTACTCCATAGCTATTGTTAATTGTATAATACATTGGTGTATAATACATTGGTGATAGTGAATCAACGAGTGCCGATGTTGCATTGACTGAGAGCTTAGTGGATTGATCAATCAAATTGTGATTTTTCAAATCCACTAAAACACCGAATTTCGTTAGGAATTCCGCGCCGATGATGGGGCGGTTGATATTAGTGAGGATGAAGGCATACTTGAATGAACGTCTTAATCTGATGTCAACGCCGAGTAATTTGGTACCATAAGTGTTTTAGTGGTACCATTTACTGCTGCGATAGAATCTGTGGTGACCTGTGGGATAACGCTTAGATCAGCGCTGGTATAAAGAAATGTGATTTGATTCACTGAATACCGCAGAAATAGGCGCCTTACAACTTATTGGTTTGGGGAACTGGTTTGCGGATACCTTTTGTTCTTAACAGAAGTTCATGGTTGAGTGCAATTTGATGCAGTGTTGCCAAATTTTGCGTGGTACCAACACCAGTTGTGTGAAAATTGGTATCTTGGCGTTTGTGGGTTGTTTTGTTGAAATGAACTTCTCTGGTTTGATGGTGATGGTGGTTGTTTTGAAGAAGAAGGAGTTAGTCTCCATGGCGATTGTGAACGCGAAGTTTGTCACTGTGAATTATTCTCTAGCTTTAATTTGGTTTAGCATTATTTCAAGACAGTCAATGCTAGATCTTGGTGCGTGAACCTCTGAGCTTTGTGTACGCGTGTCGCGATTGGGAATTGCCAGATCCATAGTTTGATAATGCCGTGAAACTCTTGTCGGTCGAATATTGATAAATTGATATTTAGTTAGCAAATTTCAATTAAACGTTAGAGACGGTTCGTTTTTCGCAATCTATGAATGTCTAGTATGAACTAACCATCAATTCAGACAAAAAAAAATCGAAATCAGGCAAATTCGATTCATTTTGGAGCATTACGAAAAATTTAAAAATCTTCTTGTAAAGGGTACTTGATTAATTTTGATTTACCAATTTAACAAATTCGTAGCCGAATAATCTAGCTCAGTGATGGTGTGCTTCTGTCAGTTTTGGTCGAGGGGAAGTCAAAATGGAGCTTAATAGTGGTTATTTCGACCTTAGAACAATACTCGATCGTGATATACTTAATTTTACCTAGCTACGAATTTTTGCGTACTAAAGCATTTTGTGGGTATTGTATACCGAGCAAAGGTTGTGCAGTGTTAAATGATCCGGTGTTCATAGAGTAATAAATTGTTTATTACTTTTCAGTTTGTACGCTCTTCGTACACTGAACGACTATGCACGGTGTGAGTACAGTTCACAAATAAAACGGCAGTTTGCAGAGTAAAAGTATTCAGGTTGAATAAAAAAACACAGATTATTTTTTGACAGCGCACGGGTTGAACTTAAAATCGACCCAGTGTCCTATTTTATTCTAGAGAAACGAAACATAAACATAGATAAAGTATCGAAAATGAGATGGTCGAATAAGTCATCACAGTTTCGACAAATTTTTAGATAGTCGGAGAATCTAAGTCAAAATATGTAGTTTTGACAAATACATTAACGTTGCCAATCCCGAATTTCTTAATCCATTAATTTCTTTCAAGCGTTTCAACGACGCCTGTGTACTTGTATGAGGCGGGCGCCCGAAGTTGGGCGCGAGACACGAGTCGACTATTTATGAAGGTTGCATAAATAAGATGCTTTGTAAACTGAACCAGCTGAATGGTTTTACAAACATATGCCTGAAATCCAGCTTAGAGTAATTCAAATTTTAGATGACCATTGATGTGTATTTAGAGACGATGACAAGCTTTACATTTAAAACTTTTTCATTAGAATACCATGGAGGTTACAACATAGTACTGATAATTAAAACTCTAGTAAACTAATCTTTTGACACTTAATTGATTTTTAATCCGGCTTTACAAAATTCTGCTGTTAGGGTTCTGCTAAATATAAGAACATTTTCTTTATGTATAAAGATTTAGGATGTTTTTGTAAATTTTGGCTACTAATTTAGTAAATCTATTTACTATACATAAGGAAGTAGTTTTATACAAAATATTTAATTGTACAGGTACATAAAGTAATTACGTAATAGCAAAAATACGTTAAGCTTATGGTAAAGTTTACTAAGTCTCACCATTAAACGTTCGAATTGTTATTCGAAAATTTGATTAAATAAGCTTAGTGGTGCTTATTTATTTTAAGAAAATTATATAGTCAGCTTTTTTAACAATCGAGCCATAAGTCCTAAGATATTATTGTGTAAGTGTGTGTATACGAGTATAACAGAATTGATGAGAAATTGTTTTGTATTTGTGTCGTTTAAGCATGCAATAAATATAAAACATAGAATAAGCTAAATCAATAAACAAACATACAGAGTGAAATACGAAAAAATATATTAAAGAATAAAGTGCTTTTAATAATACAAAAAGATGACATTTAAACTTGAAAGTAAATTAAGAGCTCTTTTTACGTTAGGTATAGCACAGTAAGTCTTTTTTATGAAACTGAACTGAACTCTTTCATTACTTATAACGGTACACGGTAAAGTAGAGATAAATTTTAATTAACAAAATATAGTTATGATGCAATAGTGTATATGAAGAATATAATTTGAAAAACAAAAAAGGAATCTGTTCTTTTGAACTATTATAATCTCAAATGTAAAATAGCGTAAGATAGTTGAAAGATAGCGTTCTTCTTGTAACTGAGATTAAGAATTTGTTGTTGTTGCCTCCGAGAGCTATTATAGATATTAAAACGTAAAAAAATGAAGAAAAATTATATTCTTTTTGTTGATTATTGTTGTACCGATGCTGGTAAAATCTGGTGTTCTTCTAGATAATACAACTTTCATTGTTATACTTGTGAAGCCTGCATCAATTACTAGATTTTATGTATTTTAATGATAAGCCATACACAATTTGCGTTGTGATAGAGCAATATAATGTTCTGCCTGCTTAAATTCTTTGCTACATTTACCTGCTACAATATAAAATAGCTTTTATAGGTAATTACATAATGTTGGACGCGAATCGTTAAAATTATATTGTTCGGCGTTAAAATAACGATTATTCTGAATTATTGAATTGTTTTAACTAGGTCGCTGTAGGGCACTTTAATATTTAAAAAATGTTGTGAAACATTGGAACAAAGCTACTTTATTTCGTTTTTCTTAAGTGTCAAACTATGATACAATACATAAACTGGTGTGGTGCTTGGTGTGACATAGAGTTTATTATTTATTTCAAAAAAGGTTACGCAATTTTAAGTTTGTAAAAAACGGGAATTATTGTGTTCTGTAAAGTATCAAAACCGACTATTTGAGTTAAGGTCAATTTTTTAATTCACTCCGAGCGGTTGCCCAAATTTACCTCTAAAAAGTTGAGCAGCATTAAATTGGGATGAATTAGAAAATTGACCCTGGTTATGTACTATACAGTCATATTCGGATATTTTATTTATAAAAAGAACAATTAAATAACCATAAAAAATTTAATTTTATTTATCAAAATATTAATACAGTCATGTGCAAAAGTATTTGGAATTTTAAATGTTTGTACAATTTTATTATTATCAAGAGGTGAAAGAAACAATTTGAATTACATCATCTAATGGATTAACAGATTCAGTTCCTATATATACTGAGTGTGAACCCGCTTTGGCTAGAGGAGGTATCCAGATCGACACCACTCTATGTTATAACTTCAAAGAATAATTGTGAAACGTTTCAGTTTCTGATGAGACACCATCTTATCGTTGCTAGAGTCAGAGACTGACTGCTTAAGTGTTTATTTCCATAAAAAATGGTTATTTTAAAGAGCTCAACGCTTTATTACAATCAAATTGAAGTTGAGAAATGGGTTGGTTTGGTAAACATTTGTTTTAAAATATTTGATTATATTGTATTAATATTATTAATCAAAGGATTAATTTATCACCAGTGCCAGAGTGGTGCATTTGTGAACTAAAGTGCTGATAACAAAATTGTTCCAGCATCAAAGACATTTAAAACGATATGTCACATGATTATATTTTAAAGAGCAAACTGCAACTGATTCCAGTGCCACAACGACAGGTTTGAGTACTAAGGTTTTTCAAAAAAAAATTTTGGTTTTGTGAAATTATTGAAATAAAATTGTTGTTTCGTCAAAAACCTTTAATACAATATGTCACTTGACTATATCAGAATGAGAAAAATGTTTCTGTTATAAGCGACTGAATTTGTAATTTCAAGTGTTATTCCCCAAGACCTTTTCAATGATATGTCACACTTATACATCCTTTAATAAATCAATACGATGCATTTGTCAACTAAACCGCTGATAACAAAATTGTTGCTTTTTCCAAGATCATTCAAACGATATACCCCATGATTGAAATTTGGAAATAAGAAAAATGCAACTGCCATGCCTCTACAACGGTGCTTTTGAGTATTATGTACGCATCACCTAAATTTGTGACATTCTTCAAGAGCTTTTCAATGTTATGTGACATGTAAATATTCTATAATTAGCTACCAGTGCAGAAACGTTGGGTTTTGTTGATATGCCACATGATTATATGGGAATTATAAAATTTGTAACTGTTTCCAGCGCCATAATGGTAGGTTTGAGTACTAACGTGCTACAGCACAATTTACGGCATTCAAGACCTTTTCAACGATATACGAAAACGAAAACTAAGCTACAGTGCCAAACTGGCCGATTTTTTGTACTAAATTGGTATCGGCAAATTATCGGTTTTATCAAATTACCTAATATTTGAGGTATAGAGATTCCAAAAGCTTTTCAATTAAAAAATGAAAGGAGATAGGTGAAACAAAAAAATCGAATCGTATGAGCCGTTTTTGAGATATCATCGGTATATATCCAGACGGGTGAACATATTTTATTTGCATATTTTTAATCAGGCACCTTCAAAACATCGAGAGTGTGTTTGGCCCAAGGGCAGTTTTCATCATTTTTATCAGAATTTCAATATTTGTTATTACAGACCAAATCAACAATGCCAAATTGCCGGCCCCCACTGGAGAACCTGATAATCGAATTTTCCCAAAATTAGGACCCATTGCAATCAAATCATGGTACTGGAATTCCTCTTTTCACCAATTTTATTCAAAATCATTGAATGGCCTGGAGCGCTCCAACATGATGTTTACATCAGGATTATTCCCGATTACATTCATGGATGAAATTAGTTAAAGTTTCGAAAAACATCAAACATTTCTGCAAACTCTCTTCCAGATGGTGGTCCGATGAATCTCGTCCTTGATTTTGATGTGTTGCTCAGTGCGGATAATTAAAAATTGTTGATGTGGCTTATTATAAATATAAACCAAACGAAAGAACTTGCACAGAAATTGCAAGATATTACCCGAAACTGACAGTTTTTGTACTTTTCGTTCTGCTCTTATAAAATATGTTCATTGTTGTCCACTTCGGCTCATTTCGCAATTAATAAAACGGCGTAGATCATAAAACGATATTACTTTTTTCCGATTTTTGTACATCACGATCGTCTTTGTAATTATAACACGCACCTCTTGTTTCTTTATTTTCGACGTTTGAGTCATTTCAAAGATGAGTAAAAAAAGTTCATGTAAGCTCGTGCTATTCGATAAGCCAAAACGCCGTTTTAAATATTATGTGAACAGTATAAGAAAACATAGCATATTTTGCAGCAAAATTAATACCAAACCAGAAAATTTATATCAGTTGTTCATGCAAAATCATCAACATCATCATAATGCCCAAGCTCAATTAAACACGCATATACATATAACCTGTAAGAAGGCCTCCGCAATACACCCAGGTCAAACTGTCTATGAAAGAGCTTAACACAAAGTAATATGTTGTCGCAAAAATCCTCCAAAATATTAAAAGGAACTCCTGTGAAATGAGTCGCCCCATAATTTGCAACTGCAATAACAAACAATTAACCAATGGGTGGGGAGGGGGAGGGGAGATTTATACAAGTATAGGCCATTTAGCGGTTTCTTTTTAAATCATATATTATTTTGACTTTGACAGTTGTTTTCTGCTGGAAATATTGAAAGGAGTGCTATGCTGCCGAAACAGTGCGAATTTTGAGCAGAAATTAGAAAAAAACACCAACCGCGTTTACAGTACGCAAATTTGTGAAGAAAGTTCATGTTGTCATGAACGTATGTGAACGTAGCCGTTACGACTTTTTGTGGCCAGAAATTGAAGAGATGGACTTGCACTTGCAAAAATTAAATGTTTCAATGTTGGATATGATTTATGAGCTTACTTGAGAAATTGGAGAGTAGTATTCGTGCTAAGGGGCTGAAAATAGCACAAAATTCAAACTTTCTTTATGAATAAATAGAAGTAGTGAGACGATTTCTATATTCCGAAGTTGTTTTATTTCTAGTTCAACGGCATAAAAGAGATCCTGTGATAATAAAGTATTTAATTATTTTAACAGGTGGAATACGTAAAACAATGTGTCCTCTGCTGAAATTAAGTTTACATCCTTATTATTTAATTCTGAAACGGCATTCTTTAGGGGCTCAAGAACACTTGAAATTTCGGTTAAAATTGCCAAGTTCAAAAGGAGGCCGGTCAGAAGGACCTTCAATACCTTTCCTTCTTTTACCAGTATTTCTTTATTTACAATATCAGTCCGAATTGCCAATCTTGTGAATTTTTTTATGGTTTTTCTCACTTTGTCTAATGCTTCCTTAATGTTAGAGCGTTTAATTGTTGTTACGAATTGATTTCAAAAAATAAATTCCCGTCATCATCGACCTCATCTCCATATCTGAAACTAACGAAATCATCATTGCTCTTTTTGTAAAGATTCTCTGTTCCGGATTCGATATTTGAATTTTTAAATATATAACTTTAAGCAGGGCCAAATGAATGGCGTGGTTTTAGCATAGGTGGCTTTTAACATTAATGGTTCCTCCATATTTCACCATCACGAAAATTAAAAATGAAAATTGACGATGCCCGAGTATTCGATCAAAATACGCGGGTATTTGAGTAGAGAACATTTCTTAAAATCATCCGGGTACCCACCCGGGTAATCGATACTAGACATTGAAAACTCAAGTCACACTACGGGGTTAGAAGCTCAGAAATCAAACTGCAGTACTTCGTGGGGAATAAATCGGCCCATCCTATCCAACATTGAAATAATAAATATTTACTATTTTAAAAGAGTTTTTCGTTTATTTGTGCAAGTATACAATACGCGATTGATGGAAACCAATTAAGGGGTTGTTTATGGTTTTAACTTCAGTTCCTAATTCTACAATAAAAATGTATTCTAGATACCCTGTTTTTAGTGGTGGATACTGATTCAACATTAACTTAGTCCTCTTTCTTCAGTTATTTAAATTCCTGCTAAACTGAGTGAGCTCAAAATATTTTGTTTGTGGATTTCGAAAGCTCATCGAAGCTATCAAGCTATCTCGTATATTTACAAAGTATTAAGAAACTTTTACGCATGGATGGTCAGCGCAATGCCAGATTGATTGAACGTTATATCATCTGTGATAATTTTTAAATATTTCATAATTTTCCTTCACTTAATAGTAAGCTGGTTCGCCCCCCTATTCTTTCTTTAATGGTTTGCTCGATAACATTAGATGGTTCTTTTATTCTCAAAATTGCCTGTACGAGAACTTAAACTTTGGCTGTTTGAGATACCTGCTAATCTTAATACCGTAATTTTTAAAAATTTTACTTAAAAAATTAAAAAATTTAATCGACGAAATTTTCGCAAATAATTTTGAAGTTCCAAATACTTTTGCACGTGAGTGTAATGTAATGTAAAAAAATATTAAATAATTTAACACATATAAAAAGGCAACATTCAGGAAAATGGGAAATTGACTAATTTACCTTGAATGAGGAAGTAATAATGGTGACCCTAATGTTGGAACTGGTGTTTGAATACCAGAGGATGAAGCGGTTGCCGCATGATCAGGATGTAAAAAATTTCGTCTTTGGTCTATTCGTTCTTGATGCTGCTGTATACATCGTGTTAATATATCTGGTAGTGCTTCGATTTGTTCCTAAAATAAATTTAAATGAAACTCAATTAAAAGTATTAGTAATCATATGTATTTATTGGCGTGTTACCTGCAGCGAGTGAAATTTATCCTCTAAATTTGTTATTCGTTCCTCAATTGCATCTTGGCGGGATGACATATCTGACACTATTTCATAAACTTGATTTTGTGTCTAGTTAATTAAATAAATAATATATTATTAGTAATTTTAAGGATTATGATAATATTTTTATCCACTTCCTAAAATTTAAATAAATAACTGGAATTTCCCGGAAACCAATCAAAAAATCGAATTTAAATTAAAAACTAAAAAGTGGATAAAACGGTATACGGCACACGCGAGCTAGGTAATATTATCCCACGAGGGATACAAACCAGTGTAATATACGAACAAAGGTAGCACCAGTGATTATTTTACTCGCAAGCGCTTTGACAACCAAATATATGTAAATTACTAATATTTAAATTAATTCACAGTACAATTTTGATTTTGAATAAATTACCTTAGCCATGTCCGTTATTGTGTTCGCGTTATCCATTAGCTTACGTTGGTCCATTTTAACTTTACGTAATCTGAAATTGACGGCAAAAAATAATTTGATTTGATCAAAAAATTGATTTGGCTCAAAGGCAAAATAAAAAAGTTAAAAAAATAAAATAAAATTATTTTAGGATACGGAGAAGCGAAATTGGATTGAATGACTTGTACACTATATGGAACTTTTTTTTATTCTTGATGTAAATATAACCACCAATCATCAACATATAGGTCAATTTGAAATGGGAAATTTGGTTCCAAATTAAATGATGTGAATTTTTCTCCGGATGAAAAATCAATGCACTCAACCATGTCTGAACGATTTGGTAGTAATAAATTAAATTAACTTAAGATAAACGGACCAATCAGCTTGTATTAGTTTTGCAGAATTAACCTAACCATATCTTGATTATTTTTTAATGTAAATATGCTAGAAGTGTGCAAGGCATCATTCTTCGTCTGTAACTTTGTTGTGCCTCAATTTAACCTAAAAAAAGTCAGGTATCTGGTTGCTTTCAATCCATAGGCAAACTAAAATCACTTCAATATACAACAGCAACGTCTATATTCGGGGTAGAGTTACATTGTTACAATCATCAATTATGCGAGACCAGAATGACCACAAGATTGAACTCAAAATAATAAATATTTCCCTTGCAACTGAGTGCTCATCAGTCATCACACTAATATTTATGATTATTGCAGTTCAATATGGCGGATAAATCTTTTGATCAAATCATATATATCGACGACTTGCTTTCCGAGGTATAGTTTGGTTTGATGGTTGGTTTGGTTTTCATGAAAATTTCAGCTGCCATGACGAAATCGCCAAGTTTCGCACGTTTGACGAAGTCAAACAACACAACGCCGGAAGGATTTTTACATGTTTATGGTCGTCTGAAAATAGTTCAGTAAATTAGAATGGTTCCAGCATAATAAGTACAACATATTATGCTGCGAATTAAAGAGTAATTTGATGTGATGTAACACTAAAATGTATATTATGAGGTGGCAACACGGAGGAAGGAAAGAGTAGGCGGTCTATTGGGTACATGAGTGTGACAGATGTAATACATTGACTATCGAATTGTGGTACCAGCGATACGAAACTATCTTTATTGCCAAGGCAGCGACGATTACAGCACCGCAGAATGTGGATTTTCTGACCGAAAAACTCTTAGGACAAACACCATTTCCTGCAATGACGCAGTGAAAGAGCTCAACCACATTTTAGGCCTAAAATAATTATAGTTTATGCAGTACGAGTGAATTTTAAATGTGGGAAGTTCAACATTGCAAATTGCACATTTAATGATTTAAAAGTATTGATTGGCTCAACAAGCCGCAAGACGCTTAGACGTTGGAGAAACTTTAACAAGAATGTGTTGGTTGCAACAGGAAGCCTTGCTGTGGGCGCTTTATCCGATTCTTAACCCAAATATTTTGTGAGCTAACAATCGTCAGCTCGAATTTGAAATTCCAACTCGATTCCGGACTTTATTGGTTACGCTTTTATACGAGAGCAATTGGAAGTGCTATGATCATCGGCATTCGCCGCGTGCAAGGAGTAAGGAATCAGCACTTTGGGGGACCCAATTAATATGCTTGACAGCTTTTCATCACGATTGAAATTGCACGATCAAGAAGACGTGTTCGACTAGGATGGGCGTATTCGTATTTGTGCCGATTATTCAACAGGGACGAACGAAACTCTGGAATCAAACAAGTATTCACTGCCAAGTCGGAAGAAATATTCTCGATGCTGAATCAATACTGTGCATACAGCAAAATCGACTTGTAAGACGCATTCTTGCAGGTGGACATAGACGGCGAATCAGAAAAAAAAATTATGACGATCAACAGCCATTGAAGCTGATAAGACGGAACCTGGCACTTTTCAAAAATTTATCGACACAATGATGAGCGGAGCTAAAGGTACTCTACCTTTGGTTGACGATTTTTTTGTTGGAGGAAGTGACGAGAAAGACAGTTACGACAATTTTTTCGAGGCATCGAAAAGTGTTCATTTGGCAAGAAAGAGTTGGAGTTTCTGGGTCACTTCGTCGAGAAAATCGATATGGTGAGGCTAATTCCCACACCAAGAGACTTCAAACAACTGCAAGCATTCCTAGGAGCAGTTACATGGTAAGTAAATTCGTAAAATACCTGAAAGACCTTCGTGGGCCATTAGACGAACTGTTGCACAATGACGTAAAATTTGGGTGGAAATCGGCACACTAAAAAGCTTTTGAGAATCTTAAGAAGTGCTTACGTCAAATTTGGCGTTACCTACTATGACCCAAAGAAGAAAATCATGGCAGCGGCGAACGCATCGAGTTACGGTATGCAGGCATTATTGGAACCAAACGGATCATCATGCACTCCGCATCGTTATTTACTAAAACCGAGAAAAACTATGCACAGATCCAGCGAGAGGCTTTGGTATTGATGTTCGCTCTGAAAAATTTTCATCGGTACATCTACGCATTTCAGTGTGTATGGCTAGCCGTCTGCAATGATACGAACTCATTTCGAGCTCATTTTGCAGATGAAGAAATTTTCATTCGGAGTTTAGGAAATACAAACTGCATCGACAGATCCTCCGCAAATGATAAACCTCGCCTCGCATTACGAAACCAGTATATGCGAAACATTGTTAAAAGGTTGCACCCTCATCGAGAGCGGTAGCTGATAACAGAGCCATTTCTTTTTTACGATCGCATCGTCGTTCCGTGTCGCTACTGTAACCATATTCTTTCCGAGCTGCACTTAGGTCGCCCGCATGATACTGTTTGCATGAACCAAAGTGTATTAGCCGTGAATTGACGAAGGCGTCGAAAACTGGTAAGTCTCTGTGGAAATTGCGCTACAAACGCTAGAAACTCCAAATAGGTGCACGTTGCAGTTATGGCTAATGCCAGAGGTTTTAGAAAACGCTAACGGTCCAATTTGTGTCATAAGGGTTTGAGTCGTTTTGCAGTGAAAACGGGCACTATAGAGACTGTGCCCTTCATATCGTAATTCGCATGCCATTGTCCAATTCACACAGTTTATCTTTTCTCTCACCTCCTATGAACGTTACCTCGCAAAACCCCTATAAACCTATAGACAACAAAGACGACACCCTCATTTTTGTGTAGATAAGAAAATAAAAGCGCTATAGATGAGTAAAAGATGAGTTCTATCAGAACATTTCATATTCTTCTACGTCAAAACAAACACCAAGATATATAGTTTCGCATACATTCACACCGCACACAGTCAGCCACACAATATCAAAGGTTATCATTAATAAGAATGAAGCGTGGTAATAAAACCTAAATTTGGAAGTAACCAAACCACAAACAACAAATAATGTTCTTTTTAAAATACAATTAGGTGCGTAAAAGTATAAGAAGCTTGGTGGTAATTTAAGGTGATTAAAGAGTTTTGTAACTGTGTATATGTAAAAGGCGACGTAGGTATGTGGCAAAGAAATATTACTATGATTGTATAGTGGTGCTGAATAAAAAGGAAAATGTTTGTTGTTTAGCACCAAAATATCAAAAACGTGACTGAAATTAGCATAATTTTCTTGTTTTTCTATACTTTAATTTGCCTATTGAATTGAATTTCCGGTATTTTAACACGAAAATGTGTTAAGCAACGAGAATTTATACGAAAAAAAATTTATATTTTGTAAAACACATAAATCAATTACGAGTAGGTAGTTTGAAAAATTATAACAAAATCGTTTTATCAACAAGCATTGCGGACGTAAATAATGATTTAATTAGCAGCACGATAATTAATTAATTATCATATTATATGAGTGTGTGTGTGTATTACTTACGCGTATATAGCTAATAGAAATTTTCTTTGATGCGTCCTCACTCGCCCCGGATTTACACGTTTTACCAGCCTTGTGTGTTTATATATCAGCCAAGTCTCTCGAAGCACGTTTGCCGCAGCATTTTTCAGCTAAAAATAAATAATAGTAAATGGGTTAGGTTATTAGTAGCAAATATTGAATATATATTTAAAAGAATTATCCCCAGGATATTAATGACCCCACTGTGTAATTTTTAAATATAGTAGAGACTCTAACCAATAAAGGTTTTCCGGCTTTAATTTTGCCTTTGCATATGGAAACAATGAATTTTGGTTTATGTAAATCCACTTTAATATTTAAATCAATTTTGTTGTTCGCGCAATTATTATTATCACAATAAAGCTTTTAACCAACCGTTAAAAGTTATGTCCGTAATTATTTTTATTCAATAGATATTTTTAATTACCTTTTATGTGGTGAGTTTGGGAAAATTTTATTAAATTTGTTGTGCATTTTATAAATTAATTAAAATACGAATATAATTGAGCTTTATAGTGACGGTCGCATTTGATATGCATAATCAAGAATAAACTACCATCAAAATTCAAGTTAACCTAGCCCAATACACCTAGAGTACAAGGCAGTAATGCCTGATACGTCATCAAAATTATGTCTACAGTTTCTTTTCTAAAGTGTAGGTGGCATAATGCCCGTAAAATGTTTTAACGATTTAGAGGTTTAACGAAATATTAAATGCTATCACGAAAAAGTATTATACAAAAATATCATATCATTGAACCGTTGACCTAAAATGACATCATATGGCAAAAGTTTTAACGTCTAACCTCTGCTAACGAATGGTACTAATTGTGTAATGTATTGTAATGTAAAATCGAAGAATAAGTTGAGCAAATATGGTCATTAAAGACGTATATTTTGTTATTCATGAAGAAATATGCTGAGATGATGATTCTTAAAGGTTAGCTCTGCAATATCGGAAACAGGGATTCTGACTATGGATGATTACGTGATCGAACCGAACGATTATTAGTTGATTAATCAACAATCAATCGAAACAATCATTAATTGGTTTCAGTTGGTACAGTTGATACTTTCCTTATAAAATTACGCTACCATCAATAAAGTAAAAAGTGCATGTAAAAAGTCTGAAAGCAGTGTTAGGCGTCCACGCATATTCCGCAATTGTCTACATGTTGGTGTCGAAAATAGCGTATACAATTGATTTTAAAGTAAACTATGTCGAGAATTGGTAGAATATGTAGACAATGTATATCGTATCGTTGTTTTTTTAAAGTATTTCTTTCGGTACGAAGTCGTCCTTATAGTTTTCCAGTTGAAATTAGGGTTTTACCTTTATTTTTAAATTTAAAATTCAATTTGAAGAAATAAATTAGTGAGATTAAACTTTTTAATTCGAATTACGATGTGGTTTTATAAATAACGTCACATATTATAGTTTGTTCAGACAAGGGATTCTTAATCTAGTTTTTATTAGTCCAGTTTACTATAACTAGAGCAAACTATAGTTGGTAATCCTGATTAAAAATTGTACCATCTGGCGGTCGTACTGCAAAGCTATCATAATTTTTTTTTAATTTGGCGACGCTTTATAATCAAAACAAATTTCGCTGGTTTATTTCGTTGCACCAAATAGTTTAAAACTACTTCCATTTTACAATTTTAATTTAATTTAATCTAATTTTGCCTAAATTAAGAAATTTGAAATATTATCGTCGCTTGCCGCTAAACGTGATGCGCTGTAATCACTTAATCTAGATTTTCTACCAAACATCGAAGCTTTTGAAGGATTTCGCTAAACTCTCATCAAATATGGTTTAGTGTCATGTAACTTGTTCAGACTATAAGAAAATTTAGATTACTTCAGAAATCTAGGACATCTGGACGAATGGGTAATTTTTGCTCTTCTCCAGAGATATTGCATTTTTTGCTTCAGAAGTCACAATTTAGTTATCATTTTTCGAGAAAAATTTGTAAAATTATTTTAACTCAACCAAACTGTTAAAAAGTTTATTTTTAAAGTTGATATTATTAAATATCACGTGCGACAGACAGAACTATACCGGTAGATCTAAAACAATCAGCTCCATTTTCCTGACAATTGAATTTAAATGTATCGTAAATTTACAAATTTTTAAATACTCGAGCCTATAAATTATTGTGTCGGCTTAGATCTGCCTAGACTTTCCACAGTTTCTTATACGTTTAACCCGTCAATTAGATTAGTTGGTTGTAATATGTGATTTAAAACTGTTCCGCTATTTAGCAATGTGGAACAGAATCACGTAAAGTGGAACGGTTTACGTAACATTCCACTATATTGCAACACTCATTTACTCAACTGGTTTTTCTCCATTGATTTGGCATCCGCCCGACTTGAGGTGTTGAAAGTGCCGAAACTAAAGATGTGTTATAGCTCCGGAACTTACAATACTTCAAGCAAATATGGACCACTTTTTAGAGATTGTCGGGAGATAAAGCAGGGCCAGCTGAGCAACAACAAAAAACAACATTAATCTAAAGCCACAGATAGCTACTATGGGTATGTTCTTTCAACTGCTTCAATATAGATGAGTGAATTGCGTCTTGCAAGTTTAATGAAACACTGTCGCGGAAATTTATTCTTTTCAGGGATCACGTTTTTCCATCCTTTTCATCCTATCATTTCCTGCTTAGATTAAATGCAAAAATTGCGCCTTTGTGTTTAAATACTTTTAAGGAATTCGGTCGACACCTTAGGTACATTTCCATTCTACTAATAACTGCAACTACTTCCTTTATTGCTAGATATGGACTCCTTACCTTTCTCAAAAATCAAAAGGAACCGATGAAAGTTTTATTCAAAAAAAATCTTACTGAGCAAGACCATATTGAAACGGCACATATGATGTTGCACAGGTCAACCTCAAAGCAATTATCTCTACATGATGGCAGTTTTATGCAATCTCTATGATGTCCTGTTAGTGGCCGAAATGGAATTCACTCAAAATCAAAATGAGCCGGTGAGAGTTTGCAACATTAATTCGTACTGAGCAAGACAGATTTCAAGCCGTTTGATATAGGTAAATCCATAAGAAGCAACTTCTATATTGTTGCATTTTGGTGCAATCGCTATATGATGTCTTTTTATTGGTCATAATGAGATTGACTCAAAATGACTCCGATGAGACGTTTGCTTGAAAAATCGTACTGAGCAAGTCCATATTTTAACGGTTTAACGACGACGTTTGTTTGATCAGACTCATGCTATCTCTGTCATATCTTGCTATTGGCCTAAATAGGATTCACTCAAAATTTAAACGGAGTTGAGAGTTTTACTCAAAAACTCGTACTGCGTCACTCCATATTAAAATAGAACACAAGCCGTTTGAAAAGGTAGACTGATTGTTAAAATATTTTCATTTTGGTGCCACCTTTGTGACGTCTTCTAAATGGTTTAAATGAGATTCACTCAAAAATCAGGAGGTGGCGATGAAAGTTTTGTTCAAAATAACGTACTGAGCAAATCTATATTGAAACGGTACATAAGCCGTTTGAAAGGAAATACCAATAGTAGCTACCTGCAATATCTATCTATGGTGGTATTGTTATTGGCCATAATGAAATTCACTCAAATGTAAAAAGGAGCCGATGAGAGTTTTACTTAAAACGTATTAGGAAGTATCTTTGTTTGGTAGAAGTTTGATGCTCAAAAACATATTTTATGTTTTTGAAAAACGTCATATAATTATGGCTGGCGTTTGAACGGTTTCAACAGGGTAATATTTCTTTTCATTGCTAATTTTGTAACACTGATTTAATTATGTTATTCATTAAATTTGTATTTCATTTTATTTTTTAATTACTATTAAATCTATGTAAACACATAGATGAGGCACATAGATGTCTCTTTGCGTTAGGCTTTTTGTGTACCGTAAGCCACAAAATAGAATAAATTTCGTATTCAAGTTTATATTTTCAGCAGTACATAAAACAAAAAAATAACACATAAAACTAACAAATTGTAATCGCTACTATTTTATTATGGGTACTAATTAGAATAGTTTTGTAACAGTTGTCACGATGTCGCCAATTGGGCGTAATTCAGCGTGGATTGGCCGCTTAGGCTGGTTTTTTCAGCGTAAACTGGTTGAAAGACACTTTTTGTGTGAAATTAGTGACATCTAGGTTTAAGTAGTAGCATTAGAAGTAGTTTTATAGCCGTTTAGTGGTATTACAGATTATAGAAGATTAGTTTTTATTGTTCGCGGATAATTAGGATTATTATTCGAGCGCGAGAGTCTTGCTTAAGACGCGGTACGCGATAGTATAAAAGCCAATGTGAGTAGCGGGGAAAACTATAAGTGGTGTTAAAGATGATGTTACAAGTGAACTAATAAATACTTGTGGAACTAATTTTTATGAATTTTGGATTTTAGGAAAAGGACATTTCTGGTATTTTTGGCAATATTCCGGTAGTGTGACTAGTGCATATTGGGAAAACTATTGTGGGAATATTCCACAAGTTGTGTAAGTATTATGGTAGTGGTGTAAGTGTTTGAGACAATTTATCCGGTATTTTAGGGAGTATTCCGGTAACCATCAAATCCTATAGCTATCTTCAATCCAGTGATACGAACCGGATTTGAATGGACAAATTTGTAACAATTGGTGACACTGGTAGAAATATGAATATCAGAAGATTGGAGTACAAGATTTGCCGATTGCGCAATTAAAATTCCAGTTAGAGCAGCAAAATTTACCGACGGGTGGTTTCAAGAATGAATTAACATTATGACTACGTGGGGATATGAAGAAGCAAGGAGTAGATCCGAAAAATGAGGGGTTCGAATGAGAGGTAATAGAAGAAACTATAGGTGATAAGCGAGAAGCGGTGGAGACAGTTCACAAGAAATAACAAAAGACTGGACGCGATAAATGAAACAAGAAATTAATGAAATCAAAATAGGCAACGAAAACATCGAGAAGAAGTTCAATAGCTATGGTCTCCTGTGAGATTGCAGAACTCATGGGCCGATATCTCTTCCATGTCATTCTATAGGCTGCCATGGCTATGCAATGTGCAGATGATTCTACATAAATCGGACCTAGGGCCTTAACTAGCAGCGGATCGAGCATTCCGATACCGGTGAGGAGCGATGTTAGAAATGGCTGTCAGTAATAAGGTGGAACCGGACCGGGAGGTGCCGTTTGTTGAGCTTGGTGTGTTCAACGATGGCGAGGAGATAGCAGAATTAGCTGAGCCAGCTCGACGATGATGAAAAATTCACCCACGATATTTCCCCAGTACAAGTAGAACGAAATGAACTACTTGGGGTTTTGGAATTTCGACTGAATGAAGAATCGACGTCTTATAATGGGCCATTTAATAGTCAGCAAGAAGTAGGAGGGTCGGTGTTCATGGTGAACAGGGATGACAGCGGATCAACTGGTAAATATGTTTTCGATGATTTTGAAAGTGATACTGCCAATGGTGCTGAGCTAACGAAGTAAATCGAACACGAATTTCAACGCATAGATAATATTGGTAAGTGTAAAATGAAAAACTCGTTGCCGGTGCGATGAGTAACTTGGCTAGGAAAGTAGTAAAAGGGATCTAGAGTTCGTTGGCAAGGAAAGTATTAAAAAGGATCTAGAAGAGATACCGACCAAGGCATGTGAGAATTGCAAATGGCCCACCAGTTGTGATTGCTAGGGCGGCAAGAGTAATCGGAAGTGATGATTGGAAATTTATAGGAAGATTATCGAGGGGGGGGGGAAGTGAGCAGTGTGTGTGTTTGTGTAGAAGTAAAATTCAGAAAGGGATCCTACACGGAGGATTAACATGGTATTGAACATAGGAGAATAACGCCAATTGGAAAATATGTGGAATTTGTCTTCCAAGCTTAAAGATTCGAAGATGAGATGCGCAAACTGACAGGAATTTGAACGGGCGACAGCGATAATAAATGGAACGGGCTTGTCGCACAAATTTGAGAGGCTCAGACTAAGGTGGAAAATATTATTGATGAAAAAAAGCTTGTCAAGCAGAACATTGGCAATGGGAGCATTGGCTATTTTCGAGGATAACTTTATGGATCGGGACATGTGCGAACAGATGATGCCGAGAACGAAGGGGACGCGTGGTGTGCCGTTAGTGATAGAGTTTAGCCCAACCAATTCCCTGAAATAAAGTTAATTGCAAAATTTTTTATGGCGTTAATGTTTCGTATCACTAAGGTTGGCAGATATAATGGTATATAGCATTTACATGTACTGACCATCAGCATTAAGCACACTAATCCCTATTACCTTACGATGAGGGGTCTTCCCAGTTAATTTAATATTCGCTTTCGATAGATTAGCTATCGGAATTGTGCTCATATGGCATCATAAATTTCTCCGTTCATAGAGTTTGGCAGATACAACAGAATACGGCATTTAAATATACTGACCATCATTATAAAGCACAGCAATGCTCATTACCACACGATAAGGATAAGAGGTCCCCTCAGCTGATTTTATACTCGATTTGGTAGATTAGTTGTCGGAATTAAGGGGGAATTCCACTAGAAAAAATGTACTGTGAGTAAAATTAAAGAAAGCAAAAAATATATATTTAGTAGATGGGGGAATGAAACAAAAAATCTTCTCAGTACAAAATTATTTGTGTCTGTAGTAGTGTAGCCTCCTATAAAAATTATAAAAATTATCAAATCGAGAACTTTTTATAGGAGTTTCACTACCACACATACATAAAACTTGTGTATGATGAGAAATATTTTTCACATACTAAAATAATTTTATGGTCAAAGTTTCTCCTTAAAAATTTGCTATAAAAAAGTAAAAATAAAAAAACACATGACGTTTTTTGGTAGAGATTTTGTTTAATTTTTACGGCAAATATACTAAAAAATATAATTCTGATATGGGCATTAATAATATTTAATTTTTTATTAATTTTGAGATGTAAAACTAACCGAATTAATAGCAATATTAATTTTGTTATTGGTAATGTTTTTGTGTGCTGTCAATATTTCTCCTTAAAATTTTGCTATAAAAACAATTTAAAAAAAAACGTTGTCTTTGTCTGTTACATAGAGTTTTGGACTCTTTTCTCTTTTCTTCTTTGTTTACTATCAGTAAAATTTGAAGAATTTTTCTAGTGGAATAGAACCTTTATGCTCAAACATCACCATAAATTTATGGCAGATACAACCGTATATGACATATAAATGTACTGGCCTTCGGTACTGTTATATCTGCCAACCTCTGTGAACAACTAGTTCACCAGAAGCGAGCATTAAATCAGCTGGGAAGACCTCTTATTTCCATCGCAAGGTAATGAGCATTCGTTTCCCTAATGCTGATGAACAGTACCTGTAAATGCATATACTACTGGTTATATCTGCTAACCTCAGTGAAACGAAATATTAAGGTCGTATAACATTTTCAATTAACTTTATTTCAGGGAATTGTTTTTTGAAATTTTTAAACGCAAAATTTGCTTTCTGTATACATATGATTTTTTTTATTTTCTCGGGATGGAATGTGAATTTCTCCATTTTTTTATTTTTCGGACTGAAAGGCCTTTTAATGGATCTAGCGGAGAAACACACCTATATTTTTAAAGGCGTTTTTCGCGATGGTTTTCGGGCCAGCTTTATACTATATACGTTTATATTCGAGTTTTGGAATATAGATCGGTTTATGTGTGTACCTAGAAAATAAACAATTAAAATAGACTCGGTAACGAGCATTGTTAACGAGCACTTACATACTTCGTTCATTTGTGTTCCTTTAAATGAATTGATGAGCATCCCTGTGATACGAACAACAAAAATACAGAAGAATAGTTCAGAAGAAAGTTTTGGGTTCAATTTTGAAAATCATTACATTTTTAACAATTTTAGGTGCGCTATTGATTTTGACGTGAACTGTGTATATGTGTGTGTAAGTAGGAGTATGTTATAGTATTATGAATATATAAAATTAAATAACTTTTTTATGCTTAAAATATTTTATATTCCGATTGGTCCATTTTACATAATATTTTTTGCTATAAATATAAGAAAATTGATCTGAGAACTTCAGCATCTGTTTATCATATAATTTAAATCTGTTTTGTTATGTACACATCTGTATGTTATGTCTTATGTAGATATAATACGAGTAAATAGGTATGTATGAGTGAATTACGATAAAATTCGAAAGGATGGCATTATAAAAAAAAAATATCGATATAAAATTTTCAAATATATTTTGTATATGAAAATATGAACTATTTCTTGGTACATTGGCATCTCTCAACCGGTCTTTCCATTTTGACTTGGATATTGCATTTGTCGCATATGAATAAAATTATTGAAATTTGGGATCCCGAACCATGACACGATATGGCGTTTTGACATGTGTCTTTTCAATAATATTACAGAATTTTGAATATTGGTACACATCGAATGTTTTATATTGAATTCAGACAAACGAATTAAGGAATACTGATTACTCCGAATACAAAAAAAACTTTCAATATTTTTATTCCAAAGTCATTGTTCGCTCATAAATTAAATACCGAATACTAAAATTGTGTTTGGTATTTTTTTAGATTTAGGAACCGAGCTTATTGATTGATGAGATGTTTATCATATTGTTCATTGTGTTTGTGGTTCATTAGTTTTTGGTCTGAATGCGTAGATATTGTTATAGGTATATCACGACATATTGACGCGTTTATTATAGAAAGATATAAAGCACGTCTCATTCGACATGTAATCTTAATCTTAATATTTGAACAACAAATTAAAAAATTAATGGGTTTTTAATATTTTTATATAGATTTTTTTACGATAACTTACTTACCCTTTTTGTTAATTGAGTATCCATCATAAAATTATGAACGTGTTTTTCGGCCCTCGTTAACTCTAATTTTCTGGATACTACTGCCACTAAAAGCGCTGTACAACCGGCGCCCTAAAACAAATGAAAAACAAGGAAAAAAGAAAAAATTGAAATTAATAATGCATTTTATTGTTTGGAGGTTTGCCATAACTGTAATATTTTCTATATTATATTATAGATTTTTTGTAGTTTTATAATATTAAAGAATTGGCAAATCAATTTGGCAATTGCGATATTCAGAGTATTAATATATGATCTAATATTAATAATGGATATCCAAGTTCTACTACGGCCAGGATGAAACTGGAAAAGTTTGGACGAAATTGAGAATTTCGTTTTAATTTTTATCTCGTTGTTTTGAGGCCATCCGCAAACGTGCCTGCCCAATTAACTCTAACCATAGAAATCGATTCATTATACTCGGATACCGTTTAATTTTTATATGTGTGGTTTGAGAGTTAAAGGCCTAGATATTGGAAAACAAAATACTCACAGACATTTTGCTGTTTAATAAACTGCAGTTAATGAGTATTATTATGGCTCTATTAAAGACAACCACAAATTTCCAGCCGAAAGTTGAAAATGAAAACGCAGATACGGTTTGTTTACCCAGCCTAAGAATAAATAAAAAAAGACATCGTGTTATAGAATGTAATTACAGTCCAGATATTCGAAAGAGTATTAATTGGAATGCCATTCGGTCTTCATAGTTTAAATTAATTCTTAACCTCGCAACGGTTGGTATTGGTAATTTTGTAAAACGAAGATCGATTTTGCTCTGCCAATTCCATTAATTCTGAATCTAGGTAAAATTGAACCTTAGGCTTGGAAGACTGTGAATTATAAAGCATTTGATTAATAAAATATTGGGATATTTTGAGTTACATTCCGCAACCACTACACTTTTATCCCATAACTGCAACAAGTCTACCCCAAAACTAAAATAAAATTCAACCTAGAGCTGTCAGATCAGTGTTCATATTTTAAAATCAAAATCAAGAACCAATTCCTTGTCAAACCATAATCATTGGAAAAATTAATGTTTTTTCGCACAACTTCTTCAAACCAATTTAACCAAAATAAATCTTAGAAAAGTGGTTGTAGTGGTTCATTTATCAAAGTGACATCGATGTCACGAATCATTTCACTGATGAAAAATCGAGAAATATAAAACTTTGACCTAAAGTCTTCAGTTTTAATATATACCATCGATAGTATGTTTGATCCTAGAAAATTTTCTGCCTGTTTTTTGTTTTTAGACTGATTTATCAACATTTTTCGATTTCTTTTGGTTGTTACGAGCGACCTTCTCTAATGACATTGTTTACTAAGATATGTTTATAGTAATAATTTGAATCTGCATTTCGGTATAACAACCAAATCTGCATTATCAACTGAGTTATTTCGTTTTATGTCTGACGGTAGTTTTTTGCTTCATGAAACGAAACCAGAACCATACAAAAGTATTATATGTTTCTTTAAACTAATCCATCCGTTAAAAGTTGTTAGTGGAACTATATTTTCTTTTTTAATCACGAAACACGAACTAGTTTTTCACGTTATTTTTTAGTTCACTCTATCTTGTACTCAGTACTGTTATCTTGAATTCGAAATCGTGTTACAAATTTGTGGTTTAGCATACACTCTTGTAATTGTAAATAGTATAGGGATGTTGTTCCACCGCTATTTTCGGCTTAATTTATATCTCAGTTTTGATGAGTATAATTTCAGTCTATTTCAATTCTTAAAATAAAGTTTTTCTATTGTGTTCTCAGTTTGCTCGAGTAAACATCATTCTATTTTTATTCTACGTTTTCTAAGATTGATCGATTTAATTTATCGCTAAATAACTTTTTCGTGTCTATTGTTTTACTCCTTCACTGAATGATTTAAAAAAATGTTATTACTAGTAAAATGTTAGTGACTGTCAAATGACAGTCTGGTGCCGAGGGTTTTAAAATAGCCTGCTTTATAATTTTTATTTTAAAAGAAAATGTTCGTACTAAACTTGTTCAGAATTAGCCGGTTCACACACTTCATTTTTGAACAAAAATTAAGCAGCACTTGCTCCTCCACGTAAATCTCAGGTGCGGCATTTATCTATGTATGAATAAAACTTGTTTTATTTTATATTGAATGCAAGAGGAAGAAGGATAAAAACAAGAAACTAAATTAAAAACGTTTCTTTGTTAAAATTCAATTTCATACTAAGCACGTAATTTTATTACCACTGAGTATATACAATGACGCAGGATTTGCTGCGAATATGCGGCAAAAAATCCAACTCTAAATTTTTGTTTCTTACGGCATAGGAACCTAGCAAACATTTTATCGATAAAAAATACCAAAAATATAATATATTTTAAATATTTTTTTACGAGAAATTGCAGGAAGCCAAGGCTGCTAGAATTACTTTGGTTTCGAAGTGCATCATAGCTATGAAGAAAAATCATTTATTTATACCGTGTACAGACACAAATATTATCGTGATTACCTTTAATCGCGATTTCAATCCAAATTATTGTGATCTCGATCTAAAAATTATGGTGTACAGACACACAAACTGGATTTTGGAATTCATGCAAACTTCGTTAGAAGCTGTCACAGTCCACATTATCAAGTTGAAACGAACGCTGATGAAATTTATCGGATTGTTTTTTATTAAAAACAAAGTGAAGCTCAAATTCGACGATTATACATATACACATATAATATATTAACATTTTATTATCACAGGTCTTAATTTCCGTGGTTCACTAGCCATATGCATTAAATTAGAATACGTGACATTTATAAAAATACTATGATATCTCAATATATTTTTGCTGTCTCTTTCTAACATTTGGCATATCCAGCACACTGAGTTTTCATTAAAAGTGAAAGAAATTTCATATAAAATTTGGTGAGGGCGATTATGATTATCTCGTTTTGAAAACATAATAATCCTCTTTTCACAAAGTCGTGTAACTACAGACAGGCAAAAATAACTAAATGTAGAATATATGATTATCTACTTTGTGTCTGTACACGGTATTAGTTTTGCTTTTAAAACACTTCGTAAAATAAAAGGCATATTCATATTCAATTCAGTTTTATTTTCAATTCATATTCAATTCATATTCAATTCATATTCAATTCATATTCGATTCATATTCAATTCATATTCAATTCATATTCAAATCATATTAAATTCATATTCAATTCATATTCAATTCATATTCAATTCATACTCAATTCATATTCAATTCATATTCAATTCATATTCAATTCATATTCAATTCATATTCAATTCATATTCAATTCATATTCAATTCATATTCAATTCATAATGAATTCATATTCAATTCATATTCAATTCATATTCAATTCACATTCAATTAATTTTCAATTCACATTCAATTCATTTTCAATTCATATTCAATTCATATTCAATTCATATTCAATTCATACTCAATTCATATTCAATTCATATTCAATTCATATTCAATTCATATTCAATTCATATTTAATTCATATTCAATTCATATTCAATTCATATTCAATTCGTATTCAATTCATATTCAATTCATATTCAATTCATATTCATTCAATTCATTTTCAATTCATTTTCAATACAATTTCAATTCATTTTCGATTCATATTCAATTCATTTTCAATTCATTTTCAATTCATATTCAATTCATATTCAATTCATATTCAATTCACATCAATTCATTTTCAATTCATTTTCAATACATATTCAATTCATTTTCAATTCGTATTCAATTCATATTCAATTCATATTCAATTTATATTCAATTAATTTTCAATTCATATTCAATTCATATTCAATTCATTTTCAATTCATAGTCAATTCATATTCAAATTATATTTAATTCATATTCAATTCATATTCAATTCATATTCAATTCATATTCAATTCATATTCAATTCATATTCAATTCATATTCAGTTCATATTCAATTCATATTCAATTCATATTAAACTCAATTCATATTCAACTGAATTCTTATTTAACTCAATTCATATTCAATTCGTATTCAATTCATATTCAATTCATATTCTATTCATTTAATATTCAATTGAATCTCTAAAATTTCAATTCTGTTATTTGGGGCAATATTTTAGTACGCATATAATTACAGGTACCACATTGCAAGATTCAAAGTATATATTACATGTCAGTGTGATATTTCGATATATATGAGTACAGTAATAAATAAAATATTTTAATTTGTGGTTATTTGTTTTGTATGAATATACAGGGTGTCCCAGAATGTATGGATAAGCCTGAAGCGCCTTATAGTAGAGCTATTGGGCGCTCAAAATAAACTACAAAAAATATATCCCAAGTAGTACCTAAGATATATCATTTTTACGCGCGCTGCCTAAAAGAAAAGGTCAATTCTAAACTGATCAGGAGTTTAGAAGAGTTACGTAGCCGTGTTCATTAAGCCGCTTCAAAAATTACTCATCGTCGTTATGCGCGACTTTTCAAAAGAGCTTTTATTCGGAGATGTCGGGCGTGTGTCAGAGTCGGTGGCAGACAGTTTGAGCATTTACTGTAAATGTACATTGGTTAAATAAAGTAGTATCAATGTGTAACGTTGTTTTTTATGCAGCCCTTATCATCAGATACAGTTTAAGACAAGAAATAATCCAATTTTTAAAAATTTGTTATTTAATCGAATTTATTTCTTCTGCATCCTCGTATCTACATTAGATAAAAGGATGTATTATACCAAATAGTTGGCCACTTAGGTTCTCATAAGTTTTTTTTTCACCAAAGACGCTCGCTCAAACTTTTATAAAAAAAAATATTTACCAGATTTCATGCTGAAAATTAAAGTTTAGATTTTTTTTTCAAAAAAAGTGCAACAGCTATCATACTATTTACTGGATATCTATTAGTATGGTCCATTAAGAATATTATAACACCAAAAAACCGATGGACTTAATTTATTTGTAGCCGTGGTGATCGGAAACGTAAAGTAATGTGAAAAAAATGGACATTTTTTGGGATATATTTTTATTGTATTTTAGTTTGAGCGCCCAATAGCTCTACTATAAGGTGCGTCAGGCTTACCATTCATTCTGGGACACCCTGTATAAGATTACTAGGATCAATAATCAACACACAGGAAATGTACTACATTTGAAATTTTATGTCTTTTTTATTATTATTTGGACAATGTTATAAATGTAACATGTTTATTTAGTGTTTTAGTGCTTCGTTTGTTTTTGTATTTTCAAGTTATATACATAGTATAAAAATTAAACAAAATAATAGTAATAATAATAATATAGTTTTTATGGAATTGGCTTATTTTATTACTACAGTATTAAAAAACAACATGTTCAAATTTCACGAATCCAAAATAATTAAGTCAAAATTTGTATGTACATAAACATGCAGTGTTCATATGCTTTAGATATTAAATGTAATAAATTATTGTGAAAAATTTAGAATTAGAACGAATTATGTTCATTACGGTAATTTAGACTAAAATTTATAAAATAATTTAACACTAGGTTTTTCACTTAAATTCAAGTCGATAAATGTAATTGGAGCTGTAAAAGAAATCGTTTTAACGACCTAAGTTGCAGACTATTACATAACTTAACAAAAGCAATACGAGGATATAATTATTTAAGTAACGTTGCTCATCCAAGTGCAAATTGCTATTCCGGCTACACAAAGAAATTTGTTTAATAACAAATAACTAGTTCCTTTGTAGAAAAATTGTTAATCGATTTTCTGTTATTTATATTGTTACAACACTCAGGTACATGAAAAACTAACCACTGTAGAAAACATCTTTTACCGAAAATTTCTTTTCCACTAGAACAAATTTGAACATTATGTATTAATTCGGGTCTCATTTTCTTGAAAAAAGAGAAATAAAGTTGGATAAAATATTGGAAGTTACAACAGATCGCCTCACAATTAATTTTATTCAAGCACCAGAGTGAATTTTTTAATGTTACTAAAATGTAGCTTCTCATTTTCGAAAAAAGTGTTAACTCGAAAAAGTATAGATAGACAAATTGATAAAAAACTATACAAATTAAAAATTTGGTGGCTCGAAAGAAGTAGACTTAAAAAACTTTTGAAGTAAGCAATTAAAATTGAGTATCGTAAATTCCAAATTTCCAGACATAGCTCGAGATATTTGAAATTCACCAAATTTTAGTTGTTAATCGATAATTTTGGAATCTACTCAACAATTTTAATTTTTTGTTTCTAGTTTTTTTAAATAATATAACTGCTGTTTGGAGTTTCCTAATTTTTATTTTCGATAGTTACTCTTTTTGTTGAGGCTACACCTTTTGGTAAAATGTACAGCTACATTTTTTATTAGTTTTATAAACTTCACTAGAGCTATTTCAAGTCCGATTTGGAAGAGTCCGGCCAAGAGCCTGGCACCTAGAGAATTTTAATTTATACCTAAGCCAGAACTTCATATAAAAAAAATTAGTGGACGGTTTCAATGAGAAACGAGCATAACAAATTACAATTTAAATTATTGATTGTTGGACATATTAGTGATATGGCGTTTAAATTCGTTTTTATTACTATTTAAATTAAAAGTTCTGGAAAAACGATTAAAATCACTAACCGCTACATAAACCGGATTGTGACACCCTTGTGTGAAAGAATCGATCAAGCGATTAGACCTTGCAGAAGACCAGACACAAAACCAGCAGATTAGATAGAACGTTTGAGATACGGTAGTTGAATTACAAAAAGTTTGCGAGGTTCTTCTTATGTTAAGAGATCATTATTGATGTTTCTTTGATCCTGCTTAATTGTCAAAATAAATAGTTGTCAACGTTCCAAGATTTCTAAAGGCTTTGGCCATCAGCATAAAATAAGCGCTGTGAGTGGAGAACACAATTATTGACATTATTAATAATCAATAAGAACAGCTATGAAGCAATGTGACTAACTACCTTGTGGAACATCGAAGCCCACTTTATTTGTAACAAAACCACCAAATTCTACCAACGCAATGTAAATGAAACGCAATGTAAATTTTGTATTCCATTTGTTTTGTTATATTGGTCAATACCCCTTTTACTTCTAGTAGACAATATAAATGACCTTTATATTGTAGAACCCAGCATTTTAGGTTAACAACAAAACACATTTATTATTAACATCTAGGAACATCCCTACGACAAATCTAGGAGAAAACGACTAGAATCAACACACACGGACAACGTGAACGAATTTAAATATCTATGGTCAATTATAACAAAATGCTCATATCAGCCGAACGTCTGGCCTTCTATGCACAATCAAGATTGTTGCGATCAAAATATTTTTCATAGTACTGAAAACTCACACTAGAATACTATCTACGTTTGAGTGAAAGGTCATCCGTTCCATTTATGGTCCTATTAAGATTGCGAACAACGAATTTCGGTTTCGAAATTATGTGTCTCGGGGCTAACTACTTTCGGGAAAAATTTCATAAAATACCTGTCTCAAATATTAAATAAATCTGAGAAATACCTATTCCGTGACGCTCATCATATCACCAAGGTCTTTAACCCATATTGAGTTGACCCAGTTGTAAAAATGGAAAAAACAGTTTAATAGTTTCTTACGATTTTAGAAGAGTTCTTAATTGAAATTGGGGATGGTTTTATGCTAAGCGGATTCACTTAAAAAAACTACCCATTTCCTGAACTTATATTCGAAATCGACATCTTAAATTTTGATAATTTCGAAAGAATTTGTCGCTTGACCTTGAACAATTGTGGATTGTGTTGGAGTTACGTGCTAGATTCTCAAAGTCAATTTAATAAAGAGGTTGTCGTTTGTACATGTTAACATGCATTTCGTTCGTGCGAATCGTTGTTATAACTAATTTTGATTTTGGTTTTAAATTTTTCCATATGTTTTTCACTTAAAAGAAATTTGATTAAACAAAAAAATTTAAAGCTATCTTATGATGTTTCTATTGAAATTATGGATTTCAAAATCCCAAATTATCGAAGATCCTGAAATTTTCGGGAAATCAAAAATCAAGGATATCCAAATTCCGGATATCATAATCCGGGAAACCGAAATTCCGGATGTCACAAAAGTCTGGGTTATACTCGTATGCATGATATTACTTTCTTAACCGATTGGTATGAAAATCTGTTTTGTGATGACAATTGTAGTTCAATATTGAGTGCGATGAATTGACCTTACATTGGTAACAAGGTGCTGCCGGATTCACAGAAAGGAAGATTTTCCAATATAGAATACTTGGAGTAAAATGTATCGTGCTGCAGTTCCTTAGAGACTGACTAGTATTAGAATGCTATAGTGAGTATCTGTCCGGATGGTACGAAGCAAGTTTTGATAGTCTTTTGTTATAAAAGTGAGGGTCCTCGAAGGCTCCTCGCCTTATGTAGATTATCTACAAATTCAATCACTCTCAGTTGCTGATTAAACCAAGTACATCACAGACAGTTTCAAGTGGGCTTTTCTTGGAGCTTTTAATCGAAACTCAGGAGACCTCTCAAAACAGGAGACGTCTTGCAAAGCACCAAACTCACTTTTACTGATAAAGCGAGATTTCCGAGCACTATCCTTGATAATAAGGCGAGTCACAGACAATATTTGATGTGGTTTGGAACCGTAGCTGATATAGTGACTTTACCGTTGATTGGTGTGTACTTAGGTATGGAGTGACACGTAGCGGAAAATAATACCGAAAGTATAAAGAATGTGTTCCATTAACGAGGTTAGTGATATTTTTAACATTTTAGCCTTGGTCTCTGGGAACTAAAGCAGTATTCTTAGGCAGGATACGACTCTCCATTTCAACTGGAAAAGGAAATTGTAGCAGATCAATCACGGCGCTTATAGTCGCTCTTAGGAACTTGACACGTAAGCTTCGGTAATGAAAGTCGACAGTTAAAACTATCATTTGAGCCATACAATTTGTTAGTTTTCCTGTAAAGTTGGTCACTGAGCTAAAAAATCCTTAGTCAAATTTTTTGAAAATTATTTTTAAATTATTCTTCCAAAATATTGGGTGTACTCTGCGCTTGTAGACGCTATCAAATTTTTAAGTATTTCTAGATTCTTTGAGTACACAGTTCCTGAGTAAGAAATATCATTGAGTCAACGAGTTCTAAAATTTAACTTATTAAATTTTAGTCTATCTTCTCAAATAGATGTTATTTGGTTTAGATCAATTAATATTTCTAATTTTTTAATTGTAGAGTTTGTACTAGGAGGGAGGGGGAGTGGGTGCAAATGTATATAAAATAGAAAATTCCTCCAGCTTATGATAGAAGTTGCCAAGATTTAAATGAATAATCAAACGTATGACCAGTCTTCAAAACTTCGTAAACCATTTCTAATAGAATACTAATCTGATTATATAAACCGAGATTTGAGTATTAGTTTAGTTTGATTGAGTAAAGCCTAATTCCAGATCATTGATTAAACATCTTGTTAGAATCCTACTTTATCTTAGAATCATCCCAAATTTATGTCCATCCTAGAAATTGAATTCAGCCATAATTGGTTAAGGGACCGTTCAGAATAGGTCGATGCAGGAAGTACCGCTTCCCAAATTAAGATTCAAAATTCTCGAAGACATCCTACAACCTAACTGTGTTCATATTCGGTTAAGAAATTGTAAAGTTTCATTCAGCACGGTGATATACCAAACTTCCTTTAAAATTCTCTTTGTATTCCTACTCGATCCTAAAAACTCAATTTAGTTGGAATTTCATTCAGAACGGTAAATTCAGCACCGTTATATTCCAGAGCTTATTCCAAAATTTGGGATAATGCCAATTCTATCCTAAATTGATCATATTCGATTAGGAAATAGTTAAATTGCACCCAGCATAGCTTGGTTTCATTATGCAGCTTTATTTGTCAGATTTCAGAACTTCATCTAGCATTCAGGAATATAATTTTATTTTATGTTTAGACTTAATTTGATTGAAGTTGATTACAAAATAGCCGAGATAAATCTGTATGCCACATTCCAAAAGCGGAAATAATACTAATTCCTTAATACAAACTTCGATATCTTAAAATCCAGCATTTTTAAGGATTCGGCATTTAGATTTCTGTAATTTTGATATTCGCGATTTTCCGGTATTTCGTTTTACGTTTATTTAAAAAATATTCGCATTAAAATTTAATTATTTTATGGTGGCCCGTTTTTGATGCGCCAGAGTGTATATTGAAAAATATTAGGTATCAGTTGAATATTTTTGTGGTTGGTTTTTCAATAAAAACCAAATTTTATCTTCTTTGTGCATTAAAGATACATCTTGTAGAAAAAGCATTGTTTGTAATATTTTTCTAATAATTTATTTCTTTTTCGAATAGATGTTTGTTGATGTGGTAAATACGATAAGGGTACTACTCTTGTAGTTGAAAGGAAAAACAATAAATTTTTTGGTTTTTAAAGTCTGATAAGGAAGTTTGATATAGCTGCGGTTTTCTCTCTAATAAAACTAAATCTTTGGAGTTTAATTAAAATTTGAACGGCGAGGGACGATCATAAAAGGAAAACGAAATTAAAAAAGGAAATAAGATATAAATTTTTGCAACTATGCGATAATATTACTTACGACTACGAGTCAAACTGGGTAATTTATAGTTTATTGTAGCACATAAAAAATTAGATTTGAAATCAAAGCAAAGTATTTCATATAAAAATAATAAAATAATTTTTATGACATTCGACGTGGAAAATATTGTTGAAGTCGTAATACGAGTATAATTCTTCAGATTTGATGTTCTTCATATCATTTCAAGTTATTATTTTATTTCATGATTATTGCACGTTATTATCTAATTTATTCTTTCTGATTTATTATCACAGAAATTGATAAGAAAGATATTATCTTTTCATTTATTATTATTGTTATTGAATGGACATTCCGCGTATAATCTGCGCTGGGATCAGGAACGTCGCACGGAAATAGGTAGGAACATTTTATATTGTTACTTCAATTCTACCGGTTTTATTTTTTCGTTTCAAAAAACCTTACAAATTCGTTTCATTACTCTAAAGCTGACGAATGAATAGGAATTTTTATGGCTTGCTATTTGTATTTTTTATGGAACAAGACCGATAAAGTTGTTGTGGTTTTCCATATAAAATTTCACTACCGTCTAAAATATCCGTTCATGATCCTTCCCCTGTCTTATTTTTTTTTATGAAAGAAAGTATTAATTGTCCAGTGGATTTAACGCCCATTGAAGGTCAATAAATACCCTCCTTTTCATTCACGCACATACCACCCATTCACACAATTACAGTATATCACAGTTACAGTATATTATACTGACATGAACAGTGGGTCGGCGTAGAATTCTGCACTCCAACAGAGAATCTTAGTCGTGTTTATTAACATCACCGATCGTAATCGATGATGAAATTCGCTTTCATTCACAGCCTCTGGTGGGATTCGAACCCAGTACCTCCCGGACCACGTGCCGAAGCTTTAACCACCGCACCGAACAAGTGGTCCGGTAAATAATAATTCTTTTAATATTGTTCATTATAATTCCCACACACATCAAGGGATGACTGGGCTGGTTATTTAAACTCCGCCAGAAGAAATTACTTTAAAACAACTGTTGACTCTTCCTGAAGAGACACTGGGAGTCCCAGATATGTATCAGTATTATTTTTTAAATTTAGTCAGAAGTATTAAAACCATGGTATCAGGCTGCTGAAGTAACAAATTAAATTGGAAATAGAAAAATTAACGTAAGCTATAAAATTAGCGGAAAACGAAAAATAGCTATACAGAAAGAAATTAAAATTTGTAAATGTAAAAAATGGTACATAGTTCAGAAGGACCCTACCCCGAAGCTAGAGGAATAGAACACAAAATATTATAATAGCTTTATTGTGAAAAGTATCCTAGTATAATAGACTTTTACCATAATCTGTTCTGTGATATGAGATCTGTGATATGAGGCATATAATTTGCTCTATTGATAATATCACTAAAAATGTCTCTAAAGTTCAATTCTCTGTCACACCTAAATCTCAAACGGAAGTAGCTCTTACGACGATTTCATTGATTATAAAATAGTCTCGAGATGAATGTACACATTACATTCGTTAAGGTTATTTTTAGAACACCATAAGGGAAAGTTGTTAAAATTAGAAGTACCCGAGTGCTTAATCACACTTTGGCCTCCCCACTGTCCTGGGTACCACTGATGTAGCAGTAAACGATGTTGACGTACATGACCTGAAATGCACCTGATGCTTGTGCTCTAAAATAGCTGATACCTGTGTGTTTAAAGAATTAAATGAGAAATACGGTCAATTGCCTTACTAAAGCAAGTGGTGACAACATCAACTTAATTTCCGGCCTGAATGACATTTAAGGTATTTGAGGTAAGTTCCATTAGATTGGTGGGTTGATCGGCCTACAATCGGAATACACGAAAGCTTCACAATTGGCCTATTATAGTTACTAATTTAAGATCTATAAACTCGATGAAAATCGATGAAAAAAATCCTACGGCATGCGATTTTTGGAAAAGACCAGTGATTTGTTGTTCCAGAATACGATAGACGGAGGGATTATAGTCGGGGCCGAAATAAAAATCTTCTTTCAGTTTGTATCGTAATCCATTAGAATGGAATGGAAAGATGTTTGACTACAATTATTCATATACTTGAAATAGTCCGGGTCGGGCTCATCAGTGCTGTTTAAAAAACATTAAATAAAAAAATTTGCAAACTGATTAGCTATAATTTTTGGATCATTAGAATAATCGTCATTGTACTTTAAAGTTGACGGAGATCATCTGATTTTTTCTGATAATTGATGAACTAGTGTAACGGATTATGCGTACATTCAATACGTCAAAACATTCAAAATGGAGTTGGGGTCATTTTTTGCAAATAACTCGTTGGGTCTTACAAAACATGTTTTACGCTGCAGAATTCTGTTTATAACAAAAATTTAGCGAAATGGGATTCTGACACTTATCAATGACAAACAGGGCGGAACAAATTTCTGTCCCTATGCTGTGCTGTTAATGGCGTCGGACAAAAACATCAAATCTAGTTGCTTGATTAAATTATTCTTGATTTTATTGGTCTGTGATGGACCAGCATTAGACATATTTATTATCTACAATTAAGGTTTCGGAGAATCAGACGGAGAACAACAGCCGTCCACGGCTGAGACCACGTGAACAAAATTACGGGCAGCAGTTAGTTTATACTTACAAAAATAACATCACTTTATACATGGAGCATTTTTTGCAACGAGTATTCCGCCAAAATGGCGGATTCATATTTTTGATATTTGGTAACAATTTGAGTTCTGTGGGTAAATAAATACATATTATATTTAAACGCGATGATTGTGTATGCAATTACAATTACAATTATTTGTAATTCAATTACAATTACGTTAAATTACAATTAAACGTTCAATATTTAAGTACAACTATTTCTTAATAAACTAAACACTTGTGTAATGTTTTCATTTTTTTTGTAACAAATCGTGTTTTTAAATTTGTTGTGCCAATCTCTTGAGGCCATTATGTTAAAAGGTATAACAGCGATGTGACACCCGTTTGATATGTCAAAATGCTTCTTGGGTACTTTATCAAAGTAGTTTCTTTAACTGGAAGACTAAAATTTGTTTTTACTGTACGAATAAGTGCATAACATTTCAACTACTACTAACAGAATATTCATTTTCCTTTTTGTTTGGAATTTTATCTAGTAGCCTTTTCTTAAATATTGCCAGTTCAGATAAAACACAATAATCATTCATTGGGAACAATTTTTTGTCCGAATATTTGGAACCCTAAGAATAATATTTTTACAATTTCACCAACTGGGTGTTAATTTGGCGTAGATTGGTCACTCGGGCTGGTTAATTCAGTGTAAAATGGGCAATCAACGGTTAATAGTTTTATGACATTTATAAAAATTAGTGACATCTTGGTTTAAGCATTAGAAGTAGTCTTACAACACTTTAGTTCTACAGCAGATTATTACAGAAACCAAACCGAACGTTCGGATCTCGAATATACAGCGTGGTATATAAATCCAGATAGTTCATTCAGTTATTCAAGATAGTTTTTTTTGTAAAAGAAAATATTAATTGTCCAATGGATTTAATGTCCTTTGAAGGTCAATTAATACACCTTTTTCATTCACGCACACACCACCCATTCACATTATCACAGTATACCACCTGCGCATTGCAAACTCAGTGTCAACCTGTACCTTGACATGAACGGTGGGTCGGCGCTGAATTCTGCACTCCAACAGAGGGTCTTAGTATTATTAGTTAGAGTTGTATAGTTAAAAGCACAAGTGAAGAGTGCGAAAAATTATAAATAATGTTAAATTGAAATAAATTGTGAGATTTATTGTGGAAAGTGAGTTAATATAAGAAATAGTGAAAATTATTGTTGATGTGTTTTAGGAAGTGGAGTATATTTCAGGAATTGTTGTTGTAAATCACCAAGTTTATAAATATATTCACAATTCAATGATTCGAACTAAACAGAGTAAATTCGTAACGATGTGTAACAGCGATGGGATGCAGAAGATATGACGACTGCGGAGTTTAAATTTCAGTTAAAGCAGCATAATTAACCGACGATCACAAAACTGAATTAATATTGCAACTACGTGAGGCTATGAGGTTAGATTTGAATAATTATGAGTTCGAAGTGGTAATAGAGGAAAAACTAGATGATAAATGTGAGAGGATGGAGGCAGGTCCTGGACGATCTGGAATGATGGCTGTTGTAACTCAAAAATTTGATCAACAAAGCCGATAATTTGAGTAACAAAAGAATTAGAAATTTGATCAACAAGGTAAAAGGATGCAACAAGAAATAAATCAAAAATTTGATAATCAAAATCAGAACCATGGAGAAATGAAACAAAAAATTAAAAAAATCAAAATAGGTAACGAAAGATTTGGGAAGATAATGGACGAAAAGTTTCTAGTTTTCTAGTAGCTCTTAAAAGTGGACCAGCCGAGACATTGCAAACAATTTCCAAAAATGCCGCAACAGTTATTAGATAATGAAGGCGCTGTCGGTTGAAATAGATACCGAGAGTAATATCGATCGAATAACATCTAGATTATGTGATAGTCACGTCGGTCCAAGATCACTTGTTGGACATGTGACAAGGTGGGCTATATCTCGCGGGACTGCTGGGAAGACCAACGAAAGCTGCATAGGTTACCGACTTTATTGCTGCGAATATAAAAGGAAAATAAAGCATTGGCAAAGAACGAGGACTGTAAAGAGTAGTTAAACTCCAAGTCAGCTTAAAAAAGCAGAAGCTGGCAATGGAACGAAGAAAGAAAATAATGTAAGGCCCACTATGGTAAATCATAAAATTGACGCCGGGACATTCGCCAATCGCCAAGCACCTAGAAGAATATCTTTGGCGAAACAAAAAGAAGTGGATCGAATGATTAAAGGCATGTGAGTGGCCGGAGTTATCGAGTCAAGGATGGCATGGTGAGATTTTGTGTAGATTATCGAAACGGCAATTTATTGTAATGTCATTTGGATTATGTAAGAGATTATCATCATGGGAACAACTTTCGAAGATTACGTGAAGAATCGTGCTGAAGTCTTAGAATGAATACAATCCGCCAGGTTAAAGTTAAGTCTTAAGAAATGTTCACTCTTCATAGTTACCGCCAATACCACTCATACAGATGAACCAAAATATCAATGGTTAAGGAATGTCAGAGACTCAAAAATTTACATTTCAAGCCGTTTGAATGGAAGGAAGAACAATGGACATGCACATGGAAATGCTGATGCTGAGAACTTAATCGACGTACGGTTTATAAAAGTGCTTGACGATGAGGAATGGACAGATGAATCAATCCGGAAGGAGCAATTACTAGAACCGAATTTATCATGGAGTAAGGTTTCAGATAAGATTGGTAGGTTGTTTAAATCGAATAGGGGAGAGCTCTGAGGACAAAGTTAAGCAATTATGAAAAATGGCGCCGAAAAATAGAACTAATCGAACAATTTGGTTGTCAAAAATATGAAAAATGTGCAGCTGTGAAACTGCACGAAAAAGCCGAGGATTACTGCACAGTACAAAGTCGGCGCAACATTCGAGAGAATGAATGCCATGGTCGTGGCGGGCCCATTCCATATTAAGAAGAGGTAATAAGAATGTGTTAGTATAAAAAAATGGCCGAAGGTGTATCCTTTACCCAATCAGAAAACAACAACCATAGTTCATGCCATAATTAACAACTGTATTAGCCGCTATGGAGTTTCGGAGGAAATTCACTCGGACCAAGAAAGCAATGTTTAATCGGTGATATTCTAGGCAATTTGTCAGTTGCTTGGCATAAATATGGCAAGAACAGCGCCTTTGCATCCTCAATTAGATGGTATGGTGGAAAGGTTTAATAGAACACTGGAGAAATATATAGCAAAGGAATAAAAATCAATGCGACTGGAATCGACATATGCAATTGTTCCTGATCGCCTATCGCGCAGCAGAGCATTATTCGACCGGGATTTACATCAGCCAGAACAATTAATTTTTGGGAGTAGTCTGCAATTACTGGCAGGTGTTAAGTTTGGTGCTGTTCCATTATCAGCGAAAGAGAACTATATGAAATACACAAACAATAACAGTTTCACTCAGTCATCACTGAGATAAGCAAGGTAGTTTACAGAATAAAAAAAAAACAGCGAGAGAAACCCAAGGTAGTAGTGCATTTGGAACGGTTGGCACTGTACGTAGTTTGGATACTGTTCGAGATGAACAGAACAGGTTGAGGTAGTGTTACGATTTCACATATTAGGCGTCAATTTGGTGTATATTGATCAATTGGGCTGGTTAATTCAGCTTAAATTGGTCGTCAACCAAAGGTTAAAATTATAATGACGCGATGTTTAGTTTAAGTGATGACGTTTTGTTTCAGCATTAGAAGTTGTTTTATATAGCAGGGTGCAATAAGCGAGTGCAATGACTACAAGAAGTCAGTCATTCAGGAGATTCAGTACGCAATATTTTAAAAGCGAAAGTGAATAGCGCGGAAAATTATAAGTAATGTTAAAGTGAAATAAATGATTTGTGTGTGATTTATTGTAAATTGTGGAAGCGAATTAAAAACAAAAAAGTGAAAACTATTGTTGTTGTGTTTTACGTGTTAAGTAAGTATTTAGAAAATTATTCTAAGTTCAGTTTCAGTATTTTCTGGAATATTCTGAAGGCGGTGTGAATATAACCACTGCTTTTTCTGTTTTTTAAAATAACTGATTTAGAATATTTGAAGAAATTAATGCCAAAAAAATAAACGAAAGTGTGTGTGTGATTCGTTATATAAAAAACTAGTTCGGGATGCAATTATTTTGAAATTTTTTTTCTTCCAAAATTGCTTAGTTCCATATAAAACCACAGTAGCCTTTGAATATATTTTTCTCGCTAAACCTAATAAATGAATAAATATTTTAGTTTCATTTGGTCTGTCAAATAGCTAGGTGCTGTATACAAAAATGCTACGTGGAAAATACTTATTAGCCAAGGAAAAAGGTAAAATTCCGAGTTGGAGAGATTTTAGAACGGTACCAATGCACTTCTCAAAGCGAAATTTTTGTGATGTAATTCTAATGATATGAGGGACTTTCTCTTCTGCGGTTACGCTCACTTTTGCCTTTCCATCAACTAGAACGAACAACGAGGAGTACATTGGCGTCTTAGAAGACCACCTCTTACCTTTTCTGTACATTTTCATCAAGAGGAAAACTGGATTTTCCAGCAAGATAATACTCCATTCCATAGAAGTCAAAATACCAAATCTTGGTTTGTGGAGGATTATATACCAATTTTAGATTGGCCCGCTTATTATCCAGACCTAAATCCCATAGAAAATCTTAGGGATTATTAGCTAGAAGGGTTTACGAGAGTAACAGATAATTCCAGACGACCAATGAGTAGAAATTGGAAATTGAAACTACTCGGGACGAATTATTGCCCGAAACCATTGATTCATTGATACCCTTAACAGGGTTCTGGTGTTGGCCGAGAGCAAAGAGAGGATGACGGCATATTAATTTTCCTAATTTTTATTTATTTTATTGAAGTTTGAACGTTTAAAGAAGTAGTTATTCAGTTATGGCATGGCACCTAATAAATTTTTAATATTTGAATTTTTGTACAAGGACAAATCGAAGTGAATGTTTTTGTTAATATTTAAGTGTATTTCGTGACCGTACTCCATTTTACTTTATTATTATTATTATTTAATTTTTTATTTAAAAATCCGGAAAAGCGAGTGGTTATATAGTTATGGATTGCACTGTATATTTATATGCACTGATTCGAACCGGATTTGATAGGGCAAATTCGTAAACATATTTTTATCGAAAAACAACAAAAAATAGTATTCTATCTTCGGATTCCCGTTTAGCTTATTTTACAGTGCGTACATGACATTGGGAGTTAGTTCGGAAAAATACCATATTATCGTACTAGTTGCTTTTGCTTTTTCTCCATACAAACTAAAAAATATTTCAACTCAAGTATGGAACTAGTAGGCGGGGCATAAAGCATTTCACGAAATTTGATTGGTTTGGAGTTCGGGAGCGAGTATTACCGGCTATTTATTTCCAATGTCATGTACGCAGCATTAGACAATTCGTTTTAATAGTTTACAATTTTATTTTATCGTTTTTGTTTGTTCTCAATGAATGGTCTGTGTATTCTAATCTGGGCCAATATGTAGTTTTTCTAGCTAAAATTAAGATATAAAATAAAGCAACCGTAGTTGTCCATAAGTACCGAAGATATTACTTTTTTTCGGCACTTGCCGGTATACCAACCAAATTTTGTTCCACCATTTGTCTAACTAATCTTTTTATATAAAATTAAGTACTTTTTTAACCAGATTCACTTGTTGACGCGTACAATAAATTGATTTTTATAAAACTCTAAATTTTAAACAGAAATCGGAAAACACTACAAAGTATAACAAGTATTGTTTATTTGCACATAGTTACATTACACTTAAATCACGATTAAGAACATGATTTTTATTGCGTGCTAAAAAATTGTTGCTTTAAGTCTTTAACTTAAAATTCATTAAAGTTTAAATCAAATCAAGATTAGAATGGATTAGTCTACAAAGTTTATTTAAAAAAAAAAAATTATATTTATGTTAATGTGGTGGTAATATACTGAGGGGAATAAAACTGCCAGCATTTGCAATACTCATTGAATATATTTTATTTATGAATACAAATTAGTTGTGTGGTTTCTAAGTGCTTTTCAAATTACATTTAAAATAAATTTCAATTTCATCGTCAAGGATAATAATTATATTAAGCTCTTTCGTTGAGCATTTTAATTTTTTACAATAATTAGAGTGGAAATACAAAATTAAAACTAAAAAAATTGAAATCATATTTTAATATATAGGAACAGAATAACATAACAAATAAAAAACAGAAAATTAAATTAATAAACTCACCATAATTCCTGTACTAACTGCAATACCTCGACCACAATATGTATTAGGAACAATATCACCAAATCCAACACTTAAAAATGTTATTGCAATTAACCACATTGCATTCAATAAGTTTGCATGTTCTTCATCATGAAACCTAAATTATCCAATTTTGAATAGTTTGTGTTTAGAATTTTTTTTTGTCACCAAAATTCAAAAATAATACAACAAAAAAAAAGTTTTTTTTTATACAAAAATAAATAAAAAGAACTAATATTTTATTTTTTTGATTAGGAGAACATCAAAAGCTTACAAAGTTTGTACGGTACTTTATTTGTTAAGTTTGTTCATTTTAATTAAATTGTGATGAATACTCTATATTGAGAAACATAAGTACAACAAAAAGTAATACAATACTTAAGAAAGTGAGTACATAGTAAGTAGTATTTGATAGTATAAAAGGCACATGATACAAAAATAGTTGAATGAACGAATTTCCCATCGATGACAATACACATAATATTTATTTATATATTAAATTACATAATATAATTTTTAATAATCCGGAATAGTTTTTTTAATTATTTCGTATGGTTTTTTTGCATGTTATTTGTTTTTTATGTATTTATTATATTTTAAATCAACAGGTAGGATTTATAATGTTTTATTTTTAAATGTTTTGATCTAAAATCAAAACAAATATTTAGATTTGTGTTTGTTTGGTTATTTTACTTACCACCATGCCACAGGTTAATGTAATGCCACGTCCACAATATGTATTTGGTACAATATCCCCGTATCCCACACATAAAAATGTTATGGCTGTTAGCCACATGGAGTTTAGTAAATTTGCATGTTCCTCGTCGTGAAACCTTTAATTTGTTTTCAATTTTTGTTTGTTGTTTATATATTAAATTATATTTATATTTTTATATTACAAATTTTATATTTTGTTTAAAAAATATTATTATATCATTATTAGAAAATGTGTCTTGCATTTTTTCTTGTTTCGAATTTTATTATTTTTGATTAATTTTCACGAAAAGTAAAACCAAAAATTAAAAATAAAAACACAACACAATAATAATAATTAATAAAATAATCGCAAATAAAAACAAAAGAAAAAGGATTTAAAACAAAAATTTTAAATTTTCAAACGTGTAAATTTTATAGTGATTTGGAAAATTATATACGCTTGATGTGAGGTAATTTACTTAATATCATACAACAATTCAACAAAGATGTTAATTAAAGCTGCTCAAATTTTGTTATAAATAGTTAACTTATACCAGGAAAATTCTTTTTCTGGCCATTCCTCCATAGTATTCATGTTTTAATGCAAAACAAATTTTGATTTGTCCTTTGATTTAGGACTCTATTCCCTTAGTCGTATCACTTCACGCGACGTGACTATGGATCTTCTTGGTTACTAGATTATAAAATCAAAATTTACTAAATAATTTTGTATAAAACTCACAGTGAATTTTTTTAAATCTTAGTTGGCTGCCTTAGTTTTATGCCAGAAATTATGGTATTATGACACTGGCCTAAAAAAGTTTTTTGAAGTTTCGATTTAATAATCTAGTAATGAAGAAGATGAATAGTAACTTCCCAAGAAGTGATGCGACTAAGAGAATATGGGTGTTAACCAGGACATGAATTCCGGTTCAATGACTAACTAAGGCAGAAATTGCCAATAAATAATGAAATTATTACTCAATGCCATTCATCATTAAACCGGAATTTGTGCCTAGGCTCGCTTGGATTGAAGACAAAAATGCTATTATTTCTAAGCAAACTCGATTATAAAGCAATTAATGAATATATGCAGACATTTTAAATTTAAATTATCGAGTAGCCTTTGAAATAACAGTAGAATTGAAAAAAGACGGTAATATAAAATGTTAGCCATATTTCGAAGTTTTGCATAACGAGGGGTGGCTGACATGTTATAACAACACATTTTTGATACTTTACCGAATGTTATGTCTCTTTCTCCTAAACTAAAATTTGCCACTGTTTCGTTTATGAAATATTTCTGTTCGCAAACGACGAGAATAAATACGAGCATACCTTTCGTTCAAGTATCATCGAACAAATTATTTGATGATAGAAATGGAGTAAAAATACCACAATTTTTAAATCTAGCACGCTGGAAAATGTTATAAAAATGAAACAGTGTCTCATTTTATTCTAGAGAAGCGAGATACAAACATCGATAAATTATCAAAAATGTGATGTTATAACATGTCAATCCAGATCCCTCATTTGTATGTTATAAAAATCGTTTCATACAAAACTCTATCACATATAACTGTGGTCGATTTATTTAATTGCAATTTATCAATTCTACAATAAATTCTTTAAATTTCTTTTAAATTTAATTTTAAAACTGTAATAAATTTTCAGTGTGTTAGCATCAAAATTACACCACTATTTGTTAGGAAATAATGAATTCTCTATCCAGCATAGCCAAATTTCAGAATTTTCTTCAAAATGCATCTTTTAATTCACCTTAATTATTATAACGCTGAACAAATTTTGAATTTTGTGTCAACATGATGACGTTGGTGAAATTGAAAATGATATTCCAAATTTATAAAATAAGGGTTATTTTACGTAAAAGTGAGGCTTCTACATTTATAAAAGCAAGGCTATTTTGCGTAGAAATATTGCATTTAAATTAATTTGATTTATGCAAATCGTAATGCCATCTTTATTCGTATCCGAAAATCGAGGATATAAGAACTAAAATTTAGATTAATAAAATAAAGACTATTTCAAGTATAATCGTTATAATTGTTATTAAAACTGTTATAAATTTCCGTGTTTCACACATAGATGGTGCTAGCGAAAAATCAAGTTGTCATTTATGTCAGAAGTTGTAAGATTATTATTTAATTCAACTTTTATTATTTTGTGTTTTTACAACGGAAAATGTATTATTGATGTAAACACAAGCTCAACGTTCAGCAGACTCAATTTTACATGCTCATCTTCGACAAAATGAATCGTTTGAAGCAAGTCACTTTCAACGTACTCCAAACGCTAATTTCGCTGAACATCGACGAGCTACACAAAGAGGTGTAATTCAGAGTTAAGCCAACTTCTCAAATGAAACTCAAGTTCCGTCCCTGAGATGAGGGTTAACTCATACAATTTTCTAAAGGATCGGCCAGATAGAATGTTCAACGTCTGTTGCCGCAAAGCAAAAGTTAAGCTTTCAAAGCAATGGATCTTCGACTCATATCTCCAAGTCGAAGCCAATAATTTTTAAACTTTATTCGTTTTCAGTAGACCAAATTACGCTCTGATCTGTAACAAGGACTATTTGATCATGCCGCAATTGCGGCCGACATCGCGGAAGTTTAAGCTGATATTCCGGTTATTTCACCATCTTCAATTGAAGGATCCGAGGTATGATGCATGAACCTTGCGGTATCACCAAACAATTTGCTCGCAAACAGGCGATTGAAGGCAGTGAAATATATCTAAGGATATGGCGGGGCTAATATTGTTGTTGAAACCGGTGATGACCAAAGAATGAGTCGTTATCATATTTTAAATTTTATCGATTCCCAATACGTCACAGCTCCTGAAGCAATATGGCGATCACTATAAATACAAATGAGTGACTGATTTATTTATATTAACAGATTTATATCAACAGCAATGAAGATGCTCTCGATCAAGTTGTAACTAAGAATACAAAACTTATAGCTTGGTGTCAAATACCTCAATGCGTGATATCATTTTAAAATCTTCGTTAGTGTCACATAATCTTCTGATAGTTGGTCAACTTTCTGTAGTACGATGCTCCATGAGCGTCACTTATGATAAAAACAACTAAAATTTTTGGGAAACAAAAACACTTCACAAAACCATTGTTTTTATTTGACAAAAGATAATGAAGTTTTTAAAAAGATTTTAGTGGAAAGGTGCACTATTCAAGATCGTATTATTAGAGGTACAAATAAATTTTAAGGGATTTACAAAAGATGGCATGACTAGTATTAAATCGGATCGGACCATCTTGTAACTATATTCATGTTATTAGGTGGGAGGGAGGGGGGTTGGTCAGTATGTGTCATTTTGCTGAAGCGTAAACAATAAATGTTTTGTTATAAAACACAATTTGCGGGAAGTACTGCTTTTTTGTTTTAGTTTCAAGAAAATTGCAGCTGATGGACATCGATTGCTGTATGAAGCATATGGAAACATGCTCCATCAATCAAAATATGTGAGTACTGATTCCGTCATTTTAAAAGTGGCGAATTTGACACCAGTGACAAAGAACTAGAAGGGATACCAGTAAAGTTTGAAGACGCTGAGCTGGAGGCGTTGTTATTGGTTCATGCCAAGATTCATGTCAAACTCAAGAGGAGCTCGCTTTGGGAGTGACTCAGCAAGCGATTAAAAACGATCTCAAGACCATGGGTATGGTGTATAAATAAGAAAATGGATTCCGTATGAACACAAGGCGGAAAACGTAGAAACGGAACGCCGTTTTTTCACGTCCAAACAAATGCTCCAAAGGCAAAATCGGAAGGTTTTTTTTGTATCGGATCGAAAAGTGGATCCACTACAACAACCCAAAGCGCAGAAAATCATGGGGTAAGCCCCATCATGCATCAACTTCAACCGTCAAACTGAATATTCATGGCAAGGAGCCAATGCCGTGCATCTGGTGAGATCCGTTCGGAGTGATCTACTATGAGTGAGCTACTCCAGCCTAGCTAAATTAAAAGGAAATTTTGGAGGCGCTTCGATGGGATGTGCTACTTCACCCGCCGTATGTACCAGATATTTCTCCTTCCGACTACCACTTGTTCCGGACGATGACGCATGGTCAGGCCGAGCAGCACTACACTGCTTACGAAGAAGCCATAAATTGGGCCGATTCTTGGATCGCCTAAAAACACGAGGATTTTTTTTTCGGCGTAGAATAGGTATATTGCCTGAAGAAAAAAGTCGTAGCTAACGATGGATAATACTTTGAATAAAATACATTGTGCCAATTTCTCTGAATAACGCTTCGAAGTTATAAAAAAAATTACAAGTAATTTGTAGCTCGAATAATTAAAATATTTCAAAATTTAAATTAAATGCTTTTCTAGATGATTTCTAGATTTCTACATAGATTAAAGTTAAAATTCAACAGAACTTTATTAAAAGAAATCTTCGGAGAATCGACTAGTAAATCTCGAACAAAAATTGCGCTAATTTAAATCCTACGAATAAAGATGGGCTCAATATTTATTACTTTGCATCTACCACAATACACTGGAAGGCACGCTTGCTTCTCTATGTAGCCTTCGTAGAGCCTACAATAAAAAGCACTTTTGCACTCTCTCTATGCGACTTGAGTAGTTAATATAAAACGGTCTGATATATAAAACGGATTCTACGGCAACACCATCTTCCAATATTGATCGAACAAACGAGACGTATAAAGTTTTAATCACACAAGGACCATGAAATCTTTAGAAAACCTTTTAACAAGCCCAAGCACAGAATTCGATTTAGAAATGCAACTTTCCTAATCCTTAAAAATGATAGATTCGAAGTAATATAACTTTTACAAAATAAAAACTAACTCGTAAGTCGCAGGTGGGCGTAATTGGGTAAACACATAGTTTTCCATTTGGAAATGTTGATGCTAAACATTATAGTGTCACAGTTATGTGATGCACTCCAAGATTTGAAGTTTGTCAGATCAAATTGAAAGTCGATCGCATGAAACCACATCGCATTTACGAAACGGATGATGAGCATGATACCATATCACAACTTTGAAGGACTCCTGAAGAAACATCAGTCGCTCTTGAAGTGAAACTACCAATTTTTAAAACTTGAGTTCTTAATTCCAAATAAGACCTAATCCAATCAATAGGCAATAACTTACAATCCAAAGAGCCAAGTTTCGTCAACAACAATTCTTGAGGACTTAAACGACCTACACAAAATTTCCGTTTAATAGAGCGCTTCAAATAAAATTTGCAAATAAACATAAGTTAGTAACAGTTGACCTACCACGGGGAAATCCATGATATCTGGCAGAAATGAATGTCAGCATGAAACCACAAGGAACGGTCCTTTAAAACATCGTAGAAGGATACCCATTAGATTTTATTTTAAGAAAAATGTGTAATTTATATTTTTTAGATTTATCAACTCATTATTGTACCACGTTCCCTTCTTTGCACTTGAAAGCTTTCATTTTAAAAATAAATCCCTCATTACCTAGATGATTCGACAGAATTCGCTCAACATATCATCGATATTATCACAAGCATAGAAAGATGATCAATCATACACATCCCGAAATGCATTTAAAGAACTACAATGACCCATTTTAAAATTGAAAATTTATCAGATCGTTGATGTTCATATAATGTTAAAATCTCCAAAAACAAAAGGACGATCCTACAGCTGAAGAATTCGAACAATATTAGATTTCACAGTGTACGCAAACCTGTGAAAGACTGCCATGCTTGAATGGCAGAATATATATATGTCACAAAGATGATCAGCGAATATGAATGGAATCGTTCACGAATAGCAACAATTTCGGCATCGCAATTACTCAACCTTATTGGACTAGTTAGAAACTACGACCACAATACCTCCACCCTTGCTATAATTGTTCAACTGTAAATGTCTGTTCCTCTGAAAGACAACATAAGACGACGGGAAATATTCCTTCCTTGAATGCTGTTTTAATTATGGTAGTAGATATTTAAGAATAACCGTGGCTTGTGAACGGTTTCACTGCTACAAGCGAATGTGAGTGAACTGTAAAATATAACCGATCTTTGGAAAGGAACAGTTTACAATTGACACCCTCTGGTGAGCAATTTTGCTAAAATAAAAACATTTAAAAATATTTTTTATCGGGCATCAAAACAGTTTTAATCGAATCGACAAGTGTGTCCGTGTCCACGACACCCTGAACTGGCCTCGGAAAATTGATATGATATGATATTGGAGTTGGAGCAAAATTTAGTGATACAGAGAGTAAATTGGGAATTAATTAAGAAACTGTAAATGGTCATTCCATTATAACTTCCATTACAACGTCATATACGATATTTTGGGGCCGATATTTTAAATATTACGGAAATCATAATTTTAGTATTGCCATAGCAAGTTTTTGAGTTGAATTTTATGCAAACTTCACAAACAACATATATTGTTTGAACTTAGGCACACATCTTATATATAAAAATGAATTTTTTACTCAAAACTGGAGGAAGCAAAGGTTGCTAGGTCCGGTTCATACTTATGGATAAAAGTCCGGGAGTTTTCATTCCGTCGTTTTCGTACAAAAGAGTTGGCAAAATTAAACAATATCCCGGATGTGGGATTTTTGGATTTCTGTAGTATGAACTTCAAAGTGACTCATATCTATAGAGAAAAATGTTTAATTCCTTTTGTAAAATCAAAGACGTGCTACAATTTTCATGGATTTTTTTATGGATATTTTACTGAATTTTTTTCAGAGAAAAATTGAGCCACACTATACGGAGTAGCCACGTGTTTATTGAATTTCAAGTTATGAAACTTGAACTTGAACTTTTCAAATCAATTTTAAGTAGTAACCGTAGAACACTTATGATAAAAGTAGCGAAGCAGAAAATTTAATATTCTAAACCTTATTGCGGAACAAGTATTGAAAATAAAATTTGAGCAGAGCCATATCAACATGGCTTTTCAAATAAAATCCGATTTATAGGCCGTATATAATTCTCCAAATATACCGTATATAATTGTCCAAATATACTGAATAATATGCCTTATTTTGAAGTTTAGAAGGTAAATAAAAAATAAAAAACAAATTAAGGATAATATGAGAAATAATTACATAATGTTAAATAACGAAATGCGTGCGAGAAGAATCACAAATTTTACAAGTAGGTACATAATCATTCAATACCTCACCTAAATACTATTAAATTTAAACTACAAGGAATATGTATGCATGTAAAACTATACACATTTTAAAACAACTCAAATAAAACAAATATGGTTAGTGAAAATAGTAAACAAAAATAAACACAATGCTGAAAGATAGGAGAAGCATTTACCTTTAAACACACGCACACATTAAAAATAGTCACTGTGATTATTGATTAACACACGTACACACACATAATATAATATACACAATAATAATGAAACATGAAAATTCTGAGCTTTAAACATATGGTTTGTGCGTGCTTTTTGTAATACATTTCGACCATATTTTTTTGTCATTTTTATTTAAAATCTCTTGTGTCCTATAAATGTATTAAGATTGACAACTTCGTGGATACTTAAAATTAAGTAGATAATTTTTTGAAATTTATTACACAGAGACGAAAAAAATGTTTACATAATTTTTCTATTTTAAATCTCATACGGGATTCAAGAATTTTTCCCAATTGTAGTGTTATGTTGTGCCTTGTCAATTTTGCCACAATATGCTATGCTTGAAACAAAAAACTTTTTTTTTGAGTTCTCACTCTTAAATTGAACAAGAAAAGAATTTGAATTGACAGACCGAATTTATTCTTGTCCTCTTCCTATTTAAAATCATTATATATTACATTTATCCACATTTAGTATTTTTCTAATTAGAGTCAGCATGAATAAGTTATGGAAAAACTTAAAAAAAAAATCGCATGTTTCAACAAAATTATAATTTTATTCACAAATGTTGAAAAACATAAAATAGAAACAAAAACAAAAATGAAACGCGAGAAAAGGCAAGGCCAATATACATACATATACAAAAACTATTAATGTATGAATGTATATAACAAGTAAGTGTATTTATATATTTACAAGAGAAGAAAATAAATATTTTTATTGACTAATGTCATTTTTGACGTTAATTGTTAATTTAAATTTTAAACAGCAATACAGTAGTTTTCAGAGATTTGGTTCTTCAAAGGCCTACAATAGATAAACACGTTTGACTGTGCCCTCAATCATTTTAATCGACCTTACGATAAGAGTGTTGTTTGGAAAATGCAATCAAACAAAATATTTAAATAATAATATTTGTGTAGTTTTAAAATCACGATTTGCCCAAATGTATACTTAAATTTCGCCGCGAGGTATGTATGTAATTTAATCTATTTATTTGATACATCAGTTGCTTTCCAATCAACCACCGCAACTACTTATAAGCACTTAAGGTTTTGTCTTTGCTAAATTAATTACTCAGTAGTCGAAAGCAGTTACGATAATTTTGTCCGCTAGCTGATTGTGTGTAGTATTTTTCTGTCAAAAATATAATAGAATGTCATATGTGAAGCGCTTATAAAATTCCGGTATAGCTGTAACAAATAACCTACACATTTTTGTAGGTTATGTTTTGCTTTTGTCATTTTTTGTGCTTTCCAATCGACACTTTACCCAATACACATTTTTCGCACTTACAGGTACTTTCGGTAGTTGATTGGAAAGCCACTATTATAAAATAGTTGTTCTAGTAATTATGCTGAATATCTGAATAATTTTCTGAAAATGGAACAATAATTTTATAACATCTTCAAAATAGGAAAAAAAGAAACAAGCAAGTTTTTAGAACGGCTCCGCCTTTTCTGAGAAAATTTCCCGGGTAGCACCTCATTGAAAGAAAATCATACCATTTTTATCAAATTTCGTTAGGTAATCGTTAGGTTAGGATTGGTCATCACATTTTGGCGTTTGGTTACCAATGGGTCAATTTTTAATGCGAAAAACCAAAACCAAAATTGTATTAATTCAATAAAATCAGGTTTGTCGCTTATTTGGGAATTTCATTTTACAAAATTAATAACGAATCCAATTGGGAAAACCCAATTAGATAAAAATATATCTTTTTTCAGAATCAGAATTGTATCTAAAGTGGAAGATATAAGATAAAATCAATTCAATTTTTTGGTTCTTCATAACTCGTTGAGGATTGGTCACTAGGACGTCACGAGTAGTTTTGGTCATCTCTACATAATGATTTATTGCGAAAAGTCGTTAAAAACCCATCATTTCCATACGATTCGAAGTGTACGAGATTGGAAGGACTTTTACAATAATTTTTATAAATCCAACGATTGGGATTGTTTGGACGACTTTCATTGAGGTTTGGTCACTAGTTGATTTCATTTGGTCAACCCTACGAGGCGTTTTATTGTGAAAAGTCGTTAAAAACTCATCATTCCCATACGAGTGTTCGGGTCTGGAAACATGACCATTACTAATAATTTTTTAAATCCAACGATCGTAATCGTAGTTGGTCGACTGTCATCATCGCAAATAACTAATTGGTGACCAAACGCCAAGATCTGTTGACCAATCCTGACCTAACGATTACTTAACAAAATTTGATAAAAATGGTATGATTTTCTTTCAATGAGGTGCTGCTACTCGGGAATTTTTTTTTGAATTTTTCATTATTTATTTACCGTTTAATCTTAAATGACCAATCGATAACTAGTGACCAATCCTGACCAAACAAATTCAATCATCATTTTTTGTCAAAACCTTTAGTTGGGGTGCTAAAATGCGGATCTCTTTAGAACGATGTAATTGTCAAATGGACGTATATTCTACGGCCATTTGACAATTACATCGTTTTAAAGGTAAACGAGTTTTTGAGCCGGATAGTATTGGCAGATTTCATATTAATATCATCAATAACAATTAACCTTGAGATGTCATTAAATGGCACTGTCTGGTGGACAGATAATTAGAAGCCGTAATATATTAGAAGTAATAGTATTTTGTAACATTCAGTTTACCCGCAATTGTAACTATTGTAAGCAGTACAGTATTATTTTTATAAATTTTGTTGTTGTTCATCTAGTTAGCTAAAGTAATTTTTTCCAGTTATTGGATGGTAAAATTGACAGGACCTTTGTTTCATACACAATAAAGGTGGATTTACATATCCGACAATTTTCCTCCACCGAACATAACGTGACACATTCAACCAATCAGAAAGTACGTATTCGCCGAATTTTCAGCACGGCGAAGACTTGAACAAAATTTATCTGTTCCGCGCGACGACACAGCATACATGGAGTGCACAGTAGAGTTGGGGTGTTCAAAAAATGGTTCATGGTGCTATTAATAGCTATAATGAAACTGCTACCTTCGAAATTGTCCAGCCTTGAAAACTACCCAAACAGAATACAGTACGATTTACACAGACAGTATGTAATAGAACGGTTGAACGTATGTGGACTATTAGTATCTGGGTTGCATGAATGCATTGCGCCCTAATGTTTCTAAAACATTTTGCATAGGTTTATATTCGCAAAAAATCACATACGCTAGTTATTGGGGTTTTGGGAACGAGTACTTTGGAGTGATGAATCGAAATTTAATATGGCGGGGTGGGACGGGGAAGTGTACGTGAGATGCTTAAAAAATTCAGAATGGAATGCTATAGTTACATTATTAAACATGGAGGTGGAAATATTATGGTTTTGGGAGCATTTTTGTGGCGCGGCCTTGGCCATATTTTTATAATAAATAGACCAACATATGTACCTATGTAACATATAAAACTTGTGGACAGAGGTAAAAAAGGTATAAAAATTCCGCAAATTAAGACGAGCTATTCCGAAAAAACGAAACATTTGGGAAAATATACCAGTAGCGCCCAAAAAATATATTATTTTATTTGGTTATTTCGCTTTGTTTCTAAAGGATGTTTTTTTAGAGGTTCACAATTTTACATTAAAATAGAACAAAGAAAAACATTTTGAATATCAGTGAAACTAGCTTTATTGGATAGATAACTTTATGCCATTAATAGTTGAATATGATTTCGGCCATGTGGCCGGCGCGTACATGGCGTAATATGGAGGTCCAATTTTTCACTTCGCAGCAATTGCGGCCATATCTTGCTAATAACTCGCCGTATGTTGTGGCCAAGTGTTCAATTATCTCTGGTTTATCGGCGTCGACCCCCAAAGAAAATAACATAATGGACTTAGGTCTCACGATCTCGGTGGCCAATTAACACTACCATTACGTGAAATTAGTCGCATCAAATATTTCTTTGAATAACTTAATTGTACTCCGCGCTGTGTGGCCCCGTCTTGTTGGGACCATCATATATCAGCAAGATTTATGCCAGCCAATTGGGTTACAAAAAAGTTAGAAATCATGTCTCATATACCGTTCTCCGTTGACTGTAACTTTCCGTGCATCATCGTTTTTGAAGACATATGTACCAGTGATACCGCCGGCCCACCAAACAGTGATTTTCTCTGGATGTAATGGTGTTTCGGCAAAGGCTTGTGGATTATCTTCACTCCAAACCCGACAATTCTGTTTATTAACGTACCCATTCAACCAAAAGTGAGCTCATCGCTGAACAAGATTTTATTTGGAAAATCAGCATCAACATCAATTTGTGCTTCAGCTCATTGGTGGCGTGTGCGATGGCCGGTTGATTGATTTGAGTTATCCTCAATTCTACTCTGTATAGCGTCTATCGCTTGTTCGGTACGCACAGTTTGATGTCTTACTGGATGCGTATTATGATTTAGAGTATACGTGGTGCCAAAACTAGGATGAGATTGGCGAACATAACTATTATTTTGATAAAAAAATTCAACAAATTGAAAGCGTTGCTCTGGCGTGAGTCTATTCATTATGAAATGGCAAATAAAACTAATGACAAAGCAAGTATCAGCTTTCAAATCGGTTGTCAAGCAAAACAGTGTTGCCAGCTTAAAGATGTGAACCGCTAAAATAACACTCTTTATAACAAAATAATGAATCTTTCCGCAGTTTACATTTAATAACGCTTTAAATTTCAAATTTCTTAATTGATTCATTGAGACAGAGAACTTAGGTATAATTTTTTAAAATTTTTTAAATCCCCAATTAGTTTTGGGGATGTAGAACCTCTTTTAAAAATGATTATCTATTGAGAAAAACATATATGCCGCCTTTTGTGGAAATTTCACAAACCGTTCTGAAAACATTCCATCGTAATAAACTATTAAGAGTCTATACGCTGTTTGAGTATAACAGTTCTGTAGAAGTAAGTAAGTTGGAGTTAAATGGCAAAGCGCAGATGTTAAAACTATAGTACTTAGCGAAGATTTACATCACGTGTGGTGAATATTTTAGTGAATTAGGGGTGCATCCGAAATGTGTACCTAAAAGCATGTGATTTGAGATCATTTAGAACGATTTTATTGCAATTTGAGACGATTGGAGGAATTTTGAGGTTAGTTGGAACGATTTGGGATAAATTGAGGTGCTTTGGAACAATTTGATACGATTAGGGAAGATTTATGCTACTTTATAGCAACGAATTTGAAAATCTCTAATAACAAGTCTTTCTTAGAATTTGATTCAGTAATTGGAAACATTCTGTTTAGGTTTTTAATATTGCGTTAAGGCGACATTATGTTAACCAGTGGTAAATTTTTCCTGAAAATTTAGATTTAGAAGTGAAGTAAGCTGATTATCGTTATGATTTTTATTTCACTACATTCGTGAAAAAACGATATCGGGTCGTTGTGGTTAACATTTTTAATAATAACGGGCACACAAAATAAGGTGTATTGGTTGGTTAGTTTTACGTTCTTTCAATACTTTCAGTCAACTTTGCCGAGAAATATGACGCAGTTTAACATAAAGCCGCATTTACCGAAAATGGGGCCTTCTCCGATGAGGCTCACTTTCATCTGAGTGGTGCGGTAAATAAACAAAACTGTCAATTCTGGTGCGAAGAAAATCCACAAATTATTCATGAAAAACCATTACATTCACCTAAATTGACAATTTGGTGTGGTTTTTGGTCTGGTGGAATCATCGGTCCGTATTTTTTCGAAATGAAGCTGGTAACACCGTAACTGTCAATGGAGATCGGTATAGATCGATGATAACCAACTTTTTATGGCCGAAATTGTAAGAAGTTGATCTTGACAACATTTGGTTCCAACAGGACGGGGCTACGTGCCACACAGCAAGTGCAACAATTGAATTATTACGAGAAAAGTTTGGAGATTCTGAATGGCCTCCAAGAAGTTGTGATTTAACACCATTAGACTATTTCTTGTGGGATTATTTCAAGTCATTGGTCTTTAGCAATAAACCAAACTTTCTTCAAGCTTTACAAGTCAATATTGAACGTGCTATTCGTGACATACGACTTAATTTAATGGAAAAAGTGCTCGAAAATTGGGTTCATCGAATTCGTTCCTGCAGAAGAAGTCGTGGAGGCCATTTGAATGACGTTTTATTCAGAACTTAATTGTATCGATTTTACTTCACATTAAATAAAAATCATTTCAATTTCCTTAACAATTAGTGTGTTTTACTTTTTAAAGAAATCATATCACTCTTATTGAAAAACCCTATATATAGGTTTGATCACTAACTAAGTAATGGTTGTGCTACGGGCGCAGTGTAATATTCCTTAACAGTGATATATTTAATGGGGGTCTGTTACGGTTTAGGGAGGGGGCTGTTATTGTTTGATGATCTGCATATTTCCCTGATTCGATTTGTGATTGCCAATTTTCGACCGAAGTTCGAATTATTTGGTGAGGTTTCAGCTCCTCCAGCACTTTAATATATGTAATGGTTTAAATCCAACCATCTTTAAATAAAACTATGTTTGTAACTATTGTCGGATTTATTTTTAAAGGGAATATTCGACTTACGCTCACGACATACATAAATGACCTAATAAAGTTATTTGACTTTATATGTAACGACTGAAGTTTGCCAAAATATTGTTTTTTTTTTATTAATTATGCAACCTGTTCTGGGCCCGAAGCACTCCCAACTCTTCCGCGGTTCACTTTTGACCTCCTTATTTTAAGCACTAGCCAAATCGTGAACTTGCGGTGATATGTCCAATTTACCTAGAACCATCTGCACAAACGCCAAAGCTTTAACCACTGTGCCGTTTGGTCGGTAAAATATTTTTGATCGGAACCGTATTTCACATACTCGTATGTTTGGTTAGTTTGGATTTCAATTTACGTTTTGATTAAAATTCTAGAATATTATTTATGTAATATAAACATAAATCTGTTGTCAAACTCACGCGAACCTTTTCGAAAAAGAAATTGAATTTCTGTTGATAATTGTTTATAGGTTCAGAATGTTTGCGCCTAATCTACTAAAACCACGGATTTGACGTTTACAAACGGTTAAAAATCAAATTTTAGCAGGTTTCCGTGAAGTTAAATAAATGTCCATGCCTTTATGCTTAGGATCTTTCATCTAATTCGTATATCAGACCGAAGCAGAAGATTATTGCGCGATTATGTGTGCAGGAGTGCAGAATTCATGGGCCGAATTATCTTCCATGTCAGTACTACAGGCTGGCATGGAGCTATGCAATGTACAGATGGTAGTTGTACGAAAATGGGACCTATAGCTGTACGTCCTCGAATTGGCTGGCAACGGCGTAAAAGTAAGGACGGGAAAAGCAAACCGCGAAAGAGTTGAGAGAGCCGCGGCCCCAGAACAGATTCTAAAGATAATAAAAAAAGTCTAGTCCTTTTATACAACTGGGTTCGTTTATTCAAAATCGGACGTAGGCCCGTTTATTTAAATTCAAGGTAGAGAGTCACTGGAAGATGAATCCGTAGTGGAAGACCGTCAGTTACTGGTAATCACGGCATGGTCATTTTAAACGAGGATTTTATATTGGAGGACAGACGAATGATATTAAATATATCTATCCAACACTGCCAGGAACTATTTGACACAATCATTTTAAACTGTCAAAAGTTAGTACAAGATGGGTTCCTCCTGGGTCTGTTAACTATGGAACAAAAAAAATATCGAGTAGATACTTTTAAGTTAATTTTCGAAACGAGTGAAGACGATCCAGTTAAATTTATAAACCAGATCACAGAGTTGAAACAGGAATCCATGCAATTGTTAGCGCAGGGAAATCCACCAAAACGTTAAGTTTCAACCAATTTTTAGGGATGCTAGAGAAATTTTGATGATTGACTATTTTCCTCATAGGACTACAATAACAGGGACTTATTATGTGGGTTTCTTGCATAAGTTGGTTTTACATGACAACGATTTTGTAGAACAAACAGTACGAGATTGCGAGCTCAATGAAATACTGCATCCACCTTATGGTTCAGTTCTGCCCCAAGTGATTACTTTCTTTCTACAAATTTGAAAAAAAAATAACAAGGAGACTCCCTGGTTCGTTTTACACATGATAGTGAAATAATGTAAACTGTAGAAGAGTACTTTTAAGAACAGGAACAATCATTTTATTTTCATGGTTTGTAAAAAATTATTAAAAGGTGTAACAAGTTCATTAGGGTAGGTGGAGATTATGGTGAAAAATAAATGTATTTAACTTCAGCATTTTTGGTTTGAGGCATATCCGCGATTTGTTTTGATGTAATTCTAGCTCAAATTTTGATGTCCATTTTCAATGATTCGGACATTTCTTGATCACGGTGTGGCTAGTAGTAGGCAATTACATGGCTTAACAACCACCTCTCTAGTACTAACGATGCACGACAGCACGACTTCAGGTTTCTACAACGCATTTTTGTCTTTGGAGATATTCTGATTCTTTTAGCTCAAAATTGGATGGCAAGTCTCGGTTGTTTCCAGAGATCTTCTTTCAGGCATGGCAGGAATGGAAAATTTTTAAGGGTTTGTACTAGGATTTTGTGTTTGAGATGTATACTGATGCTCTTTAAACTCAAGCTTGGATTTTCTATTCTGCTAGATTCGGTACAGAAGATTCTGCTTGATTCAGGTCTGGTTAGTAAAATGATCTATATTAATGCTGTGTGCCTCGTAGCTGTTTCTTAGTCTATCAACGGTCGATTATAAATATTTTAGAAACTAATAAATCTTAAATTTTTGAATAAATATACACGAGGATTATTTTGTGCCATCTATGAACGATTGGTATGAACTAACCATCAATTTAGCTAGTCCACCGTTGTTACCGTTTTCTGTTTTTCTCTTTAAAATCAAATTTTCAAAATCTAATAACTCCTAATATTTAATGCTGGTGGCCTTCTGAAATCTTTTCAAAACAATCATTAGTTTTCAAGTACATACTCGTATAGTGCTACGTATTTACGTTTCAAATTATTAGTTAGGTGGAAAACCTCTGATATAAATGTGATGTAATTGTAAATTTTGCATCGATGGATTTCGCTTTTCACATAATAAATCTTAATCAATTGAATCTATCCACGAGATTTGCTCTTGTGTTTCAGTACAAAGCTAACCAAGTATACATTTGGGCGCATGTTTAGACCTATATATGAAAATTATGATAACGATCAGGTTTTTTTTAATTTTCATTAAAAATAATTTTGTAATATCAATAATAAAACATAAAATTAATTATAAGTGTATCACTTTACGGCTGGAAAAGCACTTCTTGTTTAAAATTTCAGGTACCCTTATCGAAAGGTTGTCGATTGCCTCCAATATACAGTAGTCCTGATTGGTCATAAACTTTTTATGAACTAGGCTTGTAGGATTGTAGGACAACAAAGGTGGACACAAAACCACAAGTGTTTAAAGCTGTATTTCAATTCGCTTGCTTTTGACACTAATTTAAATATTTATATAATTATTTTATTACACATAAATAGTAATTACAAAACAAATATATGTAAAGTAAAAATATCTATATATAAAATTCACATCAAATCTACGATAATTTTTTTTACAAATAAGCACGAATTATTCGAAAAACAAAAATTAAATGAAAATATAAAGAATATGAAAAATTATATGAACAATGGAATATAAAATTGTAATTTCTTTTATTTTATTCACTAATTACAATTAAAGCTTTTGAAATGACTAAACAAATAAAAAATTAACAAAATAAATAAACACAAAATCTTGTTTGTTAACACAATTAAAATGAAATATTAAAAAACCCAAAAAAACAAAAATCATATAATTATTATTTTATTATTATTTTGTTATATTTTTAAGTCAAAATTATGTTTTAAAGACCAAATTTCGATTAAAAATTTTTTTTGCTTTTCAACGCAGAAATACTAAGGATAAACGAAGTAGTATGTTGTACAATGACATTAAGTACTCGGAAAATAGTATCACATGTAATTAAAAAAATTTATTGGATTTTTTTTATGTACCTTTCCTATCTACGAGTAAGTAAACCATAAATAACCCCAAAACGAGAAGAAAATAAAATCGTATTAAAATAAGTTATTATTGTTAAGGGTAAATGTTAATGTCTTTTAATTTATGGGATATATTATTTTTTGTTTATGGAATAGAAAATTAAACCATATGTTTCTAATTAGCCCTTTTTACAATTGGGGCCTTTAGTTGGGGCTTAAATTAAATAAAATAATGTTTGTGTGATTTGTACCCCATACAATGTATCGTCTAGTGCCCTCGGATAAATTGTGGAAATGTAATTTTTTTTCGTTCATTCAACGGTTTAGAGCTTTTGATATTCTTCTTTCAAAATAATAAATTTGAGGTTATAGTTGAAAAATTTATTATTAAAATATAATATTTAATTAATAAAATGAGAAGAAACGAATTTATATAAAAAATACCAAAATGATTAATTAATTTTTTTAACCCTTTCTTCTATCATTTTATGAATTACTAAAACATTTAAAAAAACTAACTTAGTTTATTTTTTCATTATTTTTTTGTTTTAAACTAAAAATTTTCTACAACATTTTTTTTAGTATTTTATGAAATTTAAAATCAAAATAAAAAAAAAATATTTAGTATCACTAAACCAGAGGCTTGATATTTTTAATGTTTTTTGTTTGTTTAATTTTTCAACAATTGAGTTAAATAAAATAAAATTTGAATATAATTATAAAAGAGAGAGAGAGAGAGAGAAAGAGAGAATAAAATAATAATAATAATAATAGTATTTAAAAAAAACTATATCATTCCAAAATATGTAAAATAAAATTTGAATTTTCATATACTTCATAAGCAATATCTAAGAGAATATTATTGTAAAATAACAAAAATTTATTAAAAAAACATAGGTCATAACCCCTAACTATATAAATAAATTAAAAAAATTTTATATTTATATTTGAAAATTTTAAAATTAAAAATTTTGGCTTCTACATACTCTATAATATTTTTTTAATTTATTGCATCATTACGTTATTATTATTTTTATTTAAATTAAACATTTAAATTAATAACACTGAGTATAAAAAAATTATATAAATATTTTATTTTAATAATAAATAAATTCACGCACAAAAAATTATATACTGTTTACATTTTTGATCTCAAATTTATTATTATATTTATTAAAAAAAATAGTTTTTTTGGATTTTCATATTTCAAATTAATAAATTAAATTAAAGAACTTTTAAAAAAGCAAGAAACAACAAATTATTTTTAAAATTAATTTATGACAAAAGCATATTTAAAAGCGTAAATTTTTTGGATGGATTTTATTTTATACAAAATATATGAATAAAACACTGAAATCTACTTTTATATTTTGTTTTATAATAAATTTTAATTAAAAAAGCTGTTATATTATATTTTTTTTTTATAGTAATATGATTTTTATCAATTGTAAAATGTAAAATAACGTAACCAAAAAAATAAAATCATATATTAAATTATAAAAAATAAGGAAAAACTCAATGTACAATGAAATAAAAACAAAATGTAATAAAAGGGGTTCATTTTTTATTTTTATTGAACTTAAATTAAAAAATTTTCTTTTATTTTGTGCGTGAAATTATTTTCAATTTTTATGGTCGTATTTCGTAAACAATTTTTTTTTTATTAAAATTATATATAAATATAATTTTTTTTGTGGTTGTAAAAATAAATATTTATAAATATTTTTTTTTTGTTCATGCAAGCCAAATAAATACTTATATAAATTAATTTTAAATAAGAAAATTTTTTGATCGTAAAATAAAAATTTTGGTGTAAAACAAAATAAAAATAAAAAATGAAATTTAAACAATAATAATAAATAAATAGAACCTCAGGTTTTTGTGTACTTTTTTAATTTTATATTCTAATTATAAATTTCATTATGATATATGATGTTGTGTTAATGTTAAGGATTTGTTAAAAAAATGTATATAATTAAATTATATAAAATAAAAAAAAGATAATTAAATAAAATTATCACAAAAAAATATATTCTCTTCAAATAATTTAATTAAACGGCAGCAAGTGTTAATTAAATAAGCTGTGTATGATAATTTTAGCTTAGTGTTTTAAATTTTTTTTGTAACTGCTGAACTTAAAAAAAAAACTGTAAAAAATAAAATTCAATACCAGATTTAAAAAGGCGTTAGCGCAATACAAATATTACACGCACGTAATAATATAATAACATCCAACTTGCTTAAATTTTAATTAAATTACTTTTTGATATTTGCAATCATATAAACCCCTTTTTTATATGTGAACATGAAAACCCATCCCATTAAAAAATATAAAAATTAAATAAAACAAAAAAAATATAATGAAATAATGAAATAAGTTAGTTAATTTAAAAATAGTTAAAAATTAAATAGAAATAAAATAATATTAAGGTATTTTAATGTATTTGATCGCATTAATTTTTTTTGCAGCATATTTACCTTTCACACTGCCGCAATGTCCATGACGCAATTATCCATAGTGAAACCATAAATACTAATAGCACGGTACCCGGGCATATTGTCATTAGGGTTTTTAAAACGAACCTGTATATTACACGAAAAATGATAAATGTAAATTTTAAAAAATATATATTTTTCCAGGTATGTGGACCCCTACCTTGTGTTAAAATTAATACGATTTAATGCACCTATACTTCGAGACGAAGCATCTGTAAATAATTTTGAATGTAATAGCATAACACGACATATCAGGTACAAACGAAGGAACATTGGCAATGATAATGCAACATCATATGGAACTAATTCGGATCCCGTTGATTTATTTTTATTGGCTAATTTTGTTGTCCATAAAAAATAATATTCGCCTGGAATCGGATGTACAGCACAAATTAATAATTCTAATGTTATTTGACTCATTCGCTGCCATGTCATTGCTATTCGCCAATCATCGGCGCAATTATCTATCATAAATAACTGTAAAATAATAATTAAAAAAGAAATGGAAAATATTAGATATTGAAAACTATTACTTTAAATTAATTAAAAAATCTCAATCTCTCCTCATCTCCTCATGCAACAACAGATAGATTTTGTTTTCCGATAGCTGACTCTTCTTTAAATTTAAATAATTTAATTCCATACACATTTTAAATTTATGAAAATTAAAATAATTAAAATAACATACTCGTATATATGGTGAAAAATTCGTGAAATCAAAAATTTTTGGAAGTCATGTTTTTTGTGATTTTTATGTTTTGAATGATAGTACTGGGTAAAAAAAATATTGTAGAACTCGATTTTTGTTGTTGTTGTTGTTGTTGTTGCATAAGATACAGTCGGTCAAAAATTTGTTGAAAGTGGTGATGCATTTATACAAATATAAAAAAAGCATTTATCCGAGAAATATAAACTAGGGCTCATTTTAAAGGTAAAAGAATAAGGATTAAGAAAATATTACAAAAATAGTATCATCTATAAGTTTTTCATTTTCAAAATGGCCACCAAACTGGTTTTTCTCAATTTTCTGAAAAACTTATTTTTTTTATTTTTTTTTGTTCGCCATTTAATTCTATAAAACATACCAGAAAAAAAATTGCGTCATATTTTTTGTTTTCTTGCAAAATACGTTTTAATATCATGACCTACTCTATTTCTGCATATAAAATTTTTATTTTTTTTTAAGTTTTTAATTTTATTTGCACTCCAACATACCATTTTCTTGCAAAATACAACTAAATAAGACCACCAACTCTTTAGATAAATTTAAATTTAAAACAAAATTTATTGGTACATTTTTTTTTATTAAAATTAATTTAGTAATTAATTACATTTTAAATCTAATATAATCTTCACTATTTGCATATTTCTTAAAATTAATGTAACCTTCTCCTGAAGGAATAACTGCATGGAAATCGCGTGCTCCTTTTACAGTTTCCAATTTTTCGAACCTACTCTGACAAGTTGAGTTTTTTCGAGTTATATTTAATGAGAACAGAACAAAACTCAAAAACCATATCAGCCTTTAAAATTTTAGCCCATTTCAATAATTCTGCCGCATTCGTAATGGTACCGTCAAATTCATCAGTGTCTCCTACTCCATCGCATGGCATGGCCATGTGCTGTGGCATGAAAATGCCATTCACGACCGACTTAAAATTATTTTTATTTTTATAATGTGTTACAGCACTATCAGTAATATAATACATTGTGGTTAAACTCGTCATTTTAGTTTTCAAGAACTGGATCATTTTTTCGATGAACAGATGAACTGCCGCAGTGACATGACTAAGACAATCCGATATAACAATGAAACTGTAGTGCTGCACTTTCCCATCTACATTTTTGTGAATTACAAATGGATGAATAGGCGCTTGCTTATTATTCCAATGAAAATCCTGCGCGGCATTCTGCATTATAAATGAATAATTTTCTGCAAAGTCATATGAAACAAGTGCTTCTGGAGGCTCTCGAGTAAGTTTTTTATTTTTTACGAAGCTGGATTGTTGAAGTAATCCAAAAATTCTTGAACGGTTTTGAATACTTTTCCAAATTGCATCTGTCAGTTGAAATCCACTGACTGAATGATAAATCAGCATCCTCATAATCCTTTTCCAGAAAATCGTTTTTCAAATATTCTCGAAATAAAGTTAATTCTGGACAATTCTTACATTTTAGAAGATAACATGTCGGCTTAGGATCTGGACTTCTTGATATCTTTCCATTTGTAATAGTTTTGGTTTCATAAATAATTAATTTTACTTTTTGATGTATTGTACAAATACACACTGTATGCGTTCCACTGCTTCCTGGTTGCTCACAGTTTTTAGGACGAAGCAAGCAAAATTTGGAAAAACGGATCTTTTTTTGACTCGTCTTTCTGATGGAGAATCTTGTAGCCCTCGTAGCATACTTTTAATGTACTCGTTATTAGAAGTTTCTGAACTTTAACTTTTTCAATAGTTAAGCAATCGTTTTTTCCAGGCATTATCCGACTGACTTCATCATTGTTTTGATAATCTATCACTGATTGCTTTAGTTCATTGCTTATTCGTTTCCCAGTTTAAGGTACAGAAAGACCAAGTGAGCCGTTCGTTTTCTGAATATATTTAGCTTTTCAGGAGCTGTATCTTATCACAATTTTTCTCCAATTGTTTGAATTTATTTTTCAGTTGATCCATGAATTCGATATAGAAATTAGCCTTCATTGCGTTGTTCATTGATGATTCACAAGGGGTTCGATTCCAGAAATCAAAGATGATGATGTTGATGGTATTATTGCAGCTAAATTGGTTAATTTTTGTTGTTGATGCTGTTGCCTAGCTCCTAGTTTACTGGCGTATATGGGCGACATTCCAATATCTGGTAAAATCTCATTGATTTTTGGAAGAACGCTCGCTTTTTATATTTGGCGTTCTTCACTATCACTCCTAATGAAATTTATTTCAGATTCTACTGCAGTTAATGACGATTTCGGCGTAACTGCGGAATTTGATGGTGAGAGGGTGATGTATCTGTTTAAATTTTTCGAGGGCGGCAAAAAATCCATTATATGTTTTATACACTTTTCGTAAATTTTTAGAACACTTCGAGCCAGCAAACGGCTTACAACACTTTTAATTTCACTCATTATTTAATTCAAGTAATACAAATTCACTATATGATAAAATAAAATTTGAATTTTGTTTAAGTTAATGTTACTTACTTTCACACTTTAAAATTTGAACTACCTAAATATTGATGTTGACTCTTATTTATACCAAAAATTTAAAACTAGAAATTTATACCTGAAAAATTAACCTGAAAAACTCCTTTTAAAAGGAGGACCAAAAAATTTTGTGTGGTAAATATACGGGGCTGGGCATTAAAAATAGTTAGTTTTATTATTCATTGGAAGTAATTTTTACCTTTATTTTGAAAAATTGAAGCAACAGTTAAAAACAAAAGATTATTTTAGGTATAAATTAAGAACTGAATAGGTATACCGATAATTTTTATGGAGAAATAGAGTAGGTTATAATATTAAAACGTGTTTTGCAGGAAAACAAAAAATATCACCCAAAAAATATCAGAAAATTGAGAAAAACCAGTTTGGTGGCCATTTTGAAAATGAAAAACTTAAAGATGATACTATTTTTGTAATATTTTCTTAATCCTTATTCTTTTACCTTTAAAATGAGCCCTATTTTATATTTTTCGGATACATACTTTTTTATATTTGTATAAATGCATCACCATTTTCAACAAATTTTTAAATTTTTGACCGACTGTATCTTATGCAACAACAACAACAACAAAAATCGAGTTCTACAATATTTTTTTTCATCCAGTACTACACATTCAAAACATAAAAATCCCAAAATTAAAACATGACTTCCGGTCCCACATGTTGAATTTTTGATTTCACGAATTTTCCACCATATACATATAGTAAATAATTTATAAAAGTAATTAAAAATAATAAGTTAAACAATAGTTGGTATTAAGACTGCGTACATGACATGGAGTTAGTTCGGCACAAATACCATGATATCGTACTGAATGTACTAAAACAACAACAAAGTTAAAAAATTTTCAACTCGAGTATGGAACTAGTAGGCGAGGCATAAAAAATTTCACGAAATTTGATTGGTTTTGAGTTCGGGAGTGAGTATGATGCATTTTATTTGCGATGTCATGACGCTGCATAAGCGTTTTGGAAACGGGTCGAATGGTTTTTCTGAAAAAATTTGAAACAGGGTTTTCGAATATTCGGAATCGTTAATTTCAGAAAAATTTGTTTAGGGCGGTGGTCTTCGGCGTGTTTAATAAAAATGTTTTTTAAAATTGTTTTGTTTGAAAGAAATTACGAATGGTGGTTAGAAATGAAATTTCAAATTTCAAATACAAAGAGCTGGGGCTGGAACCTCACGAGGTAATTCAATCTTCGGAACAATTCAAATTTTTAATAATAAATTTATCGTAAAGTGACTCAGGAAAATATGCAAAATGTACACACTCAAAAGTTTTGCGACGTTTTTCGATGTTACCTTTGAATCTCGGCTTACACAAAGAAATCGTGTATCACATTTTTATAAGCATGCATTGGAGAATTTATTACAAATGTCAAGTCGCCTTATCGTTGTGATCGATCTTCTTATAACACTCTTGAGTGCAAAAAATTGTTACATTGATCAATTTTCAACAAAAATTCAAAAATATCAAAAATCCAATGTTTATTTAATTTTCTTGAATGCAGATTTAAAGTCTATTTCAAAACCTATCCAGTGGTACCCTTTTTGTCCTTATACTGTGCCAACAAAGTGATTTTTGGGAAGTACACAAATTGTGTGTACAACATTTTTGTGAACTTGTCAGCAAATCAGTGAAAACAGTGTTTCACTTGTCAGTGAAAATTAGTGGTAAAATCGAATTAAATGACAGCTTCCATTCGATGTTTCATTAATTTCACTAAATCTTGAGGTATCACCAATAAACCTTCCTCAATGTACCGTTGAGAAGTCAATCCTCTTGATCAAGGCCAGTATTCGCTCCGGAGATGAACACAAGATCTGTTTTCTCCTTCAGTGACATGCTTCCTCAGAACAAGCAGGATCTGACACCGTACAAAGCACGTTATTCAATGCAAAATTGTGTAAATCACTCTCTTGATCTTCTGTACACTCTTCCTTGCCCATCGTTGCCATGTAAACACATCCTGCACTCGCCAGAGAACAGGACTGTTCTCTATTACGGTTTTGTCCAATCGAGAAGCTCTCGAGCGAACTGAAGGCGGGTTCGCCGTTCGGCTGGGGTCAATTTCAGCCCGTTTGCTGTACTGTGTGCAGTCAGATAATCTTCTCGAAGTCGTGTTCTAACTGTTCACCAACTGACTTTGACTTCATGAACTTATTGGAGTCGCTGTCCCAATTGAACCGCATTCAATTCACGAGATCGGCCAGATCCTTGTCGCCATCACTCCACTTTGGTTCTGCCCCGTATCAATTAGTGCAACTATTTGAGCGGCTACCTCTGGTGTGGTATTCATTTTCTGGTTCAGATTGAACACCTAATCGATAGAAGACCGTTCAGGCTAAGCATTGATATGCAAATGATGAAAATTCCCTTAAAACGTACTCTTTTATACCTGCCACAAGTTCTGCCAGCTGTGCTACCTAGAATCGGTTGTTGTGTTCTATTGTTGTTATTGTCCTGCTTTTGAACAGACAATACACACACGTGGTTTGAATCAAAAAACATTTCGATTCGCGAGAAAATTAAAGAAAAATAGAAAAATGCAACAGTGCGATTTTTCTGCTCCCAAGTGTAGTTCAAAATTATCAGGACCAGGGCGTTTTATTTGCAGTTGATAAAAACATTTCTAGCAAGGAGTTGAAAACACCACCTTCACATGAAATTTTACATGAAATTTTCAAAAGTTCATTGATACACTAAATAATCTTCAAATCAACTCAATATGGAAAGAAACTTACATGTACAGAAGAAAAATCGCCAAACCTAATAAATATGTTTTTTGAATGTAGTAGAAATGAAATAATATACACATTTAATGAAGGTGTGAATAAACGAAAAATAGTTTTCATTAATAAAAATTTGGCCAATAATTTTCTTTAGTTTATGTATTGATTATTCATGACGTCATAAATGAAAAAAATTCGTCACTACGTTACATAAAAATCGAATATAAAAACAGCATAGAGCTATTAGGTATGTAGGGTTGTGTTACTTTTCTGATTTAACACGTGCATAATGGTTAATTGGTAATTAGTTGGCTAAAATGCAATTAAAGAAGAATAGAATGATACCTACAAGTAGAAATAACGGAATATCAAGTATGTAAAACGAAAACTGGACAACATGTTTTCCTGTTCTTCTGTGGCTCTTTACCACACGTGCCTTCGTAAAAATTAGTAAAAATTTTTTTTAGATTATTTACTAAATATTAGGTCACACTCCTATTTACACTTATTAAGTTGTTTCCTTCTATACAAAATCGTCGAGTAAAGCAATAAAATCTATTCACGTAAAATTAAGGACAGTAAAGCGAAGCAACAAATACACAAAACTAATAATAATAAAAAAGCATAAAAGAGAATATAAGCTTTTATCACGTAACTTTAAATAACGTATCATTTATGGAACATAAGCTAAAAAGTTGAAAAGCTCTGTAATACACACACACATATACATGTGAAAATATATTTATTTTATTCTTTGAGAGAATGAAAAATGAATGATTTCTGCTGTTCAGCATTGCGTGCCTTCAGAGATTGACTTTATTCCAATATTATGCCATTCGTTGTTGGTGTAGTTCGTATTCTGTTAGTTGTTAAGTGATTTTTGCTACTTTAAGTGGAAGGAAAATTGAATTCGTTTAATTAAATAATAGTTAGTTGTTTATGAACTTTTCCGCTAGATCCGCCAAATCCATAACACGGACTAATAATAGTGGGAAAAAAGGGAGAGGGATAAATAAGCAATTTGGACGAACCTGCCGATTAATTCACCATAATATTTGTAACGAGTTGTTTTTGACATTTATTAACTTATACAATTTTATATGCTTTTATTATAAAGTGCAAAATAATGCTCCAATAATATTTTTTTATTATCTTCGTATATTTACATTGTAAACCGAATTTTCTGTTTCCCAGCCATGATTGAAAAGTAATTTATGAATCTTGTACGTAAGAAAATGAAAAATTCATTTAGTTTTTAAATTTGGATTGTTCAAAAAGTTTCATCAAATTTTCATTATTATTAAGATTCTCTACGTGCCACAGAGCTTGACACAATCAAAGTGCATTGTTATTTACCATCAATATTGTAGTGAGACAATTTAATCCATTCAATGGGACTTTATAAAAGTTTAAACTCGTTATATTTGTATTCAATGAAAATCCCATGGTTATCGTATAAGCTTAAATTTTTTGTACATATTATCAAACAGATTTTTGAACTTTTATACCATCGATAAATTCAAAAAATTGTTAAACTGCACTTTAAGTTTATTATTTTTATATTTTATAAAAATGAACTTGCTGAACTTTTTCATTTAACTAAAATAAAGTTTATTTGTTGCATCTCTCTAGATTTAGTGACACCAAATCTTTTTCAAGAGAATGACAAAGCCCAAGTATGTTGCTTGATAAACCTAAGTTAGTTTATTTATGTTTATCAAAATTTTCTATTAAAATTATTTTTACTTAATTACTTTCTCTCTATTATGGGTAAATTGAAAATCATTATCGAATATTTTCAGTATATGAAGTAAATGTATGGTATTTTCGGAAAATCTAAATGTCAGTTTGTTTGCTCTGGTTCAAAATTTTGATTGATGACCATTTTACTAATAATATGAATTTATGATAAAAAAGTACGTTATTATGATGATCCATTGAACATGGAGGGTTGAATTGTGCGAGTATATTTATGGTATTGAAAAGTGATTTGTCAAATATTTTATTTTATCATGCAATTTAAGACATTAAATCAACTATTATAAACCTAATCAATGTTGCAAGGTGTATGTTTAAAGCTACAGGTAGTTTAAATAAGTATTTTCCTTGTATTTATTTTATTTTTATTTTTTTCTATTCTATTATTTCTAACGTAATTAGACATTCCCCTCTAAATAAATTTTCGACGCCTCACCAAAGCGAATCGAAAACGAAACGCAGGTGAATCGTTTTTTTTATATGACACCAACCCTACCAGTTTCATATATAAGTTGATTTTTTGCTATATACATATATAATTTTTACATTCTTTTAGGTGTGTAGCTATTTTTGTTTTCAAAGAATAAAAATAATTCGCGTTTAATAACAATAATAAGAGTACAGTGATACAAATATTGAATATTAAATATTTAATAATATAATTAAGATGATTCTGAAAATTATCATTTTGAGTTTCTAAAGACCATCAAAAACCCAAAAACCAGCATACAAAAAGTAGTACATTAGAAGCCTCATTTATATCACCCCTGCAGAGCAGACGCTAGTGATACGTTTTCATATCACCTGTATTTCGTTTCTGATTCCAAAACATTTCGTAAATGAATCGAATATGAAGAGAAATGCTACTAATAAAGACAAATCAGTTCGCTTTCTTTTCATACGCTAAACAAAATATTAACGAATCGCTTTTGCTTCGCTAAGGCGATATGTTGGCGAAGTGTTTCATATGTAAATTTTCTCGCTTGCGATTCGTTTTTGATTCGCCAAGTTTAGAGGGTCATTTCAAATTTTGATACGAGATATTGTAACTTAGTTGAGTAATTTCTTTGCATTGCAGTGCTGAGACATTCTTTGCGCTCGTATTTGCGGGCCCTATTAGAGAATGTGTTGATCGCTTTCTTAAACTGTTGCGCCTCCGCAAAACGTAGAGTAAAAGCATCGTAGAGCAAAAGCATATTCCTTACCCTTTGACTCCGATTGTCGCGTTCGCTCTAGTGTAATGTGATAATCGTGAGCTTGTCTGTCTCGATTGCTTTTAACTTTCCCGCTATGGATCAAGTCTTTTGCTTTCCACAAAAGAGATGCATATAGGATCCAGCCGAATCGCACTGCCTTCGTGTGAGTATTTTGCACGTTTAAATGAAACTTCAAACTCACCCAGTAGCTCGGCTTGGTGTAAATTCTTCTTCGCCGCTTCCTTTTAGTCGGCGTCCAAAAAATTTAGTATTTTAGTGATTAAATACAAATTTTCAAAATGAAATATTTTGATTTCTGTAATCCATTATAGTGAATTTTTTTAAATTAATTAATTCCTTTGTCGATTTCGATGATTTAGGCATCATAGTCAATAAAATTTACTTAGAAAAATTATTCGAAATTGGAGCGTTTTCTATACCCAAAAATTTCCTTGGCCGCAGCTACATTGATTCTAGTTTTTCTAGAAAATCAGGGGTTGGACCATCGCTTGCTTAGTTTTCAGGATTATTTTGTAGGTATTGTTCGTATATGAACAAAACAACTACAACTATAATTTTATTAGCAGTTTTATAGAACAAACACCCCCGAAAAGAACTGCAAATTAGATTAATCCTGCTGAACTGATAATCGCTGCCCTGTGGGACCTCGAATTTTACACGGAAGATCTTCCAATGCAACTTTCCATCAAAAAGAATCGTACCTTTGTCCTCAACAAACACCCAGATGCATCCTTGCATCTTATGGACAGTTATGGAGAGTGGTAAGCTCAACACTACTAGGCTCGATGATGTGGATGGCATCTCGGCCGAAGTACATACGAACTCTAGTAATCTCTCAAAGTTTATTTTCCTTATGTTCCCCAACTTCTTGGATATGGCTCCTGTTTTGTTGATATTATTTGAGACGTTGGTGTGGATGTCAATGTTGCTGGTATTATGCGTGGCATCCGAAACTCGATCTTGTGCTTTGATATTGTAGATGCACACGACTTGGTCTCTAAAGTGCTTGAGGGCATCACTGTTGTATTCATTGCTATGAGCAATCATCAGTCATCGATCAAGTACGCATCACCATGCAAAATCTTATCCTTATTCGACTACACTAAAATCAAGACAAAACCACAATTTTTGTCCCCAAACCGCTCGAGAATTGCAATTTCGTCTTTCTAGGAAAGGACAAGGTTTGCAGTGGCTTAGAAAATCGGCCTAAGGTATACTTTGTTCCGAGAAGCAAAGTCCAACTTACAGAATCTCTTCTCATTGTTATCGTTTTTGAAATTGGGAATGTAATATGTAATATTACGTCATCTCACGTCCAATAGATTACATAATATAGCTAACACACATCTCTGGTCAGGGTTATAATTAACTACCAAATAGTCAATTTCAAATTAAATCGTGCTCTTCAGGCCAGCCAAAACCATATCAGCAGGATCCAAACCAACTACGTCACAACTAATTTTTCAGCCAGAACATATAATGCCAGCCGCAACCATGGCACAGTAGCAGAATGCATTGTACATCATTGGATACTGTGTGATTTATCAGCGGGAATTAAAATTAAGCCAAACTCAACAATTAAGCCAAAACAAAAGCCCGAGTTTGTCGATTTGGGGCAAAAATCTAGATTCATATCTCCTCGCGGTGCTCTCTGTGTAACTCTTAATGAATCGAGCGATGTATTTAGGCAACCCAGAGAAAATTCTACCTATGTCAAAGGCACGACCAGTTATTAGGGCCACAAAACCAATACCAGGCAGGATCCATCTTCTATAAATGTCGCAACGAAAAACACAATTGGAAGAAGATCACCAAGATCACGTATCGATTGGTTAGACGATCAGGGCCGTCAGCTCGTTGAAAATAAACGAAAACTGCATGGAAAATGGTTGGCTCGTAAGATTAGGAGCTCTCAAGCAAAATATCTCTCCGCAAGGAGCAGAAGTTCCTCCGATAAACGATGTGTGAATGTATGAGGAAATGCATGGAAAACATCAACCTCCAAACTATCTTGTCAACGCCAAAAATCTTACAAGACTTCCATCCAAGATTCACAGCCATCAAAAACACAAACGGAGAGACGAGAACAAAAGTGGCTGATGTTCCCTCAAAAATAAACAAAATCGAACTTACGAACCCACTGGTATAGACTCCACGATCCCACTGGTATAGACGAGACTATTTTGAAATTTAAATATGATAAACACCCCGTTTCGATGGAATCCCCGTTCCGGACAAGCTACTCCTGCATTTAATGTTTTTGGCCCCGTCGTGATGATTTAGGACTAGGAAGAGTTGTCTGTGGAATCGAAGACCGTACTCATATGTCGTCATAAGATGACCGTATAAAATGTGAAAAATACCGTGACATAGATTTGTAAAACACCGCCTTGTACTTCCCCAGTGTTTCACGCTACGGATTATATTGGAAAAATTCTGGGAGTACAACTTAACCATTCACCAACTCTTCATAGACTTTCAACACGCGTATGTTAAGATAAATCGCAAGAACCTCTGGTCCATGTTTGTATATCTAGAAACTCCAGAGAAGTTAAATCTCTGTGTACACAGCAAAAGTCCGCATAGTAGCCAGACATCGAGTCCTTTATGTGTATCAAGGTTGCTACGATCAAAATATCTTTCACTAGACCTTGACCACCAATGATCGTAGATTACTACACTACTCTACTTTCGAAAGAAAGGTTATTCCATCTATTTATAGTCCCTTTAAGTTTGCGAGCAACGCGTACCGGCTTCGAATGAATTTTGAAATAAAGCAACTCCTTCGAGAATGCGATAATATCGCACCCATTAATTTTAGCCGAGTTAAATGGCTGGGCCACGTTGAAAGACCCTAGGACGAATGATACGGCAAGCGTTCCATCAAAATATATCTTCGAATAATAGGATGTCAAAAGAGGAGGGAACGTGCAACGAATCGGGATAGACTAGGGAGAGACTACGGTGTATAGTCTGCAAAACCCCTTTGGGGGTTGTAAAAGTTAGAGAGAAAGAAAGAGAAAGGAATCACAGTTTTATTAGCCGGAACCATTACGATATAAGCTTTAAGCTGATACCATTAAAAGTTGAGCTTAAACTACAACCATGTTGGAACCATGCAAGCCGGGGCCAGACCAGCTATGGTAAAAGTACCACAATGCATTGAGCATTATTGAACACTATCTAATTTTTAAGCCGGAACCAATACGCAGCCAACCGAAACCATTTGAAACCAGCCGGAGCCATACTTGTGTATGCCGAAATCATTAGAAGCTTGTACAGTGTACATGGTTATACAACGTATAAAGAATGAGTGTTTTCGCGCGTTTTTCTAAATATCTCGAACACTGTTTAACATAATATGTTGAGGATAGTATATTTGAGATCCCTAAGAAGTTCTTTCAAGTGATACCTAACATGACCAAATTAAAAATAAAAATTTCCTTGAGATGACAAATTTGTCCCTCGAATAGAAGCGAAAAACATTTTTTTGAGTCAGACAGCCAAAATATTTGGGTACTAAGTTTTACTTACAAATTGTGTCTGACGTTTTTTAAGTATTGTAGTATAAAGACCCACTGTTAAATGTAAAGTGATTTTATAAGGATTCCGTTTGTTTTTGAAAGAATCCTAAAAGCACAAAACGAAATATACGAGTATCATTCATAAAAGTTTCGCGTTAACGTAAAGCCCAATCGTTTGCTACTTGTTATTGATATTTTAGTGGTGTCAAAATGCTATTATGTACACAAACACTCGTCTATAGTTTCTTATCTCGGTAAAATTTTAAATAGCTGCGCTATTAATTTTAGTTGTTTGTTAAATAAAAAAATACGATAAATATATTTAGTTGTTTAGTAAAAAATTTTGTGTTTAGTTTGTGTCATTACATCATTAATCAATTACTCGTAGGTTTCATTTTTATCTAAAGTAATCAAGTTTTATTAATAATTGGCTGGTTTGCTTTCAGAATGTCAAAATATCAAAAAATTTAACAAAGGGGAAAATGTAACGAAATTGTTCAAGGTTTCCATGATATGTCTCTATGTGTACTTGGAAAAACAAACAAAACAATGTGGCCTTATTAAAATATGTGGTAGTAAACAAATATGGTGTTACCACCCTCTTTACCACTCATGTGTTATAATTTTGTGTGGGCTAGCTAAATTTATTTCTGTTTACCATAGTTTATTATTGATCGTTTTTAATTTTTAAGTGGCTCAACAAATATATTTTTATACAAAAAAAAATCAATGTGTTATGTAAATATTTGGTACAAACAATATCCAAATTGCCTAAATTTATGATGTCGCAATTCATCTCAAAAAACTGCATACAAATCTAAAACACATTTCTATTGCTGCATGAAAGATGAGGCTCAATTTTTCGGTAATTTTAAATATCTAAGAAAATAGTGCGAAATGTACTTACTTGAACTTCTAATGCATGATACGCTACAATGAGACCAAGTAAAATCACAGTTGATACAGATATTAGTGTTTTTAACGCTGTGGAATAAAAAGTCGCCTGAAAATAAACCAAATAAAATAAATTAATTAGATTTTTGATTAAAAAATTAAAAAGGATATTTTTTTTGTTAATAATATTGCTTGGTAATATTAATGAATTTTTCAATGATTCTTTTACATGTAACTCGGACCACTATCAAAAAACTTTACAACCTTTGGGTGAACAAACAAGTCATATGTCATATCACAAACAACAAACAGCTGAATAAACTATGGAAAATCCGTAGATTCCACGCACACTATAACAAACTATTTGTATTCAGCTGAAAGAAAATGACTAAATTTGATATATTTTTCTCTCCCGCAACTAAAATATGCCAATGAAAGCAAATTTTAGCACGCTATCTTCGCCGGTGGCTCTACTCTGACTCTATGGCAATAGAGAATTGAAGAACTGCGAAATCTGTTTTCGTAGCATTTTAGTTTGTATTGTATTTTTCTGGCCTACTGATGGAATTATTTTGGAGTAAATATTTTTAAAGCTAAGTAAAAAAATTATTTTTCCCAATACATATGTGGCACTATTCTGGCTTTCCCTGGGAATATGGAATTGGGAAACATATTTTTAAAGTATTTTTGTCTAAATTATATTTTTCTGGCCTACTGCTTGAATTAATTGGGTGTAAATATGTTTGAAACAAAGATAAATTGGGAATTATTTTTCCCTATGTAAATTTTGTGGAATAAAAGTTTCCCAATCAAGAAAATACTTACACCAAATTAATTCACACAGTAGACTATAAAAATATAATTTAGACAAAAATTCTATGAGATTATTTTTTACAATTCCCTATTCCCATGGAAAGACAGAATAGTTCCACTGGGATAAAATTTTAAATTTAACTTTGTTTCAATTTTTTGTATGAAACCGACGATGATCGATTAAACAGCACAGTGGTTAAAGCTTAACGTTTGGATTGGGAGGTACCAGGTTCGAATCCCGATGGAGGCAGGATGCAAAAGGGAATTTTCATCATCACGATCTGTGATGAAAAGGAACACAAGAGTAAGGCTTCTTCTCGTTCAACTACTTCTCTCTGGAGATCTCATTTTCACGCCCATTAGGCGGTTGAAGGGGCTAAGCGCAATGCTTCTGTAAAAAGAATTATTCAAGTATCTTTGTAGTGGTTTGACGTGTCTGTACCAATTATTTTTATTATAGAGAGCTAGTTTAATTAAAACTAGAACAAGAAATGAATGAACACGTCCTACTTAGTCATTTCCTGTATGTAACCCTGTTGTAATACTTTAGTGCAAGATGTTCTCTGCTAGCTCTTCAAATACCTTTGTGATAAACCTCGTTCCTTGATCATTGGTAATATGTGCAGGGTTGCTAAACACAGCTTTCTGTCATTCCAGCTTTTGCAGCGTTTTATTTGAAGTGACTGATTTGGTAGGATAAAGCCTACCTCATTTGGGGAACCATCAACTATGTATAATTCGTATTTATTTTACTTTCTTGTCGACGACAAGCTTCCCAAATGGTCAATATGGTAAGTGATTAGTGGAGTGCCAATTTTTGGTAAGGGATTCACGTTCTACTGCCCAGGCAATGATCAACAATATACTCCCTTAAGTCACCTTGAATAGAAGACCATTGTTATAGGCAAAATCATAAAACTGATCTGATTTAGTGAAGGAAATATAGACGCCCACTGATCAGCTCTAATTATCGCCAGTAAGTTGATTTGTATTGTCAAAACGCTGGATTCTGACTTAGAGCATCGACATGATGCATTCTGCTTCCAGGACGATGTTCTAATTGAAAAATAAACTCCTAAAGCTATAAAACCCATCCATAAGTTCTGACAACTGATTTTGTTCTGCCACTTGTAGAACCTCCTCGAGTCGTTTTACTGCTTCCCTTGGCGTATTAGCATATACCACCAGATCATCCATATCTGTGCAAACTATTTTATTTAACCTCAACTGCACCTAAATATTATTTATAAACCGGTGAAATGCAGCCAGTGAGTTACAAAGCCCTTAAAAGGTTGCCCTTAAAAATTCGTAGAACCCAATAGGTGTTTGATATAGATTCCAGAACTACGAGTGCGTGAAAACCCCATTTCTTACATCCAAGGCTGAAAAATACTTTGCACCTTGGAGCTGGTGAATTTGGTACGTCTGAATTATTCATCAAGATTATCGCGCGAAGTGGGAGCCATTCGTCGATTTGTCTTCTGACTATATATCCAGCTCCAATATGGAAAGAGACAATGACTATGATAATGACTATTTGATCGTCTTTTTGTTTATCGCGTACACGTAACTATGCTTCTCCATGTACCAGTAATCCCAACATTTGGTGAAAAGTTTCCATACATTCAATGAACGTTCCATAATATCCTCAGGAAAAAATATTTTCATTATAATGTTTTTTGAAGTTAAAATAGTAATAATTTGGTTTCTTAACTCTTTACCCAAAAGTATGACTACGCGAAGCACGTCATCAGAAACATCCTAAAGTTTTCATGTTTCTCGAGCCATCACCACTGAAAGTTGTCGTATAATTTTCAAAATCCGGAGCTCAAAGCGCTCTAAATTTTTTTTCGCCATAATATTTAAATTGCACCCGTTGTTTACCATAGCATACAAAATCTTTCGTAACAGGTCGTACGTTTTCTTCGATTAACGCGGTTTTCACATTTTTCTCAGAAAACACGCTTTTACAGTTTCAGTGATTTCCTCTATGTCTTATTCCACCGCAATTAAAACATTTTACCTTTCGTTCATTTGAGACAATATTTTAGTATTGAATTTTAGTCGTAGCTGGACCTTCAGCAACACCTCTTACTGCTTCAGATCTGCATACAAATCAAACTTTGCATTACATTACCAATTCTCGATACACAGTAAGTAAACAACTTCGATAGGTTTCGTTCGACAGTTTTCTCCGAGGAATAACGATATACATCTTAAATTCGCTCTGTAAGAATAACGTCAATTTTTGCCGGCATATTGGTTGTACGCAAACTTTGTTTTGACCATCTCTCCAAACGGGAATGATAGGCCCTTGTTTGTTATTTCAATGTTATTTGAATAAAATCGTGTTAGAAGATTAACTTCACGCCTAAATAGGTCAATTCCTTTAATTTTAATTTTAAACGAGCGATTTCGCGTATTTTATTTTTCAGTGATATGCTAGTCCGCCTTGAAGACTGTTGCTGCCCTGTGACGTTATCGTTTAAGGAATCCTCGCATTCTCAGTTGTTTAGTTCCCTATGCTCGTAGCCTTTTTCATCTCTTAACATGCACATAACAAATATTGCTTCCACAAAATACTGTACTAAAATTTTATAACAGTTAAAAGCCAGCTAGCGTGCTTTACACTTGTATTCCCTAACACAACAACGTGATTGTCTTGTCGACGGTAACTAGCCGTACGATTTTCCACAAATTGAATCGTGTGAAAGTTAAATTTATTGCGGATTAATTTCTCTTGCAATCGATTTTCTCGTATTTCCACAAATCACGGATCCGTTAGCAACGTACAGTTTTCATGTAGACAAAACTAAATTAAGTTTAACGAAAAATATTGGAATTAATAAAGTAAACAACAATACAGACATCGGTGCTACTTGCGAAACCATAAAAAATCACACAATTGGGTAATAATGCTGAAGTTGCTCGTCTTCAATTTTATAATATGGATCGACGATTATTGCGGAATGATGAGCTCCACCAAATGTATGGAGCCATAAGGAGTTGGTTGATGATAATAAACAAAGGAATTTCCCGGAATACTATTTATCCCGCCACCGTTGGAGTGGGTTGGGACGACCCGCTGTCATCGGAGTTCGTGAAGTCGTGGCAATAATTTTACAATCAATTGGATAAATTTTAGTGTGTGGAAATTACTCAATGTGTTAAGCCATCCAATGGTGCCATGAATATTCAATTCCATGGATCATCACCAAATCCAAGATAAGTTATAGGATATGTATTTATACGTGGTATACAGATGACAAAGGGAACCACAATTATTTGTTAAATGTTTGATTTAGAGGGGCTCCACTAAATAAAAATCTGACTATAAATCGTTTAGAGCTTGATGGACGGAACGAGGACATGTTTGGGCATCCAGATTGAAGCATTGTATTATTAGGCGGATTTTCAAACAATATTACACCGTATAAATTCAGTCCTACGAAGATGTTATTTCGAATCGTATTTTGAGTATTTAGGACCTGCCTATGCCGTTAGAGTGCTGTGATGTTTCAACAGCGCTCAATCCTGCAAATGCCATATCAAGAAGTTTTACTGTCGAATAAATTGATCGAACTGGATTTGTGGTGGTATCGACCTCGGCTTCTGATAGAAGAAAATCGAACATGGCCAAAAATTTTAAAATTTGATTGAGAATTTAACTATTTGGGTTTAAATATTTAATTTTTTCAATCTGTTTTGGGGCACTCCGAACTCTTCCGCAGTTTTCGCTTTTCACGTCCTTACCTTACGCAGTCGCCTGTCAAATCGAGGACGTTCGGCTATAGGTTCGATTTTATCACCATCTGCACATTGCATAGCTCCATGCCAGTCTACCCTGGCATGGAAGATGGGTCGGCCCTTGAGTTTTGCACTCCGACACGGGGTCATAGTTGTGTTCCATTTCATCACAGATTGTAGTCTGTTGATGAAAATTCCCTTTTGCATCTTGCCCCTGTCGAGATTCGAACCCAGTATCTCCCGATCCAAACGCCGAAGCTTTAACCACTGGGCAAGTACGAAATTAATGAATCAAACATTGCGCTTATTAAAATTGTCCAAAGTGACGTGTATGAAGCTGATATCAGACATTTGGAAAGATATGGAATGGTGAATTGCATAAGTAACTTACGCTCACTGTATCCGTTTATGAATAAAGGGTTACTCCATGTAGAGGGCAGACTCCACAATGCTGATCTGCCATTTGATCAACAACATCAAATTTTATTGCCATTGACTCATCGATTTACCCAATTATTGGTGGAATACACTCATCAAGATGCACTACAAGCGGATATGCAAAAATTACTATGTAAATTACGGTTTCACTATTCGATACCAAGTGGTTGAAAATTATTTAAAAATGTGGTACACAAATGCATTGTTTGCTTCCAAAGTCGACCAAAACTTCGTGCGCAATTGATGGGATACCAACGGATCGTGTGAACCGCAGCGAGCATTTGCAGTATCTGTGTAAAAGGTATACATTTGCATATTTATCTGTTTTTGCACGAAGGCAGTGCTCACGGAAGTAATTCACGATTTAATCACACTAGGGTTCATTTCTTTTCTGCGTCGTTTTACCGCACGTCTTGGTAAATACAAACGAATCTTTTCTGATATTGAACTTTATAGTTGAAACAAGTTACGAAAATTACGATAGTTGACAAGTAATTATATTCAGTCAAATTAAATGCATTTATGGCAAGATAAGGTATTGAATGGAATACCGTACGCGTTTCCATCGAATGGTGAAGGAATCATCTTTTAAAATTAACGAATTGCATATACTAGCAGTACAAGTGGAGGTAATTCTTAACATTGGTTCTCTTTCATCCATGTCAGATAATCCATCGGATTTAAATGTATTCACTCCGGGTAATTTTTTAGTCGGTGGCCCAATGAAATTTCTGCCTCAGTTAAATTTTAATCTTTTGACGGCATCTTAACGTCTACAATATATATTACAGCAATTTTAGCAACGTTGGTCGTCGGAGCATTTGTCAGAATTGCAATAGCGCAACAAATGGACATCGGCAAATTCGGATTTTGGTTAGGAAGGATGTTTGGTTAGGAAGGTAGTCAAGGAAGGCAATGTTCCCACTGGGAACTTGATTATAAATAATTTTTTCGAATAAAAAACTAAAACTAGTGGTTGTAGAAATATTGTTTTCTATTGTGTTCTTTTTTAACCGTAAAATAACCGTAAAAGTCTTTGCAAACACGAGCAAATGTTAAAATTTCGCGCGAGAATAATGTACCGAGTCATAATTTTCACACGAAAATATTTTGGAAAGTTTATGCGCGCCATCTTTGATGTATTGAACATATTTGGCTTTTTCGTTGGTGAACTGATGTTGATATTACTGAATGGATTCCTATTTGTAAAAAGTGGTTCATTTGCGGTGAGAGGCATTTAATTCTAATATTTTTTAAATTGTCCAACGGATTCTATAAAGGAATCTTAATGTAATTGTAAATTTTTCCATAAGCGGTCTTTGAGATATTGACAAGTTCTTGCACATATATTATAGTTCTTATAGCATAAGCAGAGATGATGGTCTAAATTTTCTCATATTTTATATTAGAAACTATAAAATGCATGTGCAAATACTGGACATATATACAGAGAGACACGCCAAATTCTATAATTATAATCCCACTTTAAGTTTTTTTACGGTTTCAACTTATCAGTTAAAATTACTTTGATTTAAAACTTCGATTCGCTTTTCTTACAAATAAATACAACATACGGGACGATAGGGGTGCGCACCTGACAATAAAATTTTCTAAAAATATTTTCTATGGATTCTCTTTTGAATTCAAACTCATTTTAATAAGACGTCTCATAAGTATGTACGTGACCTTTCAAAGTCTAAACATTTTTACAGTAACAATCATAAAAAGGCTTAAAAATGATATCGATTAAATTCGCTGAAAACTAAAATCATAAATACGGAAGCAACAAAAACCCACCCCGCATAAATAGAACTACGTGACTTCTAATTTAATAAGCTAATCATACGAGAATTAGAAATTAAATTAAATAGACGAGTAGCTTTTGTATTAATATGTAGAGTAGATATGTAGGCACTGTTGAATAAGACGAAAATTTATTGAACTGAACATGATTTAATCGGTTTCTGTGTACATACATACGAGTACGTACGATACGAATCGAATTTAATGTTATTGAATAAAGATTTTAATCACGCATAACTATCGAAATTGCCATTATGGTGATTAAAAGTAACGTACGCGCAGCAATGCAATTAAACATGGTTTTTGTTGTATTTTTATTTAATCAATTTAACGGCGAAATTTTTAATTGCCTTGATGGCCACAATAAATAAAAATTTTATGAGGAAAACAATTAGCGTTTTATGTATTTGAAGTACGTAATATAAATTAAATGTATTGATGAAATAGCATGTGAGTGGGGAGTAAAACCTCCTCATCACACTGTAAAATATTTTCCATAACCTGATGTATTCATAGACGGGTTCCTAGTCTTTCCCGGTCACCTCTTAAAATAGATTGTAAAACCTAGTTTTGACTGGACAAATCGGGTTTTTGCATATCAGTCATCTCTAATCTATCACAGTTGCCTGCTTAAGATAACACCACAATCATAAATGTCACAAATACAAATCGAAAGCAATTTTCTTTTCCATTTACAATAGAGTTTGATCTTGATTGAATTGATTGAACGAAAATGAATTGTTGAAAAATAATTTTCTTTTATTCTATTCTCAGAGTGATTAAGCAAAAACTATTTACGTACGTATTACAAATATATAATAAATCCAATTTTACTTTTATGTGTAAAATCATGCTCCTATAATTCAATTAGTCTCGGATATTATTTATAATTAATAAACGTAAAATTTGTTGATTAACCATAATCATATTATAATTTTAATGATAATACGATTTTACACCAGATTGTGAAAATAAATAAATTGTCACACTGTAGTACTACAAGTATAATGGGAAAACCGGTTTGAAGAATTATTAACGAATCGTGAAAAGCAAAAACAAACTAATAAATAGGAAATGTTCGGTATCGCAAAATTTTTCGTAAAACAAAGGTTTTGGTGGATGGCAAAACAGCTAGGACAACCCTAGGGAGGAAAGATGAAACTTTCAAAACAACTTAAATATTTTTATTTTCTGAGTTGTATTATACAAATGAATAATTCCTTAACTAATACCCTCTGCTATCTTGACTTAACAGAACTGTTTGTGGTATGATTTAGAAATCAAAAAGATAAAAGAAAGCATTAAAGAAAATCCACCAATTAATTATCGAGTTTATCGCTGTTCATGTAATAAGTAATGCTAATGAATCCCTGTTTATTCTAAAGGTTTATCTTCCATTCGCATTCCTAAGAATATAAGTGAGGTAACCGTTTTCTCCCAACTATACGGTTCGTTTGTTATTTATATTGTTTAGAAAATTCTCTATTGCAAAACTAATGTCGCTATGAGATTGCAGCAAGATTGCTAAAATTTCAATTAAAACCAAATTTTTTAGAAAAAAACTTTTGATTAGATGGTAAATAAATAACGGGTACATCACCGCGTCTTATTTTCTTTAGTAAGTTGTTATGCACAGATGTGTTGTTTAACGGCTTCTTTTGTATCGGATGACCGTATGACCTCTCATGGCGAACACACCAAACAAGTCAATTTCGGATAACACCATCACTTGTTGAAGTGACACATGTTTTTGGTCATCCCTAAAGACTTCCTCTTCTTCATCGACCGCTAGACGAGAAACATCGTTATATAAGAAAAAGAAATTCTAAAAGACAATTTCAGTATTTACCTTGAAATTTTGGTTTTTGTATTCGAAAAAAGTGTTAGTTTGGACAAATTTTACTAAATTTTGAAAGTTGACTATCATCGACTAATTACAGAGATGTTGATTCAGGATTTGAATACTGTATATGGAATCGTTACCTTTAAGGACGCTAAGAATAGAAAATACCGGTACCTATATTTTGCTTTAAGCACAGAATATAAAACTTAACCGGAAGTGAAGCTGCGAACAACATGATGATCGTATTTTGGGGTTCGAGAAATATTCTCTCTGATTACGCGATAAATCGCAGAGTCAAAACTAGATACATTACGTCACGATAAATGTCAAAAAAAATTCGTGTCAAGAGCTAGTAAATTAGTTAAATGACTATTCTTGCTAATACTAAGATATTTTGGCTCAGATTCGATGCAGCAAGTCAACAAATTATTTTGAAAAAAAAACAAGAAAAAACAGTAAAAACATTGAATGGTCGTTATGGTAGAATTTAAAAAAAAAATATTTTCTAAGTGAAATATGTGTCAAGACACACTTAACCCCACGCTTAATGGTTATCTTTTGTAACTCTAAGATATGTTTATTTAATCTTGATTAGTGCGTACAATAGGCCACACAAGTATCTCTCAGAAACGCGTATTTTCCCCTAAAAGTCGTTTTTCTTGAAATAATCTATGCTCAAAATTGAGTAAATTGATTATAGATGCCTGTTTCCAAATATTTTTTAAATGTATTTTAGCATTCTGTTTGGAATACAGTTAAAAGTGTCCTAAATGGTTAGAAACTTTGGTTAAATGGTTGTTGTCGTTGTTTTAAGCACTACCCAGTATGCAACTTTTCCAGTGTGTGGAAAAAACAGCTCCAATTCCACACTAAATTCCGTACTACGTAAATTATCAAAGACACAAAAAAACTCGATTTTGAGTAAAATAATTTTCTTTCCCTTTCTGATTTGAAATTTTGGTTTGATGTTTTATTAGATTTGTTTTGTATCTTCAGTTTCGTGAGACATGTCGACGAAAGAACATGTACGCAGTTACGGCTGTTTATTATTTTTATTTTATTTTTTAAAATGTGTTTTAAGTATTCAAGTAAAATTTTATTAATTTTAAGTGTAATTATGATCGAATTTCGCCATCACTGCGATCAACAACATTGGACTAAATAGGTAATAAAATTGAATTTCGATCATCATGTACAAATTTACGATGTCGATTTATTTTGTTTAAGATGGATGCTGAGAGAGATGTAAATACATAGGCGGGATTTATTATATTTAAATTAAAAATTATAATGTGTAATTTGATATTAAAAATGAAATATAAATAAATTTTACAATACAAAAAAATGCATAAACAATTTCTTTAGTTTACGTAAAAGTACTATGAATATCTGCTCTAGTAGCATGCAGAAAAGTGTGTGCAATTAGTATGGAAAAATATATGGGAAAAACCCGAGTTTCCGACGAAATTCCATCTGCTTTCCAATTTGATTTTTTCTCTTTTTAGTCGGGATTCACACCCACACTGGAATTTTTGTAACACTTTTCTTTGGCCGTGTATCGCCAAGATGGGACTTACTGGGGAACCCATTGAAACTACGTCCAAAGATACTAATACGTAACTTGTGGCGCCATTTTGGAGGGGATTGGGAACCATGTTTTCATAGCATTTTTATCCAAATTGTATTTTTAGGACCTACTGTTATATGGGAACATATTTTTCCCTATAAAAATTTTCTGGAACAAAAGTTTCCCAATTAATTTTGATTTGAAAATTTTTGAACTAAACTTATTCCTTTAGTAGGTCAGAAAAATACAATTTGAATTTGGGCAAAAAATCTTTGAAAATATTTCTCCCAATTCCTTATTCCCAAGGAAAGCCAGAATAGTGCCAGTGTTGGTAAAATTACATTTTTAGAAATTTACAGAAATTTGTTACCAGCAATTTTGATAAATAGTATAAAGGAGAACCTGATTGGTACCAATATAATTCCAATCTTGTGAAGAAATGGCTTGGTAATCCTTTTACTTTCTTTTACGTAGTTTAATAGAAATTTTAGACCTCGAAATTTTTAGAGATTTACTATCGAATCATCGAAGTCAGAAAAAATGATTTTTAAGAAGTTCTCTGTGTATCTGAGGGTCTGTGTATGGTGCCATGCACACTAAATGCCTACTTCCTCTCTACAGCTCAGACGGATTTACTGATGGGGTTGGAACTTCATACTTTAGCTTTTTGCACAATTTGGGAAATCGCAGTGATTTTTGGCTGAAATCGGCCCGCTAGAGCTGGCAGCTTCCATAGAAGCTTTTCTTTTCTGCGTAATTATTTTGAAAAGTAATGGGTTGGAAAAAGGATATACATTATTTTTTCGCTAGATGGGTTTAGTGAAATAAATCTCGTGATATGTTTGTCCCAGTAGAACTTACTACCCGTTGGAAACGGAATTCATGTACTACAAAATTTTTTTATTTTTAGGTAAACAATAAAAAGATGAAGGCTAAAATGCAAGTTATGCGCTATTTTGGTTTCGTCGATTCCTTTCCGGTAATTTTGATACCAAAGATACACCTCGCACTTGAAGGCCTATCGTCGAAAATGCCGATAGAATCATGGAAATTATTGAAGTAGACCGGCATGCGAGCTGACATAGCATCACCCAGGATATGAAGATCGACCACAACATAGTTTAAAACTATTTGAATGAGGCTGGTTTTAAAAAGAACCTCGATGTTTGGGTGCCGCTCGAATTGACACAAACAACTTAATGGACCGTGTTTCCATCTGCGAATCGTTGGCCAAGCAGAACGAAATCGAACCATTTCTGAAGCAAATGGTGACTGGCGGCGAGAAATGGGTTACGTATGAAACTAAACGCAGCAATCGACCAGAAGCTCCGGGAGTTTGGTTTGGAGGTTATTATGCATCCACCTTATAGTCTGGACCTGCCACCAAACGATTGTCATCTTTTTTCGTCCATGGCAAACGCTCTTGGTAGTGTAAAAAGGGCCTTAAGAGAATCTTGTGAAAACTGACTATCCCAGTTTTTTGCTAATAGGGAGTTATCGAAAAAAACGGCGCATATTTGACCCAAAACAAATGATTGTAGCCATGTTAAATAAAACCCCGATATAATCGTAAAAATAATGGATTTATTTTTCCCCAACCTTATATACTCGTATAGCATTTACGAAAAAACGATTGTAAATTACATTTTTGTGTATCGGAAGTGACAGCTGGCAGGTGTTCTGTGTATCGGAAGTAGCTTCTTCCACGGGAGCTATTCAAGTTTATAATTTTCCCAGGTCCTGTCAGTTAGTTCGTGTAAATATATACTGTTTACTTTTGAGAATATGCAAACGCTCTTCGTGTGTCAAAGACATGAGGTTTATTGATTTTACGCTATATAAATTTATATTTAAATCGATTTTCCCAATATTTAAAGTTTCATCGTAATGAAGTACGTAGCCCTGGTGTTCCAAAGTATAATAATCTCCATACAGCTATTCATATATTATTTTATTGAGAACTTTTGTATAGGTAATGCCGTACCAACATATCACGACAGTGTGTCGTAGCCATATGGATTTTCGATTATGTATTATCGATATGAGAAACCTAAACCGTATGGTTCAATGCCATCTCATAAATATTAAAAAAAATTTGGTCGATGGAATCAATGGCCACCGAATGGCGAGGATATTAAACGAAAATTATTTCATTAGAGGGTGTGGGCATAATTTAAGAAAATTATTTCTTGTAAATTCATTCAATAATTAAAAATACGAAATGGTTTAGAATATAAATATATCAACCTGAATTGTAAAATGAACATTATGTTAAATTTCTAGGGATCGAATTATATTACAATCGACATTAGGTGCCTATGACTAATAACCTCTATAAATTGAAGCCGAGCATTGTATCGGATCTTGAAACGTGCTTTATCTTATTGCTGATTATAAACGTATTCTGTTTCATATCAACACTATCTACTATGATGCCGGTTTGGTTAAAAACAGCGCAAAAATATTATAATAAAAAATAGAACATTAAAAATGGTTTAATAAAAAATATAATAATAATAATAATAATAATAATAATAAGACTAATTTAAAATTCTAAACAGAAACAAAACAAATTAGAATATTATTTTATGTTTATTAAACCTGATAAGAAGACTTTTTATTTTGCAAAAACAATGACAGTAACCACTTTCCGACTTGCACGAAGCTTTGAATATAATTTTATTAAAATACATACATGAGAAAAATAATATTACATAATTTTAATATGTTGTGGTTGTACCCCGCCCCGCGTCATATGCATATTTTTATGGTTCGGGTTGAGTAAAATAAATGTTTAAAATGTGTTTCCCTTTTCTCAATCCAAAACTCGTACGATTTATTTTTATTGTCAACCGAAAAATGTGTATACACAATATGAAAATTGTATCTCATTTATTGGATAACATAACAGAATGTATATCTGTATATGTGTTTAAGGTACATGAGCTTTATGTAAATATGTACGATACATAATGTATATGAATAAGAAGTGATCGTGTATTTTCAGCTTGAAAACTTGCAAAGAAAAGTTGTCAAAATATTTTCCACTTACACTATTTTAAAAATGTTTGTATCCATTAAAATTTGATGAATAAAGGCAAACACACTTGAAGGATATTTTTTTTGTATTTGAAATTAGAAACCGTAAACCATACATTATGTAATATTTTATGTATTGTTGTATCCGAGTAAAGTAAATGAAAAGGGTCTTTTCACTAATTTATTTTTTAAGATTTTGTCTTCGAATCAGGATGTGTGAATATATATCGGTTCCATCGTTTTTGTGTTACATTTATTTATTCTAAGTGTATCCGTAAAAGGGGCTACAATAGTGGGAGATAGGACCCATAGCTGTGTGATTAACGGTTTTTGGTCGATATAAGTAAAACGACCATTACACTATGCGATTTGCTTGAACTGTTTTTTGTACAATATTTTTCTCTGGTGGGAAAACTTCGCCTTCTTAGACTCGTGAATTTCCATTCCATTTAATAATTATTATCTTCTTGCAAATTGTTTTTGGATGTAAAAAGGCGTCTAAGTGTGCCAAGATTTCTAATCGGGAAAAATGCCCATTACACGATCAGTATTAATGTCATTATTTGTCATTAATTTTAAACTTAACACGGTCAGTTTTAATGACATTAGTTTGATCATTACAAAAGCCCTAAGCCAAATCTGGATGAAAGAAAGGTTTAAAAAAGAAAATTCTCATAACATTGCGATATTTGGCAACTGGAAGAAATTTTGAAGATCTTAAGTTTTCCGCAATCATGTCGCCTGCTTCATAACTCGTGCAATTCGGAAATATGCGAGGTTCTTATCTACGTGTTACAAAAATACATGAAGGTACGTATTTTGTGGTTCACTAAATCGCAAAACTTAAATTAAATTTAATAATCAAGGTTTCCGAATACTCCAGAAGAGTGTGTATTAAGTGAAGAGTGAATACTTTGGGCGCAATTGTTGGCACACACAATATATAATGGCAATCTCGCAAATCAGTACCTTTATATTACAACTATAAAGGTTTTTATAGTATTGTGTTGTTAGCTGTGGTTAATGTTCGTGTGGTGAATGGACGAGTGTTAGATGGAAGTGTTATGTTCTTAAATCTTTAAATTTGCCGAAGCCCAGTCCAATACTCAACACAAAGATTTTCCTTATGAGTTTGTTGCGGATGAGGCATTCGCAATGGATGTCGGTTTAATGGAACCATTCGCCTAAAATCTATTAAATGATGCTCGGCATAGTATAATAAAAGACTGTCCAGCGCCCGTGTAAATGTGAAGAATACTTTTGGGATTATGCTTCCAAATTCGGTGTTTTCCAAAATCCTATAAATTTAGAACCAAAAAAGGCAGAAACAATAACATTGGCTAATAACCAAACGCACTCTATTTTAAATGAAAGTATTAAAAATAACTGTAGCTTTGCAGATATACAGAGTACTCTGAAATCGGAAATGAGAGAAAAATATTGTGCTTATTACAATAATTAAGGCGCATTTTCTAGTAGTGAAGACTCTCCATAAGTATTGTAGTAAAGGCAATTCCTTTAAACTCGATATTATTTTGATTTGACATGAAATTTTATAAAAATCAAGCTTTGTAAAAATAAAATAAATAATTACTGCATTACTACAATTCACCATTACTTGTTTTCCTTTATTTATTTTCAATCTCTACAATCTGTTCTGGGGCCGAAGCACTCTCCACTTTTGCGGTTTTGGGGAAGTACCGACATAGGACCGGCTTTGCATAGCTCTCGTATTAATCTATAGTACGGACCACGCAAATGGGTCGCCATATGAGTTTTGCACTCTGACGGGGGGTTATAATTGTGTTCATTAACATAATCGATTTTAATCAGACGATGAAAAATCCCTTTAGACTTCGTTATCCATACCAATTACCTCCCGATCCAAACGTCAACATTTTAAATCCTGCTATTCATCATTACTTATTGAATATTAGATTTATTTTTCCCACTCAGATAACGATTTTCCATCCCACCAATATTAGGATTCGCAGCAGGTCCCTACCCTACGTAAGAAACATAAGTTTACCACCAACAATTTGATTTCCACATAATAGAGTGGTCAAATCTTATGTTGAGTGGGGCCAGCATTCTTACATAAAATATAATTACTATATTACGTTATTCTTAATTTGGCTGCGAGGTGATGATGATGAAGCTACAGTGATAAACGGACGTTACAAGAAAATTATGAAAGCTGGGAGTGCATTCAGTTATTTTTATTTCAAATTTCTAAAAAACTGTGAAATTGTATTAGGCTGTAGCAAATCTGATGCATGTAATTGAGGTGAGCTCCATTCTTTTTTGCTGAAGAGCAAATTAGTTTCGAAACATCTATTGAATTCAACGACGAGGCTCAGCAAGATTCGGAGCTACCAATTGAAACACAGCCAAGATTTAGAAGTCGCAGACGTCGCATTTTCAACTTCTACACCAACAGAGAAATGTCTAAGATACTCGTACATTGTTTAAAGGAATTACAAAAGCTAGAGTGTCTTTTGTTAAAGATGTTTTGTTAAATGTTAAAAAATCATACAATAAAAGTGCGATAAATTTGATTTTTTTAAAATATTGAAAAGGAAAACCTTCAGAAATTATTAGACAAACAAAAATCATGAGCGGAGAAATCGAAAATTCTAACTGAAACTTTAGAGTTCGAGCGGAAATAACACGAGGCACGTGGCAAGAAAAAATAAAATCTGTGATAGGTTTATATTCCAAATTCTTGTGTGATTTTATATTTTATTTTATTTTAGTTATGTATTTTTTCGGCATTATAATAAAAATTAATTCAATCAAAACAAATTGATTATCCTGAATCAGGTATTCCTGATTTTTGGAAAAAATATATTTTTGTCTTTATTTTTTCCACTTCGGAATAATTAAACATTAACCATTTAGGGCATATATGGTATACGTCTCAAGTATGTCTAGCATTTCTTTAAACAGTATTAAAGCTAACTCAATTATTTAGCATTTTATTCCACCTTTAGCTTCACGTTTTGTAGGATTGTGGGAATCTGCTAAGACCCACCTAAAGAAAGCAGTCAGAGTCATTAACTTGACATTGAAAGGAACATCAACTTTGTTGTGTCTAACTAACACTGTTTTCAATTCATGGTTGTTGATTCCCCAGTTCGATAACGACAAATCATACGAGACTATTTTGCAATTGACACCGCAATTAACAGTATTCCAGAACCATTTAGATCGGAGGTCTTGAGAAGAAACAATATATGGGTTAGCTATGACTCACCTGATAAATGGTGTCAAGTACGAACTCAAATAGTCACCAATAGTCTCGTAATAACGGACCAGACTCCATTAACGTACACACACTCTCTCAATTAATCAAGAGAGATTGTACACAAGGTTCTCATTCATACTAGGTCACATTATTTTGAAACACGATAAAAACGTTAATCGACAATATAAAAATAACTAAAAAGACCAGTATGAATGGTCCTGGAACCAGAGCAGAAATGAGGCGAAGGACTCTCTTTTATGTTGATTTATTAATAAATAAATAATCGTGTTAAAAACTTTGATGCTCTCGTTTTGGTTATAAAAAACAATTTAAATTACGTTAATTTGTTTCAAGGGCAGAAAAATTTCAGTGTTCCCTTGATTAAACCTATATGGTACTGAGGTTATATCAAAATGTATCTCAGAATCTATCAAACATTGACTTTTAAATAATGAACGCACCTGAAATGATACTTTTTTATTTTTTATGGACAGTTAACTGGGAGATTTTGGTACCAACATAATAAATATTCAAAGTTAGCCTGGGCTAAGGGGTACCTGGGTTCGATTTCCGATTTCCGAAAACCCCTATTACATATTTACAACTGTAACTGTTAAATATTAGACGTTCAAAAATTTATACGCAGGTTATATGTATCGAGAATGCATTGCATTTTTTCTGCCCTTGAAACAAGTTAACGTATAAAAAATTCAGCTAGCGCACGACTAGCGAGCTGCTAGTGATTTGGATGAGAAACCGGGCATCAGACTGTTAATAAATAAAATAGACCAACCTTTCTCCAATATTGAACGCATTTGATGAAATATGTTAACAGAAGTTTCTTGATAAAATAATATCACGTGCTTTCTCGCTCCTCCGGTCTTAACTGGCTTCAATCGAGTCGAATCATTAAACTGTGTTTAATGATGATGTTTAACTGTGTTTTTATTTACTTCCTATATGTTTCGCATGCACCATATTTTTAGGTAAAAGTGGAGAAAAATTCACTGAACTTTTCAATTGAGTCACCCGGTGTATAATGAAAATCCGAAATCTTAAAATAATAAAAAGTTCATAGAAAAAAATCTTCAAAATCATCTAAAAAAGTTTTATTTGTTTTAAATTTTTCTTTTTGTTTTGTGTAAGACAAAACGGCGACAATTTGGTTAACTTATTGTGTTCGCTATGTGCCACTCGAGCGAAACTTCTAAGTACGCATTTATCGGAATTAGTTTATTTTTTGCAGTCGGGTGAAAATGTACATGTACACATTGTGTGATAAGATGGTGTTCATTTATTTCTGAGATTTATATAAATACAAGTATTTTTTATCAGGATGATGTCATTGGCAAATAGATGATGTCTTAAAATTTTTTTTGTAAAGTTTGAAAACAATAACAGTTTTTATTGTTCGGGTAAGTTTTATGATTGGAACCTTTAATATTTAAAGAATATAAAAAAGCTTATAATTTCGATTTACTCGTCAGAGTTGGTCTGTAGCGGTTTTTGACTCGAAAACTCAAACATATTGTTGGACTTATTAAAAACATTTGTTTGAATATATAACTTGAACCTGATGTTAAATTTGGTTAAAAACGAACTTAGCTTCTCGGGAAATACAGGACCGACAACAAAATAATTAAAGTGTCTTGTTTTTCTTTCAGGGTTTGTAGATCAGTAACACTTCTTCTGGTAAAAAGTGTTCAGAATAAAATTAAACACACTTTAAGGGTTTTACGGGTTTGTTCCGGTTGGAGATAGGTACAGAAAACCAATAAAATGCAAGGACATAAAGAGCAAGGATCGTCATTTTGTTATTGGTGTTTGTTGTTTTGACAGAAGAGCTTTAAATCGTACTTAACGAGTGATGTCATGTTAGCTAAAGTCTAAGCTATAATGTGATTATAGATCCGTAAACCAAAACCGATATTAAAAAAAACCACACGCAACCCTAACCTCAACAGCATTTTCAAAATTGTTTCGGTTCTTTACTGCCTTCGTACAATGCAACAACAAAATTTAAAATCAAACCAATGGTTTGGTAATGGGTAGCTCTTGGTAGGCTGTCGTGGCTGACAGAGGTTCAACATTAGCATCATAGTAAATGGTGCATAAGGCTCACGAACATGGATCTCGTAGTCGAATTTTAACCCTTACATCCACATCACTTATGTAGATTTGTTTACTGGCATTCGCTTAAAATAATTACGAAAGCCATAAATTACAGTATTTTACAAAAAGAGCCACAAACCACGTACTTTAGCAACACTGTGGTACAACTCCCGGATATAGAGTTATGTTATTCATAAAAGCTAAACAAGGCCCAGACAAATTTTACGTGGAGCGTCTGATGGCAACACCCACAGAAGTGTAAAAAGTTCCCATCTTATGTCAATACTTAGTTAGATGGGAAGATCGAATTTACGCTTCAGGGGAAGTATACAACTTTAAGTTTTTAGATTTACCAAAGTACACCTAAAATTAATGAACAATATTGAACCTGATGCATTATTCCGTGGGTTTTGTGACACACTGGATAAATTTAATGATGTTTTACATATTTTTGAATCAATCGATTTCAAACCCGCTGAGTTTGGTTATCCAGTATAATGAAATCTTTTGAAAATCGATCTCTGGTTCAGGTCAAGGAGTAAGCCGGCATTCGAAGAGCAACTGGGCTAGTTCTCCCCACATTACGAAGAAAAATGAAGTAGATTGACGGCTTCTCCACCTTTTACTGGTGTATCATCAGATACCGATCATTGAATTCGATATCGAAAACGGCTATATGTACACCATTCGATCACTGAATTTTTCGAGACTCTTAATTCACCTAGACCAGCATATCGATCCTCTGGAAATAGTACTATTGCGCTTACAAAATGGCTCGGTGGTCGATTTGAATAAACGCGTTTTTGTACAAATTATTTTCCTAGGCTTCGATATATCAGCTGAGGGTATTACACTAGCCTAAGCTCGAATTGAAGCAATAAACAATTCCATGCGTCCACCCTGCATTAAAGATATCCAACGTTTCTTGAGAATGTTGAATTATTATGAAATATTCTTAGCGAAATCGGCTCTAGATCAAGCCGAATTATACGAGTATCTAAACGGTCGAAAGAAAAAGGATAAAATTAAAATCACTTGGTGCAACCAAGCATTCGATCGCTGTAAGGAACACACTGAAGCCAGCCAGTTAGTTTACCCGTCGCTTAACCATGAACTGGCATTTATGATCGATGCGTCGGTTCAATCAATCGGAGCAGTGGTACCGCCATACGCAACAGAAGGTTGACAACCATTAAGCTTCTTTTCTTTCCTGCTGCTTGATTTTTTATTGACTGTTGAGCATTTATTATATATACCATAACAAACCCCTACCCATCGACCAGTGGTACACCAAAACTATACGTCTGTTGCAGCAGCCGATTTTCTGAAGTACACTTCGATATAGTCGATATAAGCGTACGACAGGTTATAATTCGGCCTGCAATGGAATGGTTGAACGATGGCAACGTAGCTTTTAAGCTTCATTAATGAGTATGAAAGAACCGCAGTGGACTAAATCTTTGCCACTCGTACTATTAGGCTTGAGAACAGTATTCCATGACGATTTTAATGATACCTCAACCGAGCTCTTATACCAGATGAACCCAATCGTCATCATTTTCGGTCCAAGACTAGATCGTCTCATAAATTTGAGAGTATTTTAAGCTGGTTCAACCAACACTACTATCGCGAAATATTAAAAAATCAACAATATTTTTCTTTAAAGATATCAGGCATACTCTAGGATTTTTGGCCAGCTTGCTTTAATGCGATGAATAAGCCCGATCCCATCCTAAGTACTTTTAGGGCACTCGTACTCGTAGGCCTTTATTACAAAATGATATTTCTACGACGAATCAAAATACTTCTATTATTTTGACGTAAGAATTAATACCGCATACAAAACGTGCCAGAGGCTGAAACCTCACGAGGTAATCAGAACTTCGGTCTGAAAATTGACAAACCCGGAAAATTGTCGATAAATTAGGAAACATCGGAAATTTCCTGTAAGAAAATTGGTCGCAAAACAACTCAAAAAAGTTAGCTGATTTTTCATTGTTTTTGAAAATTTTATGTGATAATTTTGAATTATTATTATGTATATATCCCAAAGGAATAACTAGCCACCAGTGCCAAAGCGGTCGATTTGTAAACTAAAGTACTGGTAACAACTACCGGTACTGGCTTGGTCTAATTCCCTTCAAACGATATACTGTACGATTATATTGGAATGAGAATTAAAAGTACCTTCGGCACTATAGCGGAAGTTTTGTGTACTAAGGCGCTTCAGCTACATTTTTGAGTTTGTTCATGATATTTTCAACTGAAATGGAGAAAATGAAGTAGATTTATCAAATAAAAAAATGATAACAGAATTATTTGTTTTTGCGAAACCTTTCAAACGATATGTCAAATGATTTTACTGGAATGAGCAAAATGTATCTACTTAGAGCGCCACAACGGTAGTTTTGACTACTAAGGTGCTTCAACAAAATTTGTGGCATGCGACATATACTCAAAAAAATTGAACGACCTTTTATATGCAATATGTAAAACGTTTGAATTTGAACTACGAGTATACTCGTATTTCTGGTGATAAAATTGTTGCTACTTCCAAAACCCTAAGAACTATATGATACATCTCGTATAGTTTATTCTCGTATATTTTATTCAGCATCAGTCATCTGTTTTTCCGTATCTTCAAAGGTCACTTCACTCATTGGTAGGTCGAAGTTCCGTCCGTTTAATAGTTGATTGAATACTATTAGGTAAAAATAGCATTCTGATGTTTAAATCATGCGTACTAAGCGATTTTAGGCCTCGAACACCCTAGGTAGCCGGAAAATCTCCGTGCTTCTGTCTCGAACTAATTTCTGCTTTGGCCCCCAGTAATATCGCCTCCACTTCGAGCACTACAATTAAAGCCCCGGTAAAATCGTATCGACCACTAACTTGTGTTGTTCAAGCAAAGTGTTATAGAGAATCTGCTCCATCGAAAACAACCATTGCAAAACCGTTGGTTTGCTGAGTTTAAACGTAGCCGTACAAACACCGATGATGTTGAACGCTTTGGCCACCCGAATTCTTCAGTTATTCTAGAGAAGATAAAGAAGTGCACAAAATCGTTTGGGATGATCGTAAAGGGGAGTTACGCCATGTAGCTGACATCTGTAAGATATCAAAACCGAGCTGTAATGTGGAAAATGACAGTTCGCTCAAGTAGGTTTTCTGATAAGCTAGAACATTTAACAAATGTGTTTCCTGTATTGTACTAGAGACCAACACAGGTTCAGGATTCTGAGTCAGTTCGGACACCGAATTGTGTCTTATGTAGCAGGTTTCTACTAATAATTAGGTGATAATCGAATGCAGTAGCGATAGTATACATGTGCTCAAGTAATTCATTCGCAGCGTCATTCGAAACTACCTGTGCAAATTTTGACATGGGCATAGTTAGCAAGAAGTATGTTATTGGTAACCAGAATAATGTCTGCCCTGCGTTGTAAACATCTTATCTACACGTCAGACGAACTGATTGGTCGGGATAAAACTTGATATGGCAGGAAATGACAGTTTCCATAGGAGCTTTCTCGTTTTTCGCAAGTATTTTGGCAAGTAGGTATATGAAAAATCGACAACGAACAAAAGATTTTATTATTACTAAGTTTGAATGTTTGGCCCTTGTATTGGTTTCGTTTAAAGTAAAAAGATGTGTGTTGAAGTGTTTTTATTGCAAAACGACCGATTTGCTTTCCTGATTTTCCTATATGGTTTCTCAAACGATTAGCGTATTCCGAGTTGCTTTAAATGTAAATTCGCTGTCAAACATCTACAGCAGCAAAACACCCCACTCTAAAATCGTTGTTTTCAAACAAAATTCGTACTCTGGATAGGAACCAAGCACACATTTTATAGATACAAAATTTCAACATAAAAAATTATCTTTTTCGGAGAAATTATAAAAAGCAAAGACTGCTAGATTTATTTTGGTTTCAAAGCGAATCATATCTACAGGATGTCTATCCGAAAGGTTAATAATTTTTTGCCGCCATTTAGGCGAATATTAATATTGATGTTTCATACTTGACAGTCGTGAAGTATACACACAGCAAATTAACCATGGAAAAATATTCGATTAAACAACGCGTTTTAATAGTGAAACCCTTTTCCACAAGTCAATCATCAATTACATTAACATTTTTTTGTAAAAATTAATTATGAGTGTTTTGTACAGTAGAAAATTCACAAATAATTACAATACCACTGGTAATGTGGATTGGTCTTCACGGTTACCCGATTTAACCGCTCCCGATTTCTTTTTTATGGAGTTATCTTAAAAGTAAGGTTTTTGCAAATAAACCAGATAATATTGAGCAATTAAAAGGAATATTACAGAGAAGAAATGTTTGATGTTGTATCAGGTTATACAGGGTGAACTGTGTGAAAAATGATGAAAAAGCCCGCATGTGTAACGTCAATAGAGGCGGACATTTGACAGACATTGTTTTTCATTCATAATTCCAAACATTAAATAATCGATATGTAAACATTAAATCTATTTTCTTTTATTTAAAAAATTTGTATAGACACAAAAAGTACAGGACGCCTTTCGGGTGGACACCCTGTATCAAGAAAAATTATTTATTTAGTAGAGTTTTTGATCGCTCAGTCAAATCAAAGACCTGCTATAATCATATTTGGAATTTGATGGATATTTAATTGATTTTGTTAATCGATAAATTTTGCGCTTGGTTCCTACCCTGATTTTATTTATATTTAGTACCCACTTAATCCATCGAAGTGGAAAAGTTTGTTCAATGCTTAAAATAGGGCGCGCATAAACCTCAAAATTTTCTCATTGCAAATGATGCCGCTTGATGTCATCAGCTTTACAAATAAACTAGAACTAGAACTAATAATAGTAGAATTTAAAATTTAATTTTTATTCTCCGCGAGAAAATAGATTTTTAGAGACCGCGGTAAAATGTGATTGCATTTTCAACTAAGTACTGAAGGCTGTATAAGAAAATCTTTCTTCCAGAATCTGAACAACATTTATATTACGAAAATGTATTTGATTTATTAATCTGTTTTACTTCGTTTTACTACTTTCCACTCCCTGGTCGGGTTAGTGGAGAGGGCACTTGCCTTGTAGCTAATTTGAGCTTATATATTTAAAAGATTCAAAGTCTGACAATTGTATAAACTTTTAAAGAAAACATTAACTACAATATCAATTATAGATAAAAGGATTCTTTTATATTCCTTTGGGCGTATTCATGTAAAGCAAAATCTATATGTAATAAACTGTGGTTTGATAAGGGATCTCATATATCAGTGTTTCCAACTTAATAACAGTACATATAAGATTAAAAACAAGAGAACACACATGTAAAAATTGTTCTACTTTATCGATTTTAAAGAATAAAGAATGAAACGGGTTATTCGTTATATTACACATGTGTTTCAGTGTGGAGATTTCGGTATAATATGATACGGATGCATTGTTCGTAACCGAAAGCTGCATGTACGTTGTTTTAAATAAATAGAACAACCATACATTCTATATATAAACTTTAAAAAACATGCATTTCTATAATAAAATATATTTACTTGTTTAAAATTAGATAATAAATCAGGATCGGGTTGACCAATATAAAAGACATAAACATGAAAACCATATACGAAAACACTAAAATATGTAAAGATTATGGTGTCTTTACACAACGTTGTTAGTATTCCATATCCTACTGTGTATATCAGTATATCATATTTTTTCGGTTGAAATGTCACTATCCTGCGTACGTCTTTCCTCCCTAAAAAATACAGAGCCAAAAATTTTTAACCACCATACAAGAGAAATACATAACACATAAAAAAGGAATTTATCTCCGGCTCTCTTTCTTTGTTGCTGAATTAAAATGATGGAAATAAATTTTCTTTTCTAATTTCATCCCCCCGCTTTCCGCTGTCAACAATGAAAAGTGTTTTAGTTCGCTTTTTGTTACATTTTAATATGTGCTGCTTTTCAAGCTCTACTCGTATATCTAGATTTTGTGTCTCAATGAACGTCGTCCTCTCATCTTACATACTACAAAGTTCTATACATACAGTGTTTTAAGGTTTCTACTTTTATGAGTTTTTTTTTAAAGCAAGTGAATTTTTTTAGAATAAGACAACATGGAATAGAGCACATTAAATGCACAACAAAATTTTTATAATTAAAAAGTAGAAAGATGTATACTTTTAAATATAAAATTATTTAAGACTTTTTACAGAACTCTTATCTATAATTTAATAAAATGAATTCCAAGTGAAGTTATATACGAAAGTCGTCTTGATTTAGTTTAACTTTTATTCTTGTATTTTTTAAGTATGTACGTATTATACAAAAGCAACAGCAAAAATGTTAGATGACTCAGCAGAATATAACAGGCTTCCGCTTTTAGGAAAGGTTAAATGGCAAGGAATAATTTTCAAACGTTTGCTTTAAATTAGGATTTTAGATGCCGTTCATTTCACTTCTACATCTCCCTCCATCTTCGTCGCAAATGAAATTGAATTATTTAATTTTTGATTCTATTCGTGCAATTAGTTTTAATTGTTGAGCTTATTTCACTACAATCACATTTAATTGTTTCAAATCACTGAACAAAATAGATTTTAATTTTAATGATAAATTGTAAACTCTCGTAAATCATAAAATCGTAATTGTAGGATTATGCGCTGTGCATATTTTATGAGTATTTCGACTTTGCAAAACAATTTATACATACGAGAGTCATAAACTCACTTGATGTAAAGTTTCGATTGATCAGATGTTTCTTATAGTATCAGAAAACCAAATTTTAATGAAATCCTTCTTGCTAGTCATGTTGAGAAAACCACTTGTTATTTGCAAATGCAAAAGCTACTATAACTCACATCAAGTTACCATAAAGTTTTTAATAAAAATAAAAAAGTTAAATAAAATTGAAAGTAGTAAAAATCAAATTCTGATTTGAAGTAAATATGGATTCGAAAATATTTACATACGATCAAGTCATGTTACCAATTCAATTGGTAACAGAAAATCATAAACATAAACTGCTGAGCACTGCACTGAAATAATTACAAGAAAAGCTTGCAGAACAGCTTGCAAAGAATGGCACCCAATGGCATTATATACCAGCGAGAGTACCGCACATGGGTGGACTATGGGAAGCGGCAGTTAAATCTGTCAAGTATCACCTACGTATAATAATTGGATAACAACATCTTATGTTTGAAGAGATGACAACAATTGTTTGTCAAATAGAAGCATGTCTTAACTCAAGTCCTCTTCTTTCACTATCATCAGATCCCAATGACTTCACAACTTTAACACCCGGACATTTCCATAAAGATGAACCACTGCGAACGATGTTAGAACCAATGCACTTAAACCAAAATATTGGCCATTTAGCACGATGGAGACTTCTGCAGAAAATAACGCAAGAATTCTGGAAGATCTGACTACTCGAATACATACTATCGTTACAGAAGCAAAGCAAATGGAACAAACCGGAACGAAATATAGCGAAAGGAAAGCTAGTGTTCATTAAGGATGATGATCTGCCTACAGGAAAGTGGTCTCTGTTTTATTAGAACCGCAACAGCAAAGAACACCAACGGAGATTTACTAAAAAGGTCAATCACAAAGATCAGTCGTTTGCCGATTGAGGACGATGGACAATGCAAGAAAGTACCTTCGTCAGAGGAAACGCAATTGAAGCCATTAAAGTGTTAATTCAAAATCAACAAAGTAATCTAAGGGCATCAACTACCGAAGTAAACATGCATGACGTTCATCACTACACAACATCTTACGTCATTATAGCAATGTTAGTGATCGCAGTAGCCATCATTTATGTGAAGCACAGAAGAAAAACTCAAGTTGCTACAACAGATCCACTTCCAGATCCGTAGCCAATCAACAACTATGTCCGGGAATATATTACCAATTCAACTGGTAACATAAAATCATAAACATAAAGTGCGGACATATAGCCCTTACAGTAGTTTGTATTATTAAGTAGGAATATAAAAATAAATTGCTGAAATGTAGCATTTACTTAAGTCAAGTAATTTTACTCTATAAACTGTAAATTTTTTAAAATAAAGTTAGAAGTTATAATGCTTGTAAAGACATTGCTTCTCATTTATTAAAATTAGTGGAAAACCTCCGACCCACGGTAGGCGCACTAATCTTATTCCAATACAAGTCACATGAACGTCAGAGATTCTTATGTGCAAGGTGTGATAAATAAAGTTCTCGAGATTTTCTCCGAACCTTTTAAAAGCACCTAGCATCAATATCAAACGATTAAAATATTATTTTAAATTAATGAAATTAATAAAAACAAATTACAACAAATGTTTAAAATTACTTCAAATTTCCCTGACGGGAACTTGTAACCCCGTCGCACGCGTCCCTAGGTGACAGATCGGGGATTGCTCACCCACTAGAATTGGAGGGTAGGATGAAAATAAAATACTTCTCTTCAAGTGAACACACTGGAAAATCCACTCTCAATGAAGGTTGGCCTTATTGACTCCGAAAACATTCATTGCGCCAAAAACAAATCAAGCTCAAATTCAATCAAAAGAATTGGAAAATCATCAGGTGTTCTGAGAGAACTTTAGATCACTAACGATTAGACCTCAACAAATTAGCACGAGGACGCAATAACAGTGCCGCAACAAAAAGGTATAGCAAGCCGTCAACGAAAACAACCAATAGCATTACTTTTTACAATTTACAACGGCAAATGGGCGATTTAAAAACTGAACTAACGTTTATGAAGCCGGTCGAAATTCCTAGGCAGAAAACTAATACCAAAGCACAACGATCATGATTTCTATGAAATAATCAAACAGAGTATTTCAGAAGAATAATTTAATACAAAATTGATGAATGACGACAAAGTTTGGCCTGGTAAACACTTTGAGTGGAGGCTCTTTGGTCTTTCACACGTAAGCGAATAAAGAAGAGAGACAGACATATTATAAGAGATCTCTAAACATGTTTCTTCTATTCGTTATCATTCAGCTGTGAAGAAGACATAAATAAAATTAATGGAATAAATAATTTGTTAGGTGGCCAAGTGGAAATCGGACCAATAAAAAAATCCAAACTAATTCCGCAATGCAAAAGACGCCAAACGTACGAGCACAAGCTGCGATATTGTGGTAATTAACCAAGATGGGCCAGCACACCACCTAACTGTGGAATGCGTTAACTCAAAAGACGACCTCCTGAAGTGAATACATTGCGGAAAAGCTCATCTCAGACATGCAGTAAACTTTAAAAGCAATATAATCAACAATTCTTCCAATTAAGAACTGCAGGGATGACGTATGCTCGTATATTAAGAGGCTTAAATCAAATCTCATCGCACATACAAACATAAATGTGTGTCTTATCTCAACAAACGAAACACAATTTACTAATCTTTCCCACAATAAATTTAGAGGCTATATCGGACGTATTTTAGACCTACGCAATCCTGCCAGAAGAGGAAGTCCTATTATCATAAAAGAAAATATATGTACAGGGTGGGGCAAAAGTAACAATTGATGTAAAAATGCTTCTGATGAAAAACTTTTTGTGTGCGAATATTTAATAATAGGTAGGGGAAAAAGTTCGTGGCCATTTTCCCGGTAGATGGCTTTACATTCACATATCTCAGTAACCGGGCAATCGTATCGGGCAATTGTGTGTTTGAAAGGTGACATTTTAACTTGTACTTTGACATACAAAACCTTAAAATCGGTGAAGTGAATAAAAAGTTACAACATTTTAAACATGGAGATAAATAATGACAAAATTCGATATATTTAACAATTTTATTATCAAAATCAGCAGCAAAGAAGTGACTCTAGCGCTTTCACTCTGGAAATATGGATGTCAAAGATGCACTTCGCTCTGGTCGACCAACCACTGGAAAAGTCGATGAAATCATGCAGAAAATTGAAGAAGACCGGCTATATGCAGCCATGCAATTGGTAAAGAACTAAATATTGATCACAAAACAGTTTTAAACCATTTTAAAATAGCTGGATACAAAAAAAAAAGCTTGACGTTTGGGTACCACATGAATTAACGGTTAAAAATTTAATGGACCGGATTTCTATCTGTGAAACGCTGCCGAAATGGAACGATGGAACTGGTGATGAAAAGTGGATAAGGTGCGACGACGTTGTGCGAAAAAGGTCATGGACGAAATAAGATGAAGCGTCCTAAACGGTATCAAAGCCAGGATTGACGCCATGAAAAATAATGCTGTGTGTTTTGTGGGATTTTAATGGAATCGTGAAATGATTAATTTTAATCTTTACTGTCAGCAACTAACGCGTTTAAGGCAAACAATACAGTTAAAACGTCCAGAATTGATCAGCAGAAACGGTGTTGTGTTCCATCATGGTAACGCTAGACCACACACATCATTGATGACCCGGCAGAAACTGAGAGAGCTTGGCTGTGAAGTTTTAATGCACCCACCATATATTCCTGACCTTACACCACTGGATTATCATTTGTTCCGGTCCATGCAGAACCATCTAAATGGTTTTACATTAAATTCAAAAGAGGCCTGCGAAAACGAGTTATCTCGATTTTTCGTCTCTAAACTACAGAAGTTCTACAGTGATAGGATCATGGCTCTACCAGCAAAAATGGCAAAAAGTCATCGATCAAAATGACACATATTTGCTTTAATAAAGTTCATTTGAAATAAGAAAATTCTTTGTTTCAATGTCACCCAAAAAAGGCCACAAACTTTTTCCCTGACCCTTTATTTTTATTTTTTTTGTTTTAGTTCACAGATAAAACTTGAAAATAATCGTTCAATAATTAATCGTCTTCTCGTTGATGTCTTCAATAAATTGAAGACATCAACGAGAAGACGATCTGTCCAGTTGCAGCTTGCTAACCGCACCCTTCGGCAGATTTTGAAAGAAGATTTGCACTGCTTCCTGTACAAAATCCACCTATTCCAAAAAATAAATCATGGGGCATTGCGCTTGGATTACAGTAGAGCAGTTTTAAATCTCGTTGAGAATGACGAAATTTTTTTTGCAAATCTGACGAGGCGCATTTACACTTGAGCAGTCTCGTAAATAAACAAAACTGAAGATTTCGGGGATCAGAAAATCCTGTAAATCTTTATCAAAGGCAATTACACCCAATTTGTGTTATTGTTTGGTGTGGCATTATCGCCAATAAGATTTGCGGCCTATTTTTTCGAAAATGATCGAGGTGCAAGCCTAACAATGAATGGAGGACGATCCAGGGCAATGGTCCAACAATTTTTATTTTCGCAATTGCTACCAAACGCCAATATATGGTTTCAGCAAGATGGTGCAACAGCTCAACAGCACGTTTGACAATGGAGTTATTGAGGCAACAATTTCCACATCGAATAATTAACAAAAATCTTTTTAAGAGGGCCACCAAGATCGCCTGATTTGATTGGCGCCGACATTTTCTTGTGAGACTATCTCAAGGAAAAAGTTTATGTGAATAAGCACCAAACCCTACAGCAACTAAAGGCAAACATTCATGAAAAAATTTGTCTTATACCTCAATCTAATTGAGTAGTTTAGAACTGGTACTAGTTATCAAAAGGTGATTTTAAACATAATGCACTAAAGTTTACTCTTATTCTATAATTTAAGTTGAGTTTTATCAATTGTCGAAGTATTTATTATCGATGGCGGATAATTAACAATTTAGTACGCAATTTCAGAGTAAATATTAAACACAGTACAAACTTTGTATTAGATTGTGTGTCTCAGCCGATTATTTTTCTAATTTTCCGATTTAAACAATTATTGTTTTGTTTATACTAGTCATTCATAGATGGCGCAAAACTAACCGTGACTGATATTTAATGGACTAAATTAAGGTTTGTTAATTTCGACAACATTTTTAGTCGGCTATTGACAAATCTGATTTAACTTTGCACACCGGCACACAGTGTAAGTTATGGTAATATATTTTGTGGTGTTAATATCTGCATTAGCTAAAATATCCGGAAACAAAAGATAAAAATATGTAGATCATCCAATCAGAACTGGTGGATTTATAAGGTTGTCGACGTTGTCTACGAGTAGAAAATGCTGTTTGAGTGTAGTCTACGTTATCAACGACTAGTCGACGAAAATAATAAAATATGATTAATTATTTTAGTAAGATTTGTAGACTTTTGATGTTATTTTTTACATGACTATAAGACTGGAGATTGGTATACGATGTATTTATAACAAGAAACTCATAGGCTTAAATCTACATATTTATTTATATTGATAGTAAATCTTAAAAAAGTTAATAATTACTTACTTTTGAATATACACCAGCACTGCTTAATTCATTTTCTATAACCATAACAATAATCCCAAACATCCCCATCACTAAAGCATAATCACTAATACGTTTTCGTTTTTCAAATAATGCTTTTCTTCTACCTAAACGGTAACCAACATTTGGTTTATGTTTAGCACCGCCAGAACTCTGTGAACCTTTATTTATGCAGCCGCCGCCCAGGCCTCTCTCCTCCATGTACCTGTGCGATAAAATTCACCATAGTAAAAAATTTCAAATTGATAAAAATGTCGAAATAATTCTTAATAATTACCTGGGATACTCGGAATGAACACCAACTAGTGCAATTCCAGCTTCTTCGTTGCATGCGGCCGATACGGTTTCCCGATTGCCGGGACAAGGTGTCTTCATCGAACCGGGTATCGACAGCGTTGATACAGGTTTACGGAGCTGAAATTAATAATCAGCAAAAATAAAACAAAAAAATTACAATTAATCTTTATAAAATACATAAAATATTATCATTATTATAAAACATAATTAAAGTTCATCTTGTTGTAAAAACATAAACATTAAAAAAATATTCGAAAAGTGCTGGGAATTATAAGGCTCATGCAACGTTCAAATGTCATAATCATAAAAATGGATTATTATGTATGAACAACATAGAAATAAATATATGCAGCGTGATTAATTAGGTCTATCGTTTTAAGCACTAATGGTGTTAAGTATATTAGACTTAAGCAAACTTAGATAAAATGGATAAAATGCTTTTAGGAAAATTACTTTATTAACGCTTTTTGTTTTGTGTACCATTTATGTAATAAACATATTTAAGAAAAATCAATAATAATAGCATACAAATACATAATTTTGTAGATTTTACATAAGCTTTTCGGCTTCCACCAGACATTGTCGTATGTGCGAGTACAACATAACTGACATACCCAGTTATATAGTTTACCATGCAAAACTCAAATATGAAATGTACATAATATACATAAATATATAAATACATAAAAGTCTAAAAATTATTTTTATGTTACGAATTAACTTGTTTTTCTGTGAGTTCTAATCAAAACATAATGTATTACAGATTTCTAAATTCGAATGAAATGAGAAAATTGACTTTCACCAAAGCACTGTTTGTAAATATATTTGCTGGTTCAAATTTTTTTTGTATCATTAGAGATTAGAATCAAAACGATTTTACCATGTTATACATATGGACGTATTTAATTTATTTTTCCCCTTTCGCTCCGGACCCCAATGTATAAACATATAACACTTTATAGACATGCTGTAATGTTTACTATTTATGTATCATCCACAATTTGATAAAAGTTGATGCTCGTTCTGATTGTGGTATCAATTTTACAAATACTAAATTCAAAGAAATAACACCAAAGTTCGATTTATTGTAGTATATTTCCGTTTTTCCAGCAAAATTTTCGATAGATATAATCTTACAGCAGAATACACATTGTACAAATAATGAGATAAATTTCTTCATTATTTTTTATATCAATACTTATTAGCCCAGTCGCTATAAATCGATACATGGAGATGATTGGTAATGTGTTATGCGCTAGCTTTTTTTGACAAAGACATTTACAAATAGTAGTCATTGATTTTCTGCAGCAGGTAGTAATTCAATGCACATCTTCCTGCAATTATCGTAAATTTAGTTAGGTTAGAATCGCGACTGAATGTCAGAGGGTCGATTTTGTTCGAAATTCGAGACGACGAAATATTTTTTATGTTCGCCTGCTCAAAAACTGAAAGAGGAGATGACAAAAACGTGAGACAACGAAGCGACACAAGCACCACAAAAACTGAACCGATTTGTACCGATTCATAATTTTTTTCACAGAATACAAACAAATATTAGCACAGAAACACACACCGATTCAACATTGCATATACTATACTCCTTATACGTATACGAAAATGACAAGTCTCGTGTCTCGGATTTCGAACAAAACTAGCGCTCAGTAGGCCTATTTTGGTTCAAAAATAATGACTTGAGAGAAAAATTCCCGGAACGCAATAGTGTTGAATAAATGTGTTTGTATTAATAACAATAACACCAAGTTAGTGCGCATGTGTGCCGCACCATTCGCAATGTTTTGATTTTTGGTTAATAATTTTGGTGAATTTGTAAATAATTCTAGTGTTAGAATTCGTTTAATGTGAATAAATATTCTAATTTACGTTTTTAAATTACAATAATATAATCAAAAATAAACTCTTGTTAAAACATAAATTCACTTGACACTGAAATGTTTAAAATTAAACAGAAAAGTCAAATTCCCCATCTCAATACCATGGGAAAATGTCACAAAACAGGAGCGGAAGCACCAACAAATGGAACCGATCCCATCACAAACACCCATACTTATATAACAATTGACAACACCCTTTTTCAAAATTGTGTATTATACGTCTTGTGCATATTCACAAACTTGTAAGTTAAATCGATGAGAATATCCTGTAACTCTGTTTAGTATTACCCTAAAGTGGCACTTCTAAGCGATTCAAGACGAAAATTTACGCAAACGTCCGGCTCTCTAAGTGAGATCCATGATGAGTTTATGAAACTTGTTGATTGAGTCTGTAGTACTTTTATCTTGCTAAGTGAAATCGATGACCAAAATCTGTAACTCCAACTCCATTTAGTATTACCCTAAAGCGGCATCCCTAAGCGATTTAAGACGCTAATTTACATAAACGTTTGGCTCACTAAGTGAGCCACATGATAAAATTATGAAACTTGTTGATTGAGTCAGTAGTACTATTATCTTGCTCTCTTATTCATAAAACCGATGAGAATGGCCTGTGAGCCTACGTTTATTAGAAAGCGTACGTATTTTTTGGTTGGAGCAATCAAAATATTTGTATACAGGTATTCCTTCACTTACAACCGTTCGAGTTGCGACCTTTCGGATTTATGATCGATTTATTATATATTCCTTTTCATTGCTCTTTGGAAATATGTATTCATTAATATTCAAATGAAACAAACAATTATGGGAATCCCCTAAATTATATGAAAAACTAAAAGTGCATAATAAATCAAAAATAGAAATCATTTCAGTTCAGTGCAATACGTACATTTTGTTGAGTCGATTTACATTTTAAACCCGAATAGTTTTAAAAATTCAAAATTTCCGGTAATAGAAAAAGTTCCAAAAATAAAGGAAGTGTTATAGACTTGGAAATGAAACATAAATCAATAAAACAACAAGAAATTGGTAAAAAAAATAAAAGACATAGCTCATGATCTAAAATTGTCTCATTCGACAATATCCTCCATTTTAAAAAATAAGGTTCGAATTTGAGAAGCAAACAAAACCACTCAGTCTTTTCGAAATGTTAAAATTAAAGGAGGCGTCAGCTACGATCAGACTTTTACTACAAGCCATGGATGTTATGCCATGTTATAAATTGAAACCGTTTGTCGTTCATCGATCGAAAGATCCAATTACCAGTGCATTATCGCTCAAACAAAAAGGCTTGGATTGATATTCCATTTAAAATACTTTTGCTACTGGATAATGCACCTGGGCATCCACCTTACCAAGGCTATTTACACTCCAACATATGTACTTACATCCAACTACCACCAGTATTTTACAGCCCAAGGAACAAGGACTACATTTAGTCAAGCAGTTGAGGCTCTTGAAAAATCGGAACAATTAAACGAGTTTTGGCCGAGTTAATATTATTACAAGTCATCAAAAATATAGCAAGCGGATGGCAAGAAGTCATGCTTTCTTGTATGAGCAGAATTAATTACAGATCAGATCTGATCAATTCAGCTTGGCCAGCAGCTTAATCTCGATGTTACGGAGATGATATTAACAAACTCATAGCTTTCTAAAAATGATTTTAGGCTCCTTTATGATATTAGCGCTTTTATAGTTTATAGCATCAAATTTAAACTTATCATAGCTAAAGCCAAAAAGTATTTAAGATTTGTGGGGAATATCAAACCGAACTTAAATCAAGTTATTAAGTAATGGTGTCGATTCAATGTAAATCTTCTACGTAGTTATCTTTTCTTCAATTTATATTGCTATTTTTATATGGCAACTCAATTTTAATTTCATGAATTCAACGCCGTATAACGATTTTTTCATTCCTCTGAAGCGCACGTGCATATTGAAGTACCTACTTAAACCTTCAATCAAATCTGTGCAATGCTAAAATACAAAAACATCTTGGTGATTGTTCTCATTTCCAGGTAACGGTAAATTTCATCATTCCAAAAAACGTAACTTAATTTTCGGTATAAATAAACCTTCCATCATAATATATTACATTGTTTGCATACGGGAAAGCCTGATTGAATTTAAATTAATAATTCTATCAAAAAATAACTTCACTGACGTTTAAATTCCCAGCATTTTTTCCGTACCCAACCAAAAACAATAAGGTATTTTTTTTAGAATTGTGTCATTGTTATAAGTTGTTATAACATTTCGACATTCAATCTATTTTCTATTTTGTTACATAAGGCACAAGCAAGCCAAAAAATAGTATTATGGCTGTCGAGTATTGACACAAGAATAATAAACATCACCAATTCCAATATTCTGTTTTTTTTTTAGTTTTCTTTTTTGGTGAATTATTTCCCAGTTTGGTATTTAACAGAAACAAATTGAATTCTATTTCCGTTTCGACTTATATGGTATCACGATAATATTGATAAATATTATTTAAATTTTTATAATACAAAAAGCAATTTGCACTATTATTTACATACCAACGCTACATATTGTGAAAATCATATTTACGTGCCTAAAACTCCTTTACCCCAAACTCAAAACATCATACCTTCAAAGTGTATATGTTTCAAAAATGATGGAATTTAACAATGTATGGACCTAGCGTTTCAGAGAATTGGTTTATGTTGTATTTCAATTAATATCAAAACGGCCACAACACCAATTGAGGCCCTCACTCCTCAACGATGCTGGAGACAAGGAAAAAGGCAATACAGTTCATAGAATTTAATGGTTTAGAGTGGGTGTCGGTTTGTTAATCTAATCCGTTGCTAATATTCCTAGTCCATTTTTAGAAACAAATATTTGGTTAATTTTTGGAATTTTTTCAGATAAATATTGATTTGTTTAGATTGTTAATCGTAAACGACAAACGTGATCCTATGGTAAATATTCATTATAGCAACATTCACACGAAACCACTTTATAGATAATGAGAACACACGGATGGCAGGTAGGTTGATTTAGCGATATACTGTGTAGCACAGGGGTTCCTTAAATGTGGGGCTATATGTGACCAAACAAAACACAACAACTTTTCACAACTTAATTCCACAAATGAAATTAATTTGAACACGATCATGAACCAAACTTGGTGATAAATGGATTTTATATAAACATTCAATTATAACAAATAATAAAAGTATAGATAAAAATAGATGTATCCTTAATATTAGACTAAAATAAAAATGTAAATAAATATATTTAGACTTTTGTGTATTAAAAAACACAATGAATTAAAATACAGTTCCAAAATTCATAAATAAAATGCAAATCACAACAACCCACTTTCCTAATTGACAGAGAACACAGAGGCACATCGGTGGAAAACCTTGGCGAAGCCCCATGAGATCCCGACACAAACACAATGATATAACATGGAAGCACACAACACTAAAAGTGTACACTATACACTGTATACGCATCCAAAGTCTCGTGAGAAACGCATGAAAAAACATACGAAATACATACGAAGGTGACGATCGATAACTCCAAGAGCGGTAATTAGCTCTTGTATTCTTCAATGAATGACTTGGAATACACCCCTGCTGAGCAATTTGTAACTGATTAACATCTGTCCCGATCCTGCGGCACGAAAAAATTACAAAACGATCTCACTTGCGAATTATTTGAATTCCAGCACAATTGCCAGTTTTGATGGACAGAAGCTCAAATCGAACATAGGCCTGCGAAAAAAGGAATTGTTTGCGCCTCAGCAAAACACCAATAAGAAAAGCAACGTAGATTGCAATTAAACAAAGGCGTTACAGCCAATAATTATGATTGGCAGAAGAGAGATTGCGAATATTAATGCTTGATTGAAATCGATGTTCACCAAGGAGTATAGATTAATGTTACTAACCAATAACATATGAAAGATCATGATGCACATAAATGAAGTTAGTCATAAAGCTAAATGATACATACGAAGACAAAAATAACCAGTGGTGATCATTCCACCCGAAAAAAGGAATACCCATCAGAAAATCAAGAAAATATTCATATTATCTTGGTTATACAACCTTAAAAGCAGGCTCCCACTATTCATGCCCAGACTCAACAAAAGCAACAAAATTTTAAAATATTTTTAAAACCTCAACTCAATGTAACCTCCTTCAATTTAATCAATCTCTGATTTCTTTAACATTGTTGGGACATTTTGGAACATTCCATTTCTGATTTTCTATAAAGTTGGCCGTTTTCGAATAATTTCATTTTAATGAAAATGTAAGATGGTTGTTAACTCATGTTCGAACAAATGATCATTTTTTAACTATTTTATCAGTCATTTACAAACGGGAAGCGGCTTATACATTTTAAGTTCCATATAAAATTTGTCTCACGATATACGCCAACGATTTTTTAATTTTTCGGCTAAAACAGTTTATTCGAAGTTAATTAAGATTCAATAAAACTTACAAACAGTGCTCGACAATTTTAATTGATTCGCTGTCGAAAACAAGTGAAATATTTGTGGTGTTTCATAAGTTGTCGACGCAGTAAGTTTAGAAATAGAAACGATTTTCATCATGCTGAATGTACTGTGGCTCACATGTGTTTCGTTACACAAACACTAGTGTGTACTAAATTTATGATGCTGCACAGCACGTGTAAATCTGCACATTTGTTTCCAGCTTTACAACATCAAATGCAGGTAGCCTACTCAATTTAAAAAAAAAACACTACGTGGAAACCGTGGTGTTTCAATCATCAACGATGAACAATTTTTGTTTGCTGCGATGAATTCTGCAACAAACACTGCTAATTCCAAAACTGACCTTAATTATTTTAATTATCAAGAAAATGCACCTGTATTTGATATAATAAACCAAACATACATAATAACAGTTCCAGTTGGGTGTACAGGTACTGACCACCTTCCACCAAACGATCCTGTGCCGAATTCACCAATATACCAAAATCCAAAGATTTAGCGTATTTGAAGGAAATTAGAGGGAGACGGCAGCTGCGGGCACGCTTAAAAACAAGGTATGAATAGGCAGTTTGATGGAGAGTAAAGCGATAACCGATACGGAAGAAATAAATTAAAAATTATGGAACTATGAAAAATTATGGAAGTTCCGGAATGGAACCTGAAACCTCGGCGATTTCTTAACCGATTATCATGGGATTGGGTATGTTGGATCAAAATGGAATTCTAAAATGATTTTTGAAAGAATTTCTGGAATATGGCTACTTGGCACGGAACTTGGCCATTTCTAATCCTGGTTGGTTGGAAAACGGACTTTAAAATATATTTTGGAAGAAATTCTGGAAAATAGCCACCTGGGACGGAACTTGGCCTTTTTTTAACCGATTATGATAAGATTGGGTATGAAAATGTTAGTGGGGGATGAAAATGTTTTTCTAAAAAGATTTTTGGAACAAGTTCTCGAATATGGCCACCTGGAACCGAACTAAGCGATACTAATTGAAACGTTAATTGAAATGTTAATTGAACTAAAGTCGATGATAAATTGCTTTTCTCGACGGTAGATGAGAAAGCCGAATGATGATTATAGGAGGAGAAAGTGTAACCATTAGTGAAATTAAGGATCCAATCGTCAGACGGGTCCAATGTGTAAATTTCCGTTTTGCTCGAAAGGTTGTGAAGATCATATTTCTTAAAATGCTTAGCATATTCCATATTCCCGTGTATATTTTCCGAGGTCGTAGTTAGCCTGCCGGTCAACTCACTTATTACGTGTGTGGGTCATGTATTGATGATAGATCTTAAGGCACTCAGTCCTACATGATACACGTTTACCCAGCGAGGCGGAAAACATGTAAATGACACAAACAATAAGAGCTTAACATCGAAAATGTGAACATTAGAGAAGGGTATCGTTGTATCCAGAAATAGCTTTAAACTACCATCCACGTAGCGGCGCAATTCGCAATGACTCTGGAGAACCACAGATAGATAATAAAACCATTGTCGAAATTATTTTTTAACACTTCTTAACAGTCATGTACGACCACCAGTATGACTATACCAGCTGCTCCATCATATGACGAAGAGCGCAATATAAAAACGAAAATGAATATCAACAAACCACCTGGTGTCCTGGTGTAGATAGGATTTATTGAGAAATATTGGAACGTTTTGCGACTATCTATTTTCCACATGTTCAAATTATGTCATCAATATGGTCTACTTAAAACATCCCGGAAGAGTTGAAGACTCAAATTTTATTTAACCTATCTTTGCAGAATGCTAACGTAGTTTTTAGAGGCAGCTATTAGTTTACACTGAGCATATATGTCTTTCATTGGAATTATTAGCTCTTCTTACATATTTGTGCTTCAGACCAAGGAAGCAAAAACTAAATATTTGGTTATTGTAAGGAAGCAAAAGGCGAAGATTTTCCGTTGGATGACAAATATCTTTGATTGGGGGTAATTGAATCAAATGCAGTTTCTGCAAAAAAAACATCGAGGATCGCAGCCCGGTTTCGAGCATCCTACGCCAATATTGAAAACTTCATATCTCGACAAATATCTATCTATGATTCAGACAAATGAATCATATGATGAATGATCTTGATCAAGGATTTTGAAATTCTTCAAGATTGAAATAGTTAAGACATGTTCTTCGATCGCAATCCCGGACAACTAAGCAGGTCCTGGAATCGACACCAATCAAAGTGGGATCTCATGGAAGACCGTATACTCGATGTTTGAATGATGAAGAGATGACTGACTATGTGTAGAGTCAGTCATCGTGACTGGCACCCTCTTGTTTCATACCGGGTTATATAGAAAAATATTATTGAGGCTACCAAATCGCTGAATCTTGCATTACAATTAAAACTATCGTTTTTTAGACGTGTAACATAAGCGCATTACTCCTCGTACTAGATCTTTGTCCGGAAAAGTACTACACAAAATTGTGACTTAGACAATTTTGGTATTCAAATAATTGTGTAGTTAAAATAATCCTGGCTTTGAAAAACTTGAAGTAATCCAAGATTTTGAAAATAACGTTTTGAGAAGGAGAATTTTGAAATTCATAATTTCTATTGAACATACCCAATCCCATCAGAATCATCGGTTAAGAATATATCGAATTCGGTCCCAGGCGGCCCTATTCCAGAACTTCTTCCAGTTTTTCTACTTCCATTTTAGAATCCCATTTGCATCCAGCATACCTAATATCATCATGATCGGTTAATAATTGGCCGAGTTCATATACGAAATCAATATTGAAAAAATGTTTGTATTTTACGATACTTCAAATCCACAACACTAACTGGATGATAAACTGTCCACGCGATAAAATGTTCTGCGGTAGATTGTTCACGAAAAATTGATCACGATAAACTGATAGCAAATCCCTCACGGGGAAACATTTTAAAGGTAATTAGGGTTGTTCTATTCTTTATTGATTAAACCTTTACTCGGTGGCTTTAATTAGCATCATAATTATAATCATCGCACACAACCGGACTCTCGTAGTCGAAAACGTGCAACTATGAAATTATAAAGGGTGTTTTTTTAAGAGGTTGCCGATTTTTTTTTTGAATAAAACACATATAAAATTATGAAATGACCAAAATTTTTTTTTATTTGGTAGATAATTTTTTGGCATTTAACATTTAAACACAATTTCTGGCATATGGCTACCACGACTATTTTTCACAAATGTCATTCTGGAGGTCCAATTTTCCAGCACTTTTTCAAGCATTTGAGGGCGTATGTCAGCAATGACACGTTGAATATTGGTTTCCAAAGCGTCAATCGATTGAGGTTTATCCACATAAACCAATGACTTCACGTATCCCCACAAAAAGTAATCGAGTGGCGTCAAATCGCACGAACGCGGAGGCCAATTCACCGGACCATTTCTCGAAATAATGTTGTCGTTGAAAGTTTCTTTCAATAAGTCGATTGTTTCACGTGCTGTATGGCAAGTGGCACCATCTTGTTGAAACCACATTTCATCCATATCCATATCTTCAAGATTTGACAACAAAAACTCATTTAACATGGTTCTGTATCGATTTCCATTCACGGTAACGCGTCGTCCTTCCTCATTTTTAAAGAAATATGGACCGATGATCCCACCAGCCCATAGACCGCACCAAACAGTACATTTATCAGGATGCATTGGTAATTCTTGAACGGCGTGTGGATTATCTTTGCTCCAAATGCGACAATTTTGTTTGTTGACGTATCCATTTAACCAAAAATGCGCCTCACCACTGAAGAGAATTTTACGGTAAAAAAATGGATCTTCGTTCAATTGATTTAACGACCAATCACTGAATTCACGGTGCAAACGATGGTCGTGTGGCTTTAATTCTTGCACCAATTGAATTTTGTATGGCACCAAACCCAAATCTTTACGTAAAATTTTCCATAAAGTCGATGGACAAAGTCCAATTTGCTGAGCACGACGACGAATCGATAAATTGTCGTTTTCTTCGACACTGGCCTCAACGACAGCAATATTTTCTTCTGTACGAACTCTTCTCATTCTTGTCGGTGGCTTGGCATCCAAAAGAGTGAATGTAGACCGAAATTTGGTAATTACGTTCTTTATGGTGGTCTCTGACGGACGATTATGTGCACCATAAAATTCACGAAGTGCTCTATAAACATTTTTAATTGAACACTGATTTTGAAAATAAATTTCCACGATTTGAAAACGTTGTTCTGGAGTTAACCTATTCATAATGATTTGCCAAACAATACTGAGTAGAAATGCCACTTTGAGCTGTCAAAACAACTGTCATAAAATAAAACGACATCTATCGGAAAAACAAACCTCCTAAAAAAACACCCTTTAGAACAACTCATTGTACGTAATTATGTATTTAGGGGTATAACGAAACCAAATTTTTAACAATTCAAAATTAAAATTCTTTCGTTCACCTCTGTTGATAAAACAGACAGAACACAAATGTAACCATTTTTTGGTATACATTTTTTATTTATAAAAATCCTTTAGTTCTAATTCTAATTATCAGGTAGACACGAAACTTTTCTATTTTATACGATTGTGTACATTTACCTCATACAAATCTATGTACCTAATAGTTATTTAGTTTTTACATTCGTACTCAAATATTTATTTAATGGCAAGAACACACTCGTCTTCAACAAAACCTTTCAATATAACTGACATTCTAATCCTTTTCTTGTAAATTTTACATGTCTACGTTTATTATTATTGCAGATTTCGTGTATTATTGTTATGAATCCAAAATCCTGCAAAGACAATTTAGGAGGAAGAGGGAATTCTATGTAATTGAGAATAGTTTAGGTATGTAGATGGGTAAAATTCTTGTTAACTATTTATCGCACATTTATGTATTTAATTTTATTTTCCGGATGCAGATATACTAAAACTAAATGGGGTGCCTTGTGTGTACCGGAAAATATATAAAAATCATACCAGAAAAAAGTAAAATCGGGTACGAGTAGTTTTCTGGAACAATGCGGTTTCATAAACAAGTTTTGATTGTAATTTAATAATTTTAGGTAAATTTTCTTGCTTCCTAACATTTTCCATTTCTTTCGTTAATTTAATTTTTTTGAAGGAACAACAAGTTTTCTTCAACACAGCAACAACAATTCACATGTGTTTGGTATTAATTTTTTATTGGATACACAAAAATAAAAAAGAAATTATTCACGTATGTACTTTTAAATATGCATAAGGGTATATTTTATGAAAATTTATAACTACACGTAAAATATCCTGAAAATGTTTTTCTCCATCTATTTTTAATATGAAAACCGAATATGTATTTGGCATCTTACCAGGAACAGGAACGACATGTATTTTATACACTTAATGTGTACGTATAGACAACAGAGTGTTATGTATGCAAGGTGGGCTACATTTGAGGCCCACTTGAGATCCAGACAAATCAAAGCGATGTATGGCGATAAAAAAATTTGCGAGAACGATTTTGTGCTAAATATTTCGAAAACATACATTTCAGTACCCAATATTAGATGTAATTGTTGTAAGCCGACCCGAGCATAATTTTATGCAGTTTGAGTAACCCTGAATATTAATTATATTGAGTACAATGTAGTAAACAAATATTTTATATGATTAAATTGCTTTAACTACATAGGTACGAATTCCAGTCGTTCCACAATATACATACAATATAATTTATATGCACAAGCAACTATTTTTAATTAAATAACTCAAAATAAACATTTACAATATTTATTTTTATTGTACTTACTAAAAAAAGACCAAATGGAGGACGTACTTCTTGTTTGGCTTTGCTATTCATACTGTTAAAGTTAGCCGATAGTTTCGAGTCGAAAAATGGAAATGCAGATAGTGTCTTTGCTATCCCAACCGAAAAACTATTTTATAACCGATAGATCTATTACTCGGTATACCTAGCTCTTTTATCATCTAAAAATAACCAGACTACAACAAAAATGTGTCAGGAGCTATATAATGTTAACAGATTGGTTCCAATCCTATGACTTGTAAATTACAATAAATTTAGAAATTTTCGAAACTAAATTAAACAAGCGCTTCCAGGTTTGCTCTTATATCGATTTGTGGTTTCAAGAAATTTTCCGTAAGTTAAATACTCCACTCTTCATCATTCGAATTATATTGCTCTTCAATTTTTATAGTTGCGATAAGGTTGCTGCTTCCATCATTAGGTCGTTGACGTAGATGGTGTGTGATGATTCCAGAGCCTCGATTGAGTTCTAATACAAATCTAGTGACCAAAACTATGCGGAGGCCGTGCAGGATTGTATTTAATGTGAAAGGTTGGATGAAGGGTTGCTTATCTGCTATAGTATTATTTGGTGCTTCATGTCTTCCTAGTCGAAGAGCACCCGTCGATACATTTTTTCAAATTACCAACCAATACATATGGAGACTGTCTAAATCACAATATCATTTAGTAAGCTTGATTCCACGGAAGATCCAGTCATTAATTTCTCGTTTGAAGTGCAATGGTTATGGCATTTCGAAGAGGCACTTTTGTAGGGAGTGCTTGTGGATTTATGTTGATCTCTATCAAATGACCATCAAATTCGGAATCAATTCGAAATTTCCTTTTCATGATCAATTACCTGGACAGCGCCAAGTGGTAGGTTTGACTAAGATTCTTCTCTTTGATGTTTTCCTTAAATAGGAGTTTGGGCAAATCTGTCTGGCGTTCTGGATTTTGTCGATTGGAAGAACTGCTTGCATAATATTTCCTCTTTATTATAATTTGGTCTTGATTTGGGGACACGATTTTCCCCAAAATCTACGGTGTATTTCATCGATATTTATTTAATACACCACCGATTATCCAATTCAGTTTTGTATTCTGAACTACAAGATTGCTATAGCTCCAACGTTCTTACAGCCATAGTCCGATATGTCGATCTAACAATATGTCGATTAACGCTGGTTGATGTCCTGTTAGCTCGTTAATTCATCGATGTTCGCAGAGCTAGCAGGTTGGGATGACGTTTTTTGGAAATCTTGAATGCTTTAATCCTCTACGCTATTGGTTTTTAACAGAATTTGAATGTGAAGCCATTTGTGTCATTCCTCGTGATATACTTGCACCCGTTTGCACAATTTCTGTCATGAGTATTCGTTCATCCGTACTCGGTAAGCCTAATATTAATATACAAAAGCATCGGTGACAAACGAGGCCTCAAAGGAGAGTTGCGTGTAATAAAGCTCTGCAGGATCTCCGAGTACTGCTGCTGTCGATTGAGTATATTATTGCAGTCTTTACATTAGTTAATCCATCCGTTTTGCGTGCATCCGCAAGAAACTTGTTCAAAGTACAGTGCGTTGATGTTTCAGTATAAATGGAGTTTGGTTGGATGTGTTCTCATAGTTGTGTATCGATTATCGGCGACATGTATTTCTGGAGCTGCATTCATTTACAGTATGGTTAGAGTTAAAACAATTGCAGCATCTTTTGTTCTTCCTCAGCACGAACTAAGTTTGTAATATTTAACATTGCAAGCGATGCATTTCGAATTTATAGGCCGTTAAATACCGTTAATGCTTATCTTGCGTCAATTAGCTTGCCGAGAAACATGATAAGGGTTTGTAAAGTTGAGTACTCTTCCTCAATTGTTGCCCAGTTGATGTTACATCTGCTCTAACGGAATACTACCCTAACATCAGAAGTAAGAATACCGTGCAAATTTCAGCCAAATTTATAAACCTACCGTCAACTTTGGTGTCGATACCTCTGTTCGATAACACATCTATCTAACCTTTACCAAAGCTGATAAACAATTAATCTCCCAGCTTAAGATACCAGAATCCAGTAAAGTCATGACTATCCACGAAGCACAAGGATTAACCTCACCAAATGTGATATGTGTAAGAATCAATTCTCAACCACTTGAGCTGTTCGGTAGTGTACACCATGCCATAGTTGCAATTTCAAGATATACACCCAATCATTTAGATATTTTTCACCAGTGGCTAATGATAGACTAAACTCACTTTTAATGAGAGTTCGAACCTACCCTACTACTCAAAAAGTAAATCAACCCATAATATTCAAGAAAAGGTTGGTTTATGAGAAATATGCAATTTACTATCAAAACGTCAACAAAATGACATCAAAAGCATCTAAGTTTCATAACTTCGTTTTGTGAAACTACATTAAAACCCGGCATAATGAGCAGTGAATTTTTTGGCCATGTTTACGTTGTATACAGATGCGATCGGTCTCTCGAAACTAGCTCAAAGAAATCGGGCGGTGGCGTACTGATAGCAGTACATTCTCAACTCTGGTATGCTCCAGTAACTTAAGCCCCATCGAGAGTTGAACAAGTTGGTGTAAAAATCAAAATTAACCAAACCAATCTATTCATTTACTCAGCATATATACCACCTCATTCAAATAGTGATCATTACACAACTTGCATCGATGCGATTGATGAAGTTATTAATACAACAAACTCGTCAGATTTAGTTCTTGTGCTTGGTGGTTTTAATCTTCCAAATATAATATGAAATCTGGACCCGGAACTAAATTGTATTTTTCCAAGTAATGTAACAACAGATGCCAAATCTTTATTTGCGGACGCCATGCTCGGTTATAATTTGAACCAGATAAACACAATTGCTAATAATCATGATAGATTACTGGATCTTGTCTCCAGCAACAACATTGACACTTTCAAAATTTCAGAATCCGTGTTACCTTTTGTAATTAACGATATCCATCACAAGTCTTTAGATATTGTATTTGACTCAACTAATTTAATGGCGAGTTCGGAACACCTACAACCAATCAAATACACCAAATAAATTGCACGTCATATATCAATAAACCAGCATTGGTTTATGCCTGGCCGATCCACATCAACTAATCTGGTTGAATTCACCAGTAAAATAATTAATGAGATAGAAAACCATCATCAAGTTGATGTAGCGTACACGGATTTCAGTAAAGCTTTTGATTCCATCTGCCATCAAAAAGCACTCCGCAGTTTATTCGCATTTGGGTTTTCACTCGAGTAAATAAATTGGTTCAAGTCCTATCTATCAAACCGGCGACAATTTGTATTAATGGGAAATGAGAAATCAAACGTTATGGCCCGCACATCGGGCCGTGGATATTTATTGGTGTCATAGATCAAATAACCGAGATATTCAAAAACTCAAACGTGCTCATATTTGCTGATGACGTGAAAATTTTTCGAACTATTAATGGAATGCTAAAAACGACGAAACTTCAAGAATACATGGATAGATTAAGTGAGTGGTGTGATCGAAACTCGCTTTACTTAATTATTAAGAAATGCAAAATCATGTCTTTCCATCGTAAGAGAGATCCGCTAATTACTTCCTACAAAGTCAACACCGAAGTATTGCAAAGAGTTAATGAGATCATAGATCTAGGTGTTACATTTGTCAAAAATGCCAGTTTCAAAAGGCATATTGAAAATTGTATTGCGAGAGCTAATGCCATGTTTGGATTTGTTAAAAGATGGACAGATGAATTTAAAGATATTCAAACCGAGTGGTGAATTTAAAGATGTTCACTCTATTTCGCTTACGTTCGATCACAACTTGAATACGCTGTACCTGCACAATTTACCATTTCATGAAAATGTGGCTCGCTTACTTCCGTACTCAACAAGATGCGCGGATTAGAAAATATATATTTCGAAACCATCAGTTTTTAGCACTAGAACACCATTTCATAAACTATGGAGAAAATAACCCCATTAACTATTTGACTTTATCAAAAAACAAGTTCAAAAATATATTTAAGAATTATTTTTTAAATTTTTAATTGTTAAATCAAAATTTGATTTATATTTTTGTGTAAAGAACTTTAATCTTTATTTTATTTCTTAATATTTTTGTTTTAAATTAAATTCTGAAATCATACATGTAAAACACAGAATAGATTTCCTTAAATAAATAAATAAATAAACAACTGAAAATTATTAGCAAATGTTTAGAGATTTATTCGTACTCCCGCCAAGCTTGAGCGCGGTTTCATTAAATCTCTTTTCGAGTCACATGTTCAAATTTACTCGTAGACCGGTGAGCACGTGGTCCTTGATTGGTTCAGTTTTCCTCGAAAATCGTAGTTTGATCGGTTCTGTCAATGTCCAAATCAGACGATACGTGTGGCTTAGACCAATATTGGTGGATGCCGGAATGCAAAATCAATGCTTTTAACTCTATATCCCGTATGCACTTTCAATTTGAAGATAATACGCAGTAACCCCTCCAAAACATGTACTCGTATATACTATTAGTAGATGATACAAAGTAGATCACACACACACATCTTGTACTTTCGCCAATTTCGTTTAAATTAATTAAAAAAACATATCGCATGTAGTCGCCTGACACAAATAATGTACAGACCACGTTTTTTATGTTGATTTTTTTGGCATAATACTTTGCTGTATTGCTCTACGCAAAATAATTGTTTTTTAATTTAAAATGTGCAATTTACAACCATATATTTGAAAAATAATTACATTTATGCTTCATAAGGTTTATTTATGTGTGCATTTTTTAATTTTATAAATAATTTGAGTCGTGCATTTTACTGATCTAAGAATTCGTGTGCCTACACATTCAGTTGTATCAATGTCTCTAAATTTCTCCTTTCACAGTGAATTTATTTTATAAAATTATCTTTTTTCCTAACTGTATACTATAAATAAATTTTCATCACACATAACATTTCGGTGGCGTGTACCAAGTAACAAACTATGTCTAATGTTTTGTTTTTAACGCAGCCATAGGTAAAGTACACAACCTGCAACCACAAATGCAACGGACAAATAAATTCCACTACCTTCAACATCATGCTGAGCGCGCTCATTCAAGTGCTTCGACTTCGAAGGTTAAACAATAATAATTGTGTTCGGAAAGGATCCCATGTGAGGTAATTACGTAATTAAAAATAATTTAATTTGTCGAATTAACACCAAGCAAGAACCGGGTCAAGGTTGAATTTACGGACGACAATAATTATAATTAAAAAGTATACATGATTGAAATTTAACCCTTCTAAAATATAAAAAATCGTTCACTCTTCTTTATAATTAAATATTAGGTATAGAGATTAGGGGTTGAATAAATTCCCAAGCATAATAATGTTTTTAATTTACTTTTTAATCATTATAAATATTTAACATTACTAAGGAATGAAATTGCTTATACTCGTAAGTTTCTTTTAGGCGCTAAGGGTAACGAAAATGAAAAGTAATTGGTTTAAAAGTAAGTTTGCCTCCCACCTTCGTATGCGTTGTTCTAATATATACAAATTAGAAAAAAAATATGCACATGTTTATTTATGTAAATTAAATGTACTTGTACATAACCATTTGCGGTCTACCCACCATTGTTTTGTTTCAAGATAATTCGATATACATAATATATGTTTTAACTTACACCGAGTCGTTATGTTTGGATTTAATTCGGTTGCCTGTGATTTTCGGTATTCTAAATTCACTGTGATTGTAATAAAATACAGTTGTCAAAAAAGCAATCTTGGCGCACCATTATGCACTATACAAGTGTCGAAACCAAGGAAGGCTGTTCTAGAGCAATTATTGGGCTAGTAGGAGCGGAAATCGTTACGTTCTACGCTGAAACAGTACAAAATCACTCGAACCGAAATATTTGCAAATCGGAAAAATCGGAGCTTGCATAATTATCATGAAATTTATTTTTGATAGTTGTAGAGCATTCAAGCATTCAGCCGAAACCACTACGTATTGGACAAACAGGAAAGAAAAGGAAAGGTTTGCTTTAACTGAAGCTACGAAGAAACCATTCGGTCATATAGTAAAGCAGTACAACAGCAACAATTAGTTGTAGCTTTATAAAGTCTAAAATAACATTTCGGGCTATAACATAATGAGCTTGATTTGATACTGTCTAACAACAAGAGGGCGTCAGATGCGGTAACCAAGAGTTTGAAGGTAATGTTTTACTTCGTTCATCCACCAAATAGGGAGCCCCCGGTGAGGTTCTGTCTTCATTGGTGCCGACTTCGCAGCACCTGTTTTATGGTACGATTTTGGGAAGGTAGACTGATGATGATTTAATAGTTTCAATTATATCAAAGTAGTTCAGATCATTTCTAATCTCGAGGTTCAGATGCTCCTGTATATTTTCAATCCTTATTTGGATCTAGCATCATACGGTACTTGCACTCAAACTAATATTTTTTCAAACTAAAATTATAGAAAACAACACATAATCTTGCAGCTGAAACCATAACAAAGTCAGGGGAAATCATCTCAAGTAAGTATGAGTGATTCTACTATGCATTCTACGTAATTTTGAACTCTATTCAACTTTAGCCAAAACCAATACAATGATTCATATTACTGACTCCGTCTAGTATTGTTGTGGTCCTGGCTGATTTTTACACGAATAAATGCAATTGAGTTTAGTGTGTAATTGCTCAGATGGTTTGCAATTTGATGGTTTTAGCTGGCATTGTAGTAGTTCCGGTTGAGTGTGTAATGTATCGCCTGATTCTAACTGATTTCTGCTTGCTCCTCACACGATTTATTAATTTATCCCTGAACAAATTGAACTGTCCCGTCTTATTTTACTAATTAACACTTATGCCCTCGGTTAAAATTCTAGTTCTTTATTACGCTAAAATTTTAAATAATTTTTATTTATTTAACTCGATCAATTTCGACTTATTGGGCCATCCTCATGAGTATCAAGATCAGTAGTGATACTCCTAGGATAAAATAATAAACGAAAAACCACTAAAAATGAAAGGGAGTAAATTTGAGTTTATTCTTCTATGTGTATTTTTTACGAAAGTGGGGGAGGACTAACAGTTTAATTTTTTTTTCCATTGTAACAATTGCAGTAAAAACTATTCGGATGGTAAATTTGATTACTAAGTGGGCTGCTTTGATTGGATATTTAGGTGTCACTTGCTGTAAAGTTTCTAACGATTAAAACGTATAAACTCGCACTGACTCAGAAAAATCTTTTTCCAAATAAAAAAATTTGCTAATAATACTGATTGTACTTGTGTTTCTTCAATTTTAATGACATACATTATCAACTACCAGCGCTGGGATTTTATATCGCATTTTTTCTCCATCTGCTGATATATAAATGCTCTATTCCTTTTGCACCTCCTTTAGAAATAGAGATGTTTTATGGAGTGGTTGAGACCTATAGCTCTCGCTTCCAAGAGTGAGTAGATTGCGAATCTATGGCTTATTCAATGCGAGTTTATCACACAGATGTTTTATCACCCACACAATATTTGCGTTACTTTTCTAGAACGTCTGCTTGGCTTAGTCGAACGGTTCTCTTCAAGAGGTTTGACACTTCTCCTACGATTACCGAGAAAATTCAATCTTTCAATCTGTAAACATATCAGTATAACAAGTATTTTTTATATTTTCAAATTCGACTTATTTTGTACTGATGGGTTTTGCTGATCGCCATACATGAAGCTTGTCCCTCATAAAGCGAATTTAATTGTCTCAATTTGGTCACAATTGGTCAATTATTTCCAGTTATTGTTGCTAACAGAAGTTTCTTTAAATCGTTCTAAAAAATTTTAGCACACCAAGTAAGGAAAACAAACAAAAGCATAACCTAACGGTACTCAAGTACCGAGATTCAAAATAAAATTTTCACCCGATTTATTCCAACTGAATGTGAACTACATTGAAAAAAAAATAGTTTTAATCAAAAAACACTTGGCCTTAAGCTGGTGAACGTCAGTGTATTTATTATGTAACCATAGAATAGTGAACTAGGAAACTATTATTATTGTTAGAAGGAGAAAACAGCTTGATAGTAAAATATTGAAACATTTTGACGATGGGAGCTGAAGCTGGCGAGATAGTCTTTTACTAGGCTACACAGGTTTCGTTATTCCCTGAATTGTTGGAAATGTGAAAGTTCAGAAAAAATTACATTAAAATGCTGAAACTTGCAGCGAAAGAGGTACTAAGGAGATCGAAGAATATCAACAGAACATTGCATGGCATTATATGAAAAAATTATTACAAGGAAAACCATGCGCTAATGGCTCAGTACGAGAGTCATCCTTAGTGCATAAATTCTACGGAGATATATCGAGTGCTTCCCCAGTGAAAATACCCGACGAACAAAAGCTACCAGCAGCCTATAATCAAGATCACTCGCAGATACAGTTGACTAGCTAGTAAATGAACCAATACCTTAACAGCGCCTAAATATAAAATAAGTTTTGAGAATCTGTTTGAGGCATTAGTAACGTATGTCGTCATGAAAATTATTTACGCGGAGACTTTAGAAAGACTTAGTAGGAAGTTGATAATACAATTAACAAATCATAACCGAGTGAGAATCTGCACCAACAGTCTTATATACAATAAAAATATTGGGTCCAAGGAGAAACCGTCGTGTACGGTGTCTCATAGTCAATTGTTGTAAGAACCATGTACACAACCCGGAATAAAGATAAATAAAGAATAAAATAAAGTTCACGCATTTCTTCAACCTAACAGAAGCAAAGCCATAGATTGTTGTAGGGTGAGCTAGGTGATTTGAAACCATCACAGTTACTTCGCCGAATGAAAACCAATCGCTGAGATCTTGCGGCAAATTAACGAAATATGAACGCGAATCGGCTTGGTGAGATGACACGTGGAAGATCTAAAAATATCACCGTTCTCGGTTACAAAATAGACCAATACATAGATATTTTGATCCAGAAAAAGATTCAGGACGCATTGTGGAACAAATTGCTTGCTTGCTAGAGTGAATTTAAAGCTAAAAACAAAACCAACCTTTACAAACGGAGGCTTGTGAAGGAAAAATATTGTATTGTCGCCTCGAATTTTTTGATCCAACATCCAAAACTAATTTTTTAATTGACCCCGGACCAAATATTTTGTCATACCTGCCAATAATAATGCATGGAAGTATATTATACGAATCTCGAGTGCAGCCAATGGATCAAGAGTTCAAACTTTCGGTACCCCGTCCATTAAATTCATACGAGTATCAGCAATTGCATCAACATCAGAAATTCCAACATTGAAGGTAACCAATAATAGCACTATAGATGTCAGGGCCTTTATATTAGAGGAGTATCAAAGAAATTACATTCGACGTCCAAGGTACTACATCTGCTAAACAGTGCATAATTCATCATATTGCAACTTGAGGTCCTCAAATCTCATGAAAAACTAGACATCTATCCGTCTCCTGAAGCGGATTGTGTTTAGAGACCATGCGACGATTAACGTGCGCTTAATAACATTGTCATTCAAGATATTTACCCAACAAAATGTTGGTGGTATGCCAGGATTTCACTCATCAGCTGCGAGGTTGTACAGTGTTTTCAACCATCGAATTAGTGTGTGCATACCACCAGATTCTGATTAAAGAAGCAGATATTCCAAAAACTGCAATATCAACATCGTTCGGTCTACTTGAATTCACTCGAACGACAGTCCAAGAAATGCAAGCAATAAATTCCAGTGGTTCATCCATCCAATCATTGACAGCCTGGATTTCGGTTTTTCTTGTCTTGATGACTTGTTAATTGCTTCACAATCAATAACACAACATTTGCAGCATTTAAAGGTCCCGTTCAAGAAATTAAGCAGTACAGCAGGAATCAAACTATTCACTGAGTGTTTTAACGATACACACAAATTTAACAGGCCAGAAAACCATAAATAGCTTTGACGATTTTTGGAAATGTTGAATTTCAAGCAATCATCTGCGATTATCTTAAAGGGAGCAAGAAAAATGACTCTCGAGTTGTCAATTGGACAGAAGTAATTATTGCAGCATTGGATCTTTCCATCATCCACAGCCGAGCAGTAATTTAATAAAAAATGGACAATGCTTGGCAACCGCTACAGTTCTATTTATCGAAGTTAACTGAAACTCAGCAACAGTATAGTAAATGCACATTATTTACCGTACATAAACCATTGATCTATGCATTTTACCAGAATACTGATATGGCATCACCGCACCAATTCCAATACTTGGATTAAATTGCTCAATTTACATATCCGAGAGGGAAAATATGGTAAATTTACAATTCAAATTTGAGCATCTATTATAATGTCTCATATATACGAATTAAGTTTTGCATGTTGGTATTCAGAGCAATTTAATTGGATCGATATCAAGAGTGATGACAAAAAGACGGCCCAATGTTGTCTGGCCTGCCATAAATCAGAAGTTAGACCGCTTTACGAGATGGGAAGAAACTGTACCTATTCCAGACATCAAAGCAGAAATTGTGGCCGCAGCAATTTAATACATGGATTCCCGGCGCACCGGCTGTTATTGTAACAGATCAAACAATGCAGTTCGTCTCCGAGGTGTTCAACGAATTCTCAAAAATTTTAGGTTTCGAACGAAAGAGAACAACCATTGTTATAGTCCCTATCAAACCAGACAATGGACGCGTATTCTTCAGAGGAATCTTGTTTTTTGGAAAACAGATGTGAATTACTGGCCAGATGTTGGAAAAGTTAAAGATGGAACAAAACCGGTCAGAATTTGTCAATCAACTTAGGGCGCACTTCAAATTAATTATTTATTGACCAACTCCACCAGCCAGACATCGCCATGATAAAGTATTGATCGCCAAGAAGACAAACACATGTTTACATTTATTTATATGGTCAGATGTGGTTAAAAAATCATTGCAGCCACTATCGGACGATCTATAGGGCATGCAAATTCAAGGCTAACAATGCAACATTTCATTAGACAGTTTTAATCTGTTACCTTGGGGAAATGAGTTCAACACGATCAACAAACGAGAGAATGAAGGAGATAGCAACAAAGAAACAACCTAAAAACAATGTCGATTCACGACGATTAAGTCCAGTATTAACCACACTGATATATGTGAATTCACCAAAATCAACAAGAATAGGTGAGTTATCAAAATTCCGAATTGTTGCACGACCAATTCATGACCTCCAAGTCACTTGGGAGGGAGTAATGTAGCTTTCACTCGCTGTCGCTCAACTAAGGATGACAAATGGATGAACAAATTCTTAGATTATAAAAGTAAGAATTATTCTAATTGTCCAGTTCAGTTGTAACAAAATAATAAATACAATGTAAAATATTAAATTAAAAATTAAAATATTAAGTCAAAATAATATTATAAATGTTGAGATAAAATTGAAGTCAGATATAACAAGAAAGAGTTGGTTATGGCCGTTTAATAGAAATACAATAATAGCCAAACGGCCTTTCAAGACTTGATTATGCAGGACTTATGAATATAAGGACAAGTAAAGGACGGGAGGCCAAAACATATAAAGATCACTAAGGCAATTCATAATACGCTAAAGGATTCATAAGTGCCTTCCGGAGTGCCAGAAGATAAAATTGTATCCATTGTTTCAGCGGCAACGGAATTAATTTTGTGAACGCCAATGAAATATTACAACTGATACCATTTCAGTTGACTTTAGGCAGCCGGCGTTAAGTCTTGATCAACTTCCCCGAACACCTAAAATTCCGGAAAAAATTCTAATCTAGAGAAAAACTTCATATACTTTACTATTCTTTGTTTACAATGAGTGGGACATCAGGCTCACAGGAAGATAATATTCGCAATACTTTCCAAGAAAGAACTGTACGAATAACAGTTTGAAAAATTCTTCTGTTCAAATGAAAAATGTTCAATTTCTAATCGGATATTTAGTACAAAGGTAATTCCCAATAGCTAGCTGCTAAACACAGATGAATAGATAATTGTAACCCCTCCTATATAAAAAATAATAAACCATTGCAAAACTAATTTACTATTAGCACAACATATGTATGCCCATACGTTTACTATGTAGGTCAATATTTATTAAATCTCCAGCGTATAAACACGATTCCAGCCGAACGCCAAAAAACCTATTATTGATCCGGATTATCAATGGGATTTCTCTATGTAAATAAACAACTTCAATAAAATACTATAACGATTGTAGTAAGAACGCTACTTCTATCTTTGATGCTCTTTCTTGAACATAATAATAGAACATGTAACAGAACACGAAATTCCTTTGAGAATATGTGAAAATAAAATGTATGCATAAATAGGAATAACAAAATACTTACATCTGGTTCAAAGAGATCAAAAACTATACCACTAAAACACAATCCACATACAAAACATGAAAAGGGTAAAATAAAAAGCTAAACTAGAAACTAGAAAAACTATCAATGTGGGAACAAATTTTATGATTTTATTTTAGTTTCATATGAGTTCATGCTGGTTTACGATTTATTTTCATATCGACACTAAAAATGAATTTTTATTTTTTAATACCACCCTGAAGTTTTAATATCACTTTCGAGTAACAGAATAAGGATTAGTGTAGCAGAAAAAAACGTTTCGATGCAAAGTGAATGCATTTTTCAATTTTATTAAATTAGTTTAATTCTCTGATGTGAGATTATTCATGTGGATGCTAATTGTATCTGTAGCATTTTCCGCCTGAGGTACATTACAAATTGCATTATACAATAATAAATTTGAGCAATTCTTGCAATGAATTGTTTTTCCTGAAAAATTGTTCAAACGTTAAAAATCAAATTTACGATTGATTGATTTGCTAATACTACATTAATCCGATATCAAATTTATTTGTATTCGACTTGCATGTGAGTGACTAAATGTGTGGCTGTGTTGTTTGTGTTTTATTGCCAAAAAACCCCGATACTACCGTTTTTTATGTGGGTCATTTATATGTAATTCCCTTACACGCACAGAGTACTCAATTCCACTTAACATTTTAATTTCAAATCAAAACAGAAATGTATAAAATTTTAATTGAAAACTGTTTTATTGTAAACATTCTTATACAGAAGAAAACGTAATTTTAAAAATAAATATGAAAATATTTAGATAATTTTTTTTTAGAAAATAAATGTTTTACTTTGATTTGTTTGCAGGGAAATGTTACAACAAAATGAATCTTGGTGGAGATGATGACTGTCGTGATTGATTTTATGAGACTTTTATACTCTCGTGGTAGTAGATATAAATTATTTTGTTCGAAGTTTCCGTATAAAATTTAGCATATGCCTATTAATTCTGCGTACACAGGATTTCTAAATAGAAGCGATAACCCACATCTGTTTTTAGATAAACCACCACCACACCCAGTATTAAACAAATATTGGCAAAAATGCGCTTCCAAAAATTTTCAATGCATTATAATTTACATCACTCATATCCGAAAATATACTGATTTTTGGGTTGTGTGATGAATGATCCTTAAATTACACTGACAATTTATAAAAATTTGGAGCATTTAACTTTCCCAAAAAAGTTGTGTATATTAACAGGTCGTAACGTAATAATTTATGGAAATTGTATTGATTTTATAATATTTGTCGAAAATTCGTCGTACATGTACACTCCGGTTCAGTTGAACAGGAACGGAACGACCGTTTATTATGAAGCATTTCTAAATTTGTTCCAAAAATTTTTTCCTAAGAACTTGTTGACGATTACAAATTATAAAAAATATATTAGTAGGCCAGAAAAATATTTATGTATTTTGTTTGACTTTTGTTTATTTTATAGCGTTTTCTATAGCTTTACAGAATACAAACACAATTCTATTCTAAATTCTTTTCTTAATTTTTATAATTGAGCTTAGTAAATTTATGGTGAAACTTTAGTAAAAAAGTTGTAGATAATTTTAATAATATAAAATATAATAAAAATTAAAAATAAATGTGATTGTGAAGTTATTAACTAATAGTTTTTGCTTAATAGAATTCGTCTACAATATCGACGTTTCCTTCATTCGGTTGAAATTGATGTCATTGTGTTTTAATTAAGATCGATTTTTTTGTCATTCTGCCCTAAGATTGAGGTTCCTGTATTATTCCAACTGCAGAAACATGAAGATCCCAAAGTCGGCCATTAGACCGACCCCCCACCCCTTGGTAATCCTGAAATCTATTGGTATGTTAATTTTGAACGCTTCCATCAAGAGTTTCGAGATTATAATAACAGCGATCGAGCGAAAAATCGATTAATGTTTCAAAGATGTTATACAAACGATGCACAACAGGGCATTGGTAAATCGTTGAACCGAATTTGAACCGGATTTTGTCGTCATAGCAATTAAATTCAATTCCGTATGTAGAAATCAATGTGATACAAAACCCAAAATGCTGATATAATTAGAAAACCTACATCGGTACATACCGATTATTATGGACGATCCGTTGTTTTCTTAAGAAAGCCGGACATAGTGGGCTCAGTCAATATCGCCGACATGAAAGCGGGATTTGAACAATTAACCTGAGTCTGTATTAAGAATATAATTGATGAAAAATTTGGCACAAAAGCTGATCATATCTTTCAAGATGTTAAACAATAGAAATATAAAGAGGCAAAGCGTTTAACGTATCGAATGTTGTAGGAAACTTTTTTGCAGATACAAACAATTATAAGTATACATCGCAATTATTAGAAATACAGACGCCGCTCGAACTGGATTCTGAAAATTTCGACTGCGTTAAAAATTTGTACAGTACCGAAGTCGGCCTAGACGATACAATATTTTATTATTTATTAAAAAAAAATTGAATGACAAATACTTGCCATAAAATAGCAAAACGCTTGCTCAGTTGATTTTATAAGCAAAATTTTTTATATCTATAGGTTGGTCGTCTGCGGACCAAGTAGCGCAAAGATAAAAATATTTTAACTCGGAGGGGAATTTTTATTTGGAAAAAAGGATGGACAAATATTTTCAAGCGTTTTTAGTGGTTTAGCGTGAGGATCAAAAATTATAAATTTTCGAACGCACTCGTGCAGTCGGCGAAAGAGCAGGTACGTAATTTTTACAATTTTTATTTTGTTCAATTGTTTAATTGTGTTAAAATGTCGGAAGAAGAAGGTGCTGCTTATTCGACGATGAATGAGGACGCATTTGGCCGGTGATTAATGCGGTCCGTGATACGCCAATGCTTGTCAACCACATGAAATTGTAATTTTTTTAAACGTCTAATTGAGTTATTACTAAAATTAATTTAAAATCAATGGCAAACCATGTACCATACAATCAGCTGCGCATGTTGATATTCCCGTTAGTACAATGAGTAGTTATTCAAAACGCAGGTCTAGGTTCAATTCGTTTTAAGCCACCACAACCGCTGTATGGCAGAATACCATAGTATGGTTTTATATGTTAGAATCTCTGAATTCTAATATTAGATAAGAAATAACAAATTTATGCTCGCAGTGACAGGATAAGACCGATTATTTAAAGATGATGTGATAGTACGGCCCATTTACATAATCTTATGTCGGGTGATAAAAAACCACCCCAATTAAGAAATTTGAATCGTATGAATGCCGGAAATATTTTTAATGAAAAAATATAAAAAATTCCATTGAGTGCTCTTAACAATTCGTGAACTTTAACTATTCTTTCATTCAATACCGTCAAAATTAAAAATTGTTAAATTTTCGATTCCTAATTTATCCGGAATTAAATCAATCATAAACTCACGAGAATTCATCGCCTTCACGTTCAAAAAATCGCATTAATCCCAAATAGGATAAATTTTAAGATTAGACATAATGCCCTTAATTGTAGACCTGGCTGTAATTTTTGATCAAAATAGCAAAACTTTTTAAATTATCATCAGGACATGATGCCGTTCTGTGATGCGGCATTAACTACATGTAGTTTGGTAGTTTTAGTATCGGTAGTTCAGCTAAAATTGTACCAAATTGTATCCAATATTGGTATTACAATATTGGTTGTCTTAATAGCTAGTTATCTTAAGTAAATGAAACTTAAATTTGAATCTTTTATCAAATTGAAAAAAATGGCAGGGAAGGTCGAGACTATATTGGCTATTTGGAGCATATTCATACTTAATACATAGAAATAGGAAAAGATTTAGTATTCCAGAGATAAAGAATTCGCTCAGGTCAATATCCGTCAGGATAAGAATCAAATTTATATTACCTAATCCACAGGACAGGTAATGAGTTAGAAGCGAATTAAGTCGATTTTGATTTTTCTTAATCTTTGTGTGTGTACAAATGGACTTAGCCACTTAAACAATCTATCCTAATAATGATTAGTAATAGTTAGGCCATTTTATTCGGTGACGGTTATTTTATATGGTGACTAAACTGTAGCTTTGATTTATTTTTACAGTTTCTGCTGGGTTTGGAATGAAATAGTTACCGAAAGCTCTAAATCTAAATTCCGATAATTTTGGATTCCAGTAATTTCAAATGAGTATTTGTCATCGCTTGTCGTTACCCATCAGCACAGGGCTGATTATCAATTTGCGTAAGCAAACGCTCTTTAATCTATTAATTAATAAATTAATAAATTGCATGGACAGAATTGAAGAATTTAATGGCTTTTGGAATCTTTCGATCAAGCAACAGAGCATGGATATAAAGTAAAACGGAGAATGGATGTCATGTGGACACTATATTGGATACACGCCTTCAAGATTTTTCGTATCAACTTGAAGGATGTTTAGTTTTTATAATATTTAATCTTGTTCGATTTATTCGAAGTTATTAAAATAACGCTCGATCTCTGGAAAGCTGCATACATTTATAGAGGCTTATGGGTTCTGTTCTTTTGGAACTAAATTTCACTTTGGTAAATTTAGACTGTACATTGATATCATATGAATGACATTTAGAACAGCTAGAGATAATACTTCAAAAGTTACCCAACAATTTTAGGACTCGGAATTTAAGGCCCATGGTATGTTGCCTTACACCGACAGAATTAAAGGAATAATTCCTCAACAGTCAATTATCTAAAAATAATATTTAGTATGTTTAATATTTATAAATATTTCATCTCAAGCGCTGCAGCAGCAAACCAAATCTTACTCAACGATTATTAGAAAGGTTGCAAAAAACAATTAAACTCATTAACGTTAGAGGAATCTATTAAGACATTCAATATTTGCAAGGAGAAGTTATGTAAAGCAACTATTGGACATCCGTCGACTAAATAAAAATTAAGAATTATGGTCGACGTATCAGGATTCGCAACTGAGGTAATAGTACGGTATCATATTGATGGCGTACAACAACCACCTAGTTTTTTGATATTGTAATTCAGGGAGCTACTTGCATACACTTTAAACATCTTTTATAAAGATGCGGTCATTTCATCAGGGTTTACAGTTTAAATCAAATTTATTTAGCCAGGCGATATCCGATAACCCAAATTCAATCGGCATGATTGAGAGTTGGTATCGTACTATTAAAACGGGGATTATGTATTATGAATGAATAGAATTGATGAATATATTACCTTAAATAATGCTGTTGAGAGTAACCTATAATAAAAAACATAAACCATAACTCTAGCCGAACTGAAATTTAGATGTTCATTGAGAGTGCCAGGTCAACTTTAAAATCTTTTTTAGCTGATAACACTTTAAAATCCGAATTTGTTCTTATTTTAAAAAACATCGACAGAATTAGTTCAACTCCAGCGAATCGCAAGATTACAGCATCGATTGATCGCTTGAAATACTTCATAGTGAATGAGAGAAAAATGTTGAGTCGGTTCCAACGGTTCCACTGAGTGATAAAATGAACATATTCCAAAGTTGCAAGTTTTGATTTGGCGCAAAACAAGCACTAGTGTACATGCTAGGTCGGATAGACAAGTGAAAGTACCAATGCGTTTTGAGAGGTAGTAACCGTTAAAATATAGTTTCTTACATATTACTAAATTGATTTTCATGAATTTGCCCTAATTCATAATCATTTAAATCTCACCTAAATAATCATTTTAGTAAAATTATGAAGAATTATTTATTCCGTAAAAACATTTTTTCAAAAGAAAACCATATTATTTCTTCAAATGTGGCTGATGTTAGTGTTGTGTATATAATTAAATCAGTGGTATCCTTAAGGTAAGGCACGTAAACACTTCCCAAAGTTTCAATAGTATCGTTTTATGGTTTGGTGAATTTATTACTTCCATCTTAATAGCGGAATTTCATACTTCAAGAACACGGTTGGGCATACGCTATCCATAAGGTTAAACTGGTCAAATTTTTAATATCCCCGTAAATAGCCAACTAAGCTTTTACTGTGGTAACCGTATTTTCCTATCTTAATAGATAACATCCAATTATTTATAATCAGTGATGTAACTGCTAAATAATGTCTTGTAACGTAATGTCTTGAATTACTAAATAATGTCTTGTAATATTAATAAATTGAATTTAATTACATTTTAAATTAAAATAAGTAAAATACCTTTAATTACCTCTAATTTAGTTTTATTTAAAATGTGTAAAACAAAATCTTAAAAATTTAGAACGATTTCGAAGTATTCCAAAACAAAAAACGGTTGTTCCTATTCAAGTGAACTGCAGTGTATATTGTACATGCTCCATGGAAAATATTTTTTTAATGATAAGAAAAAAAAATTAATTTAAATTTTTGTTTCATTTTCTTATGTTGTATAAACAAAAACGAATTATTTAAGGAACAACATCTCAGCATACACCAAACTAATATACCGTCATCATCGTTAACCACCACCATGATCAACGTCGTTATTTGAAAATCGTATAAATACGTACAGCAGTACAAGAAATAAGCAAATCTTTACCATTGTCAAAATATTTGGCTGTTCCCATGACAGTCAAATTGAATTTTCCATTTTCGTTTTCGTGGAAATTGGATAGGGTTCCCCTTTTATATATGTAATACAATAATAATTATTTTCACTTTATTTACATACGGTAATGTTTCTAAATTGATATATTTATACAAATATGAAAAGCTTAAATACATTTACTCGTATGTACACAACTATAGCATACTATTGACAGCACGATAATTTACCGAAAACCAAATCACTGCAAACACATCAAATGAGAACTTAATTAGAGTTTTAATAGTTAACATATATTTTGGGGGGAGTTCCAGCGAAGAGATGGTTCTGATCCTGGAAAATGGCCACTTTCAATGAAATTAGGCAAATATTGCAATTATTACATTACTTATTTAGCCATATACAAAAATTGGTATCAGAAATTTTTAAGAACCTTGTTAGTGTAATCATTGAGTCAAAATTTGGCCAAGTCGCTTAAAATGGCTAAGTTTCAGATCTAATAACCTAAAACTCTAATGGTGTTTGAACCTGAAATAAAGAATACCGAAACATTTAGAACATTCTTGGATCAGTTGAAGTAGATATCCAATCACACTTCCGATCAACCTATTAACCATTCATAAATAAGTACGTCGTACCTAGCGAAAGATGGCAAAACATCAAGTTAGCAGATCCTACGTACGACACTCTGATGGGGATAATCTGGTCCAATTGTATGAAGATACTAACACATTTATTGCTCTAAACAGATATGTTTTTTGTCCATCGGCTACGGAAATTATGTTAGATCATCAGACACACCACTCGTTAAACAATTTCTATCTGATTATAAACAACCATAAACTGGCCAGTGGTCTTGTTTTATGTGTTACAAAAGAAGGACTTGATGATATTAAATTAAAGATAGCAACCCGTTGCGAGCACGAAAACACTGATTTTAAAAACATTAACTTAAACTACCAAACGATTGCCTCATATCTAATAAATGGTAATCGGACCTACGATGAAATTTTCCAAAACAAGCGCCTTCAGAACAAGGACTGAAGACGTGAATGTGACGTATACTCGTAGATGCCCAACTGATGTTACTTCTGCTCTAAAGGAATAGTACCCTAACATCAGTAGTATTAGGAATTATTGCACTTCAAAAATTTAACAGCCTCTGGTGTTATACTGCGCGCCATCTGAATAGAGCCAGATATTTTTTATTTTATTTTGTGATTAACTATTTTAGTCTCACAAAATGAGAAAGAGAATGTATAATACAAACTGATACAAAAAAATAAGAATTTTAACAATTTCCGTTTTTTTTTTAAATCCTTTGTTTTCAGTAGGGGGAATAAGGCTACAGGGTAGTCAAAAATGTAGAACAAATACAATAAAAAATGTTTTCTTCAAATAACATTTTTTTATTTCAAATTTTGGGTTTTTTGTAGTAATGAAAAGAGCCTCCTTTATTGAAAATCACTTCATAAACCCGGTTAGGCATTGAATCATATAGTGGTTGTAAATCATTTAATGAAACTGTGGCCCACGCTGTCTTATATGATTGAGATTTAAATCCAGATAAACCATTTTCCTCGAACCTAAGTATCAGAAATTGTTACCACCCTATTAAGATTAGGTTTACTTTTTGTGGGACGTTTCATGGTTAAATCTATAACGATGAAATGTTATGTCTGAGTGACAAACCCAGCAAACACAAAAGTGTGATGTTCTTGATGAAATTCAATTTTACTTTTATTCAATTTTTTTTTATTTATATGATTCACTCGGGAATCGACCGTACCACAAATTTGTAATATTGAAATATAAACCATCACGTACATATATTCTAAACTTTAAATCCTATCAAGCCGAAATCAATAGTAGAAATATTATTTATTTTAACTTTTCAGCAATTAATATTAATATTAGTCATTTATTTACTTGTGTTCACGAAGACCAATTTAAATGGGAAGTCAATCAGTATTATATGTATGAGTTTAAAATCTTAAAACTTAAAAGGGTTGCCTTCTGCCCTTATAATACAATTCAGGAAATTTTTGTAATGGCTCACTAACATCCAAAGTTTGAAATAACAAAGAAACAAATTGGTAGTCTAAGATAATTGTAATTTATTGGATTGGTATTTTACGTGACAAAACCAAACAATTTGTTATTGAACCCCACCATTCTCAATTTTGTAATGTGGGGGCCCTAACGCCCCTAAAATAACTTGGATAAGCAATTGTCATTTCCATTATGAATACAACAATCTGAAATAGGACATGAGATTAAAATATTACAAAATGTATATTACGAAAAGTTATCATTCAGTTTTCCATCTCTAAACTGATTAGTAAAATAAATACAACAGATGAAAAATATTTTTTTCGGCAGAATTAACTTTGCCTAGTAAATCATAAATTTTTGTAATGGTTTTCCCTTTTTCTATGTAAGAAAATAAAATGTACACAGGGTGGGGCCCAATACAAAATAAATATTAAGTTTAGTAGGGATTTGAAGCGTTATTTGGAAACCAGTTTTTACCTTAATACATGTAATTTAAGAATTTACTTAAGGACCACCCTATATACATATATATAAATATTATATTTTATTATTTAAACATGTATAATCAATGGGATAATTGACAGCATAAGTATTTACAATGATTTAGCAATCTATCGACAATCGAAATAAACGATCAAACCCTCCTTATCCGTATTTTGAGTATTAAATATAAATAAGGCAATATTAGAAAATATAAAAATGAAAATTTATTTCCCTTTTTTATTACATTATTTTCCTTGAAAAATTTCGATCGTAAAATTTTATGACAACTTCCGACTTAAATTTAGAAAGTTAAATATGTTTTTGCTATATAGGGATGACTTATTTATACAGGGTGTGCTAGGTGAATATTGTATGTAGAATTTTCATAGAAAATTCCTTAATAATCGTGTCAAACGTATAGATTGTATTGCGATAGGAATATAAAAACTTGTTATAGGACCTAAATGAAATAAACAGTTATATGTAAAAAGTTTTGATTTTAGAGAGAGAGAAAACCAAAGTTAATAGAATTAAAAGGGTTCCGGACACGTTTTAAAATTAAAATTAAAGTACTCTCTAGTTCTCTAATCTAAGACGATCGAAAACTATTCGAACTATATTTTACGTAGTAAAATAAAGTATACTAATCATGAAAATGTTCGACTTCTGACTGAAGTCACAAAAAGTGTTGCTTAAAAAGATCTCGGTTTGCATGAAAGTGTGGTTCCTAGCAAACTAAATATCTGTATCCTCTCGACAGCGCAAACGGCTTGTTGGATCGGGATGAAAGTTTATACTTAAGTTTTTTTTTCATTAATTCAGAGATCCTAGTAATTTTTGGCCGTAATCGTTCCACCGGAAGTGGCAGCTTCCATAAGAGCTTTCTCGTTTTTTGTAAATATTTTGAAAAGTATCGCATTTATGAGAAAAACGATTATAACAAAAAAATTCTATATCGGGATTAAACCTCATACTTAAGCTTTTTCTATAAATTGCCAGATCCCAGTGAATTTTGAATACGTCCACCGAAAGTGACAGCTACCATAGGAGTTGTTTCGCTTTATATAAATGTTTTGAATATATTTATTATGAGAAAATCGACTATGAACTAAAAGATTCTCAATTAAATTTGCAACAATATTGGTCCAGATCAATTTTCCAAAATTTAAGCGAAAATGACGATTTCTGACGAACTATTTTTTGTGAACATTTTTGACCTCGAGTTTTGTGACTAAATGTCTGTGTCCCCTCTACAGCCAAGTCGGCTTTACTGATCGGGGTGAAACTTAAGCTTCTTCCAGAATTTCGGGCATCCTAGTGATTTTTGGCCGAAATCGGTCCACCAGAAGTGGTAGCTTTCATTGGTGCTTTTTCATTGTTTGTAAATATTTTGAAAAGTAAATCATTTAAGTAAAAACGTTTATAAACTTTAAAGATTTTAATTTTAAATTAAATTGGAAACAATATCGGTTCTGGACCGGTTTTACAAAACCTACGCGGAAATGACGATTTTTGTCAAAAAACAGTTTTAAATAAAAATTCGGCGCCTTTACAGCCCAGATGGACTGATTGAATAGGAATGACACTTCACACCCAAACTTTTTCCAAAACTTGGGAGAGCCCAGTGATTTTTGACTGAAATCGATCTACCGGAAGTGACAGCTACCATATGAGCTTTTTTGTTTTCCACCGGAAGGATAGGAGCTTTCTCGTTTTTGCAAGAATTTTTATGTCTGTTTAAGTCTAAAATAATTTTGCCACAATAACTGCTAATATAAGTTTTTCAAAATTTAAGCAGAAACGACGAATTTTAAAAAAAACTGTATATCAGTAACAATTTGGTCCCTGTACAACACATAGAGATTGATTGATCGGAAAAACTTCTACTTTAGCTTTTTCCATAAATTGACAGATTACAGTGTAATTTGACTAAGATCGGTGCAACGGATCTGGTAGCTTATTTCTTCAGACTATTTTAAATTTTAAAATTTACCGGAAATGACGAGTTTTGATAGAACAAAACTTTATTTCACCAAAATTCGGCATCTCTACTGTTCGGAATAAAATTTCATACTAAAGCTTTTCCATAAATTGGGAGATCCATGCGAAATGTGGTGGAGATCTGTGTACCAAAAGTGTCAGCTTCCATACGAGCTTTATCTTTTTTTACAATGAAGATTACATTTTTAACAAGGGTTGACCTTGTTGGTTTTCTGAAATTTACGTTTGACGCTAAATAAAATCTGGTTTTGACCAACAATTACACCCCTCTGTTTTAATCGATTTTTCACCAACTTCTCGTTGGCCTAAAGAGCCGAAATTTTGCAAAATCATTAAGTCGGTTCACTGGAACTGGCATTTTATGTAAGAGGCTTCTCGTTGTTTTGCAACATTACCTGCCCAGATCATTTTTTCAAAATTATAGCGGAAATGACGATTTTTGCCAAAGACTGTTTTCAACAAGAATTCGGCTGCCCAGATGGATTGATTAATCGAAATGAAATTTTATACTTAAGGTTTTCCATAACTTGGGAGATTCCAGTGATTTTTGGAGGAAAACTCGGTCCACCCGAAGTGGTAGCTATCTCAAAAGCTATCCGGTTTGGCAAATATTTTGAAAGCTACTTTATTTCACAAATATTCGAGGCATCTCCACTTCATACTTAAACTTTTTTTGTTAATTGAGAGATCTTGCGAAATATGGTGGAAATCTGTGCATCGGAAGTTGCAGATTCCACGGGAGCTTTGTTAATTTTTACATGCCTCTAATCGATTTTTCACCCACTTCCTTCCTTCATGAATTAACTCATTCCAATTATTGAAGTTTTTCTATAGAAATATTCTTTGATTGTCTAATTAATGATATCTTAGAAGGCGTTAGAGAATATTAATAATAAATTGGATTTATGATGACGACACTTGCTAAGAAAATTGACCATAGAAAGCAAATCAATTGGCAGAAAGCAATCAATTGCCAGGTAACGGAAGAGACGTTTCCAGAAGGCGAAGGGGATATATAAAGAGAAGCGGGTTAGTAAGAGTCAAGAAAATCAAGATATTAGATTGCAGAAGCAAAGAAGACGATTGGAAGATAAGTCGTTAGAGCAACGTACATCAAAAACTATACAAATGCAAAAGCTTTGGCATCACCATCACAACGTTGTGAAACATTACAACAAAATCGTGAACAGCATTCGCAAGCGCAAGAACTGCATTGAGAAGCACCATTTCAACTTTCGAAACGGTTATCAATACAATCTCCGATAGTATTTTGCGTGGTCTGCACTAAGCGGTGGTATCCGAAGCAAGTTTCAATCTGTACATCAAGCATGGCTGCGAATGATTAACTGTCTAAGGAGTTGTCATCAAAACCTACATCACTGTTCTGTTATAGTTGAAAGACGCGTGTCAACAGTTGTAAGACAACTCCGCCGCTGAAGGAATTTTGGCATCTTGGAACAAGAACGACAAAAACATAATTGAGGTCCAAGAAAAACTAGGAAGTGCTTATATCTCGATAGGAAAAACCTCCCGAATTGTAAGTGTTGTGCAATGATGCTAACTAAAATCAGAGTCGCCATCCTACCATCGCGCCAATGGAACACGGGTGATGGGCGTTATCAGACGGTTAGAGTTCTCCCTAATTTGGATCACATTTGAGATGACGGATACCTGGCCGTACACTACTTCGATGTAATCGAGAGACTTCATTACGGACGAAGAGCCGTCCCTAATGGAGTAGGACAGTGACTCTGAACGTACAGTTCAGGATGCAGTGAACTGTGAGTTCTTGAAACATACTAGATGCTTTGACTTGGCTATTTCACCAGCATAATGCAAGAGTGTCGATAGTATCAAGAAAATCGTTAGGAGAGATGTACTACAATAACAAATATTACTAGAGGTGCTTGTGCGACAAAAGGAAGAGCGTGTGTGATCGAGTACAACAACATATAAAAATTACATCGAATCTGTAGACGTTCAACGAAATTTCAGAACACACAGTACATCCTCGATTACGGAGACGTACATCCAAACGAGACACTTGAGTTAATGGCCGAGGAATTTGCATGATGGTACCTCTTCCTCCACGGAGTCAAAGGTTTGATGGAAGATCGAGTTCGGTTTTAGTCCGATTTTTGATTTGCGTTATCGCTACAGTAAGAGTACATTAGATTTGCGGCCGATAACTCAAGTTAAACTTATCAACTAATTTTAAAATCGGAATGCAATAATTTATACAGTTAAAAGCTATTAAGAAATCGAATTCAGTTTACATCCTGACTCTGATAGGATTCGAACCCAGCACTGGGTAAGCAATCTTTATATTGATCGGCAAGTTTACTGTTTTACATGCATTCTTACCAAAAATGATAACCATCATTGAATAGTTTATAAAAAATTAACCTACAAATATCGCCAGGATATGACCTTATTACTGGAAAAATGATAAGGGAATTACCAGACAAATGCATAAAATTAATAATCTACATTTAAAATTTGTGATCATGCGAACTAGTCATATTACTCAAATCTGGAAGATATCTTTAATCACAATGATACATAAGCCTGGGAAAAACGAAACTCAAATCTCGACCTATCGTCCAATAAGCATGCTTCCCACAATCTCAAAACTGTTTGCAAAAATGTTAACAAAACTGAAACCAGTATTAGAAGAAAGGAAAATCATTCCAGACCGTCAATTTGAGTTCCGAAACCAACATGGTACCATAGAGCAAGTGCATAGAATTGTAAATGCAATCAGACAGACCTTTGAGGCAAAGCAATACTGTTCTGCTGTTTTCATGGATATAACACAAGCATTTGACAAGGTTTGGCCAGATGGGCTAATATACAAACTTGAAGCGCTCCTGCCCAAGAATATTCACTCAAATTTCCTAAATGATATAAGCGCAGGAGTCACACAAGGAAGCGTTGTGAGACCTAGTTTATACTTATTGTACACGGCAGATTTACCTGTTATCGACAATGTAATAATATCAACTGATGAAACAGCCATCCTGGTATCACACGAAAACCCGCAAACAGCCTCAAGAGAAGTGCAAAGTCATCTGTAGACGAAAAAAAAATCAATTCATGTCACATTCACGCTGAACAAACGCTCCTGCTCACCAGTACAATCAAACGGTGTATAAATTTCTCAACAAACCAAGGTGAAACACCTAGAAGAACATATTGAAGCAAAGCGCAACCAAATAAAAATAACATTTTCCAAAATGTATTGGCTGATAGGAAGAAAATCCAAGTTATGATTAGACAATAAGGTCTTACTATACAAAGCGTTAATCAGGCCAATATGGACATATGGTATTCAGTTATGGGGATCCACCAGTGCATCACGAACTCAAACGAAAATACTCCGATGTATTGCTAAGGCATCATGGTATATCCGAAATATACTAACAAACACGACGACCTTGGTATTGAAACCGTTAAAGAAACAATCAAAGAATTCAGATTGAAATACTACTCAAAACTTCAGGGACATCCCAACCCAACGAATTGGCTCGGGATATACTAAACCAGCCGCGATTTAAACGACTGAGAAGAGCAGACCCACTCGGTCTAATGAACCTGTAAAATGATTAAATGTGTAGATTACGCTTATAAGTTGTATCTAAATGAAATTGTGAACACTAATATTAAGTATTAACATTGGTTAAAACTTAAAAAATGTAATTAGCTTAAGAGTTGAACACTTCTTGTTAGTTTCTTATGCAAAATGATTCAAGAATAAAGCCATTGGCAATTTAAAAAAAAAATTTGTTTTTAAAATTATAAATTGTGAATTTTTAAATTTTTACTTATTTATTGTTTTCTTTGTTTTAGTTTTCACAAGTTCATACTCGGCGTACTGTTAGGAAGGGGTAATTAGTCGGTGGAAATTATTATTTTTGTTCTTTTTGATGTCAGCATAGTTGAACACACATAAAGTAAGAAAATTATATCCCCATATTAGACTTACGTTCTTCGTTCAGGCCAAACTTGACTCACATTATGGCCTAGAAAATGCACTTAGTGGCAAACATTGTGAAAACACTCTTATATAAGGATAAAGAACCTCGTTTTCTCGAAGAAGCTGCGAAATTAAAGATACTAGCACTATCTGCATTATTGATTTTTGTGAAAGTAAATGGCTAAAAAGATTGTCAACTAAAAATTTATTTGGAACCTTGTCTTTCGCAACTTGTCCAAGACAATATATGCCATAGTAAATCTTCCAAAATTTGAAGCACATACCTAAAGTTGCCGTAGTATTTGTTTATATCCACTAGCGTTACACAATATTTTTAAATGTTATAATTAGGAAAAAATATCTGTATGCACGTATCTTGTACTTGGGAGTAAAAACCAGATGAAAATTTAATTGTATACACATTACGTTAATTTATCCAAAGACGAAACAAAAACTCAATCAACAAACTCATTAAAATGAAAAATCAATTTCTGCTATTAATCGTTAAACTACAGTTAAAAAAATTTCGATTGAAAATGAAAATACGCTTGTATCGCGCGAGATAGATTATTTAGAATTAGGTGATGTTGATGGATAATGTGTAATCCTTTGGAAATATTATAATAAATGAAAATGACACACGCGTTGTTAGCAAGTACTCGTATTATGGAATTTGGTTAACCGAATTCCATTTAAATTTGTATATGGCAGTTTGCTTTACAATGATTAATTATTTTGTGTGGTTAACACTTTTCGGGAGCCAAGAATTATTTACGGAAATTTTTAATTTCAATATAGAGTTAGTAGATAGATAGTTGATGTTTGTGTTATTTTTTACAATTATGATAGGTATATCGATATAATTTAAACATTTTTGGAAACGTTCCAAAAATAATTCTATCAATTTATATTTTATACAAATTCTATGTTTGAAAACAAAAACAACTATACATACATTAATTAAGCAGGCTCATTGTAATTACATCAAATATTTAATATTATTTAACGCCTTAGTTTTTGGCGGTCATTCCACAAGAAAATTGTATTTTTTATTTACTACAACCATAACCAAAATTTTTTTTGTTTATCGACATTAATATTTTCTATTTATTGCGTCCTTGTAAATATTAATTTTTCAGTTTTCTTTTTGTACATTAGTACGCACATAATACATAAAATTATCTTTTAAATAAATAATGTTATTATCTTTACTGAAGCACAAACGGTAGTAATTACAGTCTTGATACAATTCAAATGATCACGTAAGATGGTGATTAGTTGTAACCCCTTCTTCTGGATCCTAAATCGGGCACGTTTATCAAATTGGTTTTTAAAACAAACAAAATCCCGGCTTTTCCAAAATTATTTGACAAATTTTGAGATTAGATAGCTTTTCTTTTCTTAATCTGCGGAATCTGCAAACAAATTTATAAATTGGTGTTTATTTCCATAAGTTATTTATTTTGGGTATAGAATTATCCTCTCATTGGTCCTATTTGTTCTTGGGATTATATTTGGAATATTAATAACGTCACGATCGATTGTGCAAATTAGATATATTTTTAAACTCGTTAATATTAATGAATATTAAAGTGGATTAAGCGTGCCGATTTGTGAATGATAGAAGCAAATATTTTTACATCAGCAGATGTAATGTAATATTTGAAATGATTTGCAACTTGAGATTATTTCGATAGCTTCATATTTATTTCGATAACTATATGTCTTAGCGGTTACGTCAAGTTAAATTTTCGATTGTGAATTAAATTTTCAGTAAATTCGAATTAAATTTAAAATAAATTTGAGTTTGTCTAATGCAAAGTGCGTACACAACATATTTCAATAAAATTATTTTAATATTAGTAAATCGCAAAAATTGAGGGTTGTATAAATTGTCTCCAACACCCAACTTTTCTCACATCCATGACCTAATATCGACACCAATATTTGTGACAGTACATTAGTTTCTTTGTTCTCTATAAATGTGGAGCAAAGAAAGGATAATCATTTTCGGGATAGTCTATTAAATCTCAACTCGATTTTTCCCTAAAATAATAAAACAACAACAAAAACTATCAATACTTCTACATTTGGCAAACCCAGCCTTTATGTATCAAGAAGAAAATAAAAATCTTTAATAAAGGGTGTTTCATTTCGAAAAATAATTGTAATTGCCTCATGTGGTGTGATGAGCAGCCGCAGGTAATGTAAGGACGGCCAATGCACCCAGTAAAACCACTGGTTGATGCAGTTTATGGGCCGGTGGAATCATCGGTCCGTATTTTTTCAAAGATGAATATGGTCGCAACGTTACCGTCAATGGCGCTCGCTATTATTAGATGATATCGGATTTTTTCTTGTCCAAAATGCATGATCTGAATCTGGTCGATATGTGGTTTCAGCAAAACAGCATCACAACCCACACAGCTACGTAAAGTCTCTCGTCTTTGCCAATAAACCAACAACAATTGTATAATTTGAAGACAACATTAAACATTAGCGAGATACCAGCCGAAATGCTCGAAAAAGTGGTGAAAAATTAGACATCTCTCATGGACCACTTAAAACGTAACCGTGGCCAAGATTTACATGAAATAATCGATTGAAATAAAAATTGTATACATTTTTGCAATTTTACTGTTGGTTTTTTGAAAATTATAAACCAAACACTTAAAAGATCGCCCATTATAACCACAAAACGAAACTAAAGTGTTTTTTGTAATTCGACAGTATTTGCTACATCGATGTACATGAAATATTAATTTGTGAATATGACATGCTAGTGGATACGTATATTTTCCGCGCGATTCTTGCGTTTGTTTAGAATTAGAGACAACTTGCGGAAAAACGGATCCTATGTCATTTCATTTAAAGTAGTGCATTCTAATTTAAACGCAATCGTTTTTCCGCACGTCTGTTTCCAGCGTAACTATAGGCTCCCATCTATATAAACTGATAAAACATGAGTCTCATGTATTCTATAGAATGGCAAAAACGAGATCTACCACATGCTCATATTGTCAAATGAAAAAATTACTCCAACTCAGATCGGCAGTGTTATACCAACTGCCATATAAGAAGATCGGCCACTTTTTAAATCGTTCGTCGAGTATTGAATCCCAATTCACCGCTCACGAAAGATGGAAAATGCCGGCGACGAAAACCCGATGACAAAGGATATGTACCCACTATCAAAGTGCACTATGTGGATCTTGACGTCGATATTAGTTGGATTCTTCCTGCACTTATTGCAACTCAGAGTAGGCAATTAAACACATATGTAAATATGTCAACAGAGTTAGTGTTATCCTGAAGAATTATTTTTAATATTTTTAAATATTAAATTAAAATTTGATTTCCATTTTCTGTTTAATTTTTTTAAAATCTTACATTTACTCGCAGAATAGATTTCTTTAGAAATAAATAAATGACAGTTTGTCACTTGTATATCTTAGCGTACACTTAGAAAATGAGCAACGAGTCTATTATAGAGTTCCAAAATACTACACTTGGGGCACATCGAAAAAGCAGTTTTGAAGAAGAAATCAAGGTACAAATATTCCTGACTGTGCTGGAATATGTGGTTCTGATCTATTGGTTCGAGTTTATGATGTTCATTCTCTATCTCGTGATAGATAAATAAAATAATATCACGTCTGATCTATCGAAGCGGACCAATCCTTTTGAGCTCATAAGCCAGCATTTCCTACGGCACTCGTCCTACCAAAGCCTTATTTCGGAAAATTTTATATTCAGTGTGGTGCCGCTATACTAATGAAGTAGGCGATATTCCATTTTAGTAGGATTCCCATGGCGGGGGGAGGAATTATTCGATAATGGAATTGGAATGATAGCCAGTAGTGCTTAGTGTTAAAAAAAATCGAAAGATACAGTTTCACGATTTACACGGATTACGTAAGTTTACGTTGGCTTATGTCGCAGAATGACTTGCCAGAAAGGTTGCCCAGATGGAGTTTGATAGCGACAGTGAATGTCTTGTGTGTTACTTCCTTGGACATGAAATCTAATCACATTGATTTAGATTCGGCTGCTTTCAAAGAAACGGCTTACAAAGGTCAGTTTACAACGATACAACAGGAAATAAATTGTTGTTCACATCATCGTTCGGCAAGCGATATGCTGAAACAGATTTACTCAGTTGGAAAGTGGTCGTGTCTTCTTCCTTACCTTTTTTAGTTAAAGAAGCACACAAACCACTGTCTTCGCAAAATATGGGCATGACAAAGATTCAATCGCTTTAGTGGAGAATTTTACTGGTATTAAACTGATAAACTATAGTACCAGACCTGAAATGGACACCAATTTCTCTTTGGTTGTTCCTTTCAAAGTTTTTACATTGAAAACATAGCATTTAGTACATTCCTAACGTTTTAAATCAGTTCTTAAAATTTGTCGAATCAAATCTTCTGAGATAAGCGCATTACTGGAGAATGGTGGTTTTGCTTCAATTTCGGTTCCCGTAAGGTGGTAATACTTGTGTATATTTCTACTGACACGGAATATGATTCATTTGTTAGAAAACTTCTAATATATTAAAATGGCTTTCAAAATACATCGAGTGCTATCGACGCGGGCTATGCTTCTTATCTTGCTCATGTACATAGATTATGATTCCAGCTATCATTAAAATAAAACCCATGGTTACAAGGGGTTTTCTAACATTTTTTTAAAAAAAATTAAAACATTTCACATTTAAAAGATTTTAAAAATTCATGGGTGCTACAGACGAATGAATATGGTAATTTCGTATATTTTGGGAGACTCCGGGTTTCTAGCATCTTATCCAAAGAGTTTGATAAAACTAATTATTGGCTTCGTTTGGTCAGGACTAATCACTAGTTTCCATCTTTTGGTCACTTACGATTAAACGGTAAATAAATAATGAAAATTTGAAACCGGGTAACATCCGCAACAAAATAATATCGTTTTTTATCAAATTTCGTTAGATAATCGTTAACTGAGGATTTGTCAAGACATTTTGGCGTTTGGCCACTCATGGGTTATAAGGTTCATCGCTTATTTGGGAATTTCATTAATTAACAATAAATCCAACCGGAAAATATCGCACGGAAAAATGTTGAAATGTTGAGTTTTAGAGACCAATCTTCAATGACAGATAGACAAATGATTCCAACCGTTGAATTCATAAAATTAGTGGCATTGGTGGACCAAACAACAAAAACTAATGAACTAACTCTAAAATACAGATGATCAACGCTACGTTCATTTTATGGTCGACATAATCCTCCTTTGGAGGATCGCGTAAGACTCCATATGGCGTGCACCGATTAGGCGGTGGCAGCTGCTGTGCGTAGTATTGAAGAAAATCCAAATGAATCGGTTCGTTATCGTGCAGATCACTTAGTACTTAATCCATCTTTATGGAGGATTTTGCTTACAAGATTCAACTTTTGCAGGAATCAAAACCATACGACCATTGTTTTCGCCGCCAATTAGGGAATGAGCAGACGCCAATATTGACATCGATGCAAACTAATCATACAAAATTTTCTTCAGTGATAAAGCAGAATTGTCGCATTTGGGATGAAGATAATCGACGAGCAATTGTTCAAAAATCATTACATCTACAAAACGTTACGGTTTATTGTGTTTTATTTTCTCCATAGCTCATGGAATGGTGTTCTAGTGTTAAAAACTCATGGTTTTGAAATGTTCTGCAAGGTGCTTTCCAATGTGACCAAGCAAAGCGTTACCAATAAAAGCCGCGCCTAAGAGAAGTCGTCTATTTTCAAGAGTGCATATTTTGTAATCCGTGCATCTTGTTGAATACGGAGGTAACCGAGCCACATTTCCATGGAATGGTAAATTGTGGTCGTAACCCTAGTCACTTTGCTTTAAAATCGGAATGATATTGACATCAGAGAGTTAGTTCCAACAAGATGGTGCCACATGCCATACAACTTGCCATTAAAATTATTTTTCTGTGTTTTATTTAAATTCAATGTTCTATACCTCGAAATGAAACACCCTTTATACACTTCCCCTTGTGTTTCATGAATCCTTGGGTTTTTATAAAATTTTCTGCTGACAACTATTGATTTGTTTAAAAACGTTATAAATTTCCTGCTGATTGCTAAAAATATCACTAGAAAAAATTTCTTTTTGTGATAATGCTGCCTCTAGCGGTGAATAGCAAAATATTTTTTTCTGCTTGAAATCTTCTGCTATCTTACACAACATCCATATTTGCCGTTTAAATTGATATTGTGCGACAAGCAAAAGTTACAAGGATAACAATAAAGCTCATTTTATTACTTCCGCTTGTCCGTCATAAATAATAACTACCTTGCTAGAATAAGTTTCAGTCAATTTTTTTAAAACTGTTTCGCCATTATCAGAATATAATATCCGCCATATTTGTATTATTTATCCATTTCAAAAGCGTAACTATTTCCGATCGCTTAGCGCTTAATATGTCAATTTCAAAATAAGCAACTATTTTTAGAATTTGAAGGGTACGTTTTTCATATATTAAAGTAAAGGTTGATTGAATTTATCTATAGATTTTCATTTTCTAGACATAAGATAAAAATAATTGTTGTGATGTATCAGAATAAACTTTTCAAAGAAAATCTACTTCTCTATATACGCGAATACAGAATACATATTAGATACTGTTATATCCATCCACAGTTATATTTATAAAATGTGTACGAAATAAAATTATTATTCAAGTGGTAATCTTTTTCAAGTGAATTAATATTATTCAAGTATCTTCTTGACAAGTTTAAAATAGCTCTAAAAATTAGATAGAAGAAAACTGGTTTTGTTCTAAGATTTTTCACTCTCGCGCCGCATTATATTTCGAGCAAAGTTTACAATTATACCATTTTTTGTGCTATTATGATGAATTTCACAGTTGTGAATATGACAAATGTCACGCTGTGCGCTGCTATATGTCAATGGCGAAATCCGAAATGAGAATGAGAAATTTCTTTTTATTTGTACTTATACATAAGTGTTTTTATAGTGCTGTGTGTGTGTTGAAAATAAAGTGGCTTATTGCTGAAAATATGTGATATTAATAAACGTTACAAATATGTAATGCATATCTGGATTATTTATGAGCGAAAATAAATCCAATAAATTTGAAATACATGTTATGTTACATTGTACATGAATTAATCAAGTACATTGTACCACTATGCACATGTATGTGTTTTACATATACATGTTATCATAAATTAATTGGCTTTGTTGTTTTTGACAGGTTCTCATGAATATAAGCAGATTTTTTATTTCGATATTAATATGCACGTGGTTGGTCTTTAGCAGAGTTTTGAGGTCACTTTATTATATAAAGGATTAACTCATTAGCACGACGATAACTGTTGATGGTTTTTTAATTTCAAAATAAGAAATGTTTGTACGTACTCGTAAATAAATTGCAGCTTACCATTTCAACATTTATAATTATTTTATTTATTTTTAAAACTTGTATAAAACATGAAGTTCAAAGTACAGGTGATTTTTCAAAATGCTTCACTCACTGATATATAGATACATAGATAACTTCATTGTTAAATAAATTTATCAATTAAATAAAATCCTATCATAATAATTTTCCAAATATTTCGAAACCTCCTGGGCATTTACCAAATTTTGAGATGAATTTTGATTTATTTTATGTAAATAATTGCCAAAATCAACTTTTTTGAGATTTTTTTTGTTTCCCTCTACAAAATTTCAAGCTATCAGCGTGTGGCCAGCCAGTATATGGCGATGTGTGTGTTCGAAAAACCGTCTTTTTAAATTTTATTTGGTTGGCCAACATATTCTTTTTCACAAGAGCATTTTTATTTGTAGACTAACTTGGTGTTTCTATCGTTTTTGGAATTTTGTAAATATAATTTTTTCCAAACTCTGGAATGAAATTCCAACAACTTGACTTTTGTTAGGATTAATCTCAATAACTAAATCTTGAATTTGTGCCGGAATTTCCAATAAAACATTATTACAGGTAAACCTCGTCTAACGATGCCAATGTGTACATCGTAACCGGAGGTATCGTTAAGCGAGGATTTTTTTGGGAAATCAAACAATTAACAATCAACAATTAACAAAATAATAATCAAAACAAATTTTTGGATAAAAATAATTTATCGTTAATTCGAGGTTTTCTGTTCGTAAATCGAGTTTTTTTTATCAGTTTACGATATACAGTTCGTTAAATCGAGGAATCGATATTGGAGAGATCGTTAAACGAGGTTTACCTGTATTTTTGTTAATAGCTTTTTTGGAGTTATTCAAAATCACTTTATGTGGATAACCATTTTTTAGTAATACATCATTTAATTTTCCTAAATTGGCCAAGTGAAAAGATGTATCCGATAATTATATTTTTTCTTCAGACATTATCAGTTCCCATTTGACATTCGTAGAGAGTGGATGAAGAATTTATTATAGATCTAATGTAGCAGCGACGTGTTGAAATTATTAAAAATAAAAATAATAAATGGCGATAATTAAGCCAACGTACATCAAAACAGATTGATGCAGTGAGGCAGAGTGATCAGAATATCCATCAGGTACCTCTTATCGGCGTCGTGCCCAAGAATTAGGAATGTTTCCAACATGTTTGTTAAAAATTCTCAAAGAAGATTTGTATTTTTACAAGCGATACAGGAAAATGGCCATGAACGGTGGCGAGATTGGAGTGCTCTAGTTTTACAGCTCGGTATAGATTTTTGGTATACCATTTTTGGAAAACTCATTATGACGACGAACCAGATTTTGACTTGGCTGGCTGTATTAATAAATAGAATAGATGCTGTTGAGAGACTAAAAACCAGAGTTGGGCGTTTACGCGTCAGTATATAGACAACGTGGATTACTCGTCGGATTACATTGTCGACTACTTGTAGACAACATCAACTACTCGTAGACAACATCAACGCTAATGAAAGTTACTATTACTATAAAATGTATTTTCAAGTAACTGTGTTTCTTACACCAATTTTCTCGACTAAATTACTGATTAAACTAAACTGCCGTTGGTTGTAGACATATATATGAGAGAAAATTTTCAATGTGTCATCTATGGAGGAAACTATACATCAATTTAGTTAGTCGGAAATTTAGACAAACAAATCTGTGTCAGGCTTAAGCAGTATAAACACAAATTTTTTCTATACAAGTCGCATAACTAAAAAAATGTTTGTTTGAAAAACATAATTAAGAATTCACATGTGCCTTCTCTATAAAAATGGCAGAAAAAATTCGAACCACATGTAGTTTGCTGACATCTTCTGGGATTTAATCAAACTACTATAAAAATTGAATTAGATTATAAATATTTTGTTCACTGAACTGACAGCTGGAAAGTATACTTGAACTCATCTTCATCACAGCTTAAAGCTGTGATTGGTTTTTAATTGTGGTGGAATTTTAAGTGAGTTCATTTACTAACGATGAGGATATTGTCCAGGTAAAACATTTATTCACTATAATGACAAATTTAAAGGCGATATTTTTTAATTTCAACCGGATGTGGATGTTGTCTGGGTTGAGCATATACACACTATAATGATACGTTTAACGGGATATTTTTTAAAATTGCATTTCATTATACCCAATGAGAATTTGATTTGGTGCTCGGAATAATTGATGAAGGCCGTTTTTGTGCAGTTCTATGATCTTCCCGCGCCGTGGTGCGGATTACCATATAACTCCAGAGATCGGGACAAATCCGGATTAATGATTCAACTTAAAGCAATAAATACATTTTGACCCAACTAATGGTAATATTTAATTGTCATTTCATTCTTTTATAGGTTCATCTTACAAATGAGGTTCATCTTACAGAAGTACATTGTCGATATCAGGGATGCAAAATGTCGCTATGTAATCTACGTAATAAATTATGTGTCGACAACCGAGTAGATTATCCCTGCTGAACACTCAATTGATACACTACATTTCTTTGAGGGTGCCAAAGGCAATACTGTGACAATTACTGGTGACCGCTATCGGCACATATTGGAAAACTTTCTTGTGCTCGAATTCCCGAATTGGATCAATTAAGCCTACAGAACAAGTGGTTCTATCAAGACGGTGCCCTATCACACAGAGAAATTTTTCCCGGACTATATAATTATTGTGGAAATTTCAATTCGGTTATTTAAAAAACTTAAAAGACAAAAGTGTAGAGGCAAAATACGAAATATGGAGCAAACGTTACAGTATTAACGTATAGAAGTTATGAGTCTTGGAGATTTAAGGACAATTAGTTAGAACTAAAATTATTCCACTAACACATTTTATTTAAAAAAAATATATTTTATGTATTTTGAATTTCAGCGGATTTCCGCGAATATGCCCAACTCATGAAAGGATTCCATCTAATTTTGAATCGCGTAAATTTTTTTGTGATATAATGCAAGCACACATACAAGGTTTGCTTGTTGTAAAAATTGTAATATTAAAATTACCAATATTCTCCAATAAATTGACTACCTGAGTACTAAACAATATTTGTAGAAACATTCTAACAAAAAAAAATTTATTTAATTATTTATAAGTGATCATTAAAACTTGTGTTTATAGCGCTATACTATAATTTAATCATACATCAACTAAACTAATTAAAAGTTTTTAGTTTTTTTTCGAATGTGATAAAGTTTTCCCAAATTTATTCACAACATTAAAAAATACATAACCGTATATAGCATATACATACAGTATGTCAGTACAAGGGGTTGAATTTTAAATTTTGTCTCTTTCAACAACAATCACTTATACATAAACAAATATTAATTATTTAAGTTAATTTTGTGAAAGCTTTTCTCGCTAAGCAAGTAATATTAATTATTTAAATAATTTAACGTTGAATATTTTTGCTCTATTGTAAGTTTGACACACACCGTCTGAATTGTTGACAGAGATTAATAATCAATTTTAATTTTTACTAAACAAAAGGGGAGTTTAAGATATTTCAGCTCAGATCACAATTAGGTGGAAATTAATTTATGTTACAAAACTCCTCTTATCTGAAACTCAAATCGAATCAAACAAGGCAACTATTAAGGGCACGGCTTATAACATTAATCATTATTATAATTCAACAGATAATAAATCTTTTCCTATAATTTAATTTTCCCAGCTAACACAATTAAATTATTCATTTGTAAATCTCCCTTGCTCCTCCTACTAATACAACATATAGAAATATATTTTATTTCCGTTTTTCTAACAAACCACATTGTATCCGTATATTGGCGATTTAATAACATTTTAAAACTTTTTATTTTACGAAAAAATATTATGAATGAACAATATTCAAAGTTGGATTAATTTTTAACATATATACAGTTGGTACACGCAAGTTTCGAACACCTAATAAAATAATGAACGAATATACTCAGGCACGAATGTTCGGTTATTTGTTGACACTGCCCTCCACAGGACCTTTGAATATAAACCATTTATTTAATGTTTACCAAGAGATGTCGCTACGCTACTAATGATTTTTAGGGCAAAGTTTTAGTGAGTTATTTAATTTAAATGGTTAGTAGGGCTTCAATTTTTTTTCTAGAAAAGTGTGATTATTTGACTATATTTGATTTTTAAAGCGAAAAAATAAGTTTACCGGACTTTTGGTAAAACTGTCTTGTATATACAATCAAAAACCATTATCGCTGCTTAAATTTCAGAAAACCAACAAGACCAATCTTTGTTTGTTTAAAATTAAGTTTTTAAATTTATTTAAATATTTTAATTCTCTGTCAATGCTTGACAACTTCATTGCAAAAAATTAAAAAACACACATTGAAGCTGGTACTTTCGGTACACAGATTTCCAACAAATTTCGCAAGGATTTGCCAATTAATGGAAAAAATTGGAAGTATGTCGTTTTTTTCGAATATTTAATCCGCCTGGACTGTAGAGATGCCGAATTTTGGTGAAATAAAGTTTTTTTTTTTATCAAAACTCGTCATTTTCGGTAAAATTTAAAAAATGGTCTAAACTTGTTTTGTATGAAATTTTCTATATTTTAAAAATATTTTTCAAAATATTTGCAAAAAATGAAAGAGCTCCTATGGAAGCTGCTATTTCCGGGCACAAATATTGACAAACATCACTGGGACCTCCCAATTTGTGATAAAAGCTCATGTATGATGTTTCATCTCGATCAATCAATCCATCTGGCTGTCAGGGAATCGAATTTTTGTTTTTGATACTGGTTTTTTAGCAGAAATAGTAATTTCCACTTAAATTTTGGAAAACTGTATTGTTGCAAAATTAATTTAGAATCCTTTATTTTTAGTGATTTTTCTCGTAAATGATATACTTTTCAAAATATTTGCAAAAAATGCAAAAGCTCTTTTGGAAGGTACCATATCCGGTAGACCGATTCCGGCCAAAAATCATTCAAATCTCCCAATTTATAGATAAAGCGATGACTCGGAACATCACAATCCTTCATTACCTAAATAGTAATTTAATAATCAGCGATATTTTAGATTATTTAGGTTTACTAACCTTTTAATTAGGTTACTTAATCTTTCTTTCTTACTCTGTTATTTTCTTTAGTATAAAATTGAGTGTTTATATTACTAACTGTTTAAAACATATTTATGAAAGTTGGGAAGTTGGTCATTCCAAGTGTGACACAAGTGTGTTTAGACGTAAATCTATCTAAATTTTCCAATTTTCAATGTGATTTAAGAAAACCTTACGTGTTCACTAATATGATTTTACAACAGATTTAAGATTACGTCACAAATTAAACTATCTGAAAAAAAAGAAAATTATTTGATTCTCGATTATTCGAGAATACAATTTTCAAGCAATTGCACATAAAATAAGAAGACGTAAGACTGTATTTTTTACTTTTATCTTAGACCTTTTGCCAAAATCAAAAGACATTAGCGTTTTGGTACAATCAACTTTAAAGTTTTTGTACTGGTTCGGAACGACTAAAAAGGTTATAGATCTTATACCTGTTACACTGGACAAGTGATGCTGTGATTAAAGCTTTGAAACTTGGATTTGATGGTACCGGATTCGAATTTTATCAGATGCAGGATGCAACACAATATGTGCAGATCTCAGCGCCGACCCATTATTGATGTCATTGTGCACAGTAATTTTTGTGATTGTATATAGTATATGATTCTTTCATTTTCATTGCAAATCATTGGTTACGATCAACCATCACCAACTTAACAAATTGAGATCAAGCATCTCGAATACCAACGACGTGAAATGAAGTTGATAGTGTGAGACATTTACCACTGACTACAGTAGTACGTTTGTCAGTAATACGTTTAACATTGTTTCCAATAGTTCGAACATTTCAGCGCCCTGTGACACTAATATGCGACACAATCGGTTTAAACAACTTTGGCATAGTGCTCAAAAACAGTCTATATAGAGCACATATGTACATTCTTCTCGAGATTATTTTAAAACAATGATCTCATCGTTAGAGGTAATCCCGTTTGTGATTTTGGAGTTTTTCACGAAACAAAAACGAATTGAATCAGTTAAATATAGATTTGATAGTTTTAATGAGTTCTACGGGCTTTCATGGGTGGACATTTCCAATTCATCTCTTTACCTGGATCGCTTCAGGACATGATCAACTAACAATCAGTCAATGTTCATATGACGCAAAAGGGTACAACATCACGCAATGTAAAAACTTCAACATTCCATATAGTTCATTGACATCTCAACATAAAAATGTATAAAATGTAATATTTAAGGTAGAATAAGTCAATATAACAACATCTCTTATTAGACTCCATTCGTGCTAATTTGACAAAAACCGAAATTAATCACTTGGACATTTCTATGCAAATATACCAGCTAGCTGTCTAAAATCTACCATTGGTGTTTTGAACCGCCGCAACAACCGATGGAAAATACAAAAACTCGAATCACCATAGCAACTGGCACAAACAGTAAGTACAAATTGACTACAGCAATCCATAGATCAGCAATAAGAAATAGCTGAAAAGTTGTTTCCGGTTAACAACAACTACGGAAAGGATGGAGACGGAAGAAAAATAATAAGATATCTCGAATCGAAAATAGCCACATTAAAATAATTGTATGCTGACTACTTAAACACCCACAACAAAATTGCCAAACACACTAATATCACGGTGAAAAATGAAAGTGGTCGACACATAAACTAAAAACTCGCGTGCTCCCTTTAATACCAGTGCACCACAAACACTCACTCAGTATAATCAATATAATACGTTCAAATGTCCAATCACCAAACAAATCATTCTTTACGTTCGTCAACAAAACATTAAACTGCAGAATCTATAGAAGAAATGGATGGCACCCAAAAACTTATCATCGAAGGGAAATCGGAACACGCTTTAAGATTGACGCTCACTTACATGGAGAGATTAATGAACCATATCACGGATTTCCATGCAAATATATTACTCGAAGTCTCAGACATAGAAGAAACAACACAACCGGATTTAATTGAGTAGGTGATAGCTGTCCAAACCTCACTAGACTGTCTAAGTTATAACATAGGATAACATAGGTTAAACTTCCAAAACTCAGCGAACCGCATACGCAATAATAAAACACTAGCAGGTACACACAAAATTATTATCTGAAAATGTACACTGGCAGTCAGGCAGGGGAGAATCGGGATCCAATTATCATCTACACGGTACCAAAGAACCTCGACAGTGAATCGATGAGATTATAGTAGAAACTTCAAAAGACATTAAAAGCTTAGAAAGTTTTATAAAGTTTTGAGGGAAAAGGTTCACAGTAAACCTACAACCTAATCTACCAGGAACAACATTGTTGACATCAGATGTAAACACCTCATGTAATGTATGCAAAAAGAGCATCATGCTCAAAGGTTGCACAAAATTTAAAGCAATGAGTATTTATGAAAAATCCAACTAGTCTAAATGTTTTAGGTTGTATACTACTGCTTAATACAATTCCTGGAATTGCAAGGATGAGCTTCAGCAATGCACTCATTTTAAACTTGTCATTAATTCTGAACAGTCAAACGACATCGATGGTAATTTTAAGCTTTTGTAAGATGCTAATGATTGGATGAACATTAATTTTAGTATCCAGTGGTCCTTTGAAATTTTCGTACAGGATCGCATACAGGTGCTCGATATAATTGCTGAAAGTTGCGCCATACTGTATAGCTCAATATAGTTTCAATATCAATTACTGAGGCAGGTAGAGCTGGTAGTTTTTTATCTGTTAACATTTTTTTCTGGTGGTAGGAGATATTTTGACATAATTTCAAAATTAAACTTTTTAAAAGTTTAGTCTAGCTTTTTTTTTGACGAAATTATTATATTTTTGAAAAGAAATGTTTAAATAGTGATAAGTATGGCATAAAACTTAGTTCCTCTGGTAAGAGAAACACTTATTAGAGAGAGTTTAGTTTAGTTAGTCATCATCATAACAGATGGCATTACGAATAAGAAATTTTAAAATATTTGAATATATTTGTAATAATTATTTTATATATACCTACTAATCTCACAACAAATGATATGAAAAATTAAAAAATTCACTTCTAAAATTTTGGGAAACAGTTGGGAAACAGTTTGAACTGGAAAACTATAAGGTTATCAATGGAAAAAACTACAAATAAAATAATATTCTAAATTTTCTTCAAATTGTCTACATAATGTACCAATTATCGACATTACCTACTCGAAAGTCTATTGTCTACACAATTTTCGTAACCAACATGTAAACAATTCCGAAATAGCGTAGACGCACAACACTGACTGAATTTAGAAGATCGGATTACGAATTTTTTACTGAGCAATGACTCCTTGAAATTCGGCGCGGTGGTAGTATAAGGCTTTAGACAGAAAATTTAACACCAACTTTACGCTAGTTTTTAAAACCAATAAGAAATTGGAAAGGCAATACGAAGGCAATATTTTCAAGGAAAGCATTCTTTAAAATATAATGTATTGAAAACTTTAAGCTTATTGAAAACAAAACATTAAAAATTTATTAATTATAACTCATAATTAATATTTTAATTAGTTTTTAATTACATAATTAATTTTGGTGGAAAACTTAATTTTACTGTTTACATAACAGTATATACACCCATACATAGCTGTTTGTCGCTATGCTATGTTCAACTTTTTATGATTTTCTTACGTATTGTTTTCGTTTTCATCGAAATTCATACAACAGGGAAATCTTATTACACATTTTTTGATTTGTAATCGTTATTTTTGCGTGGTACCTTAGCACCTATAACGTTAACACTCCCCTCCCGGTCTTAATACGTATTATATAAACTTTAATGTTGCGGTTTATGGTGTGTTAATTTTAAAAATGTTAATTAACGTGATGATCTTGTGAATTTTAAAGGACATTTTGTACTACATCGAAAACAATATAAATTGACTTCTCAGACGCGTTGTTTGACGCATGCGATGTGTATATTTTTAGCTAACATGGGGGAAGACCGAAAAACTAATTTCCGTATTATTGTTATTTGTTGACCCTAGACTGAGCGTGGTAGATAGCCAATTCAGTTTCACAACGTTAAATGCGTGACGTACGTAGCTGTTACGATTAGTCTACTAATGACTTTTGCGGCGGGGAATACGAAATAAGAAAATTCAAAAATTTCTCGAATTGCAATGAAAAATGTAATAAAAATAAACAAAATATTTTTGAAACTAACGAAACGGAATACCCCAATGGTCTAAACAAACTCAAAACGTGTAACGCCCGTTAAAAAAATCACATATAAAATCAAAAGAACAGTTCATGTATAAAATAATTTATACTCGACCCGCGTATTTTTGTGAGAATCTAGAAATGTTCTTGCGCCTTTGACATTTACGTGCAGTTCGCGCGTCGAGTTTGTTTAGGCCAAACAATAAAATCTCAACACATATGAAAATCATGATCTATTTTTATAACTATTCTATTCTAATTTGTATATCGTGGTCAAATCATATTTGTAATTATTTTTCAAAGTTATTTTACGAAACGTCAGAATAGAGCCAGGAGCTATAGTTTGCTGTTCTTCCCGACTAAATAAAAATTTCCACATAAAGGGGAATATTTTAAATTGGTGTTTGCTTTCACCGTTGACAATCAGGAAAGCAAGGAGAAATCTAAGAAGAACCAAAAATCATCGGATTGAAGTTTATGCCAAAATAACAAATATACACTGTTCCCTCAATGAGAATATCATTGAGTGAAATTTAAAAATTCCAAAATATTTAAAATTATTTAACGCGGCCTCTACAGATCGGATAGAGCTAGTTGAAGTGGTTCTGAATTAGTGCTTGATGTAAGTCACCAATCTTACTTAACCACAATCTCGAAAATCTTTGAAATTTTTGTTATTCGTGAGAGAACATTATTGAGTGAAATTCAAAAAACATAAACATAAACAGATAATCGAAGTGGCTTCAAATTAGTATTTGATAAGAAAACTAGCTAAGAAACCGAGTTGAATATTTTCAAATGTTTCAGAAATTTTTATCACACTGAATTCTAATTGGTTTTTAAATCAAGTTGCAATTCAGAGAACCACTTCGAACACTCTTGTGTGATCCTTAGAGGCCCACATAAAAATGGTTAAATGTTTAAGAATTTTATATTACACTCAATAACATTCACTTTCAAAAAACAAAAATCTCACAGATCTCCCGGTGTGGCTAAATAAACTTGGATCATCTCTGTGCGATCTGTAGGGGGCCAAAATAAAAATATTTTAATGTTTAAGCATTTTCGAATTACACTCAATGATATTCCCAGTCAAATAACAAACATCTCAAAGATTTCCTAACATGTCTCGAATAATAAGAATTTCCGAGCATGTGATTAAGTAAGATTGGTTTGTTACATCTAGCACTAATTCAGAACCATTTTGATCAGCTCCATGTGATCCGTAGGGGCCGAATTAAATAATTTCAAATGTTTAAGAATCATTGTATTACACTCCATGAGATTATGTCTCGAATAACAAAAAGTTTAATGATTTACGAGCATGTGGCTAAGTAAAATTGGTTTTATGTATCAAATACTAATCCAGAATCACTTCGATCACTTCTGTGGAATCTGTAGGGGCCGAGTTAATTAATTTGAAATGTTTCAGAATTTTTTATTCGCTAAATGATATTTATTTTTAATAACAAAAAGCTCAGAGATTTCCAAGCATGTGGTTAAGTAGAATTGGTTTCTTACATCAAAGCCTAATTTCGAACCACTTCGATCACCACCACCTTTCTTCGATCACTTTTCCCAAAAATTTATTTTTTCTATTTAATAGTGTGGAAATATTTGTGCTTCTTAGAAATTTATATTATTTTGTAAGTTAAATTTTTGAGTGTCTTTTCAATTTTAAGTACGTATATGGTACACAGTGTATATTTCTTTATATTGTGACATTTAGATCGAAACACGAACTCAATTCGATACATACATTTGAAAATAGCTCTTAAATGTTTTATTTGTGGTGTCGGGCCTGTTGGGAAGAATTGCAAAAACAAATCAAAATGTCGAAAATGCTACAAATGTCGAAAATGCTACAAAAATGTTTACTAAAGGAATTTTTTTTTCTAAATTTTATGTCACACAGAAAGTTTCGGTTTATTGAAGTAGAAAATTTAGTTGGGCAGCCCATCGTATTTTTTGGGACTGGCTTGAGGGGTCTGTACACGAGTGACGAGTGCGAAACAAATATTCATGTTGTCCAAGATAATGTGTTACCTGTTGTTTTCATTCTAGGTAGACAGCTCATCAATCAATCGGTTATGGTGGTAGCACCGAGGACCATAATAATGTGGAATTAATGAAGTTCAGAAGCAGCTGATAGTATTAGGAAAGCCATCGTCAACTCAATCCGGAGAAGTAAAAAGCTCAAACAAATATCGAGTTGCATAATGAGGTGATCGATAAAATCAAATTGACGAAAACCCTGAGTAGAAAGCCATTCCCGTACCTTACCTTGGAGTACGCTGGTATGCGTGGACTTTAAGGATGACTGGGGAGTTCATTATATCAACTGCCTTCGTTACACAATACGAGCAGTATGTATTTCTAAAAACTCCGTGTTGTCTTTGTAAAGCCCAGTTCCTTTGCATGGGTTCCATTAATAACGTATTTGAAGATTTGTCTCGAAACGGAATCATTTGTGTTCACATAATTATATCGACGAAGTATTCATTCCAACTTTAGATTACTCTGTGGAGCGAAGAGATTGAAACACGTTCTTTATGTAGCAGTAAAGAACAGTCCATAAGCCAAGTGGAGCAAGTGCCAGTTTTTGAAGTTCTCGCAGTTATAGATGCTTTCAAGAAATTGTAAATTTATGTTCTCGTGCGATGAAGCGGAAAGAGTTAAGTTCTATGGGCATTTGCGTTGCAGGTATTTGAATATCAGTTGGACGGTTTCGAATGCGACATGTAGATGCTCTCAACAGAGTTCGCAATACACCTAATTATTTAGGTTTGATTTGCATTATTTTACTAATAAAGATGTTCTATTGAAGATGGAAAATGGAATACAGCTTCTGGTTGGACCGATAAAGATGGAACGAGAAATCAATCAAATATACCATGACCAAGAGCATTTTAAAATCCGTAAAACCTAAGAACTTATCAAAAGGCGATATTACATTCTAAAGATGATTGAAAAGCTAAAAGTATGAAAAATTTCGTCTAAAAATAGCCATTGAGGATAAATTGATGAATTCGTTTGTTCATAACCGCGAGTATTTGCATGAAGAAGCTAAGAATTGTCACAATTCAAAATGACCATCGACGAGGGTATAACCGCTAGTGGTAAACGTATCCACTCCTACAATTTTAGAGCTTAATTTATAATTTGTAATTAGAACAATAAACCTAAATTTTATCTTTGTCCTGAATTAGGGATGTTTTCTTTTTTACAACACAACAACAAAAACAAATGTAGATAATTCGTCACAACCACCCTCGAAAGATTTCATTTTAATTATTTCCGAGAAGTCGTACTTTAGTCAAAAAATCATTTCCTACAAAAAATTATTTTTCCATCGTTAGATAAATTAGAATAAAATACAACTGTCTATCATCTATTATTAAAAATTAAAAGGTTCTGTCGAAAATTGATTTAGGTTGTGATTGTGGTAACTTAATTTTAAGATAACATGTTCATAAAAAAACCTAGTTCTTAACATTAAGAACTAAAATTTCTCTTGCTAAAATTTTCATATTTTCGGTATTTTCTTTGTGATTTAAATAAAATTGGCGGCATTATTGCCGGAAGCATTCTAGTCTAATTTCATGTGTTAAGAGAATTATAGGTAAAGCTCACAAATTGTTTAGTATAAACGACGGCCTGTTTGTTTTGATTTGAAATGTTATGATTACAATTATTTTTGGCATTTTGCATCAAATTGCCAAAATCCCAAGTAAAAAATTGCTAAATGTTATTGTCATGTATCCAATTAATTATCATGTACTCCAGTTAATTGTGAATCAACAAAGTTCCTATGCCATATACAGGGCTCAATTTTGCTAGAACCTTAACTTCATGGTGAACTGTTAATAAAAATACAATACTACCGGTGGACCGGTTTATGATGAAATGTTTACTTGTACGTAACCAGAATCGTGAGTGTAATAGAAGGAAAGGGAATAAGCACTTTCAGCTAGTTTTTTGGATTGAATTAAAGGACCAAACATCAGACGACAATAAAACCACCTGTTCTAACTCATGTGTGTTTAAACTACACACAGATTATATAAATGGCTCAGATTCCACAGCATTAGCGTTGGGCTCAAAATATATAGAATGTACTTTCGATAGTAAAGTGTCTCGTTTCAGAAAGGCAATTTATAGCTTCAAACGAGCAAGTAAAGTATATGACGACAGATATGACGTATACGTGAATATAAAACCAAAAATGAAAAATTGTTAAATATAAGCTAATGCCACCCCTTTAGCTGTTACTCCTCCGTCATTACCCCGGTCATATACCTCCGGCCATCATCCTTCGCTTCACTCCTCGGTTATATCCTTTCGCCAATTTACCCCGGTCTTTTACCCATCCGTAACTGGGGGGTTAGATTCGATATCTTGCATTGAAATTTTTCTCCTTTCCGCCGTATAAACTACATGATTCGAGTACGGCTTTCCTAATTTTCTTTTACAATTCTGATTATGACCAATTGCTAGTGAACTAGTTAATTCCTAAGTGATCGTTATATTTGTTAATTTATTTATCTAAAGAAATCGATTAGGTAAAATTACAGTTGATATTTCAAAATTAGAATACAGCAAACCGTTTAAAAATAAAAATAAAATAAAAGTATAACATTTTTGTTACAACTAACGAAAACACAAAAATATACATAAATTGGTACTCCAATCACTAATTGAAGCAGTCACAAAAATGGAAAAATTAAGTTAAAAATTTTAAAAGTAGTTTTTTTATTTAGCCAATCTATTCATAGGATTGTTATATCCATAGTTCTAACATTCAGTGATTACGTAGTCTCCTACTCGGAACATGAAGTGAACGATTTTCAGTGATGTATGGTGAATCTATAAGACCAAGTAACACATTTCCTATAAAAGCAGCATCCAACAGGATTCTTCTATTTTCAAGGGTGCAGAGGTTATAATTCAGGCATCTACTTTTATATGGAAGTAGTCGTGCCCCATTTTCACGAAAGGAATATTGTTGTCATACTTCCAATAGGTTTTCCTTAATAAAAAGAAGATAAAACTTTTCTGCAATCATTCGATTCTCTTTATGTGAACATAATAGTTCGGGCTCCAGACAGTTACTGCATATTATACTGGGGATCTAACATACGCGAAGTATAGCGTAAGTAATGTAGATAAATCGTTGAACTCCAGCGTTTGACAAAGCCAAACATTGACTTGTTAGCAATAGTTTAACAGGCACATTCTGTTGAAGGTCATATTTGAAATGAATGTGACCCCTAAATCTGTTGTTTCATAGACTCTCTGCAATGTTGTAAGTATTGAGTGTAGAATATCTTTTTCTGTGGTATGACATTATTTTACATTTGTTCATATTCAAGTGAAACTTATTGCGGACACACCACTCACTAAGGTTGTTAATGTCCTGTTGTCTCGCGTTTTTCTTTAATGATATGAAATATTTTAATATCGTCCGCGTTTTTGAGTATAGTAGAATTACTTATGATATATATAAGTCAGACAATGAAAACAAGAAATATGCATGGTCCAATGTGGGATCTTTGGGGAAGTCCCGACTTCAACATTTCACACGACTCGAAATTACAGTTCTTAATTGTTTCTCTCATCTCAAGTCACTTACTGGCATAGCAACTGGCTAATTTTTCATGCAAATAGCAAATTTTTAGTCACTTGAAACGTCAATCGACTCGACTAGCGTAATCGGGGTGGTTAACTGGTTTTTCGTGGCCCAAATTGAATGAATTGCGCGTCAACGAACTTTGGTTTCTACAACAACATTTGCTGATTGCATAGTTTCATTAAATTGTGGAGTTCCTTGGTGCATCAAGAAGGCCGGATTTAACATCATTTGATTATTTTTTATGGAGTTATTTGAAAGGTAAGGTGTATGTTAATCATCCACAAACAATTCAACAATTTAAAAACAACATTCGAGCTGAAATTGAGGTCATTGATCCGCTTTTATTGGAAAAAGTCATCGACAATTTTGATGTTCGGATGCAGGCCTGTAGACAAAGCCGGAGTGGACATATGAACGTTATTGTTTTTCATACACCTTATCAATAAAAACTTTTAACTTTTCATCCTAAAATGTGTGTTTTATTTACAAATGGTAAAAGGACTAACAGCTGGCCCACCCTGTATATTATCACGGGTGTACGCATTCACTACAGAGTACTTATATAAAATTTTATAAATTTTCTTAGATAAATTAGTTCTCACTTAAAATTTGTGTTGTTCAATTTAACAACTTTTATGAGTTTCTATTTCACAGTGACCAAACGGGAATCGCGATGACTCGAGCTTTTATAAAATTTCAATTTGTATACTTATAAAAGCCGTTTTTCTGCAATCCGGAATTCTATTGATCACTAGGAAATTTATGAGTCTGCCAACTGACTAGTCGAAAAAATAATAAATTCATTTTTCAGATCAATTTATCATTAAACCGTGCTTTCGTGTTTTCTGTTAATTTGCGATTTTTGGCATAAAAGTTTATTCATTTAAGTTAATATTATAGGTTGGCGCAAAAAGTCCGTTCTAGTGTGAAAGTTTAATAACTTTCTTTAATTGTTTTTTTTTATTTTTATCTTCAGAATTTTGTAAAGAAGTCTTGGGAAATTTATAATTTTGTTATAAAAACCTACGGTCATTTATTTTGACGCCAACTGGGACTATTGCGAAGGTCCGTACAGAGAATTGTTAAGAATGTTCTCATATAAAATTCCGCTTGTGCAATAATTAAGAGAACGACCGGAAAAGTTGAAGAAAGTTTCGATTTCATTCACAATTTAGCAATGAGCGATTAAGATAATTTTCAATTAAATGGCTTCGTAAACGAGCAAAACTGTAGGTTTTAGGCAACAGAAAATCGAGATCAATTGATCAGCGAGTATTAAACCCACTTATGTGTACTGTTTGGTGCGAAGTGTCACCTGAAAAGATCTTTGGCCTGGATTTCTTCGAAAATGAAGTCGACGCTACAGTTACGATCATTGGTGCTCAATACCGACGATGTTTGAAATCTTTTTAATGGCAGCTGTACGAAATCGTTCAGATTTGTGATGCCAATAAGATGGCGCTATATTACATACTGAAATAGACAAAATGGCTCTTTTACTAGACAAATTTTGGCGAGCATAAATGTTCAAAAACAAGCCATTTCAATAATCGGCTGCGTTCACCAGATTTAACCGCTCCCGACTATGTCGTGATAATGTCAAGAGTGTATGTCAATAAACCAGCGGCCATACCAAAATTAAAAAACAACGTTCGAAATGAAATCCTGGCCATAACACATGAAATTTTGAGAAAAGTTATGAAAAATGTGTTAGAAAGAAACTAAATTAGATACAAATTCATTTTATATCTTTAGTTTGTAGCTTCTCTGACAAAAAGCTCACAAACCCCCTAAAACGTCAGGATCACACTAAATTTAAATATTAATCTCGTAAACTTCATTTCATTTTTTATACCATACGATTTTATTGGCTGTAATTCAAATATATGTAGTCATTAGTATTTTATGATTTTAGATGTAATCGAATTTTGTGCTTTTCTCAAGAACATCATTTTGTATATAAACAAAATATGTGTCATATAATTTTGAAACATTTTTATAATTATTATGAAATTATTTGGAGTATTCGCTCTAAATTACAAAATATGAAAATGTTTTTATATGATGAATCAGTTTATAAAACCAATAATATACATTGGATGGATTCCAATAAACCCAGTGCTGGCCGATATATATATATATATATATATATATATATATATATATATATATATATATATATATATATATATATATATATATATATATATATATATTTATATATAGAGTATGTTATATGTAAATCTGCCTACTTATAATGATAAATTTAGTCCATTTAAAGATTGATAGTAATTAGCAAAAATAAAACAAGGCCGCAAGTACTTAACAATGAACTTATTTCTTTTTAATAATATAATATTGTTATTAAATTACCTGGAGGTACAGGGTGCGGCTATCTCTACGTCAAGTCATTTATTATTAAATCGCTGATTATTAATTTTAATTTAACAACATAAAAACAATTATAATTAATTATTAATAATAATAATAATTTTTGATTTCTTTTTGTTTTCACCATAATTCCACGAAACAAATTTTTCTTTTACTAATTTCACTTTACATTACATTATTTTAATAAAAAAATTCACTTAAACTATTTTATTTAAATTTAGTTGCACTACAATTAATTATTTGTTAGTAAATATTATATTATTCACCTAATTTGAGCTACATTTAGAAATTGTATGGGGTTTTCTATTCGTACAAAAAAAAAAAAAAAATTTAAATTCACAATATATAAAATTAATTAAATATTTAAAATAAAACGGAAATAAAATTTTGTATTGATTTACAATTGTCATTGTGTTGTGTATCGGAAAAAAACTCGTTCACTAATGTAATAACGTATTTTTCCATTTTCTTATAGTAAATATATTGAAGACTGACGAGGGTTTACAAATATTTTTTTTTTTATTTATTTACCACAATGAATTATTAAACATTCATTGTGATAAATAAGCTTTTGTCTTTCGGCTCATTATTTTGTAGGGTCTCTTTAAATAAAATTAAAATAATAACAATTAAATTTGTTTTTCATTTTGCTTTCGTTTTTATGGCTGTTATCAATAGAAAAGGAAATTAATGCTTGAAAATTATCCATTTTTCCAGTTGAAATGGTTTTGTTTACATTTTGCTTTTTAACCATCACATCGCACTACTTGTGTACTAGAACACGATTAATTGTTATTGCATGGAATTACGATATAAATATTTAAATTGTTACGTTTTAAGTGTTACATGGGTGTGTCTCCCGTAACAACTTTTAAATACAATTTCGATCAGCGATCAAAGTTCATTGCAATTGGCTTTACCACGTTAACGGTTTTATACCATAATCTGGTGTACCATAAAGAAACAAATGATATCGAAGGATTAACATAAATGATGTTGTAACATTTGAATTTAACCTTTCGCATTTATTATTTTGAACCAAATTATTTCGTTTTAAAATGAACTTTCTCGTTTTTATTTTAATAGTTGCTATTAAAATGAAATTGGTTTTTTATATAAACGAATATCATTTTTAATGAAAGTATGTATACATATTTATGTACCCTTAAGTAAAAAATAATAACGACTAAATTGGTTATATATTTAAATATGAACGCGAGCACTGTATATAAGTATATAGTATGTATATAAGGTACGAAAATATTCTTTACAATCGGGTTTAATTTAATTAAATCTGAATCTAAAACAGCAACAACAGCAAAAAATCAACGTAATTTTAAACCCACAGAACCAAAATTGACTAAACAAAAAATTATAATAAAAAAAGGAAAGAAAACATAAAAAAAATAAACCTTCCATTATTATGTCTGCCATTATTTAATGAGAGTGTTTCGAAAAATTTGTGTGTGATAATAAAAAAAAAATGAATTAAATATCGGGCGTAAAAACAATGTACAACAAAATATTTTTAATTGAAATTGATAACACCGTAATTTCCGATAATTTTGTTTAGCCATTTTAAAATTTTTTCATAATACATAAAAATGATAAGGAAACATGTTTATAAAACTGGAAATTTCACAAGAAATTAAAGTTCCGTTCGCTTTTTTCTTTGTTTTTGTCAACTTTATATAAATATGACAAAACAAAAGAATTACAAAAATAATAACATCTCGTATTTTATTATGCTATAGACATTATAAATTTTTTCACCTTAAATTTTAATTAAACTTTTAGATACTTTTAACATACTTTTAAAAATATTTATTTTCATTTAAAATTTATAAAAAAAAAAATTCTTTTAGAAACCATCTTCACACTATAAATTTTATCTTTTATCATTTTATCGGTATAATATTATTTTGAATAGTTTATTTTTGTTTAAATTTATAATAAAAAAAAAAAATATTTTATTTAGAATTTTAATTAAATTTTTTATTTTATTTTATAAATTTTTCTATATCGATAGCAAATATAAATTTAAGCCCCGATGTAAAAATATCGAGGGAATATAGCAAACTAAAGTATAAAAAAGACCGTCTAAAATAAAAAGGATACAAATTTTTTTGAAGCAAAAAAGTAAAATGGAAAAACTGTTTTCATTACATATTTTTTTATTGTATTGTACGAGAAAATTTCTAAACGCGAATACGATACTAAAAATTGTCGTTTGGTTAGAGCGAGGCAGATTCACCCCAAATATATAATCATATTTTAAAAAAGAGAAAGTTGCAAAATCGAAAAAATATCTGTTTTTCGACATCGAATTTGTGTGTATTTTATTATATTTTATTTGTTCGATAAAAAGAGATACATATAAGATTTTATTTAAAACGAGGAAACTATATATAGGTATTTGTTTTATAAGAAAAGAAAAATCTGATTATCAAGAAAAACATTTCCACTATGTTTTTCTTATTTTAGATTGAATGGCGCCGGCGATTTTACCGACAATCACAAAAAATATATATTTGTATGTATAAGTATGTAAAATACTAAATGGAAATTTTTATTTTTCGTGTATACATATATATATTATTTTGTGTATGGGAATTTTCCTGTTTTGTGATACATAGAATTTTTATTTTTATTTTTCGGGGGTTTTTACGAATCTTTTATTGTTATTCTTATATTTACATATATAGTTTCTTTTGTTTGGAGAGCTTAAGCAATGAAAATGTAATGTAAACCGCAATGTGCACAGATTCGTAATTGTTTCGAGTTGTCATATGTATGTTATATTTGTTTCTGCAAACTAGATCAAAATATTTTTATTCATTTTTAAGTTTGGCTATGAATATATGAATAGAGTTTCCTTTCTTATTTGCTTACTCACATTATAAAAAATGTGATAAGGCGGAAAAGTTATTCTTATAGCTGTATGTATATCATTGTCCTCCACAACTCTCTGTATTATAATGTACAATATACTTATGGATATTGTAGAAACATCATTGAGTTGTCAATATTATTTTATGTATCATTAATAAAAAATTATTTGAAAAGTTAAAAAAAAAATTATGAGATGAAAAAAGATGTAGAATTTTGTTGTTGAATATGCCGATATTATTAAAGTGGAAGTTAAAGTATTACATTTTTTATTAGATATTATTAAGGAATTTGAATAGTTCTTGTGATATACAGTAGCTCAGACGAGAGCTTTTTCAATAGGGCTAAGAATTCGAAGTACTAATGTTGTGGAAAAGTACGCAAAATTCATGAGAGTTTGCAAATATTTTCTTAAAACGGGAGGGCTTTGACCTCAAACGTACTTTAATGTCAACTGTCTCTATATAGTATTTCGTTAAATAATAATACCCGAACACCGATAACAAAAGTCAGACTAGACGTAAGTGCAATAAACCAAATTTCCTTTAACGAACTGGATTTTGCATATTCGATTCATTTGCTATAATAAATTTTTGTATGGGAATCACATAAAATCTACATAATATTTGATGTTTATTCACGTAAATTATGTGAAATTATTGTTTGTTCAGTCGTATATAGCAAAATACATAAATAACATTCATTTTGTAAGTGTAGCAAACTACAAGTTATTAATTATTTTTATATTTATGATTTTTTTTTATTGGTATGGTTTTTCAAATAAATCGGAATATTTCAAACCTCCTCTGAATTTTAGTCCAATGGTAATCTTTTAAATGGGTTGGACTTGAAGTTCCAGAACCGAATGTTCCAGGCGTAAAATTCCAAACCCAAAATTCCAGGACCCAAAACTCCAAAACCCAAAATTCCAACATTGAAAAATTCCAAATTTAAAATTCCAAAATTGATTTTTAAAAAATTCCGCTCCAATTTACTTTCCTGAAAAATAATAATAATAATTCGCGTCTTTTCGCTCTCTTGTTAGAAAAATAATTCAGTTTATAGGAAATAACAACCCGATAGGAATGGGAGTATAGGATCGGGTTGATCAGTCGGGGTCGCTGCACTCTCTACTTAGTAAAAACAATTTTTTTTATAGGAATTTAAAAATCGATAAGAGCGGGAGTATGGGATCGGGTTAGAAAAAGATTACAGTTTTTAGGAAGTAGATAGTTTATAGTAGATGATGTTATTGGTATGAGTTGCCTATGGTATGAGTTGCCTATGGTATGAGTTGCTTATGGTATGAGTCCGGTATGAGTTGCTCTAGTATGAGTTGTCCAGGTATGGTTGCAAAAGTATGAGTTGCCTGTCACTTTCGTATTCGTGGTTTCAAACCAATTAGTTTAGTTATTGTAGTTAGGTATTGTAAATAAAACAATTAGTATGTTAGATTTTTATTCTATTTTTTAACTATTTTTAGATAAATTAAACAATATTTCATTGAGCATAGAACTACATATACTCATCTCGGCGTAACATATGCGTACATATGTTACGTTCCATTTGTTCAACCCGTACACAATATGCCAATGGGAAATGTAAAGTATCATACCGTATCATATTACCCATTAAAATCACAAGAAAATTTGTTTAAAGTTTCCTTTAAAAAATCGCAAATTTGTTAATTGTGAATCTAATTAATTAATTTTTTTTTCTTAAAATCAACACGGATAGGTGATACTGGTAAGTAAACTGTTGATGTACATTTAATCATAATTTATAATCTTAACTAAACCATAAATAAATGTAAGTAAATGTAATGTTTATTTTTATGATTTAGAGGCATGGAAATTGTTGAATCGGTAAGCAACAAAGGTACACGTTGCCTTTATATGCATGGTTATCAATATTATTTTGGTTATTCTGAAAAAACCAACAAGCAAATCTGCTATTGGAGATGCGCCAAAAGAATTTCCTTTCGATGAAGAAGTTCTGTTAAAACTATTATTAATTCAGATGGGATCTGTAATGTATTGAGCGCTAGATGAAGTTATCAACTCGAGGTGCAATGTAGTACGTTGAACCAACCGGTATTCATCTTGTTGGGAATGACCTCTAACCAATTTAGATATAGTCAAAATATTGACTATTGTTGTTATTGTATTGTAACAGGTTGTCTCTGTCTGACGTCTCCGTGATATGAGACAAAAATTTATAATTAAACTTTATAATAATTAGAAGCAAACCAATTAGACATTAGAAGTATCACCGTTATACGAAGACGAAGCCCATCCGCATATAATTTCGGAAACCGATAGAACGTTATTAGACATAAAAATATCGGAATTGTTGTGGGTTACGTAATAGTCTGTAAATTATTAAGTTTTGTTCTAGTGGTTTTTATTAGCTTTCGGACCAGGCTATATAATTAGTGCATGGTTTTTTTGCTATAGTCCTGGATACACATATAGTGTTTTATTAATACAGCTCATTGCTTTAAGTAACGTTTTGGTAAGGACATCCGAGCGCTCGAGATCCAGACTAAAACGGTAAGTAAATATAGTTCAATTTTTCTATTTTTAATTTTTTTTTAATATTTTGGTCAATTCCCGATATGAGTATTCAAACTTTCGTTGATAAAGCCTGTATGTAAAAAGCTTAAAAAAGAGCATGTTTTATACTAATGTTTAGTCCTTAATTAACTTTATTTAATACACTTTTGCGTTTCCTTTCGTAATTGTTAGGAAACCATAAATAATGTTACGTTTCTAATTTCGTTAGGTATTGCGAGATGAAAGGGAGCTTTGATGACTTTTATCACATAAGTAATCTTATTTCTGGTTGTCTTTGTACCCACCCAAAGTACCGTGATAATCTTTCAGGCCCAAATCTAAAAGGAATGTTTCATCCTTTACCAAAAAAGAACACATGTTACAAATCCATGAAATATCCGTCCAACCATTACAAGATGAACATGATCCTCAAATAATAAATTAAAGAAGTGTGCGAAAACAACTGCTTTTTTACCATCACAGATTATTCGAACCGTTGCGGTGGAGTGTGAGCCAAATGCCCGTGAGTATCTGCCAAATAAAAACGCACAGAAAAAGAAAATTTCTCGAGTACATTCTAGCGTTAAAAAATATAATGAACCGAAATCGCATACCAAACGAATTAAAATATTTCGAGGGCGAGCTGTTTGTTTTATGTGAAAAAACATTCAATAATGATGAAAAAATCATCATTTTAGGAACACTTCCTAGTTTCAAATTTTTATCGCAATCACCGATATGGATAATGGATGGAACTTTTTACATCGTACCAATAATTTCTTGACAACTGTTTCACCGCTTAGCAGTTGATTTTAATATTAAATTAACTCCACAAGTCATTATAACTGATTTGGAGGAGAATCCAAAAATTAAAGCTAACCAAAAAATACTGAAATTCAGAAGAATTCTCGATAAAAGTTCGAATGCGTAAAGCTTTGGCTTTTTACCACCCGACTGCATTCCCCGATATTTCACACAATTCGAGCGCAAAAAATGTTTCATTAACGAAACAGCCAAGTATAACCCAAATTTCTGCTCCATAAATGAATTCATCATAAGCAATTAACCAAAGACTCAAAACTCAGTCGAAGCTTGGCATAGACGGATAAAAGTTATCGTAGAAAAAAACAAACACAGTGGATTATACAAAATTATTCGAAAATTGAGAGCAGAAATAGTCCTCTCGCACAATATATAAAAAAGATGGAAGCAGGTGAAGTAATAAGTCCTATTAACAAAAAAAAACTTAAATTTACTTAAATTTTTGGAATAATGGAAATTAAATTTTTATTTTTTTTTTGGAATTTGGGGACAACATTTTAGGTAAATAGCAAATGAAACAAATCCAGATGGTTGGGCTAGATTTTACATGGTCTTTCGAGATCTTGAATTGGCAGTTTAGCCGATAAACCAAGACTTCAGAAAAAAACCCACCGTCATCGATAACGTTTTAATACCCTGAACCTCTCTTCGACCGTTTACCAAAGATAATAATATGAGAGCCAATCTAACTTCGGAGGTAATACTAGCAACGAAAAAAGTTCCCGCAGCGATACGGTACAAGAGAAAATATTCACGAGGCAAGACGTTTGCGTCAAATATATCAGAGTGGGCATCAATAAAGCAGGTTATGGATTACAATAGTTACTCGAATGAGTATATACAATTGAAGCTTACTCAACTAACTGGATATGGAGAAAATTGAAAAAATGCACACTATCGAACTAGTGCTGACAAAAAAAATTAGTTCAGTAGTAAAGACGATAAAAATAAAATCCGAATTCTACACTGCTCGTCAGAAATTCCGCCGGACTCTTGAATTGATGTCAATCAATATTTATTTGGATGAGGTGGAAATTGATCAAATTGTTTGGCCCGTTCGTATACTTGGCCTTAATCTCATTGAGAACGTGTTAGGCCGTCGTTTAAGGCAAAGAGAAACCTTTGATCATCTTCAATCAGCTCTCCTTTTTTAAATGAAGCAAATTATTTTTCTTGTGATTGTAATTTGTTGTTGGATAGAACTTTCTTTTTGTTTACCAGGAAATAGAGTTGTTGACCCGCGGACCGTGGATCTTTAAGGAGGTAAACGTTAACACAGTTAACTGGTGTATTAAAAGGTGCTTATCAGGATAATGCTCATCAGGTAACCGCCCTGCATTTTGGTTAACGGGAGAATTCAAAAGTCTGCTTAAAAAACATGATAGATTCTTTAAACTGGAGCGGAGGTATTCCCATAACAATTACATAACAAAGAGACAGAGATCAATTAGTGCTTTAATAGAGAAAAAAATTAAATTTATCAAAAGGGGATTTTGTGAGGATTATGTTAGGCAAAATATTGATAAGCCAACGAACTGCTTTAGGTAGCCCTAAAGAAAAAAATCGGAAACCGTTAAATCGGGCGAACGCGGTGGCCAGTTAAAATCAGAAAAACGCGATATTATTTGATCGCCAAAAATTTCGTGCAGGAGAGCCATAGTTGGACGAGCTGTGGCTTCATCTTGTTGGAACTACAATTCTGGATTTTTCTCTACCTGCCTTAAAAAATGTTCAATCATTGCCCGATTGTCCAATGATCCTTTCTGAAGTAATTTCAAACCATACTGTAAATCTAAGTAGATGCATTTGATTTTCAACAATTATTCTTGGATTTTGGGTGCCCTATGTTCTGCAATTTTATTTATTCACGGGACCATTCAAGTGAAAATGGGCCTTATCGCTCATTATGAGTTTGTGAATAAACTCGTTGTTTTCTAGGCACAATTCTTCAAAACGGCGACTATATTGAATGCGTATTTGTGCATCATTTGGTTTTAACTCGTGAACCAATTGAATCTTATATGGGAAAAGGTGTAACTTATGTAAAATTCTTGGCAAACACCGCCTAGAGATCACCAACTACTGAGAACGTCGCATTGTGGAAGTTTCGGGGTTTTCCTCAATACTCGCTTACATCCGAGCAATTTTTTCATTATTTCAAACTGCATGAGATCTTCCAGCGCGCACAAGGTCATATACAGCCATTTTTTGCCGAAATCGCGGAATCAATCGGTAAATTGTTGGAGCGCTAGGTGCATTTCGAATATGAAAGAAATTTCGATATGATCTTTGTATCTGAATAATCGAATGCTGACTTTCAAAATAAAATTGAACAACTATGGTTCTTTGTTCTGTACTGAGTCTTTCCATCATAAAATTATGTTTAGAATAATCTCGATCTTAATTTGTTAACATAAAAATTATTTAAAATCTAAGTAAAAACAAAATAAAGAATTTGGACAAAAGACATTATAAAATCCGTTCAACCAGAATGAAGATCTCTAAATCGGTCGATTAATTAGAAACAATGTGTATCGATTAAAGCAAAACCCTAATTTACTAAGATAACGTCTATGATTTAAATAAATCGATTTCCTTCGTTTTCGATTACAAATAAAAAATCGACATTCATGAAATATATACGAGTACATATGTGTTTACTCTTAATGTTCTGTACAACAATAAAAACTAAAACTTGAGAAATTGAGAAGTTAATAAAAATTAATTAACATCCAATCGATAAATCTATTTTTAAGAAAATTATTACGATTCAATTAAACATTTGTGTTTTATTTTTATTACATTTCTCAAAATATAAATCAATATATTTAATATAATAAATGTAAGAGTGTGATATTTCGCTTGGTTGCTGGTTAGCTCGATTTTCACAAATTATTTTTTTATTTTCCAGTTTTTGTCATATCCTGGAGGGATGATATATAATTTTATAAATATTATTATATTTTTGTTCAACAGTAGCAATATAGTTTTTATTTTTTTTTTAAAAAAAGGGAAACAATAAAAATTATTTTATAAACTTTTTATTGATAAATATACTCGAAGTTATATATTTTATGCACTGCATTGTTTAATACACATATCGCAGTTTTATTATGCAATTTTATTTAGTGTTTCGCGCGAGATAATGCATAAATGCTCATATGTTCATATAGAAATTAAAAATTTATGAATTTAACCTATATACTCGTGCTTGTTTTATCGTTGAAGTCATGAATTATGGTTTCAAGTTTTTATTAAACCTCAATAATGCTTAATAATCGAGTGACAATTTTATAAGTAAGCTTTTATGATTCGAAGAGTGGTATAAATTTTTGTTATGACACATTTAAAGTTCAAAAGCAGAAGAAAAATATCAGAACTTCACATAAAATTAAGGAAGCTTAATGAATTAGCTTGTTACGGACAGTTTTCAGTTGGAATAATTATTTCGCATATAAGAGTATGGGGAGTTGGGAGTTATGTATTTGCAAATATTGTTTTATGCTATATGGTATTTTGAATCTACTGGAACTGCAGATTGAGAGCGATATACGAATATTTTAGGGAAATGTGTTCAAAATCTACAAGTTACGTCTACGAGGACTATTATTTTGAATACTTTCTTCTTATTGAAAATTCTCTAAGCGTAAATTAGAATATAAAGCAAGTAATTATATAAACTTGTATGACTTCAAAGTCATTACTGCTTTAATTTCCGGAGGGCTAGTTATACAAAATTTTTTTTCGTAATAGAATTAAAATAATCCCTTCTATTTGTAAATTAATCTTCAAATCTTGGTTCTAGTTCATCATCCCTGAATAATTTGAAAATATTTATTTTTGATTGCTTATGTTCTTTTAAAAGACTAAGTAGCCACTTATGTATGTAGGTAAATGTTTTTTCTTTTTACAATTACCGTGTACCTAGAGTAATGATTAATTTTACCTAATTTAACAGAATAAAACTTAATTTACGTAATTAGTCTAGTTAATATATGTATTATGTAATTAATCAGATCTAATTTACTGATATTGTAATACTAATAATAAATTTACTTTGATGATTGTTTATTATATATTATTAATAAAATCGATTATTATTTGAAAATTGAGCATAAGTTAAAAATAATAATTTATATTATAACAAACGACAAGAAACACAAATTTATATTTTTATATTTAAGTTATATTGGATTAAATTAAAATTTAGATATAAAGAATTATATATGCGCGATAAACAGATTGCATTAGAAGACTATCAGATTTCATCGCTCTTAAATATACCGAGTAAACAATTGAAAACTTCCAAAACGAATTATATCTAAGTCGGAAGGAAAAATGGAGTAAATATGTTGTGACCAACACCCGATTTTTTTTATCACACAAGTATAGAAAGATCTCGAATACACCACACTTAAAATTTAAAAAGCTCTCAATGATGATCTGGATCTCCCAATTAATAAGTTTTATCCCGAAAAATGTAATCTGCTTTGACAGTAGACATGCCAAATTTAGGTGAAATAAGTTTGTTTTTATCAAATCTCGTCATTTCCGGTCAAATTTTTAAATTTGGCCTAACTAATTTAGTTTGAAATTTGTTTGTAATCGTTTTGCAATATCAAAATATTTGCAAAGGGGCTACCACTTCCTTTATTTTATACGTAACAGAAAGTTTAAAAAATTAGAAGAATTATTTTAAATGTCAGAAATACTACATACGATGTTTTTGCTACTTTGATGTAGAAATCAATGCTATCTTTGATAATTTTACTGTTTAAATAGTGATCTGTATTGATTGTCAATTTTTTAATTTGCAGCTCAATTTTTAAAATTTCAATGAAAACTAGATTTTTTAGAAATGAATCTCTGTTTTGTGTTATTAATATTTTGTAACCAAATTTGATACAGCAGGCTTTTCCCAAACATTATTGAGTCCCGAACGTTGTCGCACTCATTTTACATTCTTTGGCTAGGGACAGAATATTCATCCGTTTCGTCCCGTTTTTATATCAAAACGGAAGTACTCGTATTAGACAGAATAAACGGACTCAGAGGGAAAAACTCGGATGTTTTTTTAATAAATAAAAATTATATGGAAAGACGGGTAGGAACACAAAATGGACGGAGCGGATGTATTCAGTCCCTAGCTTTAGGGACTTTTGTGTTGAATGTTAAGGTTCGTTGCACACTTCAGCTATGTTTTACGACTAATGTATGCTAATTTCTTATTTTATGGCTTCCCGTTTTTATTTCCAAAACTCAAATAAGAGAAACATTGTAAATTACAGGATCAACCATTATTTTCGCCTTGGAGCTAAATAATTAGCTCACATAGGCGATGTTTCCTCCAGGAATTCGGTTTCACTTATTTCTGCTTTGCAGAGTAAACCGAGAAGCTATTATCTCAAAACATAGCTCACTTCGCTTAAAAAAAACATAGCTGAAGTGTGTAATGGGCCTAAAACTACTCTGTTTTGTATGGAACCAATACAGAGGGTGTTAATTGGTTTGATATGAATGCAATTAAGCGGCAGTCAATGAAGTATCACTGTCATACCATATACATATAGTGTTTGCAATTACAATAGCATTCTCGAAGAGCGACTTTATGTTAACCTCCGTCAAATTTTTCCTTGCAAATTAAACACACAGACAAATCGTCGCCTTCATATTTTATGTGTTCACCTGCGAAATAAAAATGCTTATCTCACATCAAAATTTGACGCAGAGATATCAACTCATGCATATTAAATTTATTTATTTTTTCCAAATACGGAAAGAATTGCTTGACTTTTTATAGACAAAATATTATTTAAAATGACACTCACAATGTTTACGACTTGTTAGTCATGTGAAACAAAGAGAAGTTGGAGTTCTTGTGTTGTACCATAAGTAGAAGCAAGATTTGAATTTTTGCTGTTTGGCCGTTGCAATCTGATGGGTAGACCAACCAAACTGCCAAGAAAGAACTTGTGGAAGTTCTCATTTTTTGTAAGGGGTGTGCTTCTTTACACAAGTATTCTGGGGTTAAAAATGTCTTTACGTAAATGTTATCTGGTACTTTTCAAAATAATTGCAAAAGGATATAGCTAATATGGAAGGGACCACTTTAAGAAAATATCCAGAAAAAGTTTGGAGATAGACATCATAAAGGTACTGTTTATATTCCGCACATTCGCTTGAATCGACGGGATGCTGTAAAACGGCCAAACCGCAATTTTTTGATATTTGCTATTCAGACATCGTAATTAAATCCAGAATATTGACAAAAATGCATCCTCATCAATTTATCAGGCTATGCAGGCAGTTGATAATAATGCAGTTTGGTTACCTCAAGGTTGAATTTTTGTAAAAAAAAATTCATTCTGGAGTCATGCTATGATAAAAACATTTTCAACCGCTGATCCACCCGAAAATTTATTATTAGACTTGCAATCGGAGCTTGGTCGGTGTTGCATGACTTCGGATTGCGGTGCTCAAATAGCACGGAATAATACAATGGGAGGTTTTGAGATTGCCGTTTATCACTTCCATGGATTGCAACAAGTGTCCGGAAAATATATTTTTAATCGACGGCCATCGTCAAAATTAAAGCCTTGGGTAAGAATAAATCTTTATTTTAGGCTTGGTATAACAATCCAAACCATCCAAATTCCATTTGATTGCTTGGAAATTGGTTGGACAGTGCAAATCGATTTCTTCTCGCTGTCTGCGATGGGCACATAAAAGATTTATACAAGATCAATGCACGGTACCAGTTAACATGGTGTGAATCAAATTCGAAATAGTCGAGGTGGCATCGGCGCAAACTAATGAAAAAATTGTTTACAATGAATTGACAATGGATGTTATTTGAAATGATGAGTATCCGAGGGAATCAATTCAAATGTCAAAATATACTGTATCACCTGAAATTCAAAGTAAATTCGTCTATATTTAGTTTTACTTTGTTATTTAGGTCGGGTTTTATTTCGCTGGTGTCGGCTACTTTGCTGAACACCGATAATAAATTGTCATCGATTGGCATTCAAAGAAGATGAGTTAAAATATTCTTCAGACCGATTTTATTTAGTATCAAGGTATAAATATCAGCTGATGTTATGTCATTTACAGTATAAACTGGTGTTAGTAAAAGCTCTTTTAGATATATAAGAACTTGTGCCTCCCCAACTTTGTCCATTTTTTCGGCAAGGATCGATGTTAGTTCATCTTTTGTCACCTATAAGTCTTCTCATGGAATACCGTTACTTCATGAAAACGCTTTCAATACCAATACAAGAGTTTTGCCAACAGTCCGATTTTAATTTTTCCCGGTTTTTTTATGGTATGATTTTCTCAGAATTTTATGTTTTTTACCTTTTCAATATAATAAAGTCAGTCGTGAATACCCTGTATGAAGATTAGGTTTTACGTTAAAATGCGTCACCCACTTTTTAACCAGAAAAATTAAAAGTAGGAGAGGCTAGTCTATATATAGTTTTATAATTCCATTTGTAGTTGATCTGGATTAATATTAAACAATTGCTACATTTCATGATGCTCCTTGATCTGGATCAGTTCAAATTTTATATGGCAAAGATCCAAATTTTTTTTCGAATCACAAATTTTGATTTCAAATCTAGTGGTCGTTAGAAAAAGCTCTCCTTTGAAAACTACCGCTCGGTAAATCGATTTCCGCAAAATTTTATAGGAATTAAAACATTTTTGGACCAGTCAACTGGTTTGAGCCGTAGAGAGGTTACATTTTCCTATAAAAACAGTGACTGTCAAAAATTATTACATAAGCGGAGAGTTCTTGGAAAAACGGAAAAGGTTCTGTGACAGACATTACTTTCAGTGTTCACCAAATTTATGGACTGATTTCAGGACAAAGGCAGGCACTATCTCAAAAAATATTTTTTTATTAACTTCGGCGATATAGCGAATGATGAATTTGCAAATATTTCGAGGTCGAAAATTGTCATGATTAATATACAACTTAAAATAAAGTTACATCACAAAATAGATACACTAGATATCCCGGAGCAACATTGAAATAATTTCTCAGCTGCAAGAAATGATTCATACTGCAAATAATTATAATTCCAAGCTTTAAATACGCCCTACACAATTTATGTAACACAGAGTAAACATTTATCATTGAAGCCGACCAGAGGCCTTTTGACGAATATTTTGTTGGGAACCTTTTCAACATTTCATAAGCAAAAAAATGTGTTCTTTAGAACTCACCAAAGAGAATTAGGGTATTGGTATATCTACCGCCATGCTTTACAGACAGAAACCACTATGTTACATACAGTACTTGCTCGCACTTATAATCGGCCTACCCTGATTCTCAAACTAACGCGCAAGACTGAATGGAAATAAATTCTGGTTAGATGTTACGGTTATAAATCTGATCCCATAGCAGAGTTGTTCGGTTAAGATTAATAAAAATTTGGATTTTGAAGTAGTTCTTAAATTATTTGAATTTATAGTGCGGAATGAACGTACTCCAAGAGGCACCCAACAAGAACTTCGCAAACCGCAGACACTCAAAATGAATGCAGAGTTAATTCGGGGACGGAAAGCTTTCCCAACCTTCCAGTTATAAATAAATAACTGACTGTTCGCAGTAGTTATCGTGTTTTATAAACTTATGAAAAATATTAAATTGAAATGTTAATGACTAGGTGTAGACTTAGTATGCCTTTAGGCACTCTTAACTATTTTCCTAGACATTTTATGCTTGTGGCACCTATCATTTGGTTCAATACGAGTTCCTTACGATGATCCCTAATTTTTATGAATACTTTTAAACAGTCTGTCGGTATACTGCCTTCCAGCCATTTAAATCGGGTGGGAAATTTGCATTTGATCACCCGGTATGTCTAGAACAATCAATTCTTATTCCTTAATTTAAATAAATTTATAGCTGCTGAATAAAAGAATGTTGGGATGAAAGTTTTTCGTTTTCTCTTTAAAAAATTTAAATTAAATAATAAATTAAATTATTTTATATTTTTATCTAATATCATGGCGTTTTTTTGTAAAATTTTTGTTATCGGGAAAATGCCATACGAATTGATAAATTTAATGTTAGGTTTTGAATAAATATTTTATTGTTTAACTATAATTGAACTACGTTAAAAAATTATGCAAACGAACGGTACACAGGCAGACTAAATCCTTAGGTAGGCATTTTTATTTTGGTTTTAAACAGCCAGCGAAAGCTAAAAACGACATTTTAACTGCCTTACATATTATTATACCAACGTCATCTCTATCCGGCTGAGTTAGTAAATATACAAATTATTACGATTAGCGATACAGAATAGAAAATGTTGGGTTTGTAGAAAAGTATTTTTATTACCTTGGATGAAAATCCATCAATAGCAATATCAATTGCACTTTCTCTTCTACCTCTTAAGAACAAATCATCACCAAGAACCTTAAATAAAAATTCGTTATAGGCAATGAAAAATAAAAAATTGTTTGAAAGGGTGTTAATATTAATTGGGTTTAATTTAGTTATGTAATTGAAGCGTTTATTTTTGCTTATGGGGGGGAGGGATGTTTAAATATTCTTTTTTTTTTTTTTGGAAAAATCTTATTTTTTTATACCTGGCCGGGAATATCTTCAATAACCGGATCTAATTTTTCACTGTTTCGCCGAATTTTGTTTCTTAATTCATCTCGTATCACCTTAAAATAAAATAAAATTTTTAACGTTTATTTAAAATGTTCACAAAGTGACGAGTTGATAAAAAAACAAGCTTTTTCATAGTTTTCAAAAAATGTTTTTGGTTAAACTTTGTATATCGAGTTTTAATAAAGCATTGGTTATTTTTGTTGTTCATTGTTAAAATTCGATTATTAAGAAAAATATTACTTAAGTATAACCACTTACCTTTAACGAAAACATTATAAAAAGTAAATTTATATAGTTTTAAAATATTTTGTAATATAATAGTACATAATGGTCCTAATGAAAAAGGCATGAGAAATTTTATTTCGACCTTTCTTATCTTTTCAAGTTTATATGAAACACTTGGTCTAAGTATATTGATTTGTTACGGAAATTATAAAAAATTAAATTAATGGTGTCCATTAATATTATACGAGTTATTTAAGAACTAACACAAAAGCGTTTTATTTTATGAATGAAGCATTAAACGTCTCCAGTAGATAAAATTAATCGAACTAGTAAATAACTACTTGTCGATAAAATAAAAATTGAACTGTATAAAAATAATCATACAAAACCATAAAACTGTGCTTTGTTATTTTTGCGGTTTACATAAAAAATGATGCGATCAAAAAGCCGAGCAGATGTGGGTGATAGAGTTTTGCGAAAAACTGCTTTGTGTATTGACTAACTAATTAAAAACTAAATTAAAATACTTTTATTTTCAACGGCTGGTGCGAATCTACGGTATATGAGTTTGGTACTCAGCTACTCAGCATAACAGATGGTATTTTGTGTGATTTTTACAACAAAACTAAATTATTATGTAATGTATACAGAGTAAACAAAAAATAAATATTTACAAACAAAAAAAAGGGTTCTGCTATAAAAAAATACTTGATTAATTATTGTGAAACAAAAACAAAAATGTTTGGAAAAAAAATTAAATTTTTTTAACAGCTTTCAAAGCTTATAACATTTGGATTTTATGAAAATAAAAATTTTAAATGTTTTTTCTTTTAAAACTTGTATGTCGAGAAAAATTTAATTTTTTTAAATTTTTATTTCTTTTTTGTGTTTAGGTAGAAAATTTCGTGTTTGGCTTGAGGAATTTTTAATATATCGATATTTTTTCAAAATGATACCGACTTGCTACTATGCCCTTTCACACGAGCAACCCCTTTATGAACAATATAAATATTGAAGTTTGTGGACGCACTCCCTGGTGTGATTCACTTCAAGTGGTAACAATTTGTCACAGTGTATTGTAAAAAATCTAATATCACACTCACACAGGCCAGCATTAGTTTTTTAATTTTTTTTTTCATTCCACAGCGAATTGGACTGAAGGTTGGAAAACCAACAAGATTCAGGTTAATACAAAAATGAAGGTGCGTTTAAATGAGTGGCACCTTCGACGCCGAGATGAGACTTTCCAGATTTTATTAAAAATTGTTGTTACACTAAATACACATGTGAGCACAGTTTCATGACAGGCGATCGAGTGACCATTGAAAATTTGGAAGGTTGATTTGAAATTTTGGATTTTCGCCAAATTCTAGATGGTAGTGAATTTTTCGACGTACTATGGATTACACCGATCATAAACCAACGATTGCGGATGCAGACTATGCGGTGAATGTCATGATATGGAAACCGAATGATTCCAAGGCAAGATGTACAATAATAATTTTGCACCACTAAGAAGAACAATTTGGACAACAGAAAAGAAAAAATGTTTTAGACGATGCATTTTGTGTCACAGTTCGATATCAACTGGATACGATAAGAGTTGTAAATATGCTTGTATGTGCTGGAAACTCATTTGCACTTATTTTGCGGCTATCGATTATAATCGAATAGTAACCGCTGCGAACTACTGAAGAATGGAAACATTTAAAAAGTGGGAGTTTAACGCGACAGGCTGCTTTAAATGTCGTTGAAAGTTGAGGAATAATTGGAGTTCGATGAAGCCACTGCAAATGTGGCGATCTACAAGATTTCACTTTACGCATAACACGAATGACTCGAACTTCCGCACGAAATTACTTCGAAATAATGAAGAAGTCAAAAAATGTTGCTAAATTATTCACGCGGATTCTAAATTTGTAATTGTAATTCATGTTTTCGACACCTTTTCGACGTCATTTCCAATAGCATACAATATACGTTGTATTCTTTTGAAAATTACATTGCATGGTAAAAAAGTACTAGCATTTCTAGTTAAATTTGCATCTTCTACAAGAAATACCCTGTAATACAAAATATTGTACGCGTAAAATTGAGTTAGTTTTACAATTTTCTTTTGTTTTTCGTAATGTCATGTTCAAATATATTTCATAGTGAAACGTTTCAAAGTGGACATATTTCGTGATTATTCTGTGTAAATACGCAAGTAAACGGAAAATTAATTGAAATTTTTAATCATTAGCTACATAGTTTACGTTAAATAGAATTTTTGTGGTAAGAAATAGCAAAATAATTGTTGGTGAATATTTTTGGGGTGAAATAATGATTCAAGTTGATATAGATTCATATTAGATGTGTGTCTTCAGTTTATAAATATGCCAATCTGTTGTTAACTATTTGTGGACATAATTTCGTTTTCTCTAAAACTGTCATCGAAAAAAAGTTCTATTTGACACGTTACTTCAAAATCGAAAAAGTTGAAACACATGAATAGCGTGACACACACCTTGGAAACGCGCAAAATCTGTCCGTATTATTTTTGAATATGCGGACGAATAGTTTACTCAGCAGTGGAATTGGATACGGTTGCACCCTGATGATGCATGGTCTACCAACAAATGAACCTTTCAGAGAACAAACAGTGGTCAGAAATCATCCTGAGAAATTTAGCTGATCAAATTAAGGACCATCCGGTTGCAAAATCAATAAAAATTCTTCATGAAGTGACAAAACATACCATTGCTACTGCCGAAGCAGATGACGTTGAGCCAATCAAGGTGGCTGATTAGCCTGATCAACCAAAAGTTAAATGGATTGTCATTCGCTATTTTCATTTTTACACCATGCCGCACCTCTTTTATAAAAAAAATATATTTCCGACGGATCAGACCAGGAAGGTGAAGCACACAAATCTGTCGATGCACAAAACTGATTCCGAGTATAAATGAAGAAATCATTTTCTTTTCGTTTGTCAGTTGAGAGGAGTCTTCCCAGTTGTCGAATGCAAGACGTTTAATCCAGCTGTACGTATTTGAAACACTCATATTTTATATTTATTTATTTAAATATATAAAATTTTGAAAAAATGTGCACCGCATGCAGTAAACTGCATTGAGTTCCAAATAAATTGTCCTTTGTTTGATGTTTTTAAAATGTTGTTGTGATGAGATCAACTGATACAAAAACAACATGAGCACCGAATACTACATAGTCTGCCTGCTCCATACAGCTACATTGTCAAACATAAAAGCACCTAGACCATTCACAGCATACCACAACACAAGAACTGCGCCCACAACAAATACTTAAACAACCGTCTCAACAAATTCTTTGTTCCAACAGTTAAAATTAAATTTCTTTCTTAAACTAAAATTAAAATAACTTTTTATTTCAAATGCGAAAAAACAAAACATCTGGTTGACACCAATCAGCCGGCATTGAAAGCAAATAGTTATAAAGCTTTAATGGAATATATAAATCGTGACGCAGACACGACAAGGTAACCCTTTCAATATGCAAAAGCATTACAAGGATGCTATGGCCATTGTTAGAAAGTATGGAATGACGGATCTTTTTGTCACCATGACCTGCAATCCTAAATGGAAATAAATCATGAAGAACATTGAGCCCTGGCAATAAGTGGAACGTCGGCCAGGCTTGATAGTTAGAGTTTTTCAGCTAAAGTTAAATTATTTGGTAGCGGAAGTTGAGAAAAAATCTCTTTTTAGATCTATGAAGGCAATCGTTCATGTACTGAAATTCAAAAGTTACAATTACCACATGTTCACATTTTAATCATTCTGGGTGATGAATTAAATTACTTACAAACGAAGGAAGACATCGACAAAATTGTTATTGCTGAAATTTCTGACCATGGCTTATTACCTCTTCTCTTTGAAACAGTGTTTGTAACGTGCAGGGGAAATGATGCACAGACTTTCCAAACGAATTTTCCAATCGATATGTTACATTGGGAAATGTCTACGTATATCCCAAGTATAAAAGAAGAGAGGCAGGTGAAATAGAAGTTTTAGTTATATCAACGTTGAAATATGTGGCATAGAAAAATATGAAATGCTCAAACTCAAACACCCTATACCGATCCGATTGCAAGGAGAGTAGAATGTTTGCTTTCGCGTTTGGGGACTGTACGGCTAACTTCCGCGCCACTTCTAGAGATACGACACTTACTGCTTGGTTTAAACTCAACCAAAATGATCCGGATGCAAACCAGTGAAAATACTGGGAAATCTGCGTTCACTTTGTTTGGGACGACAAACAGCATTTTCTAGAAGCAGCGAGGAATAAAGTAATTGGATTTAAGAAGATCTTCTCCTAGACTCTAGCTTCAACAAGAGAAATCATTTGAAGACGATAATATTGAATACGTCCTGTTCAATTTTAAAGAATGAAAGATATTGAGATTCCCAAAAATACGATCTCCTCTTTTATCCCCAAGCAGTCAAGTGTTGTATTTCATAAAATTGTTGGTGCAACGTGAAGATGAAACAGAAAGCAAAAATGTTATTTTCTTGATGATCCTGGTAGGTCTAGGAAAATCTTATTTGTACGAAACACTGATTCGTTATTTTCCCGCAAAAAAGCACTTAATTTTGACTACGACTACAACTGGAGTAGCGCTAATTTATTGAATAAAGGATGAACATGATATTCACTGATGGACATTCTATTTTGAAACTGTCTCGGGATTTAGATTGGAAAGTGATGGTATAGAGGATATTTTTCATGCAAAATGTATTATTATATATGAATGCACTATGAATTTATTCGTGTTCTCAATACAATTGACAAGTTGTTGCAGGAATGTATGCATACAAACGTTCCGTCTAGTGGAAAGGGCATGCTAATTGGATTTCCGGCAAGGTTTAGCTATTGTTACACATACAATGTGGGCTGCGGTGGTTCAGTCAAGCTTAAAGTATTCGCAAAATTGCCACAATTTTTAGAAGTTGAGATTAAGAGATAACATGAAAGGCGTTGATCAAGACTAGGTATAATAATTGCAAGAGCACTTAATTCCTGAAACTATTGAAATTCCAGAAAACTTAATTTGTGGTGTTGACTTGGTGATAGAAATTTTTGGAAAAACAATTTCTTCAAATTAGTTTCTTCTTTGCCGAGAAAAGTAATTTTATGCCCAAATCCAGTGGCCTGATTCAACAATCTAAATATAGGCTTGTTTCCTGAATAAAGTCGAGTTATTTAAGTACAGATGAAATTGATGCGGAAGGTGAAGAAACATCTTAACTTTCGTCTAGAATATGTAACCAATAAATAGATAAGTTCCTTATAGAATCTTATCAGCATGACCGTGATAATAAATCATCACCTATATCCAAATAAAGTAAACGTCAGGTCTATTTCCCACATTTCTTTTTGTGTTGTACAGATTAGGTTTCAATTTAATTTATGTTAGAATTATTAATAGTAACCTACATTTGTATAAGCATAAATCTACTGTAGTACTCGTAATTCCATAAACCTTGAAGATATCATCTTCATTAATTTCCATATTTGTCCCAAACTGAATTACTCATTTTTCGTCTGTAAGCAACATGTGAACAGACATAAGTATTTAATTTTTCTTGTTGTTTTATGTGCTTTGCGTAACCCAATTCTCTTTTCCGTATGCATATTAAGTGCAAGTAAATCCCAGCATGGGTAACCTGCTACATAATAAACGGAAAAGTGAAGAGTTGCAATTGTGGTTGCACCAAATTCTATGTGAAAATTTATACCAATTCGGTTGTACTTTTTGCTGACGCCGAAAGAATATGATTAGTTGACTGTGAGAATATTTCAATTTAACATTTTCTTGTCTCCCTCATTCCCTCTCACCCAGTCAATTAATTTGGTATAAAGACTCAAAAAAAGCAGTGGGAGAGGCACTTAATTTTTGGTGTACTATCTGTGCAGTAGCTCAGCTCGGTCGATAGCTCACTAAGCTATGAAATTAATTTTGTGTTTTTTAAATAAATTAAGTTTGGCTTTTTTCTGTTTAAAGGAAAATTCAAATTTTTTTATTTTTTTGAGTAAGGCGAGACGAGGCCATAAAAATAAATTTGGAAAGTATAATATTCAACATACTAACATAAACCGACCCACATAACAGGGTGTACCTCTGGCTGTCCCACGGGACGGAACTGTGGTTGCTTAAGCACTCCTTTCCTTTTGCCAGAACCGCTCTGGGACCTAAAAATACTTACTAACACCTCCATAGGCCTGAGAGCACTATTTTTTTGTTTTGTTTGTAATTAAGATGATAGTTTAAAACTATCATTATACAACCACGGTTGATTCAACCAGCATAATGGGTGCTTATCAAGGCCGTAACTTGTATATCCCAATCCCCACGACCAAGTACTAACCTCTTCCGACTGAGCTACGGGTTAATACCGCGGGCAGAAGTAATTCAGGTAAAGGCAAATTTTTCTATGAAACTGGGTTAGCCCTAGCTTTAGGTAGACACTAACCCGTTTCAAATATTTGAATTTTATCAATCCGGCTGGATTACATCAACATACACTGATTCTTGAAGTTAGAACTATAGTCATAGAGACAGGCGTGCTCACTGGTTTCATAAGTGTAACATCGGTTTAATTCGCACGATCGCTCTTTCAAGTGTCGATACAGAGTTACCGTTTAAACTTAAACGACGTCAATTTCCTATTAAGGCTGTATTTGTTATAACAACAATGAAGCCTCAAGGTCAAACAATAGATAAAATCGGGATATACCTGTCGGATCCTGTATTTGGACACGAACTATTTTATGTTGCATTCCCTAGAGTTCATCGTCCCTATGGCGTCTAAGTTTCAGTAGATTCAGTAGTAACGTAAAGTTGTAAAGTTTAATCAAATTGCAAAACTTGCATCAACTTACATTTTCATGTTTTAAAAGAAACCAGAATAATTCTTTTGTTTTTTTTGTAGATATTAATTGATTGGTTACAGTTTAAACAAAGTGCCATGGCCAGAAAATGTGTTTGAAATCTTTCTTATAAAAAATATCGATTCTTCTCCGAATCGAGGCTTACTGTTGTAAAATAGGTCGCTAGATGCACTTATAAATTTAAAAACAGAGTAGGCGATAACAAATGGTTGCATGCAAGATGCAAGGGTTCCTTTGACATATTAAAAAAATTCCATCAAGCCAACACGAGAAAGTGTAGTGTAATGAATCGAAAGTGAGTGAAATTAAGTAATTTACTTTTAAAATAATAAAAATGTTTGTGATTTCAATGAAGATTTCTATGGATAATAACTGTGACTGAATGAGTTAATGAAATTTGAAAAAATTGTGTAAATATTCGGTATGATAATTTGTTTGGAATTTTGATTTTTCTTTTAAAGGTACCGTTTTAACATATTGCAATGTTTCGCTTGTTGCCTCGGTGAAGGCTCGCCTTAGACGTGATCTTCTACTTTGCGACAGTGTTTGGGGGCACAGCAGAACACCCTATATTAATGGATCAATAATAATAATAATAGCAATAATGATAATTATAATATAAATAATTATTTAAAGTTGGATAATTATTTATAATTTTAATTGTTATTTATATTTACAAAAACTAAAGAAAATACTTTGGGGTGAACTAAAACAATATTTAAATAATATTTCTATTAAATAATATAAAAATAATTTTGTCATAAAATTGAGCTCTACTTGGTTTATTATTTATTTACTGAGATCGTCAATTGTGAAATAAATTTTGGTATAGTTGGAAGAGCCTTATAATCTGATGTTTGAAATATATTCGTTTTTTTATTGTTTTGTAGTAAAAAATACTTTTTGTGTGTCATATCTAATTTCATTTTCAGAAATGATGGATATACGTTAGGATAGAATAGAACACATTCTAACATCAAAATAATAATAAAATACATCTTTTATAATATATATATAACATAAAAAACAGATTTTTAGAAGAAAAACTAAATCAAAATAAATAAATAGACAGACAAACATCAAATTGATTTTTTGTATTCATAAATCAGAATATTGATTTTATTTTGTTGTAGTAATTGAAAAACATAGACGATCACCACAAAATGAAAAATTACAATATTGTATTGCTTGCAATTAATTTTTTTGGAAAAGTGACAAAATAGCAAATCCATAATAAGCTTATTAAAATCGAAGCACTTTATCCAAACGAAATTTTTTCTCTAAAAAAAATAATTTACGTTTAGCGCAACTTGTGCTTTTATATAGTAAACGAACTTATCTTACCGATGCTAACTAAAACTATTTTATAATTTATTCCAAAATCTAAAGTGGTTGAGATAACAAACTCAATTTATTGTTTAAAAATAAAAATATAATCATAATAATAATAAAAAATTTTAAATTTTTTGATTGAATTAATTTTTTTTTTCACTCTTCCAAAAATTCAATTTAAATTGTAGATTCAAAATGCAAAGAGCTTTTTGAAGTTTTTATTTTATTCTATATGTATAAAATATTTTATAACACAGAATGAGTTGATAATATGTATCATACAGTTCGTTACAGCTACTTAATTCCAATGCAAGTAATGTTCGAAATGCTATTTATTGCTCTGTCTTAAATCCTAATTTTTTTTTTATATTTTGTTACTAAAGCTGAAAAACTATATCCCTTAATTAATAGAACAAAATCATTTGTTAGCCATCACGATTTTAAGTGAAAAAATCCAGCCAAAAAAAGGCCGTCTGCCTTCTTGAGCTCAAAAAATCAAAAACTACAAACTCTAAGAAGCTTACAGAAACTTAAATTTATTGCCAAGGCATTACTTAAATCGCTAAGGTTTAAAAAATACAAAAAAAGGTCGCTTCGGAAAGATAGATAGTTGTTTTGCAACCCCAAAACAGGTGTTATGAAAAGTGTTCCTCTGTGGAATAAAAAATTTTATATCGCAACAAATTTTGACGCTGAGGCCAAAAAGAGTGATGTCCTCACTCACATTGTATTGTATTTACGACTTTTTTGGCTGTTTTTTCTTTTTCAGCTAATAGTCTGTACTTTTAAAAATATAAAGCGCAACTACTCGTTTAAATCCTGACACAGGTTAACATAACCTTGAGAGTGAAGTAGAAAGAGAATGAAACTAAACAACCAAAACTATTTGGAAAATAAATTTCTCCTTTATATTTTATTTGTTCTCAGTTAATTTGTTTATTTCAAGACAAATTTTGACCGAGGGATGCGAATTTACAAAATAAAAATTGTTAATACTCTATGATTTTTAAGGTACACGCTAGCTAACTTCGTTTCAAAGTGCAGTCAATTTTTCAGAGCAATTTTGAGTTAAGACCGTAATGAAATTCAACATATTGGACCAATTTCAGTGCAAGTTCTGTGTTCCTTTTTCTCCGTTTTTTTTTGTTCAGGCCACTCAATGAGCTGGTGAAGTTTCTAACAAAAATAACACGTATACGAATACGGTTCTAATTTGAAAATATGACGGAAATGGGGTTCGTATTCGTGATTTTCACTGTTGCTAATTAAATTGATAAAATAATTCTAAAATTTATTAGGAGAAAATTAAACTGCATTAAATAATTATGCGTATTACAAATCTATGAAAACAAAATTTAAAATTGTTGAGAATCATTTTTCGACGAGTTTGAAAGTTTGTTAAGCCATTATTAGATATTTGGGCAAGGTTTTACAATGTAGGAAATATAGGTATGTCAATGAGGAACACCGTGTAGTAAAAGAGTTATTAATGATGGCTATATGGCAAAATTTTGCCCAAATATCTGATAATGCCGTAAATATTTCTAATAAACTTTTAATTTCACTGTTCGGAAAAACTTTTTCTTCTATATAGTGGAACCTTGTCAAATCTCTAATAGCTGACCCAGCTTAACAAATTATTCTTATTTGCAGTGGAAAACTGCTGCACCTTCAAATTCACCATTCGGAAAAATATTTTTCTACATAATATTCCTCACTGATAGACCTGTCCTTCCCATATAGTGGGATTTTGATCAAACCTCTAATAATGGCTCGTTATTGGCCCACATTGAACAATCACTCATGTTTGCAGTGGGCAATTGATAATAACAAACTCCACCGTTTGGAAAAATCTTAAAAATCGACACTAGAATTAATGACAAATTTAGCACACAGTTTCAAAATTACACTTCCCGTTAACCGTTAATTCTTGTGTGAGCTTGCATTGATCAAAACTATATCACACTTTTCGTAAAATTTATTACCATAGATCAACTCGCAAACAACTACACATTTGCCTTCTCTCAAATTTATTACAACAGCCCACAATGCTTCGAATTATCATCATGTAAAAATAATGAGTCGCTCAAGTTTTATTAATTCAGGGCAATTCATTGCTCTCATTTGTAAAAAAATTTAGAACCGGTTCCTTGTGAGTAAGCTACAAGACCTGGTACAGCATTAGGCCCATGCAAAATTTGTTAGGAATTTAAAACATCTGAGGATGAGTGGTGATGTGATTTTCAAAGCCCGAACTGCAACCTTTTGTAAATATGAATTCTGAGTATTTATTGTCCTATTAATTAGTTTGGCCTCCGAATTGATTTGAGTTCATGACAACTAGGTAGTATTCAAGAATTAGTACTTTACTAAAGAATTTCTGTCTCGTTTGTGACTTTAAAAAGTGAAAATGAAAGTGGTTTTTGTAATATTAGTAAAATTCATTGTGGGTAAAGCAAAGGACATCAGTGCTATAACCAGTGCCAACATTTCGACGTATTTGGAAGTAGGCCAGTATACGTGTGCGCAAATAGCCCAGAAAACAGGAGTGAGCCGATCATTCGTTAGAAAATTTTCGCAAAAATTAACATCTAAGTCTTCTACAAGTCCCAGAAGAAGAGGAAAATGTGGTCGCAATCCTAAAACAACAGTCAGCCAGGACAAATTTTTAATGCTGAAAGCTAAAGAAGATCGAACGTTATCCAGTAAGTCTCTGAGAGGTATAATGCGTAATGTTGGTGCGGAAATATCGGAGAGAACATGGGCTATGTGCAAGACGACCTCAGACGACGGACATTTTACATGGTCTAGAGAGGACTGGAATAAAGTACAAGCAATAAAAGTTCCTCTTTTAATTCTTTTAATAAATTTTAAAGTTACGCTTTTCAATAAATGTCTCTATCAACTTTATCCTTTTCTATTTCTTCATTAAATTGTATTCAGTGACGAGACTATGATGACCTTGACACTACCAATATCCAGGACCGTTCGTACATCAAAAGGAGTAGTAAGTGGGATAATCAACGCGAATCACTATTTAACAGTTCTGCAATCATTATTGGTACCGACTAAGAATAAAAAATGCAATGGGGACGGAGTTTTTATGCATGACATGACAAGGCTCCGTGCCATACGGAGAAAAAAGTCACCGAATATTTCGGATCAACGGCATCCAAATCCTTGATTGGCAAAGCCCAGATATGAATCCCATAGAAAATATCTGTGTTATTATTAAAGAAAAAGTAGCAGAAAAGTGCCCGTACACCAAATCAAAATTGATACTCTCCAAAGCCATCTGTATATAAAAAAGAAATGTGTGGAGTGCAACAATAATGCCGAATAAATTTTCTGGTGATGTAAAAAAGCCGTTAAATCGTAATGGATGGGGTGATGTTCTTAAACCATGGTACAACATGAACAGGTGTATGCAATTTATACAGACTTTAGTAAAGCATTCGACTTCATTAATGATAGGAAAGCGTTGGCCAGTCTGAACTTCTTCATCCCATTTGATCGTACAGCTCTAAAATCCGAAGTTAGATGATTTTATCAATGCAATCGAGGTGTTGAAAAGTGACTTCAATCTCAAATTTCTTCAGGAAGTAAATGTAAATACTGAATTTCCTAAATTGTGATCTTGCCTTGTTTCAGCTATCATGAACGAGAGAGATGCAAGTTTTTAATCGTAAATTGTTGAAAAATCATTTTAAAGCCCTCAGGAAATGGACAAGTAAATCGTCATTTTCGGAGTAAGTCACGTAGTCGTCATATAAGTTCAACATTAGAAAAAATTAATTTATTGGATTTTCACGAATTGTCAAGCCGAATAGTAGAAGCCGACTTATTTGAAGTTCCAAGTGAGGATTTTGGGCCTTTAATTAACTGTCTACAAATATTGAGTGAATCGATGGACAACACTGGTAGACAATTTTTTCGAGCGATGGAACATAATGGTCGAATGTAAATTTTTTTACAAATCGATGTTTTGTGTTCCAAGTATAGCATTATTTTCGATCTTGGGACATTGAACGAATTTTAAAACGCATTTATCAGTAAATGAAAACTTCCGATCTCAAGCGTCCAAATCTAGTAAATGAGGAGGTTATCAGACTTATGTCAATAGGTGTACTAAAATAAGTAACGTTTAGTGAGTGGGCAATGCTCATTGTTGTAGTTAACAAACCTTAAAATAAATATGAGTTTGTGGTCACTTCAAAGTCACGGTAAATTCTCATCTTAATATGGACCAGCAGGCGATTGATAGAGTGGATGATATCTGTTTTAGCGGCTACAAAGTATTGAATACTTTTCACAAAATTAACTTGAGAGATGCCTATCTCTAATAAGATCTCGATGATGATTCAAAGAAGCTTGCAGGTAATGACAACTCCTTTTGGATTATTCCAGTACTACAGATTATCTTTTGGAATAGCCAGTGCCTCTGCCATACATTAACAATTTATTGAGCAGTTGATTGCAGATGTGAATCATGCTACGACATATCAAAACAGGATCATAGTTATAGGCAAAATCGAAGAAGCCATATACATGGCTAGCATGGAAGTAGTTCTGAAGTGATTGACTGAAGCCAACCTTCGCTGTAATCGAATGAAGTGAACATTTTTTCACCATAAAGTTCAGTTTCCTGAATATATTTTGGATGAAAATGGTATTCGCATATCTTTGTGGTAACGTAAATTTTACAGCAAGAAATCAATTATGGAGGCCATAGCATAATGAGATAACATTACCGTCAAGCAACCGTTGCTTGACTTAGTACAAATTTGGATGACGGCAAGGCGACAGCATAAAATAAATTCTAAAATGAAAGGAAACAAAGATCATTCCTCCCCCGTCATACCAGTTACTTCATTAATCAAAAACGTGTACCTTTCATCTGTTTTGGACCTTCGCTAGGATTAAACACCAATTAATGCAACAGACTGATCAACAACAATTCTCAAATCGCATCACCTAAATGTGTTGGGCAAAAATCAGTATGTCATCGACTTTATGGACCCCACAGTTTATTTTGTAATTTCAGCTTCCCCAATATATACTTGATAGGTTCTGAGGGAATTTGGAAAATTTTCGAAACCAACAATATTTCAAATTGCCCATATATTCCTTAAATTACCATCGATTACTACCTCACCCTTCAATAAAACGCTGTTTTTATTTCAATGTGCGCTTTCAGACCAACCAACTGTTGAATATTGAATGAATATTGAAATTATCGTCAATTTGCTTTCAAAATTTTATAAAGTTTAAAATTTTCATAACGTTGGCCGTTATTTGACAGCACCCGCTGCCTATTCATGCTGCTTTGGAATTGAAATTTATTTATATTGGTTGCCTTGCCATTGGCAGCGAGTGTTTTATACCCTAGAGCGCATACTTGTTGGACAATTAAATGCAAAGAAAATGAAAAGTCAATGGCAATCTTCTTCTCATCAAATGCCAATATTAGATGGAGGTAACAGAAAATTTTGTTTGTGCTCATGCCTTCACTACGCTGATTGTAATACTCGTCTCGCTTGTTTACCAAAGTTTTATTCTTGTGCAGAAAACAAACATTTTAAGTCCTATATACAAAAATGTGTTTTGTAATTAAATTTTATTCGAAAAGTTTATCACTATTTCTGTCAATCTAGCACTATTTTATCGTCAATTTCTCACCCATCAAAAATAATAGTTGGCAACATTGGATTCGGGCCCTTATTAAAAAAATAAACTCGAGCGATTTTGATAAAAAAAGTTGAGAGACAATTTTCGAGTTTCAGGAATCGAGTGCAATGATCCATAATTTCAGAAAAATTGTTTAGGGGTGTTCCTTCAGATTATATCCATGGTTACATTGATGGTAGGTCTCGAAAAATCTCATTTCAATTGTCAATTAACCTAAGCCATTTCTTAACCGATAGGGTTATAACTCTCTTTGTATGTTTATAATATGATAACGGGTGTTGTTTGGGACTTACGTTGATGCTATTTTGGAAGATTGGTAAATCGGATGGAACGAGGACCTTTCTCAAACGAATAATATGAAACTCGTTCCTTAAGTTGAATAGAACTAAGCCGTTGAATAATCAAGTTAGGCGTAATTCTTTTATTACCTGCTGGTAAAAAATTTATTTAATATTACACGTTCATGAAGCCATCGCAGGGTTCAGAAATATGTTACTTTTTTTTGACGATATCCTAATTTATCACAATTTTATATGTCTTGTATTCAGAATTAAAGAACCAACTGATATTTGTTATTGTACTATGTACAACTAAAAATTAACATGCCAATTTTGAAATTTTTATACTTAATGGCACAAAAACATCCAGTCCAACCAGCTTTGGCCGAGCGACCCTCGGTACTCCAGGGACTTCTTTTAAATCTATAAATCAACTGCGTTAGTCTCGCAACAGTCGAGAACAGCTCGGCCGATTTGAATGATTCTTATTCTATTTTGTTCGTCTCAATACTGTGATGGTTTAGAAAAAAACCACAAAAATCCAAAGGAAAAAAGCTCCAAAGCTTCAAAGGAAAAACCGGAAAATCTAAAAGATGGAATTTGCGTTTTGTATGGGAATGCACTTAACACCACCAATGAGAATTGTATTCCAATAGATGGCGTAGGTGACGAACCTATCATTTGAAAGCTGCGCCATTCATTACATTTCTGTTTAGAATATTCACGCCGTACGGTTGTGCTCAAACACTTCAGCGCGCATTTATGATTTAAAATTGTTTTCTCGTAAAGAAAGGTAGTGGATTTTGAGATTAAATTTGGTTAAAGCGAATTTAATTACATTTTGGGAACAATCATTTTGATCAGCTATTCTATTAAGGTAAATTGATTTTGCAGGCTTAGACAAAAACAAAGGCTTGATTAGTTTTGATACACGAGAATGTCAATATTATAAAGTTCTCAGCAAAGAATAACACGGTAATCTCGACAGATTTGGTCCGTATGTAAGGATTGTGAAAACAATTCCGTATTGTTTTACAGTGTCCATTACAATACAATGCCTAAAGCATTGACATGTCCCAATTACGTTCGAGAGCGACTAAAGATGAACGACAAGGAAATAAATTCAGAATGCAACAAGTTCATGTACATCAAACACAACACCAACGAGCACAACACAATGAACATGATCAATTGCGCGGTGCTCCTTTAACTAAGAACGGGCGGCATTCCATTACGATTCGGAAATCGGTTACAGTTCAGTAACGATTGGAGAAATGTCAGTCGTTTGTCCACATTGTAAGGCGTATAAATTCAGTTTCGCAGGTGGGCAACTCAAATTGCCGCAATTGGTCCATACCACCAGAGCCATTATGCTCATTGGTTTCTGGAATAGGAAGTGATTCTACCTATTTCCTGGCCAACATCCAAAAATACATCAGTTGCTTCCAAACGACGTCGTTTGGCGCAACGCGAATTGTTTCAAGGTAACAACATAATTCTCTTCCGCATAAAACACATTGAAATCATTTAACACAGTAAATTTCACATCACCATTGCAGATTCAAGGGCAAATATATAATTTAGTAGAAGCGCTGTTGCCACCATCGGATGCATACCATCAATTCTTACAAATTTATTACATGGGTATTTCGGATGCTCAAGTTAAACAGCGAAGTGTTCACAATCCCCCAACGAAACTAGCCTTTGTCGGAGAATTGCAAACGCTTCTTGATCAGAGCAACGAATTGATCAAATTGTTCAAAATTGCGTTGGGTCGGATGCCATCCAACACCCATAACAGCGTCATAAGGGCTGACAAAACGCTAGCAGATGAGCACGCGAGAAGATTCAATTCGCCATAATAATCGACAAAGTCGAGTCGAGCCAAACACCAGTTGACAGACATGACATCACTGCCAGAGTTTTTAAACAAAAATTAAAATCTCAGATGGATTTCATCATAAAGCACAATGGCCAAGTTCATTGTTGGATGTACTCCATTGAATGGAACGCACGTGGTTTGCCTCATGTGCACATTTTGGTTTGATGTTTTCAAAAATTCAGATCGGGTGAAATCCGGTGTTGATCCGAAATTGCATGCAATGGTGACTAAGAATATGATCCATGGACTTTGTGGAGTTTTGAACAACGACTCATCCTGTATGATCGATGACAAGTTTTCCAAGCGATACCCCGAGGGACCTGATTGCTGACACCATCACAGGCAATGACAGATACCCATTATATCGTAGGCGATCAGTTGCGGACAGTGCGTGTAGTTGTGAAGGTCAAAGAGCAAGATGTTGATGTGAACAATCGTTTGATTGTGCCATATTTGCCGATATTGTGCAAGGCTTTTGAGGTTCACTGCACCTTTTACTTTGCGATCCTCGAAATACGGGTGTTTTTGTACATTTGTACAACATTTGTACATTTGGCATTGTATCTGGAAAACGGACGACGAGTGTATTTTTATCCAGAGAACGTACGACACGGTCACCGTCGATAACATTGACAAGCTTCTTCTCGGTTTGTCAAGCAGATGATTTTGCTCCCGTACTTAACTGTATGCTGAAATGCCACACTACTACACATGGAACGCATCATCGAAATCGTTTCAGCGTTGGAAACAAGGAACACGGGTTGAAGGACACCCAAATCTATTTGCTTCAGACGCTCTGGATCGCATCTACATTGTGCATCTAAATAACGACGTATGTTACTATCTTCAAATGTTGTTGGTGAATTTTCGGTGTCCGACGTATATATTCATCACCGCATCAAATTCGCACAGTGTTTCCGATTATCATATCTTCATGTTAACCTTTAAATCCGAACAATTTGTGGGTAAAATATTAGGACGACATGTCTGAGGATGTTTTGCATCGTGTGCGTCACTAAACTTTAAAAAGGGCCCCTTGAGGCGGTGGACAGAACAGTGAAAGGTTTTCGTGCCAAGAAAAACATTTTTGGTGGAATCATGATTCTGTTATCCGGTGATTTTCGTCAGACTCTTAATCTTACTGCACGCCCAAATGGCGGCATGTGAAGACCCTCCGATTGACGACTAACATACGAGTTTTTTGCAACAAGATCGAACTACAGATGTGTTTTCGAAGCAATCGTTGGACATTGATAATGGGAAAATCGCATTTGGCATTCCACAAGTTGTCCGAATCGAAGGCAGAGCATTCGAAGTGTTTTTCCGAACATAGTGCAAAACTTAACAACCATGATTGACTGACCAAACGAGCTATATTGGCACTGAAAAACTAAGATGTCGATGATCTCAACGAGACCATTGTAAATTTAATTCCGGGACAGTTGTTTTCCATCAAATCGGTTGACACAGTTATCAACCAGAATGAAGTAGTAAACTGTCCCACATAATTCTTGAATTCGCTGGAATTGCCTGCATTACCTCACCTTTTGCAATTCAAGGGAAAGTACAAAGGATGTTTTGATTCCGCGCATCCTCCGTTTCAACTCCCCGTGTGTCTGGCATTCGCGACGACCGTCAACAAATCACAAGGCCAGTCGTTAAGAGTTTGCGGAATTAACTTGGAGTTTCCGTTTTCGCACATGGAAAACTAGATGCTGCGTGTTCGCGTGTCGGCAAGCTATCATCTTTGTTTGTTTACGCTCCAGAAAGCAAAACGAAAAACGTAGTTTACCACAAAGATTTACATTGAATGTCAATTTCATTTCATTTCCAATACATTGAAGTAGTTTAAATTACGAAGGAGTTTTATTTAATCACTAAACGAAACTCAAACCATACACAGTGCGGCCAATATTGCCGACCTCAATGAATTGGAGTTGGAAGGTTCAGAAGTAAAGCCGCATACAAAATATTTACTTTGGTGTTACGATACGGATTTAAGCTGACCAAATACAATATTACAGTTACACCCTAAACAAAAAACATAAAAACAAAAACGTTACGTAAATTTAAGGAAACACCACACGTAAATTCGAAGAGTCGGAAATTCGAGGGTCTACTATTTACGTCGTAAAACGAGTTTGAATTTTGCGGCGACAATAAAAGTTGTGTCAAAATTTAGTGAGCAGCTTTACCTCTGTTTATATTACCTTTCTCTATGGTTGAGGATTCATAATGGCTACAATCGTTACAATCAAATCAATTTTAGGTGGTACGAAGTACACCGGGCCCTCTAGTATGTAATAAAAGTATCAAATTTATAGTAAAAAAATAAAAGTAGTGGGTGAATTACAAAATCGCAAATTTGCCTATTTGTTTCGTTGGATTTAATTAGCTGTAACGGACTGTATGCATTACTTAATAAAATATATATATTATTTTCTATGTATATAACATATTTATATATTATAGGTATATACATTAGGAATAGAAATATAATAGATACTGTTTGCAAAATACAGAAAATTGTAATTTCACTCAGTTTCATGACAAAAAAGTAAATTATAATCAGAATTAAGAGGAAAAGGTAGATAACATTTTCTGAAAGAAAAATTTCAATAATAATTTTAGTAGAGCAGTAATTTATATATTGTATTTGTTGTTGTTCTTATGTTTTCCATTTTGTAAAAAATAATACAAAATCAAAAGTTTTAAGTTGGTATTATTATTATTTTCGGTACATGTGTACCCAAAATAGACGATTTGATGTTTTATTAGTTAAACCGATTTTAAAAAATATTTAAAATTTTGCAATATTTAATCCGATGTTTGCAGCTTTTTGTTTACTGTAATCGTGCACAGCTTAGTACATTCATTGTAAAAATTGACAACAAAATAACAAAATTACTAACGTAACATAACGAGACGTACTTATAAATAAAAACAATTGATCATAATTCAACAATGTTGTAAACTACCATAAATAATTGATAATTTGAATTATTACTCTTCGAAAATAACAAAGCACGAGTAGACAACTAACCACAAATCGATAGTAAATTAAATGTTACGGTGAAAAACTGAATTGGTCGATAATCGAATATTGTAGGTACGAGTATATAGGGTTTTCCAATATGAATATTGTTATTTGTTTAATGTTCTTAGGCAGGGATAATCGGTCGCTAAATACATTCGGTCTCGGTGTCTCGGTGTCTCGGTCTGTAATTGACATTTTATGGTTTATCACTCAAAACTGCAATAATTTATAGAATCGATTTTTTTCAATTAAACTTGAATTATTTTACAGTGTCCTTACTCTATTACAGACTATTTTTATTTGTATTAAATTGGTTCAAACCCGGAGGGTTCAGCTTTAATGTTGTAAAAGACCCACGGCGCAAACCAGTAATTACTTCATAGAACGCAATTGCCTGCAGCAGTGTCAGTAGTACAGGCTTAGACCATGTTAAAAATCATCAATATCTCTATTAATCTCAGATAGCGTTTAATGTAAGTATCACACGAGGCAGACGACCCTTGTGAGCAGAAACCCATGTACATTTAGAATCGCAACAAGAAATCTCAGTTTATTTTCAAAGTGTAAGAGCAGTTTTTAGTGGAATTCGACGTTAAACCAAAATCGGCCGTATCTCATATAGCTTGATTAAAGTCAGCTTTTTTGATAAAATATTTGACCTTGCAACAGTTAAAAATGTCTGGTCACAACTTCCACTGCTTGTGCAACACTGTTACAATTTCTTAAACAGCTGAGTATAACTGTTCAAAATATTTTAATTGAACCACGGAGGTATTTCAAAGCATCGATTACGCAGGGACTACGACCATGGCAATATCAGCATGGCAATCATTAACCAGAACAAAACTAGAATAAATTACCCGACCACTTATGCTCAAAGGCGCAAGAAAGTGTGTGGTACTAAGGGTAGAAGAACATTCTTAAGAATATACTACAGTGTCAAGTCAATCAGTATGTAATAATATTAAAAAATGTAACAAAATGGTAAATATCACTTCAGTTCAATATGCCTCATCTAGATCAGATTTGGGACCTAGTTAAATTTCATCGGAGGAGTCACTCCTGAATCTGAGTTACTGAAAAGTAGCGGAACGTATAGAAGCCCGGCTGATGTTACTTTTGTTCTAAACGAATGCTACCCTAACATCAGTAGTATGAACACCGTAGTACCTTCAGCTAAATGTATGAACCTGCCACTACCATTGTCGTCGGTATTTCTATTAGATAACGCGTTCGACCTAACAGAAAGAAAGTAGATAAATAATTTATCGCCCAGTTCACAATACCAGAAACTAGTAAAGGCATGAATACCTATAGATTAGATGTATGAGAAATCTGTAATTTACTATCAAAATGTAAACGAAACGGCATCAAAAGCAGATTACGTTGTTTACAGATGTGATCGTCCTCTCGAAATAATCTCAAAGATAGCAGTACATTGTAAACTCTGAAATGCTCCAGTAACTATAGCCCCGTCAATAGTAGAACAAATTGGCATACAAATCAAAATCAATCAGCATATAATACCACCTCAATCAAATAGGGACCATTATGCAACCTGCATCGATGCGACTGACGAAATTATTAACAAACTCGCCAGATTTAGTTTTTGTGCTTGGTGATTTTAAAGCACTAAATTGTATTTTATCATGAATATTACAAATTCTCGTTATATATATTTGGATCTTGTCCGCAGCAACGAAATTGGTACTTTTAAAATTTCTGAATCAGCTTTGTCATAAATAATATTAATCACAAATCTTCAGATATTTTATTTGGCTTAACTAATTTAATGGCGAGTTCGGCACACCTTCAACCAATCAAATACAATTTAAAAAAAATAAATCGTGTGGGGCCACAAAGTTTCCAGGCTTCCAGCTTTATGTACTTATGCGCCCTTCACTGGTTCGATAGCAGACTAGTAACTAACTTAAACAAATCGGAAGTAGGAAGCGAATGCCAAAATATTGAAAAATGGGTTAGAAGCGAACAAAACTACGTTTGTACGAACTTGAAATTTATTTCAAATCAAAACAATAGGGGGCGGGGCTTGGGGGATGAATATATTGTAACCAACACCCGACATTCTTTTACCATGTGGAACAAATTTCGCAAGGATCTCCAAATTAATGGAAAACGTTATGTATGAAAACCCAACATTGGCGGACTACGGATGCTCCCCTCTTTCAAACGACCACCAGATAGCAGGCTCATTGTAAAAATACTACTCAGCAATACAACTGCTACACTAGAAGATTTGAAACCCATGGCAACCGCAAGATTTACAACAAAAAAGTTGAGAGTGGTCTTTGATGCCTCTGCGAAAACAACCACTGGAAAATCATAAACGGCATATTGTACTTCGGAACGAAATTCCAGCAAGATTTTTAGCGAATTGTCACGAGATGGCGCTTTGACGCGCAGTTATAAAAAAATGTTTCAGCAAGTATGGGTTTAAGAAGAGAAACCCGGAATATCAACTAAAAACTACAAACTATGGAACAGGTGCTGCCACAAATTTAGTACTCAGAACTGTGCAACAATTGACAGAAGACGAGAAAAGCACGTTTCCTTCTGCTTACCAAATATTAAAAAAACGACCGATTCGTCAAGCAATAAGAGGCCGCATAATAACGTAGCCAAGGAACGACGACGAATGGACAAAAATCGATTCGCAGTAGAAAATAACAGTACGAACACCAGAAATAAATTGGTAGCGCAACACGACCAGAGTAGGAAATTTTCCGATTTTTCACGAGGTGTCTGGGAAGTGAGGATGAATCAGAAATTCAGAAGAACTCAGAGAAATTCAGAAGAAAGGGAGGAAGGCCAGGGTGGTTTTCATCCCGAAAATGGGTAGAAGCTTGCACAGCAACTCTAAGGACTTAAGACCAATATCTCCATCATCCTTACTGCTGAAAATCATGAAAAAGCTGCTAGATGTAATATTCGTTCGAGAATTGTACGCAGAACGTGGACACGGTATTACATACCTTGGTTCGGGAAATTGAGAAGTCACTGGATTTTCAGGAATTCTCGTTGATTTCTCGATAACGTGAAGGTTGAGGCAATTATAGGGAAGGATTGTTGCCACTTGAGATTGAATACCCAGTAACCAGGCTAATTAATCACTTGCTAGGAAGCAGAAGAGTCATATAGCCCGTCAGAAGACGTGTTTTTCGGAGAACATCTCAGGAAGGAGTTCACTTTCCCCTCCATTGGAATGTAGTAATCAACGGACTACTATTGTAACTATGGAAGGAGAAGGAATAGGTGTGGTTGCTTATGCCGATTACGGAGCGATAGTTGTCTCGGGAAAGCACCAGGGTAGAGTTCCGGAAGTGGTTCCACCAAGTTTGAATGGTACCATGCTAGCCTTTACTGATAAGGCTATATTCCTAGCGATTCTTCTGGACAGTAAACTCAGTTGGAAACCAAATACGATAGCAAGAGTGAAGAAGCTACTGTGACACTCTACTCTTGCAAAAATGCCATCGGAAGGAAATGGAGTCTGAAACCGGAACTGGTGCACTGGCTTTACAGGCCAGTAGTAAGACCCGAACTGCTGTATGATGTGAGTGTATGATGGCCAGCTCTGGAGAAATTATCATACAGGAACATGATGAGGAAGGTGCAGAGGGCAGCCTGCTTGCTCATTAGTGGGGCGCTGAAAACGATACCCACTAGTGCCTTAGAAGTCATGCTGTACCTTTTCCCGTTGGATATTATCGGCAAGCAACTCGCGGTCGATACGGCCGTACGGCTTTAAGCGGTTTCGGGGTGGAATTCCTACAAAAGGAGCACTCAACTATAGTCAATTCTGTGAGGCATGGCCTGGTGAGTTTGGATTATATCGCTCTCCTTTGTGCTTTTACAAACGTTTTTAGGTGATTCTCTCCTCTAAAGAGTTGAAGCATAGTGTAATATCGTTGACTGATATCACTATTTATGTGGACAGTCGGGCGGCCATTCTTTCACTGGATTCAGTTTCCCTGGCGTCAAGGGTCGCGTTTTATTGCCACACATGTCTTAATGCGATGAGTGAATTCAATATCCAATTGCTTTGGATTCCGGGTCATTCTGATGTTGAGAAAAATTGCAGGGCAGACGAATTAGTAAGGAACGGTACGACTCTCCAACTGGAACCCGGGAGAGAATGTGTAGGAAGGCCTATGTCTGTGCTGAAAGCAGCAAGCCATAGGAAAGCAGTTGCCTTGGGAAATCACACTAAGGAAGCGTGATTTGGGTAGAATTGTAAGGGTACTTTCCGGACACTGCCTTTTCGGAGATCAAGGTGCAAGGACGAGGAGGAGGAGGAGACTCTTGTTTACTTACTATGCTCATGACCTGCGCTATCTGGTAGAATACATGATCACTGGGGCAAATACACTATGAACAGCATCTCTGATATCGAAAGCTGTAATGTACGAGATCTTTCACGTTATGTGAACAGCACTAGATGGTTTTAAAGGTAGTTTAATGATGTCGGATCCTGTGGCATCACGTTGGGCCAAAATTGGCCTAAGTGTGAAATAGCAGTCACTGAAACCTAACCTAACCTAACCTAGGTGTTAATGAATCTATGATAAAAGTTAAAGGACGTTGCAGCATCAAACAATACCGTCCCAAAACATCATTTAAAAGAGGATTTAAGGTGGATGGATGTTGACTAACCAACAATTTTAGAGAAAAAGTTTAAATTATCTTACGGTTGATGGAAAATAACACAAACTGTTTTTGATTAATTATTTTACTAGCGTTACTTGTATGGAAAATTTAAAGAAAACCAAAATAAATGCTTGCGGCAAAAAAGGAGAAAAATATATGTGATTTATTAAAATAAAACGGAATGGATTGATATATAGGAGGGAAGTAAATCTTTCAGGTGGGAACAGTACAAAGAAAGGATAAAAATGGGGATAATATTTCAGTCGCTTGTCTGTTGTTCAGCAATTCGCACTTCCTGGTGCTGTACTGTCTGCAAATTTCCACATTGTTTTGATAAAAAGTTGTGCTTCAATGAATGTCATTTAAAGCATTAGTTGCATGGTGGGATTATATATGTCCCACCCTGTAAAAAAAGGACCTATTGAGTAATGATTTATCTTAAATAATCGAAATGAATGTTTATTTCCATTTTTATAATAAAACAAATTCTGTGCGACTAGGGTTTTTATTTTCTTTAAGATCGTGTGCTTCAAAGAGTTAACCAGTGATCAGTGCAAGTCAAAAAGCGAAAAGGAAACAGTGCGAATAGTATAGTGAACAATAAAAGTGAAACAGTTAAAGTGAATTTTGTGAGCAGTGAACGAGTGGTATTTGAGAACTGCTAAAGACTTAAAGGTGTTGGAAAATAAAGTTTCTATCCTGAAGCTGAGTCGAACGCCCGAAATTCGTAACAATTCGCAATGCGAAAAATTCAGTAACTCCTATTGGCAAACTCTGTACATTGATTTAATTGTAAATTGCAAATGCGGGATGTGTATCTCTGCTTAAATAACCGAACAATATAAATCCAATACTGTTTTGCTTTGCTTGCAACTAAATTAGTGCACTAGACGTCATTTGTATTTGTAAGTAGTAGTTAGTAAATTGGTATGACCTTGACTAAAATTATTTACATAAAATCTATATTCATTCAGCCTAGCCTATAACGATTTAACATATTGGATCTGTTTTAGATTTTATCAATCAATTTGTTATTTGATAAACAATAAAATTTTATTCAAATTCAATAAACGTATAAAATTATGTTTCCTCGAAAAATTTTCCTAACCTATAATAATTTGAATGCTTGCTGGTTTTCCTGTATAATTATAAATTAATAGGTGTATGCATATTATTATTATTAATAACGGTAATTACACGTTAAAAGAGAATTTTCGATTTTTATTAACGACTTTTAACTACTCGATCATAACAACGTTACTTTGTATAAATATTTAAAAAAAGAGCGCGAACATATGCCGCAAATATGCCAGAACTAAATATTTTATCAAAACTTGAAAGATATTTTCCCTCGTGTGCAATGAAACTTTGTGCTTATGTCGCGCGCATATGATAACATATAGGGACGTTGATTTATGAATATGTATACAATGTACATATGTATCCGTATGTCAATTAGGCGTGTGTGTGTGTGTGTGTGAGCTATACATTGTGGACATAGTATGGAATGAGTCAAATTATCATTTATGTTAAACAAATATTAAAGTGTATGTTGTACATTAATGGTGGGGCACGTGGAAAAAGGCACACAAAATGGAAAATTGTACTGAACACCGAGTTTGATTTGTATTGATTATTTTAAATAATATACTTTACAAATTGTTGGTTTTATTAAAAACGATAATTAGTTTTTATTTTCTATGATATTATTAGAATGTAATTAAACGAAACAAAATTTATTTATTTATTGAGATATTAATGAGTTTTTCCAGCTACGGATATATTATAACGTCCTTCAGTGAAATGTCTTTCTTGAAAATGCATGACACTTTTTTTATATGGCTGGCGGCTAATCGATTGGTATTGACACGAAATACTAATATATTTAATATTTATTTGATATTGACCGCCGAGACGCGATATTATTATTTTCAGCTGTAAATTGTAAAAATAACAAACGGTTCGTATGTAGCCACGTATCCTTGAATGCCCACCATACCAACCTTATCGTATATATAGTCGAGTTAACCTACCGAAATCAAATCGTTACGTTATAAAATTAATGTTTTGTCTAGTGGTTGCACCTGCTATATTTATACGCGAATTGCTCCGATTGGAGTGATAAAGTTAAAAAATGTTTAAATTTTGAATATAAACAATATCAGGCAATACACAATTTAATTATTATTATTTTTATTTTATTTTAGAAAATCCTAAAAATAAATTTACGCAAGTATTTGTAAATGTTATTTTCAACTTTATTTTTAACATGCCACTTTGCCTTTAAATTACTAAGTGTCTATTTATTTACAAACGAGCAACGAACACTCACACACACATACACATGTATATAAAGAAGCGAAACGTGTCCGATCTATTCACTAATTTTTCATTATATGTGATGTCATAACATATTAACGATGACGTCAATATAAATACGTTTGTACATTAATTATTTACAAATATCAATAAGAATTAGAAAACAGAACAATACGAGTCTTAGAAATAGTTTGTTAAAAGCAAATTTTATTTTTATTTTACGAAGTAAATGAAGTGGAAATATAAATAGATTTCAACATTTTGTTATATGGCCAGCAGTGTGTAAAAGAAAAGTTTGTCAAGTTTGTGTCGTTATGCGTGTGACATTCTTGTTTACACAGAATACGGGGTTATTCACTGTGATGAGCGTTCTTAATCGGTTCAGGTCGCCGTCGTATTTCTTATTATGAATTTAATAGTATTTTTTGCCGCTTTTGATTGCACACGCTGGTATGATGTGCGGGTAACTAAAGCAGGGAAACTTTCGAATTTCAAAATGAAACTTTGCATACCGATTAAGCCCAATTTGTGCTAATTAGTGCTAGTCCACGAGCCGAATAAACGGGAAAATAAAATTTCAAATTTCGCCTGAAAGACGGAATAAATAAAAGCCGATTTCCAGAAAAAACCAGAAATAATTTAAGCCTAATTTTAAAACTTTTTAAAGGCCGCTAAACCGATGAAATTTGTGCTTATCATAGAAATATGATTTTCATAAATTTTCATTCATAAACCGAAGAAAACGAAACTAACCCCTGAAAGATACTATAATAAACAAACAAAACACAGAGGAACACAAAAAAAGAGTTCTAGAAATCAATGAAGTTGGCACTTCTGATTGCATATTCCGATCAGGTAGGTTCATAGCCATCCGAAAAATATAGTGGCTGAATTTGTGCTAATCCAAAATTGGCCCAATTCCATTGAACAACAACGACTGTTGAATGAACAATTTTCTAACAAAAAGTGTTATAGAATTCAATGAAGTTGGCACTTCTGATTGCATATTCCGATCAGGTAGGTTCATAGCCATCCGAAAAATATAGTGGCTGAATTTGTGCTAATCCAAAATTGGCCCAATTCCATTGAACAACAACGACTGTTGAATGAACAATTTTCTAACAAAAAGTGTTCGAGAATTCAATGAAGTTGGCACTTCTGATTGCATATTCCGATCAGGTATGTTCATAGCCATCCGAAAAATATAGTGGCTGAATTTGTGCTAATCCAAAATTGGCCCAATTCCATAGAACAACAACGACTGTTGAATGAACAATTTTCTAACAAAAAGTGTTCTAGAAATCAATGAAGTTGGCACTTCTGATTGCATATTCCGATCAGGTATGTTCATAGCCATCCGAAAAATATAGTGGCTGAATTTGTGCTAATCCAAAATTGGCCCAATTCCATTGAACAACAACGACTGTTGAATGAACAATTTTCTAACAAAAAGTGTTCTAGAATTCAATGAAGTTGGCACTTCTGATTGCATATTCCGATCAGGTATGTTCATAGCCATCCGAAAAATATAGTGGCTGAATTTATGCTAATCCAAAATTGGCCCAATTCCATAGAACAACAACGACTGTTGAATGAACAATTTTCTAACAAAAAGTGTTCTAGAAATCAATGAAGTTGGCACTTCTGATTGCAAATTCCGATCAGGTATGTTCATAGCCATCCGAAAAATATAGTGGCTGAATTTGTGCTAATCCGAAATTGGCCCAATTCCATTGAACAACAACGACTGTTGAATGAACAATTTACTAACAAAAAGTGTTCTAGAAATCAATGAAGTTGGCACTTCTGATTGCATATTCCGATCAGGTATGTTCATAGCCATCCGAAAAATATAGTGGCGGAATTTGTGCTAATCCAAACTAGGCCCAATTCCATTGAACAACAACGACTGTTGAATGAACAATTTTCTAACAAAAAGTGTTCTAGAAATCAATGAAGTTGGCACTTCTGATTGCATATTCCGATCAGGTATGTTCATAGCCATCCGAAAAATATAGTGGCTGAATTTGTGCTAATCTAAAATTGGCGCAATTCCATTGAACAACAACGACTGTTGAATCAACAATTGTCTAACAAAAAGTGTTCTAGAAATCAATGAAGTTGGCACTTCTGATTGCAAATTCCGATCAGGTATGTTCATAGCCATCCGAAAAATATAGTGGCTGAATTTGTGCTAATCCGAAATTGGCCCAATTCCATTGAACAACAACGACTGTTGAATGAACAATTTACTAACAAAAAGTGTTCTAGAAATCAATGAAGTTGGCACTTCTGATTGCATATTCCGATCAGGTATGTTCATAGCCATCCGAAAAATATAGTGGCTGAATTTGTGCTAATCCGAAATTGGCCCAATTCCATTGAACAACAACGACTGTTGAATGAACAATTTACTAACAAAAAGTGTTCTAGAAATCAATGAAGTTGGCACTTCTGATTGCATATTCCAATCAGGTAGGTTCATAGCCATCCGAAAAATATAGTGGCTGAATTTGTGCTAATCCAAAATTGGCCCAATTCCATTGAACAACAACGACTGGTGAATGAACAATTTTGTAACAAAAAGTGTTCTAGAAATCAATGAAGTTGGCACTTCTGATTGCATATTCCGATCAGGTACGTTCATAGCCATTCGAAAAATATAGTGGCTGAATTTGTGCTAATCCAAAATTGGCCCAATTCCATAGAACAACAACGACTGTTGAATGAACAATTTACTTACAAAAAGTGTTCTAGAAATCAATGAAGTTGGCACTTCTGATTGCATAGTCCGATCAGGTACGTTCATAGCCATTCGAAAAATAAAGTGGCTGAATTTGTGCTAATCCAAACTAGGCCCAATTCCATTGAACAACAACGACTGTTGAATGAACAATTTTCTAACATAAAATGTTCTAGAACTCAATGAAGTTGGCACTTCTGATTGCATATTCCGATCAGGTATGTTCATAGCCATCCGAAAAATATAGTGGCTGAATTTGTGCTAATCCAAAATTGGCCCAATTCCATTGAACAACAACGACTGTTGAATGAACAATTTTCTAACATAAAATGTTCTAGAACTCAATGAAGTTGGCACTTCTGATTGCATATTCCGATCAGGTATGTTCATAGCCATCCGAAAAATATAGTGGCTGAATTTGTGCTAATCCAAAATTGCCCCAATTCCATTGAACAACAACGACTGTTGAATGAACAATTTTCTAACATAAAATGTTCTAGAAATCAATGAAGTTGGCACTTCTGATTGCATATTCCGATCAGGTATGTTCATAGCCATCCGAAAAATATAGTGGCTGAATTTGTGCTAATCCAGAATTGGCCCAATTCCATTGAACAACAACGACTATTGAATGAACAATTTTATAACAAAAAGTGTTCTAGAATTCAATGAAGTTGGCACTTCTGATTGCAAATTCCGATCAGGTATGTTCATAGCCATCCGAAAAATATAGTGGCTGAATTTGTGCTAATCCAAAATTGGCCCAATCCCATTGAACAACAACGATTGTTGAATGAACAATTTTCTAACAAAAAGTGTTCTAGAAATCAATGAAGTTGGCACTTCTGATTGCGTGGCTGAATTTGTGCTAATCCAGAATTGGCCCAATTCCATTGAACAGCAACGACTGTTGAATGAGCAATTTCCTAACAAAAAGTGTTCTAGAAATCAAAGAAGTTGGCACTTCTGATTGCATATTCCGATCAAGTATGTTCATTGCCATCCGAAAAATATAGTGGCTGAATTGTGCTAATCCAAAATTGGCCCAATTCCATTGAACAACAACGAATATTGAATGAACAATTTTCTAACAAAAAGTGTTCTAGAAATCAATGAAGTTGGCACTTCTGATTGCGTGGCTGAATTTGTGCTAATCCAGAATTGGCCCAATTCCATTGAACAGCAACGACTGTTGAATGAGCAATTTCCTAACAAAAAGTGTTCTAGAAATCAAAGAAGTTGGCACTTCTGATTGCATATTCCGATCAAGTATGTTCATTGCCATCCGAAAAATATAGTGGCTGAATTGTGCTAATCCAAAATTGGCCCAATTCCATTGAACAACAACGAATATTGAATGAACAATTTTCTAACAAAAAGTGTTCTAGAAATCAATGAAGTTGGCACTTCTGATTGCATATTCCGATCAGGTACGTTCATAGCCATCCGAAAAATATAGTGGCTGAATTTATGCTAATCCAAAATTGGCGCAATTCCATTGAACAACAACGACTGTTGAATGAACAATTTTCTAACAAAAAGTGTTCGAGAATTCAATGAAGTTGGCACTTCTGATTGCATATTCCGATCAGGTATGTTCATAGCCATCCGAAAAGTATAGTGGCTGAATTTGTGCTAATCCAAAATTGGCCCAATTCCATAGAACAACAACGACTGTTGAATGAACAATTTTCTAACAAAAAGTGTTCGAGAATTCAATGAAGTTGGCACTTCTGATTGCATATTCCGATCAGGTATGTTCATAGCCATCCGAAAAATATAGTGGCTGAATTTGTGCTAATCCAAAATTGGCCCAATTCCATAGAACAACAACGACTGTTGAATGAACAATTTTCTAACAAAAAGTGTTCTAGAAATCAATGAAGTTGGCACTTCTGATTGCATATTCCGATCAGGTATGTTCATAGCCATCCGAAAAATATAGTGGCTGAATTTGTGCTAATCCAAAATTGGCCCAATTCCATTGAACAACAACGACTGTTGAATGAACAATTTTCTAACAAAAAGTGTTCTAGAAATCAATGAAGTTGGCACTTCTGATTGCGTGGCTGAATTTGTGCTAATCCAGAATTGGCCCAATTCCATTGAACAGCAACGACTGTTGAATGAGCAATTTCCTAACAAAAAGTGTTCTAGAAATCAAAGAAGTTGGCACTTCTGATTGCATATTCCGATCAAGTATGTTCATTGCCATCCGAAAAATTTAGTGGCTGAATTTGTGCTAATCTAAAATTGGCGCAATTCCATTGAACAACAACGACTGTTGAATCAACAATTGTCTAACAAAAAGTGTTCTAGAAATCAATGAAATTGGCACTTCTGATTGCATATTCCGATCAGGTATGTTCATAGCCATCCGAAAAATATAGTGGCTGAATTTGTGCTAATCCAAAATTGGCCCAATTCCATTGAACAACAACGACTGTTGAATGAACAATTTTCTAACAAAAAGTGTTCTAGAATTCAATGAAGTTGGCACTTCTGATTGCATATTCCGATCAGGTATGTTCATAGCCATCCGAAAAATATAGTGGCGGAATTTGTGCTAATCCAAACTAGGCCCAATTCCATTGAACAACAACGACTGTTGAATGAACAATTTTCTAACAAAAAGTGTTCTAGAAATCAATGAAGTTGGCACTTCTGATTGCATATTCCGATCAGGTATGTTCATAGCCATCCGAAAAATTTAGTGGCTGAATTTGTGCTAATCTAAAATTGGCGCAATTCCATTGAACAACAACGACTGTTGAATCAACAATTGTCTAACAAAAAGTGTTCTAGAAATCAATGAAGTTGGCACTTCTGATTGCAAATTCCGATCAGGTATGTTCATAGCCATCCGAAAAATATAGTGGCTGAATTTGTGCTAATCCGAAATTGGCCCAATTCCATTGAACAACAACGACTGTTGAATGAACAATTTACTAACAAAAAGTGTTCTAGAAATCAATGAAGTTGGCACTTCTGATTGCATATTCCGATCAGGTATGTTCATAGCCATCCGAAAAATATAGTGGCTGAATTTGTGCTAATCCGAAATTGGCCCAATTCCATTGAACAACAACGACTGTTGAATGAACAATTTACTAACAAAAAGTGTTCTAGAAATCAATGAAGTTGGCACTTCTGATTGCATATTCCGATCAGGTATGTTCATAGCCATCCGAAAAATATAGTGGCTGAATTTGTGCTAATCCGAAATTGGCCCAATTCCATTGAACAACAACGACTGTTGAATGAACAATTTTCTAACAAAAAGTGTTCTAGAATTCAATGAAGTTGGCACTTCTGATTGCAAATTCCGATCAGGTATGTTCATAGCCATCCGAAAAATATAGTGGCTGAATTTGTGCTAATCTAAAATTGGCCCAATCCCATTGAACAACAACGATTGTTGAATGAACAATTTTCTAACAAAAAGTGTTCTAGAAATCAATGAAGTTGGCACTTCTGATTGCGTGGCTGAATTTGTGCTAATCCAGAATTGGCCCAATTCCATTGAACAGCAACGACTGTTGAATGAGCAATTTCCTAACAAAAAGTGTTCTAGAAATCAAAGAAGTTGGCACTTCTGATTGCGTGGCTGAATTTGTGCTAATCCAAAATTGGCCCAATTCCATTGAACAGCAACGACTGTTGAATGAGCAATTTCCTAACAAAAAGTGTTCTAGAAATCAAAGAAGTTGGCACTTCTGATTGCATATTCCGATCAAGTATGTTCATAGCCATCCGAAAAATATAGTGGCTGAATTGTGCTAATCCAAAATTGGCCCAATTCCATTGAACAACAACGAATATTGAATGAACAATTTTCTAACAAAAAGTGTTCTAGAAATCAATGAAGTTGGCACTTCTGATTGCATATTCCGATCAGGTACGTTCATAGCCATCCGAAAAATATAGTGGCTGAATTTGTGCTAATCCAAAATTGGCCCAATTCCATTGAACAACAACGACTATTGAATGAGCAATTTTCTAACAAAAAGTGTTCTAGAAATCAATGAAGTTGGCACTTCTGATTGCATATTCCGATCAGGTACGTTTATAGCCATCCGAAAAATATAGTGGCTGAATTTGTGCTAATCCAAAATTGGCCCAATTCCATTGAACAACAACGACTATTGAATGAACAATTTTCTAACAAAAAGTGTTCTAGAAATCAATGAAGTTGGCACTTCTGATTGCATATTCCGATCAGGTACGTTCATAGCCATCCGAAAAATATAGTGGCTGAATTTATGCTAATCCAAAATTGGCGCAATTCCATTGAACAACAACGACTGTTGAATGAACAATTTTCTAACAAAAAGTGTTCTAGAAATCAATGAAGTTGGCACTTCTGATTGCATATTCCGATCAGGTATGTTCATAGCCATCCGAAAAATATAGTGGCTGAATTTGTGCTAATCCAAAATTGGCCCAATCCCATTGAACAACAACGATTGTTGAATGAACAATTTTCTAACAAAAAGTGTTCTAGAAATCAATGAAGTTGGCAAAATATACTGGCTGAATTTGTGCTAATCCAAAATTGGCGCAATTCCATTGAACAGCAACGACTGTTGAATGAGCAATTTTCTAACAAAAAGTGTTCTAGAAATCAATGAAGTTGGCACTTCTGATTGCATATTCCGATCAGGTATGTTCATAGCCATCCGAAAAATATAGTGGCTGAATTTGTGCTAATCCAAAATTGGCGCAATTCCATTGAACAACAACGACTGTTGAATGAACAATTTTCTAACAAAAAGTGTTCTAGAAATCAATGAAGTTGGCACTTCTGATTGCATATTCCGATCAGGTATGTTCATAGCCATCCGAAAAATATAGTGGCTGAATTTGTGCTAATCCAAAATTGGCGCAATTCCATTGAACAACAACGATTGTTGAATGAACAATTTTCTAACAAAAAGTGTTCTAGAAATCAATGAAGTTGGCAAAATATACTGGCTGAATTTGTGCTAATCCAAAATTGGCGCAATTCCATTGAACAGCAACGACTGTTGAATGAGCAATTTTCTAACAAAAAGTGTTCTAGAAATCAATGAAGTTGGCACTTCTGATTGCATATTCCGATCAGGTACGTTCATAGCCATCCGAAAAATATAGTGGCTGAATTTGTGCTAATCCAAAATTGGCCCAATTCCATTGAACAACAACGACTGTTGAATGAACAATTTCCTAACAAAAAGTGTTCAAGAAATCAATGAAGTTGGCACTTCTGATTGCGTGGCTGAATTTGTGCTAATCCAAAATTGGCCCAATTCCATTGAACAGCAACGACTGTTGAATGAGCAATTTTCTAACAAAAAGTGTTCTAGAAATCAAAGAAGTTGGCACTTCTGATTGCATATTCCGATCAGGTACGTTCATAGCCATCCGAAAAATATAGTGGCTGAATTTGTGCTAATCCAAAATTGGCGCAATTCCATTGAACAACAACGACTGTTGAATGAACAATTTTCGAACAAAAAGTGTTCTAGAAATCAATGAAGTTGGCACTTCTGATTGCATATTCCGATCAGGTATGTTCATAGCCATCCGAAAAATATAGTGGCTGAATTTGTGCTAATTCAAAATTGGCCCAATTCCATTGAACAACAACGACTATTGAATGAACAATTTTGTAACAAAAAGTGTTCTAGAAATCAATGAAGTTGGCACTTCTGATTGCATATTCCGATCAGGTATGTTCATAGCCATCCGAAAAATATAGTGGCTGAATTTGTGCTAATCCAAATTTGGCCCAATCCCATTGAACAACAACGATTGTTGAATGAACAATTTTCTAACAAAAAGTGTTCAAGAAATCAATGAAGTTGGCACTTCTGATTGCGTGGCTGAATTTGTGCTAATCCAAAATTGGCCCAATTCCATTGAACAGCAACGACTGTTGAATGAGCAATTTTCTAACAAAAAGTGTTCTAGAAATCAATGAAGTTGGCACTTCTGATTGCATATTCCGATCAGGTACGTTCATAGCCGAAAAATATAGTGGCTGAATTTGTGCTAATCCAAAATTGGCCCAATTCCATTGAACAACAACGACTGTTGAATGAACAATTTACTAACAAAAAGTGTTCAAGAAATCAATGAAGTTGGCACTTCTGATTGCGTGGCTGAATTTGTGCTAATCCAAAATTGGCCCAATTCCATTGAACAGCAACGACTGTTGAATGAGCAATTTTCTAACAAAAAGTGTTCTAGAAATCAAAGAAGTTGGCACTTCTGATTGCATATTCCGATCAGGTACGTTCATAGCCATCCGAAAAATATAGTGGCTGAATTTGTGCTAATCCAAAATTGGCGCAATTCCATTGAACAACAACGACTGTTGAATGAACAATTTTCGAACAAAAAGTGTTCTAGAAATCAATGAAGTTGGCACTTCTGATTGCATATTCCGATCAGGTATGTTCATAGCCATCCGAAAAATATAGTGGCTGAATTTGTGCTAATTCAAAATTGGCCCAATTCCATTCAACAACAACGACTATTGAATGAACAATTTTGTAACAAAAAGTGTTCTAGAAATCAATGAAGTTGGCACTTCTGATTGCATATTCCGATCAGGTATGTTCATAGCCATCCGAAAAATATAGTGGCTGAATTTGTGCTAATCCAAAATTGGCGCAATTCCATTGAACAACAACGACTGTTGAATGAACAATTTTCGAACAAAAAGTGTTCTAGAAATCAATGAAGTTGGCACTTCTGATTGCAAATTCCGATCAGGTATGTTCATAGCCATCCGAAAAATATAGTGGCTGAATTTGTGCTAATCCAAATTTGGCCCAATTCCATTGAACAACAACGACTGTTGAATGAACAATTTTCTAACAAAAAGTGTTCTAGAAATCAATGAAGTTGGCACTTCTGATTGCAAATTCCGATCAGGTATGTTCATAGCCATCCGAAAAATATAGTGGCTGAATTTGTGCTAATCCAAATTTGGCCCAATTCCATTGAACAACAACGACTGTTGAATGAACAATTTTCTAACAAAAAGTGTTCTAGAAACCAATTAAGTTGGCACTTCATACATACCTAATCGGAATATGCAATCAGAAGTGCCAACTTTATTGATTTCTAGAACATTTTTTTTGTGTTCCTCTGTGTTTTGTTTGTTTATTATAGTATCTTTCAGGGGTTAGTTTGGTTTTCCTCGGTTTATGAATGAAAATTTATGAAAATCATATTTCTATGATAAGCACAAATTTCATCAGTTTAGCGGCCTTTAGAAAGTTTTAAAATTAGGCTTAAATTATTTCTGTTGTTTTTCTGGAAATCGGGTTTTATTTATTCCGTCTTTCAGGCGAAATTTGAAATTTTCTTTTCTCGTTTTTTTGGCTAAGGACTAGCACTAATTTTTCCCCGTTAGCACTAATTAGCACAAATTGGGTTTAATCGGTATGCAAAGTTTCATTTTGAAATTCGAAAGTTTCCCTGCTGCAGCTACCCACATGCTGGCATGGACCTCATATACATTCTGTTATAAAAGTAACAGGGAACAGATCCAATCCAGACTAGCATTTTCTGGAATTGACTACAGTTCTCGCCGCGATTTTCTTTTAAGTCGTCTTCTATCGACTGAAAACTGGTGCATCGAAGTGGTAATTTGAGTTTTGAAAAGAGAAAAAATCGGCTGGAGCCATGGTGAATATGGTGGAGTATGGTGGTTGTGAGATGGTGCGTTGTGGTGGTGCAAAATCGATGAGTTTTCTTTCCACAAACCTGGCATTTTTCAACGAATTTGCAAATAATATTCTTTGGTTACCGTTTGACCTTCTGGCAAAAATTCCGAGTGCACAACACCGCGATAATCAAAGAAAACAGTCAACATTGAAGACTCCATTCGGAAGGCTCCATTCCGAAGCTTGACTGGTTTGCATATCAAAATCGTAAACCCATGTGCATTTTATAAATGTGGGCTTAGAATTGACTCATTCTAGCATGTCTTCAGCTACCTTTACGCGATTAAGTTTTTGAAGAAAATTCAGGTCTTTCGGAACTATTCGAGCTACAACGCTTTTCATGCCCAAACAATCGTGTACAATAGTAATAATTGATTCGTGAGATACAGAAAGTTCAGCGGGTATCTCCCTCAAACCTAAATGACGATGTTTCTTCACCATTTTCTTCACTTTATTGATGTGAACTGCAGTTGAAGACGTTGATGGCCGACTAAAGCGTAACACTGCTTCCACCACATCTTGACCGCTTTTACATGCACTGTACCACTCATATGCGCTTGTTTTTGTTAGAGTCGATTCACCGTAAGCCTTCCGTAATATAATTGCTGCTCATTTTTCAATTGATGGCATTGCAAGCGCTTTGCCTAACTCCTGCAAATGTTTTCTCTTTAAAAAAGTTGATGTTCACAACTCAGGGTTGTTAATGCATTTCATCCATCGTATCGTCATAATCGAGTGTGGATAAGGGAATCACAGCTTTGATTTTTCTAGATACGTAACAACACATTGTCACGTTTTCATAGAAGCCAAATTCTGTAGTTAGTACATCACGTTGTCTTGAGGCCTGGAACTCGGTTGGAATGTATGGTTTATTTTTTCTGAGTGTACCCACAACCGCTAAATTACATCGCATGAGATCTTGTGCCAGCGGTGAAGACGTAAAAAAGTTATCGATTGTAAGTGTACGACCACTGTTTATATATGGTCCATCAACTTAGTTACAACTTTTTCACCTTGATTAACCTCTCGCGACTCATTGGATAGTTTACCAGTATTTAGATCAGCCTATAATGGGTAGGCAGTTTCTCTATCGCATATCCACTTTATGCCATATTTGGCGGATTTCGAAAGAATATACTGGGTAAATTTAGTCCTGCCTCTGTATGAATATAATTGCTCGTCGATCGTTACTGCATCATATGGTATAAAATATTTGCGGAGGTGAGCGTTTAGCATTACGAATAAATCTCTAATTGGTGCTGCTTTATCTTTCGCCAAGCTAGCTGCGCGGGTATTTTCATTGTCAATGCGAATGAACTGTGTTATGCTCCAAAATCTACAAAGACCATTACTGGCCCTGTATAAAGGATTTGAAAATGTTTACAAACTTTAATCGATCCAGGATTATTGGTGTTCTACGTTTCATAGCTGCGCTGTGCTTTGCGATTGGTTTCTGTCGAGAAGTAGGTAATTCTCTTCTCCACTCTGTACCGCCACGTGAAAGGAACGGCTGATCTAACGTAGCAGGCACTTGGTGGACTACGTCCACATTTTTAAGAGCCTCGTCATTTGATTCACCCAGTAAATCAATTTCGGGTGGATGTGATTCTTGCTCCACATCTGAAGCATCACGATTTCAGCAACAACGTTTCTGATCATCATCAGATTCAGCAAACTCATTTACAGTTTGCGCTATGTCACTTTCATCTGAAACTTCGTCAATCAACTGCCTGAGATATTCATTTTTTGTTTCGTTCGTCATGTGTCGCATTCGGAGAAATTGACGCCCTTGATTAGCCATATCTATGCTAAATCTAAAATTCTTTTATTTGCTCAAAACCAAATACAGAAATATAATTTTCCACTGAGATAAATTTCCGAAATTATGACGGCACTTAAACTAAATACAAGTTCAATATCCATATACATTAAAATACTCTCTCTTCGTCAGCTATTTTTACTATTCTAATTTTGATTCGCGCAAATTTTCCCTTTATATATTCTTAAATTTCGGCCTATTTTGCAGTCTGTGCAGGATTTCTAAATTGCTGTCATATCCTGTGTAAGTGTGCTGTTGATGAGCCAGATGTTCTGCGTCTTTGGACTGTGTTATGGGTTTGGGTGTCCCACATCTTTTTACGTGTCCTTTAATTCGTGTAATAAAATTCCAACCAGTTTGTCCGATGTAGAACGCCTCGCAATCGTTATATTTTAGTTTGTATACACCTGCATTCATTATATAGCTTTAATTTTTATTATTTAGGTGGTATTCCATTTTAATACTGTGGACAAAAAATAGTAAGACTTTGTTCATAATTTTAAATTATTTTATTTATTTCTCCAAATCTATTTCGTCCCTCCTCCTCAAAGTAATCCTCCCCGGCCTCAATACACTTGTGCCAACGTTTTTTCCCATCCTCGAAACAGTTGTTAAAGTCAATTTCCGGAATAGCTTCCAATGCGCGTAACGATTCACGTTTAATGTCTTCAATTCACTCAAAACGGTTTCCCCGGAGCAGTCGTTTGAGTTTGCTGAACAGCCAGAAGTCACACGGAGCTAAATCAGGCGAATACGGTGGTTGCGGAACGATATGGGTGGAATTTTTGGCGAAAAAATCACGTAAAACCAATGCAGTATGAGGAAGGTGCATTATCGTGGTGCAAAAACCAAGAGTTGTCGACCCATAATTCCAGCCTCTTCTTACAAATAGCTTCGCGTAAACAACGCATAACACTCAAATAGTATTCCTTGTTAAAGTTTGGCCGGTCTGAAGGAATTCGCAGTGCACCACACCTGGATAGTCGAAGAAAACGGTCAACATCACCTAGATTTTTGACTTGCTTTGACGTGGTTTTTTCGGCTTCGGCTCATCTTTAGCACGATATTCGGCTGATTGATCATCTGTTTTCGGGTCGTAAGCATAGATCCAAGACTCATCGCCAGTTATAATAGTTATAGTTTCCTGGTAGTCGAAAAGCCTTGTTTCACATATGTCAACGCGACGGTGTTTTTCCAAAAAATTGAGTGATTTTGGAACCAATCGTGCTTTCACTTTTCCTTCCGATATTTCAACGATGCCAGTAAGGTCTCTGACTGTTAATCGTCGATTATTGAGCACCAATTCCTTGATTTTATTAACGTGTTGATCATTAGTGTATGTTGATGGCCGTCCTAGGCGTGGTTCGTCGTCAACACGTTCTCGACCCTCTTTGAACAATTTGTACCAATCAAAGCACTTGCTCGCAACATACAATTATCACCGAAGGCCTTTTGCAACATTCTGAACGTTTCGGCACCACAAAATTGATTCCGCACACAAAATTTCGTAAAAATCGCCGAATGCACTTTTTGTACTTCAGATATCACTGAAAGTCATACCAACATAGAAAAAAAAAATATTTCGACGAATGGTTTTCCGCGCGAAATTTAAATTAAAAAGTCTTACTAATTTTTGCCCACAGTAGTATATATTTAAATTTATCGATGAGTCCGAATTCATGTGACTTGTGTAGGCGTGAATGGTATTTTGAGCCTGAAACCGGTCTCAAATGAGTCCTCGTGGGGATTCATCCAATGGAATTTAAATGCATGTATGTATTGTAAATTACAATGTCACTCATTTACTGTGTTACTCATTTATGTGGTTATTTTCAGTAAATTATGTGAAATTCGATATATAAAATCACTCAATTCGCGAAAGCAATTAACATTTTAAGATATTGGAAACTATCCCAAGAAAATTTATAAAATATTAAAGAAATATAAAAATTGAGATCCGACCGAGGTTGTAGGAAAATAAAAAATTTATTTTACTAATCAGAATGTATTTTTATTTACTTTTGGAAAACGCCATTTTTACAAACAATTTTGAGTGATATTTTCAAATCGCTCTACTGGAAACTTTATTTAATTGGTTTATGATTTATTTAATTAAATTATTTTTCTCTCTAATTATTAATAATGCACGGTGAAAATTTGTGCTTAATTTGGGTAACATTTTCCCCAAATTTTCCTCGTAGTCTCAGTATGACCTAAGCTATTACAAAAACAACCGAAAGTATTGGTTACTACCGGAAGTTTTTGAGATATCGACCAAAAACTGAAAATATCTTATATGGCCGCAGAAAATCAAAAAATTGTAGTGAAAATTCTAATCCATCAATTTTCACCAAATTTTCCTGGTAATCTCAGTATGACCTCAGCTATTAGAAAAACAACCGAAAGTATTGGTTACTAGTGGAAGTTTTTGAGATATTGGCCAAAACAGAAAATAAACTAATAAAAAAATTTAAATTTTCAGAAGTATTGGTAATGAAATGGCCTAGTTTAGTTCAGCATGAACAGATCCTAGAATTTTGTCCTAAGTTTTGGACCCCTGATCAATAATTTTATCCAAATATCATCGTCATTCTTTTAGAATGGCGTAAAGACGGAATATTGTTTAATTTCAAGATTTCATTTACCGAGTTCCTTTACTTCGGAGATCAACCAAATTTGTCATTTTAAGGATCACTTTTAATATTTTATTCCGCTGGGATGTTTTATTTAGTGAAAAATGAGATACAAAATGAATAAAAAATGTCCGCTGGTAATTATATAACAAAATAATTTCTCTATTGTGATAGTGCTGCCACTTGCGGCGAATAGCGAAATCTCTTATTTTCCGCTGAGAAATTTCCGCTATCTTATACAACATGAATTTGACCATCATTTGTTGAGAGATGGCCTAACAATTATACTTGGTAATAAAACGAATATTCTTTAGTGACCAAAATAATAAAACATTTGAAATTTTACCGAAATAAGCTTAATTTATTTGAAATAACCAATCCGGTAGTTAATCTGGCATTGAATAACATTGATAGTTTTCCGGAAACCATTGCCTTTGGGATGCCTCACATATTTTTTGCAATTTTTTGAAAGATATTTCGTGCTGGCAACCACGGGTTAAATACAGGGTTCTCAAGGGTTAAATACCAATGAATTTTAGAGAAATGTTTAATATAATTTAAATAGCTAAGCTTTAAAGTCGGAAATTATTAATTTAGAATTAAATTTTAGGAAATTTCCAGATGTACGTGAATAATAATATTTTTCTCTCAAATTGCTGATTTGGAGAAGCAATTGTTGAAGTCCAATACCATTGCTATCCATTAAACCTATTAAGCCTTTTTCCTTCCTCTAGTAGATTAGAAGTAGATTAAAATTGTGTTGTGCCGTACGATCGCTAGGTGTCTGAAATCGGGTCGTTCTGGTCCGGCGTTATCCGGGACACTTGTCCAGTACTTAGTCCTACAGTCCAATCAATCAATCAATGAACATACCAGGGTATAATAAAATGATACTAGATACAGTGTTGCCGCATTAAAATTCTCAATCATACGAAGCGTACCGCCATTGACTAACTACAACCGCCTGATAAAAACACAATTAATTGCCTTTTACATAAATATATATCGTCTGTGTGTAACCACTGTAGTCATTGTAGTCGTTAATTGGAAAAATTATTTTAAGCACAGCATCGCAAACACGTGAATATTCTAACAATAAAATAAAAATTGAGGATGATAATAATAATTTATAGGATTTCCACTTAATACTGCGGGTAGGTATTTCCAACATAAAACGGAAAATAATTTACTACGTCCGAATACAATTTTTTTGCACATTTTGCACATGGTTCACACCGACTATCCACACCGGCGACACACAACCAAACAAAATGGAAATATGTCACAGTTGTTTTAAAGCAAAAATTTTCATTTTAATTTTCATGGTATATTTTCAGACAACACAACACACAACACAACACACAAACCAAAATAAATTTATCGCTCTTAAATAAAAATAAAAATTTACATCCAATTTTTATTCGCGGCTTTTGAATATTCATGCGTACTTGAAAAGTAAAAAAAATGTATCAGTAAATCAGCACATTAATAAAATAAATAAAATTGTTAAAAATAAATAAACGTATTTGATTCTAAAGCGGTCGCCCGTCTTATTAACTAACACTCGAACTGCTTTAAATTTCACCAAACATTGACTTAGTAATTTTATATTTCATTGCTACGTACATGCATTCGTCTATGTTGTGCAAGTGATATATCCATAGTTTATTGGTTTCGCAAAATATTAATTATAATTATTAATTTTTAATTATAATTACGGGCCGTTGCGTCGTTGTGTAAGTAGAAATAAAATTATTTGTTTAATTAGAAATAATTAATAGAGAAATGGGATTTTGTTGCATAGTGTTTTGCTTTCAGCCAAATACAAATTCAACCAAGTAATTAAACTTTTTGGGGTACATAACTGACCTAACGTACATAATTTTTTGAATTACTAATTAGCTCAAAATAAACTCAATCACATCTCATTATAATCTTTCTTTCTAACAACAATATAAATTTTTAATTTTTTCTTTTTTTTTTATTTGAACGGCACACAAAATTAACTATAAATTGTTTTTAATTGACATACGTAGCGTACGATCGATCGTATATCTCTAAACCCGCGTAAACAATATATCGGAAGGAATACACAAAATCGCGACTCGTTGAACCGCGCGGCTACCGTTACACTAAATAGATTTAAGTATTTGAATCTTAAAATAATTTTCCTGAAAATAAATTTTCCTCTTCATGGTGTTGGTATACTGCGTTAAGTAAAACGAAAAAACGTCATCAAATAAAAACAAAACGTCGATCGTTGATCGTCACAATGACATTTTCGAACATCAAACATTTTGTTAGAAGTTTATTGTTTATTATGATTTACAATATATAAATCGACTAAAATTATTATTGAAATTCTTTTTGTTATAATTAAATATAGAAATGAAAATATAAATATGAAAAAGAATAAACGAAAATCGTAAAACAAAGTTATTTATTATGAAAATAGTTCCTACCTGTTTAAATTGTCTCATCGCCCCATTGATGCGTAACGAGTCGGTTACTATCCCGGAAATTTGATCACTTGGCTCCCTAAGTTGGCGTAACGATACACTCGGCTGTGTATGCGAATGCAGGCACGTATGGCCGCCACAGCATATAATAGTACTAGCTTCCGGTTGTGAACTTTGGCGTATAATACGAGAACCCGATGTCGGTGACGATGTTACAAAAACGGGCGGTATATTTGTGTGATGCGTTAAAGCGGACGACGGTGATAAATTTATGCGAGTACCACCACCACTTTTAACACTTTCCTTCGATACCGATCGGGCTAAATATAATGACGAGACGGGTGTTGTAGAGGCACGACGATCACATGTACGACAACAGGCACGACACCGATTCGTTGGTAATAATTGTTGATAACCGCTTACGCTACCACGATGGTGTTGATTATGGTGGTACGGATTTTGGAATTGTTGTATTGTGCCACCGGTATGACAAGAATTTGATACGGATATCACAGGAGTTTCTAATTTGTATTGGGTTTCTAGATCGGGCACAGATCTAGTATTTAATTGATTATCATCGTCACCGGGCCCGCCACTTTCTTCTGATCCGCCCATATTTTGTGATAATTGAGGACTAGCTAAATATGTTGATGTGCGATCTTGTCTCATTAATACTGGTTTGTTACTTGTGGATGGACCCGCCGTTTGTGATGAATGTTGACTTTGCTGTTGGCTATTATTTGAGGTCGAACCGCTCGATGACGAAATAGACGGTTGGGTCGTCGGCCCATTATTCATCGAGGTCGACATTTTGATTGTGGTCGCAATACCACCACTACTACCTGTACTGTTTGTGGTTGTTATTACTAATAATGATGCTGTTTCATCGGCACTTCCATATCCTGAATTTGGTGTAGCCTCTATATCACCAGTTGATTTTTGATGTTTAATAGAGGACATCTGTAAAAAAATAAACAAAACATTTTTAGTACACGTTTATCATGGACGCAATATTGATTTTACATTAATCAAAGACACATTTTGCATTGTAATAGAAAACATAGAAATTCATAAAAGTTAATCTAATCTACGCTAGATGTCGACACACGCCTATGTTGCAAAGCAAAAGCAATTTCGATTTGGAAAATATCTAAATAAATAAAATTCAATAATTTTTATTAAGATTGGTTTACATTTCAGTTTTCAAAGTAAATACAGTAAAATCTGAAATATTGAGTTATTCTAGATGGATGAAAGCCGAATATTATTATGATTTTTGATGCAATATGAGATTTACAATAGTTAGACATAATTTCTGGGGATTAATAATTCCCTTGCATATGTGTAAAGTATTCAACTTTATCTCGTCATTTCGAATCAAATTTAGCGACCTCTTGGTAGTCTCAGCTCAAGGCATATACTTTCCCAAGTAAAATTGCCCAATACCAACTCGTAGCTTGTTGTTGTTGTGCCGAATTATTTGCGTTGCAGCAAGGATTTTTAGGGGTAGGAATTATTTAAATTATTTCAAACACATTTAATCACGTTTTTGGTTTTTTATTACAACTTTATAACTTTTTAAAACACTATTATTTAAGTCTGTACTGAACTAAATCGCTTACAAAATTGTTTGAGCCTTTTTATATTTAAGCGAATTCTCTTAATTAACATTGGAATAATTAATATCATTTAATTCATCAATTTTTAATTCCTGGAAGTTAGCCTGGAAAGGAAATTTTTTTTTTCAAAATTGCTTAAGAGATCGCTATAATACTCGCTATAATTTCTACTCTGCGAACTTTTATTTTTTAAAGTTACGACTATGGCGCCACATTATCCTTCTGCCAGTGAGCGCCTCGCAAACGCTACTACTTGAACCTGTCCAGTTATAGGTTGATGATGATTTATTTGACGTCCGGATTTAGTGTATGAAACAAACTCTACTGGTTGACTATAAAAGTAACTTTCTTGATCTGAAAATTTTGTTAAAAACAAGGTTTTAATCTATTTGTGGAAATATTTGTTTCCATATTTCTAATTTTCACTGTAAAATATTTAATGTCTCGTCTTATGACTGGCAAAGCTCCTTCATTTGGTGGTTGCAGGGAAATACCGGGTGACTGACACGAAGTGTTACCAACTTCAGACTGTCATTGCTGTCAAACCAGTGATGACAGAGCGCTCAAATTTACACTAATAACAGTTCATTCCATTGTTTACAAGCGTACAAAAGCATTTTAGTGGGAAATATTCAGAAAAAAGTTATCCGCAATGAAGTTCAAGCGTAATAGTGTGATTGCTCTATATTTGGCTGGAAAACCACAGCCGCTTGTGTATCGCACCATAAATCGTTATAACGATACTGGCAGCATTGCAAAACGCCATGGTGGTGGACCGAAACGCACTGCAACATCGCCGGATATCATTCGGAAGGTGAAGGCCAAATTGGTTCAGAGTGGGGCGAACATTTCGCTCGAACGGACGCAGCACATATTGAAAGATCATCTTGGACTAAAGGCCTTGAAATTCCATAAAACGCATAGCCTCACCGATGCTTAAAAAAAAGTTAGAGTGGAAAGAGCAAAGGAGTTGTTACGCTTGCACGAAAGTGGCGATTTGCCGAATTTGGTTTTCTCCGATGAGTCACCGTTCGTTATTGAGCAATATGTGAACAAGCAAAATGACCGGATTCACTTGCCCGGCCGTTCTACTGAAAATCTGGACCAACGGATTGCCACTCGAAACCAAGCGCCGCCGATGGTGATGGTTTGGGCCGCCGTAACGGCCGAAAGCCGTTCACCGCTCGTTTTTTTGAACCGTGGCATCAAGATAAACGCTCAAATTGATCGAGATCATGTGTTGGATCGAGCGTTGAAGCCTTGAGCACAAAACCATTTCGGCAGCAGAGCCTGGGCATTTCAATCCACTGCCCAATGACCACCAAATTCACCGGATGCAAATCCGCTAGATTTCTCGGTTTGTGGTATTTTGAGGTGCAAGGTTGGGACAAAAAAATACCAAAGTGCAATAGCTTTGTCGGCCGTTTGAAGGCCGTAATCGCGGCTAAGGGTGGCCAAATAGGAAACTGCTAATGCAATTGGAAAATTTAAATATTTGTGAACATTTGTGAACGTTTTGTTTTGGTAACACTTCGTGTTAGCCACTCTGTATACATACATATATATTATTGAAGTCGGGGAAGGTGGAACTTTACCTAAATATGTTCGTAATTGTTCTATGAATTCGGAAATACTTGTGTTTGGTACAGTTTTATCAAAAAAAAAACCCCTGGTAGTCTTAAACATTCACCATAAATTAATTCTGTAGAATAAGCTTTCAATTCCTCATTTAACGCTATTATAAATCTCAAGGATATTATTTGTAAGACTTTAGTGAATTGCATATTATTCTGACACATAATAGAGGCATTTAATCCCCGATGCCCCCTTTATACCATGTCATTGTATGCTGGGTTATAAGCAGTGGGTCGCTTGTGTTTCAAACGTAAAAACTTTGATAGCTCTGTGAATAATGTTGATTCAAATTTCGAACCCTGGTCTGGGTACTCCAGATAACTGCCACCGGTATAACCTCCGGTTATCGAGTATACCTATCTCCAACAGATGGAGGTTATGGACCAATGATGCCAACGTTTACTAGAAAAGTGCAATATAGTCTCCTACCGGAGGTTTACTGTAGACCTAACCTTCGATTTCTGGCATGAAATGCAAGCTGTACACATATTCTTAATACCCTTATTCAGGTTAGGCCAAACAAACTTTCTTGTCACATATATTTGCTGATGCTCGTTATTGGAAATTTTTGGAATAAAAGAGGCTTATTCGTTTCCTTCAACTTCGCTAAGAGTGGATCTGGTATTGAACTGGATTGAACTGCTAAGGGTTATAATATTTTCAATTCGTGACAAGGTATCGGCAATGATTTAAGGTTTGCTGGAAATGTGCTGAATGCCCGCGATACTTTGTCTAAGTTTTCTTGCAAAGCATAAATTAAGGGCTTGTGATCCGTAAAAAGTGTGAATATACGGCCTTCAAGTAAGTGCTTGCAATGTTTAATTGAATTATATGCTGCCAATAGCTCACGATCATACGCGCTATATTTATGTTGCGTATGGTTTAGTTTAATTGAAAAGAAACTAAGGGCACCAAATATATGTCAATGGTTGTTGAACTACAGCACCAATAGCTGTATTTTACGCATCTACCATAACTGTTAAATCGGCTTCAGAAGAAGAATGTGCTAGTATAATAGCAGCCTTACTTAAGATTTGCAAAGCTCAAATGCGCTGCTACTTTCATCAGTCCAAGCAATTTTTATTTAAGAAACCAAGTAAACTTCTAACCGTTTCCGGTTTTGAGATACTACTTAAAGCTCCAACTTTTGTTAGGGTTGGTTTTATTCGATCACACGAAGGTTAGGTAAGAAACCTCAGCTGAAGTAAATATTTTTTCATCGAATGCGACGCAATAAGCAAATCGGCAATACATGGAAACAGAAAATTACGTTTTGTAGAATAACACGAATACATCTTTGAAATATCTGGGAAGCTTGAAAAGTCCATAGTGCTAGAAGTTTAAGTCTATATCCGGATTTAATGATTTCGGTGAAATCGTCTTCAGCTCCCTTTAGAATGAACATAATTGTACCAGATGGAATCCATCAGCTTCTTCCCTTTCCGTCTGCCAATAAATAGTGCCTCAAACCAATAGCACCGATAATTGCTTTGTCAAGTTCTGCTATAATAAACTTCCAAATAAAGTCTCTCCGTAGATTTAAACAGAAGATTAAAATTTTACTTCCGTAAGAATATCTGGGTGGAGTTAGTGGCAAACAATTTAACATTGCTTTTATTATTTCTTTCGTACTCGTACATGTTAGGAGGTAGGGCAGATACGTCAGCCCAGTATTTCCAAAATTTGTATTTTACTATAGCAATCAACGATTAGAAGACGACAATTATTTTAGCAAACTGGGACTAGGACTATTCTTTGACTTATAATTACATGGTAGGTTACACTTATGAGGCTGTATCATTAATTTTATAGTGGTATCAAAACATTGAATGATTCAGTTTTTCATTGTCTTTGCAATGAACTATAGAATTATTGCGTGGATATGAATGCGCTACCCATCTTTGCGATGTACTTCTACTTCTACGATAGGAGATTAACGTGTTTTGCTAGCTTATCATTGGTGTGAGAATCGGTTTGAGCAATTAAACATACTTCGGTTACCTTGTGCACTTCCAAAATTGTATCTGCAGTGGACGCTAATTTGTTTAAGTCTTTCTTCCAAACTATAGTTAATACTACATGTGCATGTGAAGGTAAACGTTGGATCCAAATATTCTGCAATACCTCGTCTTGAATCTGAGTTCCAGCCAAGCATGGCATTTTGTTAAGAAATTGCGACGAATTATTGTCACCTAATTCAAGCCTTTTAAGCTGTCCATATAATTTAATTTTTACTGAGTCGTTTAATCGTTCTACTATTACTCGTTTGAGATCACCGTATCTGTCTTTTTCGGAGGGTTTCATTATTTTCTCCCTAACGCATTTTACAGTGTCACTATCTAAAGCGGCTGCTAAAAAACAATATTTTGTCGTCTTGTCAGGGAACCAGATTTTAGAATCGTTCTTATTAAATTGAGAAGCTTTAATTGGTACCCTAAAGGTTGATTTGGTTTGCTTTTTGTCGTCAGACATAAATTTGTTAGAATTTATCTGACGTATTTTGTTCAATGTAAATCAAAAGAAATTAAAGTATTGCATCCCAATAATTCGGACACGATTAGAATCGAATTAAATTGTTCTAAAAGTTACAATTTTTGCAAACACAAAAATAATCATACCGAAACAATACACGACGATTCGAAGAAACGATCAATAATACTTGTTGTTGTTGTAAGCGTTGTCACTTTTTTAATTATTTAATCTTTGCAATCTGTTCTGAGGCCGAAGCACTACCAACTTTTTCGCAGTTCGCTTTTCACATCCTTACCTTACGCAGTCGCTAACCACATTGAGGACATACGGCTATAGGTCTGATTTTATCACCATCTGCAAGCGTCGTTACTTGTTTTCTTTCTCCAATATACACTGCTCGTCAAAAAATTCCAGACAGTTGAATTTCTTCATAAATATTATATTTTGCTAGAGCAATCGCGCATTGTTTAAAATGCACTGTTGTCATATTAAATAGTACAATACCGAAACATAGGTGTAGCAGAAATCGGATTTCTTTTATTTTAATCGAATCACAGCAACAAAGTGTAATAAATGAAAATATTCAAAATTTGGATTGTTACGTTTCTAAACAAATGAGCATCAAACAATTTAAAGGTCTTTCAACGTTTAAATTATCATTTACTGTTAGTATTATTATTACAGTTCACGTTAACAGTGGTTAACGTTTATATGTTGTTCAACTGTAAAAGTGTTTTTGCAACAAAAATTGAATAATAAAGACAACCCGTAATATTTGGCCGGTCACCGGTTGACTTCGACCTTGAGATATATTATAAACAAGATCAAAAATAAATTTGTTACTTTGTGTATTTATTGTCTCAATAATTCAATTGCGGCTAATTATATTGACTTAGTGTGCTTCTAGTGTAAGATAAAACGAAATGGAGTCTTGTGGAAAATGTAAATCAGAATGGAATGGCCGAGACGAGATGTGATCATGCAGCGGTGTCTGCAAATCAGGCTTTCACCTCAAATGTGCGAGGATAAATACTTCTACGTACAACCAGTTAATGAATCAAAGCAACTACGTTGGTTCTGCACATCGTGCTGTGAAATTACCATATTTGCTGTCTTACAAAAGCTTGAAGAGTTGACAAGCCATATGGTTATAATATTAGAATAATTCACTGTGATGAATGATTTGTAAATGCAGATTCCTGCTAACTTCTCGATCAACTTAACCAATCTGACCATATTATTGTTACATCAGATGTCATTGGAATTTGTGCCGCGTCAACTTCATTACAATCCGTTGAAGTCCGAGATAACGATGTGTTACATGTGAACAGGCTGAATCCACACACTGGAAAGGCTGCAATAGGTGAGTATTTAAAATCCAATCTGAAAAATCTAGACGTGGTTGACTGTCATCTACCGCTCCCAAAAGGCCGGGATAAAACTAAACTCACATTTGTTTCGTTTCATCTTACTTTGGAGAGAAGATTCGGAGTACAAGTTTTGTCATCTTCTTTCTGGCCAAAGGGTGTCTTAGTTCGACGTTTTGTGCGTAAAACCAAAGGCTCAGAAAAGGTAGAGGAATTCTACCACAAAGTACAGACTTCTACTGTAATTTTTCTTTTTGCCAAGAAGATCAACAGCTATACAAATACCGCCATCACAGTAAATTATACAGTGATAATCATAATTCATTCACCACTTGAAGCCTTTGTAATATCAGTTATGCATTAAATTGTAAATTTCATAATTTGTATACCATGCTTTCTAATATTTTTTTTATATTTTAGGTCATTCACCAATTCTATTCTCAATCTGGACTCAATCTGGAATGTTTATTTTTAAATAAGAATGTTATAGATTGTGAATCGGGATAGCACACGTGTTAATTTTGGATTTATTAATGCCCGTGGTCTGTTTTGTCATATCGATAAACTGAGAATATTTATCGATTCCAAAGATCTCGACGTATTTTGTGTCGTGGAAACATGGCTTACAAATAAGGTTAATAACGAATCTGTCTCGCTGAATGGGTACAGCATCTTGAAAAATGCCTTAAACTTAAGGCTATTCATTCGTCCATTTATGGTAAAACTGAAGTTTTGATGGCAGAAATATATTACCATCTATGCATGTACTAATTGTAGTTTGCTACAATCCATCAAACCCCACGCAATTCGATTTAGATGATTTTCAGGAATTCCTCCTCTCATATTTTAAATTAAAATCATTTGCTTGCGATATAAAGTGTAAGATGCTTGATAAGTCCCATACATTTCATAACCTTTTAAAAGCCAACCATTTATATTTCAGTCCCGTTCTCACCTACTCATTACCGTACATGGCTTGATTCAATACATTGGACTGTGGGCAGATTACTTTAGGGTATTGGTGTCTAGTCAACACACTTTGCCTGACATATCTGACCACGATTTTCTGACCATTTCTTACAAAGTCAGATCAAAGCGTGTTAAACTGGACTTCAAGCTTGCCAATCGGCTGCCCCATGGTTTAATTGTAATATTGCTAAAAGTATGCTTGCGAGGAGTCACGCGTATGCGAAGGACAACAGAACAAGCGATATGAGGAACCTAGAATTATATCGTAAAGAACGCAATAGGGTAACTAGCTTGATAAGAATTTCCAAACAAAAGTATTTTTTTGGAAATAGTAAATTAACCATGAATCGAATTTGGAGTCATTTTAACCATATTGGATTGGGGACTAGTAGGTCTGGTCTTTCTACTGACTTTGACCCTTCAATTATCAACACTTATTTTTACAATGTAAGATTTGTAAATGAATCGTAATAAATAAATAAAAAAATTAATTTGAATTTGTTGAATTATTTTAATCTGAGGTAAATCAACAATCGACATTGTCTCGAATTATCTACATACTCTACCAATTTTCGACTTTATCTACGCACAAATCAATTCGACATCAACATGTAGACAATTCTAATATACGCGTAGACGCATAACACTGCCTTGATTGTCGGTGGTGTAGTTATCCGGCAAAAACGAATCATTTCGCGCATTTTAGCCACTGTTCCAAGCGAACATAAAACTGCATTTTTTGAAATTTGAGTCATGAGTAAATGTCAAATTTTTGACATGACTTAAATGTCAAAAAATTAACTTTCGACTTTTAATGCGGTTCTACTTTCGATTGCAACACGGCCTTGGTTACGAAAATATTTATGTGCATATTTTCCAATGAATTTTCACTATACCTGTTTTTTGAACTGGCAGACGCTTGAACTTAACATAATCATTAATAAACATTTCACATCGGGGGTGCAGTTTAATTAGATGAGAATTTCAAAGAAATGCGATTATTGCCGTTGGCTTCCTATACAAAACGTAATTACAAATAAATTAAAACATTTAACGTCGTTAATAAATGATTATCAAGAAATAATTTTTTTTTTAATTTGTTTGATCAGATGAGTACTTTTATTATAGAATTTAGAAATGTATTAAGAGCACCTGTCGATTGGACAAGAAAAAACTTCTGTTCGAGTTAGAAACTATCTACTTGCATTGCGGCACATGAAATACACATATTTATGTAATAAACTCTTACATATTTCACACAATACGGGCACGAACGTATAAAATCAATTCTTTATATTTTCTGTGCCGTCTGCCATCCCATCAGTGTTGTTTTATTACATGTACATTGTACACGAAGAAAGTTTAGTTTAAACATTGTTTTCCATAGTTTTCCCGACCACAATTTGCACACAGAAAGAATGTTAATTTAGAAAACAACGACAAGAATTCTATGTACCTTGTTCATATATACACATAAATATGTACTCACACCTATATACAAGCAAATTACTTCTTTAAACAAAAATTTTCCACCTTTAAAAAATATGAAAATATTTTTGAAAGGGAAAACATTTTTTACAATACTACGTACATGGACATACAGCTTCATCATGATAATGAATATTTATAGCACTCATCAGTGAGACAGCAGTAAAACTTAGAAGCTCAATTTTTTGAATTATACGCAAAGTAAATATACATAATATTGAATAAACAAGGTGTTTCACATAGACGAACATCTGTGCATAACATCCATTCACCCCACCCCGAGCTGTAGTTGAGATTAAAGAGATTTGCTTATAAATTAAATGACGTAGATTTCACTAACAGATTTAGTTCTCTGGACCAAAATCACACTAATACGATTTTGCTACATAAATAGTAAAATAACGTCAGCTAATAAATAAAACATTCAACCTTAAACGACATTTAACCATCCCATTATTTCAGTATTGCACCAATATTCTGCCTTAATCAAACTTATGTAGAATTAGAAAAGGAGACACCATATCCAATAATCAGGAGTGGGCGAAGTAGATTACATAATGTAATCTACGCGATTGTCGACACGTAATCTATTAAAATGTAGACAACGTCAATAACATAGGAAATGATATTAAAACTCAATTTTCTCTTTAATTTTAATTTTTTAACTCGGAATTGTCGACAATTCGTAGGGTATGTAGAATAGTCGTAGACAATGTAGATTATTACTTGTTTTGTTGTAAAATTTAATTTTTTATCACTTTGTAGTTGCCACTATTTGAACATTTCTAAAACTAAACCTATTAAAAAGTTTATTATGAAACTGCCAACGCCACCTGCAAAAAAACAGAAATACTGGCAGATCAAAAATCACCAGCTTTATCTGCCTCCGGTAGATCAAATTAAAACATTAGTTTTAAATTTTTGCGCTAAAATTTATTTAATAGGCTGTTCTGCATAGATCTGCCTAAATTTTTCTTATTCAGCTAATCTGGCAATTATTACGGTTCATATTATGCGTCCTATATTTCTAATGATTTTAAAGTAGGTGCATTGCCCAAGTTTATCCGTGAATTTGCGGTATTGAATTATGTTCTAATTTAGGTTTATTGGCCAATGCCGCAGTAAACAACCTAAACTATTTCTCAATTCCTGCCGACCGTTTCGACCGGCACTTTGATTAACCGATGCTTTGCGTAACCGATGCTATCGGTTACACGCGCGGTGTTTCACACGGGCCTAGGACTTTACCTCCCTCGATATTAACTCCGAGGACCCGTCTTTACCACAAGGCCAAGCCGGGGTGCTCCCGACCCAATACCAATATATACAATTTTTTGCGACATATTGTGTTTTATATTAAGCTTTTGCAGCTAAGCGGAATTTAAATCCGTCCGAATAAAACATTAAAAAACAAAATTGTATTCCTGACGAAATGATATATGTTCCTTAATCAGTTAATTTTTGCAAACGGTTTTATGTTTTGAAATTTGTTTCGATTTTTTTGTCATCTAATAATTGTGAGAAGAGTAATGACCAAGGTGTGGCCGAAAGGAGGTAATGTTCTGCGAGTAATATCCAGGGTGTTAATATCCAGGGGATAAAGGCTATTGTTCGCGGTGGTAATATTCTGGGTGGTACCATATGTCCTGTGGTTCGTTGATTTACACGATCCTATAATTTTCGAAAAATCCGGAAAATATTAGCATTTTCTAATAATTTTGCTGCATCCAGCGCTACATTAAAAAAATTAGAAATTTCAAATCTAGTCGGAATCGAAATCATTAAGATCTATTTTAACGAGATCAAATAAAATACGGTACGATGCTAAATTCGCTGTTACGAATGAAAACTTTTTTTTGTGCCTTTGTAAGATCTTGAACTTTTTGTATCTTGTAGGGCTTCAAACGTAGTTCATTTTTCAATATGGTTTGAATGATGTATCGTGAAACATGTAGACTTGCGGCTAATTGATTGGCACTTTGACGAGGATTTCGTTGGATTCGTTTCTTCACACTTCGTATCATTTCTTTGGAAGTTGCTGTCTTTTTAAGACCGCCTCTGTTGCGTTTAGAGATGCTGCCAGTTTCGTTGTATCGAGTTATGGTTCGATACACAAACATTTTATTCACATTCAAATGCTGGAGCTGACGAACTATTGCTGTTTGTGAATTTCCACCCAAATACAGTGCAATTACACTGTTACGTTTGAATTCCATTACGATTTTTTTATGAAGATATTAATTTAGAACAAATATTTGTTGACCACATGTAAGCAACTAACCAAACTTCAATCTGTCAACAAATTGACGCGCGAAAATGACAACTATACAAATGACAGCAGAGTGAAGTTAGTAACATTTGGTCTCAGCCACCCTGTACTTTGTATGTAAGTTCAAAGTGTTTTCACTAGCTTTGGAGTTTGGTTACTGCAGTTTGCGATGTGCAACGACTGAATTTTTTAATTTAAAGAATTTAATGTCCAAAAAATTTAATGTCAAACTTCCAACGTCTTGGTAACCTCATACGGTATTCTTACATTCCGTTTTCCGAACATAGCAACACATATTATATACATAGGGGTACGAGTACGTCATGGCCATATAAAAACTTGGGCTACAATTTTTCAAATGTGAGGTAGAAATAAATCTCCATCGAGGCGAAATGATTCCAACCACAAAGAAATCATAGGACTTTGCTGATTTCTAACAGAAACAATAATTTTTGACATTGTATACATTCTCTACATTGTCTGCATACATTATCTACATAGGTAGAATATTAATTATCTTCGTGGTGTAATCGATACGACACAACGTTGTTAACCGGTTTAATAAAGTTGCTGTCTAGGTATTAAATAATTATCTTATTATCCTATCTAGAGGCCAAGTATATGAACAATAATCATAAAACCATGTTAGGGGTAAAGAAGGGTGCATAAATAGGTCCTTAACTGATCTCGATCCGTTTAATCCCATTTCGCTCAAATGTCGCGACGGCGTTTGCGAAAATAGCACATCAAAGTGCCTAATTCATAAAGAATGTAACATTGAACTGTGGAAATAGGGCATCACATAGAGCCAATACAAAATTACAAAAATCTCCAATATTAACCATCCGTATTAAGGACATATTTACATTCAAAGTTTGGCCTCTTGAGGTGGACGCGAAGGCTAGTAATTTGGATTACTACATTTAGAAACGTTTCATTAAAATTATTGTTGTCGAAATAAGGAGGCATTCGAAAAGATCTGCTCTCGCCAAAGTTTTATATTTGAGAGGTTAAATATTTTGGCTCCTAGAACACATTAGGATTACAAATGTCTCTTTTCAGTAATCCGTGAACAAAGTTGTGCCATATTGTCTACACCGCGAAGATAATTATTGTTCTACATGTGTAGATAATGTATATAAACAATTAAAAAAAGTGACGTCGACAATGTAGAGAATGTAGACAACGTCGAAAATCATTGTTTCTGTATAAGAAATCAGCAAAATTATTTGATTTCTTTGTTGATGGATCCATTTTAACCCAAGTTTTTATACTATCGTATTCATATATATTTGTGCAGTATACATTTTTAATGCAAATGTCACACAAACTTCTTTAAAATTGATATAAACAAAAAACTTTTTGAAACTATTATTTTTATTTTAGTTAGCTTAATTATTCAATAAAAAAATGTTTAATTTTAATTTTAGGAAAAATATAGTTAATTTAATTTTATACAAAATTATTTGTGCTCAATAAAAACCTGGTTCACTATGATTTTTAAATCAGTTATTTGAATTTTTGTTTTTTCTGAAATTGACTTAGTGTGTAATTAGTTAGTTATGAAAAAAATTTAAGTTAATTCTTCAGTAAAAATGCCTAAAAAATTTGAATTTAGTGTTGAAGTCAGAGCAGCAATGATAGCTGATTACGAAAATGGAATTTCGACCACGGAATTATCGAAAAAGTATGGTTGCCATAGAAATACCATTTTGTACCAAATAAAGAAAGAAAACAATCATGGAACGGTAAAAAATGAAAATTAGAATAGGCCGAAATCGAGTAACATCTGCCACAGAAGACCGACATATTGTAAGAGCTGTTAAAAATCAATCCATCAACGACGCAATGCAGCCTACAAAAGTTTATAAAGTGGGGTGAACCCCGCTACATTTTGTGGGTGGCATAGGGTGGCCATTCATTTATTGTTTATCGCTGCATAGACTCTGCAACGATTACGGGTGGCCCGACGCGACTTACCTGGTTGGGATAATCATAATCATAGGGTGACCAAAATGTGGACAGCTCAGGTACCAAATTGTTTCTATTTTTTAAATTTCCCGTTTATATAAAAATAGTGTTATTAAGCGCCTAAATAACAGTGTGTATATTTATTTTTTTACGAAACACAATCGTAAAGACGGGTCGTGAAACATATTTGGCTTGGTAGTTCATTATTGTCTTGATAATCGCTTGTTTGTGGTCGGAATTTTCTTTTCGTATACAGCAGTGAATATATTTCATATTTAAGATGAACCGAAGTAAAAAAACAGAACCGCGATTATTGTATTCGGATTTATTTTCTTTCCTAGTGTGTGTGATCGGACCCCTTCAAGTTTATAGTTTAATGGAATTAATTGCTAAATTTCGTTTCGGTTTGGTGGTACACTTCTGCAGGCTGGATTCATTACTCCCATTCACCTCTTGTGACTGAAGAAGAGAACATTGGATCCGGAAGGGGACGTCCGTAAAATCTACAGGATCTCCTCATGGCATCCCGGCATGTCGGAGATTTTTTAGAGGTCTCTTCAGAAGACTTTGAATTTATCATCCGTGGAGATCCGGTCATTCGTGGATGGGCGCACCCGTTTAATTATTATCTTTTATTTTCTTTCCTCAAGTCTCGTTCAATAAATTTCGATTTCTTCGTTTCTAATTTTCCTTTTGTGCACAGCATCATGTCTACAAACCCTACACCTACGCCCTGAGCTTTAGCCATAGCTAAAGTGGGGGCCGTAAATTAAGATGTAATTCGTACAAAATTATAAATCTTGATTCGTACAAAAAAATATAATTTCCAATATTCTGTATACATCGTGGCCACAGAACTAAACACCCTTCCATTATTTTGTGTTCCATTCAAGCAAAATTAAGATAAATATATTCGAGTTTTTTGTTAGCCTGATGGGTATACTCATCGATGGTATATATTATGATACCTTTGATTAGCAACATTGAGTAAAATATTAATAAAGCATTTGGCTTACACGAACCATAATACCAAATAAAATCAAATTAATTTTTTGTTTCAGCTTATTTTTATTCAATACGGATACGGCACAAGCATACTGCAAAAAGAATTGGAAGGGTTTGTCTGCTTTTTTCATTTCGGCAGAATATTGGGGAAAATCGGAAAAACATTTCCAACGAAAATAAAATTAACAATTTGAAAACATAACAGTAATGAGAAAACCGAAGAAAAAAAGCAAAACAAAAATCAATTTGGATGAAAATAGCACATTAAGAGCGGCGGAGTATATAGTCAATAGTACCTAACACAGCAAATGAATTGAAATTATTTTGATTCCCAGAAATTTGTTTGAATGTTTTATGCGAATTAAATTTGATGTATGTTGTTTAATTAATTAATATAAGTAAAAATAAAAAATAATTAACAAATACCAAATTCATCGTTCGTGCGCATCGAACAACATTTTTTGTACACACGACAATGAACTCAAATTTAAGAGGATGACAATTAGCTTTGGTTTTCAAATCAAATTATTTCTCATTCACCAACTCTCCAAAATTGTTAATTTGACATTCGTAAAAAGCAAAAAAATTTGAATAATGAAAAACCAAAACTTGAAACTTCAAATAATTTTTAGCCTTTTGCACGATCACGTTTGGCATTAAATTTTTCAAAGAGTAGATTCCTTTTGGTATTTGTATATGTTTCTCTGGTTAAGGGCATCTTAATCAGGGTTGATATTGGTAAGAAATGTAAAGTATTGAATTTTTGTTGAACATTGTACTGAATCCGATTTTTCATTAGTCCTTCGAGCCGGATGCACCCGGCATGTACATACAACAAATAAGCAAAGCCAACAAAGCTTTTGAATGTTAAAACAACAGAAATTATGGATGATTTACTACGTATTCAGAATGAAAATGCTTACGAACACGAATAGTTCTGATTTGCGACGTCCTCATAGATGACATGCAACAACGGCTTAATAGAGTCGGCCCAACACTCCAACTTTATCAACGCCCGATCGGTCATAATCATCATCATTCATCAATCAAGGTTTTGGTATTTTATCAAGCTACAGTACAAATCCAAAGCCAAGTACAAGTGGTGATCAACAGCCTTTATCTCGCATCAGCGATGCCTCGCAAGGATTGGGATTCAATGGACGACGGGGCCGACAACAATATATTTAAAAGCGAGATTTATTCATGCGTCAGTTATAACAAAAAATTGCAGCGATCAAGTAAGCATCAAATACCGCAGGTTGCTCAAATGAACACTTGCAAATAAAAACCAACCGTAGCTGCGATAAAATATGAATCAAATCGACCAATTCCATACTGAAATTATGGTAGAAACAAGCGATGATGAACAACCAGCTAAATATTTTTAAAAGAACTCCCACGACATCTTGCGGAGATTGAAGAGCTAAGAGAGAAACATCATCCACAACGAGATGTTCAAAAATTAAGTTACCAACATTTGACATACCAAATTTCTCTGGGGAGTACGAGAATTGCAGCTTATTCAACGGAACAATAACATTTCCGATACAGTAATAATGTCATATCTTAAGACACACTTACAGACAAATGCAGACCAAGTGATCAGCCACCATCAAACAACCGGCGAGAATTACGAAATATGGAGCTTACGGTGCTTCCAGCTGGCAAGCACTTCAATTCATTGCTATCACTACAAACAGTATTTGAGTCATTTATAACGTTCATTCTAATCGTTCAAAAATATCGGAGTCTTACGATTTCAAGGAGAGAAGTTTCCAGTCATTAGAAGCAATGATGTTGCTATATACAATCGATTGTAACTAATAGACTTGACAATTGAAGCGGATTACTATAATTTAATACAAATCAACAATATCATACAGGGCAACATAATAAACGCACGACTCAACGTACAGAATTCGGATTATAATCGGCAACCTTGGAGGTAATACACATCAAACAGCAACAGCCATGGTGACAACAATGCAATTCAAGAAAAATTCCAATTTTTCATTGAGAATAACAAGATTTCAACGGAAAGAAATGTCATGGAGGGGAGGTAAAGGCTGTATACGTACTTCTCGGGGTCGTCAGGTCCAACCACTTTAAGTAGATCCACAAAAATCCTCTGAATGGCTATTAAAGTGTCTGTAAGCCATCCGAAAGATGAACTCTCGGAACATCTGTTGGATTCTTGTGATCATCGAGGCATCTTGTTCGTAGATCAAGGCATCTTGTTCGTAGCCACTCGAAAATCCCGTGCTGAATATTAAAAAGTAACCGAACCGAAGTTACCACTGATACTGTTGTAATTCAAAAGTGAATATGACAGAATCACTATGGTGCAGCACTATTTGCGTGCATTCTCCTCAAACATTGCATTCCGCTGATTCCACTGACCGCGGATGATTCATCGTCAAGGATTCATTGATTGACATCCGGCTTGGAAGAGGTGCAGGAAGTAGCTAAACTCGGATGAAGTCGACGACATCAAACTAAATCCTTGCCGTGATATATTCTGCGCGTTGATACAGCGGATTATTTTTCTTCAACTAATTGTGAATCGTGTTATGTCTTTTTAAGCTATACTGACCGAAGACACCATCATACTTGACGATTATAAAAAAACGGAAAGATGAGCGAGAGCAAGCCATTGACTTCTACGAAGTCAGGTGTATCTTGCAGCAATGGCACAGAAGCAGATGATCTTTATTAAAAATATCAAGCAGAAGATAATCAAGAGATCGTTTCTCGAAGCTGCAAATTCTTATTAGATTGACGTAGTAACGCTTGTGACAAACCTTACAGATGCGATCAGGAAACACAGTTAGATGCTCATCGCACCGTCATTGGTCGTTTGAATTGCGTTTCTTAGCGAGTCGAGCGAAAATTTATATTTTTCTCGTTCCTTCGCTAATCGGCATAGTCTCTGTGTCACATATCATCACTAGTTTTTTTTCACGTGCCAAGGTACGAGTTAGAAAATTCAAATCTTTTGTAATTTTTGTCTTTCAGTTTTAATTGAATTGCAGTTTGAACCCTAACTTCTAAAATGACAATTTGACTTGTCATTCAAATGCTAAAACTTCTAAACTTTATAGAGCGAAATTTAAAGATACTCTGTATAAAGACATTTGGTAATAATCGGAACGACAAACAATAGAAACGGAACCACACAAGTCACAACACATCATATCCCCCATTTCAACACATAATAGCCGCATATCGTCGTTATGTGATATACAGATTGAACGGCTTAAAAGATCACAAGTACACAGGTGAGCTAAACATCATAAAACAAACAGCCCACACAAACGGGTTCACAAAAAAATTAATTCACACATTAAGCGTGAAAGTGCGGCAACACGATGTTTTTTTTTGGTCACTACCGCTTCGCCCATAAACAAAACTTTAAAATGGGGGTTTTGTGCAGCACGTTTGCAGCAATAATTTTATGTGCGGATCGTGTTATATACTCACTAACACATACAAAAAATAGTCAGATTTTTTTGTTTTTACGTGATTAGTGTATGAAATTGAATTTTGACAAAAAATAAACGCCTATTAGATGCTTCAATGCCTACTAGATTTTTAAAATTTTACTTTTCGATCAAGCATTCAGTACAAAATGAACGCTTTCAGGGCACCCAACAGTTGAGAACATGTTGAGTAAAATCGCGGCCAACGTAATCATAATGTTTAAGACGATGATATTTTCAATGATATTGGTGATGCTTTCACTAATCATGATAGGGGACTTGAAAGCGCCCAATGAAAATAATTGTACAAATACGTGCCGCACTTGCGTTGCATGGAAAGGCAAATCCTGCTTTTATAACACATTTTATATGTATATGAATTAAGACAAGCACGGTATTTACTTTGACCCACTCTTACGCATAAAAGTTGATACAATTTGATACAAAATGGACAATTGTGTCGTCATTCGTCCAAGGTAACAGAATATCTCATAGGTATACGCGTAATTGGAAAGTTTTGTGCTGTGTCACATTGGGCTTGTAGCCGTTTCCCTCGATGGTTGAACATCATTCTATAATTATACGAGGGTGTGACGCAAGGCAATTTGAAGAATTGGGGTATTTAATATTTAAATGATTTTATACAGCGATAAATATTCCGTATAACGCTTTGGGTTATATTCATCATGCTAAATATAAAAAATTGATGATTTTGCCATAAAAAGCGTCTGTGATATAACTTTACTGATGACATTATAGTATCATAAAATACTAAGAGTCAATACGAATAAATAATTGATTTGACATTATGGCCTTTTTAAACGTCATAAAATTATGTACATACAACTTATTCTAAATTCAGCACATTTATTGAATCTTTTTAAAATAGGAAATGGTCTTAACCATTTTTTAATAGGACGATTAAAAAGAGTTTATTTAAGAAAAAGGTCACCAAAGGGTTGTCTGTTTTGGGAAATTAATGTGGTGATCTAATTTAAATTATGTTCTGTCCTGTATACATACCATGCCCTTCAATATAAAGGTTGTATAAAAGTCAACAAGCATCATGAATATACTAATGTACCAAATTCACAACTTCTTCTTATTGGTTACTTATCTTCTTAAAAATATTCCTTTACCGAATAGAATAACTTACACGAGTTCTTCCAAACATGTCGCTTAATTCATCTCTTACAAAATGTGAAATGAGAATCTTCAAGGAAAGTCAATTGTCTGCATGCAAGTATGTTTCTCGACTTTGTGATGACCTTCCCTTACGATGGTTCGGTTAAGTGTGTGTTAGGCAACACACGAATGCCTCACCAACGCTACGGTTGCTTGAAATTCGAAGTTGAAAGTGCGGTCGACTACTGCACACAACAATCTTTAATCGCTGCTAGAAGCGACCAATGCAGCACGAATCATATGACTTTGATATCATTAGCCTCCTGAAGTTTGCTATATTTTTTGATCCGATCTAGAAGAGAGTATTGATGCTGACAACGAGGCACTTGATGGACGAAGACGGCTGCTTACTCTTGAAGATCAGCCTAAGGTGGGGATTAGAAATAATTTTTATGTTAGGGCGCGCTCCAGAGAACTACTTATATACCTTGCTCGCCCAATACGTTCCATTCCGCAATACTTTGGACATCGAAGAGATGCATTTCTTGCACGTGAAGATCAACTGAGGATAACGACTTGCTTGCAATAACAGCTGCAAAGAAGTGCGCAGCGAGATTATCTGTTTGTGACTGGAGACGCAAGAGTTGGTCAGTTCATCAAAAGGTATTTATTTTATGTAAGCATTTAATTTTTTTATATACAATGTTTTAAATTCCTCTACTTTGAATCTTTTACTTTTTGGTATCAACAAAAGCGATAGATGCGGATCGAACAGTATATTTACCATCATCAGTTTTAACGAAGTATGCAGACTTATTTGTACACCCATCACGGAATCTTGTCTTGTATTTTTACATCACGTAAAGGAGACGATATCTCATGCTATTGAGGAATTTCGATAACTTCATCTATCCCTAAAGTGTTCGAATTAGTGGACTGTAACACCTTCAAAGTTAGATTAGCGCGATGTTTATCAATTGCACAACAAGGGTTTATACCAGGGAGATCTACGATTCAATTTGTCATCAAACTGCGCTTGAAAGTCTTTGTACCCTGGATATGTATTTTTTTCAATGACTGAATTGCAGATATCATAAGTAATTCTAATGTACTCATAATCGCGGGTTACATTAAAATGTTTCAGTCCATCAAGGATGGGGTTTCTCTTGTTCTTATTTTTTAAAAAACGGGTTGGAAGTGAAACAACAATATTGCTTTCCATGAAAATGTGCTCGACTACCTCCTTATAAGACCAGATGCCTGAACTATAACCTATATAGTAGAATCCTGTTGGCATTATAGAATCACCATACATCACTGAAAATCTTTCACTTCTTGTTCCGAGAAGGAGACTAGGTAATCACCGACTGTTGAGCCCAGAACACCATTTCACTAACTATGGAGATAACAATCCAATAAATAGATTGACTAATTATTTTAACATTACAGAGCATAAATCTGATTTCACATTATTTAGCTACCAAAACAACCTACTACCTTTTCAATGTAAAGGGTATATCATTTCAAGGTTTAGAACTTTACTTAGGTTTAGAGTTCGGACATGTGGCCGCCGCGGCCAGCGAGCTATGGCGCAATCTGGATAAGATTCCTTTCTTCGATAATTGGTTTTAGTCTTTTAAGAAGAACCTTTTCAAATAGTTTCGATAATGTCGGTAGCAGAGAAATTAGCCTGTATGAAGCTTTATCATTCGGAGGTTTGTTCGGCTTAAGTATCATAACTACTTCTGCAACTTTTCATTATCTTGATACGTATCTTAGTCGAAATACTGCATTAATTATATGCACTAGTTTCCTCAACGCTTTCTCCGGTAACACTTTTATTATCTGACCCGTTATAAGATCATATCCTGGAGCCTTATACGCATTCAGATTATTCTTGATTTCCCATTTTAGTTCTTTCAATGTTACAGGTGTAATTTTCATTTCATCCTGTTTATTTATCGGGATGATATTTTCCTCTTTCGTTTGTTTGGGGTAAGGTTGGAATGTCTCTTCAAGGTGACTTGCAAACAAATCTGCTTTCTGTTTAGCATTTCGAGCCTAATTTTCTTTATTTTTAATTTGATGAACCTGACGTTTGGGTCTTTTAAAATTCTTAATTGCTTTCCATAATGAATAATCAGTATTTTTTTGCCCAGTTAGAGTGCTGAGGTATTTATTAACTGACTGATTTTTAATGACTTTTATTAGGTATTTTAGTTTGTTGCACAAATGGTTAAATATCCTCTTATTTTCCGGGTTTCGATGTTTTTTCCATTTCTTCCGTGCTTTTCTTTTATTTTTAAGAAGTCCTCTGGATAGCTAGCATTGCGCTTCATTTCCTTCCTATTATTAGGAGTGCTTTCCCACGCAGCACTTTGGATATTATGGATCAGCTTATCTAGTTCGTCTAATTCTTTCTGCAGACTAATTCTTTCTGTTAAATGTGTTTGAAAGAGATCCCAATTGTTTGGCTAAGTATCATAATAACTGGTGAATGATCTGACGATCGACTTTCACTGTTTTCTACATGGATATAATTATCTGAAATCCCTCTTGTAATAAAGAAGTCTATAAGATCTGGAGTTTTACTGATAACCGTAGGCCAATAGGTTGGTATACCGCCTGAGTGAAACTCGCATTTTAGTTGTTTGCCTGCTGCGAACAGTTATTTTCCTTTAGCAGTCGTTAACCATGATCCCTATTAAGGTAAGCGTTATTTACAAATTTTGTTTGTTCTAAGTAAAAAAGTGTCGCTCCTCTTGAAAAGCGAAAAAAAATTATAACTTGTAATGGTTTCATTTTGATTTGTTACGGTTTTCCCTATTAACGTTTAGCGATATCAAGCATTTCAAATTAGAACGTAGAAAAATGTTAAATGTCAAGTTAAAACGGATAAGACAGGAACAGAAATGGCCCTGAAAATTCGATTACACCGGGTTAAGCGTAAACAAAGTAACTGCAATAAAACCGTGCAACTCTCAAGTGCAAGCTCATTTAAAAAAGATCTGGATGACTCATTAAACGATCCCAATTTTCGAGCCTTTTCAAACAAGATCATCATCGTCCAGTGAATCAGAGTCCGTAGACTCTGATATACAAAACTGGTCCGCTGTGCTTGACTCCGATATTTAAACCAAGGGAAACAAAGTAACTAAATCCAGATATGCAAACCCAGATGAATGGATAAGAAATAAAGCTGCAATCCTACGAAATAGCGGAACGTTATACCGTTCACCACACTCAAAGAAGAATATTCGGGAAGGACAGGTTCGCTCGCCTTGTGGCCAAACATGCAGAATTAAATGTCCAAATAAAATATCAGAGGAACAACGAGTTAAATTTTTTGAAAAATATATAAAATATTGGGGACTATCAAAAACCTGGGAGTAAAAGACGTCTCAACAGTTCATTTCATTTTGAAATTGATGGAGAAATGTTAAAGGTATGCAAACAATTTCTTAAAGCCACACTTGATATAAATAACCAGCCAATACGAACCGTAATTACAAACAACGAAATGGGATTTATCGCTGAAGATTTTCGAGGCAAGCATGGTCAAAACAAGAAGAAACTTGCACTAGAAACTAAGGATGGAATTCGTAAGCAGATTAATTCCATTTCACGAATTGAGAGCCATTACCCCCATCAACATACCACTAGAGAGTTTATTGATGGTGGTAAAACAATTTATTTAGGGATTGTGAGCTTCGCGCGGGATTCATGAATACAGACAATGAGGAAAAGGCGACACTTAAGAACAGTATGCCAAACATTAATTAGATAAAAGCAATTATCTCGTATATAGAGAAAGATAAAGACAAATAGAAGGCGAACAGAAATTACATTGCTGCTTGTTATAATCTCCAAGCTGTATTACCTGCTCCAAGAGGTGACGTTTCTGTCTTTTATTATAAATCTAAGATAAACAACTTCAATTTTACCATTCCTGAACTTAATAGTGATAATGTGTCTTGTTTTTTCTGGCATGAATGCGAAGGGAATTGAGGAGCTATAGAAATCGATACATGTATTTATAAATATTTGGAGCAGCTATCGGTAACATCTGCTCAAAAACAAAATCCAGACATCGTTTTCTATGCCGACAATTGTGCTGGTCAGCAAAAGAATAACTTTACCATCGCTATGTATATGCATGCAGTCGCTACTTTTAATATTAAATCAATAACCCATAACTTCTTAATTAAGGGGCATACGCAAAATAACGGCGATGTCATACATTATTTTATCGAGAAAGTTGTAAAAAAATTTCGAAGATCGGGGCCCATCTATGTACCACACCAGTATATACCAATCAAAACCGACAAACCGTATAACTTAACAGAACTTTCTTACTGATTTTAAGGATGTTTGTCAACACTATGGCACCAATTTACAGTTAACGGAAGACGGAGAACAAATTGAAATGGGAGAAATGAAAACAATATAAGTAGAAAAGGATAAACCTGGGGTTTTTTCGTTCAAACCTCGTACGAGCAGGAAGAATATAAAAAAATTATCGCGAACACCAAATTCATCCTGTAAGCTGCAACAAGCATATACGAAAAAACAAACAAATTCAGACCGTAAAATATCAGATGTTAATGACCTGTTAAAATCTGACCATATCCCAAAAACGTATAGTAGGGTACTACTCATTGGTATTTAATGCCTAAATACTCTTCTATACTTAAGAATAAGTTGAATTTGTTCTATAAAAATGAATTTAATGTGATTTGTGTTAATTATGATTAAGTTTTTTATGTACCTTATATTGGAATGAATGAATTTTTGAAATTTGCTTAATTTACTAGTTTTTTCTGACTACCTTTAACTATTATTGTATAGCTTAAAACTGTCATAACTTCAAAAATAATAACAACTTACCGGATAAAAGTGACATAACTTGGGGCCAAGTTGTAGAACTATTGTCGCTTTTTTACCAACCACAACTGTAAAAATATAACGCACAAAGGTTCTTATTAAAGTCAGAAAACTAACTAGACACAAGCGATAGATTTTTTAACCTGCGACTTGGAAAAAAAATTCTTAAAAACGGATTTATATTTTTGCTCTTCTGGTGGCCCTATTCTGGAAATTCCCCGGAAAAAGGGAACTGGGGAAAGATTTACATATAATTTCTGTTTAAATTATTTTTTTCCGGCATACTATGGTGTAAAGATAGTAGTAATTTCTTTCAAAACAAAATAAAATTGGAATAATTTTCCCTGCCAGTTTTGCTATGGAAATGTTATTCCCAATTTATAAAAATTTAAATCAAACTTATTTCCTCAGTAGGCCAGAAAAAGCAGGTTTATACATAAAAGCTATGTAAATTCTTTCCCCAATTCTCTATTCCCAGGGAATAACCAGAATAGGGCCACTGGAAAGCTTGTTTTTTTTAGTTGTGTCACTCTTGTATGTCGTGAGCGATATTAGTGTGAATGACGAACTTTTAAAGGACATTAAATCCACTAGTAGTTATTCACACTATAATGATTATTATATATAAAAATTAATGTTATTATTACAAGTTAAACAAAATAAAATAATAAATGACAAAAAAATGACATTTCATTCAATGACATTTCACAATGTTTACGGCATTTTTTAAGTCAGTGAAAACAAGGGCCAATTACTTACAATATATCTACAACAAAAAGTAGAAAAATTCACTCCCCCTCATTTTTAAAACCGGAGAACTTGTTTAAAGGGAATGCTTCTTCTTTGACCGTTTGGTTTCGTACCGATAAAAAATTGGTCTACTGCAATGACCAAACTGCAAAAATTCAACTCTTGTTTAATATTAGAGCTTATGGATTTGGCGAATTATATCACCAAATCAAAAAAAACCTCCGGAAATTCTCATTCTGTATGTAAAATACCCAATATTTATATTTTCCGATATTTTTCCAAGAGCGTATTTTCACCTAGAACATAAAAATATGTCTGATATTGTTAAATTGAGTTGTTTCAATTTCAGTTATTTTACATTTTTCTGCTTTTCCCAAGAAAAGCGAACAAAAAGGGAAAAAATCCTTAAAGATTGTGTTACCAAAAAGCAAAAAAAATTTAATTCTTTGGAAACAAAAAAATAAAATGTTTAGTCTTAAAAATAATAATAATGTATAAAAGAATTAATTTTTTATTGTTTACTGAACTATGTAATCCTCGTAACTTTTATTGTTATTTTAACAAATTCAAAAAGGAAATATACTGAAGTGCTCGGCATTGTATTGTTTGTGTATCGCCGTAGTGTGATATTTATATTCGTTATTATATTGTTTTGTGTACATAGAGTATTGATCTAACTTGGAAAGGAATAAGTAACACACATAAAGCATGACTCAAATAGAGGACATCACATGTAGTGAAGCTACCTATGTTATAAATAATTAAACATGTACACAAAAAACGAAATGTAACTTTCGACTGACTACCTTCAAACTAGCAACATATGTACATACTCGTATACAATGAACATGGTATACAAAGGCCAATGTAATTTCAATCCAATGGATTATTATTACTAATATTACTTTTTTGTACTGTTGGTAAACATACAATAAACTAATTACATATTTTATAATTAGTTTATTTATTGGCAACAAAATTCTAAATGAGCTTCTAAACTTAATATAAACTCATTAGTTCCCCCTTTTCTTACCGGTAAGAAAGATAATGTTATTTTCGAAGACTTAATTAATACTCCGGAGAGTAACCGAAACGTGTTTGCTAAATTACTTGACGTACTCTATCTTTCACAAGATCCATAAACATGAAAAGCTGAAAACACACAAAGTTAAATTTTTCTACATCTTTACTAGCACAGCATTCAACATGTAAATGTACAATGTACATTCGTAAACATGTGGTAAAAGTGGATTTATTTAAGCTTAAATTTACGATGACGCAAACAAAATAACTTTCTAGGTATATCGATTTAAAGCTTTGTACTTTCACATATATTTTTATATAAATATTGTAATAGCATCAATATATGTACCTTTTCCATGCACGATCTGTATTTAGTTGAAAAATTGACTGAATACATAACGGGATGTAAGAAATCAAACAAAAAAAAAAGGATTAGTTTCCAAATCTTTGAATGTTCAATATAATAGCTCCTTGTCACCAAACAAAATATTTATGGATTGTAGAATAATATTTAAAAGTATGTAATATATATTTAGGTTTGTGTTTGTTTCCTTATTACTCACCGTGAATTGTAAAATCCTCTTTTGTGTACATATTTTATTATTGTGAATTGTTGCACGTCTCGTAACCAGGTTTTATTTATTACAACGCCTGAAAAGTTCCCGTTCTGACACATAGATGGTGCCACAAATTTAAAACCCATTTGATTTTTAAATTAAACCAACCTTTAAACGATATGTGTCAAAATTACATTACATTCCAGTTTACAATTTACAGTTGTTTTAGTGACGCTAATTTTGTTAATTTCAAAACAACGGAAAAAAAGAATTTCGTGTGTCGATTAAACACTGTTTTTGATGGGGGAAAAATCGTTCAAACAAAGCAATGTTATCCGGATTCTGCACCAGGAAAATCAACCATCACTGACTGGTATGCTGAATTTAAACGTGGTCATTCAACCGCGCCACGCTCTGGACGCCCAAAACATAAAAAAATCCACGAAATTGTTTTGAAAGATCGTAAAGTGGAACGTGTTGGTCATATTTTGCACGAACATTTGTCGGTGAAAAAATTGCTGTTTCGCCAGGATAATGCACCATGTTACAAGTCGATCGCAACAATGGTAAAATTGCACGAATTGCATATTGAATTGCTTCCGCAACCACTGTATTCACCAGATGTAGCCACCAGCGATTATTACTTGTTTGTAGACCTCAAAAAAAGCTACAGAGAAAGAAATTTGGCTCCAATTTTTTTTTTAACAACTTTATTGATATGGCTACTACAATCTTAAACATTATTTATTAATTCATTAGTAAGGTTGACATTAGTACTTATGAGATAAGCATAAACTTGTGTGGGTCTGCTGAACCAGTGTCCAGTTCCCTTGGTTTATAATTTTCATACGGTTAGCTCATGTGGTTTGATTCGTTTGAGCCGCCTTACTTCGTTTATACTGTCCAGTAGTTGTGCGGTCTCAAGATTGGTGTGGGTAAGAAGTCTCTTCTCATGTTTTGTGGCACATTCGCGGATAACGTCGTCTATCAATTGTATTTCTAAATCATTGTGGATTTCCTTGTTAGTCACAAATCGGTAGGCGTTGGTGACCATTCGAAGAAATTTATTTTGGCTTCGTTGTATAATGTCTCTATTGGATTTATGTGTACAACCCCATAGCTGCACACCATACATCCATATTGGTTTGAAGATAGTCTGGTATACCAGTCTTTTGCAATACAGGTTCATTTTGGAATGATGTCCAATTAACCAGTACATTTGACGTTGTTTCAATCGTATCTGTTCAGCTTTTTGTCTCACGTGATGTTTCCAGTTGAGCCTGGAATCTAAATGTAGACCAAGGTATTTTGCCGATTCAGCCTGCGGCACTAGCACTCCTTTAAGGTGTATATGAAGAGTGTTATTTTTTTGTCGGAGCGTAAATGTCACATATGTTGATTCAGTGCGATTTTCCAGTCAATTGTCCATTTAGTAACGTTGTCCATTGCTCGTTGAAGATTTTCCACTGCTCTTGGTTGAGATTCGTCTACTGACATAATTACAGTGTCATCAGCGAACGTGCCGATGAATGTTTTATTCGTTGTAGGTATGTCCGCAGTATAAAAAAGGTAAAGGAGGGGACCCAATACGCTTCCCTGCGGAACTCCCGCAATCGCTGGATAAAAGTCAGAACATGTTTCTTCATGAATGACTCTGAATTGGCGATCAGAGAGGTATGATTCAAGCAGCTGGCAATAGTTTTGTGGTAGAATTTTGCTCATTTTGAATGTCAATCCCTCATGCCAAACCCTATCAAAGGCCTGGGATACATCCAGAAATACAGCGGTGCAATATTTCTTTTTTCTAACGCTTGCTCTATTACCGCAGTTATTTGATGGACTTGATCTATGGTGGAGTGGTTATTCCTGAATCCAAATTGGAAATCAGGAACGTTTACCATTGGCTTTAGACGTTTTAGTAGCAGTTTCTCGAACAGCTTTGATAAGGTCGGAAGCAGTGAGATTGGTCTGTATGATGTTACTTCTTCATCTGGTTTACCTGGTTTCTTTAGCATCTCATAAAGGCATTAAACTCAATCTCATAAAGGCATTAAATAAGTATGTGATCAAGATAATTGCTTTACGTGGAAGTTCCTTGAATAGACCCGGTGATATTTCATCAATTCCTGGTGCTTTTTTATGATTAAGATTTTTGTCGATTTCTTTAGCAATTTCCATTGGCGTGACCCTTTTAAAGTCCTGATTTGGTTGATAAACAGGTGTTACATCAATGTTGGATTGAATGTCATGGGGTTGGAACACTGCTGCTAGGTGTTCAGCAAAGAGTTCCGCTTTTTCTTTGTCTTGTCGAACCCAACTGCCTTGAGCATTCCTTAAAGGTGGTACTCGAACTACAGGTCGTTTAAATCTTCTGGTTGCTTTCCATAACGAGTAGCCTTTATCGATTTCTGGACCTAGCCCGCTTAAGTAGTTATCGAGGCAGTTCTGTTTGAAATTTTTGATTAGTCTATTGACTTTGTTACTTATTCGATTAAAAGTTGTCTTGACAGCGGGCTTTTTGGTGAGGTGCCATATTCTCCTCGCCCTTCTTCTTGCCTTGATTTGTTCCCTGATTTCAGCCGGGTATTTGACTTCAATCTCCGATTTGTCCTTTGATTCAGGAGTAGCTAGTCTGGCAGCCATTCGAGTGTATTCAATAAAATTGTTTGTTTGTTGTTCTAATTCTTCATTGCTTTTAATTTGGCTCCAATGAAAATTAATTGCCGAAACAGAAGTTTATTTTGAAGACATAAACCATTCTACAAAAGCGGCATCGAAATGTTAGAGAGGCGTTGAACTGATTGTATCGCTCTATTTTTCCCAAAAAAAATTGTGTTTTCTTTGTTAGACCGGGAACTTTTCAGGCGATGTGTTATGCACGTATTTGTGAAAATCGAACCCAAAAATTTTCTTTTACTGTATTTAAAGATATTCGTTCCGTTTGACTACTTTTGTCTTTAGCTTGTCCCGTTTTCTAATACGATTATATTCATTGTGACATTTTGTTAACGTAAAAATATTTTTCCTAAGAACGAAAATGTCGAAACAAACAGCATTTGCGGGAAGCTTTGCTTTTCTGTCATTTGCTTGAGGAGGCCTACAAAAAGCGCTTCGGAAGACCAAAAACATTTGAAGACACCGAGCTGTAAGGGTTTTTGGATGAATATGATACGCAAACTCAAGATCAACTTGCGGAGGCATTAAACACGACTCGCCAAGGTATTTCCAAACGTTTACATACTATGGGAAAAAATCAACAGAAGGGAAAATGGGTGCCGCATGAGTTGACTGAGAAACAGATGAAAAGACGAAGAGCCACTTGCGAAATTTTGTTTTCACGGCATGAAAGAAATAACTTCCTGCATCGTTACGGGAGATAAGAAGTGGATCTTTTTTAAGAATCCTAAACGCAAAAAGTCTTGGCTTTCACCGGTTGAAGCATCAACATCGACCGCACAGCCAAATCGCTTCGGAAAAAATAGAATGAGCTGTGTTTGGTGGAGCCAGAAAGGAATCGTGTGCTATGAGCTGCTGAAACAGGGCGAGTGATATTGCAGCACGACAATACTCCATGCCATCGCACTCCCCTCTTCCAAGACACCATCAAAACGCTGAGACGGGATCTGCTATCGCACCCGCCTTATTCGCCAGTGGATAGGTAGCGTGTAGATAGCGAAGGACAATACTTTGAATAAACCATTTTTTATAGTTCTATTGAAATTTTCCATTTTTCAAAAAAAAAACCGGAAACTTAGTTGCGCACCTAGTAGATGTCTTTAATGGTTTTAAACCAAAATATTCATTCATCTAAACTTCAAACTTAGTTCAGATTTGTCAACAGCCGATTTAAAAATATTGTCCAGTTAACGAATTTTAATTGAAAACCAGACACTATGTGTTTTGTGTCATCCATGAAGATCTAGTATGAACCTACCATTAATTTTGTCAGTCAAAAATTTAGAGAAAAAATCTGCGTAAGACACACAGTCTAAATAACTTACTAAACTAAATAGCCGTTAGTTTGTATTAGCTATTTCTAGTTGTTACTGTATCCATAAAGCGTACTGGGATCAATATTTAGTCATAAATTTAGTACTAAATTTTTAATTTTCTACCATCGTTAAATACTTCGACAATTGCTAAAACTCAAATTAAATTAGCGAGTTAGAATAAAATTTTAGTGTATTATGTTTTTCGCCATCTGTTGATAACTGAATGAACTATAAATAAAGTAAAATTTATAATTTTCCATATTGATTACCGATTGATCGGAATCGGCTTTTGATAACATTGAACTAAGTTTGCAAATTGAAATATCTAACATCTTTTAGTTTCCGAGCCTTAGAGACACGTACCAATAGGAACATTAGAAAAAAAATCATCGCAGGCGCATTAGTCAGTAATTTAGTCGAAAAAATTTGTAGCAGGCACAAAGTATTAGAGGTGTTAATTATGTGTGCATGACGTCAATTTTTTGACAAAATCCGCGTTTTTTAATTCAATTTTTCGAGTACGCGATAGCTTTTATCAAATTTTAGTTAATTTATTATCAAATACTAGTTGACTCGGTAAGTTTTGTCGTTCGATAAAAAAAACGCGATTTTATGGTTTGAAATACATTTTATTATTCAGTATAATCTCCCTGAACTTCAATATCCTTATTCAAGTGATTTTCTAATATATGGATCCCATCCCTGGAGTGAGAATCCGGAAGACTGTCGAAATACGCTTCCACGGCTGCTATTAAATCTTCATTCGATGAAAATCGTTTCCAACGCATGCATTTTTTTAGTTGTGAGAACAGTCAAAAAGCCAGAAGTCAGAGGGAGCTAAATCTGGCGAATAGGTTGGATGTTGCAATAATTCACTAATCTTCGCTATGGTCTTGATGAAAAATAGTTTTTTCTTCTGTAAACCAGATCTTTTCTCACGAATTTTGACATCCACCTGGTTCAAAAGGTTACAATAATAATTTTGAGTTTATTGTTATACTAGTTTCTAGGTAAAAATTGATTTTGCATCCCAAAAACCTGATGGTAGCACCTTCTAGGCTGATTTCTGGATCTTAACTCGCATCAGAGCCGAAGTACCGGGTTCACACCACTCCTTAGCCTCTTGTTTTGAATCAGGATCATGGTGGTAGACCCAAGTCTAAACTTCACTCAAAACATTACTCACATTGCCTAATGAAACCCTAGATCTTCTACTAAATCTCTCTCGGTTAAACGACGATCTTCAACGATCTTCAAAAACAAAATCATGTCATTGCTTGATATTTCTGGTGTTGATTTGACTTTTGACGTTTTGGACGTCCTTCACGTGGATCATTTTCAAGACTTGTACGACCACGTTTAAATTCAGCAACCCATCTTTCTACTGTTCTAATTGAAGATTTTTTTACAGTTTTAACATTCGTTCATGAATTGTTTTGGTGCTACACCTTCCAGAATTTTTCCCTATGTAAAAAAATACTGTGACACGTCATCTTTGAACAGCTGTTAATATACGAGCGAGTTCACAGATCTAAGTAGTACCCTTTTTAGAAAACTAAAACAACGAAACTAATAGCAATATCTCTTATCAAACGACAAAACTTACTGAGCAACCTCGTATATAGGTAACACGTTTTAAAACATAAGATAGACAACACAGTCCTCTCTCTATGTGTATCAGAAAAAATATTCATCAGAAAAGTTAGATGGTTTTGTCGTAAAATATCCTTGATCTGTTCTCTTCTCCTTGATTATTTGTGTTATGCATAGAGGACAATTTCATCTAAGATATTAAATTTAAAAAAAATAAGATTTGATTGTTAATTTGGCAAAATTTGATTTAAGCTATCGCTAAAAACGCGGCTAAAATGACTAAATTAGTGGTTTGATTATGCTAGTCATTGATAGATGTCTCTAGTTTTCAGAAATCAAACTATGATTGATATTCAGCTCTAAACTACAAAATTATTTTAGATTTATCAATTTTCAATTAGCAATGTTTTGGTGATTTATTAATCGTAATTTATTTAGCAAATTTAAATTAAAAATCAGGTGAAGTTCGTTTTGTATCATCTATAAACAGCTAACCACCAATTTATTTAGTCGAAAATTTAAACATAAAAATCGGCGTGATGCAGGCACAAACAGTATGAACATTAATTTCGGACTTAATACAAATTTTTTATTAAATATTCGTTGTGCCATCTCTATAAAAATGGTAAAAAAATGCGAATCATATATATTTTATTGACATCTACTGACATTTGACCAAACTAAAAAAATATGGAGTTGAATTGAACTAAAATTGATTTGTTCACTGAACTGACAAATATTTATTCCATGCATAAATTAGCCGATCGATTTGTTCCTTCAGGATAGTGGGTCAATTAAATATGAACCAGGTACATTAGGAATTAGACCGAATTAGATGATGGAAATGGCTGTTAAATTAAAATGTTCATTTGTGGTGGAATTTTAAGTGTGTCCATCATATTGATGTTTATCATGAGGATGTTCTGTAGGTTCACCATGTACTCACTATAATGATTCGTTTAAAATGGCGACTGTTGTGTCGCGTTCTTTTACGCCCAATGAGAGTTAGTTTAGATCGGCTTATGATTCGGTACTAACGCATTATATTAATATACTAACTAGTAATTTACGTGCTTTAGTATCAAAATATAAACTTATTTTGCCCCTTGGATAATAAGACGATTATTTAATAGCTATAGACAGCAACTTAGTTAAGAAAATTTAGTATTGAATATCATTTCTTAGGTTGTTGACGTTGTCAACAATGTCGACGTCAGGAATACAGAAAATCGCTGTGTAATCTACGTAATAGATTATGTGTCGACAACTGCGTAGATTACATTGCGTAATCTACCTCGCCCAACCCTGTCGACACGTAATATATTACATAGATTGCAAAGCGATTTTATTGCGTCCGTGACGTCGACAATATAGACAACGCCATCAACCTAGAAAATGATATTAAAAACTCAGTTTTATCGTTATTTCCTATTTATTTTATGTTAGCCGGGCTCATAAAGTTGTTGTCTAGCTATCACAATCGATCGGCTCAGGCGATGACAGTGTACAATTTTGATATTTTCTCTTTGTTTTTGTACATTTTCTATGAAATCTCGCCAGCGGAAGTTAAAAATCGTGAAAATCATTTTAAAAATGTGTAAACTGGAATTATAAAATATGTAGTGTGTAAGTGTGGTGCAACATAAACATGTATACAATTTCAGTGCGACTTTGAGAACGAATCTATTTGTGCTACGAACAATTTCCACATCACATCATGCCAACCAATTTGACAGTATTGTCAAATAACTCGTACTTGTTTTGCTTTTCTGAAGAAGCATCGTCTGTGTATGAACAGAAACTTAATAACGTACATAGAGATCTGACAAAAAACAACAAAAACTATTCGGAGCAAAAAACACCGAAATACTAATTGACCTATTTCATGTCGATATAAAAAATCGTTCGATAACGTTTTTTATCCTTAGACGTAATGATTAAGTTTTCTGTTATCATTATCAGAAAAAAATAATTAAAGTTTATCCCATAGAAAAATATTTCTCAAGTATCTGTCATAATTACTGTAGCAATTCACACAAAACAAAATTTAATGATAATAACGACTTTTTCTGTAATGTCGGCAGCCTAACTAGCAAAATAGAGTGCAGAATATGGTGCTCTATAAAACCTTCGATAGGAATTAGTTATGATTGTGATTATCAACAGACATTTTCTTTAAATTATACTTAGATATAAATGCCAAATTTCACGGTAGGTTAAACTAAGAAACAAAATTGAACATAGACAGACATTGTACGATACAGTTATTTGCGGCTTATGTGGGAACTATAGATAGAATAAAAAGAATAAAAAGAATAACGTAAGAAACGAAGACAAAAAATTATTATTCCAATTTGACATTGCGGCCATAGATGACTTGAAATATTAAGTTCATTCATATATTTTTGTGATATATTTCCTACAATTATGAATGAAACTACAATATTTTTCAGTATAAACGTATTTATATCAACAAATATATGTTTTTAAAATTATAAAAATTGTTTATATGCGATTTAAATCATCACAATTCGATAAAGTATTTTTTTAGGTTAGGTTTAGAAAAATACAATTCTACAGTGTATTGCAAATTATTTCTGATATTATATTCATATTAGCATATGCATACATGAATATTTTATAAATAGAAAAGATAAAACACGAATAATTTAAAATTCCCTTATATAAAAAAGTAAATATGCATATTATATTCAACGCACTAAAATTTATTTGAGTTTTGTTGTTGTAGTTATTAAGTTTTTTATTCTTGGGCGAAAATTATCGCTCGGTTATTCTTTTTAAGTGACAGCAAAAATGAAAAAAAATTGAACGCAATTTCTGTTATTCTTTTTATATTTATTATTCTCAGTATAGTCGATTGCATGTAAATCCTCTCTTTCGCTCTCTTACGTTATTTTTTTTATTCTTTTTATTCCATCTATAGTCCAGCCATTAGTCGTGTAATTGCTTGTAAGTAAAATTAAAGATATCTCCGGAGGATTCAAACTTTCCAAATTTTTATTATTGAATGGTGGTGTACTGTTATAATGTGTAAAATAGTAGTACAATATTATTTACATGTAAACAACCGATGTTAACCGTAACAAATTTTAAAAATTGTCGCATCTTCTGATGATGAAATATTGATGAGAGTGTTTAGCGTGACTGATTATAATTCACGAATACGGCGGATTACAATTTAGAAGTGACAATGCCAAGCAAATATTAAGAAATTTAATTTATTTAATTTATTTTTTTTTTCATTAATTTTTAGAAAAGAACAAATTTTGTAACTACACTCGCGAGCAACTGAATCGGCTCCAATCTTCAGCGCTCACAGAAAAGCGATTTTGTTAAAACGGCTTAACCGATTTTCACAAGACATTATTTTTTTCAAAGCTTGCTATTTTTACTTTGAAATGACACTAAGAAAATTGTTTCAGCAATTTTGAAAGAAACGCAACCGAAATTGATTTTGAAAATCAAAATTGTTATTGTTGAATTTTTTCGCATCCCAATCCACATCGAACGCAATTTTGAGGTCAGGCTCGAACCCTTTATTTTAGTTCGTCCCATAAATGCTCAATTAGATTTATGTCTGGACTTAGTGCCGGCCACTTCATGGTTTCGAGCTGTGTAACACGGTCCATTGTCATGCATCAATATAAAATCTTCCCCTGTAGATTCTGCTTAGAGCACTACATGATCCAAGAGGATGTCCTCGATTTATCTTTCAGCGGACGGAACACCAGATACCAAAACAAGATCTGTTTTTCCGGTAGACCCAGTCTGTCCTATCACTACTATAGAGGCATATTCTGGTTGGCTTCCCTCAAGCATTTTCTTATTGTCCATTGACTAACCATGGCGATTTCGCAGTGAAGTTAGGATGAAATCGATCGTCTCTCTCAGATGTACACCGATACTGATTGGCACATGTTTAGCTGATGAGCGACTTCTCGCTGCGTCCTTCTTGCGGTAAAGCAACAACTTGTGTTGCTAGTTCTGGAGTAGTATCCATGATTTTGAGGAAACAACGAATAAAACGTGTAGAGATTTGTTCAGCTCAAGGTTTGATAAATGACTGATGGTAAATATCGGTCAACGTGGTATTATGCAGGAGATTGTAGCACGCCAATTGTCTTCACCGAAACATCGTGTTTTGCCATTTTGCAAAGATACGCCTTTATGTACTCGCGGAGGTCTGAGTTGATTTAGTTGCTCGCGAGTTTATATTGTATACATGTGAAATAACATAAAAAATAAATTATTTTATAAATAGTTACTTTAACTGTAGTTCGCCCCAAAAAATAAACATAATTTGTGGGGCACACATGTCCTCCAAATATATATCCTTTAAATAAATTCCTAAACGATTCACTTCTCTAGTGAATTTTCTACTGGAATCACATCCAAACAGTTTATAGTTTTTAATAGAAAACTTGACCGGAATCATATATTGAGTTGATGGTTCATTTCTCCCCCCTCTATAGGTTTCACATTCCAATAAGGGATTTTGCCGCCTGCACGGTGATCCTCCAACTGTTTCGATTCATCGCTCGCTCCCTCCAGGTTCGACATTCTATTACTCGAAGATTTTGTTATAGTCGTCACACCAGCGTAGTCTAGGTCTTCCATTACGCTGACTATTTGTTGGCCCAGTCGTCTGTCTCTCTTATCCTCACGATTCATTAGAATTCGATATTCGTTGTTCGCAACGTTATTTGTACCATAAATGAATCAACGGCCTTTCTCTCAAATATAAATAGTCACTTACAGGTCATTTAGGTCTTATAAGCGCTTTATAAAATGACAGTTTTTTTATATCTGTCTGGACATTATTTGTTGATGTTATAATCGATCAGAAATATTTAAATTCGTCTATGTTGTCAGAGTTATAGTCTAGTAATGTTTCTAGGTGTTGATAAGAGTTTTAATTTGTTGTCACAGGCGCTAGTGCAACTCCCCGTTGCACACCAGTAGTTATTTTAAAGTAGTCTGACACTAAGGGACAGTGTATATTAGTATACCATTACAATTTTTCACAGCGAGCCAGATGTTGTTAGCCTATACAGAGAGACATGCTTCGCTGGAATTCCTATACAAATAAGTGCGGCCCATTAGTTTCAGCGATTTATGCGAGCATATGCCTGTTGAACGTATACATAGAGTTGGGAATGGGTAACTTGTACTTCCAAAATTTTTCCAAGATCATCCGTAGCGTGAAACGGTGATCAGTGGTTGATGGGCTCCGGCGAAAATCACATTGATAGCCATCGATCGGCGAGGGGATGATTCTGGCAAGTACAATATTAGCAAGCACTTTGTAGGCAGAACTTAACAGAGCTTGGACACTGTAATTTTTACATTTGAGACGATCACTTTTTCATGCATCGGACGTATGAGTGCGGTCGTCCATTTCACATACAACTCCTCCTGATCCCAAATCATCACGACGAGGTCATACAAATTAGATGCAAGAATAGCTGGGGGGCACATCGTCAGTCTGATTTAGTAGATTTTGGAAGTCGGTTTCAGTCACGTTTGTTCTCAGCTCTTCATTCGTGCTTTTGCTGGGAGTGGATTTTAGAAGCTAAAGTGCTGATTTAGTAGTGTTCTTCCAATTGAATTTTCCTTTGTTGTTGTTATAACTGACTAGAAAGCTTCTCACTGCTTATGATTAAGGGTCGTGATTTTCAATCTACCGATGGAGATGTTCAGTAACAACTGATTGTTAATTTTGCACCGAGTCATTAACTGTTATTGCATCGATATTCCAGCGCTCGGTTCTCTTTGCTTGTTTATTAAATGTGGATGATAATTTGCACTTGTTTGTGCATCCGGTAGAACATTTAATCATCCCCTTAATCATCCCATTTGAGCATTTAGCATGAAGTTCCATCTTCACTAGGAGCCTTGTTGCATTTAATTTTTGACATCATGTTATGTACTTCATCATACGATGGCGGAGTTTATGGTCATTTCAGTGTTGATGGCTGATACCAGGAAGATAATCATCCGCCATCAGATGGTCGATGGTACTGGTCGATTTAAAAGAGAGTCAACATAATTGTGTCCATGACTTACTCTCGATTCGAAGCGAATAGTGCTGCTACCTGTTTTAAGTTGCGATAACTATTTCAAAAAAATTTTCCCGAACTGCTTTCAAGCAACCTTCGTCTAAACAATCATTTTAAGTTCTCGGTGATGTTCGACCAATTGTTGATGATGAAGCTTTTTTACCGAAAGTTGAAAACCGAACAGAGTCTGGTAAGACGTACACGAATTTTGGTTAAAATCATTATTGTTTCTACGTTCGTTAGAAGCGACGGTTGTATGTTGTTGATATTTTGTAGAATAACTACAAGGAAGTGATCGGAGCTAATGGTAGCTCCGCGTCTTGTTTTCATATCGTTGATCCTGGAGGGAGATGAGGATGTGATCAATTTGATTAACTGTGTTTGATTGAAATATGATATAATAATTTTGAGTCGATGGTACCACGATATATTTTGCTGTACAGCCATTTGAGCATTAAGAAGAGAAAACGTTAGAAAACATCTTTTGTTTGTTTGGGATTATCCACAGTGGAAGCGTCAACGTTTACGAACGTAATGTTTAAATGACGCCCGTGAAACCTGAGTAACCAGATCAGATTATTGACAGGTATGCAATCAGTTACGATATCGGTTGTTTATTAAATTCATGTTTGCTAGTATTGTTGCTTTGACAAAGCATGTATTCATGGCGATTATAATGAACGATATTATTGCCGACATTCGGCGGTGGCTCTCCATGCGATTCAGGCTGAGTAAATTCCATGTTCCGAGTCAGGTCGTTGTTGAAATTCAAATTTATCCGAGAATTGTGTTGAGGTTTCTTAACAATTTTTTTCCTCAGGTTGGGTTGTTAGCTCAACGCAAGCTCTTCGTTTTTTTTTATTTTTTTTTTTATTTGTATTTATTTGGACTCACTTACTTTAACTAAATAAGAAATCTATTGAATGGAACCAATATATAAACTTGTTTTGATTTGGTAATCTTTGGAAAATATAATAAACAATGGTGTCGGTTTTAGCGTAGAGATGTCACTCGGGCTCGCTTTAAGTAAGCAACTAGCGACAGATATTAAAAGTAATACAAACATTTGTCAAATATCTAAACAGTCTAGTGCACCTTAAAAATATAATATTTAAAATGGAAAAAGTGGCAAAATGATCGAAAGTCTCACATTGAAATGGTAAAATATATATTTTGTTCGTAACAGTAATAGAGAATTATAGACGTTTTGGACATTTAGGATCATCAATGACAGACAAATGGCACTATTTTTGATAAAGAACAAAATATGAAATTCGTACAACATTAGTGTTTTTTGTTTGAAATATGTCACTGTAGATCACGCGAGAAGCATAGAACAAATCATATTTTAATTTGAGCTTAATTAAAAATTGAGTTCATATTTGAACGTGTTTTAAGCGGAGTAATAAGATGCCCATCAAAATAAATTAGAACAAACTTTAAGCGTCCATGATAACGTTTCGTTAAACTGTAACATTCATTATTGCCCAGTACAATATTTAATTTAATTTTGCGGGCAATATAAAAAACCTGATGCATTAAAATTTTACAGTATGAAAGTTTATTTAAAAAATAAGAAACAAAAAGTAGAAACACTTTGCTTTAAAATGTTAAATTAAAATCAAAATAATTCTATTACCTGGATTCTCTTAATGCATTAAAACTCTAAAAAATTTCAAATGAAAAAATTTCAAATACCAAACTGTGACTATAATACCATTTTCCGTAAATAGTTTTCTTTCATAATAAATATACACTCGTACTGGTTTAGCGGAAATGATTCTTGACATATTTTCCTTGTTTTCATTGGAAAGCAAAACAGTATGTCTGTATTATATGGAAACAACAATGAAACAACAACATTTCCATTTTATACATGTTTCCAAGATAACGGGTAGCCCATCTAGCGATTACAATTTCAACTACCGATTATTCGAGTGTGGCAACACTCACGTCGCTTTATTACAGAAAATTAGTTTAATGATTGACGTTTACGAAATTGATCGCTTCACGCTTTACAAAATTGGAAAATATTCGAAACGTACTTTCAAAGTGGTGAGTGTTCTACCCAAACTGTAAGAAATGTACGTGGAAAATTCAGTAGAAATGAAATGTCTATAAGGTAATTTGTGGGTTAATTTGTAAAGCGAGTTCGTGAAACTAGATTGTTATTGGATAAACAAACACGTGCACGTGCATTTACAGCACGTACAGCGGAGAACATTGCAGCTGTTGCTCAGAATGTGCCTGAGCATCTGTCAACATCAACTCGCCGTCGTGCTCAATAATTGAACATTTCACGCAGTTCTGTGATAAGAATTATACATAAAGACCTCGGTATGAAGGCGTACAAAGTTCAATTAGTACAGGAGCTGAAGCAACATGTCCGCAACGTTTCCGGTTCGCAAATTGAGCTGTGGAACGCTCGGAAGAAAATGAGTATTTTTACCGAAAAATCATCTTTTCCGACGAAGCTCATTTTCACCTTGGAAGCTACGTTAACAAGCAAAAGTTGGACCGGCGGCGTTGATCCATTTTTTTTGGCATAATTGATGAGCAAGGAGAAGCCCTTACAATTAATGGGGAGCGTTACCGAGCTATGAGAAACGAGATTTTGTTACCCAGAACTCAAAACAAGGACGCACACAACATTTGATTTCAGTAGGACGCAACAGCATACGCAACAATCGGTCTTCATACAGTCCTCGGGGAGCGAATACTCAGACGTAACGGAAATGCCAATTGGCGGAGCTGCGATTTGACTCCGTTCGACTTGTGGAGATCCGTTAAGGATAGTGTTACTACGTTTAGGATCAAATCGAAGTTACTGTTGATCAGATTGCAGCCCCTACAAACGAAAATTTTCTGAAAAATTGAGTTGGCAGGAAGTCATTTGAATGAAATTGTGATCCATGCTTAATGGTAATGTATTTACTCTCTCTAATAAAACAAACCGCTTTGAAAAATAATCAATCGTCTTTGTATTAGAGCCAAATTAGATTACAAGCGTTAGATGGGCTACCCTTTAGATAACGTAAAAGTAAAGGGTGATACAATAAGTTTTTTGAAATAAAACGGTTTATGACCATAGTTGATCCATGAGTTATGTTCGCTTCTAATGCAGAAATCGATTGTGGTACCCCCATAAAAAGTAATCTAACGGCGTTAGATCACAAAATCTTCGAGGCCAATTCACGGGTCCGTTTCTTGATATGATGTTCTCATTAAAATTTTCTTTCAATAAATCGATGGTTTGGCCTGCTGTGTGGCACGTTGCACCATTATGTTGAAACCACAAGTCGGCTACACCAATATCTTGAATTTTTGTACCAAAAATGTGCCATACGAGAGACCCAGAGCTTGAGAGCGGCGACAAATTGATTTATTGCGGTCTTCACGTACACTTTCAGCTACAGCAGCAATAATGAAAAATTGGTTCGAAATTTATTGATTGTTTTGCGAATAGTGCGTTCAAGTGGACGATTATGAACACTATAAAATGGTCGAAGAGCACGAAATAAATTTTTCACAGAACACTGATTTTTGAAATAAATTTCCACAACTTGTAAACGTTGTTCTCGCGTAAGTCTATTCATGGTGATATGTCAATGAATACTGAATGTGACAGTTGTGACACATGACTCCCAATGAGAATCCCAATTGGAAAAAGTACCTCCTATTGGATCACCCTTTATATTCTTATAACAAACAAACATCATATTATTCTCACCCAATCTCAGCTGTCACGAAATAACTGAAAAAGTTAATTTTTGCAGTGTTCATTCTTATCGAGCATTGGCAACCACAATAAAATCATAACAATAAATAGCTTTTGGTATATTCTGACGTTAACATATTTAGTGCTGTGCTTTAATGTGACAAATGAAACATTCTGTTTTGTTTTGTGTGGTTTTCCATAAAAATATCCATCGAAAGAGACACGATATCGATTCGAACTTATAATACAATTCATACACCTACCATTACCCATACGTAAATAATTTAAAATTGTAAATACATTTTTATTTGATTGATTATTAGACGCCGTAATTCGATTATTTCCGCTTTACTGAATAATTTTCCATTGTTATCAAAATTCATTAGGAAATCATTCGTAAGTAATATAATGAAAAAAAAGAAAACACTTCAAAATAAGGCAAAATAATTTTCTCACATTTTCACCATTTTTTTTTTTGTTTTTTTTTGTCTCTAATTAAAAAATCATAACTAACTTCTACTTTTTGTTTGCTCCCTATCGCTTTTATTTTATCTGTACTTGCATTCAATTTTTACCATCTTTCGTTGTCAACAACTTCAATTCTAGATCGTCATCATTGTCATTAGAATAAACATTTCAGAAAAATGAAAATGAAAAAACAAAAAACGGTACATCCTCATCATAAATAATTTAAGTACATATTCTTCTAGGTTATAATACAAAGTACGGAAATAACGGTATGCTCGCCTTCAACTTTGGCGTTTCATTCATTTCTCTGCAGCAGCAAATTGAGATATATATGTATGTATACTGTTGGAATACACCATTGCATATATCGAAATACATATACAGCACACAGAGAGAGGTTTTATGAATTATTTTCTATCATGGCAATACAAACAATAATTATGTAAACATAACGACGTCTGTTCTCATTACTCAGTTATGTACAACGGTAAAAAAAACAAGAATTTTATTAGATTTATGCAGTTAAGCTGTTTCAAGACGAGGATATGAATTATTTCATCAAATACCACGGTCTGCCTACACCAATACGGATGTTGCAATTTGCAAACAAACAAGTACTGGGTGGGTTTAATTAATGTAGATACCAAGTACTCGTACATGCACTCGCAGATCTTTTGTGTGTATTTGGAAATATACTAAAATTATTTAAATTTATTTTTCGTTAATTAAATAGTTTTCAAGTTCTTCCAATTCATCTTTATGTACCTCTGTTAAACTGAAAATGAGAATATCAACGAGAAGGAGTATGGAAAACAATAATGAGTTGGTTGGGTTTATTATTTCAGAGAAATGCGGTTAAAAAATTTAAAAGATTCTGCAAATTTGTTTAAGTGTCACACGACATATTTTTTGGTTTAATTGTGATCATATAATTATGAATACATCTTCTCAGTCTCTCATATGACAGTCAGTGTTGCGCGGCTATACGCAGAATTCGGAATAATAATTCGGAATACGCATAATATGCATAATTATTTATTGTCTACACCGCGTAGCTTATTAATATTCTACACATGTGGACAATGTATGTAGATAATTAAAACAATGGTGTAAACAATGTAGAAAATGTAGACAATGTCGAAAATTATAATTTCTGTTAGCAATCAGCAAATTGGTCAGAATTTAATTGCCAAATGCAACCATTTTAAGAGAGAGAGAGAGAGAGAGAGAGAGAAAGAGAGGGCGAGTGCTGTGAAGAGATACATATCGGTGCACATCTTTGAAATGCAAACTGTATTAACCTTCATTGTTTAAGTTCAACATCCTTTTTTTAAGCAAAGGGGTGACATACAGATATGGCGGCTACACGAATGGGTTGCGTGAATATAATCGAATATTTTGCCGATCAATTTATAAGCTTCATATTAATATTGACAGCTCTGCCTTTGGTTTAAAACGGTAACTGTGTATTTAGTTCTACTTTTTAACATAAGTATTTAACTTTTTCCGAATATTTTTAAAATTGTACTAAGACATCTAAATAATATGCCAGAAATATCAATTTTTCATATTATACCGTTCTCCAGGCATCGTGACACATATTATATACATAAGAGTACGTCATTGCCGCATACATAAAACATTGGGTTTACATTTTTTAAACGTGCAGTAGAAATGAAGCTCTATGGTGCCGAAATGGGTCCTTTAGCAAAAAAATTCATTGAATTTTGCTGATTTCTTCTTTACATTGTCGGCGTAATTTTTAGACATGTAGAATATTAATTAGCTGCGCGGTGCAAACACGGCACAACACTGCCATATGTTTGAAGAACCGGGTAGGTTTTAAAGTTACTGTTACAAATAAATTAGTTATCATATGTAGCTCGTCCCATCAACTTAAAAATAGTTGAGAAAGCTTCCTTTGTATAAAGTGGCACCAAATATGTAGTACGAAACCAACAAAATAGTTTTATCAGTACATTCTCTGGCAGTGGCGCGAAGGTGAGCTCCTTTAAGCATATTTTCCGGCAGCATCGAAGTTGTGGTTGGTTTATTAGTGTTAGCTTTTCCCTTCAACCACCCCATAGGAAGAAATCTGGAGGGGTCAAATCAGGGCGTTGTGGGGACCTGTCGATTTCACCACTTTGTGATCCCATTCGGCCGAGGAAAATTTCTCGCAAAATTTGCATCTTAGGACGAGCTGTGTTGATGGTGCACCATCTTGTTAGAACCACATGTTTCGACGGCCTAATTGCTTCAATCCTACACATTCTCTCCTTGGTTTAAGTTGGAGAGTCATACTGTACCTTGCTAAATCGTCTGCCCTGTAATTTCCCTCAATGTCAAAGTGGCCCAGAACCCAGACCAACTGAATATTTAAGTGTTCACTCATCTCGTTAAGAGATGTGCCACCCTCGACGCCAAGGAAACTGAATCCTGCAAAAGAAAGCCGCCCGACTGTCCACACAGATAGTGATATCAGTCAACGATATTACACTGTGCTTCAACCAGTTCATGACCTCTTCAATCGCTATAACTTCAGTCTGATATACGCTGCAGTAATCAGGTAGACGAAAAGATAAACTTACATTTGATTCCCCATAGAACACAGCAGCTCCCACTCTACCATCGAGCTTGGAACGATCGGTGAAGAATTTAACTCTCCCGATCTCCATAATGAGACCATTCTTCCAATCCTCCCTAGAAGGGAGAATCACCTTGAAACGCTCATTCAAATGCTAAGAATGACTTTCTGAAAAAAAATTGAGCGGTTTTTGTTTTCCAATCAAACTTGGCTAATTCGGGATTAGAACAATCTCAGCCACTTTGTTTTTCGGATGACATTGAACATATCTGATAGGAATACGCGATCAGAAGTGTCAAATTTATTAGTTTCTAGAGTATTTTATGCTACAAAATTGTTCATTCAGCAACCTTTGTTGTTCAATGAAATGTGGCTAATTCTGGATTGGGCCAAATTAATTCACTAAAATATTCGAACGGCACTGAACATACATAATAGGAATATGCAATAAGAAGTGCCAAGTTCAATGTTTTCTAGAACACTTTATGTCACAAAATCGTTCATTCAACGGCATTTGAAATTCTGTGAAATTGGGCCAATTGCGGATAAGCATATATTCATCCACCATATTTTTCGGACAACAATGACCATGAAGGGCAAGTTTAATGTTTTTTATAACACTTTATGTCAGAGAAACGACCATTCAACGGTCGTTACTATTCAATGAAATTGGGCTAATTGTTGGTTAATACAAATCAAACCACTAAACTTTTCAGATGGCAATGAACACACCTGTTAGGAATATGCAATAAAAAGTGCCAAGTTTATTGGTCTCTAGAACACTTAACGTCATAAAATCGATCAGTCAACGGCATTTGTTATTCAATGAAATTGGGCCAATTGTGGATTAGCACAAACTCAACTCACTGGTTTATCGGCGTAACACTTATCTTTGACGGCACCCCAAAGATAATAGTCCAACAGCATCAAATCACAGCTCCGAGGCGGCCAAATCACATCAGCGTTTCGGCTGATAATTCGATCTTCGAAGACAGTGCGCAAAAGATCAATTGAAACGGGAGCTGTGTGGCACAGAGCGCCGCCTTGTTGAAACCAAATGTTGCCTATGTTCTCTTCTTTGAGTGCGGGGAACAAAAAATTGTTTATCATGGCGCGGTAGAGCTCACCATTGACAACGGCGGCTCCTTGCACATTTTCAAAGAAAAATGGCCCAATGATGCCACCGGACCAAAATCCGCACCAAACAGTCACTCGTTGATAATGAATCGGCTTCTCTACGATCACGTGTGGGTTCTTCGTGCCCCAAGTGCGACAATTTTGGAAATGCGCCTCATCCGAAAAGATGATTTTTTTGCCAAAATTTTCGAATTAATGTTTCAAAAATTTTCCAGCGTTGTTCAAGCGAATACACAATCATTTTCGTTCAGCGGAAGGATAAAACTAACTTTCTGTCAAATCAGAAGTGGCATAACCCTTACCATACTCAAAAAAACCGCTAGTTCAAAAACAAAATTTATTTGGCCCACCCTGTATCTTTATACTTAAATAAAAATCAAACAAATGGTTAATTTTATTGAATCGTTTACACATCATTTCCACTTGTTCATTATCGCCATAGTTGGTTCTTAGTCCACTTAAGTGGAAGAAGTCATGAACCCTTAGTTGTCTACTAGGAGCTTTTAGTTTATTTCTCGTGACTATTATATTAACAACGATACTGTTACCAGAGCCAGTTCTGTTCGTGATTTGGGTTTCATTTGTAACAGCGAATTGAATTTCAGACATCACATCGATCTTGTTATCAATCAAACAAACTCTGCACTCGATTTCATCAAGCGTTGGTCGAAAGAATTCGACGATCCTTTGTTACGATGGCTCTTTATTCAACATTCATTCGTCCTATGCTCGAATATGCTAGCCAGGTGTGGTCGCCTTATCATGATGTTCACAAAAGGAGGATTGAAACATTTCAATATAGATTTCTTTGCTTTGCTTTACACCAAGATCGTCTCAAACTAATCGATTTACAAACAATTTAGTAAGCTTCGAGTTGTTGCAGACGTAGTTTTCATTCATCATTCCACCGGTTAGCGGTGGGTTCAAGTAGAAAAGATCAATCTAAATGTAAATTCACGAGTTTTAAGAACGGTACCTACTTTTCGAATCGACCATCATATAACTGATTACGGTAAGAATGAACCTGCTGCACGAAGCTAATCAACACTCAATCAAAAACATTTTTATTTTATTTAATTGTTTTGATATTTTATTTTTTACAAATTTTTTTTGTTGTTAATGAATGAATTGTTAATTGTTAATTAAAATAATTTTTTTTAGTCTGTCTGTACTAAGCAGACTCAACTTCCGTTTTCCTTCCGTCCGCATCAGGTACCGTTTTGCTTAGCTATCCACCTATTTTGCCGCTAATTAATTACCAAATTTGCTTGAATTTCACTGGTTAAGTAGTTCGATATCCATGTATATAATTCACTTGAATTATACTCAAAAAAATATAATAATACAGGTGGATACTTCCCACGCGCGATCGGGAGGGGTAACAGTCCGTTGGGAATTATTATTAATTTAATAGAATTAAGTACTTCCGGTGCGTAGAGTAGGAAATTACCAATAAGACTACTCTTTAGCAATTCACACCTATTTTCTAGCGTTGTCAAGTTGTAGGTCTCACGTCCAGTTAAATACGGTGGTAATCACTGGAAGTTCACGTGGTAAGAGTATAAACATCTTTGTAATGTTTTCTTCTTTGTAGATTTTAAAATCATCTGCGAACATCACGATTTTGGAATACTTTATCATTTCAGTAATAATATTAATGGGGATTGTTGGGCGAACGTGAGTGATATCTGACTTTTTATCTAGTTTTTCAATATATTGGATATGATTACTCAAATATAATTTGAACCTGGCTGCAAACTGGCTGGGAAATCCCAACTTGAATATGTGTTCTAAAATTGCAGTGACTGACAGATTTGGAGGATTTTGCAAAATAGGTGTAATACCTCAGGAGTACCATCAGGACCACATTCTTATCCAAATACTACTAATGCTCACTGGATGTCTTCTGTCTCTAAAGGTGTTTAGTAAATATGAATGGATTATATTCACTAAAAAGTTGTATCTTTCCAGGGTGGATAACCATCAATTTCGCGGTTGGTTTTAAAACGCGTCAAAAGTGTTTGGGATCCTCTTTATCCGTTAGATTGCAAATACAGCTTTTGCATTTCAGATCAAAATAGTAAATTTCTGTTTACTATCCTGTGTACTTAACTTGATATTTTCCTTAATCCTATATAAACCTTATCTTTTTTTGTTTTTAAGACTTATATACCTTGAGTCATACCGGACAAGTGGAGCAGTGGTTAAAGCTTCGGCACTTGGACCGGGAGGTGCTGGGTTCGAATCCCATCAGAGGCTAGATGCAAATCGAATTTTCATCATCGATTACGATCGGTGATGCTAATAAATACAACTAAGACTCTCTGATGGAGTGCAGAATTCCGTATCACGCGCCGAGCCACCTTCCATGTCAATGTACAGGTTGACATGGAGCTTGCAATGTGCAGGTGGTATACTGTAGTTGTGTGATTAGGTGAACAGTAGGTGGGTTAATGATGTGGAGTGAATGAGTTTGTGATACCACTCTTGGCCTAAAAATTTGGCCTAAGTGTGCAGTAAGCAACCACTGAAACCTACCTACCTTGAGTCATCATATACCTGGAGAAAATTTTCAAAATTTGCTCCATCGATTTATATAACTCATTTATAAGGCACAAAACTAAATTACCATAGAAAACAACAACAAAATATGGTACAACATTTTTTTATATTCCACTCGCTTGTTTATATACACCTCTTACTCGAAAATCGTATTACCGAAAATGTAAGTAGGAGCCGCACTGGAACCAAGACAATTTCGAAAATTATTTGAAATCGTTTTCTTTTTCCTAATAAACATAGGAAAAATATTCAAAATTGCTAATTTTTTAAATCATAATTTAATAAATAAAATCCTGGTGCCTAATTTCAAAAGATATTTAAATCATTTTTTCGAATTTTGCCCTTGAAATATGAAGTACATACCTGTAATGAACAACATACAAAAGCCAAAAACAAATGGAACATTCGACATAAATGTCAAACGTAAATAAAAATAAACAAAGTTGAAATCTCGCATTGCATCCATTTTATCGAGTGTAACTGTTTTTTGTAGTCTAACTGACACTAATTTGAATTTGATTTCCGAAAATTCGAAATTCTAGACAAGGAAGATACATTTTTGCTCTCCCTATTGCACATTAGGTACGATTTTTAGTTTTGTTTTTTATACAGTTGTTTATGTATGCCATATCCATGAGTTATATATATCAGTGGTTTGCTCATGTAGATATTCACATCAGTATTTCAAACTCGACTTTCCCATTTCTTTGTGCAAAATATTGTTGGAAGCACCAAACGAGTTTGATTTTGTATTGTTCATACGATTCTTTCAAATTTAATAGGCCAGTTAACGATTACTAAAACAGTACATCAAACGCTTTCAAATGTTGTTCGTTTTATCAATATTGTATCCGCCTCACATCACCTTGTCAAAAATAAATTCTTATCTGGATTATTCCACTTCTAAAAATTGACATTGATAAAACAAAAATCACAACACAGTGGAAATTTATGAGAATCCATTTTCCGTTTTGCGTTGGATTGAAATGTCAAAACATTTAGCACAAACACAATTTACCATCAATAAATCAATTTTGAGATTATGATAAAAATGTTATACGCGACTGCACAACAGAAAACAACTCTTGACTATACAAAAATAATATTGATTTCGGTTCGAGTCAATCACAAATTGTTATTCAAATACAATACAATTTCCATATTTAGAATTTTTCAGTTCAGATCGGATTTTACATTAGGCGGCAGTTAGTTCAAATTTAGGAATATTTTTGTGTTAATATAAACAAAATAAACCTTAATTTGCATATCACCACATGCGGCTTTCATAATACGTTAGGTATTAGGAATAGCAATAATCAATACGGAAGGGTTGACAATAAACGAGAATAACTGAAAATGTGTAAAATTCTTTCGATATAATTTTCGATATATAAAATAAAATAACGTGTTAGAAGAAGTGTCATAGGCTTCCTTCATCCTTCTTGAAAATTTAAGAAAAATTTACTTCTTCTGTTGCTTTGTTTTATGAAGCAAAAGTTGTAAGAGGTCTATATGGATGATAAAGCACCGACTTGAACTATCCAAAGGTGAATGTCAATCTCAATTATTTGAAGAATCTGTGAGAGCAAATCTTTAAAAGTATTCTAACCACTACAAAATCTATCATTTTTAAAGCTAACAAGAATACGCCAAAAGTACTTGCTTATGATGACCATATTAGTAAATATTTTCAATTTCAACCGAATTATATACGTGATGATCAAAAGATTTTTTTGCTTCAAACTTCTTATCGGCTTCATTAAAAATTTTCATTTTATGTTATGCAAAAAAATCTTTCAAACATCGTCAATAGATTTCGAGACTTATCACAGACAGATTTATGTATCAAGTATATATATTTACACAGCCGCACAGGCATTTAAAATAAATCGAATTTAATAATAATTCATTCTTATTACATAAAGCCAAAAAATACGTATCGTTTAAGAAGACACTTTTATTATTTTTGGCAATATTTTGAATCTTTCTGATCTTATCTTTTGATATTCTTATCATGTGTGGCAATATAATGACACACAGAACATAATAAATGTAACTTATTTAAAATAAAAATGTATTCGACTGTTTCTAAACGTATCTCTCAGAACAGGGTGATAAATCTAACTACTAACGGTGCAGAAGTCTATGTTCGAAAATGATATTTGTCTACATTTGGAAGAAACAAACGAGCTGGAAAATCAGGTCATGGCCGTGTGGTTCGAAGAAACCGACTAGATTTATACAGCCACACACAGTAATACGTTTTGCCTTTGTAATAAACAGAAAGCTAAATTAGAAATTATACGAAAAAATCAGCTAAATTAATTCATAGCCAACCTACAAATGAAAAACTCCACTTTCTTAAGATTTATAAAAAAATCGAGGGCGGAATATGATGTGGCCTACACTCGACTTTCTTATACCACGAATGTATACAAAGATTTCGATAACACCAAACTTGATTTGTAACGCAAAATATTAAACTTGCAGAACGTTTGGTAATTTTTATTATTTACACGAAACTATCCTGTTCCGTCACAGATTTTCATTTTACACCTCTCTAAGACGATTTATTAAACAAACACAACAACAAAATGTCCCATCCCAGATTTTATTTATTTATTTGTTGTTCCAAAATGTCTAAAGTTAGCCATTCACTCAAATTTGAACATCAGTGTTATGCGTCTACGCGTAATTTGGAATGTTGGCTTGTTGGTGTCGAAAATAGTGGAAAAAATTCATTTTGCATTTGCAACGCCATTTTGTAGCAAAAAGTATTTACATATGCAACATATAGCTGATACCCGGCGTGGGCTTCATCGCAGTTGAATTAAATTAATTTTTTTGTAGGTGTGTGTTATTACCAATATTTTTGGTTTGCCATTTGGCGACATAAATAAGTTGGCGTGTTTCTCAACGCGTGAATAGCCCACGAATAGCGGTTCCACCCCCTGCCCATAAACTTGAAGGGACTATCCTTGTGTTTTATTAATGGTTATTGAAAATGCGAGTCGCACTGGAAATTGCAATTTTCGATTGGCATATCGATCGGTATCATTGGTATTCGCGGTAATAAGATATGTTCCCATTTAAGATATGTTCCCATTCGAATTTGCCATTTAATATTGTTGCTTCGATGATGTTATTCATCATTTTGACTGCCAGCCTGGTGCCATTGCACTGTCATGGCAGATGGATGTTTCGAAGCATAATGATAGCTGCACAAATTTTAATCAAGTGAGTTCAGGGATTTAACCGGATAATTGACAACTTCTTCTTGCTAGATATTTGATTTTGAATGGCTGTGTTAATAGCATTGACATCATTGTTTTTGGGCGCCAATAATGCACATTCGCCAATTTATGTTTGGAAATACACTGTTAATAAATTCGTCAATTGTCTGTTTAAAGTTACAAAAATCTGGTGGAATTGTAAAGCAATTTGTGAGATCATCGATTGGAATTTTCCCGTTTCCAAGATCTAAAAGTCGCTTGGCGAATCGAGCAGTGGATTCGTTTGTTGCAGGTCGACACCCACGTTGGTGGTCAATATAATGTTCTGAACATTTTGTCAAAGAACAAATGATTTGAGACATGCGTATAGTTCATCGGCTGGTGTGGAACGTGGTATAACTGGTAGTGGTCTGACGAAAATCACCAACCAGCAAAATGAGTGCACATCCTAATGGCTCGGTATTACCTCTTAAGTCTTGGAGCGTCCGATTAATTGCTTCCAAAGATTTTTCTCAATGACATTAAATTGCTGCTCTCTGTGCAAATCTCGATTCGATGAAATTATTCCTAATTGAATGAGCGTTCTGTTGACGATTGATAAACACTTGTCCTCAACCCTGAATTGCACTTCGTTATACATTTCCGGTGCGAATTGCATGCTTGCGTTATTGCTGATTGTACGCACTCGATGTAAAACATCATCACTCATTTGATCTTTTTATTTTTTCCACAAATCTTTCGGATTAGACGGGAAGCAAGTTGTCAAAATAATGAAAAATTTGGTGCGGTTGGCAAGTGATTGATGCGTCCCGCTACATTGGGATACAATGTGTATCATTTTCCAGTAATTTTAATTACTGGCATGTTCAACCAATCGACAACGGTTTAGTCGTCAAGGTAGTATTTATATGAAAAACAAAAAATATTTTCCAACTAAACCAATTTAACACGTAAAATATTTTGTATCAAAGGATATACTCGTGTCTTGGGGATGGAAAAATGGAATAAGTATTTTTTATTATAAATTACTTTCTGAAGTATAAGTCTGGATACGGATCGATTCACAGACAATGACGATTTTTGATAAAAATTATTTGTCAACCTCTGAAAAGCACAAATGGATTGATTGAACTGGATGAAATATTATGTTTAAGCATTAACACTAGGTTTCGTCACTGGGTTTCCAAGTGAGTTTTGATCAAAGTCGGTCCACCGGAAGTGGCAGCCTCTGTAGAATATTTGAAGTTGTTTGAAAGTATTTTGAAAATTATATATTTAGCATTTACAAAAAACGACAAAAGATTAATAGATTCTATGGGAGACAGATTTTACCAAAAATTCGGTAGGCTTAATTTTTTGCTTTCGAAAGTAAGTGTGGTGTTTTCGAGATGTACGTACATTGATAGTAAAAGAAAATCGAGTGGCCACAACATACTCACCCTTCTAGTTTTTATTTGATGGTGCTGTTATCACATTTATATTAAAATGCGATTTTTATAAAAAAGTATGTATAAGAATGAGCCATTTAACCGTTTCTTTTTTAAAATGCAATAAAATAAACACAAATCTATATTTTTCTTAATGTTGTTGCCTTATCGGCTAAAGCAAACCTTTCTGATTCTGAAAATGTAAAAATTTTATAGCTGTAATTTTACATAAATTGCTTACAGAGAACAAAATACAGTGTTCTGCTAATCACAAACTGTAGACTTTTCGCCACTGTAACCAAACTGCAACTTATTCTAAAATAATCTATCAAATTCGATAGCGGCACTGGAATATTGGCATAAATTCGCATTATAAATTACTTGAATTAGAAGTAAATAACAGTTTTGTACAGTTGTCAAACAACATATACAGTTGGCGACATTCGTTTGTATACGTCAAACTTAAAAAAATTTCTGTGTATATCGCACACAAACTATTTGCTTGTACTGTACGTATATTATTTCATTATCAACATTAAGGCGTACATGAGAGAAGCAAAAAATTTTAAACAAATACATTTTATCTAAAAGCACAAAAACTACAATTGGCATTAACGTCAACTTTTGTTGGTATATGCGAGAACCGTTTCGGAAAATGAATTTTTTTTTTCCGAGTTATTCCGTCTCGAAATCTTTACGTCATCAAATTTAGTGCTGTAAAGTTATAGAACAACACTTACGTTTCTAGAGCTGAGTTACATTTTGTGAATACCATTTTAGTACATATCGAAAATTTTACAGTTACAAAGCTTACAAACAGTTTGTAACAATTAGGCCATATTTTAAATTTTTCTTTTTTTTATTATCTCTCAAGCCTTTTAAGTGTGGAGCGTTTTTGTACTTGACTACTTGTTTAATCCCAAAATAAACAAATATTTTATTTTGAACAGTAGTAGGAGCAAGCCAGTATTAATATTTTTAAACTTTTTAATCTACAAGAAATTCACTTTCAGTTTAGTTGATAATCCTATTGCATATTATTATCGAGCATTAAGCGAGATTTCACCTAATGTTTTAATGAGGCTTCATTCTTTGTCAATAAAATATTAAAAATAAATTTATGTTAGTAATATTTAAACTAAACATTTAAAAGCACACCAAGCAAGTGTTTTGGTGAGAAATAGCACTTGTCCTTGTAATTAATTTCAAAGATGAGAATATTAATGGCACTTTCAATTCTCACTGATTGTTGTAGTTATAAATAATATTTTTAATTATGTTAAAAATTTGTGCCTTTTTAAAAATTAATTTTAATGTGTTAAAATTTCCTGTAATTGGGATAAATAAGTAATTATCACCTGCGTGAATAAATAGAAAAATATTCTGTTCTACGGATGCTAAGAATTTTATCTAACTAAGTGAGAATAAATTAGGTGCAAAATCGTTTGTGCTGAGCCCAGCAGAACTATCTAATAATTTTGTTGAAAGTGAAGTGAGACGCACACAAAACCGTGTACATTGTTTGGTGTGCAAAATAAAGTTCTAAATTCTACTTTTTCGTTTAAATAACGCTTAGCTTATTAAACACCAAAAATAAAATTTATACCAACTTACAGCGAATGATCGATATTTGAGATTTCTTGCCATTTTTTTTATGTATGTATGTGGAATATATTTTGCAAAATGTTAATAATAATTGTGAGCTTGAATTTATTATTTACATTGAGTTATAAAATATTAGTTTATATTTTAAATGTTATCCGTTGGTTTAAATTTTACTCCATTTGATATGTTTTACCCGATCTGAAATATAAGAAATAGATAAGTTCAAAACTAAATTAAATTTTATTTTTGATTTAAATATCCAAAATAATATTGATTTTGATTTGTTAGTCGTAGGTATGTATGTATGTGTAACACTAACTTTTAGTTATAAAAAAATTTGATTTTATTAAGGGAAATTCTAAAGAAAATCTAATCAATAATCTCTTAAAATAATGAATGAGTACAACGAATACAAAAGCATTTCATATTCATATCAGCAAAAATCAAACCATGTTGAGTTTCTCGTTAACAAGAAAGCAAAGCTACTATACAGATCCTATATCCATACTGAAGAGCAGCATTATATACGGATTACAGGATGATGCAAAATTTAGTGCAAATTAATTAAAGCGTGCTATTCTACAAACTAGCAAGCCCTAGGCTACAAAGATCTAGATTATTTGAAAGGATTGCTCGTATACTTTGTCAAAAGATTTAATATATAAATATTGCGTCCCTCGGCCAATGTTGATTGAATGGGAAGGTTTTAGGATATTAAGCGAATGTATAAGTATTTTTATATTCTTTGTATGTTCGAGCCATATGAGGGCCGCTTATAAAAAGGTCCAAATAACATGATTTCATATACCGTTAAGCGTAGACATCTCTATACGAAGCCTGGACGCCATTATTAACGCCACTACACGTTTTACCATAGCGAAATATTAACATTAATAAAAACAAGGGCAGTCAACCACCGCATAAATATGTTGGCTTGTAGAAAGCATAAAGAGCTTACTGTTATGTTTTTTATTTTTTTAAACAATTACATTTCAGATTCACGATCGAATGTGCAATATGGAAAACCTGTTGAACTTGACGGGCTTGCCAGATAATGCACTTTTGTTGAAAAAGATAAAAACAAAAATGTTTTTCTAAAAAGTGGATAATATTCTTTTTAATAGAGTAAAACTTATGTTACATGAAGGTGGACAGGGATTATATAATACGTCTTACTTTTGTACCAACCACCTACTTGTGCTATTTTTGATTTTGACACCTCCTAATATTCCAATAAATTATTGTCTCTAATCTCGAATTACAGTAAATTACAAGATTCTGAAAGTACATACTCTGTTACCTGGTCCTTCATTGACAAAATAGCAATTTTAATGGTTTTAAATTTACAAAGTGAAAAAGTCGTAACTGACATTTTCTTCTTCACATTTCTGATGTGAAGCTCATTTTCTAGGCGGTTGTTTCCAATGGAAGCGAACTGACTTGATTTATAATATAAGAAGCTGCGCTGCGCTTGTTCTGACGGATGATATTCTCTAATGATAGGCTGAACTTTTTTGTTAACTATTTGGTTTCATTTACGAAAAGCCTGCAAAAATTTGCATTATCTACTATTATATTACTGTGGAGCTATTTGTTGATATTTTTCGCATATACGAGCTAATAAAAAAGTATATCTGAAGATTATGGTGGAATAATAAAAGCCAATGAGATGAAAATTGAGAATGAGATAAATAGTTATAATGTTTTTGAATTTCGCTCCTTATATGAATGGTCTGCTATAAATAAATAAATATGTGTAAAGACATTGTAGAGTTTCGCTCAGTCTAACCAATACAATCCATTTAAGCTCCTTAAGCACAATTTAAAATTACAATCCCATCGTTCAACTTAATTTGATCAAAATTGGTTCAAACACTTTCAAACTCCTTTCGACATTGTGAGCATGCTACATTTCTGCTTTTTCTATTGTACCAGTTCAACATTAACACTGAATTGATTCCACTACGAGTACGAACTTGTGTAAACTACTCGTGTGTGACTTACTTAAAAAACTCTAGAAGAGTAAAATACAACTCTGATCTGTTTACTACTAAAAGGATATATCGGTTGAATTGTAATAACTATCGCGGAATAGCTTTGTTACACACTGGTTGGCTTTGAACAACGTATAGTGACAGCAAAGTTTTTAAATAATATTATAAATTTTATAATGAGTGCATCCTAGCTACGAGTTCCAATGCTACATTCGTTCAAACATATGCACAACCGACCAAATCTCCCAATTTACAGTATATTTGGAAACTTTCAAAAGGTGTGCTACAGCATCTGATAGGTATATACAGATGCATAGATGATATCTACTCATATGTACAGATTCAAAATTCGAGGTATACAGCAAAGAAACACTTTCAGCGGCTTTTAAAATTACATCAGTAGGAGTATGGAATGGTGATCTTATTGGCCAAAAAAAATTAATTTCACTTTAGATCATCCGTCAGCTGAACCAAGCCTACTACAACTGATAAAAGCATATGCTAATACCATCTGCGTTTTAAGACGCAACATTGTACTCCTGAAAAAACTTATCCTGACATTATAATTCTCAGCTCATCAGTGTAAAAAAGGTAAAGACGGTTTAAAAACAGTAAAACAGTAAATTTTGTATTTTATTATAGTTTCCGATTAAGTATGAAAAAACCATAAATCTAGTAGCCATCACAATCTTGTTGGCAACCTCTTGTCCTTTTGTTTAAATATGTATACAGCAACACATCGGTCATTTTGGAAATTTTCCATGCATCGTCCTGGCCAATAACAAGGTCTCCCATAGGCGATTATGTTGCTTCAAAACCACCAAGTTTATATCGCGAGGGCATTCATCATCTACGTGATAAATGTCAAAAGACCATAGACAGTAATGGCGAACATTTCGATAATTAATCTTTGTTGCAATTATATTTTCAATAAAGTTGAATTGAAGCCTAGCTGATGCACGTGTTTGTTTTTTTGCGACTGCCAGCAAATTAATTTTTTTTTCCATTACATTTTTTATATTTATATATTTTGGGGGTTTTGGGGCTCGACTATAGTTTGAAGAGTTTATAATTAGATAAGTATCGTTCCTCTATTACAGTTTATATTGCTGGTATTATTTGGCTTTATTTGTTTTGTTTCAGATTTGATATTTGAAGTTAACCTGGTTTTTGAAGAGGAACTTAATTATTTATTTAAAATATTGTTCATGTAAGTATTGTTGTTGAAGTGCGCCACGATTCGCGATGTCCACCGAAAGTATTTCTTTGCCCTCCATTTTACTTAAATCCATGCTTCCGACTAGGTCCAATTTGCTTAATGTGGTTAGTTTAAACGTCCAGGGTCTCAATTGATGTCATTTGCTTGTCGGAAACGTTTCTATAGTCCGATATTCCCGATTCCGCGTTGGTCATTAGTGGTTATAATTTGTTCAGGCGTGATAGAGCTAATCCATCGGTTAATTATGGTGGAGTTTACCTCTATGTTAACGAGCATATTAAATGTAATGTTGTATCGGTACCTCTCTCAATTTCTCAAAGGCTCGTTTCTGACTTTGAGTTTCTTTTTCTAAATGGTGTGGTTTATAATCCTCCTAAAACGAACAAGAGGTCGTATGCTCAATTTAAAAAATCGCCTTTAGACATTGAGTGTCTTTTTAGTTATTTTTCCTGTCGGTATAATGAGGTTTTCATTTCGGGTGATTTCAATTTTGATATTTCTCAAGAGACTTTATTTTCTCGTAGCTATTTAAATATCATAAATAGCATTAATCTTTCAGTTTATAACACTGAAGCGCCCACATACTCTTATGCAACCGCAAGTGGTGGTTCTTATTCTCTCATTGATCATGTTGTCGCTTCTGCTGATAATTCCATTTGTTTTTTCAATCAATTGTCTCTTGGTATTGGTTCTCATCACGATCTCCTTGTTTTTTCTGTTAATTATTACTCTCGTCCTAAACCTAAAAGTGTCAACTTTAGGGATTTTTCGAAAATTGATGAATCTCACCTTTTATCAATTTGTGGCTCTATTCGTTGGGACGATATTTTTTCTCTTAGTACTTCTACCGATCAAATTGACTATTTTAACTCCTCTATTAATTATTTATTTAATAATTGCGTTCCTCTCACTACTGTTTATTTTAGACCTAGATCCCCCCCTTGGATGACGCAAGAGATTTCGAATGCTATTTCTGTTCGTTTTTCCAAGTTTAATTCGTATCGCTAAGCAAAATTTTTTCAAGGATAAGTTAGATCCCTCACTTCCCTCTAAGATATTTTGGCGTAACGTTCGCAATTTGGGCCTTGGTAGTTGCAAAGGGGGTGCTTTGGTAAATTTCAAAGCTAATGATTTTAACCATTACCTAAGTAATTCTAGTACCACCCATTATAAATATTTCCAATATTGATTTAGTATCTGTAGAATCCCTAAGTTCTTTCTCGTTTGCAAATATATCTATTGCCGATTTGCATTCTTCAATTTGGGAAGTTAAATCGCAATCCACTGGTCTAGATATGGTTAGTTTAAAATTTGTTAAGCGTATTTTTCCTAATGTATCAAGATACTTGTTACATTGAGTAAAATTATTCCTATTCCTAAAATTAGCAATCCTACTGAGCTTTTCCATTTCCGACCTATTAGTATTTTAAGTTCTCTGTCCAAGGCGTTTGAATTGGTAGTAAAACACCAAATTCAATCTCATATTGATAGCTTTAATTTGCTTAGTATTTTTCAATCGGGCTTTAGATGGTTCCTCGGTACTACCACTGCTTTACTGAATGTTTGTGATGATATTCGTCGTAGTATGAGTAAAAGAGAAATGACTTGCCTTACTTTGTTGGATTTTTCGAAAGCGTTCGATTCAATTAATCACCAAATTTTGTTTAATAAGCTTATTTCGAACTTTAATTTTTCTCTCCCTGCTGCTAAATTAATTTTAGACTATATTTCGGGTCGCTTTCAGGCAGTCTTTTTTGACAATTCGTTTTCTGATTTCTTACCTGTCTCATCTGGCGTTCCTCAGGGGTCGGTTCTTGGTCCTTTACTATTCTCAATCTACATTAATGTGCATGCTCGATTCGCGATTCTTCTTTTCATATTTTTGCTGATGATGTACAAATTTATAGGAGTATTCGCTTAGATAATGATTCCATTAACTCTAATATTTCTCTTATTAATGAAGATTTGGTAAGAATTTATAATTGGTCACTATCTAACCGGTTGCTCTTAATGCTAATAAATCTCAGTCTATTATAATTTATAAAAAATCTATAGATACTTCCTCTCTTCCTGGAATTTTTCTCGGTGATTCTTTAATTCCATTCTCTAATACAGTTAGACATTTAGGGTTAATTTTCAATAAAACTCTAACTTGGGGTGATCATTTGATTAAGGTTAACAAAACGGTTTTTGGAATGCTTAGTTGTTTGTATAAAGTTGTTGGGTTTTCTGATAGTAATTTTAAAAAGCGTATATTCCTCTCGCACCTTCTTCCGCATTTTCCATTTGGGGATGTTGTTTTGTTTGGTATGCTTCAGGAAAATATGAATGTTCTCCAAAGATGTTTCAATGCTTGTACTCGTTTTGTTTTTAGTATTAGGCAATATGATCACATTTCTCCCTTTTTGAATTTGATTCTGGGTTGTAATTTAGGTGATTTTTATGAACTTCGCGTTTGTCTTTTTATTTTTAAGCTTCTCAGGACTAAGCAACCTCCCTATTTATTTAATAAGTTATTGTTCAGTAGGTCTTATTCTTCAAATTTACGTTTACTTCCCCTATAAACTTGTGTAGGTCTCTAAATAGTTCGTTTTCTGTTAGAGGTATTTCTCTTTGGAATTCCATTCCATTAGATATTAAGAGATCGGTGTCGCTTAAATCTTTTAAAACGAGTTATTTAGCGTGGCGCGCTTGAATGACAATACATGTTTAGCTACTATTTTTATTGTAATATTTTTATATTTACTTATATTGTTTTTGTACGTAGTTTGTAAGTATTCACTTCTTGCAGTATCCTCCGTAACATAAATGAGCTTGAGCTCAACATGGAGGGTATTAGCATGGAGTGGATTTGTTTTTTGAAAAAATCTGAGGTTTTTATGCCTAATGGAAGTATTTTTTTGTTGTTGATGTTCATTCATTATGCTTCCATATGTGCTTTTCCTCTACTAAAATTGTTATGTCAATCTATCAATAAATAAATAAATAAATAAGTAAATTTGACCGAAAAAGCTGAGTTTCTACTTGCACACCTAATATATGTATTAATGTTAACCTTTATTGAAGCCCAGATCCTCGTACTTACTTAATAAGTAATTTATTTTCAAAAGTTTAGTAAACTACAAAAAAAAAACTTGCAAAAGGCAAAATTCCTCGAATTTCTCGCATCAGGATAATACATTCTTCATTCAATTCAGGCGAAAGATAGGAATATTTTTTATGTGCCTGGACATATCATTACGTTATTTTCCATCAAATTAGATTTTAAATCTAACTTAAATCTTTTGTCAATATTTTATGTTTAAACTTTTCTTGCATCTCCCATCGGTTTCAGGGAATTTGAAAAATTTTGTTATAATTTAATCAAACCAAAATAAAATTCACAAAGTGGCATAAAAATGTTGAAAACAGTTTTTATTTTTAACATTCCAGTTTTCATTTTTGTTTTTTACGAGTATTATACAAATTAGGAGCAATATTGGTACTGTTGTTTAAAAGCCATCTCTGGAATAATTTATAAAAAATCATAAGCATACTCGTATCTTGACCAAAATTTAATATGATTACGGTCAGATATTAAATAATTCATAGGGTTCAGGTCATCGTTGTAAACAAAAAAGCTCAATGATTGAACACATTCAAACAATCCGGGTCAAATCAGTTGGCATAATTCAAAAAAATCCTTAATATTTTATGTAGACAAAAACTACTATTTACAAAACAACCAACCCAAAACTATTTTTGTAATATCGTATGTATTTTAAAAATCCTTTCATTGCAAAAATACAAAACAACGTTACAAATAGTATCTTCTACTGTAAAAATGGTGAGGCCGAGTGAGTTATGATTTTCCAAAAAATATAAAAAGTGGCACAGATGATGAGTGCAAATTAATTTATTATTTAAATTATTAACAGGAGAAGCTTTTTAAAGTATTGCTCTCGAAAGTTCAACAAAATATCAATATCCGTATCGTCTAGATGATAAAGTTTACAATATAATTGAGAAGTTGATTGTTAATAATCCTATTAAGATAAACTAGAAATGTGTATACCTGTAACCTCTTACCCTGCACCTCTGTTACCGAAGAAACTAGCAAAATGTTTAAATATTTAAATAATATCATACTAGAACTTTCTGTACAAATCCAGACAGCAAAATGTTGCTTAATTATTCAGTTCTTGTTGTGCTATAACCGAAATAGCTTTTTTGAAAAATTATTTTTATAAAATCTTTGGTTCCAAAAATATATAAAATGTTCGTTATGTATTTCGATTCTACACCTTTCAAAAATTCATGAGCAAAATATTTCTGAATTTTCCAACGGTTACGATTTTAGATTCGATGATTCCAATCCAACTATTGATTTTCTAAAGGGATATTGGTGAGCACTAACTGTACCAAATTATTTTGAGAAAGCAATATGCAAAATATATATTCTGTCAAGAAAGTAACGGGAATTGCTCAATAAAACATAAATGTTTTATTATTCATTCCAAATTTATTGTATCGCCTTCAAAGTAGCCTCCTTCCGAGATAATACATTTATGACAACGAATAATCCAATCAACAAAACATTTATCAAGCGCATTTTCCGGAATTGACGTCAGTTCTCACCGCGAATTCTATTTTATGTCGTCTATGGACTGAAAACGGGTGTCTTGAAGTGGTCGATTTGAGCTTTGGAAAGAGAAAAAAGTCAGCCGAAGCCATCAGGTGAATACAGTGGTTGTTCGATGATATTTGTTGAGTTTTAAGCCAGAAGTTCGTTCACTATTGTATGATAGCCTTGTGAGATAGTTTGTTGTCGTGGTTCAAAATCCGTGAGTCTTCATTTAACACCTGACCTTCTGGCAAGAACTCCGAGTGCACAACACCGCAACAATCAAGGAAAATAGTTAACATTACCTCTGCTTTTGATCGACTTTGACGTGATTTTTTCGGTTTCGACACCAGTTATAATGCGTTTTATGAATGTGAGGTCAGAATAATCTCGTTCTTGTATGTCTTCAGCGACTCGATTGAGCGTCTTTTATTCGATTGAGTTTTTGAAGAAAATTTAGGACTTTCGGAACTAGTCGAGCGGCAGCGCGTTTCATGCCCAAATAATCGTGTACAATGGTATGAATTGATTCGTGAGATACAGAAAGTTTAGCGGCTATTAGGTTTGAAACCTAAATGGTGGTTTCTCGTCATCATTTCCTTCACTTTATCGATGTTAACTTCAGTTGAAGACGTAAGCCTTCTGAAACATTTTTAGCGATTCGGCACACGAAATTCCATTTGCAATACAAAATTCTTTGTTCGATATTCTTATTTATTATAAAAATTTCAAAACACACTTGAGATGAACTGACAAACTAGAGCACTGTAAACAAGCTAAATGACAGATCACGCTAGTTTCGAGGATGGTCAGAATTTAGATGAGGTTCTATCTCTCAAATTCTCCTATAGAGATGGCCACTCGCATCGGCCAATATTTTCGGACATCTAAGGCCCGCTTCTTTTATGTGACGAATGGGATAAATTTCTGATGACCACTACTATCGCTTAGTGATTATAGGATGTTTCGATTACTTTCAAAATTTTTGTACCATCAATCCTGGAGATGTCCACGGCTTCTAAAGCGTGTTGAAGACTATACCAAATGTTGCACGACAGTTCGAAGCGACTGCTATCGGTGGGTGTCATATAACCAAATGTCGGGCAACCCTAAATAAAACACCAACATAAATACCTAGACGCAGCTGCAAAATCGATACATCCATGGGAAAAACATTCTTCTTATCCCAACCTCCGATCGAGCAACAACACCACACGGAAAATCAACATAAATAATTAATAAATATTTTTTGTATTAATCGCAATAAACTCAACGAGTCGACCTCGTCCACAACCACACACATTTGACCAACTCGCAGAAGTTACACTATACCCGCAAATTTAACTGAACGCAGTGCCGTTGCTAAAGTCTGTGAGCACCATCAACGATTATTAAGAGATCGATAGAAATATCGATAGCAATATCGATGGAATTCATCACAATCACTCTATCATCATCGTATCCGTCGCACAAATGAGCACATCGCAAATCTGACACACAATCAACTCATTCTCTCGTATAGTCAGTCACTCCAGGCTCTTGCGTCCAAATAGCAACCGTAGTATTGCTTAACCGCCAGCTTCGCATTGCTCCCAAGCATCATCCCAATACCCTCGAAATACTTACTCGTTTTCGCAAACATAAATTTTTTTTCGTTACACATACAAAGCTACAAGACATTTTTGCTTCAAATTTATTTTTATTTTTCTATATAGTCTCCTTGTATCTCCCAGCGATACTCCCATCTCTTTAACCCGTCCAAGTAGTACTCGGTACTCATTCAACGAAAATCTCTAAAGTCGGTTGTGGCTACATATGGTGAGTAAAGAGAGTGGTCAAGCAGTTCAAACCACAGTTCGTGAATTTTCGCCATGGCAACCGCCGACGAGTGAGACGGCGCATTGTCTTGGTGGATCAAGATGTTGTTTCTGCAAATGAGGCCATTTTCCCACCATCTCTGCCTTCAGCTTTTCAAGTAACGATGCGTAGTATGGCTTCTATAATAGTTTCCCCTTTTTAAAGATAACCGAGTCAAAATAACTCTATGACTGTCCCAGAAAAGAGTCCCTATCAATTTCCAATCCGAAGAAACAACTTCTGCCTTTTTTGGGGCAGATTCCCCTTTAACAGTCCACTGTTTTGGTTCTGAGGTGTAATGGTGTATGAAGTTTTATCAACAGTAATTAGCCAGCGCCAAAACGATGTATTGAGCCTAAACTGCGCCAAGCAGAAATGTTCATTCGAATACGTTTCTGGTCCAACGCGGCGACCAACGCACGGACAGTTTCCTCATGCCTAAATCTTGATTCAATATGTGACAAACACGTTCTTTGCACATGTTCATATAGCTTCTCTCTATCTTTAATTCAACGGTTGTCTAGCACCAATTGGTGGACTTCAGCGATGTTATTGTTAGTGGTTGCAGTTTCTGGACGTCCCGAATGTTCATCGTCACTAAAGCTGGTACGGCCACGTTTAAATTCAGCTGCTCAAAATTTCAGGTAAATGTAGGTGAAGTCTCCGTACGCAGCGCACAACTCGTCTTTGATTGGCGTAGGCGTATTGCCATTCAAAATTAAATATTTACTTCATTTTCACATAAACACTCACATCGACACACTCAAACGATTGCCATTTTCATGTTGTGGTCGGAAATTTTTCAGACAACTCCGAACACAGAAACTACCAGCGAATCGTACGGCAACCATCTCGAGATGAGCCAGTTCCAAATTATCATTTATGCACTGTCGCTTATGGTACGGCCAACACTCCGAATCTCGCTATTTTCCGTATTGCATCGAGCGATTTTTTGAACGGCCAACAGCTTCTCAATGAGATATCAAACCGAATTTCGCGAGCATTAAGATATTCAAGAACTGTGGATACTCGAGGTATGGTGGGATGAAGTTTTATCAAAATCAATAATTCAAAGACTTATTGCGATTGTCTGAGATCCTTGGAGACTCTCAGAATCGATCGCTTGATAAATCATTTGATAAATTCATTAATTTTCTAATTCACAGGTTCAGCGACGCCTGATGAATGATGGTACAACGTTTGCAGATCTAGAGCTTGCACTTCTAGAGCTGTGTGCAAGTGTGCTCCTCGCTAAGCTCAGACACAAGATAGTTCAATTACTCAACGTGCTGCAAGTTCAAATGTACGCACGACCTGCTCGCAAGTAAAGCCATGGAAATGTGGATTTGGTAGGCCATTATGGTTTTCTCCTGAACTTAAGTGTTCGTCAGTAGAAAACCGTATTCGAACTTCAGAAAGACCTTTGCAATATAATTCAGATTAGGAGAAAAACGGCTGAAACCGTTAAACGTGGGGAGCAGCTAGTTGAAAAGAAGGAGGAATTTCTGAACTTCACACTTTATATGAATGAGCTAGTATGCTCAAAATGGAGTGTGAGCAAAGCACGCATAATCGCTGGAAGACGTTACTGACCAATCGGGTTTCGCAAATCCTGGATTACCTTCAACCCACCAATTGGAATTATGTCGACACTACCAGACCCCGCTCTTGTGGTGTCGAATCGTTGTTTCTTCACAGTCATCCGCTGTGGTGGTCAGGTCCTGTTTGGCTATGACTAATACGCGCCCGCAAATGAATCGACTCGCCATCGTGTACAACAATTGGGATTTGATCCAATATCTTTATGGAGAATTTTGCATAAGGATCTCTGTTTATATGCTTACAAGATTCTTGTGAGCAGGAATTAAAACCATACGACCATCGCTCACGCCGCCAATTCGGTGAATGGGCCGGAGCCAAAGTTGACATCGATCCAAACTTTTCTTCAGTAAGGAAGCTCATTTTTGGTTGAATGGCTATGTCATTTGGAATGAAGATAGTCCACGAGTCCACAAAAATTTACCGTTTGGTCGAAGGAATCATCGGATCGTATGTGTTCAAAAATTATGTTTGGGTAAACGTTACAGTCATCGGAGAGCGGTATATAGACATGATTACTTATATTTGTGCTTCTGTTAGATGATATTGGCATCAGACTCATGTGGTTTCAACAAGACGGGACCACATGGCATACAGCGTGCGACACAATTTAATACTGCGAAAGAAACATTTGGAGAACGATTAATATCGAAAAATAGACCTGTCAACTGGCCACCGGGTTCGTGTGATTTAACACCGCTATAGGCTATGCTGATAAGCCAGAGACTATTGAACAATTGGAAGCCAATATTTGACGCATTATTGCTGAAATACGACCAGAAAAATAAATTATATTTTATTTATTTGTCAATAAATAAATAAATAAATAAGAAATGCCGCGGGGAGTGATCGAAAATTAGAACTCCAGATTACGCCATGTGCAATCATATTCCAACATTAAAAATTATTTTTCTGAGTTTTATTTAAATTCAAAGTTCTATACCACGAAATGGAACATCCAGTACTACCCGCTCGCTCGATGTTCGCGCAGAGAATTACTTTATATCACGACCTTCTGTAGACGCTTCACCCCCAACATCGAAGGCTTCATTACCGTACTCGAGCTGAATTGGTCATTTGAGTTCTGGGTTAAGTTGGTTCAACAAACTCATTCGCTGACGAGAAATCAAATTGTCAATTCGGGGAACATCTACTAGACAAAAGATCTCTACGTTTTTTACCTACACTAAATATGTGTTGTCTAATTAAATTCTGGGCTGAGATGGCTTTGACATTTTAGTGTTGCCTGATGATTTTTTTTAACTATCACTGGTAACTTCACATACTTTGCGTAGGCGATATATTATAGAAATTAATTTTCTAACTACACAAAAATAAATGGATTGCAGTAAAGCTGTGTTTCGGTAATTTTTTGTTTGTATATAATGCATTCAGGGGTTATTCGATTAAATCGAATCGATTCATTTGTTTATTATAAAATGAATACGTTTTATGCTTTTCCATACGGACGATGAAATAACAAACTAAAAAATACGGGAAAAAACTTTTCAACGATAAATTTTCTTTAGCATGCAATACAGTATAAAAGTAAGTTATAGTTTGCTCCATAATTAGAATAATCATATCAGGTCATCGACATTGCATATAATATACGGGATATAAATTTATACAGGGTGTCTCAAATATCGGGGTCAATTAGTTCAGATATGACATCATATGAACACTTAACTTTGTAAACTGTTAAATATAAAAGGTGTAACCATTTTATCTGAAACACGTTTGCTGAGTGTTTTTAAATTAGTGTTTGGCTACCCTGCGCGTCAATCGCCTTGTAATGACACTGCATTTGCATATTTCATAAAATGGAAAATCGAATAAAAGTTTTGTTTTTATTATTAATAAAAAGCTCACTTAAGTATCGGTATAAGTTTTCTGAAATAGTAATTACTATCGATCGATAAAATACTATCGTATAAAATAGTTCCATTCAAAACGGGTCAAACATAAATAAAACTAAAAATGTGTAGAAAATAGGAATTTATTTGATTTTCTATTATGGTTTGAAAAATTTAATATTCTTTATTTATTTTTGGAATTTATAGTGAAATCAATTATTTATTGTGTGTGTATTAGTAAACATGGAGCGCTAAACGTTTACATTTTTAATTTTCACGATAATTTTACTTTAACTTTGCCGTTTTAATCTTCGCACATTTTATTTAATTACTTTATAAATTACTGTTTTCTCAATAATTTTAATTTAATTTTTCATTCAATATATGTCTTGACAGGATTAATTAATATTTAACCAACTGAAAAAATATTTTCATCCTTCTTATGTTACGCACCAGAAAAAGGTACACCAAATTTCTGTTCTTTAACCTTGAAACATAATAAACTTAAAATCTTGAAACAACCACAGTTATTATTTAAAGGTCGACAAAAACCAGATTGAAGCATCTGTGTAACGACGTCTGATTTTGATGGTAGTAAGTGCTGTGTTCGTAACGAGTGGCCCATCTAGCGTTCGTAATTTTAACTACCGGTTATTTCGAGTATGGCAACACTTATGTCATTCGTGTTATGACAGAAAATTAGTTTAATGTTTGACATTTACGAAATGGGTGGCTTTACGCTTTAACAAAATTGGGAAATATGGAAAACTTATTTTTAAAGTGTTGAGTATTCTACCCAAACTGTAAGAAATTTACGTGGAAAATTCCCTAGAAATGAAATGCCTACAAGGCAATTTGTTTATCAATTTGTGAAGCGAGTACGTCAAACTGGATTGTCATCTGATAAACCAACACGTCCACATGCATTTACAGCGCATACAGTCGAGAGAACTGCAGCTATTGCATAGAATGTGTCTGAGCATCCATTAACATCAATTTTATAAAATAGCGGAAATTTGTCAGAGGGAAATAAGAGATTGCGCTACTCGCCGCAAGTGGCAGCACCATCACAAAAGAGAATTTATTTTGTTAAATAATTACAAGCGGAAATTTTTTAGTCATTTTGTATCTCTTTTTCCACTAAATAAAATATCCCAGCGGAAAATATTAAGTTAGTAATAAATATTTAAGTTTAGTTATCCTTAAGATGACAAATTTATTGATCACCGAAGTAAAGGAGCTCGGTAAATGAAATCTTGAAATATAACAATATTCCCTCTTTCTGCCATTCTTAAAGAATGTCGGTTATGAAATCATCAAATTTAGTCCAGCATGAACAGTTACTAGAATTTTGTTCAAATCTTACTGTAAAATCCCTGATCAATACTATTATCCAAGCTTCATCGCCATTCTTAAAGAATGGCGGAAAGACGGAATATTGTTAAATTTCAAGATGTCATTTACCGAGTTCCTTTACTTCGAAGATCAATAAATTTGTCATTTTAAGGATCACTTTTAATATTTTATTCCACTGGGATGTTTTATTTAGTGAAAGAAGAGATACGGAATGAATAACAAATTTCCGCTGGTAATTATATAGGATGTCTCAGGATTTAAATTTGCCGCCGTTTTGTTAATACGAGTTTTACGGTGATGTTTTTTTGACAGTTGTCACGTACAGACCACTGCGATCTAAGAATATGGAGAAATATTCAAACCAACAACGTTTAATTATTGTAAAATCACATTACAAAAATGGTGAATTTTTTTTGCATAAATGTGGCTGTATTTCACCAATAACGCGCCTTATTTCCTCCTTAAGATGTTCAACTGTTTCAGGCTTATTCGCATACACCTTTTCCTTCACATAGCTCCAAAGAAAAAAGTTCATCGGTGTTAGATCGCCGATCTCAGTGGGCAATGTTGATCGAAAAATCGACAAATGACACGGCCTGGAAACTTAGTCTGCAGTAACACCAATGTTTCACGTGCTGTGTGGCAGGTCGCACCGTCTTGTTGGAAAAACATGTCCTCCACATCAATTACATCCAATTCGGGCCACAAAAACTCCGTTAACATTTCGTGATACCGCACTCCCAAGTTCCTGGATTCTCGGCCACAGATTCCTTTACGGTGGCTATATTTTCGAGTGACCGACAAGGATGACGACGAACAATGATCTTCTGATCCATCAGCGTAAATTTGGTCTTAAATTTTGTAATTAAACGCCTCACTTTCGATTCATTTGACGCACCGAAAACTTGATGTAATTGGCGAACTGTTTTCGCAAAACTCTCACCATTTTTGTAATGTAATACTTCTCCATATTCTTAAATTGCTTGGTATGTACGTGGCAACTGTCAAAAAAAATCACCGTACCACTCGTATTAACAAAATGGCGGTCAATTTAAATCCGGCGCTCTTGCTCAGACACCTATATAACAAAATAAATTATCTTTTGTGATGGTGCTGCCACTCGTGGCAAGTAGCGTAAGCTCTTATTTTCTGTTGACAAATGTTCGCTACCTTATAAAGCATCTCTCGAACATTTCACTCAGTTGTGTGATGAGAATTTTGCATAACGACCTCGGTATGAAGACGTACAAAATTTAATTAGTACAGGAGCTGAAGCAAAATGATCATCCGCAATCTGGTGCCCTTACAGTCAATAGGGAGCGCTACCGAGCCATGACAAACGAGTTTTTGTTATACCCAGAATTCAATAGGAGAACACACACGACATTTAGTTTCAACAGGACGGCGCAACTTGCCACACAGTAAACGTAACAATCGGTCTTTTGACTGATTCCGGTGATGGAATAATCAGCCGTAACGGAGATGTCAATTGGCCACCACGCAGCTGCGATTTGATTCCGTTGGGCTTTTTTTGTGGGGAGCCACCGTTAAGGATAAGTGTTACGCTAATCATCCAGAGACTATTCAAGACTTGAAAGATCAAGTCGAAGTTGTCATTGCTTAGATAGGAGCCCATACAATCGAAAATATACTGAAAAATTGGGTTGACATAATACTGTAAAGTCAGCCGTGGAAGTCATTTGAATGAAATTGTATTCCAAACTTTTTGGTAATGTATATTCTTTCTAATAACACAAACCGCTTTGGAAAATATTCATTCGTCTTTGAGCCAAATTAAATTCCAAACGTTAGATGGGCCACCCGTTATTACTTATATCAAAATTAAGGCATTATTTTATAGTATCTAATATTTATAAGTCTATTTATGATTAAGAGAACTAAATATGATGTTAACACGCTAAGTTTAATGACTACTAATTCTCTAAAAATGTGTGGTGCCTTTTATTAAATTTAAATAAGCATATTTTGTCATGCGCTTTACTTAAATCTTAATATTAGTTGGGGAAAGCACTTAATTATAAGCAGTAGTAAGCCTTACGATCTACACTCTACAGGTTGGTGCTTCTCAAATTTTTTCATCTAAGTTTAAAATCTATATAAATTCAAAAACATTTACCAATTTTTAGCACAACCGTTTATTAAACAGACTGTTAAATCCTTTATTATTACTGCAAATTATGTTTGAATCTGTAATGAAACAAAAATAAATAAAAATAAATTATTTATATCACAATAAAGTATGTTTCTGAATCTGAATTAAAAAAAAAACAAGGAGAAAATACGTAAAACTATGAGAAAGCAAAGAAGAATAGGCAAAAATGGAATGGAAAACAGAAACACCTAGCCTCCCTCCCATCTTCCTCCAGCAGAGTGGACTAATCATAACCTCATAAGAGGCGGCAAAATTCCTTAATGAGATTGAGCACACCTGAAAAGTTTTAAAGATGCCGCCGTTCCTCTTTTCTGATAAATACATATTACAAGAGAATCTAACCTAAGATCTTGCAGCACGGCCTCGAAAGATTTCGAAGAAATCAAAGTATTATCACATTCCATATGAAGTCAGCGTCCTTAATTCATTCCGATCCTAACGTATGTAGACTGTAGCACACTCACCAAACATTTATAAATAAATTAAACTGATTTATGTATTTGTTGATTGATGTAAAAAAAGTTTGAATCAAAATAAAGTTGAGTTACCATTCGCTATATCACCGAAGCCCGAAAAGGTGGTTTTCCTCTCTTCCAGCCCAGGCGGATTGACTGGTCGGGGTTAAAATTCTTACTCAAGCTTTTTCAAAGGTGGCAGCTTCCAAAGGTGCTTTTTCGTTTCTTGCAAATATTTTAAATAGTGCAGCATTTAAAAAAATGGAGGGTGGATAAATAGAGGGTGAATTTGTCTGCACACAAATAACCACCAAATTCGGTAATGATCTCTCTATTTCTAGAAAAAGTTTAAGTATGAAGTTTCATTCCGAATAGTCAATCCGCCTGGACTGTAGAGATACCAAACTTTTGTTGAAAAACAGTTTTTGACCAAAATCGACATTCCCGCTTAAATGTCGGAAAACTGATTAGGACATATATTGTTGCAAATGTAATTTAGCGAGATCTTTCAGTTGACAAACCTTTTTCCCATAAATGATACACTTTTCAAAATATTTGCAAAAAACGAAAAAGCTTCTATGAAAATAACCACCGATGTTTCCCAATCCACAACCTCAACGCACTTTTTTCTCAGGAAGTTTTCTTTTAGTTTTCGATGGCGACACATATGCTTTACCAGAATTTCTTAGTATTTTTATTTTCTTAATAAATTATCATTAACATTTTTGATCTGCATCTGAATCGTCGATGTCGCTTTCACTAATGAATACGGGTAACATGCAGTATGGTATTAGTTTCGTTTTAGTCAATCGCATCTTAATGGTGTCGCTAGAGGTAAGCGACGCTGTATAAACAGCACCGAAGTCGGTTTCAGTCATACTTATAGTTAAATCAGGTACTGCTTGCGCAGTGGTTAAACCGGATTGAGGTTGAATGTAAATTTCATCATTTGGTGTCGAAATCATACTTAACGTCAGATTCTTTTCATGTGCATTCATAGCAGCGTTGTTTATTGCTGCCGAATTCATGAAATTTCCCTCATTTCTTAATGCCGAGGTAGCCATTTGCACCATAACGCTTGCACGACTCACAAAATCCGTTATTTTGCTGTGTTTAATACTGAAAATAAATGTTTCGAATTATTTCAACTCAAGTGACATAACTCGAATTATGAATAAAAAACAAACTAAAGTCAGCTTTTTTGAAATTCAAACCAACAACAAATGTTCACTTTAAAAGTCAAGAATGACTAAATTAAAATTTAAACATTCTAAACTTACTAAAGCACAAAATAGGAAGACTACATTTTAACATGAAAAGTGTCACAACTCAAAATGTGTTACAATGATTCTTTTACAAATACATAATTTGAAAAATTGAAGTATAAATGTTTACTTTGTTAGGCTAAAGTGACACAATCCGAAATAAAACGGTTCTTAAGTTACACTTTAATCAACTAAAATGACTTAATTCAAAAAACTACTAAATTCGCTAGGTGATTGAATTATATGACGGACACAACGTTCTTCTTTCAGTTTTGATCACAACTGAAAATATGTCACTGTGTTGTAGGTGTTGAAATTGTATTTTAACCTTGAAAAGTGACATTTATGGCACGTGTGAAAAAAATAGGGTAGATAAATACTTTTTGAGAGTTTTAGGTAGATGAGAAACAATAATACATGCGAATAACTCCAAAGACCGTTTTTTTAGTTGTGTCACTTTTCGAATACATGTGCGATATGTAACTACTATTGTGAATTACAAAATGTTTTTCTTTCTATATCACCAATTTTGTTTAAATCGAGCTACTAGATTTGCTTAACAAAATTGGTATACTTCATTGTGGTCATTTTGTTTTACTTCTGACAAAGCATTTACTTTAGAACTCGAAATTTTGTTAAGTGCGTGTAACACGACATACTTTGTAAAAAAAATGTGCTAAAGCTCGGTGTGTCATACGATTTTAAAGTCTTCATTAGTGTCGCATATTTTTCTGATAGTGGGTAAACTTTCTGTAGTACATTGTTACGTCACTTAAACAAAAAAAAAACTTTAAAAATTTTGAGAAATGACTGTACAAAACCATTGTTTTTATTTGACAGAAGAGTTTCAAACTGATTTTATTGGAAAGGCACACTCTTCTAGATCGTATTAAAAAAAGTTAAACAAAATAACTCTTGGTTTTTTGTAAATTAATGTTTAGAAAACACTAAAAGTTGAATAACTTTTGCACTATCAACAATTCCAAAACACTTTACCTAGTAATTTTTGTTGGAAATGAATTCCCCTATCACCCTGCTCCGGTTGATCGTCCACTTCTGGGACACTCTGTATATTTAATCAACTCCCCTCGTACTCTCTAGCGTTTTCCTTCTCGTCCCGCATACAATTGCATTCAAACCAAAGTCTGTGATGTCAAATGTAGTTTATATTTGTAACCTTACCACTCTAGAGACAAAGCATCACAAAACTTTTTGTGCCCCCCCTTCGATCGATATTTCATTCCCATATAAATTTTATTTTAATGTTTGTATTTCAATTGATTGTGACAATATTTTTATGTGGCAGGATGAAATTTAAGGTTAATTTTTTAAGGAATTTCGGGTATAAACACAAGTCACTTTACGATCAAATATGTATGCATGATAGTTCTAAACTTATTTTTAAATTGGCCATAAAATAAAAATTATAAACTTTATATGCAAATTATTTTTTTAATATCCACTTAAACATAAAAATATAATCTTTGTGTACCTACAAAATGTATGTAGAGATCTAGTATAGAAAATTTATTGTTTCATTGCTGAAAATAAATCAAAAAAATAAAAAATATGTTTTGCTTTTTCCTGCATTCATAATAGAAATGATATGTGTAGTAGATAGACGTTACTAGTCGTCGTAACGAGTAAATGTAACATAAATTTTGAATTTCATAGTAGAAACTAATTTTGCTTAATATTTTTCAGCTATGTACTTTCTACTCTACTATCATTATACTAATAGTTTACTCATATCATGTCATGCTTTCAATTTGTCAAAGTGACTTTTTATATTTTTAAGCATCTAAAAGCGACACATTAATCTTTTTTATTTTGTATTTTACCGCTTTGATGTACATTCTGTAATGCTCTACAATAAATAAAATTCAATATTGGCATATCGATTATTTTATTAATAATTTCGTTGAACAACTTTTATGTATAAAAATGGTATAACGTACAAATTGGATGGTAGACTAGGTAGTCAGTCTTTCACATTATTTTATATAATGATTAATGGTAATTGATTGGATTAGTTCGTATATTGGGTTTCCGTCTGTATTAAGTTGTAAATATATCATTATTATGGTTAGAATATATGCCAGGCGATAATAATTTTAATTAGGTATTATTTATACACATAAGACAAAACTAAAAATTCATTCATTCATTTTGCAACAATCACGCTAGACGTTACACATTAATAATTTAATCAATACGATTAATTCCAGTGGTGCGGGGTTGGTGGCTATAAAAGGTTTTGTTTTCCAAAGAATAAACACAAAGAATCAAAAATAATTTATTAACTTAAATAAATTTATAATATTTTGACGAATATTTTCTAATTAAAATAATCACGCGATTAAGTCACCTTTTCACATTTATTCACTTTGCACACATTTGTTAATTTCCTCCATCCCCTGTGTACATAAGATTTTAAGAGTGAATATATTGATGAAGCGACGATCAATCATCATTACGACAACGTGCTGTCCCCGCGTTATATCAAAATGCTTAAACATTTTTTTTTCGTATTATTATCGATATGCTATAATATTAAATCACTTGTTTTATTATCAGTAACAACAGTATTAAAAATGTCATCAAAATAAGTTTATTTTTTAAGCGTGATAACCAAATTGTTATTACATTTTTTGGGCGATAATAAAAAAAAACTTAAATATCGAACGTCATAATATAACAAAAATTAATAATTTTTTGTAGAATTATTAAAAATTTTGATAAATTTACAAATAAATTTTGAATATTTTTTAAACATGTCATGCGGTATTGGTCTACTACAAAAAATTATAAATAGGCTATATGCGATTGTGTCGCATGCGTCTTATGTCAACGATATAAATATAACGATATTTGAAGTTAATAATTGTAGCAATAATAATAATTAATAATGGATTATTGATTTTGGAATATCTAAAGTACAAAATATGATTTTTACATCGAGGTGAGGCTAGGTTACCAAGGTTTGGAAATTTGGTTTTGAACTAACGAAACATTGAATTCCTTAAATTAAAAAATTCGCTCGACTCATCAGACTGCAGTGAAAAAATCACAAAAATATTGAAAATACTTTGAACTTTCATACAAAGTATAATGACAATGCCTTAGCGAATTATTATGATTCAGGAAGCAGGAAACATATGTGCAGAATTCCGCACGCACCAAAATTAGAATACACTAGTGTATATGGATTAAAATACACGTATGACGCATGTCATGCAGAATTACGCACGTCGCCTCTATTTCTAATTTGACTGTGCATCCGTCGTTGTTGACAACATGACAAAAAATAAAAATAAAAATCTTCGCTTGTGACACTACATTATGACATTTTTATTTTTGTTTAACAGAATTGTTAACTAGCAGAAAAAATCACAACATTCCGATTCATAGCTTGCTCTAATTTAAAAAATGAAACATACCGCACACCAATGTCAACAAATTATGCTCATGTGTTTTACATGCAGATCTGTATGCGGCGCTGCATGCGGAAAATCTTCACATCTGTTTCCAGCATTATGGTGAAAACAGACGTGCATAATTCTGCGTGCAGTGGAGCAAAATAAATTTAAAAAACATTACTTCATGTGAAATGAAACACATGTGTTCTGCATGTCATGCAGAATGATGCAAGTTGTCTCTATTTCTAATTTCGCTGCAAATTACTCACAGCTGACAACATAAGCAAAATAAAACTCAAAATGTTTGCTTACTTCACGGTGTTGTTTTCAAAATTTTTGACAATACATATTGTAAATATTGAGTCAAAAATTCAAGATGGAGGAAGCCATTATAAATTTTGTGCAGCAAAATGAATTTATTTTTAATAAAACCCATTATAATTACAAACATTTTTATTTAAGGACAAACAATTCAAGTAAGTAATATTTTTAATACTGTGGGCAAAAAATAGTACTTTGTTCATAATTTTAAAATTCTTTATTTATTTCTCCAAATCTATATCGTCTCCCTCAAAGTAATACTCCCGGCCTCAATACACTTGTGCCAACGTTTTTTCCAATCCTCGAAACAGTTGTTAAAGTCAATTTCGGGAATAGCCTCCAATGCGCGTAGCGATTCACGTTTAATGTCTGACTTCTTATTGCCTACTGGGTTTCAGATGTCATATGTTTAGGCACATAGAGAAGTACTGCAAGTCAGAGACTGTAGTTTGTGGAACAGTGTTACTAACAAAAACTGCCATGCCTACTTAGAAGCTATAACAGCACTGAAACGAATTAATTATGGTTACTATACTTACAAGAAATTTGAGTATGTAAGAAATTACTATACTGGGGGAGTAAGGGAGGCAGTCAGTGGTATGTATGCAAGAACCGTACTCGGCAAATGGTAGAATAGGAGGAATGTCAACAAGATGTGGATTACAAATTCAGTGACCCATATTGTGTCTGTGTAAAATTGAGAACTTTAGCAGGTACTTTCTACATTATAAGTATCTACTTTCGGACTAGTGGTGAAACGGAACAGCTCTTTGGTTTGACACCACAACTAATGATCGTGGTCTTGAGGTTGAAGATTTTATATCTAACCGTAGACTGCACTTGCTAAATAAGGAAGGAGAAAATAATACATACTGCCACAATGCCGAGTGAAATATTGATGACCCCTTAGTGGCCGTGTCCTGCTAGACAAAATTATAAGTTGGAGTGTCAAAACAAGTTGAACATCTAGTGATTACAGAGCGATCTTGATCAAGCTATCTTGAAAACAGGTGAATTGTAGTAACGGAGAAATAAATAAAAGGTTTTCTCTGAAGAGAGCAAATTGGACCCTTCTGAACGTCTATCTTTCTGGACAATGGTATCGTATAAACTGGGAAGACTGCAACAGCAAAGATAGTGTAAACAGACTTGATCTACAGTCACCGACAGCATAATCAAAGTCTGTGAAATTGCGATACCAAAGCAAAAGAGCTTCAAACGACAAGTTGCACTCCTAGCCTTAACAGAAAACATAAAGAACAGCAAAGAAGCCAGAAAGAATTCCAAAACACTAGATAAACAGAGTTAAGGGAAGTTAAGAAACAGATGTACAAGCAACTAAGAACCTCGTATTTCAAAAAGCTTTGAAAAGTTTGTCTTCTTACATGGTAATAGCGAGCCATAGGGATTTATTTATAAATACCAGGCAGGTAAAATTAAATACCGGAAGCCATTAAGCTCCATTCTATCTCATGGAACAACAATAACAACAACATGGCAAGAAACAAAACAACTGCTACTAAACAACATTGAATATAAGAACATTGATACAGCAGGCACCTGCGACTGAAAACAATCCGCCTTCCAGTAAAGAGGAGGTTGAATTAGCACTGATGAATAGGAAAAATGGCAAGGCACCTGGACCTGACCTTATCGAAAAAGAAGTGCTAAAGACAGTTTGGCCCATCATTGGGAGTAAACTAGCACATCTGTTCAATAAGTGTTTAGAGCTGAGTGTGTTTCCGCAAATCTGAAAAATAGGTAAAGTTGTTGTGACCAGAAAAGGAGGAGCGTATCGACCATCGGCCCTTCTTTCGGTTACGGGCAAATTGTTAGAAAAATTAGTAAAGGACAGCATGATAGAAAATTTTAACGCAAGCGGACTCTACTCTGCCAAACAATTCGGATTCCGTAAAAATAGCTCAACGAAAGATGCAATCCTAACAGTAATGAACAAAATTAAAGCCTCGAATGCAAAGCACGTGTTAGGACTATTCCTGGATATTGCAAGTGCGTTCTCAGATTTGAGAATAAAACTGGCCAAAATTGTCAAAATCTCTAGTATTGAAGTACCCACAAATCGTGTTAAAGCTATCGCTGAAAAGGCCAAAAAGTCTTACATACCATTGCAAGAATCTCGCACGATGATTGGGGACTTAATAACCGTACGCTGCTTATCTTATATAAGGGAGTAATTGAGCCAGTACTTACATACGCGTGCGCAAGCTGGGTGGACAAGTTAAATGTACACTACATAAGGACATTGGCAGGTGCACAAAGACATGCCCTTCTGAAAATAACAGTTTACTACAGCATTACTCCCAAGCTGGCATTAAATATTATTGAAGGTGTTATGTCGATGGTTATCAAATTAAAACAGAGTGGAATTATCAGCAATATTAAGACGGGACGCCCCTATGACAGGAGATAACCTCATCGAAACTAACGAGACGATGGATAAGAACTCGCATATTAGGAGAATGAAAGAAAAATGCAGCAACTTGTGGCTACAAAGATGGGATATCACCGCTAAAGGAAGATTTAGAATTAGAATTAAGGAATTATGGAGAATGAACTACGCCTCTGCGGTGCAAGTATAGAATCACATGACCACATAATATTTGAATGTGTACTATATCAAAATTAGGGACGAAGGCTTCATTCTAGCCTAACCAATGCAAATCATACCATATCCGTGTCATGCAATGCAACTTGTGACTTTCAATCAAAAAATATGATAGTAGATTAGACGCGTCCAGCATTATTGTCTAGAACATGCATGCCTCCACGATGGCTATAGGGACCGAAACATATCCATATACTGGTGCAATGGATATGGCTAAAATGCTTGGATGCAAATCAAATGTAGATGTATGGGGAACACAGACGCGCTAGCAGCATATATAGAAACGCCAATATAGACTAATTACCTCGGTGTGGCGTTTCAGCCTGATATAGCTCAGCTTAACAAATGTCTAAATAATAATAACAATAAATTACGGAAGGCTCAACATGAGAAATCTTACATGCATATCCATGTATATCCATGAAATTCCATCCGTGGGCACGGACAATCCGGTTCATTTTCGTAATCGTTAAATCGATGGGTACTGGATCATCTGATTTACTATGTTCAAGTATGTTCACAGGATTTTTATCGTTATAGCAGGGTTGTATGATAGGCAGGTCTGATTGAGGTGTATTGTAGCTACGGATTGTGATGCCTACCGCAGCAAAAGGCTGCCACCTAGAGTGCTTGTCTTGCACATTTTAACATCTGTGGTAGGCTAGCATAGAATTATTTAAAGGCATCGTGACCATCTGTTTCTATGTTATCTTTGTTTAGAATTTTTAATACAGCTGATCCCAATTAGTCAACCATTTTATTGACCTCACATATCAGGTAGGTATGGTTAAACGGCTCTTATTTTCTACAAAAATTTTAGGAACTTTCTCTAGTTACACTTGTAGATGTTTAGTAGCTCCCGTCATCAGAGAAGAACGACTCTACCTGCTGCTTTTTGCACTATTCGTTTTGCCTCACCCGAACCAATCCACCTACCAGTAGGTACTAACCTAATTTTCTGTAAAAAAGGTTCATTGTGTTTTACTATATTGCAGCAATATGCTGCTATAGAATAATTTCTTCCTGTAACTTTTAGTAGTGGCGTTACGCTAAAAGATGTGACTGCTATGATGTCACTTGGCAAAAGCAGAACATCCACCTCTGCTTGGCCAGGAAAATCCTATTTATCCCGCTTCTATATATATTAGCATAATTCCGTCGGGTTCTATAAAAAAAGAAGAGACCACACTACAACCAGAAGTTATTTGTACAGAAAATTCGAATAGCCTTATATGTAGCACAATGGAACCATGCAATACCACTATTAGAACGAAGGAAGGCTATACTGCCACTCTACTAAGAGATATAACAACAATTGGCAAGCTAGGCTCTTACAGCCAGCATTGATTTTAAGCTCTAACATATTAAGATATTAAAAGTAAAAACTTCAAAAATATAATACCAACCGGGGGACGGATTTTGCGAGTTGACACTCGCTCGTACTTTGATGGACTAGCTGGACTAGGTCTAGTACAAAGTGAAAACATCGATTGCAGCATTTTGAGGAATACAGAATACACTATCAAATTTAATTATAAACGTTTTTCTTGGGTTTAGGGCAAGCTAGGACAAACTTAATTTTGTCTGCTGGATGGTTTCTGCTAGCTTTAGAGACGTCATTTTCCTTGCTATCTGAAACGTGCCTTCAATCATCATAACCATTTCATATTAACATATACGCATCTTATGATTCCATGTGTGTACTGTATATTGATGAGAGCTAAATTTGGCTTATTTACAAAAAATATACAAAAACAAAATTACCAATTCTAAAGGTTTCGCAGAAAGTTCAAAAGGTCAAAATAAAAATTCCAGTTCCCAAAATAAATTACGAAATTGTATAGGAGTTCTGGGTAAAATTTTCAAATGTTTTAATTATTAATCAGGTAGAATACAAAGTGGCCAATTTAGTGATGTGCCATGGACAGAACATCAATAATTTACCACACATTTGTAATAAAAATAGATCACATGGGAAAACTTCCCACCTTTAAATTACTACGATATGCTAGCGATTCTATCAATCAACTCACGTATAACGTATAGTCGTAATACGTCTTCAAGACAAATGTTTATGTATAATACAAATTATTTAGAAATTAATACATTATTTTATAATATTACGTGTTTTTTTTGCCAGCATCTTAGAAAAGTTATTTTTAGTTCAAAAAATTAATTTATTAAATAATAAAAAATGTGCCTGTAAACGCTGTTCATATTATCCGGGTTGTCAAAACATTGTATACAATATTTACATATATCGGAGAAGTTATCCAAAATCTCGTTTAATCAGATGCTGATTCCAAAACGATTAATTAGGACACATGGTTTATCTGTTCAACACTTCTGCACATACTTCTATGTAATAATATTTGAATTATTTCACATCCGATTTTCAAGTTGCGTTCAGAGAGAAATAAAATTTTAGATTACGTTTTAGTCACCGAAGCGTCTTACGGACCTTATTTTCAAGACAGAGTTTTAATTGTGCATCAACTTTTAGAACAATCATAGACATACTAACAGAGAGGTATTTCGTCATAGACAAAGTAATCCCTAAACATAAACATCAGTTGCACTATTCTAGCTTTCCCTGGGAATAGCGGATTGGGAAAAATATTTGGTTGGGGAAATATAAATCCATTATTTTTACGTTTATTTCAGCGCTTCATTTGACATGGTCATTCGTATTCTGGTTTTGGCTCAAAAAGGCTCCGTTTAGCAAAAAACGTTTGCCATGGGCAAAAAAGGTGAAAATTGTTTGGTACCAGGTCCAGACTATAAGGTGGATGCATAATAACCAAGCTCCCGCGGCTTCTGACAAGTAATCATGGAACACAACGCTTTATCTATTGGCTCACCTATCTGGCCGCTTCTAGTCGATTGCTGCCTTCAGTCGGCAAAATTGCTAGCAGTAGAGGTCCAAATTGAGCATTTGGCCATTGGGCAGCAGCTCAAAGTAGATGATTCCCTCCTAATCCCAAAAAACACACACCTTAACCTTCCTGGCTGTCAATCCTGGGTGGACACCGTTTAGGTCCCTTCACCACCCTTCGACCATGATCGCTTCCGCTTGACATTGTCGTATGTGGCCCACTTTTTGTCGCCAGTCATCATTCGCCTCAGAAATGGCTCGATTTCGTTCCGTTTGGCCAAGAATTCGCAAATGGAAGCATGGTCCATCAAGTTTTCTTGCGTCAACTCAAATGGTTTAAAACTATTTTGTGGTCGATTTTAAACTCCTGGGCGATGCTACGACAGCTTGCAAGCCAGCCTACATCGATAATTTCCAGGATTTTATTGACATTTTCGACGATAAGCGTAGTGACGATGCACTACGCACATCCTTGATATTGAAATTACCTAAACGGAATCGACGAAACCAAAATTGCGTATGATTGGCTGTGACAGTATCGGGACTAGAGACACCATTCACAATTTCAGCCGCCTGACTTGCGTTTTCGCCTTTGTCGTAGCAAAATTGTAAAATTTAGCAAATTTTCATAAATCCCCCTTTCCAACGAGTATAAGTATGGCCCACTGCGACAAATACATCAAGACATATTTGCCACTGAAGCCATCGAGTGAAAAAACAATAGATTTATTTTTCCCCAATCGACTATTTTCATAGCATGTTTGTCTAAATTGTATTTTCTGGCCTACTGAAGTTGTAAGTTTAGTATAAATATTCTCAAAACAAAATATATATTGGGGAAATATTTTTCCTTTTAACAAACTTTTTGGAATAAGTTTTCTCCTTTGTTTCGAAAATATTTAAGCCACACTAATTTTATCAGTAGGCTAGAAAAACACAATTTAAATTATGAAAGCTATGCAAATATTTTTCACAATTCCCTATTCTCAGGGAAAGCAGAATAATGCCACAGCATAAACGAGACATAGGTCCATTTAATCCTTATCCAAGCATGCAAATATTGAATTGGGGATGACGGGGATAAATATGACAAGGAGAACCATACATTGGTTTGTTTGTTTATTTATTTACTTGAGCGCGATCTATATTTCGATCCCATAAATCTTATTACAGCGCGGGTCATGTATGTGGGTAATATTTTTAGGTCCATTTTGTTGTTTTCGTTAGCTTAGTAAGTAGAGTGCTTGCTTTGTTAGTATCGGGGGTGACGGGTTCGATTCCTGGTGGTGACCAATAAAAAAAGTTGCGACTGGGTGTTTTTAACGTGTCATATGTTATATATACGTTCTTCCATTTTCACATTTTCACATTTACAGACATAGTAGTTACGGCTTTGTCCTTAATATTTAATCCTAATGTGCCCAGCTCCTCCTTAAATTATTAGCCACCTGCATGACCCGTGGTGGAATAAGATTTATGGAATCGAAGTATTTCCAATGGGATAACCGAACCGTTTGTTTAATAAATTAGATTTTTATAATTGATGCGAATTAAATTTTTATGTTAATATTTATTGTTGGTAAATTCTTATTAATTTAATTATTGGAACTAAAATTTTTCTTTTATCTTGTTTCTCTTATTATCAAATCCATATTGATGTTTATTTTCAATAATTTGATTGACTACCTATTTAAAATCAATTGTTGAATGATTTACTAATACTATCAAACGTTTTAGTTTTAGGCAATTTTGCGTCATCGTCCTAAACACGAACACAAAACAATCAAATCTCTTAGATAATGTCCAAATTAGTTGTCTTAGGGAATCTTATTAAAGTTAACCGAAAGATGCCAGCCGAAAGCAAAAAATTGTCGATAATGTAGATAGTGTCTTAGACTTCCCAGCCGAAAGTAAACAATTCCGATCCGTTGATTGAAAACATATTTAAGAAATAATAAAATTGAATCTGAACCCGCCCGATTCGATAAAACAATTAAATTTAATGTGGTGTGAATTAATGGCGAAACTAATACAGAGTGGTGTTCAAATTGTAATGAACTACGAGCGTATGATAGGCCATAATGTTTTATTGTAGTAGATTATGCAACTAGTGCTATAAATGGGTAGTAATGTGGGAGGTTGGTAAATGTCCAAGTAGTCGGATACTTTATTTTATATTATTCTCGACTATAATGGCACTTTATCAACAAATAAAAATGTTAAACTCTAACTATAAACGCAACTTTTTTTCTGAAATTTTTCGCACATCTAAGTACGTATGTGAAGTTATCCCCGGATTGTATCCCCGAAATTAAAAAAAATTAATCAGACAACACTAGCATAGTTATAACTTTAACTCTTGTCTACAGTTATCCCCGCCCCGTTGAATATTATATTTTATTCCAAATACACTTCATATGTGAAGTTAGCCCCGAATTTTTTTATATGAAACATAAAAATGTTTATTAAAATTATTTTAATTCGCAAAACACACAAAATAAATGTAATAATTTAATAAAATGAAGTAAAATAATTTTCAAATTGGCTCATAAATCTGTCAGATTATGATAATTTGGTTATAAGACGGAAAACACATATCCTACATTTAGGAAAACACTAAAAAATCGTACCGTTGCAACCTAGCGAAATTAGGCTCAGAGCAAAATATGTACATGTATTACATTTTTTACCAAAAATAACATTTTAATTTGACTTGTAAAAAGTATTCGTTTGTCGGATCAGAGCTGGGTGGTTTTGAAATTAATTAAAATGTTATTATGGGTTCAAAATATATCAAATGGAAATATTTTGTTTGGAGCCTAATTTCGCTAGGTTACAACGGTACGATCTTTTAGTGTTTTGCTAAATGGGGGATATGTGTTTTTCCGTCTTATAACCAAATTCCGTCTTATAACCAATTTATTTTGTGTGTTTTGCGAATTAAAATAATTTTAGTAAACATTTTTATGTTTCATATAAAAAAATTCGGGGCTAACTTCACATATGAAGTGTATTTGGAATAAAATATAATATAAAACGGAACTTCACTTACGTCATCTAAATGACCTTTGCATTTATTGTTTAACTGTCACTATTGAAAATGAATAAATTTTTCATAATTCATTTCATAATTCAAATTTCATGAATTCATAAATTCATGAAAATGGCAGCATCAAATGGACAATCAGGATGATTTATACAACCAACACAATACATTAGGAAGCAGGTAATGTAAAAAATGCCGAAAAAATTTAACGTGGGATGCAATCTACTAATTGCAATAAATCAAATTGCGACATTACATGCCATTGTATGATTTATATAAAATTTTCAATTCACAATAGCCTCGCCTATTTAGTTTTGTATTCACATTGCCTCGACAATTAAATTCTTATTGATGGAGTCACACTGTGGTGGTCTCACTGAGGCCACTTTGATTATTACATAGGCCATAATGTTAGTCAACTTCGGCTCTATTATGGAGAAACTCAGATGGTATTTAGAGTTGTAATTTGAGAAAATTTCGTTTATTCAAAATATTGAAAGAGCATTGATGCCACTATGGTTATTTGATCGGCGCTAATGTAAGTCAACTTCGGCCAAATTTAGGAGAAATTCTGATGGAGAACAAGGTATAATTTGACAAACTTTCGATGCTTCAATATATTGAAAATGCATTGAATGAACTGGCTTGCCAAATTAACCCTAAAATGCATCAAGTTGCTTATAAATGTCAACCACGAAAATAAAAAATAAAAAAAACCAGAAAAACAATTTTAAGCAAATATGTGTTAGTTTGTTTAAGTACAAGTGTAATCTATATCTAGACCGTCGAGTGAAATTAATTGTATAACGGGTCAGTTAGTTGTCGATCGTGAAACCAAAAATCTTGTTTCATTAACACAAAAACATTACTAAATAAAAATAAGTGGCCAATAAATGTAAGGACTTAGCAATCAAAGAAATATCATTCAACATCAAATAACGTATCATGCTCTTTACCGGTAAATCCATCTCCTCAGCAGTTAGGAGAACAAACTTAACTTTCATCCATGTTTCCAACTGTATTTGTTAATCGGAAGGACCCCGCATTCGAAAACCCTATTTGGAAAGAACGTCACTTGGTATATAGCATCAAACATCAGAAATTGCTGAACTTTTCACACCTTATAAATGCGTCTCGTTCTTCTGGCCAGGGTTACTCACTTCAAAACAATCAGACTGATTTTGAATTTGACAGGCAATTATTTATATAATGTCAATAGTCAGACTACCCAGAGTTCGAGATTATTGTGGACTTTAAAGATACGATAAAGTCAAAGCCATTATGTTCATCAATCGTTTCGAATAGATAGGAGATTCATTCATTTACATGGCAATACGCATCGCCCTAATAAACATCAAAAAGATAGAGATCATCTTAATAGCAAACGCCCGGTTATCGATCAGCTCATCATACATTTTGGGAAAAGCTCCACAGATTGTGTGCTGATGAGCAAATGTACTCTACAAAAATGAGACATTATTAAAAATGGGGAATTAAGTTGTATGTATTATGTTGTATGATTTAGGCGCTACTTCTAACATAATTTTTCGCCTTGCACTAGATATACCGAGATTCAACAATCATATAATATATTTTGATAATTGTTATACTTCAATTCCGTTAGTTGTTTATCTCAGAACACTTGGAATATTCTCAGTGGGAACCTCAAGAGAAGGCCATGATTAAATTGGAACGTGTAACTAGTCGAGAGTTTGTTGCTTCGATTCACGGTATAGATATAAGCAAATTGTCATGGAAATACAACCGTGAAGAGCCAGAACAATAAATAACTGTTCGCCGTTTCGATGAAAAAAAAACAAATCTTGGTTAACAGTACCTTGTCCTCAATTTATAAAAGAGTACAATGTGCATATGGGTGGAGTTCACTAAATGGACAGCAATTTTGGCAGGCATAATATTTCACTTAAAGTCGAAAATGGACAAACAGACTTTTTTTTATCATTTGTTGGATATTACGATGCAAAACGCGTGGCTTCTCTATAAACGAGTGAATTATAATCACCTAGAATTTACCCCTCTTCGTCAAAGTGTCTATAGAATGCAAGTTGCAGAAACATTAGTAAACGTGTCTAAAGGTTCGAGGAGGCGTCGACGGTCATCGGTATTGGAAAAAGTATTTCAAAAGCACATAGAGATGGAAACGGACAACCGATTTTTCCAGATTTCCTGAAAATCTGGAATGACCTAATGGAAAAAAAGTTCGGGTTCTTAATCTGCATCACAAAATTCATCAAAAAATATTTTTCGTATTGACATCACAGAGGTCATGCATATAAGGGTTAACTTACTTTGTTATTTATTCCATTTTAGTCATTCGATAGGCCACAATGTTAGTCAACTTCGGCCCTTAATTTGGCCTGAAATTCTGATGGATAACGGAGCTGTAATATGACAAAGTTTCGCTGTTTCAATATATTGGAAATGCGTTGAATGGTCTAGCGTTCCAAATAACTTCTGATTGGGGTACAGGAGTGTAAATTAACAAAATTTCGCTAATTCGTTATATTGAAAACGCATTTATTTATTTAAATTATTGATACTGAAATAAGTCTACAAATTGGACTTGGAAAATTATTAATCTAACAATACAAAGTAAAATAAATCAGCTTTGGGTTTGAAAATAAAAAATAAAAAATCGCTATGTAATCTACGTAAAAGATTACACGTCGACAATCGTGTAGATTACATTGGGTAATCTACTTCACCCCATCACCCCATGATCTGCACATAAGCTTAAAGATGCACCAAGGTTTGCTCCTTTGGACTACGGTGTATCCTCAATCCACCTAGGACTCTACAAGTATAAATATCTCGCTCTCGAACCTCGCTAGTTTCGGTAAAAATCATAGGTCAAGGGAACTGCACTTCCGTGAATATTTGCAAATATTATGGAGTTTCTAAACAAAATGCAATTTCAATGCATATTTTGTTTAGAATTTATACCAAAAAATAAAAATCTTGAGTCTTTGTGTGTACGTTTCACTCCCAATTTCACTGGCACCTATAAATTTACGAAAAAGCCAAAAAGTAAAAGGTCAACTCGGGCTGAAGGCTGCGTGGACCATGAAGATGATATTTATTATTGCTCTACGAGCATTTAATATTATTTTGTAAAAAAGGAATGTAGAAAATGCAGTCACTAAACGTTTATACATTTAAAATTAAATTGCACTTGAATCGAGTCCAAGATCCATTAAAAATAGCGCATATTCGTAAAGTACACAATTAGGAACATGTTAATGTAAAATTATTTAATTATTATTAATTAAAAGTAACGAGCTTGTCTAAATAATAATGTGCTGATTGAAGCCAACCCATAAAAAGTCGTTGATTTATTTTTTAACTTATATATTTAATGTTGTCGCCTCAAACCATATAATTTGATTTAGTTAATAAAATTATGGTACCGCACATAACAAATTTTCTAATAAATTTAATTCTTATGGTGCGAGAAAAATATGTATTCGGAAAAGGCATAAACAAAAAATTTTCAATTTTACTCTCGATAAGATTTTCTTTTATATATTTTTAGCGATTTTCATTTTTTTTTTGATACACATAATAATGATGATACAATGAAAAATTTTTTATTAAAAAATGTAAACAAGAAATATAATTTAATTTAACATTTTCTTTTCTTTATTATCTTTATTATTTTTTTTTTTGATTCAATGAATTAAATTAAACAATAAAATTTTCCGATGGAAAAACGGAAATTCAATAACTGTGTATTTTAAAAAATATTTTTTTTAATCTCATTTTTTAAAAAATATCTTTAAACACATTTACATGTATTGTTCATCTTGACTTTGATAAATCGCAAAGAATTGAGTTATTAGAAATTTATCTCGTTAAGGCTGCTCAACCTTAAACATTCAGTTTAGGATTCTCAATGTGGCGCCTCATTTGTACATATTTTGCATTAAAGGTATTTAGTCGATCTAACTCCTTGCATGGCTTGGAGAGGAACGTGAATTACCAAAAACACCTGCAATGAACTAATCCAACCAACATTTCCGTTCATGAGAGCTCATATATGTTGCCAACGGTTGCACAGTAAATACTGCCGTTTTCTATATGTTAACATTTAAGTTGAAAGTACTCATGCAAATGCAATTCCTGACCGTCCGAGCCCTTTATGATTGCTCCTGGTCTCATTTCTATTACAATGATATTGTTCATGTGAAATTAATTTTATCTCAGCACAATATCCATGATAAAGATGACCTGATCAAATGAAGAAATGTATCTCGATATAAAGGCTGTACTGTTCAATTTGGTATTGTGCTCAGCTTCTTGGCCTACCTCAATACTAACTTTATCACAGTTTCAATGAACTCAATTGCCGGTTTCTTTACTACAAATTGAACTTTGATAATAATATTTGGAAATTTCTAATAAACACAAATATTTTAACACCATTAAATAGAAACAACTTATTTTTGCGAAAAGTTTTGAGTGAAAATTTTAATGATCGGAATTCGCTGCTGTTCATTTCAATGAGAAATTTGAAAAGGCCTTTATTTTGTACATCCTTTAAGACATGCCACACTTAATCTTACAACAAAACGGCAGCAAGCTGAATTCTTGTTTATAACGTCATGTCAAAATAAATGTCAATTGTTATATTTTAGGTCTTTAAAAGCTTGCTTTATGGATGAATTTATTTTTAATTTGAATGGTACAGCGACAATACGGATATTAGTCGAATTTTGGATAGATAATTTCCCATTCAGCTCTCAATGGCCCACTCCGGATAGCTGAACGGGAAATTATCTATTCGACATTTATTTGCTCCAATGGATTACACAGAGGTGGTCGAAAATATTCTGAATTAGTGTTTGATGGAAGAAATAATCTGATTTAGTCACACACATACTCGGAAATCTCTGAGATTTTTGTTATTCGAGAGAGAATATCATTTAGTGTTATTCAAACATTCTTAAATTTTTTTATTTTTTTAACTCGGCCCCTATGGATCAAACAGAGGTGATTGAAACGGTTCTGAATTAGCATTTGGTAAGTCCTTACATTCTTGTTGATATTTCAGCCTTGTTGATAGTTCAGCCACATTTCTAAAAGCGGGACTCTGCTTTATAACAACAATAATAATAATGACATTTAAAAGATCAAAATGGATGGTATTTGTTCCTCAGAAAAATAAATATGGTACTTATCATGTTGTACGGGATAGTAGAAAATTTCCAACAAAAAAATCAAGTATTTCTGCTACTCACCACTAAGAGCAGCATCATCGCAAAAATGAAAATTAATAAAATAAAACCAGCAGAAAATTTCTGAACTTGTGATCAATATGTAGTCCTTGTGTTTACAACAAAATGCCATCCTTTGTCTTCACAAACAACATACTCAAGTAAGGTCATATAATTCCATTCATTATTGTATTGGATGATATTTTATATTTGTGAAATATTTTTGTTTGAAAAATGGACGGTAAGTGTCTCATCCACTCCTCATGAGCGTGGGAGAGATTATATTATAACGAACGGAAAGCCTATCTGAGAACAAGGCACATGTTTTTGAAATGGAAAGTTAAAAGTAAATAGTTAAATGTACTTAATTTTGAAAATATTTCTATTTTTACCGTTATGAATTTTATTTATTATTACTTTCTTGCTAGGATAAAAATTATCATTCACATCAAGACAAATTCCAAAAAATACCATTTTGATGCCGATTCAGATTTTAATATTGTTGTGGAAGAGTTAGTAGATGAACTAGTTCCGGCTCCGTCACATATCGAGCAGAAGAAATGGGTTGGCACTATATGGAGTGAAGTTCCACCTACACCTCATAGAAATCTATCCCACAACGTTTTAGAATCAGCCACTTTTGGACCAACTAACAAAACATTTGGTCTAAACATCATACACACACATTCTAGCTACTAATTAGGGAAAAAAATTTGCAATATAATAATTGGTAAGACAAATCGTAGAGGCGCTTAAATTATCAGGCAAGAAAAAATGAAAACATGGATAAAATTCATATTTGGGAGCCAACAACTGCGCCTCTGAATTTATGAAGTATTTGGATATTATTTTATTTGTTGGTATAAGCCGCTGGAAGAACGAGTGTATGGACTTTTCGTTTCCATCCTCCCTATCGTACTGTTAGAATAATATTTTGTTTTATTTGAAATGTATTAACCAAAAGTTAAAAGAATTTGCAGCTGGAGGAAATGTTACAGAAAATAAACAACTATTCTCATATTGGGATAGCGCTTACAAATGTAAAAAAGAGAAAAATATCACAGTGATTGAGTGGTGAAAGATTTATACTTTTTCCGTGGAAGTGGTCGAAATGTTACTTTCGATATACTTGTGAGATTCTTTACAAGCTACAATCTAGCTCCTAGTTTGATGCTCAATAACGTCACAATGTTTTCGTATATTCCAAAAAAACAAAGCTGTGGTTCTTTTGTTGACTAAGTTCTACGATAGGAAAACCCAGAGAGCAGCCAGTAAACCAACAATGATATTGGATTACAACCGAACTAAGGGTCTTATTTTTTTATTTCAAGTGATCATTTATACTTTGGGAAAGAACCTATAGAGTGATTATTCGGTTTATCTAGGTTATCACGAGAACTTCTTATATTTATTTATTGTAATTTCGAAAAATAAAAATTGCTAAATTTTATTCGCCTTACAAATTTTTTTATAATTTTAGCCAAATGAAATTGTTTTAGTTTTCTGGCCAAAACATAAAAACTTCCATACCCAACCTATATAAACTATTGTTTTCCTGGGAGCTCAGGTGATATCAAATTTATATGAGCTACCGTAGGGACATTTATCGACTAGAATTCCTTCAATATTTTCTGGAGCGAGTTTTAGTCGATATAGATTCCTATAATTACGCCTACTGGTTCACTACCACTTGACTACCAGAAAAACAATAGTTCGAATTACTGACTTTAACCATCTATCAAAAAGTATCAATATAAAACAGTGCCTATAAAATAGTGAACCAAACATTTTTTTAATAAGGCTAAAATAAAGTTAGCTGTTTTAGTGCAAGTTCGATAAAAATTCTAAAATCAACACAGCTAGTGAAAAAGTTAAACTAAATTTAACTTAAGAACAAACTTAAGAACAGAAGTGGCCCAAACTTATCTCCAGCGAAATTCTTTAAAAAATATTAATCCGTTTATCCGATGTTATCCATAAGTATCAAATATATTAAAACTTCAGGGAGACGATTGTGCAACAACGTGGTGTAAATTTACCCCAGTTATAGGAACCGTAAACGCCCGTAAAATATTGAAGCTATTAAATCCGATCGCAGAGATGGGCATTTAAAGTTTTCTAAATAATTAAAAAGAACGGCATTCTATCAACAATCGAGGAAATAAAGAAAAAATGGCATTTAATTAGCTCCACTCGCATAAACTTGTGATGGAAGAGGTATTACGGTCCAATTTTATACTAAAATTTGCCAACGTTGCATCAGAATTAAACAATATAAAAGTTAATGGAATTTGGAAGAGTATGGCCGACATAATTGTTCGAAACATGAAATGCAAATTAAAATTAAATATAAACCCAAATGCACAATTCAAATGATGGAATGTTATGATATTAAGGAACAGCACCCTCATAGAGCACAAGCAATTGATAATTTATGTGGGATACAATTATCAGTCATTGTTTCGTTTGATACTTTTGATAATTTAGCCTATCTTGTCTACAGACACTAATGGTTTAGGAGTACGGCAAGGAATATTATAAAGAAGCCGAAAAACTAATAGCCAATGGTCAATATTTGAGACTGCAATCAAATGTTTAGCTCCTTTGAAACAAAAGTAACGTGTCCATGCTGTTTGTTTATATTGCATTGGCATTTAACGAACTGTTTATGCAAGAAGGGGCACATAATATTCAGGAACCATTATGTAATTAAATTGGATATAGCACACCACGATTGAGAAGCATTTCAGTATTTCTTTTTTTTGTGTAAAGTAAAAGTCCTGAAAAGTAAAAAATCTCGGCATCGAATGTCATAACTATGATTTACTATTTCGTAATATACGACCAAATGGAATATGTTCACGAAGCGCGATCACTTTGAATCGATTGGTATTGATGATAAAGTTGCGTGTGATTTAGTTGAATATGATCTAGAAAAAAAGCAATAATGGAAAATATTTTTTAAATGTACGATTTAAGCAAAGGAGTTCAAAAATCGGTGTAGTACAGGGTAGGCCATAAGTCACTGAACATTGTATTTTTGATATAATTTTTTTATTTTTTATTGAAAATGAATAATTTTGATTACAAAAGATAGTTTTAATCACGAAGAGTTTTAAAAAATTGTACGGAAACAGCAATAAATTTGTTTTCATTATTCTACGCAGTGAAGTTCTGGACATTTGAAGCTGAGTGGCACGTTTACGAGTCGATGTTTCAGGGTTCTCATTTACGCTCTCCCAAACTCGTTCGATATTATCTTGGCTTCGTACTTCAAGCGGTATTCCACTCCGAGATAAATCTCTAACAGATCCCGATGGCTGAAAACAAGCGACTAGATTGTGTACTTCATTTCGTAATGGTACATTTCTCGTGTTAAAAAACTTCGAAATTTTCTTGGGGTTTGAATTATTGAATTTTGACTAGCAAAATAAAACTCAACAATTTTTGCTCGTTCCTCAATCGTATACATGGCTACTGAATCTCCCAAAAGTTGTTTCTAACACTGAAAAATAAAAAGAGACAAAATATTGTACCCCACCTTGTAGTGGTGAATATTCATTTCAAGTAGATGATCGCACTCGTGACATTTTTGATATATGTATGTACTTATAATGCTATCCGATTTCTTCATCAAGAATCACGAAGAAATTGATACGCTTGGGCAAAGATGATGTCTAAAGTATATCGAGATTTATTATTTGGCAATTACCAATACATCAGTCATCATCATCGTATAACATTCACAATTATTGGTAATTCCTAGTGTATCAAGATTTTTCACTTGCTGGGATTTTGATTTGGAAATACCATTTTGCACCAACAAATTATGAAATTCGAAATTCTCGAACCCGTTTTTGTCGTTATTTAGAGTATGGTTGGATTTTGTTACATTCATAACATAATCCACGAATAACCCCTTATTATTAAAATAAATACGTTTATGACTTAATATAGGCATTGCAGATAAAAATAATTTGAAACGCCGAGAATTTGGTAAAAGTTACCATTCAACAATAGTAACACGGACAACTCTCACGATTGTCGTCTAATGCTGAGGCGTTAAATGGTAGTGGTGCCAGGTTATAGTCTAAGATTGAACTATTCCGGAAGCACGATGGAGTTTGAGCGATAAATATCCGTCAAATGACAAGCAACCATTTGGCCAGTTACTTATAAATGGGTACACCCTATGTACAAATTTAGTATGTTGAAGCGACCCCCAGGCACGAGTAAATGTATGTTATTTTATTTGTTCCTTTCGGTTTCTTACCTTTTGCGCGTTCTGCAATGTTTCGAACACCCGACTTTGTATCTACATTTTAAAATATAATTGTAGTTATTGAATTTTTATCACACACGTAAATATTCTCAAAACGATAACCGGTGGACTCAGGATGGTTGCTAGATTGAGGGCAACTAATGTATCGCTGCCGTGATACTTTAGACAATGGCGTTCGAGCGTACAAATCTTGTATGTTGAACTTCCTTTCTTGAATTTTACAATACTTTAATCTAAATGATTCTTGTTTTTACACCTACTTCTGCTTTAATATCGCATATGGATTCAAACCATTTTATAAAATTTTCTTTGTGCTTTATTTTAATGTGTTTAAGATCGTTAATCATTTTGACCATAAATATAATTTACTTGTCGTCGTCGTCATCGTATTGAAATCATAATATCATTTAGATTAACAATTAAGATTTAGAAATTTTTTCTCACCCACAGTGTTCTTTTAACCCAAAAATCAATTATATCAAGAATCCAATTTTCCAGTTGAATTATATATGGATCAGAAAAGGTCAGATTATCCAGGGGTTGCATTTTATGTAATTCCTACATATTTTCGTGTCGCCTTTCATATTTATTATTTAATAATATGGCATTAGGTTACCTAAGGTATGCACATAAATACCAGCCAGTAAAACAAAATAACACACTTCTAAAAATATTTTTGAGAAGCGTGCTCTTATACATTTTTCTTTTGAGAAAAAAATACTGTCTGTGTACGGTTTCTCAAGAATTTATTATTTTCATCAGATCAGAAGACAAAGTACTATAATTTATCGTCTTCATCATTATTTATGCAACATGCATAATAAATTTCATCTTAAAATTTGCACGAATCTCAAAGAAATTAAAACCTAATTTTTCGTTTTTATTATTAATTTAAAAGTTTTGTTTATAAATACATTTTATGATTCATTTAACCGCAATCCAGAAGTTCTGAAAGTTTATTCGTTCTCTTGGTGCTATATTTTCTCGTGAAGTGCATGAAGAGCGCACAATAAAAAAAATTAATTTCAGCTAAAATTACCTCACAAAAAACGTTTAAAACATTTGCTTGGTGGGTGAATCTACCATCCCTGTGACGAACATACCTCTATTACGCTGATAAAATAATAAAAAATTAATGTTTTACCGTTTGATTTAGTTTCAAATTGCATATACGTACAACGTACGTATCACACGTGCGATCATTGAACGTAATTTAAGCATTAAGCTTCCTGTTTTAAATTTAAAGTTCGCTTTGGGAAAACATTATTTTATAAAAATATGACGTAGGGTGGCTTCAAACAAAATTTTGATTTAATTTGGAATGCTTACACCAGTGGAAATGAAGCTGTATTTGAACAGGTAAAATTGAAATGAATAAAAATGAAAAAAATTTGGTTTTTGTATCCGGAAAAAAACTTTTATATACATAATAATACAACGAGGCAAAAAACCTCCTGATTTTACTCGTATATGGTACGCTGGAGGTGTTTTTTAATGTAAAACGTGAATAAAGCTCTTCCTTCATGATACAGTAGTGGAGTTCACAATAATTAACAGGTCATCTTACAATTAGACACTAAAAAACAAATATTACTGTTTTAATTCCAAATTAAACTTTACATAATGAAAGGAATGTGTGCAGATTGAACCTTTACAATGATGATGTTCGCAATTTCTGTGGAAGAACTTTCAAGAACAGACTTTATACCAATACAAATGATACCCTTCAAAACAGCATGTGATTACCAAAATTAGTATGAACCTAAAATTTGGTACATGATTTGGTGAATGATTGTAAAAAAAATAGTTGAGTTTACGTAGTGTTCAATTATCTGCATTTTACATCGAAATATTTGGCTATCACCAAGAATAACCAAATATTTCAGATTTGTATTTTCATGTAAAATTTATGGAGAGTGTACGATTCAGTTTAAATTCGAGCTGACTAAGCTTCAATTTCTATGAACTCTTGTATTTAAAATTTTCGACTTCCACCTCCGCTTTTTACTTAATTTTGAAAATCCAAAAGATTTTTTTTCGGGAGAACCAACCGATCTAAGCAGTTATAATTTTACAGTATGGTTTGGTTAGTTAAGTGTAGAGGTTAGTGTTTAAATGGTTTCGTTTTCAAAATTTTACTAGTTGGTATCAGTAGCATGACAGTGTGGTTGAGTAAATCTGAAGCGGTGGGAGGTGGTTTAATGTAAAACTTTTTTAAAAACAAAATGTTTCTGTTTTCGAGATCGGATTTTGCTAACACGACACATTAACAGCATACTCAAGATGGGGTCTGAGTCAATCGTTAATAAAGCCAAAGACAGAACTAACTCTAGATATGTACTGATCGATTTGATTGGAGAATTCTTATTTTCAACAAAAGTGACACCTGTAGGTTTTCGAAATGAGATATTTTTTTTAGAGTCGAACCATTTATATAATACTGTTGAGCAACAGGATTAATTTGCCAATGTAAAAATAATATGGTTGTACACTTATTAATGTTGAGACTGATCTGGTTGAGATCATACCTATAGCCTCAAGAGGTTAATGTAATGACTGAAATTAATTCAGAGTTTTTATTTCCCAGGTCACAAAAAAGACAGCAGACACCAAAGTAGTATTTTTATAACGACTCAAGTCAAGCAAAGATTATGTATCAACCTTGTGTGTTATAGATGATCTTTTTGGCATAAAACCATGTTGATTTTGGGATAAATAGCAAGGTACCACGGTCCAGTAAATAAATTGAATTACTAACATTTGGCATATACTTTTTCTCTTTGTACGCGTTAACTTTTTATTTTCAGGTTGAAGAGTTTTGTGATTATACCTTGGAGTATATCGGTTAAGTTTAGTAACAACAACAACAACAACAGTTGGTGCTTTTCAAATTCTGCTTTTATATAGTCAAAGCACGACCTTTGAACCCTCGGTCACCATGAAGAAAGTGAAATTTAGTAATAACCATGTTATACAGGGTGATTTTTTTAAGCTGAATCTTTCAAATATCTCGGAAAATGAGCACTATACGAAAAAGAATGTTCATTATTAGTGCTAAAATTAGTACCGCTCCTTATTGTAGGTGGGGCAGGGGGTAACTTTTTGAAATTAAAATAGGAACCCCTATTTTTAATGCAGATTCGGATTATACGGCTTAAAGTATGTAGGATTTATTTTGAACATTTCTCGATTCGTGATAGATGGCGCTGTAATAACGTTATCAATTTTTTTCGATTTCTCCTACTGACACGCTTCTTAGTTGTATACATTCATTTGAAATGCGAAATAATAAGTGCATTGAAGTTGGAGGCCATCATTTTCAGCACGTAATTTAATTAAAAGATGATGAGGCGAGCAGACCCATGGAAATCAAGCACTATAGTACGTGAGAGGCGAGAGTACTGAAAGTAGTTTATTCACCAGCCAATTACATCTCTACAGGTAACAATTTCCCAGTTATTCAGGTATTTTTAAAACAAAATACAAAAAAAATCATTTATTTGAAAACAGATTTAATCGCATGTTCCTGGGTTACGATAATAGTAGTTTCTTGGCAAGTCATTTTTCAGTAATTAAAATTTTAAGACGTGTGAAAACGTGCTAATTTTAATTCAAACGTATTGCAGAATCGTAGGTTCTCAGTAGGAGAATTCGAAAAAAAAATTAAAATCGTTATTACAGCGCCATCTATCATGAATCGAAAAAAATGTTTTAAAGAAATCCTACGTATTTTAAACCGTAGAATCCGCATCTGCAATAAAAAATAGGGGTCTCTATTTTAATTTTAATGTTTCCCCCCGCCCCACCTACAAGAAGGAGAGGAGGACTACTAATTTTAGCACCAATGTATGTCCTCCACGGAATGATTAAATTTTGATAATGGACATTTTTTTCGAAGAGTTGCTTATTTTCCAATATATTTGAAAGTTTCAGCTTAAAAAAATCACCCGGTATATGAAGTTTCTGGTGACACATTAGGAGGAAAATATCACATGCAAACATTGGTTGTTGGCAATTAATATTTTTTGAAACGGGTTTCAAAAGATTTCTGATTTCATAGGGTTTCTGCTATTTTTGTCTCTTACACAGTAAAAAATTTTGTTGGAATTTTACTGCAATAAACGTTGGCACAACATTTGCCAACGTTTAATGTTGTACAAAAAAGCCGAAGAGTAATTTTACACTTCTATTACTAATTATGCTTGATCGGGAAGGAAAATTACACAAAAGTCTAAACACACTAGTGGTAAAATAAAAAGCTAATTAAAGAAAGTGCATCAATTTACGTTTCGATTTTACTATTTGCCCGAATAATAAATTCGCACAAAGCAAAATTACTATGATAGTATGAGTAATATTAATATGCGGAAGTAATAGCTAGTAAAATTACATGGTTCTGTAGGTATATACTATTTTATTTTTTATATTTGTGTATTTTTGCAAAGAAATAATTTCCTTACAACTTAAATGTTGTAAAAAAAATATGTAAAATTACACATTTTTTTTACTGTGTAGGTGTAGTGATGTGATTTTTACTCAAATTTTGATGGCCATTATCGGCTATTTCCAGAGTTCCGTGATTCAGGTCTGGCTAGTACATGCAGATGGTCATTGAGGCACCTAACTAAAACCGGCTAGTGCTCATAATCCACGACTTTGAGTTTATTACAACGAATGTTGATCTTCTACGTGAACTGATGTCATCAAAACTCAAATTTATATGGCCATTATTGCCCATCCCCGGGGATTGTGATTTAGGTTTAGTTAGTATTTGAAGTTGGTTATTAAGTCTCTTAACTTAAACCATTTAGTTCTAGTAATACATGGCTTCGTGTTTTTTCCTACTAATTTTGAACTTCTAGATGTGCTGTGTGATTATAACTCAAATTTGGATCACCGTTTTTGGCGATTCCCAGAGATTATATTTCAGATCTGGCTAGTGTTTGATATTGAGTCACTCAACTAAAATCATTTAGTGCTAATAATGTACAATTTTTCGATTTCTGCTACGATTTTTGATCTTTTAGGTGTTCCGATGTCTTTATAACTCAAATTTAGTTATGAAATTTTTGGTTATTTTGGTTGATAGGCAGATATTATTCAACTCAAATTTAGAGTGCCAATATTTACCATTTCTGAAGGTGATTCAGGTTGGAGTCACCAAACAGGAGTCAAGAGACTTTTTTGTTTTTTTATACTAAATTTTGATGGCCATTGGCGACCATATTTGGAGATCGTGCTTCAAGTCTCGCTAATACGTGAAATAGGTGATTAATGCACGGCTTCAAGTGTATTGCTACCAATATTTATCTTCAAATTTTACTGATGTCCTTTTAATTATTATTTGCATCTTGCAAATCAAATGGGCCCTAAATGGAAGCATTTTTTCAGCTGAAATTCGAATTAAATTCGAAAATTACAAAATAAATTAGGGTCCATAATAAAGAATTTATTCAGTATTTGTCTTATTAATGAGTATTAGGTTTAATTTCTTGTACTAGTGGTTAGAAACGCCTTGATCCTGCAAATAGAAAATCCTAGGCGCACTTTTAAGAACCATGGAATGGGTAAGGACTGTATCGTTAATTAATTTCGTTTCGGATATAATTTCGGATCATTTATGGCTTTGGGTTGGAGATAGGTCCCTCGTAGAGAACATAGTTATGTTAAGAAATTTAGATACTGAATTTTAGGACAAAAGAATTGTCAAAAACAATTTGAAAATGACTTTTTTACGAATGAGTATACACTTCGTTACAGCAAATTAAATCTACTAAAAAGAATGGGAATCCCCGATATGCATCTCGTTTGAATTCTATCGATATTTCATTACTCATTAGTAATCAAACGATTAAACAATTGTTTTCTAGTTGCCTTTGGAAATGTTGCTTTTTTGTTTTTCACTAAGATAAAGCAAAAAATAATAATTTTTATTGTTACACGTGAATAAATCTAGTTAATTTTCCTTTCCTTTATTTCTTTTATCACAATAAAAAATATTAAATAATAAATTAAATTGTGTTGTCAATTGTATTTTTTAAATGGGAAAAAATGAAAGTTTCAACGATGCTGAAAGGTAAAAAATTGATGCTTACCACGATCAAAGACATTCGAGCCGATTCATAGCCAAAAACTAGGCCGAAATCACACTGTTGTGCTAAATTATTTTAAGAAATCCTGAAAACTATAGATACAATATGAAAGGCTGTTCTGTTTCGAAATTAAAACCGGTAGATAAACGTAAGATAATTCATATTGCCTCCAATTCTGCTCGGTGTTAATGGCTCTGTACAAACCGTTCGTTACACCATATAGAACGCTAAACATCTAAGACGGATGGCAATTAAGAAAAAGCCACCATTAAACCAAGCTCGAAAGAACAATCGACTTTAATTTGGAAAAGAGTTAGAATAGCTATAACTATTATTTCTACGGCCTACGCAAAGAACAGATAGTTCTCAATTGATATCACAGCAGGGAAGAAGAGGTTATGGCCTGGGGAGCTATTTCATACCATGGTGGGATTGAGTTAGCTTTTCAAAATCAAAAAATGACAGAATCCGTATTTTTTTATTTTGAATTCAGCATTTCGAAAGTTCCGACATTTGTTCGGACCACTGAAATAGACTTATCGGAAAGATAACACCTCTATCCATATGGCAAGGATTGTAAAAGGCAGGATTTCCAAGAATAACGTCGATTAAAGTAAATTCCCTCTGTACTCTCCTAATTTAAATATTATGGAAAACGTGTGGAGATCTTTCTCGCAAGATTTATGATGGAGATATGCAGTATAATGGAAAGGAGTCGTTAAATGAAGCCATTAAAGCTATAATTTTTACTTTTGTTTTCTATTTATTTTTCAAATCAATAATCTCATCCTTTCGAAACTGAATGTTGGGATTCTTACAAATTTTCCATCTATGAGTCAGAAATTCAAACCCATTAAAGCTGCTTCGGCGGACATTTCCTTCAATTATTTGAAGTCGCTATACGATTCAATGTCCAATAAAATATTTGAGCTGATTTGTATTTATTCAAATTCTGGAGTGGATTTATTAACGAATTTTGATGAAAAACAAAAAAAGGAACATTTTCAAAGATAAATAAAAAAAATGTTAGTCATTTGATTAAAGAGATGAATATCGGAAATTCCAATTTTTTTAGTGGATTTAATCTGCTGTAACGAAGTGTATATACAAAATATCGATATTATAGATTTGATCTGCTAACTTTGTATTTTAACTTCAATTGCACGACTTTCGACTTACTTTAAAAGTGTGTTCATAAGATTATAATGAGGTTACGAATTCGATTAAGCGTTAAGATTATGTGAGCAACTGAGCAAGAAACACAACAAAATTCATTTTTGCTCTTTTTATTCCATCCTCAAAGGAACTTTCTAAATTAAGTTTTTATAATTGATAAACAACCTTTAATAATTCAGGATTTGTGTCGTACAACAAAAATTTGCTTCTAGTTGAACGCCACAGTTTTAGTGTTGTGCAGAAATAATTATTTTGATATACCTATCCCTAATACCGGACCCTAATCCTGAAATCCCGGAATTATTTTTTTTAATTATTAGACATGCTAATATAAATTAAAATTACTAACGTAGATTTTAAATAAAGACACGTATTTTAGTAAAAGGACTAGTATTAATACGATTACCATGAAAGCTTTTTAGTTTACGTAAATGCAGACAAAAACGATTTTTAATAAAAACTACATTTTGTATAACTTTTGATAAATTAAACTTTTAAAACGTGTTTTAAATTAAAAACATTGACAAACTGATTTGACATTTTTTTGCTAATATTCATTTAAATTTTCCTTCCAGTATTTTTATTTACATGTTGTATAGTTTTTAAATTACACTATATGACTTTTCATGTACTGTAGTGTAACGTACCAGGAGGCAGGATTATTTATTATTGCATGAATAAATAAACCATGTACTCGTAAAATTAAAAATTTGATTAGTTTTCATGTTGCTACAGCAGTTAAGTGCGATGTGATTTGAGCGGTAATATAATGTGATGCATCTCGAAATTAATTACATTTTTAGTTTGAAGTTTTAAACATAAATTATTAAGTACTTAAGAATTTTGATAAATTAAGACATACGAGTAGTAATAAAAAAAATTAATCTGCTACGAATATTTACGACCCTGCACAATTGTTTTGTTTTACTGCAATTTGATTTACTTCAATACATTTTCAACGATTTTGTAACGCATAGGCACGTTTTACGCGTACTGCATAAAATATTTAATTGTTTCTCAGATATGTGAAATTAGAAATTTTCATTATGGTACTAAATAATCGATTTTCTCATGCAATAAAACGTAATAGGTATGCCCTAATAATTATAAATTATATTAGACGTGTTTTGTACCTAGAACGTAATATAATACAATATATCATTTTTTACTGTCGACATGAAAACTAACAATTAAATTTGGTAATTCAATAAAAATTCGCCTCGAGCTAATTTGCTTCTCGGTATAGATGTGTATTTGTATACTCGTGCATAGGTATTTTATCCAATTTGACATTGTTCGTTGTACATTTTGTCGTACGTACATATAAACAAATCTGGGAATTTGTTTACCTAATCAATTACCCTTGATATGTAATTGTTTCATGCCTTTCAGGTACTCCTTGTTAACCTTTTTTACCGAATAAGCAATAACGTGTCGATTCGACCGGAATTTTGCTCATATCAAACGATATCGAAAACAAGAGGATTAAACATTTAACATTCTCATCGTTCTAGATTGTGTAGGATTACGAGTTTTGAGTTTATTGATCGGTCGACCGAAGTCATCATAATTGTAGTTTAAGGGAAAGATTAAATGTTCTCACTGATTAAGTTTTTGTTTTGTAATAAATGTAAAAATATATCAATTATCATCCCATCTAAAATCGATGAATCAGACCGCACCCCAAATTCAATTAATACAAACCTTACGGTATAGTCAGTGGCATCGCCGTCAGCCATTCAATGGAGACAAATAGTAGATAATTTAAAGCTACCAGAACATAACAACACATCTAGAACATCGACAAAAACGTGTATGGTGCCAAATATAGTGAATTACAATAAAGAAAAAGCACTACTAAATGAAAAAATATCTTGAAAATGAACTACACCTGAAGAAAACTTGATTTTGAGAGTACTAATTTGCTATAGCGACTAATAGAAATGGTTTCTCTTCAAGTGTAGTTGATTTCTCGGTAAATTTCGGTAATATAGGTTCCCAATGAAAAATTGGCCAAAACCAGTACGTGCATGTCTAATTTCATTTAATTGACATCTAGATGTCGTTGAGCCTCATTGATGATGTCGAGGGAAAAGTTTAGACATGGAGGCTCTCTAAAGCTTTAATTTTAATTAAAGCTTTAATTTACCCGTGTACGGGTAATTTAAGTATTGTAGTGATAAGAATATTCTTGGCACATGGTTATTTTGAATTTTTGAATACTTTAACAGAGATATTGCCGTCGCTTTGGCGCTTTATTAGTTTGTAAGCAGTTCAGCTTGGACCGAGCGGGTGGCACTGGAAACGTGTCAAGTTGACGTCTTGTGCTGACCCACTGTCATTGACTCTGTACAAAAAGGCTGCAGAGAACCTGGGTGAAGTCTGGCCTGAGGACAGACCTAGAGCGAGAGCTTGGATGCCAGCAGAACCCAGCAACCCAAATGAAATCCTGAAAATGTAACCAATTAGACATTATCCTATTCCAAAATCCTTGCCTCAATGGTGACCTGGAACTAGGACTTACAACTACTAAATATAATAAACGCGTTGATAAATGCGAAGAAGGTAAGCAAAATTACTTCCTGCATTCCTGCTAAAAATAGTCTGAGTGTCTTTCTGTTGGCAAATTACTGTACCTAATTCAGCTGTGGTTGAGCATTGAGATGGAAGGTCAAAATTTCTGGCTAATATCAGCTAAACCTTCCACATGCTGGGGAAGAAAATCACACCTGTCATTTTAGAATGCACATCAAAGAAGACCCAAAAACAAAAAAAAATTGGAGTCATCCTGGAAAGTGATGCAAATTCACATCACACAATTTGGGGAAAGACTGATACGAATGAATGAGGTGAGGTAGTTCTTTATTTTCTTCTTAGTACTAACCCTTAGGGATTGGACCGCTACAAGGAGGTTTTTAAAACATACAAATACAAATTAAGAAATGCTAAAACAAATGCCTGGAGGCTATACTGTAGTAAAATACAAGAGTCACCTGAGAAATCCATCCGTTATTAGTGCAGCATCCGTGGAGCTGCTGCTGGAAACTTACATTCTAGATAGATCCGACTCTTCGCCACAGACGCCTACGGACAACTGAGTCGTAAGCATTGTAAGCCGGGATATAAGCAGAAGATAAATCCCGTAGGCTATAAGCCTTTAAACCGGCGGATTTCCAACAAACGACTGATTTAACCTTCTCCTGGCTGCGATTTATCTTCAAGGGTAGTCTAGAACTCAGTCACATTCCAAAAAACGAAAAAAACAGCTAAAAGCCCACATTGAGCCTAATAGGCTATCGAAATCCCAACATGTATATTGCAAGAGGAAATATTTAGAAACTGCCCTTCCTTCAAGGAATGCTCCATAATAACATTTCTGGATATATAGACGGCCTTAAACAATGTCCAGAGATGATTACGCGGGCCCTTTCCTCTCGTTGTGTTGACGAGTCACTCGTTCAAATGTTCAAAAGCAGGATTGCGACGGCCAGCTTGAGTGGGTCCTCCAATCGCAAATTTGTGATTAGAGGCACACCACAAGGTGGGGTATTACCTCCTCAAATACCCCTGGTTACTGTTTGGAGGCCATCTTTAAACATTCTGACCAATCTAAAATCATCGATGAAAGTATATTACGAAAGCTTCCTACAGAAGAGATTCTCTTTCATTCCTAGATTCCTAGATATCCTAGGTAAAACAACTCAACCCCATCTTCATGTAGAACTGAAACAATATACAGGACACTCATATATTCTTAGAAATAGGAACATCAGAAATACTATCAACAATATAATTCCGTCAGTATCTTTTGATTAGAGGTTTAGGACTCAGATTTCCACCAGCGAGTACTGGTTAGAGAAGCATTTCTGAACACTAAAGGTGTAATTTTTTCATTGATGGATGGGAAATTGAACCTCTGAAAGGTGAGCTTATCACGATAAGGGAAACTGTTGACTGGTTGAGATGTAATTTAATAATGTAATATCTGCAAGGTATCAGTTCAAGAACCACCACAACAAGATGAGTTCAATATTCACCTGATGTGGGTGCCAGTGCATTTCAATATTACGGGGAATAAAAACGCGGATGAACTCGTTCGACAAAGGGCAACTTATCTCATTTCACCGAGCAGGGCAGGGCGTATGTTGATATACCGCTCGCTACGTTCAAATTACCGCTTCTAGAGGAAGCTAGTAGAACAACGAACGACAGATGGTACAATAGTACCTCATTCGTAATAACAAGGCAGATCTGGCAAAAACTACACCTGTTGTCGCTGCGGATGCGGCATGTCTGATAGGTAAGTATGTGAGAAGAATGGGAGTCTCCTGTCAGGGGTCAGTCAGGGGACTGTAACCGGGTCGATTTCTTTATTATTTTTTTATTTTTTTTATTTAGACAACAATTTTATCAAAATTGTTAATATACAAAATAATCGTTGAAGTGATCTGCGGTTACTTTTTCTCGATTTACTAATATATTCCCAAATTTAGCGTACAGTTTTTTTAGTATGACTTATTCTATTGAAAATGAGTTCATTTAAATGTTTCCAAAGTTCTTTGGGTTTTCGCGTTTTGCCTTTTTAATTTTTAAAGCCAGACCACTAAGTGTTTTATGTTTACTAGCTAAAAATTGATCGCCAATAAATTTATTTTTTAACTTGAAGAATTTTTAAGGTTGGGAAACACTGGTCTAGAGCTTTGAATATAATATCATGCGATTGTCGTAGGATTGCTACTTTGCTCACTTGTAAACGTATTTGTTTATGGTCAGATAATGAAGTGTCTGAATGTGTGTGATTTGTTACATCTGCATCTTGATGATCTAATAGATTAATATTAAAAAGGTTTGTATTCCTTTAAATATTTTTGTAACATAACAAAACTATTCGGAATGTTGTTTTTCTGTGAACGGTTCAAACCGATAAGTTAATGTTACTGTCGATGAGTTTTATGCCTAATGCTTGACAAAAGTCGTTATCTTATTATATTCGAGTAGAAATCATTAAACTGCTTTAAATTTCCATGTTACTAATAAGTCTGTCCTATCCCCTTTATGTTATGCGTAAAGAGGATATATAGACGGGACCGGCGTCATCCGGAACACAAGTTAGACTTGGTATAATTTCCAATCAATCAGTCAAATTTGTTAAAGCTAGGTCTATTATGGGCAATCTAAGTGTCGTTTTTTAACTTTATCCTCCATTTTTTGTTAATTTGAAGCCAACTAGCATACTCATTAAATAGTTTCATAAATCGTTTGGTATCTTTTCCTTCCAATGTATAGAGCTACACTGATATTCTGCTAAACGGAGCCAAAATTCAATATTCCAAAGAATTTTGTAAAACATTATGGTTTTGATGGTCTTTGCATTCTTGTAGTTCCCAACAAATATTTTAATTGCCATTTATTTATTCAAGATTTTCCAGGTAAACACAAATAAAATATCAATTTCATGTTTTAACACAATGTTCTTTTTATCCTAACTAACATCATACACATCATACAACGAATTATGTAGGCGAATCTTTATGTTTCATTTTGTGGATGTGTAATGTACAATGTATCGTTGTGCAGTACGATTTTGGGGGATTGTATACAATTGGTTATTTTGATTTGAGCGCGAATGCGGATGAACGATTTCAAAGCGGATTTATATTTATTATTCTTGAGGAAAATGCTTTGTTATTTGAAAAACACCAACGTCATAGAGCTAATTCCAAAATGATACCAAATTTCTTATTAATAAATAAGAACCTGCGAGATTAGGAATTCTTGTTACGTGATCATAAACGAATATGCTGTTATACATGGAACAAAAGTTACCATGCCAAAATTATCTTCACGCCAAATGTCACAACAAAATATGGTACCGTGGCACTGTATTTTGGGTGCCTAAAACGTATTATGTAGCCTCATAAAACATTGAAATTTCAATTCCCCATTCTGAAAGCGGACGTACTACAATTTATTCCGTCTACCGTCTCTAACACTAAACACGTAAATTTTATAATTTATTGATTTTTTCCTAGACAAGTTCGTTTATTATTCAAAATGGTGCGTGTTTAGAAAAACGAAAGAAATCAAACCGAACGAATATAAATATAAATTCCATGAGTAATGGAACAATATTCCTATACAATACAAAGTTTGTGTCGTGTTGAACATCTTCAATTAAAAATTTCGTCACATGCAGGCACACGAATAGCTAATTATTAGTGCGTAACTAAATTTTTATTTCCTTCATTTACATTACGTACTCGTGCCTAATAAAAATAATACACTACACGTAGTACTGGATACGTTACATACCCCTTTTTTACTTGTATTAAACAGCATGATGTCAATTACCAACGAAATAAAATTTTCATGAAATCCAATCGTAAAAATGAAGTTAACCCAAAAATAATATAAATAAATAAGGACTAGTAAATAAATTAATCAATAATAACAAAAAAAACTATTTCTCTCTATTATTAGCAAACGCTACTTTCAAAATTAAATTTGAAATTGGATATGTAGTTAGAGAAACAAATTTGTATGTACATCTGTGTGCGTAAGGACATTACAAATCAAATAAATCAATTTGATGTTATCAAGTTGATTTACAAATTAAATTATCAATTATAGAATGTCTGTCTAATGTCAATGCATTGGCCTCGAAAGGCATATGCCATGAATTGTTTTTACCATAAATCGTAATTGTATTAATTTTTAATGAGGATTTAAATTAACAAAAAATACAATTGTTTATAGTTAAATTAAATGGCATATAAAAACATATTTGAAATGTATATCTGTGGAATTAAACAAAAACAGGTTATATGCAAATACCAGAATATTGGCAAATTGCATTTAAAATTTTGATTATGATCTTTTCCAATATTTTACATTAAGCGTTCGAAGAAGAAACTATGCAAGTTACTACTGTAAGGATCCAAATTAAACACAGACAGCTTACTGTCTTTGCAATATATTGCCCTCCCCGGCATAACTTGAAAAGGGAGGACTACCTTAAACTATTTAAATCGCTTCGACGTGATTTTATTATTGGAGGTGATTTTAATGCGAAAAACACGTATTGGGGATCTAGACTTTCGACGTCGAAAGGTAAAGAATTGCTTCAAGCAGGGCGGACATCAAAATGTGAATTTTACTCTGGTGGTTCCCCAACATACTGGCTAAGTGACGGAACGAAGATACCTGACCTAATAGACTTTTATGTAGCAAGAGGTATATCCCAGAACTACATTCACATTGAAGACAGAAATTCTCTAGTATCGGATCATTCCCCGGTTATCATGACAGTCAATGAAATGGTAATTCAAAGGGAAAGTGCACCCAGATTAACAAATTCAAAAAAAAAACTTGGATCTCTTTCGTAAAGCATTGGAGGAAAAAACCAATCTTCAGGTGCCGATAAGAAATCCCCACCAGTTGGAAGATGAATTAGAACAACTCAATGAAGCAATTCACTATGCTGCAAGGACCCCTATTAAACAAAATAAGAAGAAGCTACACAACATATCCTACCCAATGAAAGTTAGAGAGTTGGTAAGACAAAAACGACGGGAACAACCTGGCAAATAACTAGAACACCGGAGAACAAAACAATTTAGGTAACAGTCTCAAATCTCTTCTTAAAGAAGTTAAAAATGCATCAATCAACAGATATCTAGTTAGCCTAACCGATGAAAAAAATTCTGATTATTTTCTGTGGAAGGTGACGAAGAGACTCAAAAGATCCAAAATTCAAGTGCCTCCACCTAAAAAGAAGGATGGAACTTGGGTAAGAGGTCCTAAAGAGAAGGCAAACGGCGAATGAAAATGTAATGTCAATCCAAAATCTAGATGATTTTGATATACGCCCAGTAACTCTCAAAGCCCCAGGATATGACTTGATTACTTGCCAAATAATCAAGGCTCTACCAGATAAAGGATTTCGTAAGCTATTACACATAATCAATGCAAGCTTTCGGTTAAAATATGTCCCGTGGCAATGGAAAGTAGCAGAAGTAATCATGATAGCAAAACCACCGCTGATAAACCACCTAACGATAAAAAATCATACAGGCCAATTTCATTGCTGCCAATTATGTGAAAACTCTTTGAAAAATTATTACTAAAAAGACTTAAACCAATAATTGAGGACCGACAACTAATTCCTCCACATCAATTTGGATTCAGGGAAAAGCACTGCACAATTCAACAGGTGCATAGAATCACCAACGTTACTGAAAGAACGTTAGAACGCAAAAAAGTATGCTCCAGCATATTTCTGAACGTCGCCCAAGCATTCGATAAAGTTTGGCACAGTGGACTGGAATTCAAGCTGCACAGAGATCTGCCGAGGCAATTCTATGCCATACTAAGATCTTATTTATCCAATAGACATTTTCGTGTGAAATATGAGGATGAATACTCCGAACTAAAGAAAAACTCTGCCGGTGTCCCACAGGGAAGTGTCTTAGGACCAATCCTGTATTTATTATATACGGGGTTTCCCAATAGGAATGATATGTTTTTTAAGTGACGTTTCAGCCATTTGTAATATGTCATGATCTGTCATTTTTTGTTTCATTGTATTCAGTAATGTTTACAATTTCATCATGGTGAGATATACGCAAGAACAACGTTTACAAATTATTCAGCTTTATTATCCAAATAATTGTTCTTCAATTGCAACAAAATCATCTTCTTCGATGATGCTCACTTTCATCTGAGTGGTGCTGTAAATAAACAAAACTGTCGATTCTGGAGCGAAGAAAATCCACAAATTATTCATGAAAACCCATTACATTCACCTAAATTGACAGTTTGGTGTGGTTTTTGGTCTGGTAGAATCATCGGTCCGAATTTTTTTCGAAATGAAGCTGGTAACACCGTTACTGTCAATGGAGATCGGTATAGATCGATGATAACCAACTTTTTATGGCCGAAATTGTACGAAGTTGATCTTGACAACATGGAACCAAATGTCAGGTTGTCAACCAACAAGACAGGGCTACGTGACACAGCAAGTGCAACAATTGAATTCTTGCGAATCATATCAGTCTTATTGGAAAACCCTATGCAAGGGGTATTCCAACAACAGATGAAGAAACCATAGCCACCTTTACAGATAACACAGCAATCATGGCGATTGGAAGTAATGTCGCTGGTGCAACGAGCAAACTCCAGAAGATTACCAATGCGGTTTGTAACTGGACTAAGCGCTGGAGAATCAAGCTTAATGAGACGAAATCCACGCATATTAACTTTACATATCAAAAGGCTTTCCATATGATAATATGGATAATATTAAATATTAATATTAAATTCAGCAAAATGTATTGGCTCATAGGTAGAGGCTCTGAGCTTACAATATACAACAAGCTGCTGCTATATCGGCAAATACTGAAGCCGATATGGACCTACGGTATTCAACTCTGGGGATGTACTAAGCAAACAAACACCAAAATGATACAGATGTTTCAAAATAAGGTTCTCCGTAGCATCGCAAATGCTCCGTGGTACACAAGAAATGAAAACCTTCACAGGGACTTACAGATGGAATATATCAAAGTTGAAATAAAAAATCACGCCGCCAAACACGAAATAAGGCTCCACGAACATGAAAACCCCTATATTCGCCATATGACAGATAACCCTGTCTTTGAAAGAAGACTTCAAAGAACGAGGACACTTGACCTAGTAAGCATACCAAGTTAAAATTATATTTTAAATAGGTTTAATTAATTTTGGGACTAACCATTGGGTTTCACCCCAACAAATCAGAATTATTTAAGAAATTTAAAATTTGTAAATTTGAAAGATAAATTGCAAGATGAGCACAGTCTCAGTTGTAATTAATAACACACTCGTTATGCGATGTTTGCGCGAAGCTATCCGTAAAAAGAGGCCGGAATTATGGGTCGACAACTCTTGGTTTTTGCACCACGATAATGCACCTTCTCATACTGCATTGGTTTTCCGTGATTTTTTCGCCAAAAATTCCACCCATATCGTTCCGCAACCACCGTATTCGCCTGATTTAGTTCCGTGTGACTTCTGGCTGTTCAGCAAACTCAAACGACCGCTCCGGGGAAACCGTTTTGAGTCAATTGAAGACATTAAACGTGAATCGCTACGAGCATTGGAGGCTATTCCGAAAATTGACTTTAACAACTGTTTCGAGTATTGGAAAAAAACGTTGGCACAAGTGTATTGAGGCCGGGGGGGGGATTACTTTGAGGGGGACGAAATAGATTTGGAGAAATAAATAAAGAATTTTAAAATTATAAACAAGATGTTAATTAGTACTAAAAGAATTTAAATACAAACTTCCATCAGAAAGTTTAACGAAGGAACGAGAAATTAAAGTGAATAGATCAAAGTAAAAGATAGGGTATTTCCCCGGCATAAACCTGATCGGGAATTCTCTTTTTTAACTTTTTTGTAAAGTTTGGTAACAACAGAAATTTTGAGCCTTTTAAAATTACAATAAAATCTCAAAAAATGGATACCAATTTATTTATCCGTTTCAAAGTAGAAATTTTAAAGCTTCAAAATAAAGCTTTAAACTTTGGAACAAATGGTAGAAGAAAGTAAAAAGGTTATCTGCTTATCCTGGTTTTCTTTGATTCTACAGATATTCGGGCAATGTCGGCAAACGAAAAGACAAGAAAGTAAATTGAAAATTCATTCTGATCAGAATGACGGTGACTTACTTGCATCACTTCGAACGTAGATGTCCACTGTTATGTTATACGCGTTTTAAAAAGGTAGACCACTGAAGTACCACGTGTTGGAGAAACTGCTATTTAGTCGCAACGCACTAATTTGTTTATTTAAAAATCGAAACTAAACTCATATAACAATTCGCAAATAATGATGTATTTTAGCCACTAGGGACTACAGTAGATGGGTTACTAGATATTTAACAATAAAAATAGAATAATTTTCATACAAAAGTGTTTTTTAAAAAACAAATTTTCAGTGAAAACTCGATGGCAACAAAAGAGATAAAGTATCGTTTGTAACTCGAGAGTAGAGGTCGATTATGGTTTTCGTTCGGTTATCAACCTTGGCCTTCGGCCAATTAAATTTGAATAAATACCGTGCACAATTTGGTAGTAGGCAGTCTAGGTCGCTCATCTTGGTAGGATTTTTTGTTGTTATGGAAATTGATTAGAAGGAGTAACCGCCTCAATTAATTGACTTAGTAATAATAGAAATAGAATGATAATAGAATTCTTCTTATATCACCTATCCCAGGTAGTATTACTGTTTACTATAGAGTAAAGATTCTTTTAGTATTAAATTAAATTGTACAAGCAATAAAAATGTATACAACCAGTCCAAAGCCTCTCTAGCATTTCGATGCCATTTTTTGTAGAACGATTTATCCTTGTCTTCAAAAAAAGTGTCAGTTTCGGCAATTACTTCTTCATTGGAGCCAAATATCTTTCCCTGGAGCTTTTTTTTAGGTCGGCAAACAAGTAATATTCGCTGGGGGCCACGGATATGCCGTATCTGGTGAATACGGTGGATGCGGAAACAATTCAATGTGCAATTCGTGCAATTTTGCCATTGTTGCAATCGCCTTGTGACATTTTGCATTGCCTTTTTGAAAGAGTCATTTATTTCATGGATAAATGTTCGTCCAATATATGATTAACACATTCCATTGATTACAATGTCAGCTATCTCACGCAACTTCACTTTACGGTCTTTCAAAACCTCTTCGTGGATTTAATAATCATGGTTAATAATCATGGAAAACAACTTACCGCAACAGACCGCATGTTGGTTGATTGGTAAGTTTTGTCACTTAGTATTGTTAATCTCATATCTGATATTTTTCGTTATATTATTTTATAGATGAATGTATTGAAAATCTATAAAATGATAATTTTCCAACGCATCGAGACGTAATTGGACGATTCCTTCACAAGCTGATTAATACTAGTATAAGTATGCAAGCTAGCACTCTTGCGGATGAGATCACAAACATTTGGCCGAAGTTTAGTATTTGTCAACAGGAAAAGAGGAAAATTAAACACTCTCAATACCTTGCAGACATACAAGTGTTTTAACGGCAAGATGTTGGTTGTGGTGAATAAATTCCAAGATGGTTCAGTTCGTGGTTTCTTTAGAATTATTCTCAAAATCTATTTTTCTATTTTTTGTTGGACATATAAGGGGTACAGAGTAGCTCCATAACAACCACACCAGCACGCCAACCCATATTCTAATTTAGCCATAACTAGCGCATGATAAGCAATTTTTAACACCGGTGTAGGACAATAGTAACGAAGGCGGTAAAAAATTCTAGCTATTGATGACAGATACCGATTGACTGAATTAACATGCGTTTTCCAATTTAGAGAAGTGTCCAAGTGAATATCAAGATATTTAAATGAATCAACAGGTTCGATGTCAAAACACTCAGAGTGGCAACCAATAGATGCACATTCAAGCCTGCTGTGATTAGTCACTCGAGGGAAATCGGCCAAATTAACGTTACCCGACAATTTACCCACAATAAATTTAGTTGTCCGGCTTAGAATCAGACGATGATTATCGAACCATGAGAGCAAAATTTGTAGATCAGTATTGATCATCGAAATAACGTTACTGAGAGCATTCCCCTGGTAGAATAACCATGAAGATTCAGTTTAAACACCGAATTAGTGTAAATAAGAAACAGCAATGGGCCTAATACTGAACCCTGGGTAACCCCAACCCCAATAAATTTCGGATCGCTTAACTTGTCATTTATCTTAACTCTCACCGATCTATCATCTAAATACGATGCTAACCACTTATTTGAAACTCCCCTAAATCCTATATTATATAAAATAGCCTATTAGCCTATTACCTTTATATAAACCAATATTGATTGTATTAAAGAATTCCACCAAGGCCGATTCGGTACTCATACCTCGACCAAAGCAATATTGATGAGTACACCCGTTTGATCTAAAAAACCAGAAACCCTATTTTTAACTGCCTTTTCAAGAAACCCCTAATTTAACCCCAGTTTAAACTCAATCGTAAGTTTCATTAAATTACGTAATTGCGTAATTCAACATTAATATACCGTTCAGGAAATATTTTGACTGAGCTCTTCAATCATGTATGTAAAACGTTGTAACAATTGGGATGTTCCAGGTCGGACACTTTTTTTTTTTGCTTTGTGGGTTGAACTTACACAATAACTCAATTAAACACTGTAATGAATACTCCGAGTTTTTTTTATGTAATGCAACTGCACTCACGTGAACATGGTCAATTGAAACGGATTGGTCGAATTAGTTAATTAGCTTAGATTGTGGTAGGTGGTGATGTTGACGTTCAGAATTTTGTAATGATTCACCCCATTCTTTCTAACTCTATTCAAATTACGCGAAAAAATTTCGTAACCCTTCTTAAAGGTTTAGCTGCCTGTAAATAAATAGTTCATTACCTTGACGGAATATTATTAAATAGACAAAGACAATCAATATTAGTTCACGCCGTCAGGTTTTATGAAACCACATATAGGTTTATGCGTGATTTGTGGTGTCGGCGGGGGGTATATGATAACATAATCTATTGTTTTAAATAGATTGTAATATCAATTTACATAAAACAGATATTTTATTTATTTTTCACACTTTCGGTTTTTTCCCAATTCTACAAAGGAAATACTGTTGGGATCGAATAACTCCCAAAAAACGTTCTGTTTAAATTTATTACTATTCTAATAATTATAATGTCATTGTTTATAATATATACATTTTTTATATTGTGTTGTTGTTGTCTCAAATTTCATTACGTTTTTTAATTTGAGTAAATCCATTATTAAAATGGCCAGCCAAACTACTATTTAGTAAGTTAGTTTTATCATTATACCTTGCGTGGTCTGACCAAATTTCCATTTTTATAATTATGGGCACCGAATTCCCAATTTAACCATTATCGTGAATATCAATCAATATCTAATATCTATAATGTGCTACAAAGATATAAACAAGAAGTATCTCTTCTTTGTTTCAGCTATTAGGTCCAGAGTATATGATAAAATCTATATATGTTGTGTTAGAAGATTTTTCAATTCCGTCGGTTGATTTGATCTAGATACCAATCTTATTAAGTTTCGATTATTTAAAATTTGAATAGAAAATTTAAACATTTTTTAAGATTAATTTTGCATGAATTTGTGTGTTTACGTGTGTGAAAAACACGCTTGAAAAATTGTTATTATATTTTCCAAAACATTAAATATTTTAAAATAAACAGTCACATTTGTGGAAATGAAAATTTTGAAGGCAACATGAAAAGAGGAAAACAGGTCAGTATTCTTGTTGTATCCTTATGGGGACACTGCATTATATTCGTTATGCTCAATTAAATTTAATTTTATTCATTTATTCTAAAATACGTCTTTATACTTTTGTAGGGCACATTTTAGTTTTGTTGTCTTCCGTTTTTTAAATTCAATGTTGTATTGCTTATATAGTGTCGAGTAGAATGGCACTTGTTAACAAATCCTTATATATTTTTTATTATATGTACTACGAAGTAAATGGAATTGAAATTATTTTAAATAAATTATTTTGATACAGACTTGTATTAATGTAAGTTGAGTTTTGATTGAATAAGGGTTCTAAGTAAAAATGTACATTGAGATTGATTGATGCAGTGCTCTAAACCTGTCCCAACCAAATTTGCCCGTCTCAATGACACCTGTACCATAACTTGTTACACATTTATTAGAAATTATTACAACAAACCCCGATTTTATTACAGTTACCGTGTTCGAGGGACGAGTGGTCGGTTTGGCTTACAATTAAACCTGCACCGCCAAAATTGTAACTTTTGATGTAGCTATGATATCGGGATGGTTCTTGGACCAGAATTTATTACAAATTAATAACACTGAATAAGTTAGTTCAAGACCACCCCTATAATTTGCCTCAGAGTAAATTTCACCCCAAAACGATTATTTATTTCAAAAACGTCAATTTAACCAACTTTAATATTTTTTTCATCAGATTTTGGGGAAATTGTTGCAAGAAGTCTTGTCGAGAGTAGGTCTGCCTTATCCAGGAGTGTAATAAATTATTTATGTGTCAGATTACATGAAAGTGCCTCCACCCGGTAAAGGCTTCAAATATGTTATTTAAAGTTCGATTTTACCAAATTTAATAATTTATTACACCAAACCGCCACCACATATTGAGTTAAATTTTACTTTGCGGACTTTGTGATGGGTAGGTGAACCTCATCTACGTGTATAAAATAATATGTTTGAGTCGGGTTAGCCGTAATTTGATTCAAACTGTAAAGGCTTCAAATTTGTTATTTGTCCTGCCCACCATAATGCCTAAGAAGTAACATTTGACTCAATATCTGGTGGCGGTCTGGTGTAATAAATTATTAAAGATGGTAAAATCGAACTTTAAATAACATATTTGAAGCCTTTATAGTTTAGAGCCAATTCCGTGTAACCTAACATATGAATAATTTGTTACACACCTGGATAAGGTGACCCTATCCTTCACAAAGTAGCATTTAACCCCAAATCTAATTGCGGTCTGGTGTAATATATTGTTAAAGATGGTATAAGATCAACCTTTAAATTATCTTCTTGAAGCCTTTACAGTTTGGAGCCAACCCCGCTTATCCTGACACAAAAATAATTTATTACACACCTGTATAAGGTTGACTTGCCCTTCAAAAAGCCCACAGAGTAACATTTTACTCAATATAACATATTTATAACAATATATCATATACAATATTTAAAGCCTTCACCGGTTAGAGCCAGTTGACCTACTCTCAACAAGACTTCTAGAACAATAGTTTTCCCAAAATCTGGTGGCAGTTAGGTTTAAAAACATTATTAAAGTTGGTTAAATTGAAATTTTTGAAACAAAGAATAGTTTTGGGGTGAAATGTACCCTTAGATAAGTTATAAAGGTGGTATTGAACTAACCTATTCAATGTAAAATATTTGTAATAAATGCTGGTCCAAGAACCATTCCAATACCATATCAAATGACCAAATGGCCAGCACCAGCTGTATGGTCAAATTTGAATAAATGACCAAGTTCCAAAATCTCAGGCTAAGTTACATAAAAATTTGTATCTCTTAAGAATATTCAAGGCCGGAAATGATGCTTTAGATTTTGAGTTGGTAATGATAAGCACAAACTATGGTGAGCACTCCAGTACCAGCCGTATGTTAGGATTGGCACAATCTTCCAGCTTCGATATGGCCCCATATAAATTTATACGAAAATCGTCTATAACTTCCAAACAATTACTGGGCCGGAAATAGCGATTAATGTTCCGAAATGGAATGTAACTAAGTGATTTCTGACGAAATGGCCTGCACCAGCCGTATGTTCAAATTTGAGTAAACGGCTAAGTTCCAAAATCTCAGGTTAGGTTAAATAATAATTTGTATCTCTTAAGAACTTTATATCTAAGAGCTTCTAAGAGATTCTAAGAGCTTCGATATGGCTCTATATACTTTTATATGAAATTTGTATCGGAGATAGAAAATTGGGACACAGATAAACATCAAGAAATTGAGACCAAACTAGCTACTAATTTTACTACAAATGCAGTAGCCGGTGGGGTTTTGAGACGATGTCGTCACCAGTAAAATAAAATACGCGACCCTACCTCATGTCTAATTTTCTACCGTGCTCAGGGCTAAAAATATTCGCTTCTATTAGAAACGATCTCATGCGAATTTTCAGCTCGATTGGACCACGTTTAAGGGTCGAGCCGCTCAAATTGGGTTTTTTGGTTAATTTTCACTATTTGTGGTTATAGAGCAACGAAACACGAACAAATGGGATATTGCACGTCATCATAACTAAAAAAATTCATAATTAACGATCAAAAGGAACAGATCAAAAGGAACAGATCAAAGTAAACGATCAAAAGGAACAGATTTCAAATAATTGTTTTCCACTTGCTAAATCAATGGTTAGAGTTTATTGTTAAAAAATAAAACATAAACTTAAATAGATAAAGAAATGTTACTAGTACTGTCTTTGAACATTAATTAATACTTTAGTAATGTTTCTGAGATAGCTTCACAGAGAAGATAGGTTCCAGTTTTTAAAAGATGAAATTTTGGTTAAAGGTCAAAATTTTTATATTTGATTACTAGTTTTTGTGTTGCACAGCAGTTTTAACATTTGATTTTGTTACTAAAGGAATTGTCTTATACTGATCTTCTACAACTTGTAGTAAATACTGCTAGTTCTTCCTCTTGATCCGTTAAAATCGCGTTATAATTTTTAATAAGCCCAATACCTCTTTCAGCAACATCATTTACTATATGAAATCCTACAATTTCCTGCATTTTGATATACTCCGTATCATTTCAAAAACCTGCTTTGATTTCTTGACAAAAATCTTCTATTTGGGCATATTCCAAATTCTCAGGTATGGCCGCTTTCTTCAAATGTAAAATTTTTAATGATTTCGAACCACTGCCATTCTTTTTTGGCAGTCCAGATCCTCATCAAAAAATGATAGAGCTATGAGAGTATCACTTAAATACCATAAATGGTTTAAAAACCATTTCAATGCAACTAGGTTTAAAGTAGGTAAGGTAGGTATCAATCATTTAGAGGCGCTGACGTTGGGTTCGTGCATGTAAACCATTTTGGCAAATAAATCAGTCACGCAATTACTGAAACTTGTTGCAACAACCTATCGTGCAATTAAATTTTAAAAATAATAGATTAGGTTCTTTAAAATACTGGAAACTGTCTATTATTTAGAAAATTTTAATATATAAACATATTTTAACTCTAAAATTAAACGTTAAATTAAAATAACTTTAAAATAAATTTTAATTTTTTCTATTTTAGATTTTTGGGCTATTTCTGCATATCTTTGGTCGTAAAAAAACTCTCGAGAGAACGAAGGAAACTATTCTACTACTAAAAAAACTTTTGTTACGGTTTTGACGAATCATAATACTTCATCCAGTATAAGCTTTCTATCAATTCGAGCGAGAGAGAGAGAGAGAGTGAAAAAAAATAATTTTCAAGCCGGACTTGAAACAAGAAAGACGCTTTAGCCTTCTGCAATTAAAGAAAGTAAGGCTTTGTTTTGAAAAGGTATAAGAAAACATTCTTTGCACGATTGAGTAGTTGTACATTTTATGTCTCATCTTATAAATGTTTGAAGTATGTAGAACAAAACTTTTAAAGCCCTAGTCGAAAAATGTGAGCTTGTAAGATAACAACGATAATCTGGCACCACTTAATCGGTGTATCACCACTCGTTGGTAAGTGGATTTTAGGTTCTAAGCATCAATCAATTATCCACATTTTTAGGAAAAAATGTGATTGAAATACGAAATAAAATAAAAACTTCTCAATTATTCTACCGTATACGGTAAAACATAAAACTGAACATAAAAAACTAAATAAATTGAAATCTGCGAAGCGTAAGAAAATCATTTTTCCCGCAACAAAACGAAACAAAGAAGTTTGAGTAGAAGCAAGAAACGCAACCTTTTCGTGTTGTGTTTGTTATAAAGGTCATCTCAGTAAATCAGCATTGTTATATTTTTTAGTTAATCTATCAAAAATAAAATAATTTTTTTTGTCAATTTCTTATAAAATTTTATAGTTCCCTCAAGATTAATTATTTTTATTTTGTATGTACATTTTGGGATGTAAGCATGCACACATACTCATGGCATGTGTCCATATGTGAAGAAAGGAAATAATATGTTTTTTGCTTATTTTGAAAAGTATTTTTATTATTATTAGCTATTTGTTTGTAAAATTGAAAACCACATAATACACAGCAACATATACTCGTAGGTATTATAGATAGAGCCAGCCAACAGCAATACCGACAAAAAGTCTATATACTCGATTTTCATTTAATTCATTCTGTTTTTTTTTCACATGACTTGTAACATAACAAGAAGAACCACAAAAAAGATAAGTTCTTTGAAAATTAATTTGACCCATGTGTGTACTGATATGTGTACCGTATCGGTATATAAACAGATACACATACGTTCTATTTGAATTATTGATTGATATTTGAAGCATTTTAAATATATTACTATTGCAGACGAAAGTGTGTGCTCATCCATTTGTACACAATTTATCAAATCAAATTAAATTAAACATTTTGGTAAATATATTTGTTAATCCCTAAAATTGTAATTAATAGGTTTGATTTATTTTATTAACGACCTTGGATTATTTTGTTATATTGATTTATAAAAGGGAACGAACTCAAACGTCCATGTTATATAATGAAAGAATACCAGCTGGTACTGTACGTGAATTGTGTAATTGGAAAATACTATTAATGAAGATAAACAATGGGGTAGACACTCGATCGGCTAGCAAACAAACTATTTACTAGTCGAAATCCTGGCTACTCAATCAATTTTACCAAGCAAATTCGAATTTCGAATTTTTGTTTATTTTTACGATTGCACAGTAAAATTTGCAGTTTCAACAAATGAACAGCTAATTTTTATGTTGTTTTACTGTGCATTTGCAAAAATAAATAAAAAATTTACAAAAAGTATAACTTGAAATTCAAATTTCCTTGGGAAAATTGATTGAGTAGCCAGGATTTCGTCTAGAAAATTGATGGCTTGCTAGCCGATCGAGTATCTACCCCAATATATATTTCATCTAAAATCTTTTCAATCACCGAAATATATGAAAAGGGGTCACGTGAAACTGTTCCTTCGGGAAAATTATTTAATAGAAAATCGATTTTCGGACAATATGCCATTTTACCGCGCATACATTTTTATTTAAAAATTTTATTGTAACGGATTCGAGTTCAGCTTTAAATACTATATTATTATTAAAAATGCATTAAACATTTCGTTAAAGTATTTTTCCGAACATTACTGCAACCTACAGTTAAAAAAAGACACTATATACAAAAATTTGATGGCATATGGATCAGAACAGCCTGTTTTCTAGGTGCACTGCCTCACACTACTCTCATTACGTTACTTTACTTCTACACCTAGATGGCAGCATAATAATGTTAAGAAATTTACTTATTACTCCCGCTTTGTGGTGGACGCAGGTTTTAAAATTACAAAACGAGTTACTACTTTTCAAATTAAAGCAAAAGTATTTACAAAGCTTATTTCACAAGTTTAACATTTATTTTTGTTTTCTGGAAAATAATCAACTAAAATTCTGGTAAAATTTAATTCAGTTTTCCTCGAACAGCACATTTCAAAAATGTTTGGGCCAAGAAAACAACATGTATCTATTTTTGTAATTATTAAACCCACAATTTTTACGCAATTCATAGAAACTGGAGGAAGTAATTTTTCTATATTTGTACATGTGCTTTTACCATGATACGCGTGGTTTTTACTATTTTTATTAAATCTACAAACCAATAATTGGGAATTAAATGGTGTCAGAAATAGAATAATGTTAAACAAAAAATGACTAAGGCTGTGTCCCAAACGAATACTTATTTGTGGAACCTAACTTATTCAAACCTTATTTTTAACAACTATCACATAAGTATATCTAAATAAATTTTGGAATATGTATATGACAAATATCCTGTCAAACTCAAAAATGACAATAAAATTAAATTTTTGTGGAAAAAAGAGACAGAAAATAAGTCACCTCGCCAGCATACTTATTTGAATAAATTAGGTTCCACAAATAAGTATTCGTTTGGAACACAGCGTAAATGTCAAAATCTAAAACAAAAATTTACATACCTCGTGAATAAATTTTATTCATGAAAAGTGCGTTTAGGTTCCATGTGGAAACGATTAATTTACTAAAACCTTGCTTGATGAAGCATCACCATACATGGAGTTTGGGCAGATGTTTCACAGTTCGGACAATCTTTTTTTTTTGCTTAGTTGACCAAACACGCTGTTTTACATTAAAACTCCATTTTACTACAGCTGTATGATGGCGTCAACCCCCTATCTGGCAAATCGTTAACATTTTTATACATTGAATAATGTGTAGCCCTCTTCTGTATCACTGTTTTCAACTTTTTTATATATTTTGCTGCACTTGCAACCGGGATTTTTACTTGAATGTTATCCGCTAAACAGTTGCAGTTAAACTAATCTTTGTTTCAGAGCGTCAAAAAGGAATCAATAGCAAACCGGTTTAAGCCCCGCCCACATTTATTCCAAATAGTTTTAAGTACAGTCGTGCACGTTCTTCTTGCACCTACTGTAAATTAAATCGTGCTTTCCCATCCTGCGGGATTTTTATTTCGATTATGAAATGCTTCCCATTTCTATAGATAGTAGTTTTGTTAGTAGTTGACGAACCTCTATAATTTCCATCGTTGTATGAAGAGCTAAATCAGTAAATTCTTCACGAATCATTGTATTGTTTAGAATATTAGTGATTATCTCAAATTTTTGATTGATTTCTCGTATTTATACTTAATTTAGTTGATTGTTGACTCCAATATCGACATCTGTTGTCGTAGTAATTTCTGGTAATATTGTTGATTTGAATTTAATTTTAGTTTCCAATGCTTTCTTTGTAAGCAAAGCGTGTGATCAAGTGCACTGAATTACTTGATGGCAATCGTGCCAATTTATGTTCTCTTTAAGAGTTTATTATGATATTCTGCTCCTTTAGATCGAGGTAAGATGCTCTTATGTTGACAATGTTTCGCAGTGTTTCAAAGTATGCGTGTGTGATCTATTACCATCCCGTTTGTGCATAACACGTCCAGCTGTCCAATATAGTGTAAGATAAGAGTACGTTATAATCTTCCATTCGTTGTTGACCAACTTCATTGTTGTTCCTGCTACTACCGCTCCTAGCATGCAGATTATGGAGAGCGTGTGATGTAATAGCCTTGGGTTGCTGTTTGCTCTTGTCACTCGTCTACGTTGTTTCGGTCGATTATCTTTGCTGTGTTGTCCACAGCTGTGTGATTGCATTGGCATTGTCTGTTTGGTGATTCTTCTTTTGGCAAGACCGATATTTTGTGATAGCTCGTTTGTAAAGATAATTTGCAGGGCCACGTACCGAAATTTTGACTCTTACCCTTTTAGAAGGAGCTAAATTATGTTCTATTAGAAGAATGAGATCCCAACGTTGATTTGTGGCTTTGTATGTAACCATTTTGGGCGGTGTTGTAGTCTTCGAAGATATGTATTACTCCATATCTCCTCCAAAGTTCCTGTTTTTGTTTTTGAAACAGCTGCCGTGCTGACGGTCTATGAACATTTGAAGTTGGTAGAATTCTTTCAGGTACTGTTGTTATTGATGAGCCTGTCAGGAAATAGCCGAACGTCAGGACTTCTAGGTGGGTTATTTCATTGGATATTGGACATAAGCGTCAAGAATTTAACACTGTTTTTTGTAGGTTAGTGTGATGTTTCCCACAATCTTCTTTATATAAGCTTTAATTAACTTTACGCCAGATTCCTATAATCCAACCCCCCCCCCATGTTGGTGGTTAAAAATGCCATATTATCCCATGCGTAGCTGGTCCGACACGATGTTTGCATTCTTTTTAGCTGGTTGTTGGCTCCAATGAAATGTGTAGCATTGAATACTCACTGTATATGTCACTGCATAATTCTCTTCTTGAGCTATATTTTGAAGGGGGCAATGAACGCTTCTGTAGTAAGATCCGTTATACAGAATATAGATGGATTGCATTAATGGCAAGACAGATGAAGATGCCATGTAACCTTCATAAGATTCGTATTCTCTATTTTTGATCATTTTTCTGCGGAGCACTTGTATAGTCAACGTTAGTATGACTAAACGGCCTTGGCGACTAAGTCGTTATCGTGGGTTTCCCATCAGCTAGATACACCCTTGATTAGCTGTAATTCTATACCACCTTAGCAGCATTTTAGCACATATGAACCAATACTTCTAATGACCGCGTGAGTTCCATTCCTCTGTGCGCCTTCATTGAATGCATGTAGTTAATTATTGCTCTACTGAGCTGGTGGTTAGAGGGAACTAGCGCAGTTGTGTTATCGTATTACAAGGAAACGATATTACTCTGACATAACAAAGAAATTATAAAGTGAAGTTACTAACGCTCTACAATGCACCAGAAATTAGTTCAAACTGCTGTACCCTTTACATTACACCGATTTTTCATCACGACTTATTGATTTATTGACTTGGCTATTAATGGCATTTTAAATTGAAGTCGATGATAACAATTTTATAAGCACACTCTACCTGACTTTCGAAATGTTTAAGTTTTGCCTGATTAGGTCTTGGCCAACTTTCATATTTTGATGTGTCAAAGTAAACTGTCAAATCCGAACAGAAGAAGTTAAAAAATGTTTGTAATGTTTATGGTACATACTAATGGGTGACCTAGCTAACGTTTGCAATTTATTTTGATTCTAATTCAAAAAATTTCAAAGCGTTTTGTATTATTAGAAAGAGTATACACTACCATTAAGTATGAAATACAATTTCATTCAAATGACTTCCACGGCTGTCTTTACAGTACCCCATTACGACAACCCAATTTTTCAGTACATTTTCGATTGTATGGTCTCCTATCTCATCAATGGCAACTTCTATTTGTTTTTTCAATTCTTGAGTAGTCTCTGGATGGTTAGCGTAGCACTTATCCTTAATGGATCCCACAAAACAAAGTCCAACGAAGTGAAATCATAGCTGCGTCGTGGCCAATTGACATCTCCGTTGCCACTGATTATTTGATCCCCGAAGACAGTGTGCAAAAGACCGATTGTTTCGTTTGCTTTGTGGCAAGTTGCGCCATTCTGTTGAAACCAAATGTCGTGTGTGTCCTGCTCTTGAATTCCGCTCCTTGCTCATTTTCAAAAATAAAAAAAATTAAGCCAATGATGCCGCCGGTCCAAAATCCACACCAAACAGTCACTCGTTGTGAATGCATCGGTTTCCATGGCTACGTGTGGATTTTCGGAACCCCGTCGAAAAATATGATTTCTCGGTAAAAATGCTCATTTTCTTCCAAGCGTTCCGTAGCCCAATTAGCGAACCGAGAACGTTGCGAACAGAAATGTTCAATTCTTGAGCACGAGAAAGAGAGTTGATGTGAGGGTGTTAAGGGGTGTTAAATACATGCATGCTCAGACACATTCTGAGCAACAGCTGTAATTTTCTCGGGTGTACGCGTTGTAAGTGCTCGTGCACGTGTTGGTTTATTCAATAACAATCTAATTTCACGAAATCGCTTTACAAATTAATCCACAAATTGCGTTGTAGGCATTTCATTTCTACTGAATTTTCCACGTAAATTGTTTACCGTTTTGGTAGAACACTCAACACTTTGAAAGTAAGTTCAATTTATACAAGCGTAAAGCGACCTATTTCGTGAATGTGCAACATTAAACCAATTTTCTGTCATAACACGAATGACGTAAGTGTTGCCACACTCAAAATAACCAGTAGTTGAAATTGCAAGCTCTAGATGGGCCACCCGTTGCATACACTATTTGTTTGTATTAGAATTCATTGGTCTCGTGGATTGAAACCATTCTGAAACGCTTGTCACGATTCAAACTTTAATTTTACTACTTCTATGCATCTAAGGGTGCTAAGTTTCCTTCTCGAAAAATATTATTAAGCGTGTTTTCCAAACACCATACAGACTTATTGACTTATTTGACGCCATCTTGAATAAGTCGGTCAAGTCATTTAAATTCATTGTACCGACTTATTTGTCACGTAATTACAAAAAACCAAACGCAATTTCTTCTACATGGAAGAATCATTTTTTTTGACATGTTGGTGGTTGCCACTAGATTTGAAAATAAAAACTGCATGTATTCCATTTAATCAAGACACATTTTTGGAGACATTTCTGTGTAGACGTACACATTCAAATAAGTCTCCTCGCGAGGTGGCGTCTTTGAATAAGTCGGTGTCCACAAATAAGTCGGTGTTTGGAAAACAGCCTAAGTAACACATATTGCAAGCACGTTACATAATTTAGAGGGGCCTTAAAATCAATTAAAATAAATGTATGAGAACTGCTCAGACTTCACTATCAATGGTAAACTGTGGATACTTCATGGATAAATGGTATTTTTGGTGGCTTACTCTGTAGATTTAAATACCTAGTTGTCTAATCAAAATAATGTGATTTACAGTCGACTAAGGGAAAGACTTTGATCGAATCATATAATCAAATGATTCTTGCTCGTTACTAAACACTTGAATTTTATTCTTAAGTTTATTTTAAACCGATAATTTCGTGATAACGTCAAACCTCAAATTGAAAAGCCATCGTAGTCAAATAACTACTATCAAATATCTTGTGTGTGAAATCAAACATAAGCATAATATTATTTTTCCAACAGAAACCAAATAATGTAATAATACGGTTCGGTTGATTATACACATACGAGTAAATTTATTTTACTTTCAAAATATAACAGAATTTGATAACTCTTCGTGGATCATTATTGTCGAAAATAGAGCTACAGAGTACGTACAAAATTATATTTGTCTTCTAACAACAAAATATCATATTTTCATTTAATTGATGTCAAAAAATACCATGAAATATTAGAATTAGAACACAATTAAATATTTTTGTTTTGCTTTGTTAAATAAATTATTTTTTATAATTATTGATTGTTATTTTTAATAGTACTATGCTAAACATATTATGTTACCAGCCATCAAATCCATAAAGAAAATTTGCATAAATTATAAACATTTTCTAAAATGTTTCTGCCTAAAACCTTATTCAAAAAATCTTATTCTCATTAAAAATAATTAAAACTTTTTTATTGATTTATACAATTGATAAATTTTTTTTATTGATTTGGAAACAATCTCGCAAACGCCAGCGATAAAATGAAAACGAAATATGACCTAAGGGCGGATAGCGAGGGGTTTGCAGAAAGGCCTTATAAAATCATTAAACGAATAAACGATGTTGTATAACAAATAGGCGCCGCATAGTGTTACGAATTCTACTCTACAAAGATAAAACACTCGATGGTCGAGCGAGTGATTAAAGTATACACCACCAAGTATTATCATACCACGGCCGCGATTGATGTTACTGAAACAAATATTCCTCCAATACTGATTGGTAATTGTATTTTAAAATTGCATGCCATTCGGAGGGGAGATAACGAAAGCAATTGTAAACGAATGCGATGATTATCAAGGAAAATACTGGAATTAACAACTGCGCTAATCATCAAGACATCATGATTTCGTGAACTACATGCAAGTGATTTACTATTGCAATACAAGTATATAAGCGCGAGTAAAATGCTCAGCAATTAGTGTCAGGTTGGAGTACAAATAGAGGGATTACCTCAGGACTCATATCCCGTGCCGTCTCTGTATGCAAATTCAGCAAGTGCTCACACCACCTTCTTGCGGCGCCCACCGATAACTACTCCGACACTAGAATAGGCTAAATGTGTGTGGTCTATGGTCCTTATACAGGGGGTTTGCGTTTGGCTAACAACTCAACCTGGAAACAACAATTGTTACAAAAATTCAACAAAAGCCTCGAATAATTAACCTGGATGTAAAATTTGGAATATTGAATGTATTCAACTTAAACCACCCGGACAGCTTGCACCAACTGTCAAAGCTACTGCAGCGGTTAGAATATTGTTACTAAATATTCTACCACGCGCGGTAGTAAAAAAAACACGCCAACCATCTGCCGGAAATAACAATTACAACCAAATCTTCACCAGTAGCGGCGACGACAACAGTGGCTTACACACAATAGCGGCCTACAGCAACAACAAAAAAACAGGACACTGATGCAACTAATTTAAATTTTTTTCCATTTTTTTGTAATAAAAATTAGATTTTTTGGGGCTTTTAATTGTCATTGGGCACGCATCTCCCATGACCATGATTTATCGCGGCAAGAATGTTGCTGTAAACAACACCAACTTATTCACAATCGCTTTACTTTGGGGGGCACATGGTGCGAACGACATAACTATCTCAACTGTCACTTCCCTCTTGCGTTTTGAAGTTCTGTCATTATCGTTTAGTTAAACAAAAACTAACTAACCTCCACAGTGATCAACACCAGCTCTATTTCGCTGCACTCAGAACTGCAGAATTACTTGATTACACGAGTCTCACTAGTTTCACCTCGATACCAGAGCGTTTTTGGTAAATTATCAAACATTTCCAGCTGCACTTGGGATTTCAGGACTATCTGATTCCATGAGTTTCAACTCGAAACTAGGCTTTTAAGCAAACTAACGCCAATTCGTAACAGATTTTAGATCCATATCTCATTTGTGATAACATACTTACCTCAACGGAGCTAAAATCAGAACATGCCAAGGGACTTTCTACGACTAACTCGAATGTGTTTTAAATAAAATTCACCATCACAATGTAAAGATTGTTTTGAGTGGCTTCAACGCGCATCGGCAATGGAGACTGTATTCATCGCGGTGCCATCGGCCCAAACACCCTACCCCTTCCATCAAACAACAACGAGATGGTTGCCACTAAGCTAGCTCTTCTGCGTAACATGGTTGTAACCAGCACATACTTCCCACGTAAGCGAATCCACAAAGGTACGTGGAAATCAAACGATGGAGTTATGGTCAATCAAAACGATCACACCAAGCATCAAGGATATTAAGACGAAACGCGGCAACATCTCTTGGTAGTTGCAAAATATACCTTCCTAGACTATATCCACCGCAACCAATTTCAACCAATATCACGTCGGAAAACAAACTTTAAATCTAGCATATTAGAAAGCGTGGACAGCCAACTACTACCCCATTCCGTGGAAGAACAGTGGAACATAAGAAAATTGTCAATAAAAACTGCTTTAAACAGGTGACTGGATGTGAATTGTCTAGATTCAATTCAAGAAAAGGATCGCGCACGTAAACGGAACCTCTCTCTTGTAGAAGGCCGAAACGCGAATGACACAAACAACAGGTGCATAAACTCAAAACTGTCAGTTTACGAGACAGAAACTGATCAATAAAAGGATTCCACTGCTTCATGAGATAAAATTAACACTAGCCTATATCCCGAAAACTTTCGGCAATAAGGGGAGCTCAAAAATTTAGGAATCACATTCAAAAATGCACTATCTGTTTTCGGGCAAATAAGACCTTCAAGGGTTACATTGCTGTTTTTGCATGCCTTTCAACGAAGGCAGTTCATCTCGAAGTGGTTTCTGATTTAACAGCAAACACCTTCTAGGCAGCATTCAAATAACGGTAAGAATTGCATTAAGTTAAACAAACTTTTAATCCAAAGCCAACGGCACTGAGAGAAGATTATCTAGGATTATTTTTCAATACAGAACATTACATACCACCCTCCAAGCACTCCACATTTCGGAGGATTATTTCGGAGGCTGTGGTTAAATCAGTGAACCACCATTTATGCAGAGTCATTGGAAATCAAAAGTTTGCGTATGAGGAATTATCCGCCACGCTATGCATGATCGAAGCATGTCTCAATTCATGTCCTGTGTGTTATGTATCTAACAATGCAGATAATATGGATCTTCTAACTTCTGGACATTTTTTAGTTGGTACCGTTTTACTAGATCCCCCCAGTAAATCATTGGTTAAATAATATTTCAGATATATTAACCAGATGGGAGTTAGTAAATCAAATGTAACAGTTGTGGAAAAATGACACCAAGGATATTTATCTTAGTTTCAACACCGGACCAAGTGGAATATTAGATGAGTGGTAAAGGAAGATAATTTCCCTCCTTTGATGTGGGCAAGTGGTCGAATCAAGAAAATTCACCTGGGTAAAGACAATCTTGTGAGAGCAGTTACGATTTCCACTCTCCTCAAAGGAAAAATTATGCACTCTTCCAGCCATAGAAACAAACCAACTTTAAGAAGCAGATCAAGCCAAGTAGTCCGCAGTAACATTGCTTTCAGTATTATCTATTTTATCTAATACTGTATTTATTAAAACACATCCAACCAAGTTTCAGATGTATGAGTTAGAAGATATAGGAGGCATATATTTCGATAATGTAGGGAAGATTCAGCTACTTGCAGCACACTGGAATCTAATCATTCGATATAACGTGAAGAGTTACTGGGATAGGTTTATCTAAGCAAAATAATAATTACGTCATAACCCATCTGAAAAACTAGAAGAACATCAGCAGCAAGTGGATTTGAGGAAATTATAGAAGTGATGGTGAACACCCAGTACCATAACCTTCATCGATCTCTATTAAATCCATTACGACTTCAAGCCGAAATGAATCAGATCAAAGAACATGTTTCTCCAGTGATGTATTCGCAGAAAGCAAAGGGGAAACCAAATCCAGAACTACCAGTAGTAACATCATTATACGCGTTTGCATACCGTTAGTGAGGATATATTCCTACCAATTGTTTGACTCATGACTCATTTAACATATGGTGACAATATTAATTTCCTGGAAAAGAAGTCACACCACAAGACATATCATCTTTCTGATGTTTTTAGTATTGCAGAAGGTTAACAAACATTCTACGCTAACATTAACATTTTTAACTCTCGCAATATATTGCACAAAATAAAATGAAATATCTACAAAGTGCAGATAAGACCAGCAGTCTGTATGTATGATGCTTTGCCCATTAAGGATAAAGAAATATATAGGATGTGGCTGAACCTCGAGATCAGAAATGATCTGAACAAATTTGTTATTTGGCTCGGACACGTTCTATGTTGCCAAAATCGTACAATAAACCAGGCCCGGGAGTCGCGACCATTGAAGACAGGACCTCGCAGAAGGTCACCTGTTTCGTAGATGAACATCGTAGGACAGAACCTTCAAATCCTTCTTTATCGTCTCTGACGCCCTCTTGTTGTCGATTGAGTTATCAAAGCATTGTTGAGGCGGCCAAATCTCTTCATGGGATCTAACGCCAGCGAACAAGAAGTAGAAATCGCAAAGCAGACACAGTTGTAATTTAAAAGTGTATAGTTCAAGTTATAAGAAGTGAAAGTGCACAGTAAAAGTAAAAGAATGAACTGTGATAAATAGTGAAATAATTAATTTTTGAAAAAGTTCTAGGTATAAATAAAATTTCTAACTTAAAACGCTGATTGTTTTATTTATAGAATAAGGAGTACCGTTCCTAACAATTAACAAAAATAAATTTGTATTAGTAAGAGTACACTGTTAAAATATTTCTTATCAAAATTTTGAGTGAAATAAATTTCACTCAAAATTCGATTCCAACAACTATCTCGTTCCATTGATGCTGCGATTCCTATTTAAATATTTGTGGTGAAATAAGATAGAATTAAAAAATGAAAAAAAACTCAATATATGGACGGATTGACGACGGAAGATTTTTGAGTGGAATTTATTCAGTGCATTCATGGAGTCTGGGTGGAATACATTTAATAGCCAATAACAAGACTTTGCAGAGTTTGTTCCAAAATACCACTATTATCGGATTATTTCTATAGGTTCAACATTTCAAATTAAATAGGTTTGATTTCCAAACGGATGGGTCGCGATAGATTTTTTTGAGTTAAACTTGTTCATTGAATTCGTTGAGTGGAACACGTTGAATGACCTATAACAGGACATCGTAGAGTTTGTACCAAAATTGTATTATGTGCAATTGATTCCCATAGGCTTAACCTTTCAAATAACACCAGTAAAATTCCTCACTGAATTCAATGATCGAGTTTTACTCAAAATAATATATAGCGACCAATCCGTTTGGAAATCACTCCTATTTTATTTGCAAGCTTAAACCTACAGCAATCATTCGATAATAGCTCCATTTTGGTACAAACTCTGCGATGTCTTATTATTTGACGGTAAATTTTTTCCACTCAGACTCCATGAGTAGAATGAATAAATTTTACTAAAAAATCTTCCGACGTCAATCCGTTTTGAAATGTTACTAATGACATTTAAAAGGTTAAGTCCGTAGGTGCCATCAGTATATATTGAAATTTCGATACAAACTCTACGATGTCTTGTTATTGGTCATTATAAGTATGCCACTCAGACTCCATGAGTGTACTGAATATATTCTACTCAAAAATTTCGGTACCAATCCGTTTGGTGTAAACTTAATGGTGTCTTGGAAAATTGGAATCCAAGACGAGCTATATGGAAGAGGGAGTGAGCTGTTTATCATTAGAAAGAGACGAAATAAATTTTGAATTTATTTCTTATTTGAAAAAACATGGCGCGCGCGTCGTCTCTTTCTAATATCGGAGAGTTGGCTCTTTCAACAATCTGTTTAACAGTGTAAAAACTAATACGTGCAACTTTCTAGAATATTCTTATTGGATTCGTAAACATATTGCTGTTATTTTCATTGTAAAATCTGTAACAAAACCTCTATTGTTTAAAACATCTATGACAAACTGATCATAAAATGTATATATCTTACCAACACAAAGAATATATCCCCATACCTACGTAAATGCTTTTTTTTATCCCTGCTATCTGTTCTGGGGCCAAGGCTCTCCCAACTCTTTCGCGGTTTGCTTATTTACGTCCTTACTTTTACGCCTGTATCGGCCAATTCGAGGACGTACGGATATAGCACTCTGACAGGGAGTCATAGATCTGTTCCTTGTCATCACAAATCGCAATTTGTTTTGCAAAGATTCCCTTTGCTTCCTGCCTCTATCGGGATTCGAACCCGGTACCTTCCGGTCCAAACGCCAAAGCTTGAACCACTATGCTATTTGGTCGGTACATAAATCCTTTTGGAGGATACCACACTGTATTTATAATCCGATCGACAATAAGATCATAGAAATCACAACAAATATACTAAATTATGCAGGCCACAAAATATACAAAAGAGTTTTACATTTTATTCAGTCAACAGAATATAAATAATAAAATATTGTTTTATGAAAATATGCAAAACTTTTCCATAATTTTAATAACAAAACAAAAGGAAAAAATAAATTTCTATTTTTGGCCTGAGCCGCCGAGAAATAAAGTATAAATTTTATTTTGCATTTTATTCAAAAAGAAATTAATTTCCATTAAATTCTTTACGAATTTGGCGTTTCGTAATTGAAATTTATTTATTTTTCCAAATTTTGTGATTTAACTGCAACCAAAATTATTATAAACGGGATTTGGATTTTCATGATGTCTTTAGCGCTGTTAAGCCGAGCCCAATTATACTCGGTATTTCACATTTACTAAATATTTAATCATTTCGATTTGTTATCATAAAAAGTAAAATGTTTTAGTAAAATGTTTGTGTTCAATTAATCAAATTATTTTAACTACACATAAACATTTTTACGAATAAAGCAACTGATAGTGAAACTTTTAAAATATTAACTAGTTTTATACTTGCTGATTAACATAACGTTTAAATTATATAATATTAGGTCGATCAATAAATTATAATAGATATGAAAAATTATTCACAATTTTTGTAATTTGCGTTTATCTTAATCCCATCGCCATTAAAATAGGATTCCAATAAAGTACTTGATGTTGTTTTATGGTTTGGAGAGTTACACGCCAAATATAATTAAAATGATTATGCTCGATTGGAAATTTTTAATTTTCAAAGCTAATTTTATCTGTAATATGTATTTTCATTTCAACACTTCATAGCATTTTATTTTTAATTAAATTTAGAACGAATATGTTTCATTTTTATTTAGACTTGAGCTGAATTTACCATACGGAATTTGTGTTTGTTACATCACGCAAAATGTGATACTGACAATTAGACAAATATACAACATGCATAATTATAGGATGATATACATATATGTTACGGTTAAAGTTACCGATATCGGGTAAAAGTCCGAAATTTGTATGATTTAAATTCGAAATGTTTGCTGACTTCCACCTTTCATCCCCGTGGTTTAATTTATTTCCCCCAGAGGGCTACGCGACATGAGGGGGGCAATAAGTATCACAGACTTTGGTATCATAAAAATTAGTCCGTAGGGTGAAGGGTGAATCAATTCGAGATTATAGGACTCCCATTTCATATATTTCGAAACAACAAAACAGTTTTTACCAATTTTTATTCGGACATTTACCGATTTCGGACTTTCACCGTAACATATACAGACATAGGCGTTAAGTATGACGATAATAATAATAATAATTGCACGATAAATATAATTGTAAATATTATTGTTTTAATTAACCATAAAATAATGGTAACAATGCATAAAATTTGTTTTACTATGTTGATTGTGAAATACATACCAAAAATAATACTAAAAATTTACACTGTTAAATTTAAAAATATTCCAAGTGGATTTGTCTTGTAGTGAAATTGAAACATTTTTAGATAATCTTTAACATTTATATTAGAGAAGTCCCTGAGTCCCTAATAGTGTCGTACAATTTACACTGAAGTTCTTTTTAATTCTAAAGAAGACTATTTTAGACAATGTTTCCACTTTTATATCTCCGATCCTTTAGAGATGTTCATAGGGTCTCATTTATATGCCCCAATAGCTAAATCAAAACCGCTTGTGTGTGGTAAACGGGATTTAATTTTGATGATTTTTAACTTGTCCGACGTATTTTGTGGTTTTTGAACGACTGTAAAGTTTCCGACAAAATTAAAAAATAACAAATCATGGCGGACTACAAAATTTATCGAAATAACAAAAATGCACATGTAACGGGTGATTTTTTAAGAGCTTGAGAACTTTTTTTTAAAAAAAAACGCATAAAATTTGCAAAATCTCATCGGTTCTTTATTTGAAACGTTAGATTGGTCCATGACATTTACTTTTTGAAGATAATTTCATTTAAATGTTGACCGCGGCTGCGTCTTAGGTGGTCCATTCGGAAAGTCCAATTTTGGGCAACTTTTTCGAGCATTTCGGCCGGAATAGCCCGAATTTCTTCGGAAATGTTGTCTTCCAAAACTGGAATAGTTGCTGGCTTATTTCTGTAGACTTTAGACTTGACGTAGTCCCACAAAAAATAGTCTAAAGGCGTCAAATCGCATGATCTTGGTGCCCAACTTACCGGGCCATTTCTTGAGATGAATTGTTCTCCGAAGTTTTCCCTCAAAATGGCCATAGAATCGCGAGCTGTGTGGCATGTAGCGCCATCTTGTTGAAACCACATGTCAACTAAGTTCAGTTCTTCCATTTTTGGCAACAAAAAGTTTGTTAGCATCGAACGATAGCGATCGCCATTCACCGTAACGTTGCGTCCAACAGCATCTTTGAAAAAATACGGTCCAATGATTCCACCAGCGTACAAACCACACCAAACAGTGCATTTTTCGGGATGCATGGGCAGTTCTTGAACGGCTTCTGGTTGCTCTTCACTCCAAATGCGGCAATTTTGCTTATTTACGTAGCCATTCAACCAGAAATGAGCCTCATCGCTGAACAAAATTTGTCGATAAAAAAGCGGATTTTCTGCCAACTTTTCTAGGGCCCATTCACTGAAAATTCGACGTTGTGGCAGATCGTTCGGCTTCAGTTCTTGCAGGAGCTGTATTTTATACGGTTTTACACCAAGATCTTTGCGTAAAATCTTCCATGTCGTCGAATAACACAAACCCAATTGCTGCGAACGGCGACGAATCGACATTTCACGGTCTTCAGCAACACTCTCAGAAACAGACGCAATATTCTCTTCTGTACGCACTGTACGCATTCGTGTGGTTGGTTTAATGTCCAATAAAGTAAACTGAGTGCGAAACTTGGTCACAATCGCATTAATTGTTTGCTCACTTGGTCGATTATGTAGACCATAAATCGGACGTAAATCGCGAAACACTTTTCGAACCGAACACTGATTTTTGTAATATAATTCAATTATTTGCAAGCGTTGCTCGTTAGTAAGTCTATTCATTATGAAATGTCAAAGCATACTGAGCATCTTTCTCTTTGACACCTTGTCTGAAATCCCGCGTGATCTGTCAAATACTAATGCATGAAAATCCTAACCACAAAAAAATCACCCTTTATTAGGAAAACAGTTGACAAAAGCAATCTTAGCATTATTCAAAAAATTTGTTATAAAAAGCCACTGCTCGAGCGACTTCGGCAATGACAATTACAAAAAAATAGATTAATACGAAATTCGTAATGGTCAAACAAATAAACATTATCCGCATTTTAATACAATGATGTAGACCCATTTGCAGTATTGTGCAAATGTTTTTTTTTAATTTTTACATAAATAATGTAAAAAGTTATTAATTACGGTAAAAAATATAGTAAATGTAAAAAATGTAATTAATTACCGATATCTGCACGAAAATAATTAAATTAGAAAAATAATTTAAAATACATTTTTTTAGTCGATAATACAACCATTACATGCAACTACATCTATTGAAATTTTTTAAATTAATATATTATAAATTATTTTGTGAACCTGACATCTGCTAATTAATGAAGCTACTACAATCATTTATGGTGTAAATTAGTACATAAATATCCATTTGTATCGATATTTTAAATAAATATCAATGCGCTTTTCTCACAAAATAATCTTTATTATACTACATAAAAAAATTCAATAGATGTAGTTGCATGTAATGGTTGTATTATTTACTAGAAAATAATGTTTATTACCCAATATGCAATTCCGACGGAATTCCGTTTACATTCGCGTGCAAAAACCACACTCTTTCTTTGGAAAAAAACATGTAAAGTACACGGAAATCCGTACTACTAGCCAAAGAAAAGTGTCACCAAAAGCCGGTGTCGGTGTGAATCTCGGCAAAAAAGAGAAAAAATTAAATTGGAACGAGCTTGGAATTTTGCTGGAAACTCGGGTTTATTCCATATATTTTTAAATTAAAGAAATTTTTGTCGCATTTTTTGTAAAATTTATTTTATTTCATGTTTAATATACGCATTATAATATTTAACTTTAAATTTAATAAATCCGGCCTATGTATTTACATCTCTCTCGGCATCTATCTTAAAAAAAAAAAATCGAAATCGTAAATTTGTAGATGATCGAAATTCAATTTTATTACCTATTTAGTCCAATGTTGTTGATCGCGGTGATGGCGAAATACGATCGTAATTACACTTAAAATTAATAAAATTTTACTTTAATTCTTAGAACTCATTTTAAAACATAAAACAAAAAAAAATTTATAAATAAAAAACCCGTAACTGCGTACATGTTCATTCGTCGACATGGCTCACGAAACTGAAGACACAAAACTAGATTTGTTTTAAAAACATCAAATAAATTGCAAATCAGAAAGAGAAAGAAAATTATTTTTACTCAAAATTGAGTTTTTGTGTCTTTGGTAATTTGTAGTACGGAATTCAGTGTGGAATTGGAGCTGTTTTCCACACAATGGCTAAATTGCTTGCTGGGTTTAAAATATTTATCTAGTTTAATTATTTTCAGGTAGATGTCGCCAATTGGTTCCATTTTTTTACATTTATTACGCCATGTAACGTAAATTATTTCGCGTAATTAATACAATTATTTACGTGCAAATAATAGCGTAATTAATGTAACGTAATTAATCTACACAACACTACCTTGTTATTGACCACGAACTTGATCAATTTTTGCAAAATTAAAATAAATGGAATTTAAACGTACATACAGTGAACGTCTAAATTCCTTTTATTTTAGTTTAGCAACAATTTATCAAGTCAATAACAAATGAGTCTACATCATCGTATTAAAATAGAAATCATTTTTCAACAAGCAGTGGCTTTTCATAATAAAATTTTTGAATAATGGCCTTTATCAACTGTTTTACTAATACATGTGCATTTTTGTTATTTCGACAAATTTTGTAATCCGCCATGTTTTACGATTTTTTTTGTCAGAAACCTCACAGTCGTGTTTTTGATTTAAATCAATTTTTCAGTTTTTCCGTTACCACTCCTAGATATGTTCATAGATTTTTAAAAATAGTTTAGGATAGCGTAGACAAAGTTCTAACATGCATGCTACTTAGAAATTCCATGAATTTGAAAAAAAATGCAAATTGTATTTCTCCGATCCTAGAGATGTTTACATGGTCTCACCTACATAGTCAGGTAGATCAAGCAAAACCCTATGTGTATGATGAACGGGATCTAATTATAATCATTTGTAATTTGCTTAGAAATATTTTTAGGTTATATTCCCTAACCCAGAAATGTTCAAGGGGTCTCTTTCATATATTCGAATAGGTCAGAAAACCGTCTCAATATTATGTAAACGGACCACGACTGATGATTTTCACCATGTTTTCCAAAATTTAATTGGAATTTTACCCAATTGACTTTTCCAAAATAAGCTACGAACCCCATTTACTATAAAAATAATCAAATATCAGAAATGCTAGAGATGTTTACAGGGTCACGTTTATACAAAGTGATCGTGTTTCGAGGATCGAGTAAATTTAGTGAGGCAACGGGAAAGTTCTTGTTCTTTCATAAATTTTGTTTTGTTTTCCGATGTGATCGTATTTCGATAAACAATTAAGTATTTTTTTTCATAAAAACACGAAAGTATTATTATCGTATTATTATCAAGTTTTAAGGTTAATTAATTAATACCCCGCTTTCATTTACGTACACACCATCAATTCCCCTACTCAACCTGTCAACCTGTACACTAATATGGACGGTGGGCACGTACTGAATTCTGCACTCCAACAGAGGGTCTTAGTTGTGTTTATTAACATCACCGATCGTAATCGATGACGAAAATTCGCTTTGCATCCTGCCTCTGGTGAAATTCGAACATAGTACCTCCCGGTCCAAGTGCCGAAGCTTTAACCACTGCACCACTTGTCCGGTGAAATTTCTTCAAAGATTGATAGTGATCCGAGAATTTAAAAATTCTTGCATTTTCTTAAATTTTCTTTTTTGATTTCAGTTTAGGTTTTTTATTGCAATGGAACTGATTTCTCCAAAGAGTGATAGTGTTATTCGATCGAATTAGTTTTGTGTGATAACGTAAAAATTGTGTCCATAAATTAAAGTTAAATAGGTCATCGATGATGTTTAATGATTTGGACAACCTATTAATGGAGTTGATTTCTTTATAGTTTGTGGACTGAAGTTCTAGTGCTAAAAACTGTAATTGATGGTTATAATCTCACTTTTCTTTAACAAACAATCGGAGACCGAACGTAAGCGAGTGAACATAAGGTATGAAAATCTTCAAATTCACCTATCCATCGTTTAACAAATCCAAACATGGCATTCGCTTCGCAAGATAGGAACTAATGTTTTCGACAAATATTTTGTAGTGTTCCGCTATACGATGGGGTAAGTTTAGTGTGGTAACGTGGAAATTCTTGTATTTTGACTCTAAATCTGTATTAATTCGCAAAAATTCTCCCCGCTAATTTTAAATATTTGGGCCTTGTATAATCAAATTTAAATTCAAAATTACAGATTTACTAAGAGAAAAGAAATTTCCAAACAATAATGCCGAAACAAATGTTCCTAAAAGATTTACAAAAACCTTCGTCGATAATTCTGTACCTTGACTTATTGCCGACGATAATTTTTTTACGCCATCTGTTTTTATGGACCACAGATAATGAATTCTGAGGATGGTTTTCCTTCCTACCGTTAAAGCCTCTTTAAATGATATGACCTTAAAATTCTAAATTTCTGCACCTTACACCGATGGTAGTAAAAATTCCACCACCATCATACATCCAAATGGTATATAGAATACGTAAATTATTTTTACCTTAGCAACATATACGTTACCATTGTACTGTACATTTTATCTTTTATTCTTATCATTGAATAATTAAAATTCTTCTCAGAATTGCAGCCCTATGGAGATTTTATATGTAGACGATCTATAGAAAAAATGTTAACTGTTTTTGTTAGAAAATTTATTTTGTTCCACATGCTTTTATCGACTTGTATTAGAATCGTTGGTGGTGTGCTCCTTACCCTTCCCGCTATATTTTATACTGAAGCCAATTTTTATTAAAATACGAAATTCGTTTTTGCAGTATTATTATGTTTTACATATTTACTTCATATACTTGAAATTTATTAGAACATATAAAAGATTAGGCATAATATTTTTAAATATGTTATCTTACATGAGAGAATTTGGCTTTTCGTAAATAATTTTCATAAAGTATTCGTTTGATCAATGCAGTGCATCTAGAATACTAATGGCCTCAGTGCTTTAAAAAAATTTCTATGTGACGTCATTTTATGTCGTCGGTTCCAATATTTAACTATAGATGTCAGTATAATCAAATTTATGATATAATTTTTTTCTAGTAATATTTTTTTCTTCTTAGGGGCTGTAAGTCTTAATTTATTATTTCCTTAAATTACTGCCATCTACAGTCCAGAAAAGAAAATGCAGAAATGCAGTTCAGAAATTGAATGTACCACTTTCTACCACTAGAATTGCAAATAAGATATACATTTCTTTACTTCTTCTTAATTTGCATAAAACGCGTTTACAGAACACAATTAAATTTATCTAGAATAAATATAAAAAAAAATAAATTTATAACACCAAACGATGTAGAAAAAGTGTCTTAGAATTTTATTATATTATACTTTTTTGCCTTATAATTTGTTGCGTCTTCCCTTTTAGATATCACATAAATACAATGCACAGCGTATATTCTTAAAAGATTTTATTGTATCTTAGTTAACCCAGCGAACTAAGTATAAAATGTACGAAATCGTTAAACAAAACAAACGGAAACTGAAACGTTAATTCTGAAGGTCTTAAGCAAAGATAATAAACAGATTTCATATTCGTGGAAAATTGAATTTATCCTTTATATAATTTTAAAATGTTAGCAGAAACAAAGAAAACTTGAAAATCATTTTGTGACATTTATTAAGAGATATTTTTACAAACATAAAATATAAATTACATAAGAATTGCGGGTGGTAAGTTAAATGGGGTAGTACATAATTAATCCTGCTTATGCTTACTTGTTCTACCTAAAAATTGTGTGTCTAACGATAAAATTTATGTATAACGTATTTTAGAGGTTGGTGGGATTTCTAGTTGTGTTAAACTGTGCATTCCCAAAACAACAGTTCTCTTCCATAATTGGCCCTAGAACGACAATATCTAACCATTTAAGTGCATTATGTACAGAATCTGTTGAAGTAGACAATGTGAGAAAATATCGTAGTTTCTTAGCCAAATTGTTTATAGACATGTATAACCTGATAAGATTCGCAATCACTGCATACTCAGTATCGTATTCTTAATATACTGGTAAAGTTTCATGTTTGTGCCTACTCTCCAACGGCCAGAATCGCTCGTATCAAACTCATGTTTCAACCGTAAGTTGGAAATCTCACATTTTATTAATGAACTCATTTTAAATGAATGTACTGAACATACTGAAACTCGGTCTTTTGTTCAGTATCACCAGTTTAAGTGATTGCATTAGGTGGGATTTGCAGAAAAGCGATTGCGAAAATAAGAAAAATGCGAAAGAATGAAAAGTGATTCTATTGCGATTAATAAAGGGTTTTTCAATAAACACATACCAATTTTGTGTTTAAATAAAATACAGAATAATTGAGATGTTGGGTTGAAATTTATTACCGCGAGCACGTTTGTAGCGATCGATTCAAGCGATCCAATGGCGTTAAGTAGCATGAGCGAAGTGGCCATTCGACCCGACCATTTCTCCAGATTACACGGTTACCGAACTGCCCCTTGAATAGACAAATTGTTTGACTAGCTGTGTGTCTTGTGGCACCATCTTGCATATATATCACTGATGTCAAGTCTATCCAATTCTAGCCAAAAATGGTCTTCCAACATGGCACAATAGCGAACTCCATTGATCGTAACATGGCGATCATTTTTCATCGACGAAAAATCACACCTCCGCGATGGAATCCACACCACACGATCACATTTTGTGATTGTAATGGAGTCTCTTGAAACACATGTGGTTTTGTTGCTGTCTAATAATGCATATTTTGCTTATTGACAAAGCCATTAAGCCAAAAATGAGCTTCACTAAAAATGATTTTTCGATTAAATTCTAGATTTTCTTCAAACTTTAGCAGAACCCAATTGGAGAAGTTTCGGCGCTTTAAATGATCAAGAGGCTTCAGTTCTTGAGTTAATTTGATGTTGTAAGGGTGTAAGCCAGAATCTTTACGCAAAAGTCGCCACAGGTTTGAAAGATTTCCAGTTCCCGTGTTTGGCGTGGAATCGTCTAATTTGGCATCCAATAGTTAATATTTTGACTTATAACGACCGAAAATTAAAGTAAGCGCTCTTAAAGTTATGACCACCGACCGACTCGAGAATTGCAGTAGTAATTTTTAATAATTTTCAATAATAACTTCACCATGATAAGAATGTACTGTACATCGGTACTGTAAATATTGAAGAAAGTTTATTCATGTGTTAGAAAGCATCCCTATATAAAATACTCGAATAGTTTTAAAATGAAATTACAACTTTATTGTTGCACGACTTAGTTGTAAATGTGCCAATTCAATTAATTTATAGAAAATAATTGAGCAAATTTAAAGGTACTTTTCGATGTTAAAACAAAAGTTATTTAAACGAAAATTAAAATTCTAGTTGTAATCGTTCGGCACGTAGATCATACGTTTTCTTATCTCTGTTAGCTGAATTTCTTTTCACAAACAATTTGTTCTGGCTCCTCAACCTAAGGCCAATGGTTGTTTAACACATTTGGAAATATCTCTCAGTACGAGAAGGAAAACGCTGAATACCGTGAACAATTAAGAGAAATAAAAGAATTTACAGCTAAATTGAAAGAAGAATTTAGAATTTTAAAGAAAGAGAACGAAGAACTCAAAAAAGCAGTATAAACACGGGCAACATGGGAAAGACACGGGCAATGAAATAAATTGGATGTCGAATCGGAATGAAAGACCAATTAAGAAAAGAAAAGTTCATCACTCACCAGAAATGGCAGAAACGTTACGATCAACTTCAAGAGAGATTTCTAGAAAAGAGTTAATCTTCAAGATAGAACTAGCTCTAAAACAATAAATAGCTAACCGGACTGAACCATATCCTCGTGAATTAGATTTAGATGAAGAAACATGCCTTTGTCATACATGTTGCCGACATATTTGGATTAAACCTAATTAACAATACTTGAAGGCTATTTAAACTTTCATCAATTACAAAATTCTACTTTTAATTAGGTATACCTATCAAAAATTCTGTAATCATTCTTTGGTAAACTTTCAAGTTTTTTTCAACGCTTTGAAACACTTGAAACGAAAATTACATTATAAAGCAAACAGTCCAGAAAATTGTAATTACTAATTAATTGGTAAGCACAGTAAAAACTAATTAACTATTAAACGACGTAAGGGTTGAAGCATACAAACATACAGGGCACAGGATTAGTAAAGAAATGTATAATACATGATTTTTAAATGCAAGCCTGGCCTGCAGCACATATTATAAGTATACGATATTATGATAAGCATATTTCCTAAAACATTTCCCTCTTCTGAATGTTGGACTAATATTTTTTTCTGTTTAGCATTCAGCATTTACATGAAAAAGTTATGGCAAAGTTACAAAAATTGAATAAATTTTTGAAACACAAAATGAAAAATTCAAAATACATTATACTCAAACAGAAATGAAAATGATGAAAGAGGCTAAATAAATACTCAGGGCATTTACGTGGAACAAAAATATAAATATTTTGTTGTACTGCACACTTTTCAATAAACAAACAACAAAAAATACGCGAAGTTATTTAGTGAAAAGTTAACTTTAAAAATTGATTGATTTTACTGATAAGAACAGTATGTTCTATCGTAATCGTCTCTGCCAGACGTATAAACAATCGTGAGCTATACATCTTATCTAGTTCAAATGCATTTGGAGGTAACTAAACAATGCTTAACATCACGTAATACATTAAGCTTCATATTTTTATGATAACACTCTTATCATTTACAACAATCAATATAAAATTACCTTATTTTTAATTTATGTGATTTATAAATTTTCCTTACTTTGTGTGTGGCTGTTGTAACGAAAAAAAAAATTAATTTGCGCGTTGATTCACCTTTTTCACTTTTCCTTTATTACAATACAATTTTATAATTTTATCGTGGAAATTGAACAAACAGACTTATGTGTATTCCTTTTTAAACTTAACATTTAAGCACAATACATTAATAATTTACACATTTTTAGACTGGGTAGGTATGATACATAACGAGAATAAATTACAATAATTTAATCATTTCTTCTAATATTTTTATAATTAAATAGACATAAGTAATAACACCTTTCTTAGGATTATAGCATTATATGATAATTACACGTGTAAAAATATGACTAAAATTTTTTTTTTGTAAATTCATATACGTAAAGGTATAAAAATTCGTTGTGATATATTTTTTTTTTTGAGTTTTATTCACTAAAATATTTGGACCACAAAATACATCCTTGATATTATTTATATTAACTTCACTTGATATGTAATTATTAATTATTCACTAATTCACTAATTTATAATAAAACCATTTTAATTAAAATAAGAGGACTTAAACAGAAACACATGCACATTTAAATTATTTTAATACAAAATAAAAATTACTTTAATAAAATTCAAAAATTAAAACCGTACGTCCGTCTTATAAATCAAACAAAAATTTACTGAAGAACATTTTTGATATTTTACTTTACATTGGGAGATTATATTGTTGAAATGAAAAATTGCGCAAAATGAAAAATTCAAATACATATTTTACTCCCCTCTCTCGCTCTCAACAGACAAAAATATTGTCTCTATTATTATTTATATTTTTCGTGAAAAGACACATTTTCTTTTGAATGGCTCTCCCAGTTTTATGTTTATGCTCACCAATATACATGTTGTTGTATTTTTCTCGATTTTCATTCACCACGATGAAAATAATGTTGTTTAGAATGTGAATTTTCTTATAAACTATATTTTTGATACAGTGACTCAAATAAATATAAAAAACCATATCAGATTTTCAGACACAACTGGAAAGTGAAAAGCCGGTACTTTACCAAGTTCGGCGTAATTTATTAACTGTCGATAAAAAATGGAGGGGTGAATATGTTGTGGTCAACACCCGAAAATATTGAAAAAGCTGCTACGGAAGCGGCCATCTCCGGTATGCAGATGTTTACCACATTGATTTCGAGTAGTCGCCTAGTCACCTGGAGTGTAGAGATGCCGAATTTTGGTCCTAATAAAATATATTTTATCAAAACTCACCCTTTCCGGTAAAATCAAAAAATAATAACTGAAAAAATTTTGTTTGAAACTTTATCTATTGGGTATACAAACGAGTCTTCGCCGTTCGACAAAAGATGGTGCCACCAGTAACTTACGGTTAAAATTTCCCGATGTAAAACGTCATATCCTAATATCCTAATCCTTAAAATAGCTAAGCGTCATTTGTGGGAGCTTTTGATTTACTTCTTTAATTTGAAGAAATCTTCAGTTGAGATGTATCGATTGCTTGTAAAGGGTGTTTTTTAAGCGTTTGGTTTATAATTTTCAAAACAAACACAGTAAAATTGCAAAAATGTGTGAAATTTTTATTTGAATCAATAAATCAATATTTACCATTTACGTTTAAAGAACGCTACGCTAACTACGCTTTAAGTGGTCCATTCCAAATGTCCAATTTATCACCACTTTTTCGACCATTTCGGCTGGTATCTCGCTAATGACACGTTTAATGTTGAGAAACTTCACGTAGCCCCATAAAAAATAGTCAAGAGACGTTAGTTAAATCGTACGATCTAAGCGGCGAAGTCACCATCGAAACGTGAGATAAATTGCTCACCGAACTCACTTCTCAATAAGTCCATGGTTTCGCTTGCTGTATGGCATATGGCGTAGTTTTGCTGAAACCACATATCGACCAGATTCAGTTCATGCATTTTGGGCAACTTTGCCGCGATCGTCATATTTGAAAAAATGCGAACCGCCCACCAAATTCTGCTTATTAACGTGACCATTTAACTAAAACTGGGCATCGTCACTGAACACAATTTTTCGGTAAAAAACAGGATTCCCTCGAGATGTTCCAAGACCCCTTCATCCAAGCTGCTACGCTGTGGTAAGTCGTTCGGCTTCACCTGTTGCACGAGCTGTATTTTATATGCCTTCAGACCAAGAACTTTGCATAAAATCTTCCACGTATAGTCGAATAACGCAGTCTCAATTGCTGCGACGGATGGACATTTTGTCGTCTTCATCAACACTAGATGCTTCAGCAGCAATATTTTACTCTGTATATACGATTTGGTAGATTGATATTCAATAACGTGTAATTGATGAGAAATTCTGTTACAATGGCCTGAATTGCTAGCTCAGTAGGTCGATTATGACAACCATAAAATGGACGAATTGTACGAAACACATTTTTCACTGAACACGAATTTTTTATAATAAAATTCAATAATTTGTAAACGTTCTTCAACTGGTTGAACTCACCTTAAGAAGCATATGGCGAGGCTGCTTTAAGTCAGGTAACTTTTCGAGAGTGGTTTCAAAAATTTAAGAACGGTGAATTTGATGTCGACTTCAAAGAAGGTAGTGGAAGACCGAAGGCGTACGAGGGTGATGATTCGTGGCAAAGAAGAAGAACTTGCACTTACATTAGGAGTGACTTAATAAGCAATTTCACGTCATTTAAAATCATTGACAATGATTCAAAGGCAAGGAAATTGGGTTTCATATGAACTGAAGCCGAGAGATGTTCAACGCCGATTTTTTGAATGTGAACTTCAACTTACCAGGCATAAACGGAAGGGTTTTTATTCATCGTATAATCACTGGTGATAAAAAATACAGCCACTGCGATAACCACCACAAGAAGAATTCTTATGGGGACCACCTGGCCATGATGCTTCAACATTGACAAATAACACGATTATTCATGGAAAAAAACTCATGTTGTGTATTTGGTAGGATCACCTTGCTCTCTTGTATTATGAGTTGCTAAATCCAAACAAAACCATTATTGGGGCTCTTTACAAAACACAGTTAATCAAATTGAGCCGAGCACTCAAAAACGCATTCACTACTACTCCAGACACGACAAAATTACACTTCGGCATGATAAAGCTCGTCCACCTGTTGCCGCGCCGATCAAAACCTACTTGGAAACACTCAATTGGAATTTTTTACCCCACCCGCCCTATCCACTAGACATACCGGCCTCGTCTGATTACCACTTGTTTCGATCGATGATGTATGGCCTGTCTGAATAGCACTTTACATCATATGAAGATACCAAAATTCCTTCAAAGAAGCGTTTTTCCGACGTGGTAATTTTATGCTGCAAGAAAGATGGGAAAAATTAGTGGTTAGCGATGGACAATACTTTAAATAGAACATAACCCACCGTTCTTTTAAAATAAATCCATAATTATTGATAAAAACTGCGGAGACTTATTTGTATTGGGTATACAAAAATTTGTTGACAGTTTTTTCGTGAATACCTTATACTTTTCAACATATTTGCAAAAGTCGAAAACCTTCAATGTACGCTTCCACTTCCGGTGGACCGATTCCGGCCAAAATTCGGTGGAATCTCCTAATTTGAGGAAAAATCATAGGTTTTGAGTTTTATTCCGATTAGTCCATTGGGGCTTTACCCAATTTTTGTTGAAAAATGGGGTTTTGTCAAAAATCGATATTTCCGCCTACATTTTGGGAAACTGAACCGAGTCTATATTGTTTTAAAATTAATTTAAAATCTTTTAATGCATAGTCGTTTCTCTCGTAAATGATACACTTTTCAAAATATTTGTAAAAAATGAAAAGGCTCCTTTGGAGGCTGCCACTTCCGGTGGGCTGATGCAGCCAAAAATCATTGGGATTTGCCAATTTATGAGGAAAACTTAAGTATGAACATTCATCCCTATCGTTGGATCCGTCTGGACTGTAGAGACCCAACAAATATTTACTAGGCATGGCACCACCACATATACGCATGCACACACAGAGATTTTTTAAAACCACTTTTTTAACTTCGGCGATATAGTGAATAGTAATCTGCAGAAATTTCGATGCCAAAATTTTTCATAATTGCTATATTTTATTTTATTATACGTAACAGAAAGTAAAAACAAATTTAGTAATACGTGAGATCATCCAGATAGAAGGTTTAAATTCTGCGAAGCACCAGTTCTAAAAGAAATCACGATTCCGAAGGCTGAAGCATAAAAATCAGACCGTTGTCTAAGCAGGGGAATAAATACACTAACAATTCGCTTCTTGTGCCGTATCTACTACAACTACAACTAGTGCTCACAGTGTCTAATTGTAGCAGTAACCGGTAACTACCCCACAAAAAGGGTAGGCTAATCGTGTGATAGCTATAACTTATTTTGGAGTTTGCTTTGGACTAACAACCAAACTTGTGAAAAACAGGTTGTTACGACACCTTAACATAAGTCTCGGATAAATTTGAAATTTCGACAACAACATTGAACACGTTTAAGAGCTGCGCTTTAAAACTCGAAACATGGAATGTACACTTCCTGAATCGTATAGCTGATGAAAATCTTTTTAGTTCAGAATACTCGTTTTCAAGTTTGACTCGAAAGTGTCGATCTGCAATGTAGAATTTTAGGATATTTAATATTATTCTTTATATTTACAATAGAACCACCTCTAGCGTTTTCTCCTGGATGATTAGCGTGGTATTATTCAAAGTCACGTATATTCTAATAAATGAAGTTTATGTTAAATGAGTTTCCGATACAAGACATATTTATATCTATTTTGCCTAAGCTTAGGAAAATTGTTAGCCCTGTGGCTTTAATGAACTTCCTTGGATATTTTCAATTTTCGCGTTTAGGAATGTTTACTGCGACTTCAATTCAATGAGTTTAGTGGCTGAAGCTCTATAAACATCGGAACTTTTAATATTTATACAATGTAACATTATTGTTTAGTGCCACTACTCTATGTATAGTCGGTTGTAGAGACTGATTTCATTAAAGCCTGAATATTCACAAACTCTGCAATGCCAATAACATTAATTGGCGGTAGTTGCGTTATTTTGCGCTGTTCTTGTTGCTGGTGTTGTTGAAGTACAAGCACTGATTCGATAGTTTCATTAAATTTTGCTTGTGAATGCTCCCCAACTTCGGCTCTTCGTTTTTTTTCAATGCCTTTTCTTTTGTTTATGCATCCAATCAGCTTCTCTTGCAAGTTCTTCATCATTTGTGTGGAATTCAGCATTAATACAGGTAATTGTGCTGTTTTCATTATTATGAAAGTTCTATCAGTCTGGTCTTCTTCAGCTTCTCATCTTCGTTCTTTAACTAAGCGATTTCATTGCAATGTTGTGATGCTCTTTTTTCTATGAATGCACATCGCAATGGTTAACTCACCCTAAAATCCATTGAGCAGGCCTCGTTAGAGGGTATAAAAGCTAGCGGGGCAGTTGAGGTACCATCTAGAGTAAAAATTTATTTTTGTTGTGAACTCATTCAAACTACCACCCTAACTAGTAAAAGTGGTATAACGGATCAGAGGAGAGAACATCATTTGCAAGGAATCCGGTTATCCCGTCGTCCCTCGGTCGCCAGCGCCTCATTGGGTGATTAGCAGGGAGCACTACGTGCAGGGGAGTCGATATTTGTGTTGTTCTATCGACCTTCTTCGCCGCCTCTTACCCCCGATATAGCATTAGATGATTTTAGTTACACAATGTATGCCTTTTTTAATCTTTATAGGTACTATGAGGGTTAATCTTTGAGGTTGGAATTAATTATTAATTTAATAAACACCATCGCTTATGTCGCGCACGATTTACATGGAAAAATTCAATGCAAAAGTCAGTATTTTTAATATTTTAATATTTTGACGTTTTCCCCATCCATCGCATCGCGCTGTTCACAAAAGACGGCCAAAAGCAGTTTCAACTGTTATTGACAATATTTGAATGATTGAACTGTTACAATGATTATATGGTCTTAAGATGGTCAGACACATAAAATTGGCAAGATACATAAAAAAGTCGTACCGTTGCAACGTAGGCAAATTAGGTTTCGAACAAAATAATTAGATGTAATTATTTTTATCAAAAGTTACATTTTAATTTGTCACGTAAAACGTATCCGACAAGTTAGGATTAGGGTTTTATGGTTTTACGGTGGGCAGACCCAGCCTTTACATCTGCAAAATAAATAAAGCAAAATATTGACATTTAATTCATTTTTGACCAAAAACAACATTTTAATTTGTCATTTGACAAGTTAATACTTTTTACATAGCAAATTAAAATGTTATTTTTGTTCCAAAAATGAATTGCATGTAAATATTTTGACGGGGGCGCAATTTCGCTAAGTTTCAACGATGCGATTTTTTCGTATTTTGCTAAATGTAAGATATGAGTCCGGCTTGCCCTCGAACACAATACCTAAATCATATCTTCGCATAAATTCTGTATAAATGCTATAAATTTCAGCGCTGGTATATAAAGACAATAGACACAATCAATATTAACCCCGTGCACATATAAAATAAATTAGAACGAGAAATAGAAGAAAAATAATTAATTCCATAATTTAATTTGTAATCAATAAATAATAATCCTAACATCATGAAAAGCACAAATAAAATATCCAATCAAACATTAATCAATCGAATCGAAATACCAATATTTTGTTATAACACCTCATTTAAGGAACTTAGAAGTCATTATCGACGGATCTAAAAATAAATATTGTGAGTGTCATAAATTTTAAGACCGAATTATTGCATAAAAATAATTATAGAGACTAAATGATGAAAACGTATCGAAACCCAATTTCGTGCTTCTTAATAAAAGAATCATTAGGTGAACTATAAAAATGATTACAGTAAAACGAAGTTTTCGCCCTCATCGACCACGTATTGTGAAGTTCACCCAATAATGGTAACGACGAGTTTACGAATCCTTATACGCATCATTAGAAAAACACTATCAAATGGAAATAAAAGCAAATATTGTTATTATGATTACTATTTGGTCGATTTTCCCAATAAATGGTCTGAAGGAAACGAAAAGAAAATGAAAATTTTTATTTATATGACTCTTCGAGAAAATTTAATTATAAAATTTTGCTGCTCTTACTTGTCTTGGTGGTATATGAAGTCGTCATTGTTCTATAAAAGTTTTTATTGGTTCGTGGATTGGCACTTTATTTAGAACGTACAGAACACAAAACTCACTTAACATTTTTAAACTTGAACCTAAGAATGTCGAACTGTTTCATCGATTTACAGAAGAAAAGGCAACGTAAAACATTCCATTCATAAATACAGGTATTCGCAATTGGACGTTAACGAACTGTAAGTTTTGACCTTTAACTTTGTCTATGCTTGTAGATATAACAAATTTGAAATTTGTTTGAGACTCCTTTAATTCAGGAATACAGTCTTCAGAACTATCGATTGTTTTGAGGAATTACGTACAACAGGTAGCAAAAATGTCTCCAGAGGTAACGTGTTTTGATTGACCAATTCAGTAAATCACTGCTACTGGCTCGAGGCTGATCAGATATTTCCAAAAATCTTGAGTTATAACTTCATTTTTATTTCCAAATGGAAAATTTGGATTTCCAATTCCTTGCAACAGCTGATATTGTGCAGTATGTGTTTTAACAACATAGGCGTTCCGCTTGCCTATTAAAAAACATCATCTGTGGGAAGTCCAGGGACTTGTTAATACAGGTTTCGTATTTGTATGAAATTATGTAAGTCAATAGCACTTGGCGAGCAAAGATCTACTGCACTGAGCGTCCATCAATATATGGGGTCATATAGGGAATACTTGTCCTCGCAATGCGGCTTATAGGATAAAAACGGCATACATTATTGTGGTAATGAAATGACCTGAAATCCTCACACCAGGGAACTTTTTAATTGAAGAGGCACCCAAACTAACATTACTCGATGTAAAAACGAGCCATCTCAATTTTAACTTGCCCGAATTTCCCACTCTAGATAACAACGACCAAAGTGGTGGAGAACCAACGATAACCTCGTCATTGGTCAATTAGTGATCATCAAAGAGGAAAACATACCAACTTCGAAATGGATTCTCAACACGAACATCGATAAGAATTCAGGATCTGACGGACGAGTTCGAGTAGTCACACGGAGATGTCAGATGGCAGTATACTAGCGACCGATAATAAAGCTGTGTCGGCTGCCTATCCCAGACAACCACTAAAGTACTGAAACACTTTAGAGTGGCCGAAAAAGATAATGTCTCCACGTCAATCAGAGGTGACACGTATCGGTGGGCACCCTATAACACACCAAACACACCGACGTCAAGCAACCCTAAATAATATAACATCGGGCAATTCATTACTAGTCAACATGATATTTTCGGATGTAAAATGTCTTCCTTCTTACCTCAATCTCTGATCGAGCAACAACAAGATACGGATAATCAACAAAAACAATTAATAATTATATTTTGTATTAATCGCAATTGAATTACTTTTCATGCTTTCGTACCTTTTCAAACGCTTCAACAATCACTGTTGTACAAAGTGAAGTAGCGGTTCGATGTTCATTGACAAGACATCGTAGAGATGCCTACACTTAACGGTATTTAAAATCAGGTTATTTAGATCTTACTTTATGTTTTGTAGAAGCCAACATATTTCTGAGTTGGAGCAGTCATATAGATTATTTGGGGACAGTCAGATTTTTTTAATTTCATAATTATTTAATAATTAAAATTGTGAACCTCTAAAAGAAATACCCTTTGCCGGTATGACGTCATGTTGGTCGCTGCCTTTGTGCCATTATGGTGTTGTATACTCCAATTTGTATTTCTTCATTGGTCGTAGGTATTCGCTCTTGATTTGGCCATAAGTTTTCATCTCTTGACAGCCAAGCTGAACCAATCCACCATTGTTTGCTGTTAAAGATTTATTCTGCTGTCTTCCCCCAAGTTGCGCAATCAGCCGGGTTATAACCGGACGGTACATGTCGCCGTACATTTATTTTGTGCGTTCTAATAATTTCAGATGTTCGGCTGGACACAACCAGATTTCATTTACCAGTCTGCTCAAGAACACTGCATCCATCAACTCAAGCTGCGGAATACTAACTTGCTTTAGCGGTGCCACCTTGGATTTTGCACAGATTGGGTCTGCGATGAATCCTTGATTTGTGATCGTGTATGGTTATTTCGTCAGACGCCGCAATGCATCGTGGGATTTTCAAGTCTGATGCTTGGCGGAAGTCCTTTCGAAGATCGATCCATGCTGCTTTTGATTTTGGCGATAGTTCTTCAACCCATCCGATTTTTTGTAGCCACAGGCTTTGCAAGAGTATTTTAATTTTAATAGTTAAAGGCGATATGAGCCCCAAAGGATCGAAAATTGTTCATGCCTCTGACAGAAAGCTTCGTTTCGTAAGCATTTCCTTCTTACTCTGGGTTTCGAAATTCACTTAAAAAGTGGGGTGATCCATAAAGGCACGCCAAGCTAATCCTAATACCTTGATAATGCTTGTTTGGTGTAAAAGAATTTTCATTGTTATCGTCTACCTTATTCAATAAATTCCGCGTGTGTAGATCATTGGATGACATTTTCCGTAAATTGAAGTCTCCGCTACTTAAAATCTGTACCACGTTATCTTTGGTTTTGATTAAATCTGGTAATGCTGATACGCCGGTCGTCTATACGCAAATGTCATGTTCAATGGCGTGACTTACTGCTATGGATACATCTCTGCGTGTAATTGTGCCAATTCCTTTAAGGACCTCTAACCGTGGTTAATGAATACGGTCGTATACGATATTGGTCGTCTCGCCATGGAACTAATTGGTTCTTGGTATCAGTTTTGTTCATCAAGACCTGCCGGTAAATCTTTTGGATGTCTCCCACTAGAACATATTGATATTGACTCCTGAAGCTCTGCGTTGCGTTGCATTGAACGGTTTCATATGCAGTAATTCTTCATATTCCTTAAGAAATTCCGTGTATAGCTGACGGGATTGCGGTTGTGCTCTGAATCGTTCCTCCATTGCTATTAATCTTGAGATGGCATATTTCTTTAAACGAAAGTTTGGTGACGAATCGCCCATTATTTGCTCGAGTTGTAGTTCACCTGAACCAATCTTCGAATTCTTATTCTTCTTTTGTGATCTTGCTGAACTAACGAACTTCTTCGGTCGTCCGGAAGACAACCGTTGTTTCAAGGTCGCATTAATGTCAACCATAGTTGTAAATAATTGCGTAGTTAGTACGGCATTGTAGTCAAATCTACCTCTTACGATCCGGAGTAAGAGTCGGTGGATCCTGGCTTATGAAAATATGGATCAGTTAAATTATTTTTTCGAGTGACCGACATCAAATGTGAAAGAAGGTAACAAAGATGTAACTTTCGGGATGATTAACGCATTCAAAGATACTAACTGGATATGATGAAATCTGGACACTAGCCGAAGTGTTACACTTCCGTGCAATTTTCCGCTGATTGTCTCCCCAATTACAGCTGTTTGACCCGCTGTATGCCTAATTTCTGTGCCATGGCTTCGATTATGAATGAAGCTTGGCGGGCTGTGTCTTAGGACACCACAAGGCCTTGGATTACCGAACTTGTCCATTACGTTTACCATTGCCGTAGGCAATACCGTGTCTATTCGGGGGTTCATCTATATTCGTGATGTGTGTTTTAGTCTGCACTTCTGATTTATCTTCCGATTCATCTGTGCTTGCGGTTAGGAATGTCGGTTTTGAATCGTGTAAGAGTGTATGGTGTTTGGTACAATCATGTACGAAGTGCCCTAGATTAAGTCAATTGAAGCATCTTCTGTTTATACTAATTAAACTTCTGCGCTGGTCGACTGGTAACTCCTTGAAACGGTCACATTCAATTAGCCTATGTTGTAGATTATTCAGTCAAATTTGGTAGTAATAGCAAAACTGGTTTTTGGCCTACTTGCTGTGTTCGGTCTTGTTGGACGAGACGCGTGTGCTTTGATGGATTCAAGAGCGTCTGTTCTCATTATTAAGAAATCGAAAAACTTCGTTATCGTATAGGAAACTCGCGGTCGGTGTTTTTTTGTGCCCACAAGCTTCGAGTTTCATCGCCTAATTTTTGCTGCAGCAAGTAGATAAGCGATGGATCGCTTATTTCTACTTGGCCACCGGGCGCTTTCAGGCCGCGTATTACCTCGTCCGAGGTGTCTAATAACTTTCTTACATTTGAGGCACTCGCTACTTGTATGTTTCGTTGTTCTAAAACATTACGAACGAACGTGTTGACGGTGTGTCGCTTTCGGTCATATCTTTGCCTTAATTTATTCAGTGCATCAACGTAATTAGACTCAGTGATTTTGAAGTGTTTCACTAAAATGCATCCCCTTTATGTACAGGTTTATGTCTTTACCATGAACACTGGAGTGAAATAAGTAGAAAAAACTATGCCAGTCCGTATAATCACCGGAAAATTCTGGAATTCTTAATTTAGCAAGGCGATGCGTTCATAGTTGTGATATTCATACTCGAATCGTGACTTACTTCATTTAGTTCACTAATACTTCGTTTTTAATCCAGTTGCTTAAAGCCGCTAGAATAATATAATAGGCTTTTTCGCAATCGTCCATTTTAATTCCTATTCATCATTAATTCCATTTCATTTCCCCTTCACACGGTTTACTTTTAAACGCATTCTACGATAGTTTTACTTGAGCGTTTGGTTATTCGCTAATTCCAATAATTTGGTCAACAAGCCACGATATGTAGAACGTTTTTCAATCCTTCTAATTCACTTGCACTCATTTTAATTAATACACAAAACTAAATAAACGCTTGAATGTTATTTGAGCTAATTAATGGAAATAGGACTTCCAATGTATTTGACCAACTTGCAAAATGGTGACCGAATTATAGAATGTGATCGTTAAAAAAATTGTTTTACTTACCTGACATCCGGCTCGAAGGACCATGTATCGTTTTGATGGAACCGGCAATATGATTTCTGCTCTGCAGCCACCTGCTTAGGCATATGAAACTCGGTGATACGAGATTTCAAACAATCCTAATGTTTTGTAAAACTAAATTTCCAAAATCGCGAAGCTGACAAGACATGTCTTTGACGCCAGTAATAATAATCATAACGTATGTACATATGTTACGATTATTATTCAACTGGAAATGCATACAGTTTCATTTCTCTGAATAACCGTTTTTATGATTATACAATTCAACTAAAATTTATGTTCTATGCACAATTTACAAATATTGTTTGAGCATGAATGAATGAAATATAAATGACGGCATGATTTATTTATTGTGACATTTTGCAATTACGACATAGCACTTAGTTGTTAAAAACGCTATAAATAGTTCATAGTTTTACAACAATAAAATTCTGAAATGCGTTTTTTAATCAGTTTTGCACGGTACATGATAATAAAGCAGCATTTTCTGTTTTATTTGTCGCTAATTTGTTATCACTTAGTGAACAAAGGAACAAACATAGTTGCATTGGCATATAATTTGAGATTTAATCGATATGAGAAGAAATGTTTATCGAAAGGTGGCGACATGATTTTCTAACCTAAATTAAGCTATTGCGGTAGTAAACAATTCCTAGTAAGGCATCGATCAAACAATTACAGCACACATATACTCGTAGCATCAATCCGCACATCGTTCATTCGTCCCAAATTCATTTTATATACCACAATGCGCCTATGTAAAACAACCTCCGCCACCCTCCCTAAAAAAAACTTAAAATAATTCCAAGACACGGTTGTCGTAAAAATGGTAAAAATATAAATTGCACACTCTTTGTTATACTGTCTTGAACAACTTTATACCATAAGTTAGTTTTATAAATTTTTTTAGGTAATTTTAATGGAAATTTTGCACGCAACCAATGTACTGGAATATACACGTTCATATGTATGTACATATACTCGTATATATGTATGGTTTATGTTTTATACAAAATAAATTTAAACAAATAAATAACTTCAACGGACATAATAAGTACAAGAAACTTGACGGAAATCGTATAACAATTTATATAGGTCAGAGATTATAAGAGGTTAATGAATGCGCTGAACCTTTTTATTTTGTGCAATTGGAATTTACAATAAAACTTTTCATATTACACTAGTATTATGCTTGCTTATATATTCATGAAACAGAAGCATCTGTGCATTAACAGAAATGACGTTTAGCAATTCTGAATGGTTATAAATTTATAACCACCAACCGGGTTTCCGAATTTCCACGGAGTTTTTCCGGGTTGGTGTAAAAGGGAAATATTTTTCAAAAATTTGGAGGCATGCTTTTATTTTTTTGTGATAAAAATGGTCTTGCATAATCAAAAATCGTTATTCCTGCTTAAATTTTAGAAAACCAACAAGGTCAACTTGAAAAGGTTCAAATATGAAGTTTCATTCCGAATAGTCAATCAGCCTGAATAGTCAAACTCGTCATTCCGCTCAAATTTAAAATATTTTTTTTCCCATATCTCCAAGGTTATAGGAGGATAAGGCGTCTACTAGGCTGATCCATCTTACTCTGTTGGGAGCTACAGCTTTTATCTCTTCCCATGATTTTCCAAGTTGTTTCGCTTCAGCTAACATGGTTCTCTTCCATGTCATCGCTGGTCTTCCTACGTTCCTTTGTATTGAGGGTTCCACTCCAATGACATCCTCGTTATAACACTTGGTGATCTCCTCAGCGTGGATTGAGTGATTTCCTTTCGTGTCGTTATTTCGGTCTCTATGTCTGACTGATTTGTTCTTCTATGCAGTTCTATGTTATTTATGGTGTTAGGCCAGAAGCATATTCGTATTAGTATTTTAGTATTCGTCGAAGGCACTTATTTACGAACACCTCTAGCTTCTTTCTAACAGTAGTACCGATTTCACACACGAGTTGAACATTCGTATCTTGGTCTTGCGTGACAGGACAGAAGAATTCCAGACTTTATGTAACATATTGAATAAGTGTGCTTTATTTATGCGTTTGTTTATGTCTTCTCACCTACTTTCGTTATTGTGCAACCAAGGTATACAAATTCATTTACATCTTCAATTTGTACATTGTTGATGTGCATCGGTGTGGTTATATTTGTGTTGAGTCTCATCGTCTTGTTTTACTGATGTTTATCTTGAGACCATTTTCATTAGCTAGATCTGATAGATGTTGCACTTTCTGCTGCATGTCTGAGTGTTTGTGTGTGAGCAGGCATATGTCATCTACATAGCACAGATCATTAAGTTTACTTGTTAGTCCTCATTGTATGCCATTAGAAAACGTGACATTCAATTTCCGCATTACATTATCCAATACGATCATGGAACAGCATTGGTGAGGGTACGCATCCTTGCCTTACTCCTCGAGTGTTACAGTATTTTTCACATTGTTTGCCTTTTCCAAGTTCAATATCTCGGTTTCAATATCTCGGTTTTCAGCATCCCGATACATTTCTTGTATGAGTTCAATTAATTTCTTTGGATACCCATATCACAAAATGTCTGCCATATTGCGTTCCTATTTATCTTATCAAATGCGCGTTCGAAGTTAACGAAGGGCAGGTACAGTGGTGAATACCATTCATTGGATTGTTCATTGATGTTACAGATTGAGTTGATGTGATCGGTGTTCCTTCTTCGTAGTCTAAAGCCAGCTTTTTCGTTGCTTAATTTTGCATTGATCGCGTAGGTGAGATTCTGTCAAGGATGATCATTGCGAGTAACTTTATAGTTATGTTGAGGAGAAAGATACCTCGCCAGTTCCTGCATTCTCTTAGGGAACTTACCTTTCTTGGGGTTTGTAATTGTCAAGCCTTCTTTCCTTTCTTGTGGTAATCTGCCACACCGGTATTCTACACTTCTTCATTGGTGTTAGTGTGCTTGCAGCTGTAGACGAATCTCCTTTGAATATTTCGGTGGTTATATCGTATTTTCCAGTAACCTTATTGTTCTTCAGCTTTTCAATGGCACTTTTAACTTCCCGCTCCATTGGTGGATGGGTGTTGCTAGTTTGGTTGTTGGTGTCAATTGATTGACCAGAGATTTTCGGTGCTGTTGATAACATCTTTCTCGAAATATTATTTCCATCTCTTTAACTGTGATTCATCCGTTGTTAATACTTGACCAGTACCATCTCTTATAGGTGGTATGTTTGTAATTTTGCCGGTGATTTACTTTCCTTACACACTGGTATAGTGCTCGTTTATCTTGGATTGCTGCTGCCTCTTCAGCAGCCTTAAGGATGCTTTCCGCTTGTTTTCGTCGATCATTCGTTGCCATCTTCTTCACTTGACGTGCTGTTTCTTTGTATCTGCGTTTCACCTCTGCTGTATTTTGTCGGTATATTTGTAGCTTAAGTTGACTGCGTTCCTCAACCTAATTCCATGTATCATCACTTATTCAAGGTTTCCGATTGTATTATTGGTAGCCGAGTACTTCCTTAGCAATATTGATGTAGGCTTCTTCAGTTTGGTTCCATTTTTGTTCTATACTGGTGGTGGCTTCGTTTCTACAGAGATTGAGTTGGAGCGTTTCACTGAAGATATTTCTTGTTTCAGTATCTTTCAATCTGTTTGTGTTAAATTTCCTCCTATTTGTCGTCTTTGAGTGTTTACAGCATTGGTGATCACTGTGTAAGTCTGCACTCCTCATTGTTCTGTAGTCTACGTATAGGTCTCAGAAGTCTACGAGGCTTCCTCCGTCGTTGTTTCGCACAGAATCGAACGCATTTTTACCCATGATAGTTGTTAGTTGTTAAGTTAGTGTTGTCCGTACCAATTTTGGCATTAAAATCCCCATGTAAAATTTTAACGTCGCTTGTGTGCATTCCTGCTATTGTGGCTTATAAATGTTCGTAAAATTCATCTTTTGTCGTTTCATCTGCATCTTCGGTTAGGGGCATAGCAATAAATGATGGTTGTGTTCCTTATTTTTTGAAAGGAATCTTGCGACTATTATTCTGCTGTTAACTGGTTTCCATTCCATCAACGCTTTCCTCGCTTAATAATAACAACAAATATGTTATTATGCCCACGACTTGTTCATGGGTGTCGTCCCTCCCAGAGAATATCATATGGATATTCCATCTTACTTCACTTAGGCCTACAATCTCGATGTGATAACGTTTCATTTCTTTTTCCACTTGTGCTAGCCATGATGTTTCTGTTCCAATTCTCGATTTGTGTCCGTGTATAATAGCCAAGGGTCGATATTTGATTTTGCCGGTTTGTGATGTTATTTCTTCTATAGTATTCGTTTCTGTAATAGGTGTGATTTCGGATTAATGGATGATTGGTCCAATGAATCCTAGCCAGCTCACAGGGCTGCTGACTAAGGCATACTGGAATGAAAAGAGTTTAAAAATTTTAAATATGATATGAACTAATTTTTGTTGGAAATTTAATTTTCAATCTTTTTAAAATATTTGCAAAAAATAAAAAAGCTACTATGGAACCTGTCACTATAAGTATGAAGTTTCATCCCTATCAATCAATCCGTATGGACTGTAGAAGGACAAAATCGTCAATTCCACTAAAATTTTGGTAAATTGATTTGGACTGGTAGTGTTGCAAAATTAATTTAGAATCGTTCTCGTAAATACTATACTTTCAAAACACATGCAAAAAAACGAAAACACCTTAAGCTGTCGCACTTCCGCCGGAAAACGATAAAGCTCCTATGGAAGCTGCTACTTCTAGTGAATTTCGGTCAAAAATCACTGGGATCTCCCAATTTATAAGTTTTACCCCTATCAGACAAGACGTTTGGACTCTCGAAAGGACTCAGACATTTAGTTGTTATGCACACACGCCCATCGCACAATCATTCAATCATCATCCGCGTGCTATCCGGGTGAGTAATTTTTAATTCATTCAAGAATTTATTTAATAAAGCTTTTTTTGTCTAAGTAAGTTATGTTTTGTTAATTAGAATATTATTTATTCAATTTTCAAATGTGTAATTCTTTAATAAACAAATAATTATTGATTTATTGCATGTTTAATTGTATTGCATAAATTATTGTTACGGATTTGGCCCATCAAATCCGGTTCATATCACTGGATTGTGATTATCGTTTTAGAATTCGACTGTTACAACACCGTCCTAATTTATACCGCTCTAAATTACGAGCTTACCGCTTCCGGAATATTCTGGTACAGAATAAAATACCGGAAATAATCTTTGAATAATTCCCTGATACCGGAATATTGCCAAATTTTAACACAACAATTTTCCCAAAATCCGCTAACAATAAACACCAAAACAAAAAAATTTCTCAATTATTTATTAGTTCACTATTTACCATTTACAATTATTTTTAAATCACACGCTATTTCCACTTACACCATTTATTATTTACCCACTACTCATTTTCGCGTTTAGCCTCTCGTGTACCGAATTTTTCCAAATGACTCACGAGTCATCCATTGTTTCAAATATTCCAGACTCGCTTAAATTTATACAAAAGTACTGTTTTGGTTCTGTTCCAGACTACTATAATCTGTTATACAACGAAACTGGAACTAGATGTCACTAATCGCACAAAAATGACCAAAATATTCTAATTAACTTCTAATAATTCTCTAATAAATTATATCGTCAAGGAATTAATTGTCCCTCAAAGAAAAGCTATATCGTAAAATTAATTCCCCCCCACACCTAAGCCTGAATTCAATTTCAATTTCGTACTCGCCTCCCGACGCCATAGTAACTTGCTGCTACTCTCCATGGTCCACTGTATCTCAACCCCACCCTTGTGTACAATCCACCCACTCCATCATTACTGGTATGCCACGCCTCTCTTCCATAATCGGCACCACTCGCTCATATATCTGTTCATCCATACAGTCATCCTTGCAAACAGCCAACGCATCCATTGCCATGGCCCTTTTTGGCTAGCATATATTAGGTGATTTTTTCTAACATCGCTTTGCCCTCTCGAATTTAAGTAATATATGCTATGTAATATATGTGACTGGTAGACCATCTGCAATCTCATTCGTTCAAGATATTTCCTTTCATTCCGTCTGTCTATACGTAGCTGTCACAATTGCTCTTCCGCATAATGACCGCATAATCACCAAATTCTTACCAGCAGCCATTTCTAGCATCTGCTCACAATCGTTTACTGATTACTCAACTTTCTGCTGCATATCGCCCATGACATCATCCCTTTTGCCAATTAACATGTCTCTCTTGATTTCTTTTAATCCTTGTTTCATTTCTCGCGTCAAATCTTTACTTTGTTCATCAAATCTTAGATGAATTTGTTGTGCCAAATTAATTTAAGCTTTCATTATTTTCGCCATATTGATAACGTTCCCGCTAGAGGTTTTTCCTCTATTACCTCTTCGAACTCAAAATTATCCGGATCCAATCCTTACCTCTTTAATTAATTTTTACAACCACCCATCGGTAAATTACTGGAAATTTAATTCCGTAACCATTACAGCAACGAATGATGAATCAATAATTAGCACGATCAATTTACATGTTTTTGTCATAGAAATATTTAAATGATGTGAGTAATGCCATTGATATTGCTTCTAAAATCAGAGCAACTGACGAGGCTTCCATGCAGTATTCCACTGCACCTGATAAAATTTCGACAAAAATAACATCTAGCTTCATTTTAATTTGTCGAGGATTTTAACTTGTCGAGGAGTATTGATCGGGACGTATGTGAAGTTATCCCCGGATTTTATCCCCGAAATTTAAAAACATTAATCAGGCAACACTAACATAATTATATCCCTCTAACTCTTGTGTGAAGTTATCCCCGCCCCGTTTTATATTATATTTTATTCCAAATACACTTCATATGTGAAGTTAGCCCCGAATTTTATTATATGAAAATCAAAATGTATATTAAAATTATTTTAATTTACAAATCACACAAAATAAATGTAATAATTTAATAAAACGAAGTAAAATAATTTTTAATGTGGCAAGATTAAGATAATTTGGTTATATGACGAAAAAACACATATCTCACATTTAGGAAAAAAGTAAAAAAATCGAACCGTTGCAACTTAGCGAAATTAGGCTCCGACCAAAATATTTCCATGTAATACATTTTTGACCAACATTTACATTTTAATTTGACATGTAAAAAGTATTAATTTGTCGGATCTATGCTATATGGTTATGAGATGGCCAGAACTAAACGTACCTTTTTGCAAAATATGAATCGGTTTATGTACATTACAATGCCTTGACTATCTATAGTCTATGTCTCTAGGTAGATTTTAATTCTTAGTATAGAAAGGGTTTAATAAGGTTATTGAAGTGAAGTTTTGATGTTCCCCATGTTTGTCCATAGAATCGTTCGTTATTCCAGGATTTGCCAGATAGACGACGGCCTGAATTTGCCAATTCGACGGCCCAAGAACCTAACAAAAATTTGGTTATAGGCGTGAGGTGGGTTTGATGAGATTATAGGGTTGAAATGTTGTTTCTCGAAATGTTTTGAAGATAAAATCGTTCGTCATTCGAGATTTTAGATATAGACAGAAGTCTTACTACGCTAATTCGATGGCCCGTGATCCTTAATACATTTTATTATAGGTTTTGTTGTGTGTTTGATTATATTATAGAGGTGAAATTTTGATTTTCAAAATGTTTTGTCGATAAAACTCTTCATTCGAGATTTTACCAGATAAACTCCAATTTGATTATACCAATTCAATGGCCCATAATCTTAGAGAGGTTTGTATATTAGGTTTGGGGATAGTCTGGTGAGGTTCTAAGGGTGAAATTTTGATTTTCAAAATGTTTTGTCGATAAAACTCTTCATTCGAGATTTTACCAGATAAACTCCAATTTGATTATACCAATTCAATGGCCCATAATCTTAGAGAGGTTTGTATATTAGGTTTGGGGATAGTCTGGTGAGGTTCTAAGGGTGAAATTTTGATTTTCCCCATGTTTTAAAGATAAAATCGTTCATCGTTCATCATTCTTTAGACAACAACCTACCTTATTATGCCAATTCTATAGCCCTCGACCATCGGCAGATTTTGATTATTGTTCTCGGGTATGTCTGATGAGGTTAAAGGGATGAAATTATGTTCCCCATGCTTTGTCGGTAAAATTGTCGAGATTTTGCCAGGTACACCACAATTTGATTATACCAATTCGATAGCAATTAACGACAGAACAGGAGGAAACTCAACATTTTACCCCTATAACCTTATCATACCATCGGCAATCGATTTGGCTTAGTCAGATTGGTGTCTATCTGAAAAAAATCTCGAATGTCGAATGATTTTATCGACAGAACATGGGGTAAATCAAAATTTCACCCGTATATCCTCATCAGAACCAATCCAAACCTATAACCAAAACCTACCTATAGTATTTAGCCATCGAATTTGCATGGTCATATTGGTGTCTGTCGGACTTAATTTTGAATTGCAAACCATTTTAAAAACAATTACAAACCGTTGAATGCTTGATAATTATTAAACATCTTTATCGACAATTTTCTGCTGTATGAAAAAATATTTGGCATTATATTCGGTTACCATCACTTCTCAAGTTATTACCCAAAATATTATAATGAATCCAACCCAAGAGAAAATCTTAAATTCCGTAACCATTTCAAACTCACTCGGGGCTAATTTCACCCCATAACTTCATAAGACCCACCCCAATCTTATTATACTCTCTTCAATTTTGTCGAACTCCCAACATGGATCTAGAAAGTTTGTCAGCATTAACCAGCAGCGGATCGCCTCAAATGTGATCTTTTCCAGACAGAACAATTTAAAAGATTTGTCTTCCTCAATGATGTTCGTCATTATAAATTTAAGCTCTTGCATCTACCCTTTGCCGTTGTATTCGATGGAGCAGATGTGCGATAATACTCATCACGCTTTCTTTCGTTTCTTTAGCCGGTTTGAGAACACTAAAATCGTTTTCCATTGTTTACAAATAATTCTCAAACACAAACTACTTGACAGATTGTTATGTAACTTCAGTTTTTTGAGGTTTGCATTTCCCAAAAATGATAAGGATTTAACTTAAGTAGCGACATCATTCAAAATTATTGAATAAATTAATGGTTGTGGCTATGATCGTACAGTAAACAGTTAGTAAAATGTGACAATTTCCACCCGTTATTGATGGAAAATCTCAAAAATGTATTGAAATAAAAATACACATAGGTATACGTCTACATTTGCGAGTATCAAAGAGGATTTACACCTTTTTCTGACTGATTACACTTCGTAAAAGATAATTTTCACTTCCTCAATCAAGTTATCGTGCGGAAAATAATCTTTGTATGCATGCTTTAATTTTATTTATATTCGTTTTCTAGTTTTTAGAAGGTAGACAAAACAATTTTCATTTTTCACCACCTTAACTGTAATACATCCTATGTTGTGATATAAAATCTTGCGATTAAGATCACATACCTAATTTGATTTTATACATCATAAACTATAAAATTCATCCTCAAAAATATAAATTTGATCAAGTAAATAATTTATCTTTGCGCGTATAAGATTAATCATAAATTCGCTTTGTGTATTCTTGGTCGATTATTGAACTTCCATCAAGAAGAAAAAGTTTTGTTTTAAATTACCCCAGAGAAAATCGAACGGAAAAACATGGAAATATCACGTATACGATGTTGAACAAAGTTTATTTACCAACAATAAAAATAACCAAAAAATTTTAATTTTATTTGCATAGCGAGACAAATATTTTTTCACGTTTTATGGTATCACATATTGATTTGATTCTGATGAAATAAAATATTCCAAAATCGTAATTGACTCTTAAACCTCGCATATTTTAAGCAAGACGACGGCGTGTTTCTGTTTAATTTTTAATCAAATTTTATGAAGTAAAGGAAAGTATAAGGTTTCCTTTTTATGTCATAATAAAAAAAACAGTAAATATTTTTTTTTTACCATAAACAGATATTGTTGATTTATTTCTATTACATGCAACCCTTTAAAAAAGGTACATGAAAATTATCCACATTTTCAAAGGCGTCGGAAAATATCAAATTTATTAAAGAAATGTGTGAAAAGAATATAGCAGCAGGTTAGCAAAATTTTAATAAAGTTATTCATAACAAAATAAATATTAATTCTTAGACAACAAGCATAGGCATTGATATATAGATCCCTCATTTGTAGAAAAAACATTTTGCAATTGTTTGGAATCTATATTTGAATGCCTATGCTTGTTGTCAAAGAATTAATATTTATTTTGTTATGAATAACTTTATTAAAATTTTGCTAGCCTGCTGCTTTATTCTTTTCACACATTTGAATAATCGTAACCATGGTAGGCATGCACCAAATATAGAAATGTGACATTTGTTTATAAAATACTAGATGGCATTGCACGGCAGTATTTTATTGAGAAATGCACTAAAATCATTCTAACAAGTACACTGTTCACTTTGTGAATCGAGTCAAGTTATGGTTAACTTCAGGTTAACTTGTAGTTATCTTTTTTACCGTTTATATTGGAGAGTGATCTTAAGGTTGAGTCGAGACCAGGTTATAAATGTCAAAATAAAGCATTCTAACTTTTCTTTCCGTTTGAAGTTAGAATTACTTTTACGTTTTTGTTAAATCATTTATTTCAAGATTTTTATTTATTTTATTTTAAGATAGACGTGGAGACACGTAACAGCTTATATTGCAGGCTTGTGGTACGCAGTTTCAAGTTGCGGCTCAAACTGTTGAATCACGCAAGGCGTGTGAGGAGAAAATTAAAATGATGTGGGCTAGTTTTTTTCGAAATTTAAATAGAAAAGTGAACCGGAATCTTCAAATTCAATCGATATTTAAATTAGAACGTTTCCCTTTAAAGAACATGGAAGATTTTTGTCTGAAAAACGAAGCCGAGTTTGGTAGAAGAAAATTTTCAATAACGACATACACGATACCAACAAATTTACGACATACTCTCTGTGGAATTGAAAGTAGCTGTTAGCATTTACAAATTGGCGTCCTGTGCTGAATACCGTGTGATTGGAAACCAGTTTGATATTCATAAGTCCACAGCCTACCAAGTCCTATACCAGTGTTGTCGAGCCATGCTGAAAGTGTTGTTAAAGGAAGAGGAACAACTAAGAGGTACAAAAGCAACATACCAAATATTTGAGGTTCAATCAATAATAACCTTTCACAGCTACGGCGAAAGATTATAGAGATTATATAAATAGGAAGGGGTGGTTTTCTAAAACTTAATTAATTAATTATCCTAAACTACACTTAGTTGTAGCAAGTACGTTTTTCCCACATATACGAGAATCCAGAACGTAACTTAGAGATCACGTCATGGTGTCTATCTCAATAGACAAGCACAAACGACCGTTATTGAATGTCGATGCTCTAAAAGACCAAGCGTCACTGCCGCCTAGTCACCCCAAACACACGAAACCTTCGTGAAAAATGGTTGGCTCGCAACACTAGAAGCACTCTAGCAGAATATCTCCGTGCTAGGAAAGCCATAACTAAATACCTTCGACAAAAAAGTGCGATCATATGAGATCCTACATCGAAAATATCAGTTTACAAACGGAACTAGAAAATTCAAGGGACTATTTTGCTAACGCCAGGAATCTCACTAAAGACTTCTACGCAAGAAGTTCAGCCATTAAAGATGGGAGTGGAGAGCTGAAATCAAACTGTGGGCTGATGTTCTTTCAGTATGGCAAACCTACTTTCAAAATCTACTAAATCGGAATGACGAAGTGACCCCCATTTGAGCAATTGCTCCTGCAGGTGAAGATGTCTTTGTCGAATATCCCACAGTAAAGGAAGTAGATGGAGCTATTAATAAATTGAAAAATGAAAAGCACTCGATCTCAATGGAACCCCCGCAGAATTGATTAAGCTCGGAGGCCCCACTCTTGCAACAAATCTATAAGATTTCATCGTCTCTATTTGGGACCAAGAAGAGCTGCCGTAGAGTTGGAAGAGCGCACTTGCATATCTGCTGCATAAAAAAGCGACAGTCTAAAATATGAATACTACCGTGGTATAGCTCTATTGAAAGCGTGGTATAGCTCTATCTCGTAAAAAAGTTGGGCATACAATATAACCATACATCAACTATACATAGACTTCCGACAAACTAATGATAGTATAAACTGCGAGAACCTATGGGCTGCGCTCATATGCCTAGGAATTCCAGAGAAACTAATATCTCTGTGTAAATTAACAACGTCTGGGTCGGTATGTAGAATCGTAATTGAAGGAACTGTATCAGACTCCTTTGAAATAACATCTGGTGTTCGACAGGGAGATGCACACGCGCCTATGCTGTTCAAGGAGGAAAAGCAACATCGAAGACGTGGTTTGGATGTGAACATTAGGAAAACCATATTTTTAGCAACACTCAGCAACAGCTCCATGGCAAATCTGGTAATTGGTGACCATAATTTTGATAGTGTCGAAAACTTTAAATACCTCGGGTCAGTTATCACATCGCTGCCGTACAACGATAAAGCACTCATAAAACCTGTACTTGCTTTCGGAAGCGAGAGCTGGACCAAGACCTTTAACGATTGTAGATTGTTCTCTACCTTCGAAAGGAAGATCATTCGTTCAATCTTTGGTCCAATTAAAGTTGCGAACAACGAATATCGGATTCGTATGAACCAGGAAATAAAACAACTTCTCGGGGGTAGCGATATCATCGGATCGATCAAGTCCAATCGAGTTAGATGGCTCAGCCACGTTGCAAGTTCTCCACAACAACGGATAACAAATGGATCAACAAAAGTGTTCCATCAACAACCAGTCGGTGTTCCTCGTAGAGGAAGACCCCGACTGCGCTGGCGTAACGACGTCGAACAAGAACTACGCATATTAGGATGTCGAAATTGGAGTAGAGCGATGGATCGAGGTGGTTGGAGGATCGTAGTGCAGGCGGCGAAATCTCTTCATGTGATGTGAAAGCTAGAGAGAGAAAGTGGGAGAGAATTTCCCTCCCCATTTTTACACACAGACATTACATGTAGTATTTTATTCAGATTTAGAGATATCACTTGCAAACATGCAGGATCAAATCACGATCCTACAGTATTTAAAGATTTCGGATTTTATGAGAGAATGAAAACATAGAAAATGGTAAGTGCTTTTATTAATTAAAAATATGATATATGAGTAACATAACAGAACAGAAATACCAGCTTGCATTTTTGGGGATCCTGCATATCCTTTTGCCTTGGTCGTTGAAAGGATACACAAGAAGCATAACTGATGGTGGTTGAAAATACTTTCGGACGCCTTAAAGAACGTTGGCGGATAATTAGATTTGGACACTCACATAAATTTCTGTCCCAATTATAAAACTGTCCAAAAATGTATAAGTGTCAAACAATCACACCGATTACCACGGAACTTTCTAAATGGGACACGTCCACTTTTTGAGCAATTTGGATACAATTATGGATTGATGTATGAGGATTTTAAATTTAATTGTTGGTTAAGTTCTGGAATATAGCCAAAACAGAGCAAATAGGACTCGACAATTTCTATTTTAGGAAAATTCTGAAATATGGTGCATAGGGTAAAGCTATTATAAATTAAAATCGTTCATTTCTTAACAAATTTTGTACAAATTTGTAATGTATGTACCTTTTGGATTCTCAATTGAATTTTTGAAATTTAGCCCATTTTTTTCTAAGTAAATAGCACTAAGCAATTTTTTATTTTGTGAAGTTATGTAATATGGCAATTAAGTTCAATTCTGGAACTCTGAAATGCCTCAACCAAATATTTTTAAGATCAAAACCGTTGGAATTGAGATTCTAAATCTTAGTCCTCGTGATGAATCTCTCTTGTTCTTTAGTAGATCTAGACAACATTATGTTTCTATATGTTGAAATTGGATATTATATGTTATGAAGTTTCGGAACTAATTAAGAAACAATTCGGGTATGCTGTTGGTATCGGGATTTTAAACTGATTGTTTTGTTAAGTTAGAAATTATGAGCAATACGAAACGAATGATATATTGACTTGACGCGGTGAGTGTTCCTTGTTTAATTGAGATTTGATTTCAGTAGTGTGTAGCTCCTCTATACTATTATATATCGCCGTACGCTTCTCCTAGAATTTGTGTGATTTTTAAACTATTGATTAGGAACCTAATTTTCAAAAATGTACCACCTTCAAGGCTTAGAACTCTAAACATTCGAGTTTTAGGTTCTGACTTTTTTCTTATGGTTTTTTCCTAAATTACGAGATACCAATGCTTTTTCCCGAAATCAGTTCACCGGAAGTGATAGCTTCCATATAGGCTCTTAGATTTTTTAGAAATATTTTGAGATGTATGTCGTTTATGTCACAAATGACGAGACAAAAACGAGTAGAAACTAAAAGATTCTGAATTAAATTTGCAACAATATCGGTTTAAATAAGTTTTACAAAATTTAAGCGGGAATAACGAGTCTTGGCAAAAAACTGTTTTCACCAAAAATCGGCTTCTGTGCAGACGAATTGACTGAACGGAATGAAACTTGATAATTAAGCTTTTTCCATTAATTGGAAGAACCCAGTGATATTTTGCCGAGATCGGTTTACCGGAAATGATAGCTTCCATAAGAACTTTTCCATTTTTTTCGAAATTCGACATCGCTACAGTCCAAGTGGATCGGCTATTCGGAATAAAACTTCCTGCTTTAACTGTTTCCATAAATTGGGAGATCCTTACGAAAATTGTTTGCCGGAAGTCATATAAACATTCTAAATTTTTGTAATGATATCCAAAAGTCTGACATTTACAAAAAGCGACAAAGAATTAAAAGATTCAAATAAATATAAAGATTAGATTTTTAAAAACGGTTGACCTTGAATAAAAATTCTTGATTATACAAGACAGTTTTCACCGAAATTCCGGTAAGTATTTTTTAGAAGTTCGGACAAGTAGTAGAAATCAAGTGCACATATTCAACATTTATTTATGTATATTCGTGGTAAAAGGAAGTCGGGTGTTGGCCACAACATATTCATCCCTCCATTGTTTATATAGTTCAGTGTAATTTCACTAAAATGAAAAGTTTGTTTGGGATTACATTTAGATATTAATTTTAATATTATCGCTCGTATGGCAAATTTTGTTGTTACCCGTTATTTTTTAATGTTCTCGTATGTACTCGTATAGACTTTTTTGGTGTATTAATAAAAATTCGTAATTATAATTTTATAATGCCACTGAGTATAATTGGATTAAAATAATTTTTGCTGTAACTAAAGGCCTAAAGAACCCAAAAATACGAAAGTAGGTATCGTATGTAACACAGCGAAGTGTACACGTATGTGGTATCAAACACACGTGTCAAAATAACTTTATAAAGGTACTCGTATGTTACATACCAGTAACAATATCTTGGGAAATACAAATAACCTAATGAAAATGTGTCATATATGCCAGCACACAAGTTCGTGTTTGTATAATAAAAGATAAATAAAGGTATTCTTCTAGTCAATAAGTGTTAGGTGACTAGGTCGATGTTTAAGTTTTTCTATGCCAAACAATACAGCATCCAGCAAAAACCATCCCCTTCTATAGAATTCTTTTCAATTTATTTTTTCCTGTCAAATTTTTGTTTGAGTGATAATTCTTTGGAGACAAGTGACAAACTTTGAGCTATATGATGATATATCGTACGAATACAAGTAGTTAGGTTCTAGAATTTCTTTTATAAAGGTTGTAGTGCTTTTATTTAATTTGTATAGCAATTGAAAAGATGAGGTCAAGATATTAGACAAAATTGATAAGGACTATTCTTTAGATGGATTTGAAGCAGAAAATTATACAGGAATATACTTCAATAAATTTAATATTTATTATATTGGATAGTAGCAGTCTAGACCAATATGTTTCTTGTAGACTTGATTTTTGTGAAGATGGCTACTTGTTAGTTTACTTCCCTTTGTCGATCAGCAAAATACAAGAAAAATGGTTCCATCCAACTCGGCTTTTTCGCATCCAGATTGTTATCTATTTCAGCAACCTGACTTGTTGATGGAGAAGACTTAATAACGAAGCTAAATGATCTAACTTTTAGATAGATTGGGATATCTATTAATAGCGCAAAAAAATATAACAGAAATTTTGAATCCACCCTTAGTAGGACGTACTCTATGACACTGCCTCGATGCAAAAGAATTACCCCAAACATTATTGGAAGTATGTCTAATGCAATAAAATTCTAGCTTACGATGGAACTAGAAAATATTTAGCGAAATTATAATAATTCACTAATAGCCTGGACAGACTGAGGATTAGTTAAACTAGTTTAGCAAAATTCGACCAAGTAATCTAGGAAATACATTTCAAATAAGTTCGCCACACTATGAAAATTTTGAAAAGCCACTAGGAAATTCGTTTTTCCCTAGAGTACTTGACCGAATTTTGCTAAACCAGTTTAACTAATCCTCAGTCTGTCCACGCTATAAGTCATTCTGTTTTATACTTTACATCTATTCTCAACATATTTTCGAGATATTTTTAAACAGGAAAAAGTCAGTACGTTTCTTTAGCTTCTGCAAACAACTAATTAAGCAAATCGCAGTTCCCAACCACTACTGCTATTCGAAAAAGTTCTAAAACCTTCAACAGATTCAGCTCCATCGAACAAACGTGGTCATGAGTCTGGCGAAAAGTAAGTCACTCTACATGCCACGGGTTTCACGAAAAAACAAGCAAAGTTGACTGTATGAAAGTCATTGAAAAAATACAGGAGAACCATGGTTTAGAATACCGTGCATATGTATAGGCATACAAAAGTCTGAAAATAGGCACTCTTCATGAGAGAAGCACATTCATACATCTCATGTGACGAGATACACGCAACCTTCAATACCCACATCATGCTTGAATACCATTTAGTTGTTTTCTGTTTTTTATTTAAACAAAAATAAAAAAATTGGTACGCCTTTTGAAAAATTAATAATTTTACAAATCAAACGTCGTAAAAACTGCACTTTCTCAACTTCAGATACATACGTAATCTACATCTCAGTTCCACTATTTCAAATACTAGTGGACAAGAAAATACCTATCGAAAAACTAAAAGGATGGAGCCCAACCGACTCAGTCAGTGACATAATTGCCAAAGGTTTGAATGAACATCGTTCAATTGTGACGTCCAAATGTCAAAACGAGCAATATGTATCGACTATGAAGAACAACGATCGGCAAAATACGGCAAATGCGAGAATTGTATTTCTCTAAAACTATCCAGTGGAAACCAATTAAGAATGATTATCTTCAGGATTCGTACTAAGCGAAATTTCTTCACAAACAAAGTTTCGAAAGATCCCCACTTCCACCAATTTGTAAGCACGACAGAAACCAGTTTTGCTGACAATGAGACAATAATTCTATTCCCAATTCCAACTATCACAGACCAAGAATTCGCTCATTTTACTGATATTAAAACATCGATAAAGTAATTCCCATCTCTAAGTCAACGTAACTCAACAACAAAGTTGAGCCCACTCGTCCCATATCACTTCTTAAACAAAGTCAGTTCCCTTCACCATCCATGTGTAATGAAACCCAAAAACATAATTATTAACTCCAAACAATTCGACGGTCAACGTTTTTCTCGGCATAGAAAAAGCTGTAAACACGGTTTGGCACAAAGGACTTATATATAAATTGATCAACCGAAGTATCACCTATCATTTTATCATCGTGATCTGCTCCTAAGTAACAGAAAGTTCTATGTTTGCTGAATAACCAACCATTCTTTCAACATAAAACCCAGTCAACCGAACGACTCTCAAACTACCACAAAAGAAGTTCAGAATACGCGAAGATTAATAAAATATTAAAGTTAATTCCGAGAAAACCGTAATCATTCACATTTTTGAAAATAGGTACCTCTAAAGCTTCTAAAGCCAATCAATTCTTCTTTAACGGAAATCTGGTAAAATTCAAACCCGAAGTAAAATATTCGGGAATTATTCTTGATCAAAAAAACTATCAACCTCACAAAAAATTAAAAAAAAGTACTTGCCGCTCGGCAGCAGCTCTTCCTAAGTCACAGCAGTTGTCCTTCCCTGAAGAACAACCTAAGACTGTTTAAGATATACATGCGGCCCATCCTAACAACCCATGCCATTCCTGCCTGGAGATAATCGACTTAGTCAAAACCCATTAGAAAGCCTTTCTCTGTTCAGGCAACAAATCTTAAGCTTTTGTTCGACGATTGATCTAAACGACTCCGTATAAACGCACTTACAATTCCAATTACTATCTAATCTATCTAATCTATCTAATCTATCTAATCTATCTAATCTATCTAATCTATCTAATCTATCTAATCTATCTAATCTATCTAATCTATCTAATCTATCTAATCTATCTAATCTATCTAATCTATCTAATCTATCTAATCTATCTAATCTATCTAATCTATCTAATCTATCTAATCTATCTAATCTATCTAATCTATCTAATCTATCTAATCTATCTAATCTATCTAATCTATCTAATCTATCTAATCTATCTAATCTATCTAATCTATCTAACCTATCTAATCTATCTAATCTATCTAATCTATCTAATCTATCTAATCTATCTAATCTATCTAATCTACCTAATCTATCTAATCTATCTAATCTATCAAATCTATCTAATCTATCTAATCTATTTAATCTATTTAATCTATCTAATCTATCTAATCTATCTAATCTATCTAATGTAATATTTTAATACGAGCGATTATAGTATTTATGATTGAATGTTTGTATCATGGGTTTCGAAAACGACTTGAACGAGGTTTATGCCAATTTATAAATTGCTGATAGAAATTTTCCGAGTACCAGTATACGATTATGTTGGGACCTAATTTGTGCGGTCTCGAGTAGCGTCTGGGTTCCTTTTTATAACTTTTATAGCTAGAACGATTATAAAAATTGGTGAGGTGGATTTTTAGAGTGTTAGAAAGTGCTTATGTGAATTCGAAAACAAAAAAATGTCGGATTTATCAGTGAGGCTTAACTATTTTTTGGAAACTTTTATTTATTAAACAAAATGGTGAAGCGAGTTAAAAAAAGTAATTGAAGTGACTTTTGAATTCCGCAAAATCTGTTTAGGAGTCCTGGCGTATTGTTGGACCATGTTGTGTAGTGTTACACCATGATGCTTGATATTGCATCTTGCTGCTCGGTGTAGCATAATGTTGCACCATGTGATACCATTTTCGTGCGCACAATGTTGCATCATGATGCAACAGATTTCGTCATGTATTTCGCATTAGTTAGAAGTCCGACTGAATATTGTATTATGTTGCGTTGATTGTCATTAATTTGTGTGTCCAAATGGGGAATGATGGTTGAAAATAAGTGGAAAAATTATTTTTGGAGGAAGTTCTGAACTAATTCCAACCATAATGGAACTGATCTATTTGATAATCGATGAATATAAAATCTGGCATAGTGAATGGAAATTGAATTTTGAAATGATTTTTTTGTGAAGTTCTGAAACTATTTTGAAAATACGCCAGCATGGATGATGTGAACCACCATGAAATTGTTTGTTTGTGTCAAAGGTTTCTTAGGCAAGACTATTTACTTTTTTATTTAGGTGAATCCGGAATTACAAAATAATTTCCGGATGTGCTTCTGCAAAATAACGAATCAATATAGAACAACCCCACGCTTAACGCGTAAAAAAGGCAATTTGACTGAAACTCAGCCATCTCTAAACAGATCGGGATAAAATTCGGTTTGTATGATACCAACTGGAAAATGAACATCAGATTAATGTGATTCTCGGAAATCCTGATTGGATCCCGGTTTGTATTATTTAAATGGATTACAAATATCTTCTCGAATGTGGCCAATTTTAATAGAACTGAACCATTCCTCAATAAATTGGAATCTCAGTTCATATGATAAAAGTTCGTTAGTATATCCAAATTTATCGGTACACGAGTGACTGTACATAATATAGAACGAAATAAAAAGCTAATAAGAATAAGAATTTTAGTTAAGGAAAATGTATAAGTCAGTATTAAGGACGAATAAAATGTGAGTTTTCAAGTTGTATTACGGTTTTTATTCCCATTGTGTGTTTCTTGTACTTACGAGTACATTTAACAATTATTTAAATTTAGGTAACATCCAATCCAAATTATGATAAATAAAATAAAAAGACACAAATGGTAAATAGCAACCGAAGAAATAAACATGAATTTCCAATTTTCGCGTGAGAGTTTATTTAACGTCGTGTGTAGATTATATATCTCGTACGTACTTGTATGCGATTTATTTATTTATTTATTTTTTGTGTTGCTCATTTTCATTTTGTCATATATTCCAGTCGAACCGTTTTCCCAAGAAAAGTGAAATTTCCGTTTTCGTTTCTTTGTTGTGTGCTGTTAAATACATATTTTTCTACTTTACAATGACAATAGATAGCGTAAAAAGACAGGAAAAGCAATGAAAAATAAAAATTAAGGCAAAAAATTTATTTTGATGATTTTGACATAAATTTTATTATCAATATTTGATTTTTATGTGAACGACATAAATATTTTTGTCATGATCCGTCACACAAAAAATGTTGTTTGCTTCACTTAAACAATTCTGAAGGTTTGTTGATTTGTTGATACACAAATTAGAAATGGTATATTATTACTCGAATATCAACCAACCATAAAAGTGTAATTACAATTTATAGTAATTGTTGATTTATCAACATTGTTTAGTTTAGAGCCTTTAGAAACATTTACATGCCACATTCTAGTTAATTGCACGCACGCTATCACTAGATACTTACATCCCAAAATATGGAGAGGTGTACACGAGTATGTTGTGGCCGAGACCCGACTTTCTTTTACCATGAATGTACATAAATCGTGAACATATCAAGTGATTGCTAGGTTTATAAAACTTAACGAGAATAATGCAATCCAAAGTTATTAATTTCCAGTAATTGATAATATTTGGAACTGTGGGCTCTGCTTGATCGCACTGTTTAATTGTTTAACAAAAATGAATCTAAGTTTAATCTACGAGTACATTGATTTTGGTCACTCTTAATTTAATAAATTGATTTTATAGGTAATCGTCCAACTTATGAACTTATTGATTCCTCGTTCTGAGGTCTAATGAATACTGACATTTTATTTTTCATTTTGGTATTTTTGTTCGTTATTATTTTTTTCATGACACGCTGCTTGTATTGCATAATTAAATGACTCGGGTTGGAAATGGTTCGAATATTTACTACGTTTAAATCTTTGCTCGTTTTAAATATCTGCTCTACCCGGTCTCGACATGAGTTGTTCATTGATCGATCGGTATAGGAATAATGTTGGGTTGTGATGATTCTGATAACGGAGTCGCGGAGTACTTCGATGACACATGTTTTGAGTTGATTTATCGATACCGTTGATTGAACGCCTTTGACCATGAGGTGAAATATTTTTCGTTTCGTCTAGTGACCGGAAAAGTCCCTCGTACGGAGGTTGTAGTGCACGTCGAATAAATAGCATCTGTTCTAACGAAAACAAATCCGCAGGTTTATAAATTTGTAATTCAATTTAAAAATTTAATTCAGATTGACAAATATGCTTACTTGGTATTATGAAATCTTCGGGTAGTCGTAAATTCTGTCCATACATACACAAGGTCGATGATGTACTTCAAAAATCATCGCTAAATGATGTTCTTTGTTAATTTGGTTCATCTATAAGTTGAAATACAAGTGGCTTGGAAAATTCATCAAAAAGAGCTGACTCAAACTGTGCGCCTCTATATCGGTCATGACGCTGGAACGTAAGCCGAACCGAGTTATCTAAATTTTAATTAAAGCATCGGCAATTGTTTCTGTCTTAATGTTCGGAATTAGTATTGATTCAGGCCAGAGCATGCTAGTCTTTTCTTATGCGTTTAGCATGCTTTATCACTTTACATTTTTGACCAGATATGCAATTCTTTGCCCAAGAACGTATTTCTTGGTTCACTCACGGCCAAATATTTTTTTTTCAATTTGTTTTGCGGTTGTTTTAATGCCAGATGGTAAATGATGTAATATTTCGAGATTCGAAAATTTGTTAACAGAATGATTTTGGTATGAACCCGCATACCCGAATTTTTGAAAAGTCAAAATTTAGCGCTGCGAGTTCTAAATCATGCATTTGTGCTTCGGCTATTGAAACGTAATCAATTGGGTTCCCAATTTCGACTTGTTAGACTTGAGCAATGTTAAAGCCTCCGAAAATGTTTTGAATATCGGATGTAAATTGTGTGGGATGTAGATTTTATCTAAATGTCGGCGTTATCTTGACGAAGCCTTGTCAAAGTTTCACGTATTGTAATGGGTTTCAACGTCTTTTAATTTTTGCAAATGAAAAAACAGAGCTTGTTAACCTTTTTCCGTTAGATGTAGTAATACAGCTCCTAACACTGTGTTTGATGAGTCGACATAGATTGCAATTTAGCATTTGGGATCAGATACTCTAGTTGTGTGCAATGCATTAATTTAGTGTGTTCAATGTGTTCGAAGAAATCAAATCGAAGAAATCCATCAATGGTTGCTGGCCGTGAGTAATTTAGACTGATTTCAATTCTCTGTTTGTCCGGCGACAAGCCATTTGTGGAGATTTGGAACCAAGTATTAATATCTTATCTTTTGCAAAATCGCAAGTGTAAAGATTTATTACTAGACCTGCATGTCGTTGGACTAAATGATACAATTGTTAAAAGGTCGAACAAAACAAGACAATGAGTCAATTAATCCTTGGAATGTTTGAGCCGCGATTCGTAACTCGAACGTCATTCGGGGAAACTCAAAAAACGAAACGGTGTAACTATTGCTGTTTTCACAATATCTTGCTGTTCGACTGGAACTTGGTGATAAGCCCGAACTAAATCGATTTTTGAAAACTTGATACTTGATTCGAGTTGGTGTGTAAAATGGCATAACGGTCGGGCTTTATTATTCCATTTAATGTTCGATAGTCGCCACATAATCGCCAGCTACTGTCTTTCTTTAACTTCATGTGAAGTGGACGGACCCAATCACTTTTTGATGGCCTGCAATCTTCTTGTGCTAACCAAGTTTCGATCTCTGACTTGGCCATAGACATTTTACCTGTATTAGAGGTTGCCTCGACGCAAGAGTAATTTTGTGTTTTACAGTGTTTATATTTGAGGATTCATGCGAAGCCACTTTGAACTCATGTAATAGCTCCGTAATGCTGGTGGGCGTACGAATGGAATATAATTGTTGTTATAGCATATGACTACATTAATATTGATTTTCACTTTGTACTCAGATTGGTATTTGTACCGAGGTGTTTTTATGCTTGACGTCGACTACTAAACCAACATGTGATAAGAAGTCGGTAACTAATATGCATCGATCGACCTTTGCGATTGAAAAGTTTCAACCAAATCCTCAGCTTTGGTGTCAACTAAAAACTGAAGTTTATTTTACGGACCCGTTACGACAAAGCGGCTGTTATTATTTGGGCCCCCACCGCTTGCCAAATAAAGTGCGGTGCCTAATGATTTTCCGATTTCGTAATTATCGAGTTGACATCATCAAAACTGCGCGGTTTTAAACATTTTTGTGCTTGAGATCCGTGTTTGTAATGATACCAGCACATCGGATGCTTGGTTACTTGATTCTTCGAACGAGGTTGGCTGTGGTATCGAACCTTTAGTCAGTGACCGACTACGGAATGATTTTGAACTACCTGCAACGAACTAACTAAAGGGATCTTCGTTTCGTAAATCATTTTACTGTGTATTGTTATTAATTTTTGCTGGTGCAAAAACGAGGATCACAAGGACTTCGAGTACGACCAGTTTGGCATGACAATATGTTGTCATGTCGTTCATATCCTATATAGAAGGAAAGGTTAAAGCTGGTCCGGCATCAGAAACCACTAGAGATCACCATTGGACTCCTTCTCCTTATAGAATCCTTCATCACTGAAGAATGCGGGCAAAAACTAGGGCCCCGGTAAATGCTAATTATTTCTGTATGTCCAACTCAAAAACACAATCCGCAATTTGACGAGCCACAAAGTACAGCATCTTGTTTTAACGTATTGCTTGACATTCATGCTACATTACGGCCCTTTTGGAAAGTTGAGTGAATACCAGAAAAATTGTCTTTATTCTAAGCCTAACTGAGTTGTAAACTCCAGTTTAAATGAAGGAACATTCTCTGAGCGATGGAAAAAGCAGAGGTTGATTTTACTTCCCAATGGAAAACCGCCAGGAGAACCATCTTCATACCGACCTATCTGTATGCTAGACAACACATCAAGCAAGATGTTTGTACGTACCATCCGCAACATAGTCGAGGAAGCCCTTGAAAGAACTGGAAACATTGCGCATGGTTTTAGAATAGCCTATTTAACGATCGACGCGCTATCATTACTCTAAATACTGCGGTATCGTTACCCTAGACATGAAAAATGGGTTCAACTCTGCTAGGTGAAGTTGCATCACCAAGAAATTGGGTTAAGTCGGGTTCCATTAGCAGAAGCAGTACTAATCATCAGCAGAAAAGAGATAAAAATGATTTACATTCATGTGAACAACTCGGATATTGTCTCGTGGTCTAAACAAAATAACCGGCGATTTGGAATCCCGATTTGGACAGACTCACTGAAAGTTAAGCCTTATCGTCGAATCGTGAATTCAGTAAATTGACGGTGTGGTACGAGTTACCTGTGGGTTTCGAACTATAGTAGATGGTACCATCCAACAATGGAGCTCATCGGAAAAAAATAAGAGGGACCCGCTAATACCTTTAATAGATATGTAATTTAACCGGCAACATGGTGAATTCGATTTTTATTTAATGCAGATGTTGACGAGACACCAATGTTTCCGTGCATATCTGCACAGATTCGGTCACGACAAGAAGCAAGACAATCACTCTCAAATATATTTTGGAGGCCGACACAGGAAAATGATAGGCATGCTAGACTCTAGTTGCTGCTGATCTTTCGTTTGTAGTTCCACATCAGAAATTATGATGGGGTTACAAACCAGCTGAATCTCCAGAAGTAATACCTAACGGTGGCTTCAGAGGATTGATGGTCGATATGACAAAAAAAATTACACACACTTTAAACCTTTTGAAACCCATACTTTTTCGAGCTTTCTATGATATAGTCAATAGTAAATCTGCAAAATGTTGCTATATTTTACTTTACTACGTAAAAGAAATTGTTTGCGGTCGAGCGTAGTCATATGTTTTTGAAAAATAGATAATTGTTACATTTGTTTAACAATGATAACCTTACATTGTTATAGTGTGTACCTGCTTATTAAATTGACGTGCTTTGATGAAGCTTTTTGATTATAAATTTTAAATTTGATTCTATTAAACCGTTGTTTTACATTTGTTGATTTGTTTATTTTCATGCAATAATATAATTTAGAAAAATGTTTTACATATTTAATTTAACTATATAGATAAGGAATAGTGCAACGGTAGAACTGTAATCGACTCTTACAAAGTCAGTAATTAATCCTTAGTACTTATACTCGCCCACGTATATTAGTTAAAACAACCAATTTAATTTAGAAGTCAGATTAATATCGCCCAATTAACAAAAGAAATGAAAACTAAATAAATATTTAGTTTTATTTCCCAACTTGGCAATACTACACGCAATCTATATTTTGAATGGAAAGAAAAAGGAAATTACCATTTATTCTTTAAGGTAAAAAAAATCAAATTAAAAATATTGGGGTTTCCAAAATAAACGAGAAACTTAATATTCGAAACAGGAAAATATTATTTAGCTATCAAACTTTATGATCGTTTTTGACGGAAGCTATTGTAATGGATCTGCGTTGAAATTTCCATTTAAGCTTTATAATTAAACCTTACGTTTAAGTAAAAATGTAAATATGTTTATAATTAATAATCGGGTGTTATACCTATATCACACGGTAGTTGAAAGATTGATATTTAGAATGATTAAAATTAATTTAAGAATGCTTTAGAATTTTAGTTTAGAGTAATTAAGCAACCAAAAATCGCAGCCCACCATAGATAAAATGATGTCATATTAATATGGAAGGACAAGGAGCAGGCTCGCACCTGATCAACTGAATTTTGCAAAAACCAAAAGTTGGGTTTAATCGGTCATTATTTGATCAGGTACCAGTATAATTGGTCAGCGAAGGCACATTTTTTAAATCGTGATAAAAAATTGCAACGGCCTCAAAAAAATGTAGAACTTCAAGTAAAGAAAACCAAACCTAAGACAAAATAATTTGTTAGGCCTGTAAATATATTAATTAAAACAGCCAACAAGTATTAAATAATAGTGGTGTGCCTGCGTGGCCTTGATAAAATTTCACACAGAAGGTTTTTCTTATAAATAGAAGATGCGCCGCACACATTAAATTTGCAACTATCTATCATGCGTTTATTTCCATTTTTTATACCAAATTAAAGTATTTATTAGAATATATCGAAACTGTAATTTGACCTAACAATAGTGTAGAACGATTTCCAAAAGAATTGACATCCAATATTGCAATTACTCCCAGAATCCAAATCCAAATTAGACTTTCAAGTAGTCGCAGCTAATCGTCCTTTATCCAGTGAACGTTTAATAACACTACCAGTAGTAACACACTTTGAAACTGATCTTTCAAGTTCAAGAGTTTATTGCAAAGAGAAAAAATTATTTTATATTTTTACAGTTCTTGACATGCTTATACTATAAAAACTAAATTATTATTTATAAATGTTTATAAAAATGTATAGATAATTTGTTCAATATCCGGCACCGAAGGGAAATTTCTATTGAAACTGTAGCTATTTATTCACTGATGTCGCTATACCATAAAAAAGAAAAAAGAAATTCACCATAAAACAAACATTTAACGACCTGAAATATATCAATTAACATTTATTTTGGCATGACGTTATAAAAAATAAATCATCTTGCTGCGTTTTAAATTTTTATTGTAAGATTAAATTTCTAATGGTTTAAGGGTTGTACAAAACAAAGAAAATTACCGGCTCCCGATAAATAGGTAGAGCAAGATATTTTTTAAATTCAAAATTTTAATTTAAAAATCTTAGTTTAGAATTAAATAAATTAATTATATGCAAAAATAGCGCGCTAAATATAAGTTTTGACATAGAAAATTGCGTGCTCCGAATACAGCTATCGGGCGCTAATAAAAACACGGCAAATAGGAATATCAAACGCACTCTCTATATGGAACACTAAATGGTAAGTTGGTTTTTATTATGAATCCTCAACATTTATAAAAATAAAACATTTTTTTTTGTTAATTTAAAATACTCGGATCGAATATATTTTATGGCAACATTTTCATTTTTATAGTGGTTTTTTCAACTGGGCCTGGCGTTACGTGAAACTGGGCATGGATAAATTACTGAAATTGAAAGCTGTGTAGATATGGATTTGATTCCCTTATATATTTCCTTTACGTGGCTCATTTCTTTCGCAATATCAAATGCTGTTTGAATTAAATGAGGATCATAAGCTTTGGCCATTGGCATAGATTAATAGCAAATAATAGCAAATAATTACTCATTCTATTAACCGCCGATAGTGAGTGAATCTCTTACGTAGTAGTCCACGGGTGCATAAATGTGCCAATCCAGGACTCCATCCAAAGGTTTTGATAAAGATAATGATAGGATTCGCTTAGTCATCGTTTGGTCAGAATTGGTCTCTAGTCTGCGTTAAATAAATATAGAAAATTAAGAAAGTCCCGGGTAGCACCGGTTTGGCCACAAATGGGCAATTTGTTATTGTAACCCAACTACACAACTAAATCAAAGTTATATTAATTCAATAAAATCAGATTCATCGTTTATTTGGGAATTTCATTTTGCAGAATCAACAATAAATTCACCATGATAATAATATATGTTTTTAAAAGAATTGCATCAATTCATCAAAAAATCAATTAAATTTTTTGGCTGTTCATAACTTGGTAACAAATAAATGGAAAACGTCATTTGAGTAATATGCGGGAACGAACAAGGAGAAATATTTGACACTTGTTAATCCTTTAGTACATGTTAGACCGTCGACCGACGGTAATGGGTCGAAAAACAAAATGCAGCAGAATTAAATGAAAAAAATAAATCAAAATACGTAATATCAATGCCTATGTATGTATACGGCCATATCACAATAGAAATGATATGGAAATTATTTTTGGTTAAGATTTTTTTTGACTGTTTATTTATATCTCGTAAACTGTTCATTCTCCTGAGCGGGGAATATGTTTATTTACCTTTAATTTTGATAAATTGTTTTTCATTTTTAAAATTGGTTTTCATTCAAAATTTTACCATTTTTCACTATGAGGCCTTTAACTTTAAGAAGGTGGAGTACTATTTTTTCTCTTCGTATGCTGATCTTGTTTCTGTGGCTACTCGATGCACTTGCTCAATGGTTTCGTGCTCAGCTCTAAAACCAAATTAATGATTAAGGATGATATTTAGTATTTGAGATAATCTTTCAGTATTTGAGACTTTTGAGATAATTAGTAGTAGGCTTATTGGCCTATATGACGAGACTTTGGCAGGCCCCTTGCCAGGCTTCGGAACCATATCCCTTATTTTAGGAATATATCCCATATTTTGAATTTGATGTGCAATAATAAACTTTCCTGTGGTTGCTACAATTTCTGTTTGAACCACCGATAATCCAAGGTTTGGAGTGAATACACTTTCAAGGTGACCAACGAAGGATTTAGCTTCTTACTCGTAACTTCTAACCCATTCTCCGTTAGAACGACGAATTGGCGGGCTTGGTTGCTGGTGCCGCTTAAGGTGTTTAGTGGCCTTCCATAATGAACAGTTTTTGTCCGGATGGGAAGATAATTTCTTAAGCAGTTTTGCATATAATCGATCTTGTTTATAGTAGGTTTAGCAGTTGTATTTCCGCTTAAGCGGCACTGGTTAATATTTTAGTTAATGGTTAACATTTTTACTATTTCAGCGGATATTATGGTGTGCCTTGTATGTTTCCCCTTTGTAACCTAGTAGATCATTAAAGTTTTACATCGGAATGTTTATATCGTTAACCGTCTGCAGCGTAGACGTAAATTCGATATGCGAACTGTTGTATATCTTGAATTTCAATTAGTAAGTGAAGGTGTTCGTTAGATAGTTGTTTGTAGAACATGGCTTTTGTTCAGCCCAATAATGTAGAAAGACCGGAGGAACTTCAGAAGAATTATTTTAAAAATGGATAAGCATGGATTATTTTTCGGTTTATTTTACCTGAAATAATCAAGGGCGTTAGGAATTTTTCGACGATCAGTAGGCCAATAAGTTGGATGTAGGCACGATGCGACATCGTAGTGGTTTTCTAGAATAACATTCATTAATTGACGTCCCCTTGGAGTAGTCGTTCTTGAACCACGGTAGGTATATTTGGCATTAGAGTCACCGGCGACCATAAAACATTGATCCAGATAGAGTTGCAATAAACTTTTTGTAGATATCTGCCGAAACGTTATTTTTTGTATGGCAATATATTGAAACAATGACTAAACTTTCTTTATCGAGGTCAACACATTCAGAGACTGCTTGAATTTCCTCAGTGCTACATTCATTTAGAACATAATGGCAAATCCGCATTTTTATAATCATAGCGGTTCCTCTTCGATTTCTGCCCAAGGGATGTTTCGTGTCATACGGTTACTTGGTAACCATTTATTCTAAAATTGTGTTTATCGGTTAAATGGGTTTCAGAAACTAGCATAAGATCAATTTCGTATTTTGCTAGGAAATGTTCTAATTCGAATTTATGTTGGCTTATACCGTTTGCGTTCCAGTGGCATATCTTCAGATAATTTGTTGGAGATATTCTAGTTTCTGGATGGTAATGGTTTAATTTTGTAGCATTGCTTATCGCATATTTTGCATTACTGTCATTATCATCAGTTGCATGCAGCTATTCAGAGTAGGTTCAGCCTTTCAGGGTTCATCGAAGAACGCTTGCATATAGTGGTTTGCTGGTTGTTGTTTTTGGTGAACGGGATTCATTTGGCGTATGTGAATGTATATTATTCTACTCATCTGGGATGTGACAATTGAATAATATTTCTGTAGACTGGGCATCCCGGTAGTTTGCATTGTGGTTTCCACCGCAATTGTTGCAATTTCTGTTTTGTTGATTAGGTCTTTGGTTTTGGGCAACTTTTGGTTTGGTGTAGTTTACCACATACAACACACACTGATACCAACTGGCAATAAGTCCTTGAGTGTCCATATTCTTGGCAGTTTAAACACCGTATTGGTCCGGATCTTTTCTTTGGTTCTTCAACTTTTATGCGTCTGTGTATGACATATTTTAGTTTATACAGGATGTCTGGGTTTGGGATGCTAATCCGTTAAGGAGTCCTTTGTTAATTCTGTGAAAAAATTCTTATGGAAGGGGGGGTCAATTTTTGATATCCATTGAGATTCAGTTGAAGTTACAAAATATTTAATTTGAATTGTAAAATTGTCATAACTTAGAATGTCAAAATTTGAATTTGATTTAAAATATTTTGAATTTCATTTATACATAAGTGATAGTTGGAAAAATGGTTTGTCAACTATAGTGAATTTGGGCTGCAAAAGCTATAAAGGGCATCTAGTGTTTCAGGTCTGGCCTAACTTAGCCCGGTTTTATAATATCTTTCATCGAAATTCGTGATTTCCAACATTTCCAACAACCCTGTATTACAAAAACACTTAGCTTCATATATTGTGACGACATTTATTTATTTCTTGTCATATATGTATGCACCATAAAATGAAGAAGCTTAATTATAATAAAGCCATATAAGAGAATCTGTGGTGATAACAAAGTTGAATTTAAAATATTTTTTATTTAATTTTTATTGTTAAACTGTTACAAAAGTTTTTTATTGTTCTAAATTCATCAGTTAATAGTGACTAAATCATGTATAATTGTTACAGAACGTCAAAAAATCTTAACGTTGTAACAAGATATTCTTACCAAAATTTCTGATGTGGAACAGCAAATAACTTTACAATTACTGCCTATTGCGGAAATTTCAGATATAAGGTTCACGGAAGATATTTTATTATTTTGAAGGTTTTATTAGACGAAATCTTGAAGGGCCAGATTTGCATTCAAAAATTAGCAGGTATGGATAATCCGAAAATATTAACGTAATCTGGGGTCAGTTGAACGAGATTTGCTGAAGAAACCGATTATAATCGATTAATGTAATATCGCTCGTTGTGCTTTAATATTGAATACGTAACCAGCTCTAATGACAAAATTGACGAGAATACGTAAAATATCCTAAAATTATTCTGTCTTATGGCTATCTAGCAAAGAAATCAGCTCAAAAAACGGTGCCGAAACCCTGAGTGTAACCTTGGATATGAAAGCAAAGAGGAACACCTGCAATGATCTTCTGAATTCCATTTTATGAAATAAGACAACTACATCTAAGGATGTTCCTAATTCACTCTCTCTTTGTCAGGAACTTTGCATGATAAAGCGCACAGAATTACCAAGGCAATACTCCATCGATACCAGATACATTCTCAGCTGATGTCGACACTAACTATAATAGCATCCAAAAAGATAACAACTCATAATTTTACTACCCCCAATAGAGTGATCCGTATTACGATTCGATGGTCATGTACTTTCGTTTAATTAATAAGCCTCGAGGCCTTATTTAATTTACTAATGTTCCAAGTGTCGTATCATGGTCCAGCATATTTGCGGGAGTTGGTAGATATGCGAAATCGCGGCTTCCCAATAACAAAAGTGGAAACAAATTGTTTATGGGGATGATAGAATATGCATGAGTCTCTAACGGCTTTGAAGCGAGAGAAGCGGCCTAAGAGTTTATAAAAGGTGTTCAAATTTGAGTTTTTTTTTAAATTTTAAATAACATACGAGTAAATTGTGTGAAATCTTCATTTATTTTTGTTGGGAATTAAAGTGTATTGGTTCCGGGTAATAATGAATGTCGAAAAGTGACCTCATCCGCTAGCTCGGCAAGCTGTCAATCTTTTACCAAAATGTTGAATAACTTTTTTGCATAATTCACGTGTTCTTCGAGAAATTATTCGATTATTAAACTTCCCTTTCAAAAGATCGATTGATTCCATTGCTTTGTGGCATGTGACTCCACAAAAAGTTTCTAATAATCTCTCGATAACGAGCTTCATTCACAGTAATTGAACCAATGGACCAATTATGCCCCCACACCAAAATGCACACCATACAGTAACTTTTTTTGGTTTCATTGTCTTTTCAAACAATTCTCTAGGATTTTCTTCATCCCAAATGCGGCAGTTTTGTTTGTTGACACAGTCGCCAATTTCAAAATGAGCTTCATCGGTGAAGATAATTTGCTTGAAAAATTCTCATTTTCTTCTTGTTTTTCTATGGCCCAATTAAAGAATTGCTGACGGCGAACAACCAACCACAACGAATTGTGGTTATTTGGCTTTAATTCTTTTGTTATCTGTATTTTGTAAGCCTTTACATGATGATCTTTGTGAAAAAAATTGAACAAAGTTGTTGGTTTGAGGTTTAATTGCTGTGAACGATGACGATTGATGTTTTTGGCTCTTCAGCAACACTTATGCTAACAGCCGTAATATTTGCATATTTTCATGATGATATATTCTGCTTCTCTAATCTTGAACTGAACCAGATTCTTCAAATTTATAAAGGATAAGTTTAATGGCATGGTTTGTCGGAGCGTTTTCTCACCCGTATTTTGAACGAAATTTTCTTCCAACTTCTGAATAATTTGCACCATATTTAAAATAAGTTTTAATAATGAAAATACGTTGTTCAATCGTATATTTTCCCATTCTAACTAACCCGAATGTTTAAACTTGGCATCTGTCAAATAACATATGATACTCTAGTACAAAAAAATTAAACGGCGGTTAAAAATACCTCAAATTTGAACACCCCACGTAGTCGTATTTTCGTTTCCTAATCCAGTTATTGATTATTACTACTTGTTGTTATGTTAATAGATAATTACAATTAATATTTAAAAATTACTTTTTAAAATATATAAATTTATTGAGTTTATTTTAAGTGCATGTCATTTTCAAATTGTATATACGTTTTCGAATGGATGGAATAATTAAATGTTATTGAATTATTGACTCTTCTTCGAAAAGCTTATTGATTTTGTAAGTGGTTTTCAATATTTTTTTTTTGTGTATGTACAGCTTTTGTTGTACACTTGGACGAGTTCATAATATAAATCATGTGCATTGCATATAGATACCTTCATATAAAAAAAAATACGAAACGTATCGTCCCTACCTTTATGTGGGTTAAATATTGATTATCATATCATAAAAATCTCAAGAGATTTCCTTTTCAAATTTTGTATTTGTGCATGGAATAAAATATTTAAAACGTAACTGAAATTATATTAAATTTTTTTGTAAATTAACAGTAGGACGTGCTTATCATTTCTGGGAAAATAATTTTACAAGTGAACCGCATCGTAATCAACTTTGCACAACACGACCAAAATCAAAACTAAATGCAAATTAATCATTCCGTTATCCAGTTTGTATTGCGTAATTAGATTTCAATTACGAAAAATGAATTTCAATTACGATGTAGGAAGCCATAGGGGCCAAAGGCTTTGGTAAAATTGTTTCAGAATTTAGATTCAATACTTTCGTCGTTCTTCTAATATCGCACAGGTATTACGCCGAGTAAAAGACAACTAAAGAATTAAATGATTCTCACGAAGCTCGCATATCAAAATTCTATACGAAATTTTGAAAAGAAATCATAAGCATCTTCCGGTAAGTCGATTTCCACGAAAATTAATGACATTTACGCTTAAAGAAATTAAAGAAAAATGACATGGAACAATTTTGTTGCCAATTTAATTTTGAATCAATTTGTTCTCAATCATTTTTAGTTTCTTCTGCGTAGTTAAATAAAGCATAGCAATCTTGAGAAATTTTGACCTGCAGATTTTTGCACGTTCCGCTCATACTAAATGATTGCTTCTCTACTTTTCAGACGGATTGACTGATCGTGGTAGAACTTTATCCCAGTGATTTTTGGCCAAAACCGGCCCACCGGAAGGAGCAGCTTCCATATACGAGCTAGAGCAAAACTATATCGTTTATCAGAAAAACGATTATGAACTAAAAGTTTTTAAATTAAATTTGCAACAATATACTCGTAGGTCCAGACTGTCTTCCAAAATTTAAGCAGAAATTATGATTTCTGACCAAAAAAACTGTTTTTCGCCTCAAACTCGGCCTCTGTACAGCCCAGACGGACTGTTTTATCGGGATAAAACTTCATACTTAAGCTTTTCTCATTTAATTTGGGGGTCGCAGTGTTTTTTGACCCAAATCGGTCCAACGAAAATGACAGCTTCGATTAAAAATATAAAAAGATTGTAAATTAAGCTTCAAGCAAAATTTGATAAGATCATTTTTTAAATTTTACCGGAAACGGCGAGTTTTGGAAAAAGAAAACTTTTTCTCCAAAATTTGGCATCTCTACAGACAAGCCGGATTAACTACTCAGAAGCCAACTTCTTATTTAACCTTATTCCATTTATTGGGAGACCCTTACGAAATTTGACGGAAATCTGTGTACCAGAAATGGCAGTTTCCACGGAAGCTTTTTCAATTTTTGCAATGATATTGGGAAGTTTAGAATTTACAAAAAACGACAAAGAATTAAAAGTTCTAAATAAACTAACTTTGGTCTCTAAGACCAAGTTATTGAAATCCTGATAAAAATATTGAAAAATGTCCCTGGTCCAAAACCACTTTTCTCGACGTTTTGAAGGTCCCTGTTGAAAACAACCTTTAGTATTTTCATATATTGACGTGGTATATCATTTCAAAGGTCTTGGAAAAAGCAATGCTTGATTAGCGGTTTAGTTCAGAAACTGTGTCGTATATCATTGAAAGGTCTTGAAGAATGTTGAAAATTTTTGAAGCACTTTAGTTGTTAAATCCATCGTTTTGGCGCTGATAGCTAACTATTAATTTATTATAGAATATATAAATGTGACATGTTAATGAAAAGCTCTTGACATCTCAAATTTAGCTGAGGCATAGTAGGACTCCAAATTACCGTTGTGGCAGTGATTACGGACACATTTTTTCTCATTCTAATATGATCATGTGGTATATCGTTTTTAATATTTTGGATGAAAGACATTTTTTGTATCAGAAATTTATTTCACATATTTATCGTTTTGGCGTTGGTGGCAAATTATTCCTTTCCCGTCATGAAGAATACCACAAAATAAAATGAAGGACGTTATACTCAAAACTACCAATGTGGCCCTGGACGCTGTTACATTTAGCTCATTCCAATAAAAGCATTTGACATATAAATCAGTCATGGTTGAAGGGTCTTGGAAAGCAAGAATTTTATTACCGGTGCTCTAGTTTAAAAATTCGTGGCTTTGGCGCTGGTGACTAATTAATCCTTTGCCATAGCACATAATTTTTCTTGAATCGTTTTGTGAAGAATTTTTTAAAAGAAATTTTCGATTTTTTTTCATTAAAAATATGGTATCTGATCCCATTAAAAGCAGGTCAGCAGAACAGCGTATACGCGTATTTGGCTAAGAGAGTAGTATTTGTCTCAGCAATAAATAATTTCACTCTGCGACAGCCGGTTGTGTCCAGCCATTGCTGACTTAATAGATGCAGGAAGAAATGTTTGATTGTGACTTTACCACTGTTAAATGATTATGGAATGACAGGCTACGGCCGTAAAACAACAAACCGTGAACCAACTTTTACCAAATAAACTGCAATCTCGTTGATCTCAATGTGTTAGTGAACTGACACCCACATGACTGTAACTTTACAAAGAATATTTACGAGATGTTATTCAAAGCTTTAAGCACCGCCTTGCAGTCAATCAAGCTCCATGAGTCAGAGATGTTATCTGAGCTTGAAAATCTGAACAAACAGTACTCAGGCTCCGTGACCCTGATCATTCATCCCTAAGATCTTGAGATATTCATAACTCTCCCAAATGATAAATAACTGAGAATGAATTAGAGAAATTGAACTCAGGCAGTAATCTTTCATTTGCCATATTTATTTTTGGAATTAACGAGCTATACTTATCGAGAATTTGCCGGTAACCTGCGAGTGGCCTTTATACATGCCAAGCCCCGTTGCATTTCAAGTGATAAGCAGCGGAGCAAGCTGTATCCAAAATAAAGGCGTATAGCCGAGAAACGAAAAGAATGGTTTTCATGGCAATGAGTGGAATAGATGACAAAGCACCAGTAATGCAATAGCCCTACTCGCAATATTCTGTAGACTATTAAGCATGACAGTCAAACACTTTAAATTTACATCCGGCCACCACACAACAGGTGCGTAAGTTTGTATGGGTAGAACTAGTGATCTGTAAATGAAGCACAAGAAGAAGTCGCTTCTTGTAGTTTACGTTCAAGATGAGAATTTCAAGATAATTAATTTAGACTCCAAAAGGACACCCAGATGAGGTCAGATATGATATTCAGATGCTTCCCTGAGATAGTTGTAATAAGGTCGTCGGAACATCCCAGGGCACAAAACCCGAACTGTTGCAAAGTGTGACCAAAATATCATCGACCACCAAGAGCCACAGCAGTGGAGAAAATTACACCACCCTGTAGACATTCTTTGGTAACCTTTACAGCAATTGATGTAGCAAGAGATGGGCTATCAAATGCTCTTTAGAAATTCTTTATTATTCAAGGTTCTTTCAATCCTAGTAACAAGCTCATGAAGTGCCGTGTAACAGGATCTGCCAACTCTGTAAATGCTGCATATTACTGAGGGGCGAGATAGTCCAAGAGTGGTCCCTAATGACTCATTCCATGATTTTTTCTAGCGATTTCAGAAAGTTCGCGGACAAAATTATAGGGCCAAATATCTTAGGTTCAGTGTAATTAGACTTGCCAGATTTTTGTATAAAAACGGTTCGACTCCTTCTCCACAGACTAGAGATGAAACCAAAGGACATGCAACCTTGGAAGAGAAGAACACTTGGCCTTTAATTATATGATAACCATGCAGTAATTTAGCGGGGAAAATCCCATCAGGACACCCGTTTTAAATGGTACAAAGAAGAACAAACTCCAATGCAGAACTTCGTGCGTGATTAGCCTTTGCGAAAAAGGCCAAGTAACATACAGAGAACCATACGTAAGCTCTTTGGGAAAAGAATTGGCATTGATTTTCGATGTTGTTTCATTATAAAACAGCGGTTAGTTAATTCTACATGACGGATTTCATCCTTGTTTTAGCCGGCAAGCTACAGAATTTTTAATTTTATTTATTGCAATGGATAGACATAGAATCCACATTACATTACAGGTGAAAGATGATACTAAACCTTAATTAATTCAAAGTGTTTTAAAGACACTTATAAAAATTCAAAGAATAACCCTGATTTGCTTGATGGTTGAAGTCGCTGTTTAAGACTGATTTCTTTATTAAGGCTAGTATCTGGGTTGACATTGTCGGATGAGGAATTAAAAACTACTCAAAACACTATCGGAATCTTAGTCAAAATGTGTGATAAGGAATATTAATGGCCATTTAGCAATTCTACAGCTATTTGAGATGCATAAAAAAAATCGAGGCGTTATTTTGATAAATCTCAGTGGCTTGAGGGTACCTTCGATTGACGAATATTTAAATAACTTTGTTCGATGCCATTGTTGTTCGATGCCGGTTCATTTGTTTGTGGTAAAAATGCAACTTTTTCACCAACAAAATTAGAAGCTTCACTCGAAAAATTGCAATTCCACCTAGAGGTTGAATTATCTTAAGAACGATTACGAAATAAGGCCGACCAACAACAAATGATTTTGAAAAATAGAGCAGATAAACGTCTTTTTAACTGACCCATCCACGTAGCCTGGGGCCTAATGGGGCCAAATTATGATTCTTATTTTAACGGATTACTCAGGTCGGATTACTCAAATCTTGCTTACCATAAGTGTTACAAGAAACAAATTTTTTATAGAAAATTTTTATTTAAAATTATTTTAAAAATATTAAATCTCACCAACTTGGCGACATGTTACGCTAACAATATATTGGCAATCAAATAAATTATATCGCTATCTATTAACTCCCTTATCCGTCGAGCTTGAATACCAGGCCCCAATCCGAATCCCAAATTGTATACGTAATTTCTCTATGAATCTCCAATTTGCCCTGGAACTGTTAAATGGTTATTAACACTTCTTACTATAGTATGTCTAATAGCAAATTAAATTCCTCCCTAATTAGCAAATAAGTTCATAATCTCTACATCCTTTCCCATATTGGGATGGGAACAGTGTGGTTAAAAACAGACTTCAAATTATACAGAATGATGATTGTCAGCAGATAGTAGATGAAAATCGGGCTTTGCCCGTGAGCTTGGGGTGGGGTAGAAGAATTTGTTCCTACCAACACAAAAAATCATGCCACGTGTGAAAATTTGTTCGTATTGTGCTAATATATAGTGTCTGCATAGTCAAGCTAAATTAAAGAAACAATAACCTGAAAATCCTACGGGAAATTAATAATTTTGAAACTACAGGTTTCGTTGTATAAATATACATATTTTCAATAATTCATGGGGCGAATACATTATATTGCTGAACGTTTCTTTGTTCAATCGAAATATTAAATTATCAAGTCAATAAAAATTAGGATAAAACAATAGGACTAATGATATGAATATTACGTTTATTCGTCTTTTATGCTACCCTGAAAATGAAAAAATCTTGAATTTCCTTATACGAGACACAAAAGTATGTCTCTTTATTAGAAAACACCTGCTTAAATATTCATGTCGGTTACACGCGTGTCTAAATAATAAACGAGTACTATAAAACTAAAGCAGATAGTTTGTAAAGAGTTGATGCCAAGAAAATATTTTTCCATTCAACATTTTCTTAGGTTTCTTTGAATTTCCATGAACTTTTCCAATCTATTGAAAAACTTTGTTATTCAAAAGATGAAAATCTACGCTCTTTTATTTTCTTCCTTACAGGTTTGTGTGAGTTACTGTAGTGTATCGTAGTTGGTCTAAAAAACTCAAAACTTATAGGTCAAATTGATCGTTATCACTCTACCGATAGCTTTATAAAGGCACCACGGAATGTACATACATAGGGGACCCGTACTTAAAATTTCGTTTTAAATTAAAAAAAAACATTAAATATTAACATTTTTCTAAATTAGTCACATATTTTATTCCTTTACCTGATGGTTAGCAGTAAAATTAAAAAAATATATTTAATCCTTATGAGAGCAAATTACTTTTGGTTACGAATTAAATTCGATTATGCCGTGTAGATTTATAATTGTATTAGTCCTCAAGATAATATACTCAGCATGTACATGGAACCCCTATTAAATGTACATGAAACGTAAAATCGATAGCAGCATCAGCTTATTTGTTCACCTGAGGGACATATATTCTTGGGTTAGTTTAATATTACCTTGTCAACTGAATTTAAAATATTTTCAGTTTTGAAAAATAAATTTAGCTTTTCCACCAAACACGTATACGTGTGAGTAAACATACGATAACAGATATTCCTATGATTTTCTAGGAGTCAGTAACTTAAAATTTACCAATTGAATGATTATCGTTTGTTTTTATTCGTTGTAATTTGTTTTGGGGATGAAACACCCCAATATGTTTCTACAAAACGAGGACATACCGCTATTAGTTCGATTTACGTAGAATCACTGGTCTACCCTATTTGGGATAAGGCTTTTTATAGAGATTTTGTCTAATGATGAGACACACTTAGACCGATCTGGTTATATTAGTAAGCAAAATTCCCGTCATTTACGAGTTATCAGTGGGTTAAGATCGTGATGAGCTGTAGAGTATTAAAAGCGATGAAGGTTGGAGTCAATGGTGAGGAACTTCTTTTCACACGTAATTGAACATATTGATGTAGACGACATCTGGTTTCAACAACACGAGTGAACTTGCCACACATCAGTTGCAACATTTCTCATTTTGGATATGTAAACTGGAACTAACAGTAAACTCCGATATTTTGTGAGGTTATACGCTAAGAGCCGTGTCTACGCCGGCAAACTCAAAACGTTGGCACCTAAAAACCAACATCCACCAAGTTTTAGTCGGAATTCATTTATGTTATCCAAACATCGCATTTTTGTGTGTGTCACGACAGAAATCCCACTTTGGAAATCCCACGATTTTTTTATTTTGTCGGGTAGTATTTGATTGTGCAATTTTGTGCGTCTAACCGTAAAATTTGTCCATAATGTATTTTGGGAGATAATGTGGTATTTCCGACGTGATTATCACACCAGAAACCCCATAAATTGGTTAGGATTTTTCCTAGAATGGCTCAATCTGCCTATTTAAAGGCGTTATATACAAAATCTGTTGAAATGGATCAACTATGTAAGAAAATGTCGAAGTTTTCTAGTCACATTGTTTAAACCAGATGTATATCAGCCTCCTCATAAGACCAGGATTCACTGGTGGACTCCATATCAGCCAGTACAAATAGTTAAGTGATTTCATTAATAAAAGGTGATTTCCAGAAATCATTCTTAAAATTTATTTAAAAATTTAACTTGTAAAAATAGGGTTGAATTAAGGGTTTTATATTACCAAATCTGGCTGATATGGAGTCATATACTTGTAGTTTAAACAATTTGTCTAGTAATTCATCCCGAATCATATACTTAGATAGTATGCATAACTAGATGCAGCTAGCTATAAGTACATGCAGCTATTAGTAGATTTAAAAAGTGGAACCAATCAGGCTTTTTGGTCTATGCCTAGATGTGGGTCCACAACACAACGAGTCCAGTTAGGCACTTTACTGGATGAATGTTGTCCTCCTTGCTGAGTACGAGGTCTTCTACCGTTATGTTTGGTTGTTCATCTGACCAATTTCTTCTATGTTGAAATTGATGCAAGTATACTCGCTATGCCCAAGTTGTGCATCCTCTCCACAAATCTTGTTTAATTTTTGTACCAGCTGCCATTGTGTTATTCCGTGAAGGTTTGTCTCTGGTATCGAGTGAATTTAGGCAAGCCTCTAATAGTGATGTGTCCGTCAATAGTTTTGCAAATGTTAGTATTCTTCTTCAATGGCCTTTATTAAGCATCTCAAAGGGAGCGAAGCCAGCGGAATAGAATGTCATGTTGTTTCATCTTTTGCCAATAATTCAGATTCGTGCAGTGGAACTTTTATAGGCTGCGATGAATGCTTCAGTCATTAATTAGATCACTATGAAATTGTACATTTCTATATGAAATGTCTCTTTGACATGATGAAAGGATGCTTCCCATGGTAGGTCCAACAGGTTGTGTTTTGAACCCGATCACCAACGTGCAATCGCACCATGTAGGGAAGTAGACGAGGATTGAATCTAACTTTATTTGCCACTCTTTTCTGGTTTATAAGATCGTATAGATTTCGTTTTAAAGTGATGCCTCTGTGCGATTTTGTTCAAGAGTTGGGTAGAATATTTTAATTTTTCTATGGTGGAGGCTTCTTGGTTGTATTAAAATTGGAGGGCCTCAGATATAAATGTTCAATGGTTTTGATTGATATCACTAAAGTAGCCTTACTGTTGTTTCAGCTCCGATTAATGTGGCGTTTCTTCTAATATCATTGGACCGTTCCTTCCTAAATTGTGCATGATTAATTGATTGGTGCCAATACCAATGCACAATCCGCGGGATTATCGGATGATTTAACATAAAACCATTGCGATGAAGCGGTTTATCGCGGATCGTATAAATAAAAATATGTAGGATCGAATTGTATATCGTGTTGAACCTGACCATACATAACTCTAGCCTTGGTAACATTAACTTGGTTACTATTTGTGTCACTCGTATTTTGACGTTAACAAACTTTCCTTATTTAAAGATCTGTCGTAGAAATATACCACCACTGCGTAAGCCACTTCTGAAGCATCACAAAATTCCTGCAATTCTCCCGGTAAAGCTGAATTGAACTTAATCCACCGTGGAATTTAGATCTTCATTAGGTTGCGAAAGAGACATAATATTGGCGGCATTTGTTTTCGATGTCTTTTGGCAGTTGTTGATCCCAGATGACGAAGTTGATCCACAGAGTTTGGATTAAGATTTTAGCTTATAGTAAGGTTGGGGATAGCCATCCTAATAGATCGAATACCTTGGAGGATTCAGAAGCGTTTCCTTTTTTGTCACAATATCATTGAGGTTCAACTCGAACTAAACCGTATCTGTGACAGGATTCCAAAGCAGTTCTAATGTTTTCACTGCATAGTCGATAAATACGATAGGCCCGAAAGCTCTCGAATCGACGACTTCGATGCGTTGAGGATTATTAGAAGCCCATTTTATCAGATTAAATCCTTCGGTTTTTAATGCGCTGATTAATTCGTTTGGCGGTCACATAGAGGTCACCCATTATTATATTGGGAGGAACATCGTCTTTTTATCGTTTGCTAGCTGCCGCAATGTTTTGATTACCAGATATGGTGCAGATGACATTCCGAAAGTTACAGTTGTTAAGCTGGTATGATTTTATAAATTTGTGTGGTGACGTCCTCCACAATATTTTCTGATATCGTTGGTCATCAGGATGTACTTTTATCTGCCTGTGCATTTGTTCTATATCCGCTGTGTATGTCACCTTGGAATTGACATCAGTCCCTCTTGCAATTTGGGATCCATGAGTTGAATTTGATTTAAGCTAGTACTATAGTTGTTTTGACGACTGTGTGATAATGAATGTAATATTCGTTCTGTTGATGTTCATTACTTTCAATTAGCCGAATTAAAAATTGACTGACCACTGACAAAGTTTGATCTAAGTGAATGAATCTAGCCAGGAATTCGTACCAAATAAAGTTTGTTGTAAATAATGGCCGTTGGTGTCTCGTCTATAATTCTGCAGATAATGTTCCTCGCACAGTTTTGCTTCTTCTGTCATAAACTTCTTGAGTTGTATTTCTTTCACTTCTCAGAAACGCTTAATTGGTTTTCAATGTCTTAAACTATTACCATTGTGTGGTTTATAGTTTAAAATGTTCCAAAATATAATCCATCGTAGCTCCGTTTGTTGGGCGATTGATTCGTCAGATTATTTGGGTAATTATCAGCACCCAATAAAATGCCAATTTTATTTCGTTTGTTGTAAATTGGTTCAGCCCACAATATATTAGTTAAAAAACCCTATCTTTGACTGTTGTAATATAGTTCAGGCAGTGGCCGAGTTATACTCCATCTCAATGGAAAAGTTCAATGAAAATCGTGCTCCTACACGGAAAATGACTAATTTTGGGGCAGTTGTGATCTCGCTATATCGTTTAAGTTACTAATCTCCTCATGTTTTTTCTTCGTGCGTTTTTTGATTTGCCTGCAGGCAACAACCGTCGATTGTACAGAACAATTTGTTAAAAATTCAGTTTGATTGTCGGTGAAGGACTAAATTTGTTGGACGAAAAATTTCAGTCGTAAATGGTATAATGGGTTTGCAAAATTAATAATTTTTTAGGTAATTTGACTTAAAAAACACCTTCAATTTTACATACGGATAAAGACAAACATGACGGAATAAAAACTTGTAAATGATGGTTATTCAATAGTCGCTTTAGGGTAAAATAACTGATGAGATACAGTTTACAGGCTCATCAGTTTTTTACAGACAACTGTGACGCCCCAAAGTCTTCCAAAACGTGGATATTCTGCAGTCAAATGACCAGTATTGTCTATAAAGTAACCACACGGTCCTCGGTTCAATTTTGGGTATTTTGCAGTTCAAAAAAACCATTTTGTTTTTCGGGCTGGATGCTTCTTCGGCGATAAATGAAACATGTGAGCCGGGATCAACATTCGTAGAAGAGAAGATTGCTGTTTTTCATTCCATATTTCGACTGTGGCCAATAGTGAACCGTTTGCATGCTCGGTTTGGTTGTTATTTTATATTCTTCCGATTTTTTAAATTTTGGAGCATCTGCAATTCCTGTGTTGAGCATCGTGCGTTGAGGATGAATAGGTATATGGATAGTGTTTGTCCTTAAAGCACATGTTACAAAGCTGATGTTGAGCAATGAATTTAGAACACTCTAGTCATGTTCCCGTTTGCAACACGTCCTTAATGTTAGTACGTGACGTATTTTGACTTTTACGGGTGATGGAGTTAGGCCAGCATTACGAATGCTGGTATATAATTTCGTTGCCTCTAAGGCCTGGAACCAGCGTTCAAGGAAATTTATAAATTATTCTAATATTGGCATTTCTCTAGGATCTGCAGTTGGCATCGCAAACAGCCTGAATGTTTCACTGCCTAGTTTTTCATGATAATTGGCATAATTATGTAATGATACCGTTGGGATGCCCAGCTGCATCTTATTTTCGTATTGATTTACTGAAAATTGCCATGCGACATTATAATTTTCACTTGTAGCCTCAATGTGACTTATGAACTGCCCGCAGTCTCAACGGAAACACGGAATTTCCATCCTTTTTAGTTTAACATCGGAATTTCTAAGTTTATGTTTATTCAGCACCTTAGAAATTCAAGATTTCACTTTTTCGAAGTTGTTGATTAATAGAGTAATAATCTTGGTGTAATAAGGTGTTTTGGCTTGTTCCTCTCGAGTAGCATTTACTAATAGTTTTCATGAAGCTGGTCAATTTATGTTACTCTGGTATCGAATTGGTGCAGCTTGTGTTGATGCTGTAATAATTGGTATGCATCGGCAATCAATTTATAGCACAAACGGATTATTACGTTTTGTGCCTTGAATTTTTGTGCTTGCTTCAACTTGTCTACCTTGCTTAGATCGAGAATGATTTTACTCTTAGATGCATTAAGATTACTTCTTGTTAGTGTTAGAATTGATGCCCACCTGCTCGGTGCTTATTCCAATATTGATGAGGTTTGTTATCAAGGAATTGGTTCTCTTTCATGCTTAAATCTGCGAATTGATCCACGGCTTCGCTCTCTTTGTTGTAATTGGTTTTACACTTTTGAATTTCCTTTAGACGATTACATTGCCATTTGTAGAGATCCGCAGCATTTATTTGAAGCCTTATTAGTTTACGACTAATTATCAATTAAGATCACCAGTGCTATTCAATATAGTCAGTGCAAATGAACAGCAGCGCAAAGCTTACCGTGAGTTAGGACTCGAATATTCTGTTATATCGATACTGTTGTTGGGACTTAGCTTACTGCTTCGATATACGTACAGGAGATCCGGCTCGAAGGACCAATGATAAATTTCCAATTATTACCCAAGTCGTAAATTAAATACTACTGTATATATTTAAACGATAATGACCTAAAATCTCAACTCACCGAAGCGAATCGAATCCTTTTAAAAACGATAATCAGTCATTAACACGCCTAGAAATTCATAAAACACCAAATAATAGCTGTGTTATCACTTCCGAGAAAAATGTATAGCAATCAAGAGATAAAAGGTAATTAACGAAAATTTTGATTTAACACGGCACCGGTGTTGAAACACACATGATTTGTTTTGATATGCCAAGTGGTGCATCTTGCCAACACACACGATGGTAACATTACATAGCATGTACATCAATATCTCAAGAAAGAGCTGATTCTGTAAACGTACGTAAAACATTCGAACAATTTGAAATGAGCGTTATGTTTTATGCCACACACATAACCTATCTTTCTAACGATGCATATTAATTTAATCGCTTAAGAAAATCAATCACTTTAATTGTTTGTTTACTCCCCAATTTGTTTTTCATTGGAACGATGGGTGTATTCGAGTTCAACGCAAAAATTATTGTTTTGAATTTTAATGATGATTTTTAATATTACGAGAAAATTAGAAAAAGATTTTCAGTAAATATTATTTTTGTCTAATTTTTTCTATTAAAAATTGTTTTGATTTTATCATAATTTTACATAAATGAATAATTAATTTCTAACCTAAATCGCAATAAAAGCAAAATTTTTATTTTGAAAGGATTGCAAGAAACAGAAAATAAAAAAGTTATTGCCAAGTGGGATTGTACATGCCTCCCCCACTAACGGCTAAATAAATATATACACACACACAAATAAAATTTCCAATTAATCTGGAACGTAATCAATTGGAAAATTTTTGTATTTTCTTAATTTATTGACTACAGCGTTTTAATAAATTAACAACAAATAAAATAAATTCAATAATATGCGACAGATTTATGCGAGAAATCGTTCAAATATTTGACGGAGTGGACCACAATTTATTGTTTTAGCAGAAGTCAATATTAATTTATTTATTAGGGTTTTGAAGATGATTATTTAATTTTAGTGATCAAAACACTTTAAATCAAAGGACTAGAAAAATCTTAAAATTAAATGTTTTAATTATTTTTTCTTTTAACAAATATTTTATGTTAAAGAAATAATTTTTACTTTCTTTTACGTAGTATGTGACGTGCGCGACTCAAATAAAACAAGCGGACACTTATTGTTATTACTAATTTTTTTTATTTAATTAATTTAACCAAAATTATTCATTCAAATTTTACAACATATCTTCTCTTTTTTTTCATTATTATTAAGCGGTTGGATGGTCCTTGGCTTCAAAGCATAAGCAGATAAAGGTCAACAGTTTTTTTTTCGAGATGAGTGCCGGCCTGCGCACACGAGTTCGACTAGTTATAGTTTGGTTTGCAGAGACTCTTGAACTGGATGTAATAATGGGAAGCCAACTAATTGAGGAGAAAGAGTGTTACATGTGGCAATATAGAGGAAAATCAAATGGCACTTACCTGGAAGCGACTCTTATCGCACTATTTAATTACAAAAAGCCGTCACACGGCCCCACTACTAATACGTGGCTGTATATATTTGCACAGTACAGCTCACAAAAGATAGCTCGTGGATTCATTGCACACTTAAAATTTAAATAGTCCGAATTTTATTTTTCGTGTTCAATGAGGATCCGCCGGTAACGACAGGCTTTTAAATCCTTTATTTCGACACTACAAAGTTATGATTTTCCTGTTCTTTTCCGTTCTTTTTCTCTAAACGCAGAATCTTGCCTTTATATAGGTTCTGGTGTCTATATCGAGCAATACAACGAGCCTCTCCCTCTTTGTCGAGCCATCTGTTGTCAAACATATTTACTGTCCGCCCGCCCATCAAGCATTCGTCAATCCAACAATCCAACTTTATTGAGCGTGTAGTATTAGCTTTATTTTCAAATTTTCTGAAAGCGCCTACGCACGATCTGATCAGGTGTTGCATCCACACGATTCAGCAAACTACCTGATATTCATTTATACTTTTGTTTGTGTTGAGTACAAATGATAAAATCTTGACATTTGTGATTTTTATTTTTTAATTGTTTTACGTGAATGTTGTACAGCGAAATACAGAATGGCTTCATTAGCAAAAATTAAAAATTGCCATAGCGCTTGTGGTGCATTTAAATATTGGTGAAACAAACGCAAACGCTAGTCTAACGGCCGATTCATAACTATGGATAAAAATCTCGGATTTTTCACCCCATCGTTTTAACCAATTTAATCTTAGTTGTGCCATAGTTGCATAGCATATGTCCATATGTGGATTAGGATCGCTTTGTATAGTAGAACCTTGCAGTCTAGAGAGAGTTTCGATTTTCTGCCAATCGATCAATACATTTTAGAAAATTTTAGTTTTAATTGATTGCGTTTTGTTTCAATGTGCTGTTTCCCTGTCAATCTTCTATCGAGAATCAATCTTCTATTTTGTGCAGATGTTCTTGTAATTCTCTCGCTGCTGTCTGAGGGTTTTTGTGTGAAAACAATATAGCTGTGTCTTCAGCAAAAGTTGAAGTTATTATTTTTTCACTTATTAGTAAGCCACCTGTGAATAACAAGCATAGCACAGGTCCCAATACACTACCTTGCGATACTCCTGCCTTTATCTCGGTTAAATCAGTAGTGACCGTATTTTGTTTCACCTGGAGCAAAGGAACACCCTTTGGATTAAGTAGTTTTCAAGAATTGCATAAAATTGTCTAGGCAGAAGAGTTTTAATTTTATAATTTAATCCTTCATGCCATACTTTGTTAAAAGCTTGAGCAATATCCAAGAAAACTGCCTAGCCCTATTTCTTTTCTTCTAAGGCAAGCTTAATTGTATTTACAATTTTGTGCATCTGTTCTATTGTGCCGTGCTGTTCTTGAAATCCAATTTGGTGATCTGGTTTAATGCGACCTTCAGACCTCGTTACTAGTTGAATAAAGTGTAGTATCATGAAAAGGTTTGACCTCGAGAGTTTCGAAGACGAACCACATATATGTATATACATCTCTCTCTGACACACCACGCTTGAGAAAGAAGATTTTATATGGGAATTCGTTGTTGTTTTCATTTGTTTCTGGTCTAAATATTTCATGTCTCTGTTGCATACCATTGCGCACGTGCGCCGAGATTTACCAGCATTGTTTTCGAGTTTTCACCAATTTTCATTCTGCTTTCGACGGTTTCAATTAATTCTCTTCAAATGATTTTTTCTGAAATTCATCAACGAAAAGTGATTGTAAAGAGGTGAGTACAGTTTGATGAGTTCCACATTGTAAACGGTTATTTAGTTTGTCAATGTGAGTGTATCGACAATCAATCCAATCGGTAATTTTGGACTGCGTGTTTGATTTTCCAGATGGATTCGTTCGTAATTTTATTTTCGATCGTGGTTTTCAAATGGTAAGTTGCCTTCAAAGATGTTCACTTTGTGAGGTTATCTGTGATAACCTGGTATTTGTGATTGTACACGCATCGATATTTGCTTCACTATGAAATTTTGAATTGTATGATTAATTTCCAGTGTTATTTCCAATGCCGCGAGCCATAAGATCCTCAAACACATTGACAACATTGACCAGTTTATTTTTGATTTACACTTGGGACGCTTCATCGAAGAAATTTCTGATCATCCGGATGTGTGTTTTTTTAACGCTCTTGGTCGCATTTACCATACATAGTTCATCCGAAGAATGACAAATACATACTTCTATTTGCGGTTGTTGCTGGTGAATGTTCCGACGTCATTTGAATCACGCAATGGTGCAGTGTACCCAACATTTCGTGCTGTATGTCAACAGCTCAACTTGCTTGAAAACGATACTCATGGGACAAGACAATCGCTGAAATAATTGTTTCTGCATCTCTCAGATACGCACATTATTCGCTATCACTATTTCGACATGGTTCCATCGAATCCACATGCACTGTGGAACAAGTACAAGAATGACATGTCAGAAAACATTTTACATCGAATTCGTATCAGTTCAGAGAATCCCGATCTCGAGGTGAATCAGGAGATACTTAACCAGGCTTTGCTTTTGATCGAAGACATGTGTTACCTCATATGAGGCAGTTTGTTAGTCAAGTTAGGAATGCCAAAGCCATATCGTGGAATGAATTACGCTTCAATCGAGTGGAACGTGAAGTGAATACGACCGAGATGCATTGAACCAATCAGTTCGAACGAATGTACCACTGTTGGACTCCCAACAGGCAGCAGTATATGATACTTGAATGAGGGCAATTGATAATGGAAATGGTGACCCGGTGGAACTGGTAAGACATTCCTTATGTCTTTGATTTTTAGCCACTGTTCGTGCGAGATCGGAAATTGTTGTAGCAGTTTCTTCTACTGGTATAGCGGCCATACACAATCGCAGCGTTGAGATTGCCGTTAAATCTTCAAACGACTGAAAAACCGACATGCAACATTGTGAAACACTCAGCAATGGCCAAAGTTTTGGTAGCAAGTAAAATCATCATCTGGGATGAATACACAAGGGCGCACAAACGCGCATTGGAAGCACTCAATCGAACTATGAAAGATCTGCGCAGTGACTCAAGATGTTTTGGAGGCCGAATGATTCTAATATCTGGCGATTTCTGTCAAACACTAAAACCAGTTATTCCAAGATCGACTGCTGCCGATGAAATAAACGCCTGCCTCAAATCATCGACTTTGTGGCGCTATGTGAGGAAACTTCAGCTGACGATAAACACGCGATTCGCATTGCTAAACAATCCATCTGCCGAAGATGTCTTCAAGCAATTGCTGACTATCGATAATGGCCGTGTTCCTGTCGACGAATCGAACGGATTGATTTCGTTTACGCCGAACTTTTTGCAAATTCGTCTCAACGAAGGACGGGTTCATCAACAAACTATTGCCGAACATCGTTGCTAACCACTAAAATCACAATTGGTTGAGTGAACGAGTAATCCTTGCGGCAAAGAACAAAGATGTGGGTCATTTTACTTCACAATTCAAAATCAAATCGTTGGTCCACTGCATTCCTTCAGACATCGACTGTGTAACCAACGAAAACGAGGCAACCAACTATCCTACTGAATTTTTAAACTCATTAGATCTACCTGGCTTGCCGCCGCACAATTTACAACTGAAAGTCTTCTCGGTAGTCATCATGCTTCGAAATCTGAACCAACCAAAACTATGTAACGGAATGCGTTTGGTAGTGAGAAAACTCATGGGTAATATGATGCACGCAAGAAGTTCTCATTTCGAGAATTCCGATGATCCCAACCGATATGCTATTCGAGTTTAAACGAATTCAATTTCCGATTGACGATCAACAAATCACAAGGGGGTTTTTGGCCTGAATCCAGAAAATGAATGTTTCTCTCACGGTCAATTGTACGTAGCATGTTGCCGCTTTGTTCCTTCTCGCACCTGGCAACAAAACGAAAAATGTCGTATATCACAAAGTGCTTCAATGAAGAAAATCAACCCGAGTGCAACCCATCCAGTAAATAGTTTAACATAAAGTAGCGCAACAATGCTACGCGAATTAACGCGATTCGAATTTAATTCAGCTAATAAGTTAACACAGCATTTATTAAATCTGAGGCGGTACGAAGTTCGCCGGGTCAGCTAGTTATTTAATACAATTGGTTTAAGAAAAATGACTTATGGGCTTCCAAACCCTATAAAATGTGTAAAAGTATGAAAAATGTCACCTGCTAAATTCATTTAAAAAGAACTAAAGGTTATTTTGATTCTCTAGTTTATGCCCTTTCCAATGGTATACTACATGGCATAGCAATCATTAATTTTGTGGCCAAAATAAGAGATCGTATTTTGCTGAAGGGTCAAGGTTAAAAAAATAACTTTTAAGTTATTGATACATTTTGTTATGGGTGGGTTGAATGGCTATGTCAACAAGCAGAATTGTTGCAAAAACAAGTTCAAAACAGTTACAGTCAACAGGGACCGTTATATAGACATGAATGCTAATTTTGTGTGCCTCAATTAGATCGTATTGACAACAGAGATATGTGGTTTCAACAAGACGTGACCACATGTCATACAGCGCGTTATAGAATTAATTTACAGAAAGAAACATTTGATGAACGGTTAATATTGAGAAATCGGCCACCTCGTTCGGGTGATCTAACACCGCTGAAATATTTTCTTTGGGGGTATGAGAAGTCACTCGTCTACGCTGATAAGATGAGACTATTGAACACTTAGAAACCAGCATTCGACGCATTATTGCCGAAATACGACCAGAAATGCTGCTGAGTGATCAAAATTGGACCTCCAGATTACGCCGCGGCGCCACATGTCCGGAATCATCTTCAAACATTATTTGCAAAAAATTATCTTTCAAATAAAGTCACACTCGTGGCCATTAAAATTATTTTTCTGGGTTTTATTTAAATTCAAACTTCTATACGCCAACTCAATTTTTAAATGAAAACAAATCGTCTCGTTGATTTAGTCTTGACATGAAAATTGAGGTAGACAGCTTAAAATATGAAAGCGAACCAAAAAACCAAAAAATTTACGTTGAAAATAGCAACAACAGTTTAGGAAAATCGGAGTATTGTCAATTTATTCGTGTTCACCTTCTGGCGTATGTAGATACCATGTTCGAAAACCGTGACAACTGGTCTCCATAGAACGAAAAATATGACAAAGGAATAATGAATATGCCTTGCTACACTTTCTTGTGTAGCAAGTCATTAATATGAGTACGTACGTTTTATTTAATATCGGTTTACCAAATAATAATGCCTTTGAGTAACACGTGGTTTGAAAGAAATACGAGCAGGAAGATGAAATATTTTTCTGTGGGAAAGCATCGTAACTGATACAACAAATAAATTCTGATTTTGTGTGGCTCCCGTTCCAACTTAACCAACATGTACTGTTAAAAATACGTGATATTACGTCGCGCACAAATTGTACTCGACTACGAATTAAATTTTAATCTAAGGGGATTATGTTTTGATTGAAAACAACAATATGATGCTGAACTACCTTTCTATAGGTAATAGGTAGTTAACATATGTAAAAATTATTAAATTCGATAAAGCCGAAACACTAAAACCAAACACAGCTTTTCATGAACATATTTTATGTCGGAATCTTAAAGATTTTTTTTGTCTTGTATCTTGTTCATAAATAGGGGTTCAATCAATGATACAAATACGTGTTTTGAATAAATTTATTCATTTTTGCAACTAAAGCCGTGTTATTTACGTTCAATATATACTGCTATATACATATAGGATTAATATTAAACAGAACAAAGTTAAACACATTTACACCAGTCGTGTAAAAATTTCTTATTTATTAAATTTACTTAACCAAATAGCATTTTTGTATTCCCACAGTGCAAACTTTTTGGCAATCTCGCAAATTCAATTAAGCTCGGGTGTACCTCCATACACCAAATACGTGTTAAACATATTCGTCTGGTATCGATTATTTATGTCCTGATTATTCCATTCCAAAACGATTAAATCATTTTAACATTATCAGAGTAGTAGAGCCTAGGACTGTGTATAAGGAAATAGTTAATTAATCGACTGCTGTTATCTGCTTTGCTCTTAGTGAATTAAAATGATTTACAATTAGGATAAATTATAATATTTAATTGGATTTTGCACACAGAAAAGGAGGATAAATGGATAAAGTTTTACTTTTTAAAATCAAATTAAATCATTTTTTATCTCTTGTTAAATTTGATTTATTTTTAAGTACAAAAAAGGTCTTACGTAATTTTTATTAAATCTTTTCAATTTAATTTGGATTAATTTTTAAATTATGCATATTACATGAATAATCCGCTGCGAAAATTGAGGATTTTTGTATATAGATTTTTAATTGTCTTGTGGAATAGGAAAAGTTTACCTGAATTCAACAAGTAGAACACTAATTATTCATTGATTGATTATATGACCTCTCCACGATGTTCATCCAAGTTAATAAACATAATTTAACTAAAAAGGGTTGACTCTTCCAAATATTCCAGAAACGTATGCTACTCGTAAATACTGAATATAATAAAATGCAAGTACAGAACAATCACGTTTGCATTGTGACAGAAAAAATAAAAATAACCCGTTCACTACGGCTTTCACCAATAAGCGATTTGATCAACTTCACTGTGATACGACGGTCGTTTATTTATTTAAGCTAAGCAATGCAATCAATATCGATGGACAATACTTATAAGCATCTTATTAGGTGACGATAATAATTTAAATAGGCAATTAGAAAGTAATTTATCATAAAACTCATTGATTGTGGGAAAAGTTCATTGTGAATGGAGGTGATCCATGCCTGAAATTATGTTTGTTACAAATGCCATAAATGTCTGGGCACTTTCTGTTCTTTAGATTGGAAATTATTTCTTTTAATTCTAGCTCATCGTGGTTATAGTCGCACGACTCAAAAGGTTGATTAAATAAACTGGAAAAAGTTTCAACAGTTTCGTCGATAGATTCATCAAGTACATGGTCTGCGCCACTATAAACAGTTTGTATGAAACCTCGGTGTGAAAATCACTTCTATGTGCTGATTGCTCCTTTCAAAAGAATTTTTTTTTCATTTGCAATGAGTGCAAAAACAGCAACAATGTGTGCGGACAGTCTTCTTCTTTAACAAAGTCCATTGTTGCAATTACCCATTGTTTGGAAGATTTTTAAACAGAATTTTAACCGAAATTGCAATCAAACATCAAACAGAAATTGACCTTAATGTGATCTTAACCAAACTTTGGTAACGACAAAAACATTGCAAAAATTTTGAATTTTATGGTCATTTTTGACGTGATTATGAATGAGATGTTTTGTAACAAACTTGACCACATATTTTCCAGACATTAATATGAATTTGTCACAAATTAAACAACCCAACATTCAACTTACAACTGAATTCATGAATCATAGCAGCTCTCATCAATCAACATTTGATATCGAATTCGAAAGTTATCGCAGAAATATCCGGTAAATTTAATGGTTTCAACTGCACTATTAGTGGCAGATGCTTTTAAGAAAAACGACACCAACGTATCAGCATTTCTTCAATCAACTTGATGAAATTTTTTACCAGAATTGCTCGAATCGATGTAAACTTAACCACAGTGCTGAATGTTTCTCTGTAATCGAATCCATACTCCTGTTTGAATTCAGCACAACCAATCGTGCTTTGTATCCATCAACGCTTCAATCTGGATTTTGCCTTAGTTTGTAGATCCAACGATTATCAATCACCTTTTCATTTTTCTGTGGATTGACCAAGTTCCACGTACGATTTTTAATGAGAAAATCGTATTTACCATCGTGTACTGTCACCTGTCAAATAACACCATACTACATTTCAATCTAGTTCACAGGTTAGTTTTTATTTGGCAGCCAGTTGTATCACTCGTGTTTCGTGTTTATCAATAAAATGGAAAGAGAAATATCGATCAGTAATTCGCTTTTTATTTTTGGAAAAACATGCGCAGGAGTAAAAGCGAAGTTGCATACTGCCTACGGGACCCTTCACTATCTATGACAACCGTGAGATATTGGTTCAACGAATTTAAACGTGGTTGTACATCTGCTTTTAATGATGAGCGGCCGGGCCGCCTGGCAGACGTTGTTACTGAGACGATCGTTGAAAAGGTCCACGACTAAATTGTCGCTGATCAAAGCGTCGGCTCGATGGGAGCCACGATTATCGAAATTGTCAAAATTGCGATCCGGAATTGTCGCGACCAAATTGCATGAACTGTACTACGAATTACTACCATGACTCTCTACGATGTTTTTCTGTTCCCCAATATGAAAACATGGCTTGGAGGGGAAAAAATTCAGCTCAAACGAGGAGGTTATCGCCGAGACAGAAGCGTATTTTGACGAGTTTGAGAAATCGTATATTTGAGATTACGTTGAAAAAAAAAAGAAAAATTAAGGAACTTGCGTCTTCATTCCCAACACGGGTGCTTATTGATCGACCCACGTAATGTTTCGATTGCACAAATCTCTTTCAATAATATTCATTTAAGAAAAATATCGTTTCGAGCTATCTTAATTTTGTTCGTCTCCAGATTCCACACTCGATACGATTTTGAATGATTATCATTGCCAACGAACATACATTATACTGTGCTCGTTCCCGTTCGATTCAGTAATGCACATGTACAAGTCTGGAGAATACGCCGCATGTTATAAAACTTCGCAGTGAGAATATGAGTTCATGGGTTGATTTTGCTATATGTGGACGAGCGTTGTTATGCAGCAAAATCACCCTCCGCCAACTTTTGCCCGTAAATGGCATTTTTTCCTCCAGAACATCACTTAGTTTGATCAATTGGGCCTGGTAACGTTCAGTAGTAACAGTTTGACCATGTTCCAGAAACTCGTAGAAAATGACTCCTTTCCAATCCCATCACATATACAGTAACACTTTCGTGGCTTGAATATTCGTTTTTGTAACTGATGTTGATGGCTGGTCTGGATCAAGCCATGGTTTTCTACGTTTAGTATTATTGTACAAAATCCACTTTTCATCATCAGTAGTGATTTGGTGCAAAAAATTATTTCTTTTATACCAAGAACTCCTAACTGTTCTAACAAGCACTTCTTGAGTTCGACACGGATTTGACGTGGATCATCCTCAAGACTAAAATTACCATCACGAAATCTTGCTAAACACTTTTTTACTGTTGAACGACTCACAGAATGTCCTCTCAAAGTCGAATTAATCAATTCCGTATCGCATGAGCAGCATTTTTTTCATTTATGAAAACAGAATAGAATGCAATAACGTAAATGTTGCTTATCGACGTCCATCTCTTAAATTTGATACACACGGAACGACAGGTTGTGATGGCTGACATAAGTTTCAGTTCATAAAAACAACAACTTCCACGGTCTATCCAGCAGAGATTGCACTAGCTGTTATCATGCAATAATGTCACTCCAGACTAATTTGATGCTTAGTAAATTATAAAGAAACATTATCCACCTTTTCATGTATATTTTTTTTACTATTTCAAGTGATTTTATCACGACTTGTTTGCTTGCTGCACGACGAACGAATGAAAAACAAAAATGTGTACATGGTTTACTATACAATATTACAGCCATGATATTTATAAATCATACAGGGTATGTAACAATTTCAACAAGTTTCTACTTGCAACACCTTATATTTGCCTTCGATGTCTTACATACTTTTAAGCGTCGCCAACATTGAAGCTACCGAATCTTAATTTATTATTTGCACCAATGGCTGCTTTTGTTTTAATATTCTTCAGCAAACATTGGTTTTTGTTCGGTGCCATTCACTACTTCGATTCCTGGCACAATTTCCGTGTTAGCCAATTTCCACCACCTTCAAATTTTTCAATGTTCACTGTTCTTCATCACCTTCCATTTTGTTTCGCTTTGAAATTTGTTCCGACATCAATATGAATAAAAATCACAAAAAGTGCACGCTTATCATCGTCTTCTGAATTCTTTTTTTACACGATAATAAAATTGTAACAAATATTTACTATTACTTTCTCGAAACTTCTCAACAATTTTACAACACCTCGCAGATATTGTAACCTCAAATATTATAAACACGTACACACCACTCGCACGAACTACCAACTTTTTTGTTTCAGTTGGAATTAACCTTAATCCTGTTAATTTTTCAACCTTCAGTCCAATACGCAGTGGAACGAATAAAATGAATGCTGGAGTGGGTAAAACAAAATGTTTATTTCTAACAATGAAAAGTATTTCAGCGTGTTTCTTGTTCGATACAACCAGACTCGAATTGAGTACACTGGCCGAGTATCAAACTTGTTACACAACAACGTAACTAAATTACACCCGCGAGGGAGTGAAACACAACTCGAGTGAGTTCGTTATTTATAAGAATTTCGGATACAGGTGCTTCACTTGCAGATCTAAATTGCAAGCTGATATGCAAACTGTTTAACCCTGCAAATACCAGCTTTTATATTTATTACAAATAAAATGTGAAATAACTCTAAAAATCTGCTTCCACTAATATTATGAAAGAAATCAATTTAATTCAAAAATAACATTAAAATATATCCGAGTGTGCAATATACAGATTTGATCGTTGGAACCATTTTCCTCCAATGAAGTAGCGTGAAGAAATGAATCGACGACGTTAAAATATTTAATGGCAGATTTTTGTTAATAATCTATTGGGAATTTTATATTGATATCCTTCAAACACTTAATATTGTATATAAGATATAATGGAATGGGACTTTTTATTACAAAAATATTCATTCGAACTTCCATACAGTCGATTCAAAATCGCACGAGTTCAAATTATGCAAAATCTTTCATCGAATTTTGTTGGATTTCATTTTTATAGTTTTTCATTTTCCGCATTTTGTAATACTCGTACCGCACATCACAACACAATGCACATTATTTTGCGCTTTGTCTGTTGGAGAAAATTCGGTTTTATCTAACACAAAATGGATTTTAAAACAATAAAAAATTCATTAAAATATGTGAAACAATAGAAACGAAATTTATAATAATAAAATTGCTGTTCTTAACGAAATAAAGGATAATAAGTTCATTTTTATGGATGCCAAAGTTTGTGAAAATTAAAATTTAATTAATAAACCAATACATACCAATGTTTAAATATTGAAAGCTTTCGGGTTTTATGTTCATTATGATTTTGACAATTTTTGAGGTTTTATGTTAACATAAGAATTGTTGCATTGATCGATGAGGTTTAATTTTTTATGGAATATTTACGAACATAATTTAAAATAAAATTATTTTCCCGTGAAATTGATGGATGATGTTGGTACTGATTTGCTTTAATATATTTTTAAAATATTTCATAGCAGTTTATAATGGCAAATTGATAAATCGAAGATTTCAAATAAATAATTATGTTTAGTGGTTTACGGGATTTCATTCAATATTAAAATGTACTGCATATCTGCACTACGATACTCTACTGTGAGTTATGAGCTTTTATATTCTCTAATAAAGGTAATTTACACTGCAGAAGATTCCGTGTGAGCAGGTATGATTTAAAATTAATTGATATAGGTAGACTCCGCGTAATCTTTTATTAAATATTAATAAAAATATAATTCGGAATTGTTTGTTTCTGTTAATTTCTATGGAATTAGAACAACATTTTCAACAGTTCATCCTGTCGCTGTGTCTATGCAATAACTACGCTAATACGTTTATACTTACCATACATAGAACACGCATGTCAACAATACGAGCAATGTAAAAATTTTCAATGCAGCGTTTGCTTGTGACTGTTCTTGAAATGTTTGCTACATTAGAAGTTCCGGCTTGATGGCTTCACTATTTTAGTCGCCAATTCCCGAATAGTAAATTAAAGGCTGTTGCAAGCAGTGTTGCGCAGTATTTTCTACATCGCGTGTTAATTAATATTCTACATGTATAGACAATGTATGTAGAGAATTAATAAAACTATGTCAACAATGTAGAGAATGTACTGTTTCAAGATAGAGAACTTATTTCTTATACTCGATTTTCGCTCGCATAATTTTATCATGACAGAACGTATTTGTATTGAATCTGCTCATGCACATTAAACCTTTTCAAAGATAAAATTTACTAAAATTGCTGATATTTTAGTCATGACACTGACAAAACGAGTAATAAATCCTAATAATCGCGAAAGTTTAACCAAAGGCTTGCAGAATATTTCATGTATGTGAAGTTGGCCCAAATAACAGCCCAAAAAAACGCGGTGGCAACACGAAAACTATAATTTCTGTCACGTATGTACTGTCAGCGAAAAAAAATCGTATAGCACGATATTTGAATGATGTCAGCCCAAAAAACAAAAATGTTTTTCATTATAGATTTTTGAAGTAAGTTCAAATTTTTTTATCTTACGATTAGTCAATCCGTTCATTAGGAGTTTTTATTTTAATATCCTCATACCGAGAATGGCCTAGAAGATTTTCGAACAGATCTAGTTCTAGCCTTTACAAGTAAGAAGTTCCAGGAGGTTGTGATGGGGCCCTCATACCGAGGAGGGCCCATATTAAGCCGCTTACCGAACAACCATAATATTTAGTAGAAGTTAAAATTTTCGGTTTGGCCATCGGTCTCACTAAGATTTTCGGACAGATCTGGTTCTAGCCTTTAGGAGTAAGAAGTTTCAGGAGATTGTGATGGGGTTCTGATACCGAGAATGGCCTATATTCAGCCGCTTTTTGAACAACCATAATAATTAGTGGAATTTTCAGGAGGTTTTGATGGGGCCCTCATACCGAGAATGGCATATGTTCAGCCGCTTTACGAACAACCATAATAGTTAGTGGAAGTTGGGATTTTCGGTTTGGTCATCGGTCTCACTAAGATTTTCGGACAGATCTGGTTCTGGCCTTTACGATTAACAAGTTTCAAGAGGTTGTGATGTGGTTCTGATACCGAGAATGGCCTATATTCGGCCGCTTTACGAACAACCATAATATTTCGTGGAAGTTGGGATTTTCGGTGTTCTCACTAAGATCTTAGACACACCTAGTACATCTGCGCACCATACTTTTTATCTCTATAAGCCTCTGATGCACCGGGATACCATGAATCTCTAAAAACGTTTAAAACCTCAATTAAACACAAAAATTTGAATAAATAATGGTAAAATAATTTTATTGGTTCTTTATTTCAAACATATTCCACAATTCATTCATAAAATAATAAAAGGAATAAAACAATAAGAGGAACAGAAAACTGGCAAACTATTAAAATGTTGGAGTCATTCATTTTCTTAAATGGGATTAAAATGATTTAAACATAAATGTTGCTTCCCTTTGCACTTTCTGCAAGGAACAAGCCGACTTCTTGCTTAGGAACAAGCCGACTTGAAACTTCATTATAACACAATTTGCAACGACTAATTAGTTTTCGGTTTGACTTCGACTTTTTGGAAGATTCCTTAAGATAATGCTCTTCATGTTCCCAATCCGTATCCGAGTCTTCAAATTCAATCATGGACATAATGAAACTCTCTTTAAAGTCAGCGATTTCCAATATTTTGTGATAACTGTTATTAAGTGTTAAAGCGTTAGCACTTAATGTGCGTTATGGTTTTTCGAAGGCGAGAAACATAGCTGCACAATTGATCCGACACGTCCACGTCTTGCTTAACGTTATTGTATGAAAGAATAATGTTAGGTTTTTTATTACCTTACTTGTTTCTATCTTTGTTTGCAACTTCCATTCTTCCTAATTCTTTAGTCGATAAGAAATATACTGCACATTTGTCGCGACATACGCGTATTACAATTTCTTTCTTTTCGAAGCAAATCGATTGGCCTTTATTAATTTTAGAAAACCCGTAATGCCATTTAAATTCTTGCGAATGGTGCTCTGTAGATGAGTATTTTGTTCCAAACATGAGCAGAAAAGTCGCACAGTTGCATTTTCTTTTATTTTTTTTAATTTTCTCGCGAATTGAAATGTTTTTATGAATCAAAGTATAAAAAGCTAAAGATCATTTCGTCATAAATGATCCTATCCAATGATACCACGTGTGTGTATTGTCAAAACCAGGACAATGGCTACAATAGAACACAACATCCCGAAAACTCTCGTTCCAAGTAGCACCGGTTGCGGAGCTTGTGGCAGATATAAAAGGGTGCGCTTTAAGGAAATTGTCATCATTTGCATACTAACACGTAGTCTGAACGGCCGTCTATCGAACAAAAAATTAATACCACACCAGAGGTAGCCGCTCAAGTGGTTGCACTAATTCCTGCGGGACAGAACCAAAGCGAAGTGGCTCGATAACTAAATTTTAGCTGATCCTCCGTTCGTCGAGAGTGGCAAAGATATCAAGAAACTGGCGGCTACAGCGCGGCGACAAGGATCTAGACGACCTCATGTTACAACACAGCGTGATGGCCGCTTCAAGAAGTCCAAGAAGTCCAGTCCGACTCCAGAAACCGACTTCGAGAAAATATTCTAACTGCACACAGACCAGAAAACGGACCAAAATTGATCCTAGCCCAACGATGAGTCCGCCTCCAGTTCACTTGAGGGAATTTCGATTGGACAGAGCACAATTGAGAACAGTCCTGTTCTCTGAACAATGCAGGATGTGTTTACATGGCAACGATGGGCGTGGGAGAGTGTACAGAAGATCAGGAGAGCGATTTGCACAATGTCGCATTGAAGAACGTGTCTCGTATGGCGGTGGATCGTGCATGTTCTGAAGAGGGATGTCGCGAAGATAGATCTTCTGTTCATCTCCGGAGTGAATACTGGCCGTCGATCAAGAGGATCGACTTCTCAACGGTGCATTGAGGAAGTACTCGAGGACTACTTCGTACCATTTGCCTGGTTTAGTGGTGAAAACTTCCTATTCATGTAGAATAATACGAAACCGCATACGGCTGGTATAGTGTATCAGTACCTTCAAGAGGTGAATGTGTCTGTTATGGAGTGGCCAGCTCGAAGCCCGGACCTTAATCCCATCGAACATTTATAGGACGAGAGAAAAGAGTTCGAGCTAGAGATATTGCTCCAACGAGTCTCCAGGAGCTGCAACAGGCGATCGCAGAGGAAAGGGAGACGAATGGTATAAGTACTAAAACGGTTCCACTGGATAGATTTTGATATAGACTTTAAGTCTGCATTCAATAAAATTGAACAAACATTGAATTTTTTTGATATTTTTAAACTTTTGTTGAAAATTTATCAATGTGCGAATTTTTTGCACCCAAGTGTATGTTTGCCAGGTCAAGCGATGTGTAGAAATAATCGGTTGTAATAAAATAAACTAAAATAAACTTTCATTAAGTAAACACAAACGGATGTGGCGGCTGAGAATTCAGAACATACAGTTGTTCCCCTTATAAATTGTTGAGTTGTAAGGCTTATGGATCTGTTATTTTAAAAACCTTGACACCATATTTGTGAGCTTCTCGAAATAGAATCATAGATTCATCAACATCCAAATCTTTATACCTAAATACAACCTAAGTTACAAATAATTAATATATACGTATCGAGAACCAAAATTTGTAATATTTGCAGTGTTTTGACTTTTTTAGAATTTTCATTAAGTATGTTAAGAATTTTATGAATTTTGTAAAATTTTGAATTGGGAATGCCTTTCGTTTGTTCATTTTCAAAGAACGAAATAAAATCTGGAATCGCTTACGAGGCATTTCATGTTTACAAAATTATGTTTATAAATTTACTCTTTCGAGAGCAATAGTCTTCAATTTTGGAATATAGTACAAACCACCGTTTGAAGCAGTCCATTTGTTTACACGATACGAATTGCTTTTTGATTCATTGGCATTTCGATTTGTTTCTACAACTATGATATCTGAAAGTTACGAAAATAGCTGAAAGGACAATTGGCTTCAGGTGTTTCACGAAATCTTAGGCTTGGTGAAGTACTGAAAACAAGAAGAATCCCGCCATTGGCCTTGGTACAGACAGTTTTATTTATTTCAGATGCGCCTAGCGTATGTGCAATGTGTGCACCAACACAAGTGGCTGATTCCAAAAGGCGACCAAAAACTAAAATTAAATGAGCTTCAGAAGCTTTTTTGTATCATGTTCTGCATACAGTTTGAATCTAGTTGTTAATGACTCCGCTAACTATATCACTTGAGACAGCAAATTTTTTTTACTTAGTACAAGAAATACACGTTTTTTCCTAGTTCAACCAAAAGATGGTCTAATAAAAAAAAATATATGTCAATTTAAATTTAAAACCTTTAAACACGTTATATGGCACACTGTTTATCATTAAAATTATGCAATTACCAAGTTCTATGCTCCATAGTAATTCGGCATAAATTTCTACTACAAATTGATGTGTTTCTATTGGTGAGAAAAGAACAATGCGAAAACCCCAAAATTTAAATTATGAAAACATAGATGAACCATTCGAAGCACTTCGGGATATAATGATATGTTTGGATTTATTTACGATATTGGAGAACAATCAGATGAGTCGTTACTGCAAAACTGTAAAGATTTACACTTGAAACTTTCAGAAGTACTAAGTATTTGGCATAAATGATGTTGATTTGTTTGTCGAAATTAAAATTTTGCAGGTACTCTTTGAGTCTATAAGAAAAATGGATAGGATTCGGTCACATGCTTCATTTTAACGGACTGTTAAACAATTTACTACTGACGGAAGTGTTCAACCGAAAAGAAGGACTCGTCGAGCAACAGTCGCTGAGGAAAGTAATGAAATTGCTGTATTGGCTGCATTAACTCATAATCCTCATATTAGTACAAGAGAAATAGGTAGCGATTGCGAATTGTCCCAAACTAGTATTTGGAAAATTTTAAAACGTCATAAGTATCATCCGTATCAGATTTGTTTTTGTGGGGCTATCTCAAAGACAAAGTTTACCAACAAACACCAACAACACGTGAGAATATGATTGAGCGAATCAGAAATACTTGTGCTGAAATTGAAGCAGATTCGCTTCTCAGTTGTGTATATTCATTTGACATGCGGATTAATAAGTGCATTGAAGTTGAAGGCCATCATTTGAGCACTTAATTTAATTAAAAGATGATGAGGCGAGGGGACCATGAAAATCAAGCAACATGGTACGTGAGAGGCAACCAGGTTGTTCCTGGGTTACGCTGAAAGTAGTTTATTCACCAGTTGGCTGCACATTCTACAGGTAACAATTTCCCAGTTATTCAGATGTTTTTAAAACAAAGTCCAAAAAAACTCTATTTGAAAAATTTAATATCGTTATTACAGCGCCATCTATCATGAATCGAAAAAAATGTTTCAAAGAAATCCTACGTACTTTAAGCCGTAGAATCAGAATCTACAATAAAAAATAGGGGTTTCTATTTTAATTTCAAAGTTACCCCCCGCCCCACTTACAAGAAGGGGTGGAGAGGTACGATTTTTAGCACTAATGTTAATAAGGATAATTATGAGATGATAAAAGGTTATTTTTCCTTTCTCACGAGAACACAAAGCCTCTTCTCGCGTGATTCACTACATCATTGCCATAACCAAAATCGCTGTCCGATACAGTAAAATCAATACAATAAATAAATGAATCCAATCATATTTTGTTTAGACTTTTTTTTTTATTTTTATAATTTTAAGTACACATAAATCATTTTGTTTTTAATTAAATTAAATCATAATTTTGCTTATTATATTTTTTGTAATTTTTAATTTTTGTTTCAAATCGTATTACTTTTCTTTAAATAATTTATTTTTAAATAAAATGTTTATTTTTATTTCGTATACATTACATTCGTTTTTTAAATAATTATATTTATTATTTTATATCTTATCATAAAAATTATAATAGTTTGGGAAATATTCTTTATGTCGTCATAATTTCTATTTTTTATGCTTTTTATTTTAATACTAATTACAATATGTACGTAGGCAAAATATTTGTGTTTTAATATGTAATATAATATATAAATTAACTGGAAGTTATATTGATTGGATAAACAAAAATACGTAAACCAGAAAAGTATATGCTGTTGCTATTATACATATAATTATTATTAATTATCGTAACGATCAAAAAAAGAATCTATTTAAAAGAGATTACATTATATATTTATTGTTATATATAAATTATTTTTCTTAAAAATATAAAAGTGGTATACTCAAGAATCGTTTTTTTAATTATATCAAAAAAAAGATAAAATAAAAATTGTGTGTATATCGTCGTATATCCCTCAATAAATTTGATTTGTTATCAACTATTACTCTGTTATCTCGAAAATATAAACCAATATATAGCAACAAAAAATAAAATGTACCTAATTGAACGTTTCGATTTACCAAAAAATTACAATTTTCTTCGTATACAATTTGAATTTATATTTTATTTTTTTAACTTATTTATTGGGCGATCAGTTTCTAAATTACAACAAAACAAAAACAAATTGTTTAATTATATGATAATTTAATATATTGTCCGTTTATTTTATATATAATATAAAAATTTATTTAATTGTTATTTAAGTACAAATAGAAAAATCATGTGCGAATTTAAAATATGTATGTAGAATAATAATTGCACGTATAGCGATGATAATGTTTATTTAACTCCGCGTATCCTATCGCAAAAAAACATACTTAAATATATTTTATTTGGATGGATTCATCAAATGGAAACTAATCTAAAAAAAACGGACTTTTAAATATAAAAAATTATAATTTAGGTAGATTTTTAATAAAATTGTTCGTATACTAAAACCAAGTATATCGCTCTATAATTCATAATTATTAGAGACTCATTTTGTAAAACTACTCATTCCAATAAACTGTAATGATATACGTAGTAATATTTAGATTTCGTCAAAACAGGCTAAAAATTTCTGCAACATAAAACAATTAGTCTCTATTCTAACTAATAAATGCAATTAAATTTATATTTATATAAAAAAAAACTTCCAAAAACATTTCCAAGCCATATATTCACTAAATCTAAAATTATTATTATATTATTATTGTTTTTTTTTTATTAATTTTAAATGTAAGATTATAAAATATAATTTTATCTTCTAATCAATTAAAATAGAAATGGTATATATATTTTAGTAATCTTTTTACGGATAGTTTACACTTAAATCGTATAACAAGTTGTGTTCAAGATATTATTTGTTTCTTATAGATTTTCGTATAGCATAATTTTTTTAATTAAAATAAAATATTTTATTAATATTTTATTTTGTTTCTTGTATACATAATTTACTTAATTTGTGGTTAAATTATTCCCACCACTGGTATATGTTTATTTTTTGTACCGCAAAATTATTTCTGTTAGATTTTATTTTAAATTTAAATATACTCATATAAATAAAATAATAGTATACATAATTTTCTTATAATTTTTCAATTTACCAATAAAACCAAGACAAAAGCCATTTTTCACCTTAACGTTAATTATTTTTTCTAGTGTATAAAATTGCAATCACAAAAATATTATAAAATGGACCGTATACTAAACAAATGATAAAAGAAAAATATACGATCGTATAATGGAAATAAAAATTTAACTGAAACAAAATTAAAAATACAAAAAAAAAGAAACAAAATTTAGCTACCATAAAAAATATTTTTTAAAAAAATTAATATTTATCATCATAATATCGTTGTTCTCACGGACTCAAATCTTGATGCATCGATGGATCATATCCAATACCACCATCGTACGGTTGCTGCTGTTCATAACCACCCGAGCCTAATGAATAGCCCATTGAATCTTGTGGCGGCGCAGGTGACATCATTGGAGTCGCGGTACCACTAGGTGGACCACCAATTGAATATGGTGACGCACCAGCAGCCTTTTTAGCCGCGTACAAATTTGCCTCTTCTTGAGCCTTTCCAATATTTTTCTTGTAACGGATCCGTTTGTTACCAAACCAGTTGGAAACTTGAGATACCTATAAATACAAATAATTTTAATTTTTAGTATGAGAGCCTGAATAATGTAAAAATACCATACAAATTCCCTATACTTTAACCGACATACGAAATATTGGTACAACTAATAATTTTACTTTGCCATACAATTTTAAATTAGTGTAACGGCTAAAAAACTATTTACTTCTCACCATTTTATTTTAGACAACTTATAGGCTGAAATTATACTGCACAGCAAGTAAAGAGATATATATTCTTGTCGAACCTCAGAAAAAGTGTTGTAAATTTATTTTTGGTAATACAAAATTTTAAAATGGTTTCCCAACAATTAAATAGATCTATAATCCCAAAATATCAAACGTTTCTCTCTGACATAAGAGAAATCAAGAAGGGATAGATAACACCGATTCTGACTGTGTGTGAAACATAGCTTCCGTCTGTCAACAACTTATAATCAGCGTTTACAACGAATCGTACTACTAGAGACCTCACTTCCAAAACGATAATTTTAAAAATTCAGCCTCAACTTAATTTAGTACCGGAATCAGCGAAAAATTATAAAATAATAACTTTGATTTAAAAATGATGGCCTTGTTCTACCGTATATTTAAGTGCATACGTTCTGAAGAAATATTATTAGAATTAAAGTGTTTTGCTAGCTGCTTTTTGGTTAGCTTTGTTGGCTACAAACATTTTTCCATTATAGTAAGATAAAAGTTATTATTTTAAAGCGAAAGATCTTGGGCGAATACTAATGTGCGTCGCCCCCAGGTCAACCACGAAATCACCCATCAACGTTTATTGAAGATGATATTACAGAAATGCTACGAAAAGGATATGCATACATGTAAACTTCCTACAGCCTTAATTGTACTTGGCAAAAGTGCTCACTCTACATTTAAAAAAAGCACGTTAGGTGGACAAAATGTTCAAGAGGATTTAGGGTTGATCCTCTGCATTAAAAAGCAAGCGTTTATATTAAATTTTCGCTATTGTTCCATTTGTAATCATTTATCCATTCCATTGTAATCATTTATTCTCGCAAAGATTTATTCAAATACAAAATTTTCGAAGCATTCCCTAAAGGTCCGTAGAGACAAAGAAGCAACCTCAAGCACCTTGAAAATTGAAGCGCTTTTATATGAAAAATTGCACGACCATCAACAAATCGGACCATTAAGCAGGCTTTAAAACTGACACGCTTAAAGAGAAGACATCATGGTTGGGACGATTGAAAAACATTGAACGGAACCAAAACATACATCGATACTTCCCACTATCATTATGGGATGTAACGTTAATATGTGGGTATTTAATATATAAAAGGGTTTTTAATGCGTAATTGGTACAAGATGAAAAGATAATTGCAAAATAGTTTGACTGCTTCAAAGCCGTATGTTTATGAAGTGTTTTCGGTGGCCTTTTCGATCTTGTTTGTTAAAATTTGTTATTATTAATATTTATACTTCCTGTTATTTAATAATGATAAACAATGTCATGTTTTGATCAACCCAGGCAACCGCGTTAAAATATTGTTTAATTCGCACAAAAATTTACTTTAAACTTTTACTCACTGGCAATAAGTCATCCTGTCTTATAAATTACCAGAAAATCTAAAATAAAGTTCTTAAAATTAGTGTAAGCAGAACCGGACAAGTGGTGCAGTGGTTAAAGCTTCGGCACTTGGACCGGGAGGTGCTGGGTTCGAATCCCATCAGAGGCCAGATGCAAATCGAATTTTCATCATCGATTACGATCGGTGATGCTAATAAATACAACTAAGACCCCTCTGATGGAGTGCAGAATTCCGTGTCACGCACCTTACATGTCAATGTACAGGTTGACAAGGAGCTTGCAATGTGTAGGTGTGGTAATACTGTAGTTGTGTGAGTAGGTGAAAGTAGGTGGGTTAATGATGTGGAGTGAATGAGGGTGAATGGGCCTAAAAATTTGGCCTAAGTGTGCAGTAAGCAACCACTGAAACCTAAACCTAACCTAGTGTTGTAAGCATAAAATTTTCGAGTAGTAGCACTTATAAATTATTCACATAAAACGATTAGCTAATTTCACGTTTCTGCTTTCCAATTGGCGTTTTCTTACGGAACCCAAAAAGCGCCAAATTCTTTTATCAAAATAATTCGAACAAATTGGGAATTTAGAGCATTATTGGTTGGTTGGTCCCACGCAGCAAAACTAAAATTATTAGGGAAAAATAATTTGAAAAATTTTTCTGTGATAACTTGTTTTGATATCAAATCTAAATAGAAACACATTGATAAAAAATCGGAAAGTTTAAAACACGAGCAAAACTTCACTGATTATGGACAATATTGTATAGTGTTCGGAGCATTCAAATTCTGCTGGAAAATCTAAATCTAAAACAAGACATTATACGTCACAAAAAATTATAAACCTTTGTTAAATTTCTCTAAATTCAAATTGTCTATCACGGGTCAGTTCTGTCGCCCAGTTAACTCGCATAAATATGCTAGTTTTTACAATAAATTTGCTGCGGTGTTCTTTGCCCCACCTAGAACTGTAACAATTTGAAGATACTTTTTTATATTTAGTGCAGGGCGGACTTTTAGGCTGTCTTCTTAGCTCCTTGTAACTATCAGAGTTCCTACAACCAACGAGTGATTCCTCAATTAAAGGTTGATAGTTGCCTTAAATTTGTGCATTTTCAAGCCTAACGGAAATTCAAAAGCATTTAACGAATTCCACTTCTTCGATGTTCGTTAAATAAATTTGCGCTTAGCTTCCTCAATTCGAGATTTTGGTAGTTTATTGACACTAATACTCTATACACAGTATAATAAAGGTCCTATTTATCTGGAGAACCTGATATGATTTAAAGAAACTTTCATACCATTTAGCACTAATTTGAACAACAAGCAGACGTATTGAGCCACAACCCACGACACGATTACATGGTATTTTATCGCAAAAGCGTATTCGTGACTTCTTTTACCGAAAATGTGCACTTTTGTTTTTTCTCGTTAAACTTAACCTGATTTCTTTCTCCCTACTCAAATATTATATTCAAATCGGAATTAAGCGGAGTGACAACTTCTAGTCGTTAACCGTTTAGTTCTGACGAACTAGGTAATGTACAACAAAACCAAAGTCGATGCAAAGCTGATCCCTGAGGCACTCGGCATTTTGTAGTGTGTCGTTGATGATCTCCCGATTATCAGAATGATGATCTTTAAGAAAGCTTTTTATCCACTTGATGGTCATCGAATCCAAACGTAGACTACAAGTTTGCAAATAAGATTATCATGCCAAACCTTATCAAAAGTCTTGGAGATATCCAAAGCGATTGTCCAGGCGTCCCTGTTATTCTATGATGTATTCCATTTGGTTGCAACATACATCAAGAGATCGGTTGTGAAGCGGATTTCACGAACGCCATACTGTTTATCTGAAAGTATTTTTTTAGTTTCAAGATACTTCACTACGATCGTACTCTTCTAGGCACTCGAATATTTACCTTTTTTAAAGGAAAGGAGCAAAATTGTAGTTAATATTGCAGCCAAGTTACAGATTCACGAATGTTTACAGATTCGACAGACGCTCGCTGCAGAATTCCGTAAATGGTTTGAACTGCACTTTCTTGGACCTTATAAAAAAAATTCATAAACGTAGAGAAATACCCGGATATCTATGATAATTATAAACCATGGCGAAAGGGCATTGAATAAAGTTTAAAAAAATTGAGTTTCAATTTTAGTAAAAAAAAGATCATAGTTGCTAGCAAATAGTTAAAATTGGCCCTTAAAACATTTGTAAAAACAAATATTTCGATATATTTGGGAGTTCAGTTTCAGACCGAAATACGAGAAATTACTCAAAATACTTCCACCTTTTCTGCCGCTGGCGGTATAGTCCATAAAGGGATTTGTCCGTTAATGTTTCATAGGTAAAAGATTGCATTACTCTGCAATACATAAAAAACTCTGAATTTTGGAACAACTACAGAGCGTGGGCCTAGAAGCAAACAAAACGGACTATATAAATAGTTCCTGTCCAGAAATAAATACCAAGTAGTTTATATTTTGGATAACATTGAGAATTATCGAAATGTATGAACTACAGAAGCCTGGCAAAATACTGTACATTCGGTCGAGCAACAAAAGTAGTTGTTTTTGGAACTTAAACAATTAAATTTACGTTTAAATTATAATGTTTACAGATACAATAAATTTTACTTTTTTTTATTTAATTTATAATTCACACAAATTCTTAACACATCTTTAAATACAAATCAACTAAAGAATAAAGCTAAATCTGCAAACCACAAATAATCAATAACAATTGGTAGGTTGCGAAATGTCCATCATAGGAATTAAAAATTGTATGGGTAAACTGTATTTAAAAATTACGTATTTCGAACACATCTATGGATACACAAATAAATATTGCCTTACACTTACCGTGATTCCACATTTTCTAGCCAATTCCTCTTTAGCCTCTTCCGAAGGATACGGATTGCTCAAATGACTGTAAAAATACTCATTTAAAATTTCCGATGCTTGTTTACTAAAATTACGACGTTTTCTTCTTGCATCCAAAAATCGCGATCTCAATATCATAACAGCTTCACAGGTCGACTGCTTCAACTGCATCTGAATAGAACTGAATTTTTTGTGTATAATTTGTACCATACGCTCAATTTCTTTAGGTGTTATAGGTCTGGTGCGACTTTGTTCTCGGAGCAAATTCATAACATGTGTCGTAAATTCGTTGCACGCTTGTTCATATTTTTCCAATTCATTGTGATAAATTGAACGAATTTGAGCCAATTTAGCACGATAGTCAGAATGTTCGATGGCATTATCCGATAAAAATGAACTATCTTGACTAGCCGCCGAAGCAGAAGCTGCAGCACCGGCACCACCACCCTTTTCCGGACCAGCAACACCTTCTGCGATCAACATATTGTCCAATCGCATTAATTGTGGATCTGGTGGATCTTCCTCTTGAGTGTTGCGTAGTGACAAAGCTGAAAAATACAATAACATATCAAAATAACAAAGTCGAGACAGAATAAAACAAAAGTCTAATGACTATTTCAAATATAAACAGAACATTTTTTTAAGGTAAATAAATCGAAAATCAATGATTAAATTTTTTTTGTTTATTTAATATTTCTGTAAATTGTATTAAACATCAAACCATCCATTCACTTTAGTTCAGACAAATAAAAATATGTGTAAAGTTCAGCGTCGCTGGGAAAATTTGTCTATTTTTGTTCTTATAATATATCTATGGCGGATGAGTGTTTATATAAAAATAAATTGGCATAATACGATTGCTTTTCAAATCGATTGTTTCAGTACAATATCAAAATTTGGTTGAACCTACATGATTATGTAAGCAAAAATATTAGCATAACACGGTATTGATGGATTTGATCTTTATTGACATAATCGAACATAATCGACATAGCATTTATAATTACAACAAATGATTGAGAAAACTATTAAATCTTATGACAACCGACTTCAATGAGAAGCTGTACAGTTTTGTGTTAGTAATGACGGTCAATCAGTTGAAAATAATCGACCTTATCAATTTTTTAGTTGATGACATAATAGCTGCTATATCATGGGTCGTATATCGTTGGGTAAAATAATTGCTACCACGGCGTTATTTCTGTTTTGTGGGACGTGAAGAACATACTCCATTATTTAATTGTGAAATAGGGTCGTCGTGTTTCAGCAAAACTTTATTCGGGAACATTTTATTCAATCGAAAAAAAATGTTTTCTTGGCCTGGAAACTTGGAAGTCATTTACCTATTTTCTTTTCGAAAAGATCGATTTATCACAGTCAGTGAAGGATAAAAATTTGCAATTCCAATTGACCCAAATAAAACAAAAAGTTACAAACAATTAATGCATTTCAAGTTTGAGTTGATTGATTTACAATTTTTTGTCTGTTTAATCAATTTTAAATAAAAATTCTCGCATCTGTAATATTTTCTTAATAGAAATTGTACTTTGGTCAAAGAGTTTTTATGAAAGTTTTCACTATTTAATCTAGAATAGGTGGTGTCATGTAGAAGTTTCCTTTCCCATTGGTGTTAAAACTATTTACCTAGTCGAATTGCAAAATGTATTTTGATTTGTTATCAATTTTACAAACGAACCAGTTCATAAAGTTCAAAATACCTAACGATATCAACAAAAAATCATATAATTTTAAACAAATGACCGCATTCTCAGATAAATAGGCTAAAACAATAAATTTCAACTATGCATGTGACAATTTTGCAAATTTTTCTTAGTTTTTGGGTCAAAATTCTTTTTATTAACCCAATGGTTTCATCGCAAATTTTATGATCACACGTTTTACAGCTTTAAGCCGGTTTTAACAGGATTACAAATAAAGTAAGACAATAAAACAAATTTAAGAAATTTATCTTAACTATATCTTTAATTTAAATAAAATATTTATGACAATGAACAAAATAATTTTCTCTCGGTATTTTAATGAGATTTAAATACATTATTTCAACAACAAAATTTAATATTACAAAAGATTAACACAGTGTCAGAAAAATAAAAATAAGGATAAGAATTTAAATTCTTTATAATCTTAAGATTTAAAGTATACTACCGTAAGAGGAATACAAATAAAATCTTCACTGTAATGTTGAAGAGGTTGGGAATATTTTGTGTCGCATGTACAAAACAACAACAAAATTTATTATTATTTAGATACAAATGTGTAGTGACTTTTGATCTGGAGGAGACTTCTAATACATTTGTAATCTAATCGTAGAAGTGTCAAATCAAAATTTATCATCTAAAACAAATTCAGATCAACTTCTCCATATAATGTTTGAACTGATTCGAATCAATGAGTATCATGGAAAGCAGCAAATATATTAGGTTGATACCTGAATTCAAATGTTTAGAACTTCTGAAAAGTTAACAATGCGGGTTTTCAGTGGAATCAATGCACTACACTCATTTCTTTCAATGTATATAAAAATACCAAGAAATAAAAAGAAACGAAAAACAAAACACAACATGAAATATTCGACTTAACAAATTCTTTATTAATTATTTTCACAATAATTTGTACATCCTGAAATATCTATCAATATACCATGGACATGTTTTCATGATCTTTAAGATACTTAAATTTGCATTTTATCAGATATTACCTACACTAATCAAGTTTTTTTTAAATAATACAATGAAAAATGAGCGCGTAAAGTAAACGGTTTATGTAATTAATTTACATATTTTCATAGATTACATTTTAAAAAAGTATGATATCTATAAATTATGATCAACAGAAAACAAGTCACCGAGTATTCTACTATTTTGGAAACAATAAACAGTGCCCCAGTTGCCCCAGGGGCACAGAATAAATCCATTATATTCCACAAAAATCACGTAAGGCAAAATAATGCCTATCTCTGGTTAAATTGTTCAGACTTTCTGATATGTTTAGCTTAGCGAGAGAAATGTTTGAAACCATTACTAACTGTTAGAGAAAATAAATATGTAGTTTCGTTCCCAATAACCAATATATTTTGTTTAATTTCCTGATTTCTAGTGAATCATTCTCATCCATAATGAACTTGCGACCACCCTGTGCAGATTTTATTTTCACTTCACAATAAAAATCGCTAGTGATATGACGACGAATTAACAAAGTTTTATGGTTCAATCGACATTCCCATTATAATAGGGGTAAATGTCTTCCTCCATGTCCTAAAAGAGATTCAATACATTTTTAAAATATTTTTTTAAAGGCAGCGCTGTCCTACTTATTTGTTGTGCATAGATGTGCAAAATATATAAAAACAAACTGATTTGAAATTATGCTTTGTGACGCAATAAAACGGTGAAAGGCAAAGAAATTACATATAGATATTGTACCAAAACACTTCACCTTTGTAAAAAAAATATATACCTGTCGAATTTAATCATTAGTTTCACAGCATGAAACATTTTTATCGAGAAAAATCATTTTTAATGTCCTTGAAATTGAAAATTGTAATAAGTCTCCTTAATATTCCACATTTGTATGTCGTCTTTCCAACAAATAACTAGATGTTTTTATAAAATTTTCTTTAAATATCAAACAAGGCGTATCAATACCTCTACTTCGTGTAATATACAAAAATACAGTTTCTCAAAATAAACAAAAAAAAAACTGTATTGGAATGCAAGACGTATCAAAGACTTGTTATTTGACAGCATGTTTTATTTATTATCCGCTATATAAAACATATGTATAAAGGGGCTCAATAAGCTTCAAAACCATATAGCCACAAAAGAAAATAAACAAGAAAAATATTGTATGTATGCACAATCCAGTAAAGAAAAACATGAGACACACGTACCAAGTGTAACACGCATTTATAAGCCCAGATTTAATTCCACTGAAACAGTTACTGATCCAAACAGAAGCTGAACCACTTTTTATCGATCATAGTTACATAGTTACAAAAAAAAGGTTGATCTCCTGCCATAACTAATACATTCATGAAATGTATCCGTATATAAACTCGTATTACATTTCGATTAAACAAATGAATGAAATAGAATATTATAGTGGGTGTCGTTTTCTTATATGAAAAAAGATGAGATGAAATGAGATAATTAAGGTAAGGCTACGTAATGAAAGCAAGTTTTCGATTCCTGCTATTCAGGTTAGACAGATTCAGGAAACAGATTTATAAAAGAATTCGAGCTTACCTGTTTTTTCCTTTATTTCGCAGAGCACTGAAAATAGGGCTGGCTTCATGCGATGACAATTCAGTGTATGCTTCCGTGCTTGAGCTTCATCTAACGATTGATCAGTTATGTTTAGGATTTGTTGTAGAATTTCGCTTATATCTTGTTTCCTTGGTTCATTATCGGTTGGAGTACCATCGCCACCCTGCCCTGGCATACCAAACCCCTGGTTTGCCATTAATCCACTTGTATGAGACATCATTCGGTTAGGATCTTCCATACAGAGGTATTACCAAAATGAAATTCTGTAAGAAACGTATTAAAAGGTTGCTGTAAGTTAACGATCAATGGTATGCACTAGGGTACCAAAACCGTAAACGTATTACACAAACAATAAGATATTTAATTTTGAAAGATAATACATCTCTCATTTTCCAATCACAAAGATTTTATACACAGCTACTTAAAAATTACGCAAATATGTATACAAAAAACAAAAATCGACAAACATATTATCTTTATTAAATTATTCTTAAAAAATAATATTCATCCTACTTTTTTTCGTTTATATTATTGAAAGTTAATTTTCCAATTTTCAACACAAAAAGATGATATTTTCTGTTTCGTATACTTTTCTTGTTGTTGTTGTTGTAGCAATTTAACACAAAAATAATCACTGCACACTTTATCACTATCTTTTTATCATTTATGTAAAACTACACATTTTAGATTTAACTTAAACAACTTATATATAAATAATTAACAAATAATAATGTTAAATAATGCCAAAATACGATTAAATTTTATTAGAAAAATATAAAATTTAATTTTTATATTTTTAATGGCCGACGCGGGAGCAAAATAACACAACACACAAAACAAAAAAGATTTTAATAATTTGTACCGATTTCCTTCACTACAATTTAGAAAGAAACAAATATGTAGGCAGAAATTATAAAGCTGTGCGTTAAAAAGAGATGAAACGATTTTATAAAATCTGTCAAATATACGGTTTAGCTTTACCTCGCTCTAACTTGCTGTTTGTGTAGGAGTTCAGAAAGAGATGCATGTTTCTAAAAATAGACTCGCCCAATGCACTGAACCATAATATGTCGTCACCGATAAAATATAAATAAAAACAACTTGAATATGCGTTTATTTTAGATTTATCTTTATTTTTATAAAAAATCAAATTCTCATTCATTGTTGCTTAAGAAAATAATTCAGTTAAAAATTATCTACACAAATAAAACAAAAAATATACATGTAATTCAATTCAATACCCGATAAGATGTGAGTTGTAATTTTCTTAAAACCTGAGCAAACGTGTAATGAAGGCAATTCTTCTTAACTCGGTTATCTATATAGATTTTAATTTCAACATGAGCTTAATAAAAAAAATAACATTCTAATAAAGTTATTCCATTGTGTAAATATGTTTAAGTATCTAAAATAACAGAGTAGTAATAATAATTAGAAATCAGAAAGTAAAAGTTTAAATGAGAAAAAATCAAATGAAAAACTAAAACGAGAAAGGATTTGATTAGTTATCGATATTTTCGGTCACGTTCCTTATATTTACTACTGTAATCGGCGGTATCACGATACGTTTCCCTTTCTTTATATCGTTCATCTCGGTATCGATCTCGATGTGCCGAGTTATAATCCCGTGAGCTATGTCCTTCGCGAGACCGTGATCTAGACCTACGTCGGTAACTATCATGTTCTCGACGATCTCGGCTTCCCCCGCCACTCCCACCCCCATCGTAATATTCGCGAGGCCTTGCAACCACAGTAGCACGATCATCCTCGTGGGCTCGCTCCTCCCGCCTTTTATTCATTTCTTTTTCAGCGTAAGTTAATCGATTATCGAGATTATGTTTCTTTGAATATTCCTCTAATTTTTTCTCAATTGATTTTTGTATTGGTACGGGAATTCTTGGGAAAAGTGTTGAAAACCAATCCAATTTAACTAACCATTGCCGTAGCATTTGACCAATTGTTAATATTTGGCCTGCGCCTGCTTTTACATCAATTTCTTCTTCATCCTGAAGATAATCTTCATACCAATCATATAAATCAGCCGGCGGTTGAGTATATCTTATGTACATGAACCCTAAACATAAAAATCGATTAATATCAAATGATCACTAAATATGTATAAGTAAAACGTCTTGAAGTCGACTTACCACCTACCTAAGGCCCTAATATATGGGGAATCTGTATGACTCAATAGGCCATTCACTTGTTTCCTAGTCAGACGCAATGTGTACAATTTATACAAGAGACAAAATGCGGTAGATACAATTCCACCAGCTCCAACCCCTCTCACCTACAATCATAAAATATAATTTATAAATAAAACCTAGATGCTATGAACAATTAAAAAATTAATATAAATTTATTAAATTTTTTGATAACATTACCTACCCCGCCACACATTCCAGTTTGCCCAGCAGTCTTTCGTGAACCTCTTTCCCATGGCTCTAAATGCTTTACTTGATAATAAATTTCATCAACTACCTCATGATAAGTTTTTAATTTAAATAATGAGACTAAAATAATAATAATATACATGTTATACACACAAAAAATTATACATTCAGATAATTAAAACCAAAAGGACAAAATTTAATACATTTCGTACCTCTAACCTACCTTTGAAGTAACTTGAACTTTGAATGTTTGTTAATATCAAAGTATTTAGATTCATTGTCGCCTCGTTGCCCCATAATGGTAGCACATTATGCTGCTTTCCACTTTTTTTCGCTTGCTGTCCACCGTCTATCGAATAAAATATCAAAACGTACTTAACACACAAAAAAATGCAATCAGGGATTTTGTAGGAATCATACCTTCATCATGTCCTTGATCCATTATGCAGCTTCTGGTGTTTTTATAATAATCTCATAACCTAATTTCACGCAACGTCGCTTGATGATTTTTATTAATTTAAAATACTGTAGTACACGCAATAAAATTAATGAAAAATATAAATTATAAAAACAGCGTCGAATGCTAAATTTAATTTATTGACGTTTTCAGCACTACATAATTTTCGTCAAAATGGGCGACATAAACTAATTATATTTTTTGTAAATGTTGGCACTTTTGATATTCTAGGGGTGTGCTTTTAATGAATGCGTCCAGTTACTAGAGTTTGGTTGCATTGTTCAGTACCGTTTATACTAGGAGTCGAATCGAACTAATAACTAAATGTTGAATAATATTTGTATGCACCATGAAACGTCTTTATTATTTACATTTGTTTATTTATTTAAATTAATTATAATCCACAGAATAAAAATCCTTAATGATTATGACGATATAAATCCAAACACTTAAAATTACACAATGAAAATAAATTCAATCACAAGTCGATTGCATTAAATTACAAAATTTACATATATTTGTATTACATTGTATACGGAAATCTCATTAAAATTAAAACACGACAAAGATTAATACCCAATCAGTCAAAAATAAAAACTTAAAAGAAAAAATAAGAAATTTGAAGATACCAATTGTCTTTCTTTTTTTGACATTCCAGCCATGCACAACTTATAATTCTTAAGTAATAACAAAATCAGTGCGATGTTAATTTACAACTTTTATGAATAAAACATAAATGTATTGTTATGTATTTTGATTAACTTATTATAACAAATATTTAATAATAGGAAAGCCACGACTAATATTTAATTTTAGGTTTTTTAAACAACGTGCACAATTCAATCTAAAATTGTTAGGTTAGGTTTCATAAATTCAATAATTTTATCATATATAAATGAAATATTTAAATAATTTTATGTATTAATTTATTAATTAACTATACAATTAAACTAATTTCCGCCGTTTTATTTAATAAAAAATCAGATTTCCGGTACCATTTTTTAAGTTTTTCTTATTTTTGGGCAAGAAAACGAGCACACTATTTTTTTTAAGTGACAGCTAAAATTAACGAAGTTTCCATTTATCGCATTCTTATTCTTTTATTAAGTTTTTATTCCTGACTGGTTCCCACGTAAAGCTCGAGGCACATAGTATTCGTTTCGTTCCGATTCGCTTTGTTTGCAATAAGTTTTTATAACTTCTTACGTACATAGCATTCGTTTCGTTTTGAGTAATTTTTAAGTTATATATTTGACAGTTTTAATTTTAATAGTATTCACAATATTATTTGAAATCAATCCATTATTTATAATAATACCACATCAATTAATTGAATAATGAGTGAAGTGAAGGCACACTGACAAAAAACGACAACCATAAACGTCGAAATGAATAATTTGAGGTTATTTTTTAAGTTTTTTTTAAATTTGATCAACCGTTTCGATTCGGTTCCGCCCTTAATTGAACATACAATTAATAGAATTAATTGATTCGTGTACTGAGTAATTGGAACGATGAAAATCCGGTATCAATAAAGACCTGTTGCCTTATGGGAGCATAAATATTCAACCCCGAAAGTATAAATGGACAACAATGCTTGCTTCAAAAACATCAGCCACAAATAAAGCCGCAGCAAAATAACGTCTGATTAACAAGGGCTTTAAATTTAAAACGAAACATCTCATATTGTAACTAGTTATATTAAGAATATTATCCAAATAAGTTAGTATGTCCATGTTAAAGAGATTAAATTTAAAACAGATCTACAGAGTAAATTTTATTTAAATTTTTTGTATTCGTTCAATATTAATGTACATATTGAATAAGGATAAATTTGACCGAACAAAATAATTCATCATAATTTGAATTTTAGGTTAATTTTTTCTTCGAGTGGTCAATGTTGTGCAAAATTTTGGTTCTTTTTATACCTTTTTACTTTAAAACTGCTTGCAATCGGAATACGTATAAAGTGTACTTAAAAAAAAGTGATAAAATGACCGAAGGAAATTAATAAGAGTCTTTAGCAAACCAACTGCAAACATGTTTTGTTATCTGTTTTACAATATCAAACAATGATATACAATATTTAAGAATACTCTGCTACATATGTTTTGAGATAATATTATTACCTTAAAAAATTAAAAAATCTGCTCCTAGTGGCAATCACTTTAATTAACATAAATCTAAATATTTTTTCAGTCTAGCTAAATTGTTTCTCATAAATATTTATGCAATGCAATTGTTGTTGTAATTTTAGAAATTTTACCAATGTAATACACCTAATAATTATGTATTTATTTTCCGTTTCACAGGTGGACCCCAAATTAGAAATTTTTAATTGTAAAAAATTAACGAAAAATCCAAAATAATTTCCTTTTTTTGTAAAATTTTGCAAAATATTACACAAACTGTTCCTTAAATCGTAGATATATCGCGATGCGATTAATTAGTGTTCTCCGCTATGCTATTGCTTTATCCTGTTCCTGATCTTCTCGATATGATGAGGACATTCTAGTACATCTCCAATTCACCTCCAGCGAGATCAACGCCACTGCCGGACGCATCCTAAACAATCTACTGGAATCTTCTGTTGAGATACCTCAAAAGAACTTTCATTGTTAAATCAATTCATCCCTCGTGTCCTCTGAGGAATGAGTGCGAACAGCTTTTTCTCAATTTTTTGGATTTCGTCATTGAACTGAAAATTTTCTTCTGGTCTTGGCCGTTTCTTAAACCTCTTGTGATTTTCCATATTTCCGCTCTTTGTTCCTTTTGCCAGTTTTCATTTTTACTTACTCGGAAATCAGGATACCTCAAGCTTTCCACATTTGAAGCACCTTCTTGAACTTTTTATGTCACCTAACTCTGTACATAATCGCCAAAATTCTCCTTACCTGTGAAAACTGTGAGTTAATCCCCTTACCGTTCGCTCCAGCGATAAATTATTTTTGAGTTCTGTTATTTCGGTTTTATTTTTGTTGTTGTTTTTCGACTCAACCCCGTTTATAATAGAAATTTTAAAACAGAGTTAACTCGAACTAAGAATTTCTTTGGATCGAGTCGAACTAGTTACAAGTTGACTCGACTAAAAGTTAACCTAGATTGAACCTAGGTTGAACTTTCAAATCAAATCAAATTTAAGCCGTTTTGATTTTTATTTAATTTATTATATTTAAACAGCTTTTGTCTTATTCGTTCGGCTGCAATCGTGTGTTTGATATTTGACCTGTACGATCTAACTGCTTAGATATTCCGCTTCCCGAAAGGTTTTAGTACAATGCGTAAGGCGCAATCTAGGCACAGTTGTTCAGAAAATCAATGTTTGCTAAACAAAACAGGAATTTTTAACGTAATAAAAATCCTTGACCTTATCGATTTTATTTACTAATAAAAATGTACTATGTATCCTATCATGTAATTTTACGGGATGAAATACTATTACGGGATAGAAAAATTAATTTTCAGGGACATAACGTAATTTTTAGCGCCGCCGCAGATCGATTTTCTAATGCAAGGTTACTACAACAAAATTCACTACGTCCATGAACTTATGAATACCAACTTTGACGCATAAAAACAAAAAATGTGTTGATTGTATGCTGTGCTGTGCAGCTATAGGGATTTCACATCGGTATACAAATTATTTCATTGTGTTCGTGAATATTTTTCGAACGTCAAAACAATAATTTCGTAGTATTTATATTGTTTAGTGAGTGCGTACCGAAAGGTTATTGAAAATCGTCTGAAATTTTATTGGATTATTTAAATTTTGAACAAATACTAATTAGTTTAGTATAGTGATAATAAAATGATAAATAATTAATAAAATATTGTTTATAAATTGTTCAAGAAATATTTAAAATCTGTGTAGTATTTTTTTTTTTCAAAGAAAACTTAATTTGTGTTTAGTGTTTGTGTGAGTGTGTGTGTGTGTAGTTGAACTTGAATGTGTGAAAAGAAATTATTTTAAGTTTTTTGTGCTTACTGAAAGATGGCTGTACTAGGCGAAAAAGAGAATTTAATTTGTACAAAATTCAATGGAAGTATAATACCATCGCTGTCATTTATGCACAGTGAAAAAATGTCAACATCGACAGATGATAGTGATGAATTATTAGATCCTTTATCGGAAGAATTAAGAAATATACAATCTGTGATCCATGTGACACGTGAAAATATAGATGCACTAAATGAAAAGTTTGCTAATTTGCAAGAACCACCGCCTATGTATGTTACAGAATACCAAGAGCTGACATCCAAATTACATGAATTAGAAGTTAAGGAACATGAATTAATAGAAAAATTACAGCAAAATGAAATACATGAACCACCCGATAATAATAATTATAAATCATCATCGCAGCAAAATACATCGGAGACCGATGAAAATATAATTGAGGTTTGTGTCCTTTTACTATCTTAGGTCTTTAGAAATTTTCTTTGGTCCTCCATTTTTATTTCCCCATAAATAAAATGTTGTGTCTAAAAGAAAATGTGTACATACATAAATAATATGATTAAATGTACATAATTTCATGTAGACACAATATTAATTAAATTAAATAGGCTAATTGTATTAATTCGGGATTATCTATAATCCTGTGTACTTCCTAAAACGTAATAAAATGCAATTCATTTAGTTTATTGTATTCCAACCGATAATACCCACTAAATGCTAAACATGTTTTATTTTTATTTCTATTTTTAGTCCGAAAGCAATTCAAGTACACTAACTCATCAACCAAAAATATTTTTACGAGCTCATTTACCAAATCAGCAACGTACATCTGTACAAGTTGTACCTGGTTTAAAATTACGTGATGCACTATCAAAGGCACTCAGATTACGCGATCTAACAAGCGAGATGTGTGAGGTCACGCTTTTCGGTGGCGGTGATAATCCAATACCTTGGGACACTGATATTAGTTTAATTAGGGCCGAACAAGTTTCTGTTAGGGTACTGGATAAATTTCCGATACGAACCCATTTATCACATCAGTATGTGAGAAAAACGTTTTTATCGTTAGCATTTTGTGAATGTTGCAGACGGTTACTATTCTCCGGATTCTATTGTAGCCAATGTAATTTTCGATTCCATCCCCGCTGTGCGGACAAAGTGTCACCGTTATGTAATCAAATTAATATGGATAGTTACAATCAGCATTCATCGTTTTATTCGTCAAATCATAACGAGACTGCATCATCGTCAATAATGAGCGGTCTATTGCATCATAATCGTAACGAATACAACCAACAAAGTACAAGACATAACCAAACGGTGGGACGTCATCCTTATTCACTAAATCAGCAGGACCGATCGAATTCAGCTCCGAACGTTTGCATAAACAGTGTTAAAATTTTAAATGATGGTATTAGTTCACGATCTCAACAATCACAGACTTTTATTTCGTCAGCTGCTAGAGGACTCCTACAGCGTGATTTTATATTTCAAGCTCAATCAAATCCAGAACATTCACATTCGACACAAGCATCACCGACAAATACAATTAAACCAGTTAAGCGACCTAGGGCCCGGTCGGCTGATGAAAGTAACAAAAATTTGTTATCACCCCGTGATCCTAAAACCACGGACGAAAATTGGGTAAGAACGCTTTGAGATAATACAAAAAAAAATTAATTTTTCATTCTAATATATTTTTTAGAATATTCAAGCGGAAGAAATATTAATTGGCCCAAGAATAGGTAGTGGTTCATTTGGAACCGTATACAAAGCACATTGGCATGGTCCAGTTGCTGTTAAAACGTTAAATGTAAAAACACCAAGTCCCGCTCAATTACAAGCTTTCAAGAATGAAGTTGCTATGCTTAAGAAAACGCGTCACTGTAATATATTGTTATTTATGGGTTGTGTAAGTAAACCGTCATTAGCTATTGTAACGCAGTGGTGCGAGGGTTCAACACTTTATAAGCACATTCATGTAAATGAAACAAAATTTAAATTAATCACGCTAATTGATATAGGCCGCCAAGTTGCACAAGGAATGGATTATTTACATGCCAAAAATATTATCCATCGTGATTTAAAATCAAATAATATTTTCTTGCACGAGGATTTATCGGTAAAAATAGGTGATTTCGGGCTGGCAACCGCAAAAGCTAGATGGTCTGGTGAAAAACAAGCAAATCAACCAACCGGTAGCATACTCTGGATGGCACCCGAAGTAATCCGTATGGAGGAACAAAGTCCGTATTCATTCCAAAGTGATGTGTACGCATTTGGTATAGTAATGTATGAAGTTTTAGCCGAACAACTACCATATTCACATATAAATAATAAAGATCAAATATTATTTATGGTTGGTCGGGGATTATTACGACCCGATATGACAAAAGTACGTACCGATTGTCCTCAAGCGTTGAAACGTTTGGCCGAAGATTGTATAAAATTCAATCGAAATGAACGTCCACTGTTTCGTTTAATATTGAACATGCTTGAAAATATGTTAAGAACATTGCCAAAAATTCATCGAAGTGCTAGTGAACCGAATTTAACACAGACTCAATTGCAAAGTGATGATTTTCTTTATATGTGTTCTAGTCCTAAAACTCCTGTGAATTTTCATAATTTTCAATTCTATAATGGGGCTGGCGGTTTTTAAAATATTTTGGCTTTATTTTATTTTTTAATGAGGGATATTTCAGTTTTGTTTTTACAAAAAATAAAAAGAGTTGGACATAAATAATATTTGGTCTATGTGATATTAGAAATATACTTGTAATTATTAAAATTATAATTATTATTTTAAAATTTATTTTAAAATATCAGAATGGTATTTCTTATTTTATTTTTTTACATGCTAGGAGATAATTGGTTTTTAGCATACATTATTCTGTCAAGATTTATATTTAACATTTTCGATTTATTTTCCGGGGCAAAACAATAAACCCCTTATGAAAGCCAACATCTTTCATTTTCTCAAAGCTAGGTAATAATTAGATATATACATGTGAATATATCAGTCCAGCCAGAAGTGATTCTCAGAAGCTTTCAATCGAATTTTGATTTACAATCTGTCGATATCAAATGTACTTGATTTCGGTTCATTTCGAGATCGAAAAGCCTACATCCTCTTAAAATTAAATATTGAGCCAATAATTACAAAATAAAGTCGTTTTTATAGTTTAAAGCCCGTTTTTATTAATAAAAAAAATAATTCTGAACTTTTGATGTCTATTCATCATTTCAAATTTAAAAAGTACGCCGAATAGACATCGAAAGCTCACCAAATATCTTAATTTATTATTAAAAAGAGCCCTGAACGATTAGAAAATCTTTGTTTTATAAACAACAATCCTCGTTTTTTCTAAGTTCATATTACATAATATTATGTTCTATGTTTTTGGCCAGGAATTCGTCTTAAATTGCATTTTTTAAAAGCGATATTATGTGTGCTGGGCACCATGAGTTAGTTTGGAACTTGCTCAGCGCTGTTAGTTTGTGTGAATATATAATTCCCTTGGGTTTTTAATTTATGACATAAATTGATAAATTCTCGGCGTTGAACCCAGTTCTCATTGTGTGTCATCCCAGTTTTTGAACGCTGTTAGTTTGTGTTAACACCACCTCCCATTCTCAGGTTCCAGTTTTCGAACAAATGTTGTACTCTGGTAAGTGATATAATCTTGTAATCTAGAATATGTCCCAACCTTCTAACACGTCGGTTAAGTAAATGAAATCAATTCTGAAAAAGTACAATTCGTTGAAACAAAAATTCAAAGAAAAACGATTCTGCGATTATTGTATGAAAATTTAATTTTCAGAAATTCAATTTTGAGAAATCGATAATTCTGAGGGAAACAATTCAGGAACAATTGATATAATCTATTGTTAGCTATTCTGAAGTGTAAGCGGCGGGTTTGCTGGCGATGTGCTCTGGCAGCCTACGTTTTGGTGCACATAACGAGCTAGGTAGAACTTTGAAAACGTTCAAGGTGTTCGTCCAAAAAAGTTACAAAATATCGTGAGCCGCAACTCGAAGCCTGAGATTTGCTTTCCTTGAACGGAAGATGAGTTTGTTTCTCTTTGATAGAAATTTCACACTTGTCTTGTTCACAGGCAAAATTTATTCCGTCTACATGATCTACATGTCGTAGACGACGATGCCATAATTTTTATGAGCTCTGACCATCAAATCTGCTTCACTCGACTGTATCACTCTGAACACTCCAGCATTTACTTTTGCCTCAAGCAGGAACTTGTTGTTTCTGACAACAACTTTAAAATCGTTTGCGCTAATCTTGTTTGTGCAGAGACTCGGTGCGAATAACGTACGAATTCACTGTACAATTATTCACTTGAAATTTAATTCGAACATTACCTGACAATTCAGTTTTGAATTTTGATTTATTTGCAATCGTGACTTCTTCTGAACCTAACACTGATTTAAGATCTTCCATCCAACTGCTCATATGTCGTGCTTAGAGGTACCAGATCCTACATACCATTCAGTTGATTTAAGATTGCAAGCCGTCACACGTGTCAAAATAGGCAGAACAGAATGACTAGCCATCTTCGGTTTTGGACATTTGTTTTTATCAACTTCCCACAACCAAAACATTTGCCGTTCTTCCTTGTTTTCGTCTTGAATGTGTTTGACTTCGTTTGTTTTACGTACATGGCTAACGAAGAGCCCTCAACTCAAACAAATTTCTTGAGATTTTTGTGTTTAGAACTCTATCACCATAATCATGCGAGTTTATACTCGTGACACAATCCGGCCAACAACAATGTGCCGATCCATAGAACCGCAATTCACCAGTCTATTCACCGCAATCCGATTCCAGATTGTTACAGCGTATTCCAGTTCGTCGAACGTAAGCAAAATAGAGTGAATATAAATGAATACAATTTTCAATATGCCTATTGAAACTGGCGTTTTCGATACAATATTAAAGATTTATCTCGTACTATTAGCTCTACATTCTTTGACTTCTATAATGCTTAGCAAAATGAGGCCTTTTGGAACTATATATTTTTTCTATCGCACTGATACGCTTTTTTGTTGTGCGGACTCTAAAATATAATTAAAAACATTTCTTTCGTCAACTACTTTACAAAACTCAATCATTAGTTCAAGCATCAAATCCGTTTCTCTAGAAATTTGTCACGACATATTTTATCGATCAGTGAATCAGTGAGAACTAGTCTATCTTTGATCATACGATTTTGGTATGATTTCTTACATTCGCAGGTAAATTCAAATAGCTTTGCTTGTGTGCGTAACTCGTTATAATACTTCTCGGAATTAATACACTACAAGTTTTATCGGATAATTTATTATTTAATGTTCAACGCACGACTGACTGATGTGATGAACAATATTGTCGACAACATTTTTTCTTCAATTCTCTGAAAAGCCTTAGTAAAACGTTTTATTTAGTCGCCAACGTTTCGGATATTAATTTATATCCAAATGATGTTCTTCATTCGACAATAGTTGTGTATCTTGATGCTTGATCTGATCCGGTTCAGTTCATGTTTCATGAAACAATGGAAAGGCGCTTATTAGGTTTCAATTCAAAATTTGTGATCTAAAACAAATTTTGAATCAGATTTTCCATATAAAATTTGAACTGATCCGGATCAATGGATGTTATGAAACACGGTAAATATTGCCCAAGCAACCACATTACATTTTGCATATTCAAACCACCATATAATGATTTTTTTACATTTTCATTTTTAGTCTCTTGCGCGTCTATCAATATATCTAAGCTAGTTTTCAATTTGGTACTTCGTGTCCCGTTGTTTCTAACTTCGGCTTGGTATCTACTGTCGCAGCCATCTCGCTTACTCTTTTTTACATTACATGTTTCCCTATCAGTATTTTGTATAACGTTTGGTGATCATCACAATAATAAGACGCTAGTGTGGATTACACATTTATGTTTTGTATTTATTTATCATTTGATATTTTGCAAATTTATCATTTGATATTTTACTGTTTGTCGAAAATTTAATTGGTGCCAAAGTTTTATTCAAAATTTTTAAAAATCTCGTTAATTCTTCCAATCATCTTCTTCACTTCTATCCATTCTTGATTTTGTTTACGTGTGTAAACATTTTGAATTATCCCAGTTATGATTTTATGTAGTTTGCCGTTTTTGAATAATTTAATACGAAACAATCTAGAATTTTTTGTTTCATGTGTCATTTCATCAGCAGCGCCATCTCGACCAATTCAATTAATCAAACCGTTTTCTCCACAAATTCAATTTTATTGTTGTTTTGTTTGCAAAATTGCGAACGGGTGTTATGAATGTAGCAAATATTTCGCAGAATGACCAAATGTGATATTTGGTAGTTTAAATCATATGAATGTTTGTTGCTAAACAAGCTACAATATAATTCATTATAATAGTATATGAAGTAAAAAATCCATATTAAGTTTTTAAAAATATGCAATTTAGTTAACCGCATCATAAATTCTTTGAACCGGCTGACACGTATCAGCAACGTTCAGTTCTAAATATAAATCTTGACAAAATACTTTATGAAATATCAAATATCTTCTAGACTATTAGTAATTATCAAGTTTTCCCTCATCAAAAAACAAAAGATTATTAACTAAAAGATACATATAATTTTGATTGTGATAAGCACGTCCGCAGTAGTGTGTGTGTATAAGATTTAGTTTTTATTTGACAAGCTGCTATGACATATACATAAATACAAAAATACCTTATATAGTTTCAGAGTTCATCTCAGGAAAATATTAACATGCTTCATTCATTTAGTTTGTAGCCCCATTTTAATTTATTTATTTATTTAATTCATTCATTTGTTAAACTCATTTATAAAATTATCGAAAATAACCAAAATATTATAATTTATATGACTGCAAATGATTTTAAAGGTTTGTAAAATTAAGTCACACTTTAGTTGTTTTAAATAGTTATATACGCATTAAATCACTCGATACTAATTTTAATGACACAATTTCAATAAAATTACATATCATCTATGAAAATATATATCGCTATGATAAAAACTACTTATTTTGGTTTAGTTGAACAAGAAAGGAAAGTTTTCTATAAGATTAGGCCTAAATACTCCATAAAAATATTTCCCTATATTTGACATAATTTAGTGAGCAATACTATATTAGCACGAGTAAAATGATTAAACAAACATGTTTCAATTTAGATCAATTAAATTATTCTGTACGATTTTCGTTTTGACATAGAGCAAAAACTACTGTTTGAGATTAAGCATACGTTTTAATTATAAATGGAGTAATGTTGAATTTAAAAGTCAAAATAATTTTTAACACAAACATACTGCTTTATTAATGCCTTGTGTAAGTCAATTATGACTGATCTGAAACTGATTAGATTGTTAAACATTAAAAAAAAAATCGATAACAATTTGTGTACGTGTAACTAGAGACTACCAAATTGCATGAAATTATTTTTGTTGGGTTCATTACATATGTATTTAAAATATATAAAATCCATCCCCATTCACAAATCTTTTACAAAATATTGTGTGGGTAACTAGCAGAGAAATTTTGACTTTAGAAATTATACTTTGCATCGTTAAAGCCAGATTTGTGTTAATTAGTACTTACGGTAAAAAAAGAGTAAAAATTGACTAGTAAAGGAGCTGAGCAAACATAAATTGGATTGCAATAAAAATTGATCTCCGTTTTCTGGCCTCTGGACTACCACTAAATTTTTCACCTAACTAATTAGCACAAATTGGACTTTAACGATACGAAGTTTAATTTTTAAACTAAAAATTTTCCGTGTTGCAATTATTCACACAAAATTAATTAATAAAATTATTGCTTGTACATAAATATAAGTAATTAAATAAGCTATTAAATTCAACACACGTTCAAAAATTTTCTTTTATTTTAAAATAATTAATAATAAAAAAAATTATTTAAAATAACGATAAAAGCAAATATCACACTTAAATTTTATGAAATTTTGAAAATTTCCCAAAATCAAACACTTAATTAATATTTTGATTGTCATTGCATATTAAATATGATGTGTGAGCTTATTTATTACATATAATAAAATTAAAAACTAACATCATCCAGAAAGACTATATATATATATATAATATATACATGTATTAAATAATATACATAAAAATATTCCATAAATTATATAGATGTTAAATTTAATTTAATTTATTTTTATTTTAATTATGACAATGGCATTCAAAATATGAAATTATTATTCAATGAATTCTGTTGTAGTTAGTGTTTATGAAAAAATAATAATTATAATAAACTAAATAAATCTTAAAACAAGGATTAAAAAAAATAAATGTAATTATATTATAAAAAAAATATAAAATACTGTAAATAAAAATATATATATATATATTTTAAAAAAATTTATCAAATTAAGAACGAGGAATAAAAAATAATTAGGACTCAGTATATGAAAAATAAGCAAATTTGGTTATTTTAAAATTATTATTTTTAATTTTTGCTAATTAAGAAAAAAAGGATAGTTTATATAAAATATAAAACATTCCAATTTTAAATAAAACAAGTAAAATTCTTTATTGCAAATAACATGCATTTATTTTTATCTCTATTTAACTAAAAAAAACATATATTTAAATTAAATATTATTCAGCCTCTCTCTGTAGAATAAAAATTTAAACTGTGTAGTTAATATTTTGGAATTCATCGAAATTTACAAACAAATGTATTTATAATAAATAATAATTAAATGACTATCCTTTTTTATCTCTTATTAGTACACACAAAAACAGTATCAGAAAAATAATTTTACGCTATAATTTTAATTGTTTATTTAATTATTTTGACAAATTATGATTTTATATTTTAATAATAATATTTTTTTTAAACTTATAGGACCGACATTATAGACAAAAAAAAATTAGTACTTTAAGACACAAAATATAAATTAACTAAATTTTAAAACTATAAAGAAATTAAAAAGAAAATGAAAAGAAAATTAAACAAAAAAATTGTAAAAGCAAACAAAAATATATAACAAATTATTCTTTCAAAAATTACAAAGAAATAAAAAATTATTAATATTGTTTTAATATGGCCTGAATTAGCCACATTGTTTTTAGGGCACACGATTTCCACTGAAAGAAAAACGACTAAAAGGATTATTTTGAGGGATTATAAAGATAACTACAAAAATGTGTTTGCGACATACATCAATCAGCTTGAGATAAACAAAATGCACCGAAAAAGGAAAATAAAATTTAAGGGAAATAGCCCTAAGGGAAAGTGATGCATGAAATATCGCCTTGAGAATCAAAATCGTGCTGTTTGTGGAAAATTACCTAAGAATTTATGTTTAAAAAAATGTAGGGATGAATACGTTATAGCCAACACTCGACTCCCTTTTACCACGAATGAAGACATAGATCTCGAATACACCACAATTGAATTTTAAAGAGAAAAATTAAACTTATCGGACTTTTGGTAAAACTGTCTTGTATAATTAAAAAATATTATCCCTTCTTAAATTTCAAAAAACCAGCAAGGTTAGCCCTTTATATTATATACTTTTGAAACGAAGGTTATTCGTACCATTTTTGATTCAATTAAAGTTGCAAAAAACGAATATTAGATTCGTACCATGGGGTAAAGCGACTTCTCGGAGACAGCGATATCCCACGACTACCAGTCGATAGACCTTATAGAGAAACACCCCGGCTGCGCTGGCGAGAGAGAGAAAAAATAGCGAGGGAGATATCATCATCAGTGTAACGCTATATATAATATTGCCGGTAAATACGGCTAGCAAAGCAATACAAGGTAGCGGATGAAAAGGATCTTCCTAAAAATACTGCTTCATTGCTATTCTGAATATCAAAAATTCGTTCAACTCTAATTTGGGGAACTTGCATCACAATAAAGGTTTTGGGTTTTCTATAATCAGAATTACGAAGTAAACTGAAAATGTAGAACTACGCAAAGACTGAGAGAAATAGAAAAAGTGCCATCACAACTTAGCAATGAAATCGCTAAGTTAAAGAAGGAAAATGAGAAGCTGAAGAAGAAGTCAGCACACTTGCCTGTATTAACGCTGAGTTTCATACAGATGATGAGGAACTTGCAAGAAAAACTGATTGGATGCACAAACAAAAGAAAAGACCAAGGAAAAAACGAAGAGCAGAATTCTCACCATAAGTTGGAAGCACTCGCAAGCAAAACTTAATTAAACTATTGAACCAGTGTCTGTACCTCAACATCACCAGCAACAAGAAATCAAAAGGGTTGAAAATGCAAGGTTGCAATGAAGACTAAGGCGCCACCGCCAATTAATATGAAAGGCTTTACTGAGTTTGCGAATATCCAAGCTCTAATAAAATCAGTGTCTTCAAACGACTATAGAGTAGTGGAACTAACCAATAATGTTTGGAAGATACACACAAGAGATCTCGATACATACAGAGCTTTAGCCACAAAGCTCACTGAAGTAGGTAAAGGGTGGTATACTTATGAAGACAAAAATAACAGAGAAATTAAAGTTGTTTGGTCAGAGGTCTTCATCCCACCTGCAAGAAGGAGAATATAATAGAAGACCTCAAAATGAAAGAACTGCAAATGCATTAAACATCCTTAAACGAGAGAAAGTTGAAAACAGTCAAGGAACCAAGATCATTAAAAGAGGGCTCCCGCTATTCATACTCACCTTCAATATAGTGAAAAAATTCAAAATACATTTAACATCAAATCAATACTCAATATTAGGGTTAAAATAGAATCACTGAAAAAGAACACAAAATTAATATGCGGGTGAGACGTTAGGTGTGTAAAATGTACCGGCAGACACAACGCGAAAGACTGTTCTGTTAGCCGAACCGAACCTGCGAGGTCCCTCCTGTCCTGTACAGTGACAACAACTGCAAAAACTAACTAACAGCGATACAACTGCAAAAACTAAGAAATAAGACACGTAATCGACTCAAAACACTAACGTTAGAAGAGCGGCTCGCTAGACAAATCAATGCTCCACTAATAAAATGAATATAACACTTAGAATTGTTATTTGGAACGGGAATGGATTATCACAGCATGTTCCAGAGCTAGAAATTTTTCTAAACCTTTAACCATTTAACAGAAACTTCATTTATTAAAATACGTGACTAAATGCTACCAAGCTATTCATCCAAGAGGAAACGCTAGAGGTGGGTCTACCATAATTATTAGAAAAAATATTAAACATTTCGAAGTGCCTGGTATTGAAGAAGAAATTATGCAAGGTAAAACCATAAAAGTTGAATCAATCAATAATAGAAATCTCAGTATCTCCTCTATTTACTGTCCCCACGCCATCAGTTAAAAAAAGAAGACTACAGTCGACTTTTTAAATCATTAGGACCAATTTTATCATAGGCGGTGATTTTAATGCAAGGAATACCTATTGGAGATCTAATCTTGCAACCTCTAAAGGAAAAGAGTTATTTTATGCAGCTTGCGAGAACAACTGTGAATTTCTCTCTGACGATAAACCAACATATTGGCCTGCTCACATACATAAAATACCAGATCTTTTTGACGTCTTTGTAACAAAAGGTTTTAGGGGACTTCTCGTGCACTGAAAATAATGAAGGACTATCATATGATCACTCACCTGTGGTCATGACTCTGAGTACAATGATAATGAAAAAAGATAGTTCACCTAAATTAACAAACAATAAAACCAATTGGAATTTATTCAAGAAGTTAGTGGAAGAGCGAACAAATATTGCGAACCAATTAAAACGAAGATGCAGCTGGAAGATGAACTAGAAGCATTTAATAATAATATCCAACAAGCAGCTTGATAAAGTTCTTCGATTTCTCATACCAACACCATAAGGATCTAGACAATTATCCTCTTGAGGTCAAAGAACTAGTTAAAGAAAGCCCGTAAATCTGGTAGCAGACTCGTGTACCGCAACACAAAAATATCCTCAATTTTCTGTGCAACAAATTAAAACAACTAATAAAGGAAATAAAGAATGAAATCATAAATATGCGACTTCGAAGTCTTCTGAACTAAAGGTTGACGATTACTCGCTTTAAAGAAAGCAACGAAGGGGCTAAAAAGAACCAAAATACATGTGCCAAATATCAAAAATGTCTAAACAAAGACATGTAATCTTATTGGAACTTAAAACTGAAATCAATAATAACTTATTAAGTATCAGAAATGCTCCAGCATATTACTTAATTACTGGGCCAATTGCGAAAGCTATTCCCGAGAAAACTTAGGGTAAATTAGTTCAAATAATTAGCGCAGCCTTCAGATTGAAATATGTTCCACGTCAATGGAAGGTGGCTGAAGTAATTATGATTCCTAAACCAGGTAATCCAGGAACAGATAAAAAACCATATAGACCGATATCACTACTTCCGATCATATCAAAAATATTTGAAAAACCGAGAGATGCTTAATTCCACATCACTAATTTGGGTTTAGAGAAAACGACTCTACAGTTAAACAAGTTCACAGAATAACAGATGTCAGGTGGATACAGTTGAGAATAAGAATATATGCTCCAGTATTTTATTGGATGTAGCTCAAGCTTTCTACAAAGTTTGGCACCAAGCGCTTGAATTTAAACTGTATCGAGATCTGCCTAAGCAATTTTATCAAATTCTTAAATTCTTACCTACATAGCAGATCGACGCTTTAGAGTCAAATTTGGTAATGAGTACTCTAAACTAAAAAGAATATCAGCAGGTATACCACAAGGTAGCGTACTTGGACCTATTCTGTTTATTCTTTATATGAGAGATTTGCCGAATATTCAAGGTACTACAGTAGCAACATTTGCAGACGATACAGCTATCTTAGTAGTTGGTAAATATATTTCGGAAGCAACTAATGAGTAGCAAATAATGCAATGCTTTCAAAATAAAGTGGTGCGAATGATTGTGAATGTCCCATTGTTAGGAACAACAACCTAGGAGGAAATAAAGAAACAAGCAAGGAAGTACGTACAGCGATTATCCTGACAATGGAGCGAGGAGACTCCAAAGGCAGAAACCGCTGGAGCTGGGCAGCTCGAATTAGAATAAGAAATTATTGTAAAATGGTAACCAATAGGTTACTCATCCTAAGCCGAGAAAAAAAATTCAAGATAGATAAATTACTAGACGATCTCTGATTCAGTTGTAATATTGAATAAATAAATTTAAAAAAAACAACCTGGATGAGTTCTACAGGCTCGATATTTTGTTCATTGTGGCGGGATATTATGTAAGAAGCGGGGTTTTCACCACGGATGTCACAAGAAGTAAAATTAGTTGGCTTTGCGGACGACGTCTCGATAGTTGTTGTGACCAAACTTAAAGATGAGGCTTTTCATAAAGAGACCACAGCTGAAAAGCGGGAAATACCTTATTGTAAACAAACCCTCCTTGTGGGTTTGTACGATTTCGGAGGAAGTTGATTATGTAGCAACGGAAATGCCACCAATTCCTCTTTTAGAAAAGCAGCAACAAAAACATACCATAACGTAGTCCAAGTATTTGTGATGACGGCTAGAGAGAATTGATAAAAAGCGCGCGTCGAAAATTTCATAATAGACATCCTAAACGCCATACGCATAGAGCGTGTTAACCAAATATCATTGAAAATACTATTTTGGGGTTCGTTTGCTTTTTGATAGCTTCTGATAAGTATAATCGATTTTTTTTTCGTTGGCTAGAATAACGTGTGATGTCATAACCAGTAGAAGGTCATTCCCTTTATAAAGAGAAACATTATCTATTAGATTTATCCAAAATAAAAGTTTATTTTAATGATAAATAATTTACATATTTAGATAACTTTATCCCAATTTATAAAAGAATTAACATCGTCCATTACGTAATGCTGAACATCATTTATTATTGCGCCGTCATTATTCGTATATGGCTCATCCTTTTCATCTTTTATCATTTCCTGATTAGGATGATGTTCAGTGCCATGTATTACTAAATAATCTTGAATTTCATTGCCATTTTGTATTCCTATCACTTTGAATTGACGTCCTTCCGTTTCGTTACCAAATATATTATTTATCGAATACAAATTACTACTATCATCAGGCTCCTCGATTTTGTCGGCTTTAGCGGTCTCTGCATAATCATCAGTCGTTTTTGGAATCTCAATTGATTCATCATTTTTGTCAGGCTGTTTTTGACTAACTTTTAAGAGTGAAATCATTTCACATGATCGGGTTTTTTGATGCCGTGTTAATTTGTATTTGGTCATGAATTTCTTGTTACAGTATTCACATTCAAAATTCTTTTTATTCAAATGAATGAAATTGCGATGGCCCATTAAATGGCCCGATTCAATGAAACGTTTATCACAAAATTCGCACTTAAAACGACGTTCATTTGTATGATATTTTCGGTGGCGGTTTACTTCTGGCTGTGATGAAAATCTTTTTTTGCAAATATCACATTCATATAATTTTTCGCCTGTGTGAATTTGTACGTGGCGTTTTAATTCGGACTGGAAATAAAATGTTTTTGGACAGAAATCACATTTTACAGAACCAGTTTCTAAATGCCGTTTCTCGTGAAGTTTCAAGCTGGTCGATGAGTGCAATTTCTTCGAACAATATGGGCAAATGTACGAGCTCGTCTCTATTGGTGATTTTTTATGATGTTTTTGGATATGAATTATCAGCTCGGATTCAGTAAAAAAACAAGATTTCTTTGATGTACAATGAAGGCAGTTATACGGCCGAATATTTAAATGTTTGCGAAGGTGTATAAATAACTGTGATATATCGTTACAATTCTCCTGGCAATATTCGCAACAGTATATATTTATTCTATTATTAAATGTGATTTTCCAATTTTGGGTTTTTGTGTGCGATGTCAAATGCTCCAGAATTACATGTATGCTGCTGTCTTGGCATAGTTTTAAACAAATCTCACATTTATACATCTTCGATTGGTCGGTGATTTTTAATATTTCATTAATATGTTCCCAATGACTTACATCATCGTCTTCTTCACTATTAGGCTCGCTTACAGTATCTGCTTCAATTTCATCCTTTGCTTCATTGATATCCTCTATTATGTTGTAATCGTCTAGCAGATACTCCTCTTTTATTACAATATTATCAGGACAGGGTTCATCTTCGAGATGGTCTTCCAGTTCCTCCATTCCACAAACATTTTCATTATTTTCAATCATCTCCTCGACCACTCGATTATCATCGGAGTTTGCAAACTTCTTGTGTTCGAATTGTTTAACGTCTGTTTGCAGTAATATATTATTCGACATCTCAATCTTCCGTAAAAAACAGAAACTCTGTTCCACAAGATAATTACATTTATGGCATATTAAAATTGAATATTTATCGTCATTGGTAATCTATAAAATAATAATTAGGCGAAAAATACAATGTTCTTGGCTTTCGAAATGTTTTTTTATACCTTAATATTGGAAATATACTCAATACACTCAATCAATGAATGTTTCTGTATTTTTCTCTGATTGTCGAATATATTTGAAAGCAAATCATTTTCATCTAGACACAATCGACATAATTTTAAGTTCATTTTAATTTATATAAAACAAATTATTTCTATTCACGATATAAACATTTGGAAATTTGTTTTCATTTGAGTTTCGACGAATTTAAAATCTGTCAAACGCGCAATAGCCCGACCAACCAGAAATTAATTTGTTTTGACTATTAAACAATAGATGTCGCCACAAAAAGCTTAAATGAATTTGAAAACAAACGTCTTTATACCCTTTATAAAATCAATGTACATAAAAGGAAAATAATAAAAAATTAGATTTGATTTCGTAAAGAATAATAAGAAAGCAAAACTAAATACGTAATAGTTGTACCAAAACATCTGGTTCATTGTTATTGATGTGCATTGAATTTGAGGCACGTGCGCACTTTCCTTTGGGTTTCAATTATTACGAAATACTTTTGTTAATTACGGTAATTTAATTTTTTTATTTAATTGTTTTTTATTTTTAATAATTAATTAATTAATAATTAGTTAATTCATTAAACTGAGTAGAGGGCCTAGTAAGAACCCGTCGTAATAACACCGGGCCGAGCTTGAATTTTTATTTTGGGCGCTTTCAGGACACCCAACATTTGGGAACATACGTTGAGTAAAATCGCGGCTAACGTAATGAAAATGTTTAGTACTATGAAATTTTCAAATCAAATTAGATAAGATTTCGCTAATCATGATGGAGGACCTGACCGCGCCCATTGATAAATTGTTTAGCACGAGTTAACTTTCTTTTAACGAGGACGAGGACAAAGAAATTCTGAAAGGAAAAGTGCTATAGGGTCTGCTCAATCTTTAGTATCTGCCGATAGAAGGCCATCATATATGTGATGCAGGCCAGATAGTCAAACTGAAATTAATAACGTTCCGGTTTGCGGTTAAACCGGAACTGAACTATAACGAACTTGAAAAGTTTAAACTTTTCAATTTCGTTATAGTTCAGTTCCGGTTTAAATTTATTTTTTTGCTCCGGTTCGAGTTCAGGTTCAAAACCGGGTTTGGAGCGGTTTTTCGTTTTATCGTAATTTATTGATACCACAGAATAAATATACAGAAACGACATAATTCTGCTTTTCTATGGAAAAATATCGACTCATTTTTTACCTTGACTCCCTTAAGAGCGTTATTTACTTAATTAAATTTGTTGTTAAACCTAACCTAAAAATTAATTTTAAATTTCTGTATTTATACAATTTTTCTTTACCATTCGAACCTACCTAAGAGAAAAACTCAGTATTTTCATATCAAACAATCCCTGACCCTCTATCGACAATTTTTTGAATTAGTTTTCATAATTTTTTTTGGAAATTATGGATATTCTGCTTTTATTTAATTTTTTTCTGTAATATAAAATTAAAATATTTTAAAACAAACAAAACTAGACACGAGATTATGGATTTAATCTTATTATTGCGAAGGAAATTGAGTCTATTGTTGTTGTATATTCTGATCGAGCTTGCACAAGTTCTCCAAGTTTGAGAGATAATAACAAGACCAAGAAAATTTTCCCACAAATGTTTATCGTACCTGCCCAACTTACCCTTACTTTAGTAAAGAACACGCTTAAGGTAGGAAAAATTCGTTATTTTGAATATTTTTATTTCTAATAAAGAATTATCAACTCATAATGAAGCGTTGACAGTATATTTCAACAAAAAACAGTTAGCTAACATAAAATCATCACTGTAGTTATAAATATTCATATTTAAAAGTTATACGTTTCTTTCAAAGGAAAAAATTCCTTGGTCTACGCAACGTCTGTTCTGGTTATATTGGTATTCTCCGCTTATACACAACACCCTGCGTTTAAGAATAAAATTTTAAGCAGTAATCTAATAATAATATTTATGTATGTATATGTTACACGTTTTGACATTTAAATATCGGTTTTAAAGAGGTTCCATTTTGTGCGAGCACAAAGTTTTCTTTACACAACATTTTCAGTAAATGCTATCAACCACAACGCTTGTTACGTGGATTCCGGAACTTCGATGCGTATGATCACGAGAAACGATTGGCTCACAGAGGTAGATGAATCAGTGTATAGTGATGTCATGATGAAAGGCAATATCCAGAAAGTAAATATTAAAAACATTTTGTGTACATCAAATATTTACGTGCATATCTCTTGTTTATAGGTCAAATGATCAAGAATGGGGATAATACTACGGGATGCAAAATTTTCAATAAATTTGCCGAACTAGTTGCAACCGCAAGTCTAGTGGGAAACATATACAGACTAAACCAACCACAAGTATTAACGTACTCGTACTTAGTTAAAGAAATCCCCAAAATGGATTTATGACACCGAAGATTTGGTGACTTAAGTGGTATTGCTTCTGAGTTCAAACTTAATCGTACTGACATCAACAGTTTACGTGCATAAGAGGTAAGCAGACACATCAACCATTTAAACAAGCCGAAACACATACCAAAGAAGTTCGGTGTCCATTCGAATTTATGTTGTCCATTCAGACTATAAAATGTCTGTGAACCGATAATGAAGGCGACCCCAGTTTCATATACGCCAGAACAAAATGGAATCACCGAAAGAATGAATCGAACAATTGTTGTGAAAGTTAGATGCATGCTTATGGATGTCGGAGTAGGTAATGAGTTCTGGGCGGAAGCAATATCGCCTACATCAAGCATTAAAGGCGACGTAACACCCGAAGAAATCTGGACAGGACGAAAACCCAACCTTAAACAATTACACGTGTTTGGATGCGCAGTAATCGTTCATGTGCCGAAACAGAAAAGAAAAAAACTGGGTCCAAAATAAGAGAGATGCATGTTTGTTGGTTACTGTGAAAACTCGAAAGAATATCGTTTACATCCACCACAATCAAACAATGTAATTGCCAGTCGTGATATAATCTTAAAGGCTGATGTATTAATATGGGAAAGGAAATGGCGTTAAAGTATGCAGACTTAAGAAATCTCTTTATGGATTCAAGCAGTCTTTTGGTGTTAAGAATCAACAACTTGATAAAGTATTAAAGCAACTTGAACTATTACATTCTAAAGTTGATCCTTGCATATACTACAAAATAGAAGGGGGTAATACGCTGTTTTTATCAGTATATGTCGACGATTTCTTATTATTTTCCAATAACCAACAACACAAGTCATCGGTCAAAAAAAATTAATGCAACACTAATGGATTCAAATGTGAAACTTTCCAGATCAATGTATTCTAAAACAAATTCCGAACGTGGCCAAATGAGGAATGTGCCATTGGTTACTCGCCGGTTGGTTATTCAACGAAGATCCTCCGTAGAAGAAAGCATACAGAGTCCTCAAACGTTTTGCTTAGCCTTGTTACGTGGTAGTTATATAGGTGACCGCCCCGAGTTCGTAATATGTATGAGTAGAAGGGTATAAAACATTTTATCGACTTGGCAGACAAAACGAAGTAATATTGTTTTGGGTGTCCGCTCATACAGGCCAGGGGATCTTAGCCAGCTTGATTGGATGATATCGTGATGTGAAAAGATATCAAATATTTCGATGGCAGTCTAGTGGAGTAGAGGAGGAGATGTTTGAACACTGTTCATGCTTCCATTCCCTCCCACTCCCTCCATAGATCATATTGGTTCGGTTCATGTTTGCTAATCAATTAAAGATCCTTAAAATCCCGGAAATTTAGCAGGGGTGGGAGGGAGGAGGATGTCATCTTTGTAAGAATTTCAATTTTAAAATCGACCTAAAATTTGGGTATAATTTCCTCCTTTTATGCTTTCAGTACAATGGAGGCGCTACAAAATTTAAGACTCAGGCATTGTTCACGAATCCGGATGAATAACGTGTCGCTAATTACTTTCTCAGCCAGATTGTTACGACTAATATAAAATTATCGTCATAGTTAATTGGATAAGATAATTCAAGTTAAACACCAATGAAGATGAACACGTTTTTGATCATAACTTGTTGAAATTTGTTAAGCCAACCCTTTTACTGGCAATTCTATCAATTTCATAGTTAAAACTAATTTTGAAAATATTTTCATTTTACTTACTCTCAGTAATCAAACCGTTTTATTTAATGCGATAAGACAAATTGAATACACCCCAGTCGTATATTAATAATCCCCAATAGTTTTCACAATGACACTTTATTTATCACTTCATTTTTTCGAATTGTGACATTATTAGAGATGAACGTGAAAGTATTTGATGGAATTTCTCTGTAGCTTTTTCCCATATGTTGTAATTGTAACCAATACCGTATCTAACAAACAAAATGTCAAAACTTATATTTTTCATGTCAATCAATTTTATTTGTGTGTGATTTTGAAATTAGGAAATTTAACCCTTTCGTACCCCAGAAAAAGTGCGTATTTTTTTTTTAATATGATACGTACCATGAAATTTTTTTTTGATACACCGGTATAATAAATTTCATCTCAAATTTCTCTTCAAAGTTTTTGTTTTTGTACGAAGAATTTTTTTTCTACTATCTTTTTGACTCCCAGGGAAAGAGATGTGTGAGATACAATTCGAGTTTGGAAGGTACGGATTAAACAAAAAAAAATCAAATGGCAGCAAAAAAACATAAACATTACCATTGTAGCCGTAATTCCAAATTACCATATAATTATTTTGTGTATTGAAGAAAAATGGGTATCATTAAGCATCCTAATTCCTTGGCGGAATTTGAGACGAATTTTTTTTACATAATTTACGAGAATTATGGGAGGAGAAATTCATATAAAAATAAAACCAAACGCATATAATATTTCGACCAGAAACAACATGTTCGGTTCCCCAAACATAAAAAGGGATATGTTCATTAAAAAAAAAAATTCAATCAATCATAATACGGCATAAAAGACGATCCAATACAGATACTGAGAGATGAACCATGTTGTTGTCTTGTAATGTCAGAATAAGATTGTGAATTTGTTGCTTTTTATTAAGATGTATGATTTTTGCAATAAATAAATTGTATTAAGATAGGGACACCTATTGAATGATGAGATGATAGACAAGATTGATCGTTCTTAGATTTTTTAATCTAATCCCGCTTGATTCATTGCCATCTTTAAATATTTAATTGGAATATGTAGTTCCGTGATACTATTTAATACTATATTTTCTTCTACTATAGGTTAATACCAGCTGATTATTAAAGGATCTTTACCGAAACTATACATAAATCCCATAAATTCATAATTTTTTCTCCCAGGATCTGAAAAAACTGGTTATGTTCAGTGTAAACAGAATATTGCTGGTTTTAAACTAAATGTAGAGTCTCATTGCAATCTCGGTCAATCGGAATTTTATCATACTCAGTTAAAAACTAGTTCTATTCGAACTGGTCATATTCATTTAGATATAGGGTTGGATGATGAGGTGCTGAGCTGAATTACGAGGTAATACGCTAAAGTGCTCTAAATTTATTTTGCAGGGCTGCATGTGTAAATATGTACATGTGTTTCAGGATCAGGATCGGGATCATGAAATACGAACGCAAAATTTGCCAAAGGAGATGTAGGGTGACGATGCAATTTCTATAATCTTTTGAGAGCAATGAATAGAGCATTTCCATTTAAAATTGATCGATAAAGCAATAGTTGTCGAATACGTGGGTAACTGCAGCAGGGAAACTTTCGAATTTCAAAATGAAACTTTGCATACCGATTAAGCCCAATTAGTACTAATTAGTGCTCACGGGAAAAAATTAGTGCTAGTCCAGGAGCCGAAACAACGGGAAAAGGTAATTTCAAATTTCGCCTAAAAGACGAAATAAATAAAACCCGATTTCCAAAAAACCAGAAATAATTTAAGCCTAATTTTAAAACTTTCTAAAGGCTGCTCAACTGATGAAATTTGTGCTTGTCATAGAAATTTAATTTTCATAAATTTTCATTAATAAATCGAGGAAAACCAAACCAGCCCCTAAAAGATACTATATTAAAAAAAAGAGATCTATCGTTCAATAATATTTGTGTTGAACAACAAATAAAACAATCGAAATAAAATGTTCTAAAATCCAAGTCATAAGCAATTCTGAAAGTATATTCCTGTCAGGTATGTTTATTTCCATCCCAAAAATATAGTGACTGAACTTGTGCTAATCCAGAATTGGCCCAATTCCATTGAACAACAACGACCGTTGAATGAACAATTTTCTGACTAAAAGTGTTCTAGAAACCGATGAAGTTGGCAATTCTGATTGCATATTCCTATCAGGTATGTGGATTGCCATCCCAAAAATATAGTGACTGAACTTGTGCTAATCCAGAATTGGCCCAATTCTATTGAACAACAACGACCGTTGAATGAACAATTTTCTGACTAAAAATGTTCTAGAAACCGATGAAGTTGGCAATTCTGATTGCATATTCCTATCAGGTATGTGGATTGCCATCCGAAAAATATAGTGGCAGAATTTGTGCTAATCCAGAATTGGCCCAATTTCATTGAACAACAACGACCGTTGAATGAACAATTTTCTGACTAAAAGTGTTCTAGAAACCAATGAAGTTGGCACTTCTGATTGCATGTTCCGATCAGATATGTTCATTGCCATCCGAAAAATATAGTGGCTGAGTTTGTGCTAATCCAGAATTGGCCCAATTCCATTGAACAACAACGACCGTTGAATGAACAATTTTCTGACTAAAAGTGTTCTAGAAACCAATGAAGTTGGCACTTCTGATTGCATATTACTATCAGGTATGTTCATTGCCATCCCAAAAATATAGTGGCTGAATTTGTGCTAATCCCGAATTGGCCCAATTCCATTGAACAACAACGACCGTTGAATGAACAATTTTCTGACAAAAAGTGTTCTAGAAACCAATGAAGTTGGCACTTCTGATTGCAAATTCCTATCAGGTATGTTGATAGCCATCCGAAAAATATAGTGGCTGACTTTGTGCTAATCTCGAATTGGCCCAATTCCATTGAACAACAACGACCGTTGAATGAACAATTTTCTGACAAAAAGTTTTCTAGAAACCAATGAAGTTGGCACTTCTGATTGCAAATTCCTATCAGGTATGTTGATTGCCATCCGAAAAATATAGTGGCTGAATTTGTGCTAATCCAGAATTGGCCCAATTCCATTGAACAACAACGACCGTTGAATGAACAATTTTCTGACTAAAAGTGTTCTAGAAACCAATGAAGTTGGCACTTCTGATTGCATATTCCTATCAGGTATGTAGATTGCCATCCCAAAAATATAGTGACTGAACTTGTGCTAATCCAGAATTGGCCCAATTCTATTGAACAACAACGACCGTTGAATGAACAATTTTCTGACTAAAAATGTTCTAGAAACCGATGAAGTTGGCAATTCTGATTGCATATTCCTATCAGGTATGTGGATTGCCATCCGAAAAATATAGTGGCAGAATTTGTGCTAATCCAGAATTGGCCCAATTTCATTGAACAACAACGACCGTTGAATGAACAATTTTCTGACTAAAAGTGTTCTAGAAACCAATGAAGTTGGCACTTCTGATTGCATGTTCCGATCAGATATGTTCATTGCCATCCGAAAAATATAGTGGCTGAGTTTGTGCTAATCCAGAATTGGCCCAATTCCATTGAACAACAACGACCGTTGAATGAACAATTTTCTGACTAAAAGTGTTCTAGAAACCAATGAAGTTGGCACTTCTGAGTGCATATTACTATCAGGTATGTTCATTGCCATCCCAAAAATATAGTGGCTGAATTTGTGCTAATCCCGAATTGGCCCAATTCCATTGAACAACAACGACCGTTGAATGAACAATTTTCTGACAAAAAGTGTTCTAGAAACCAATGAAGTTGGCACTTCTGATTGCAAATTCCTATCAGGTATGTTGATAGCCATCCGAAAAATATATTCAACGACCGTTGAATGAACAATTTTCTGACAAAAAGTGTTCTAGAAACCAATGAAGTTGGCACTTCTGATTGCAAATTCGTATCAGGTATATTCATTTCCATACGAAAAATATAGTGGCTGAATTTGTGCTAGTCCAGAATTGGCCCAATTCCTTTGAACAACAACGACCTTTGGATGAACAATTTTCTGACTAAAAGTGTTCTAGAAACCAATGAAGTTGGCACTTCTGATTGCATATTCCTATCAGGTATGTTGATTGCCATCCGAAAAAAATAGTGGCGGAATTTGTGCTAATCCAGAATTGGCCCAATTCCATTGAACAACAACGACCGTTGAATGAACAATTTTCTGACAAAAAGTGTTCTAGAAACCAATGAAGTTGGCACTTCTGATTGCAAGTTCCTATCAGGTATATTCATTTCCATACGAAAAATATAGTGGCTGGATTTGTGCTAATCCAGAATTGGCCCAATTCCATTGAACAACAACGAGCGTTGAATGAACAATTTTCTGACTAAAAGTGTTCTAGAAACCAATGAAGTTGGCACTTCTGATTGCATATTCCTATCAGGTATGTTGATTGCCATCCGAAAAACATAGTGGCTGAATTTGTGCTAATCCAGAATTGGCCCAATTCCATTGAACAACAACGACCGTTGAATGAACAATTTTCTGACTAAAAGTGTTCTAGAAACCAATGAAGTTGGCACTTCTGATTGCATATTCCTATCAGGTATGTTGATTGCCATCCGAAAAATAAAGTGTCTGAATTTTTGCTAATCCAGAATTGGCCCAATTCCATTGAACAACAACGACCGTTGAATGAACAATTTTCTGACTAAAAGTGTTCTAGAAACCAATGAAGTTGGCACTTCTGATTGCATATTCCTATCAGGTATGTTGATTGCCATCCGAAAAATATAGTGACGGAATTTGTGCTAATCCAGAATTGGCCCAATTCCATTGAACAACAACGACCGTTGAATGAACAATTTTCTGACTAAAAGTGTTCTAGAAACCAATGAAGTTGGCACTTCTGATTGCATATTCCTATCAGGTATGTTGATTGCCATCCGAAAAATATAGTGACGGAATTTGTGCTAATCCAGAATTGGCCCAATTCCATTGAACAACAACGGCCGTTGAATGAACAATTTTCTGACTAAAAGTGTTCTAGAAAGCAATGAAGTTGGCACTTCTGATTACATATTCCTATCAGGTATGTTGATTGCCATCCGAAAAAAATAGTGGCGGAATTTGTGCTAATCCAGAATTGGCCCAATTCCATTGAACAACAACGACCGTTGAATGAACAATTTTCTGACTAAAAGTGTTCTAGAAACCAATGAACCTATCAGATATGTTCAACACAAATCCGATCAGCACAAATTCAGCCACTATATTTGCCTTATGACTTGGATTTTAGAACATTTTATTTCGATTGTTTTATTTGTTGTTCAACACAAATATTATTGAACGATAGATCTCTTTTTTTTAATATAGTATCTTTTAGGGGCTGGTTTGGTTTTCCTCGATTTATTAATGAAAATTTATGAAAATTAAATTTCTATGACAAGCACAAATTTCATCAGTTTAGCAGCCTTTAGAAAGTTTTAAAATTAGGCTTAAATTATTTCTGGTTTTTTCTAGAAATCGGGTTTTATTTATTTCGTCTTTTAGGCGAAATTTGAAATTTTCTTTTCCCGTTTTTTCGGCTCCTGGACTAGCACTAATTTTTTCCCGTGAGCACTAATTAGCACTAATTGGGCTTAATCGGTATGCAAAGTTTCATTTTGAAATTCGAAAGTTTCCCTGCTGCAGTTACCCACGTGATCAACTGGTACAGGTTTATTTAACGGAACACGATGAAATTTGACGTGAATGAAATTTGTGAACGATTCTTATATTGAATTTTGAACAAAGCCAAATGAGAAGGAACTTGTCTATTTCTTAGTCGATTAAGATCAAATTTCACTTGTTCCTATGGTAGGGATGAATTTATAAATGATTTGGAATAAAAATGATTATGACAAATTTCTTCTACATGTTTTATAAAAAAAACTTTAGTAAGTATATTATAAGAAAGGTATTTATCTTCATTGGAATAACAAATTAGTTGAAGATTTAGTATGCATATAATATTCTCTTTCATCTAAATTTTTAGAGAATCTAAATAAACGATAAATGTCATTATGAAAAATGCCGTTTTGTACCTATCTCGTGTTGAAATATGCAATTTTGAAAAATGCTGTTTTAAAATATGCCATTCGGACCGAGACCCGATTTGACCGATGATGACCTGAATTATAAACAAACTAGGACGCCGCGCTGCTACTGTAGAATAGAGTTGCGGTAACGTCCAGGGATGAATCCCCTTACTTATAGCGTTAGTTATCATTTCAATCAAAAACAATACGCGATGCATATTATCCCGAAATTTTAATTATCATATGGGAATAAATATTCGTTTTAAAACAATATTACAAAATACCGGCTTCATTATAGAACAATCCACGGCTTATCAATTCTAACGTGTACAGCACTAATTTAATTCTAATTTAAATAAAGGGGGTGGAATAGGTATTACTCTACTCAAGTTTAAGATAAATACTTGTAGCTGAATTCTGGTTGTTACTCAAATAACGTGGGAAATATGTTAATTTAAAATTTAATTACAAAACCATAATAATTTTTATGATTGATTTATAATCAAATTTTGAGGGTAGGATAATGTAATAAACTTGTAATGGTTAAATTTAGATAATTAAATTATATTTCATTGTAAGCGTTATGAGTAACATTGCGTGACCGGTAAAACTATTATTATAGTAACAGTGATCACCGGGAAAGGATACATTCAAACAGGTGTTATATTGATATGATATATTGATCTTAATTGACGCACATTTGACGCAACGCACGTTATTTTCTTACATAAATTCACACTTGACGAGTAACCTTAACCACTAAATGTCAATGTTGAACAATGTAATCCATCAGATTCATTAATCATATTACATTTCACAAGTAAGACATCATTATTACTTCAAGGATTATTGAGAGTATCCAGCAGTGAGACGTCTGTGAAATGTTAAACTTTATAAAAGATATTGAGTTTGAAATATGAAATCCCATCGGACGTAATATGTACAGGCATATGCATCCAAGGAGAAATAGAGTGATGATCACACAAATACTTACAGTGCTTAAGATTAGAATGTCCAATAAACAGATGCAATATTTGTTTTGTATCCAGTTCGTTGCAGAATAAAATCTAATCGCTGCACCGTGATTAATTTGGATTATACATAGTTCAAGCATAAAATTTAAATTTGCCGATATTCGAACGATACAATTATGACATCTAATTCCAAATAAACCAAAGAAGGACTAATAAATTAGATGAAATAACGTAAGAAATTGGGGTCATTCGTATATATTCAAAAACTATATAAATCGATATTTCAAAATAGAAACCATGAACAATTTCCCCGTAAAACAAGAAATTATTTATTTGACCAAGAGGAATATTGTTCGATCACATTTACCAAATCGTCTTGGTACCATTTCGATATTGAATTTTTAAAATCTTTTCATAAATGGGACATTTCTGTTTGTTTTCTATTGTTTTCCATATTTTTTCTCTTTATTCTTACCTTTATACTTTTATTGTTAGGTGATTTTTTTTCCTTACGTACGAGTATATCCTTATGCAATGATCCAAATCAAAACCAAAAAAAAATTATCATTATTTTTTTTTTTCGTCGTCTCATAAGTCCTCTTCCACATCCTGAACGTATGATGAAGCAGGCAGATGGTAGTTTTCGTTTTTGTTATTTTGAGAATTACCAATAAGTTGTTCTCATATGTACGAGTAAGAAAGGGGAAAGAAAATGGATTGTTTTGCTAAGATGATGAAATGCCCTCTAGAATTTTGGTTATAATTAATACAGGAATTATTATTATTTTACGAAATGATCTAGTTTAGGCTCAGGTAAAATTGCGTTTTACTGTTTGTGTTTATTTTGCATCACGTTGCCTGTATAATGGGAACAGCTGAGACATTTCCAAGACATTTTTTTCTATACGTAATCTATTTTGAATTGTTTTGATGGATTACGCAACATATTTGTTGTCACAATTTCAAATATGGTAAGTAGTACAGTAAATTTGAAGGATATTGGTTTAACCGTCACTGCAGCCTTACTTTTGTAAATTTAATTGGGCTAGCCAGTAATAGGGATCAATACATAACAGCAGGGTCTGATGCTTCCATCTCCACATGTGAGTTTATTATTTTTCTGCGTATCCTGACCTACGTATTACTAACGCATCCCTCAAAACAGCATAGTTTTTAATTGATGCTTTCGACAGTTTCATATACTTTCTGATTTTCGTGATCTGTCGAATATCAAACAAGCTTAAAATATTTTTAAAGCAGTGGGCAAATTTTGAAAGCACGCAGATTTTGCTCTGCGCACCGTCAAATAGCCCACAAATAGTAAACTTACTATTAATTCTATACATCTTCGAAGAGGATTGGGGTGCCATCTATGTCCAAGAATATTTTTAAAATTTTTAAATGCCCTGTGATCTGTTTCAATATTTAAAAGTTGTTCACCTCTTAAGTTAGTGTCGGTGGTTCCTCTAAACTATATAGTGTTAATTTGCGTCGCACCCTATGCTACACTTTTGATGATGAGCTTACAATAAATAATGAAGCTTTCTGTACGATATAGAGTAATGGTTTAGATAGACGCTTGCAAGAAGAGATCGTGGGTATATCTGTAGAAGTAAATTAGGCTCTGAATAAAATATTATATGAAAATCATTAAAGGGTCCACGGATCTTATATATATGTGCTTTGTCTCAGTTCTTTGATGTAAAGGGGTGGCACCGGCTATCATTCACTGCCTTGATCGGCTTTCTCTCTTTATTTTGACAGTTCTGTTCTTGATTTTAATTTGGCTAAACCAAAACCGTTTTAAAAAACCCAGGCATTTCTTTGTGACACCACTTAAGTCATAAACTTGTGAGTCCGTCTCTAAGGCTGCTTGTGGTAGACGTGAACATAACATTATTGTAGAGTTTGCGGTAATTGTCCTAGAAGATTCAGGTCTATTATAGACAAAGTGCCATGGTGCTGTCGGAAGTAAGACGTAAGTGTGCCTTGACTCGGGTTTAATTGAGCATTGTTTTTGTCGAGATTTTCTCCTCTGGATTTGTTAGTCTTATAGGGTCGTATTATAGTTTACTAATCCTGGACAAGCGCTAGAAAAATTCCAGCGCATCTAGGTTACTTAATCTAAACTTACTTAATCCAAATCGCATCATTTAATTATTGTTCAATTTTGGAGATTGAATAATTCCAACTCTCTAGAGAATGATCATGTAACTCTTCTTTGTAATATCTGTCCTCCTTCGGACCAAATCTAAATCAAAATCGATCGTACCCCAGAAGAGAGTTTGAATAACATAATTTTGGAAAAGCGGACGAACAACACCGTAGAAAGCTTGTGTAATTGGTCTCCAAGATGAAACAGTTTATTACATTTATCATTGCAAGCAAGTAATATACAACTCATCTATTCGGTACATATTATTAGTAATATTTAAGTTGGTTTGAGCCCAAGCATGTTCCGCACTCAATACCACATGGGTCTTCGGTGCAAACCGAGGATTCTATCACAATTCGCAAACGCGCTCGGCTGCTCTGGTAAACTGCATGAGCTTGAACCAGGACGGAGAAAATAATTGACCTATTCTTAAAGATCTATAGTTAAGAAACGGAGACCGAGCTAGCCCTTCAAATAAAAATATGCTTTGTTAACTTCAGGTTAGGATCACAAATTAACGGACTTTGCCCTTCGACAGGTAGAATGAGCAAGCCAATTACGCTTTGTCTGATAATGAATATAATTCTTAATAGCCGTTATACCATTATCAAACGTCATTAAAGGTCAAGGGTGCAGCCGGTTCAGGTCCAATGAAATCAAGGAGTTAACCCACTTTAGCAAGAGCAACAGCTATTCCTTCAATATCAAAATGAGCTGGAACCCACATAACGTTGACACTATATTGTTGGAGCGAAGAAGGCTAATAAAATGTTTACAGTCCTTGACCAGTTTGGAAGTGGTTCTAGGATTCCTTAAAAACTTAAGCCCACATTTATTATCTGTACTCAGAATAATGTCTTCGCCTGAAAAATCAAGATTAGAAGCATCAAACGCTAAATGTGGGAGTGCTATTGGCTTTGTCATTAACCATATTGATTTCTGGTATAGATAAACTAAATAAATTGTAAATTTATCTGTAACGCAAGTAGGAGTCGAAGACATATTACCGATAATAGCACGGCAACCCATACCTTGTATACTGTTAAGTTTCGTAATAACAGAGTTTTGTTAACCACAGGGCACCAACAACAGAAGCGTAATATAGCATAGGTAAAACCAAAGATTAGTAAATAAACATCAGCATATTGGAAGTAAAGTCCCAGGATTTCCCAAATGTTCTTATACATTGCCAACAATGGCAGTGGATTTTTGAATTTTACTTTTAGAGCGAAATTGTTACAGAAGCTTACTGTCTAAAGTAACACCAAAATGTTTTATTCACCAATATTTATACGTCTAGTTAAGACCAGCAGACTAGTTTTAGATGCATTAACATACAAGCCCTTCTCATAGGGCGACATTTCTACAACTTGAAGAGCGAGTTTCAATAGGTCAGATAATATATGTACATTAAGGTAACTCGCAATCAAAACAACTAAAGTAATCAGCATAGCTCTGAGCACTAAAGCCAGACTGCTCGAGTTTAACAAGTAATTCATTAATAACCAATAACGACTAGAGAGGCAAAACACTTTCCTGGTGGTTCACGATGGTATACTCAATTCAACATCTAGAAAAGCGTCCACAAGAAACTCCTTAATACTAAACAATCTTTAAATCCTTGTAACATGTTCATGCTGAGCGATTTCGCGCGATCTTCCAATTCTGTGGGCGTGTTGAGTGCACCTGAGTGGAAGGGTAGATAAGCGAAGGTCTCTATATCTGTCAACAATTCTTTCCAAAGCTTTAATAAAAGTTAACGAAAGACTAATAGAATGAAATGCGTTGGGGTCAGTATATTCCGACTTACCAGCTTTCGGGGTAAAAACAACTGTACTCCTGTTCCAAGATTGTGGAATAGTTCCAAAAGCAAGCATGCTTGAAAGAATAGAAGTAAGTGATCCAACAGGAAAATTCAGGAAACAGGAAAAACTCTATTCGGACCATCTAATTTTAAAGAGGGAGGAGTATAAACGGAAGTCCCAATAGGGAGGATTAACAATATTATTACTCGAGAGCAACCAAATCGGGATTTATAAAGTCGGAACCGGGAAAATGAACAGAAAGCAATAATTCGGGACAATTTCCTTATTGGAAGAGGTTAGTTTGTCATCAGCAAGTCGCAGTACATCAAGTCTAGAAGAAACAATTTTAAACAGAGACGTATTAAGCTGGTTCCTAGATTTTTTAAATTCTTTTTGAACTTCGAAAAAGTTAGTTTTCCATAAGTTTTTTAAGCCCAATACACCAAAATGGCTTATCCGAGTTCTTTGCTTGGTAATATGAGGGCATGACTTTTCGAAAGCTAATATGGCTGCGCCCGTCAAAGACGAAACTAATTCGCTCAATGAAACCAACAGATTTGAAGAGAAATAACTCCTAGTTGGTTAGCTTTTTATTACGATAAGGTTTACAAGGATTTAAAAGCTCAGATATGGTCAGATCGTTGAGTAGAGACGATCCTATATTGCGGATTATAGAGACGATCCTTGTAATTAGTTTAACCTGCACCACGAGCGAGAAAAGTTGGTAAACTCCTCCGAAGGTGCATGTGAAATCGTATCATAAGGTAGATAAACTGACGCTACTACCAGAGATTTGCATCAATTTGACGATTCGACCAATGAATTATTGAACTGCATTCATGAATGAGAGTTGCATTAATATAAGGTTGGGGAAAAAGAAATACATTATTTTTAAGTTTATTTTGGGGGTTTATTTAACTTGGCTACAATCATTCGTTTCGGCTTAAATATGCGCTGTTTTTTCGACTACTCGTTGCCATTTAGAGAGAAATTTCATTGTCAAGGTGCCAGTTTCGGACTATAAAGTGGATGCATAATAACCTCCCAACCTAGCTCCCGGAGTTTTTGGCGAGTAATCATGGACGGTGTGAGGCCTAGGGTTGTCCTGGTGGAACACGATGCCTCTCCCATTGGCTAATTCTGGCCGCTTCCAGTCGACTGTTGCATTTAATCGGTCCAGTTGCTGGCATTAGAGGACCGAATTTAGTGTTTGGCCATTGGACAGCAGCTCATAGTAGATGATTTCCTTCCAATCCCACCATACACACAGCAAAACCTAGTTGGAAGGCCTTCAACATTGTCGTATGTGACCCAGTAGATTGGAAGATGGAAACACGGTCTATCAAGTTTTTTTGCGGCAACTTGTGCCTGACCCAAACATCGAGGTACTTTTTGAAGCCAGCCTTCTACAAATGGTTTAAAACTGTTTTGTGGTCGATCTTCAGCTCCTGGGCATGATACGATAGCTCGCATGCCGGTCTACTTCGATAATTTCCAGGATTTTATCGATATTTTCGACGATAGGCCTTCCGGTTTTACCGGTGTGGAATAGACGAAACCAAAATTGCGCGTGATTGGCTGTGACAGTATCGGGACTCACAACTGAATCGATCAATCAAAACAAAAACAAATTAATTTTTTTCGTACATGAATTCTCCCCAAATACATCTCGAGATATATGTTACTAAAGCCATCTAGAAAAAATAGTGGATTTTCCCCAACCCATTATTATGAATGAAATAATCGCACTAATATTATGATCTAATCCAGGTACGACACCGTCGAGGACGTATGGTTCAGACATAATTTTGTCTGTCTGTGATGCAGCAAGTAGCAACTTGGATCAATTGGTACCTAACATAAATAATTAGTGTTGTAATCATTTCAATTATACCGACTTCTCACATTAAGTGGCGTACATGTTTCACCTGATCATTAAATTTCACCGTACCTTTAACAATAATATTTGCATGAACGGTTTTTATTATTTGTTGAAGGTATGCTAATCTGCATACATATTAAAAAAAGGGTTTTCCACTTACATGTAAATAAAAAATTAAATTTTGTTTTGGATTATAAATTTCCTTTTTAAATGATCCTTAACGAAATTATAATATTAATATCCATTTTTAAGAGTGAATTATTTTAAGCTAATTAAAAGTTTCAACTCCTTATTAAATTGTGTACTAAATCAACCGTACACCATCCCCTTTTATTATATTCACTTGGGATTAATCCCAAAAACACTGTTGAATATTTTAAAATGCTTATACGCACTCGTATGTCTATATATTGTCAGTAGAAATTTTTTTATCGATCATTAATTTTGACAAGTAAAATGTGAAAGAATTCAATCAAATCAAAAAACGGTAAAAAGGAAAAATTGGAAAGAATTTTTCCCCATGGTTTGTCTTTATATGAAATATGGTGCATGACACAACATAAAACTGTATATACGAGTAAGTGAAAGTTATCTAACAATAAAATAAGGACGATCGTATTTCATGTTTATTGTATAAAAGTTTTCTCTATATTATTTCTCTTTTCAGATCCTTTTTACAACCGAAGACAAAGTCATCGTCTTCATCAAAACCGTGATTTCCGTCTCCCTATTTATTGTATTTGTAATCATCTTATTCTTAAAAATTGTATTTTACTTGCGATATGAATAAAAATATTATTGTACATTATGATAGACGGGAGTCTTTCTGTTCAAGCCTATATAAGGTGTCGGCCTTCACTGTCATCTTTAAACGAGATACTTTCGTGTCATATAGAGCTGGGGCCTGGTAATCGGAAAAATGTTAAATGGACTAGAAACCGTTGAATTGTGTAATTTTCACCACCCTGTTTTTAGTTACACTGTTGTTATCAAACAAAACTTGTGCTAAGCAAATAGTGAAATTTCACTATATGAACTCCAGGATTAAACTACTTAAATAAATATTAGTCCTTTTGTTATACAAATTTTTATTAAACAAAAGAATTATTTAACGATCTCAGTCGGAAATATGTTACATATATTTATTTGATTAAACAAATTTTTTTTATCAAAAGGACATGATTAACATTTGAAATAGGGAAAATTTTAATAAAGGATTTATCGCAAACAAAACAACGTGATTCAATGTTAAATTTAGTGAAAATTAAACCATTTTCTCCACGTGTCAACGAATTGACATTTCATTTTATGTATTTGAAGGTGTATTATCCTATATTTTCTAATGGGTCCTTATTGATAGGGGTGGAATAAATTAATTCGACAATAGTTTTTATGTTTTCAAATGAGTTAACTCTTTTAAATATACCAAATGCTTTAATGTGATAATTTCATTTTTAAAGCAATTTTCACGTTTTTTAACTCTTGCATTCTCAACCATAAATTTTTATTATAGCACGTCCTTCTGTGGAACGAGGATGAAAATTGTTTGTTTACAATTCTCATCATAATATTACGAGTTTTTTTTGTGTATGTGTGTGTGGAAGCTGAAAGCGTAAAAAGTAGAAACTCACAAAAATTATCTGTTTGCATTCTTAAAATAGACGCTGATACCGTGATAAATGGAATTTCGCAATGCTTTGTAACTCCTTGGGTAGTATAAAAAGCGCTTAAAGCAAATTGGTTCATTATTTTTTATTTACTTTGTTATTTAAAGTAAAATTTAAGGTAATCTTAGTCAAATTATGATTTCACGGTTTATATAAATAATTTAAATGTTATACAAGTGCGGCGAAACTGTTGTATGGACAACTTTAATTCACACGAAAACTTTACAATTCCCGTTTTTACAATTACTAACACTGAATTATAAAACCCAGTTTAATTAATTCTCATCAGTTTATTTAATTTTCAAAAATTGGTTTGAGAAGAGAATGTCTCGCTCAATGCTGTAAAAGGACCATGGTGCCAATCAGTAAGGTAGCAGTTGTTTAACTTTCATGATTCGAGAATGGAAAATGTTGAATAATGAAAGGTTGAACTATGTAATGCGATATTGAAACACAAAAAAAATAATTGAAAGTCACAAAGATCAATTAAGTTAAATCGATAGTATCAATATTTAATATTGAAATATTAAAAATTCAAACTAATCGATAGCCATTGACAAAATCCATTTACTCAAAAATGAATCAATAAGAATTTTTAAGTTTTCGGAATTTTCTCTATGTCAAAGTTGAATATTATTAACGGTGTCAAATAAAACCAAACCCACCCCAAGTCATACGTTGAACGGTAAAATATTAATATTTTCGTTCCAGAAACTATTATAGGGTCTTGGCCATAGATGAGACTACTATTTTTAGAAAATGCGTGGTCCATTCAAGATGAACAGACAGTTTGAAGAAATGATCTTGGCAATAGCAGGGTCAAATAGCACAAAAATCACCCCAGGTGATACGTTAATGGCATGAATTCAAAATATTTGTTCCAGAAACTGCTAACATCTCTTGGCCATAGATAAGTCTACTATTTTTAGAAAATGCTTAGTCCACTCAAGATGCACATACAGTTTGAAGAAATTCTCTTGCCAATAAAAGGGTCAAATAATACAAAAACCACGTGTGATAAGGTGAACGGATAAATTTCTGTTATTTTCTATAGAATTTCTTCAAACTGTGTGTGCATCTTGAATGGACTAAGCATGATCTAAACATATTGGTCTCAGTTGATCAGGTTTTGTTGAATAAACTGAAGGATGAACATTGAAAAAATCAATTATCTAGAAGTTGATCTCTTTTTGTATAGCTAAGAAATATTTTTAGTTTAGGAAAAATTTCATTTGCCTATATAGGCGTGTGCAATTTTTGCTAAACTTCTTCAAATTTTTTTGGTTTATTTTTATGATACATTTAAAAAAAGTTCAAGCGCATAACCATCGGCGGCCCACGTAACGTGTGCAGTCATCAATATGAGACCAATGCGATAAAGATGATCTTTAAAATAGCCAATTAGGTTCGCAACGAGGATTTGCAGTTGGTCATTCCTAGAAGTAACAGTATATATTTAGCTATAGATTAATATCAGGTTCTCTAACGAAAAATTTGGCCCTTCAACAGCTAAAAGTCTCCAAGACACATCTGCCTGGATATGCAGGTTTTTTTTAAAGTCAAAAGTAATGCCAGCTTCAAGATCGATTAAGTTACCAGCAAATTTGTTACAGATAGCACGGATTTCGATTTGAAGCTGGAAATAGCTCAAAAGTTTGATCGTTGATTACAGCGAAACTGGGCAATTTTTTAATCAAACTTAAACGCTGATTCAATCAAAACTTTATAACCTTTCATAATTAATCACATTTTTTCACATTTGAGCACCGAATTTTTTGGACTTTGAACTTTCGAAACCAAACCAAAACTTGGTAACTATACAACTGTAACTCCAATATTTAAAAACTTGAGAAAGTTGCATGGGCGTCGTTGAAGTGATATTGCCACTTTATCTGCTATATTAAATCTTGGTAGTAGTGGTGAATGAAACTTGTGGCAGAATAATTACTCAGCTGGGATGGTTATTGTCAATCCAGACTGCAGCCCCTCCTTATAAGGAAAGCTTATTTATTTATTTATTTAAAAAGTCTGTTCTGTGATTTACATGTTCAGAGTTTAATTTAAAACAAAAATATTAAAAATTCAAATAAAGATCTTTAAACCACAAAAATATAAATCAAATCTTGATTTAACAATTAAAAATTTAAAAAATAATTCTTAACGAAATTTTGAAGTTGTGCTTTGATAAATTAAAGTCAAATAGGTCGTCCATGATGTTGAATGATTTGCATAACCAACCTATTAATGGGGTTATTTTCTCCATAGTTTGTGGAATGGTGTTCTAGTGCTAAAAACTCATGGTTTTGAAATGTTCTGCAAGGCACATGAATTGATATGTTTTCCAAAATGTAAGTGGAATCAATGTGACCATGCAAAACGTTACCAATAAAAGCCGCGCCTAAGAGAAGTCTTCTATTTTCAAGCGTGCATATTTTATAATCCATTGTTGAGTACGGAGGTAACCGAGCCACATTTTCATGGAATGGTAAATTGTGGTCGTAATCCCAGTCACTTTTCTTTAACAAGAAAATCAGAAACTGCTTTTGAATTCTTTCAATTCTTTTAATGTGTACAGCATAGTATGGATTCCAGACCGGTACAGCGTATTCCAGGTGAGATCGAACGTAAGCGAAATAGAGTGAACATAGGGTTTGAATATCTTTAAATTCACCTGTCCATCTTTTAAAAAATTCAAACATGGCATTAGCGTTCACAATGCAATTTTCAATATGCCTATTGAAACTGACATTTTCGACAAATGCAAGCTGCTAACTCCTTAGCATAAAATGACACTAGTTGAGGTTTTTAATAAGAATGGTTGTTGGTGACATACGATACTGAGAGTACATTAATTAAATTAAATTAATATTATTTTAATAAAATTTTGTTATTTTAACTTATTATTTCTTATAATTTTATTATTTTAATTATTACACACAAAGAAGTAGGATGAGTTTAGATGATTTATTTATTTTAAAATTACAAAGTGGTTTCACTTTAAATTCTTATTTCACTTATTGACGTTGTTCTCTCGTCCAACCCAAGTACATTCTAACTTCTCAAACTTTATAATTCACTTATCGTTTACTTTGGGATATTGGACACTTTCTCAATGATTCCACCCGTTTGATAGATAAAATATTTTGCTTCGGAAAAGCCCTGAAACATTGAAACCTAAATTCGAACGTACAGTGATCTGGGATGACACGTTCTGAAGAAAATTTGAACTCTCCCAGGCAACCGAGTTTAAACTACTGCCAACATATGAACAAATAAGAATTTTAATTTCAAAACAACGACCGAATTTGTCATATGACATCCAGGATAAGACTCTTTTCAATCTCACGTCAATAAAACTAAATATCGAATGTGGAATATTTTACGTTGGAAATAAAAACACGCTAGAAATTGACGAGGAAGATGCCCGTCCTAACCTTTCAAATCTGATTAAGAATTAACACTCCTGTTAAAGATTTGATGGATAGCGGTGCATCAATTAGTATTTTAGGTTGATATACACAAACAACTTAGCCTCAAATTTACTCGCTCCCACTCAGCTGTTCAAGCACCAGACGGAACACCTAATGCTTGACGAGCTAAAACCAGAAATTTCGTTTTTTTATATAGTACTGATGCTTAAAAAACACTTTTACCTGGTATACATTTTTGACAAATTTTTGATATTAGAAAAATGTTTCTAAGCGAACTCTCATAACCCAGAAAAATCGATACACATATTAACTAAATCCCAAAGCCATCAATTGGGAAATGTAAGAAAACAATTCCCAACCTTTGAAGGTAAAGGTTTAAGACGTACATAGCTGTATACTGAGCTATATACAAATTGAGAATTCGGAACCCATAAAGCAGCGGTATACTCGTATATCCTATACCGCAAAGCAAAAGGAAATGAATATGTGCATAGTGCATCGCAGATAGATTCGAAAAGGATGTGATAGAAGAAAGCAATAGCCCATGGAGCAGGTCTAGTTAAAATAGTCCAGCGGCAAATGTCGGGTATATTTTTATTCACAGGATCTATATCATGCACAACATATAGAGACTGGGAATACTTCGAAGTCTAAATAACACAAAGTTTAATTACTAGCGTAGACCTTAAGGATGCCGTTTAGCAAATTTCATTGTCAGAAGGGTCTAAAGAAAAAACCGCGTTTATACTATTTCGGGCTATACATTTTTTTAGTTTAAAGTTATTCCCTTCGGCTTAGGCAATGCGGCTGCCTCTATGTGCCGGTTAATGGATATGGATATTTCTTTATCTTTCCAAAAATTGACGGACGCCATTTTTAAAATAATCCTGCAGAAAAGTTTCTTTACAATGAAATAAAAGGAAAAGGGTTTGAAACAGATCTGCACCATCCTCCATAAAGCAAGTACGTTGTTTTCTGGATATGGTGGGTTGGTATCGAGTTGATACCGAAGATTTATTTGTAACTTTTTCGAAGTAACTGCTCCGATCTCATTCGTTTGAAGAAATAAAACATTTATTAGTATCCGCTTCTATATTGATTAATCCCGACTATTCAAAGAATTTTTCACATTCGGTCGATGCGAATACTCAAGGCTTAGGGGCTGTACTGTAGAATGTTTAATGCTAAAATTTTTAGTGTCTGGATACCCTGGATTTATTGAACAATATGCAAATTTTACTCTCCGCTTTTTAAGTTTTGATGCAGCAGAACTATGAGGAGTATAGTAATTTTAGATCGAAAATAGAAGAAAATAAGGATAATTTTCCTAATTTCGTAGTTTGGGATACACAAATTTATAATCGTATAGAACCACGATTTGAACAATGTTTAAGTAATCTTTCACTATGGAAGCTGTTCTTGCCAAAAACTTTAACAAACACCATTATGAGACAAGAGCAGGATTTACCTAACACGCCCCATGGAGGTATACGTAAGATAGAATAAGCCCAATTTGTACTAGCCGAAAATGGTAAAAGGTATTATCTTGCGCATTGTCATATTTGTAAAACTACAAAAGCTTCTAATACGATCACACGACCAACTATGAGCAAAACTGTGTTTTCACAAAGAACTTTTCAAAGGACATATATCCACATTCTCGGTTCTTTCTCTCGCTTGAGGTCTGGAAAATCGGTTTTGTTCTTCTTGATCTATTTACGAAATTCGTTTTGCTGAAGCCCTTAAACATCAAAGCTACATCACAAGCTATTATTCAGTTATTAGAAATTTTTTTCAATATTTTCGGCGCTCGTGACAATATTTATTCAAAACAATATTTATTTGGTATTGATACAATTCACCTCGCTTACTCCTCGCCCCAGATCAATACGTTTGTGTGGATAAATCGATCTATTCCGGCAGTAGTTGGGGCTTATATTAAGGATTAGTAAAGAAAGTGGGATGAAACTGTAAATGAAATTGCGGCTGCACTTTAGCCATTCATCAATCGATGGTTGAATTTCATTTAGGACAAGTAGTATACGTAAAAGTACATCGCTCTTTAGCGAATCAAAGGTGTGATTATTAAACGTATAACGTATTAAACTAGAATTTTTTGAAATTTTGTGGCAATATAAGTTATTTTCTGTTTCTGGCCAATATCTCAAAAATTCCCACAGGTAACCAATACATGCGTTTGTTTGTGTTGTTAACGAATTCTACTCTACTCAAACATATCATTCGATGGTTGAGTGATAAAGTTATACATCACAAATGTTATCCCATAACTGACTGAATTAACAACGGGCGTTAATCATCCAAACAGGGGAATGATGATGTGGGATATTCGTGAACACAACTACATGAAAGTGATGTACAATTGCAATACATACACATCACCAGATGCAATAAAAATAATAATCTCGAACAGCGATCGACAAGTACTAGGTTGCTCAGTAAGTTTGTCGTTCGATAACAGATAGCGAAGTTAGGTTCGTTGTTTTATTTTTCTAAAAATGGTACAACTCTTTTATAAACACTCATTCATTCGTATATTAACAGCCATTTAAAGTTGACGTGTCACAGTACTTTTTTACAATGGAAAAAATTGAATATCGTGCAGTGATAAAATTCTTATTTTTGGAAGGTGTAGCACCCAAACAAATTAATGAACGATTGTTAAAAGTGTATAAGGACTCTTCACCATCAATTAGAACAGTAGAAGATGGGTTGCTGAATTTAAGCGTGATCGTACAAGTCTTGAAAATGATCCACGTGAAGGACGTCCAAAAAATGCATCAACACCAGGAATCGTAGACAAAATACAGCATCTGATTTTTGAAGATCGTCGATTAACCGAGAGAGATCTAGTAGAAGACCTAGGGATCTCATTAGGCAGTATAAGCAATATTTTGACTGAAGTTTTAGGTTTCAGAGAGCTGTGTGCACAATGGGTGCCGCATTCACCAACAATGGAATAAAACACATTTGAACGCGACTTCCTCAGCAATATTTTAAAAAGGAAAAAAAGGATTTTGTGTGTCGTTTCATCACTATGGATGAGACTTGGGTCTACCACTATCATTCTGAATCAAAACAAGAGGCTAAGGAGTGTTGTGAACCCGATACTTCGGCGAGTTAGAGTCCAGAAATAGGCCAAGAAGGTGTTAGCAGCAATTTTTTGGGATACAAAAGGAATTTTGTTCGTGGTAAACGAATAAATTCAGATAATAATAACTCCAATAATAATTGAAACCTTTTGACCAGCTGGATGTAAAAATTCGTATGAAAAGATCTGGTTTACAGAAGAAAAAAATAATTTACAATGCACCCTCTCACACAGCTCAAAAAACCAAGGCGAAAATCTGGGAATAAAAGCATATCGACTTGTTGCAACATCCACCCGATTCGCCAGATTTAGCTCCCTCTGAAGTTCTCACATCTAAAAAAATGGATCCTCGCTTCCGGATTCTCGCTTAAGCAATGGAATCCATAAATTAGAAGATCACTGAAACAAGTGTAATGAAGTTCAGGGAGATACCAAAATGTATTTCAAACCATAAAATTGTGATTTTCTTATCGAACGACAAAACTTCCTGAGCATCCTAGTATATAAGAGCGAGCAAATTGGGATGCAGACACAGTTGTAATTAAACCAGAGCACAGCGCGTCGGAAAGTAAAACGTGAAAAGTAATGAACAGTAAAGTGAACAGTTAAAGTGAGAATAGTAAAAGCGAATATAAAGTTTGTAACTCAAAATCGCTGAGCGTTTTATAGTGTTGCTAGCAAATTTCAGCTGCCTTATACAGCAGGAAAAACATTTACACGATGGGCCCTGCTAATCACATTTTAACACAACGCGTAATGATTCCCAGTGCACCGTTCAGCAGTATACAGGTTGCTAATGACACAACGCTGTAATTCAAGAATAACCTATGGGAAAGTTACTGACCTCGTGTTAATCCACCAGCCAGAGCATTTTTACAAACAGGAATTGATGCGGCTGGCCTCTTTGCAATCTATACCTATTCTAAAGCTAAGAGGATTTAAAATTTAGAACCGCACATTAATGTTCATTTAATTCAATTTTGATTATTTTTTAATCCAATAAAAAAGAAATAAATGCATTAATATATATGACGTCCCTTAATATTTTGCAGCATTATTTGAATTAAATTGATCATTTAATTTAAAAATATAAAAATGATCCCCCAATTTTTATCGTGCACGATTTTTTTATTCATTTTAACAATACGCGTGTGCAGTGTAGCGAACGCGTGAATTATATTTTTATGGGTTTGCTATTAGGGATCTAACAAAAAAAAATATTAAAAGGATCATTATATGATTAAGTACATAACCTATTGTAAACGCAAATCGCGATTATTACAGGAAATGGTTTATACCGCGTATACAATTGAACAACGGTACAGTGTTTAGCTGCCACCGTGCTACATTACATGTGTACAACAAACATAAATTACAATGTAATTGTCACAGGGATCTTTTATATGTTTCCTTGATTAAATCTTTCAATAAAATGTAAATTTATAGGGACCTCAATCAAATGGAATTTAAATATACAAAATTTAAGAAGCTTATTTACGATGCAAATACCTAAAAACATTTCAAATTTATCGCTTCCAAATCATTGAACTCAACAAAGGACTCAAAACAAATTTATGATCTCGCAATATGAAATGACCATTATATTGCCCTTAGCTCGATCAAAACCCTATATATAGTGAATTTAATTTAGTGATGTGTAATTTCAAGTGTTCAACCATAAAAAAATTATAAACTGTCTCTGTCGACTTTTTTCGTTTGATGAGTTGACCCTTTGTCAATTTTTTTTTTTTGTAATATATTCTAAGACGAGTCCTTGCTGAAATTTTCGAGTTTTATCCTGTTTCGGGCTATTTCCAATAAAACAACATTAATATTGTACTGGCTGACGTTTAGTACAGCAGATGGAATAATTACACGTAATTTTTTATTTCGGTTACACGAAAATTATGGTTTTATGGTACTTGAAGTAACAATTTTTTTATTTATCAGACATATCTAACATCGAAAAGGGTTCGTTTAGTACAAATTTGCTGCGTCATTTTAATGAACCCGTTCATTAGGTTTATGTAAATATTCAAAATATGCCGAGTCATTAGTTCTGTGAAATTTTTTAAATTGTTTACAGCTTACTTCACTTCAATATACATTACACTTATTACGATGTAATTGCAAATAATCTTTTACGATCGTTAATTGATTTACGAGCATTTCTTTTTCTCGCAGACACGGTGATCAATACTTTAGCATGTCAAATATTTTGTTACGTTTTGTAACCGAATACCTGAAACTAAAAAAGGAAAATATTCTACAGCCCTTTTTAAATTTAATTAGGTTTTTTAGTTCGCAACATTGCAAGATTACTTAAACTACCTAATAGTTTTTTCGTCATTGATCAATAACATAATAAATTATCACATTTAATAATTTATTCATATATATGAGTGAAAGAATTGTAAAGGGGGATATCCCTTTTAAAAATTTTTGTTCGAAGATCCTTACATTGATTTATCTTGCAAATCAATTTTTCATTACGACTTGTTTGCAAAAAATGAATTCATACAGCAAACAAAAAAAAAATCCGCCTCTCAATAAAATCGGTACATGACAAATGACGAACGTATCTGTTCATATGAACATGACATTTTGGATGCTGCAACAAAAAAAAACAGATTTCTATTGAATTAAAGAAATTGCGAATAATTTATGAGAATAGATAGCAGTTTAAATTTCTTAATTTCTATGTTTGCTATTTTTTGTGCAGGCTGGCAAAAGTTAAATTCTCAAGTAACAATAGATGCGTGTACCTTTTTAAGTCTTCCTTTCGAAGGAAGTTGAATAAAATGGGACGATACGATTTTTGCCATTATGATTGTTTAATTTATCTCATTTTCAGGATAAGACAACACGGTTTTACTCAAATTCGACACATGAAGAAGTAGCCACATAACATATGTTGATGACTATAAATCATGTGACAAGACAAAAATGACAGATGATACCAACCTCATATCCCATATATACATATTTACGTACTCTAACATTGTTATTAATTTTTAATTGAATCATATCATGTGATGTCATCTGTTACAAAAACAACAAAACGAATAGAAAAATATAGTCATTACATAATTACATCAAAAACATATTACAATTATCTATGCCTGTTTTAAAGCATTGTACATTGTTACAGTAACCATTACGAATCGATTAATGACCCACGCGAAAACCAAACCAAATTTATGCTCGCAGCAAACCCCTTCGATCAATTAGATTTTTTTTTACTATTAACATACCAAATTATTGTCATATGTCACTTTATGAATAACACGCGTTGCATATTCATATTTGGTGCGTTACCGATTTAAAAGATAATTATGGTTATTTTTCATTATGACCCCTTGCATTGCAAAGTTGAACATTTTAGTAATATTTTTTATAATTACAATGTACTCGTATAATCATTTCGAAACGATAAAAATGTACTTTCATTGAGATCTTATTTATGCTGACTTCAAGCGAATCCAAAACATGTCATACTCAAGTATTTTCCAGTTTGAATGTAATATCCTCGACAGACATAAACTAGCTAATTGCGAATTTGAGATTACGCGGTTATTTCTTTCAGTCTATGTCAGCACACGATTTTGGCAAAATAGGATTACTGCATTTCGTAACTTGGTAATCGCAATCTAGTTCAGTTCATAACTTGGTAATCGCAACCTTTTTTTCATTGCCATCTTGATTCAGGCAGAATGCAAAAGCTATGTCTAATGCTGTTTGGTGAAATTTAAAAATCGCGTTTGCGGTGTGCCACTTGAAGATCGCGATCCTCAAAACTCGCGATAATCGCGATAATTTTCGTAAATTAGATTAAATCGTAAAACCATTAGTTTAAATTTTTGTAAACTCATCTTTCATGTGTGAATCCAACCAAATAATTCCGTATAATTAAAATAAAGTAAAGTAATCAAGACATATATTTGTTGTTTACTTTAATAAATTCCTGTAGTGAATTATTTACTGAGAACTAACCAAACAAATAAAACGTGTTTTATGTTCAAATAACAAATCAGAAGTAAGTTTTATTCCATTGTTTTAATAGAACGTCTGCTTTGCTTACACTGTCATCATTATTTGTTTTGTACACTGTTAACACTTAGCCTCGATTTTTGTTAGTTACAATTCATTTTCTGGCTTGAAACGCCCTACCAATTCCTCCAATAACACCTTATTGAATTATATCAAACCCAGCTCTCGCCGAAGTTCAACATGAGTTGCAGTTGGCAATGCCTTAGCCATCACATCTGCCAGTTGCCCTTTGGTTCCAATGTATTTTACTTCGATATCACCACGCTCTCAATTACATTTCGCAAAAACCGATATCGAATATCGACATGTTTTAGCTTGTGTGATTCTTTTCCACTGGATGCAATTATAATGCACCCCTGGTTATCGTCGTAGATGGTCGTGGGCTTATTAACATCTTCACCCATTTCGGATAACAAACCCCGGATCCAAATTGCCTCACATGTAGCCGAACTTAACGAAACATATTCGGCCTCAGTCGAAGATAACGCAACAGTTGCTTGTTTTCTTGTAGACCATGATATTGTGTCCCCGAATACCATAAAAACGTATCCAGAAACAGATTTTCTGTCCACGACATCACTGCCCCAGTCTGAGTTAGCATATCCAGTTATTACTGCCGTGTTGTTTCCTTTCACATATGTCAATTTGAGATTTAATGTTGATTTGTGAAGTTGATGCTGCATACATCAAACACCCGATTAATTCTCGATATGGTTGACATGTCAGGGTTATACTCTCATCTGTTACTTTCACCAATTTCAATTGCATCCTTTTGGTGTTGAAATACCATTCCAATTTTCCATTTTGAACCTCTTGAGCATATCTTCCAGGTACACCCGTTGGTCAATTTCCAATCTTCCATTCGCTCGATAACGTTTCATTGTAATACCCAAGAAATGACGAACTTCTCATAAACATTGGTCAAATTTTGATTGCGTAAAACCAATGCTAATTATAAATTTTTGAAATTTCTCATTCCAAACACGTGATGCTTGTTTTAGACCATGTAGTGATTTGTTTAGTTTGCAAACGAGTCCATCCTTGATAAAACCCTCTTGCTTCATGCAAATTTCTTCGTGAAGGTCCCCATTCAGAAATGCTGTGCAAACATCCATTTGATGCATTTCATGATCCCGTTCAACAGCCATAGCCAATAATAAACGAACGGTAACCATTCTTGCCACCGGGGAATAAGTTTCAAAGAAATCAATTCCCGGTTTTTGAGTAAAACGACTTGCTTTGTAATTTGTTGGTCGCCCAAATTCATCACGTTTCCTGGTGAAAACCTATTTCCAACTAATAATTGAACGTTCCGGTAGTACTTCCACCAATAACCATGTTCGATTCTTCATCAACGAATTCATTCCAGTATTGACAGCCGGATAAAGGCTCATCCATCAGCATGTTCTCTTCCTTCAATATCCGAAAACTTCTGGGGTCGTGATGAAGATGCAACATGCTGATTCAATTCAATATCTTCTCTCACGATCTGATCTTCAATCCTTCAATCTCCGCCTCGTCGTCACCACTTGCCGATTCATAAGTGCTTGTGTCTTCCACATGAACATCCGACATGGACTCCGCCTGAACTTCACATTTTTCGACCTCAACAATGGAATGTGAATTTTTCTTGAATTTGCACTCATCAAATTTTCCATCACGGCAAATAACAATCCGTGAAACATCCGAATCCCACAAACGATAGCCATTTCGATTTGTTGACCAATTTCATACGCAAAGCATCAGGGATACGTGCATATGCCGTTGATCCAAATACTCGAATATTTGATAAATTTAGTGTTGTTCCAAACCAAATTTCTGCTGGCGTTTTATTGACATTTAATGCCCGCGTTGGGTTTCGATTTGTGACATATGTTGCACTCAATACGGCCTCGCCCCAAAATTTCTTGTCCATTTGTGCTTCTGCAATCATCGAACGTGCCTTTTCGAATAATGTTCGATTCATCCTTTCTGCCACATCATTCAATTCATGGCTGTACGGAATTGTATATTCGATTTGTATTCCAGAATTTTCACAAAATCGATTAAATTCATTAGACTTTCACCGCCATTATCACATCGCAAACGTGAAATTTTTCGCTCAAATTGTGCCGATACCATTTTTGAAAAAACGACAAAATTCTTCAAAACCTCTGATTTGTTTTCCATCAGATAAACGATCGTGAAATGAGTAAAATCGTCAACGAATGTCACAATACAACGATTTCCGTCCCATGTTGGTAGATTGATTGGGCCGCAGACATCGGTGGGGATTAATTCCAACACCCTTGATGATCTCATTCCACCATAATTATTGAATAGCTTTCGTGTTTGTTTGTCGTTAAGTCGTTGTTGAGTAGACCATTTCCATCCACCGTTGATAACAATCGTCGCACATCATATGAATTTAGGTGTCCCATTCGCCTATCCCAGACTTCTATACTTGCTTGATTTTTCCTTTTCCCACCGAGTAATGCTCGGCCACTTGTTTTGGTTTTCACCTCACAGCGCTTATAGTAGCTTCCATTTTGCTATCTTCTTCCAAGCTCTCGACGACGCGATTAAAAAAAAATGATTCACGTAAAATACTAATTTCAAATTCATACAAATTTCCACTGCACTTTCCGACAATCAACTCAATGTCATCTTTTCGAACATAAACTTGGCCTTGAATGAAGATAACATCAAATCCAACCTTTTCTAGCGGGCTAATTGAGAACAAATTACATTTCAAATCTTTCACATACAAAACATCGTTGATACAGCAATTTCCCTCAAAACAATTTACCAGTGTTGTTCCACGAATCATACCAATTTTTGTTGCAAAAATCAAAACACCACTTTTGGTGGATATTGGTTTATTCAAAATTTTCGATTTAATAAACAATGACTCATCATTTGTCATATGCTCACTAGCACCCGAATCAATATACCATTTGATATTTGTATTTTCAGGACATTCCAATGCATGGCTAACGGTGTTGGCAAAAAATAAAATTTCATCGTCAGCAATATTTGCTTTTCTCTTATTTTGTTTTTGGTATTTATTTTGTTCTCGATGCTGCTGATCACGGTTGCCAGTTTTCTGTAATTTCGGGCACTCGAATTTTCGAAGACCAAATTGTTTGCAGTAATAGCATTTTGTTTTTCTATCGCTAGGACACACGAAATCTACAATATGAGGTATCTGTTGTATAGAAGGGTGGTAGTGGAGGAGCCATACAAACGTTAGTCAGTCTTACAATGCAACAATTGTCAAGAATTTGCGCATTCTCGAAACTATTGCAAACTACCAGTTGTTTGTGTGATATGCGGCAACCTGCACAAAATTAGCGAGTGTGATTTAGACAAAACCAAACCTGAAGTAATGAAGTGCAGCGATTGTGGGGAAATCCATACCGCTAATTACAAAGAATGCATTGTGTATATAAGGAGTTAAGGAAAAAAATGACCTCAAGGCCACGAATTGAGCAACGAGCTATTAATCAAATACATAAACGCTCAAACAATGAGAAAATTATTTCTGCAACCATTAACACAGAAACATCATACTCAGAGTTGGCTGCGGGTAACGTGCGAAATAAAGCAAATAAACCTCAGAATGATGATCAAGGAATCTACAAAATGATAAATGCCCTCAACGAAACAATGAACAAATTTATACAAATTATGGAAACAAATATGGGACTCATGCTGCAAAACTACTCTGCTGCAACTGTTAACGTACAATCAAAATATACGATGATTGAGCTTAAATTATAGCCTTATGAAATGCCAGTGGGTTAGCGCGACATAAATTAGAAGTACAGGTCATGGTGGTCCCTGAGACACATTTTACACAAATGGGCTCTGTAAAATTTAATGGTTATAAAATTTACGATACCCAGTACCCTGACGGAAAACCTCGTGAGGGATCAGCAATTATTATTAGAGATAGAATAAGACACCATGAACTGGAAAAATATCGCGAGGAACATATACAGGCGACTAGTACCTGCTTAGAAGAATGGTTCGGTACATGCACCATATCTGCAGCTTACTGTTCACCGAAATGTTCAATTAAAAAGCAACAATTTACAAATTCTTTCAAAACCTTTGGAAATAAATTCCTTGCGCAGGAGGAGATTTTAACTCCAAACACATCCAATGGGACTCTCGATTAACATCACCAAAAGGCAAGCAGCTGTGGGAATGTATGCAGGAAGGAAAACTAGATCATGTTTCTGGCGGCAGCATATCCGAGAATTTAACCTGATTTCTTCTCTTACCTGATAAAGCTCTGAAACTTCGCGCTTTTGCTTTTCTTTATTACGTACTTGGGCGCCAAATATAACAGCACAGGTGCGAGAGCATCTCCCTGTTAAGAGAGTACAAATTAATTCGGTCCGTTTTTTTAGTTTTAAAAATGCATTTATTTTAAAATAAAATGAATGCACAGATTATCTAAAATATTGTCCATCCCTGCTTACGACTTTTCCCCACCTCTCAGGCAGTTTTCGAAGCCCATCTCGGAAAAACGTTTCGTCTTTTGAGGCGATCCAAGTTTGAAGCCAATTTTAGATTTCTTCGAAAACGGTGAACCGGTGACCTACCAAATCATGTTGCATCGGAACAACTAGTAATCAGAAAGACCGGACAACTCCGGACATTCGGAGAATACGGCGGATGCGGTTAAATATCCCACTTGAGCGTTTCCAAATATTTTTTCACGACAACGACAATGTGAGGCCAAGCGTTGTCATGCAGAAGAATAACTTTAATAAAATGCATAATTCCTCATATTCCGTTCGTTTTTCTCGTAACGCATGGCTCAAACGAATTAATTGTAGTCTGCACCGCTCGCCCGTAATGGAAGCGCCAGGTTGTAGCAGCTTGTAGTACACAACCCTCTTTGGTCCCACCAGATACACAGCATAACCTTTGAACCACGAATGTTCGTCTTTTGTGTTGATGTTGAGGTCGGGCAAATCGTAGTATTTTTTCCTCTTGGGGTCATTGTAAAAGATCCATTTCTCGTCACCAGTCCAGTCTTTGAAGCAGCTGCTCGCAAAAGACATGGCTTTCCACGTCTCTTGGTTTCAATTTATAAGGGACACACCTGCCTTGCTTTTGAATCATGTCGGCCCCAATGTACCGGCAAGCTCCTCTGGAGTTCCGTTTGATTCGGATCAAGCGAGGCTTTTCTTCAACACTAAAATCACCATTTTTGAAGCGTAGAAACCATTCTCTACATGATTTATCGGTTGGAGCACTGTCACCGTAAACTTCCACAAGTAATCGAAGTGCTTCAGCTGCCCTTTTTCCAATTTAAAACAAAAAATTAACGGGAAGTGTTTAGTTATCATAAAATCCGACATATTCAACACAGTAAAAACACGTATTGTATAAAACTCAAAGCAATACAATCTGAATTTTAACGGCAGATGTCTAATCTGTCTGAAACAGCTGTCACTATAAAAAAATTTATTATAGTCAGAGCCACTTTTTGAAAACGGACCGAATTAATTTGTATTCCCAATACGATTTTAGACAGGGAAACGAGTTTCTCTGAAATCCCTAGACGGTCGCTTTTTTTGTGCAACAGACATATGAGAGCGGGCTTCCAATTTTCCGACAGCTCTTCTTGGTCCCGGAGATTGTGAGATCGTATAGATTTAATGCAAGAGTAGCGCCTCCGAGCTTAATCAATTCTGAGGGGTTTCCATCGAAACCGGGAATCTTTCCATTTTTCAATCTACTAATAGCTGCGTCTACTTCCTCCACTGTGGGATACTCGACAAAGACATTTTCACCCGGAAGAGCTATTGCTCTAATGTGGGTCACTTCGTCATTCCGATTAAGCAGTTTTTAAAAGTAGGTTTGCCATACTGAGAGAAAATTAGCCACGTTTGTTCTCAGCACTCCATTTCCGTTTCTGAGGGCTGTACTTTTGAGGTGGAAGTCTTTAGTGAGATTCCTGGCGTTTTCAAAACAGTCCCTTAAATTTCCTTGTTCCGCTTCGAAGCTGAACGCTCTGGTGGCCCGAATTCGGTAATTATTCCAGGAAAGATAAAATAAATGCACACAATCGTTTTGAAATAACGTAAATTGAAGTTGTGTGAGACAGCTGACACTCCTTAAGATATCAAAAGGCAGTGAATACACTATTTTGCATGAACATTTGTCCATTAAAAATCTCTGTTCAAAGTGGATACCACTATACTCTAGAATCAAACCGTCAATTAGCTGAGAGGACTGTAGCGGTGAAAGGCAGTGGAGGTGCGAAGCGACCAGAAAGAAAATGTCAGCCGGTAAGGTTTAGGCACCGGTATTTTGAGATGCGCAAAGTTTTCGAAGGAAGAATAAAATCGACCCCAAATGCTAAAGAGAAACAGAAAATTTCATCAAGACAATGCACCGTGTCTCAAGTCGGTGGCTACGATGGTAAAATTTCATGAATTAAAGTTCAAATTGCTTCTCCGTCCACCGTATTCTCCGGATCTGGCTCCCATCGACTACTACCTGTTCGCAGACCTAAAAAAATGATCCAGGAAAATAGATTTTGCCGAAACAAACGAATATTTTGAGGCCAAAGAAAAATCGTTCTACAAATAAGGCATCAAAATGTTAACAGCATTGGAATGATTGATGAATAATGTCGAATTTTGCAAAAAAATCTTGTTTTAGTAGTTAGCCTCGGAACTATTGACCGACGAGTTAACTTATAGTGAAAACATTGTGTGCAACTAGAGCGCAAATAATTTTTTTGCTCTCGCATAGTTACACTCTAGATACACAAATAAATCGTTCACGATTGAAATAATGGTATGAGCTCTTATAATAAAGGAATAATGTTTAAAAAAATCGGTTTGTCGCTCATTTTAAAATCATCCCTTAAAGATGTTATTAAATTTTCTGCGCTATTGTTCGAATTGTTTTTTTTGCAAAATGTCATATTACATTTGTTTTGGTGGTTTTTCAGTATTTGAACATAAATCATCAAAATAACAAAATGGAATATGAATAAAATAAATAACGTAAAAAGACCCTTTAAAATGGTACAATTATTTTACTTGAAAGAGAAAGCTATCCTTATAACATTTTTATTTAAGGATTATTTTTGAGCCGTCTTCTATTTATGTGACACACCGCAGTAATGAATCGCGTCTATAACAATTGTATAGTCTATCTACATTACAAATCTTTTTATATGAAAATTACTATGTTTATACCCGTAATTTTCTAATCTCGGTCCAATCTATGGTAACCGCTCATCTCGCCAAAATATTAAACCGTATATATGTTTAATTACATTCATTTCACGAATTTAATCTTTTATCATAAATCTAAAACATACGTATTGTATGTATGTATATAATGTGCATACTTGTTTTACCAGAATCATAATATAATACATAACCCACCCGTTGTTGTAATAATGTACACAAAACACACATTTAACCCCCTAGCACTAGTATACAAAACATTTAATCTATTTTCACTTTCTGAATTTTTAGCTCAATCCATTCATTATGCTGATGTATGAAAATAAATAGAGTTGTCAACTTAAGTCAACCCTTGAGCGAAATGGTTTTTCGGATTTTGAAGATTTTATCAAACTCGGTACCTCATAAAAACAGACTCAAATGAACAATTACTGTATATCGCAATTTTTTTACAACGTGTACCGCACCAAATGAAATAGTTTTTTTGTACGTGTACAAGAGACGCCCCGTGGCTATTTTCTAGTTTTTCGAGATGTATTTTGGAAATTTATAGTGATGGATTCAGTTTTATCACAACATACGAGTAAAGTAAAAGTTTTTAACAGGCCACGTGCCAGCGAAATTTTTCTGTTGTCTAGAACATGCGGGTTAAATTCAATACGTTTATAATTGATTTTCGGTTTTGTTCGTTTGTTCAAGAGTCTCATATCCAATGTACTGATTTTCATTTATAACGAAATTCAGGATTTGATTGATATGCATACAGCGTACCTACATTTAAACGTCGTAGGTATATCACCTCCCAAATAGTAATGAATATGACAGTAAAAACTAGACTTGTCTCCGATTTTATATGGAATATGTCAATCAAACAGATTTAACAATACCGAACGAACCATCCTACAATTCATACTTGAATGAATTTATTTTAATCAGGATATTTAAAAATTATACAAAATTGTTTACTAGTTCAATGTCCAGTCAACTGTTAATGATTCAAAATAATTATATTGTGGGGAGACTATTTAACTATGATTATTATTAAAAAAATATTTGTGTTCGTCCATTCTAACATTTGCAGTTTAGAGCCACGTTGATGGCACATTATACGGGTTATTTTGCTACGGTAGAAAATAAGGAAAATAAAATGGCCCGCATGCGGAATATCAAAGACGCACCTAATCACATGCATTCATATACGTTAATTAATTTTTGTCACATGTCACATAAATAAAATGCATTTTGTAATAAATGTCCCACAAATCATTTTATGTACGTGTGACCTTATTTTAGTGAACTTGACTTGACCACCATCATGGTATTCAAATTTATGAGGTACGTTGATAAAAATTACAATAATATATTAAGAAATTTTACGTGTACATTTGACGATTATCAGATCCATCAGGCCGCTAAATTGCCCGCACGACGAAGAATTAACGTAATTTGTAAATTTATTTTTAGAAATTGTTTGATAATAAAAGGTAAGTAAATTTAAAGGTATATAAATTTACACCTAACCAATTCCTCAGGCAATACTTTTTTGTATTTTTAAAAATTAATGGAAAGTTTTTTATTTTAGCAATGCATTTTGTAAAATGACTTAATAAATATCTTTTTAATTTAAGGAACATGTATCAGGTACGCAACTAAATTTCCGGGTTTCACACATAGATGATGCTAGCGACACATCTGGTTGTCATTTATGTCAGAAGTTATATTTTAGCGTGGACAGTTGTTAACAATAACCAGTTGTAATACAAGCACATATCGCAACGCAAAAATATTTTCTCTAAGAACGAAAATGTCGAGTTTTGTGGCAAACAAAAAAAATGCTATGAGCCAGTTGCGAAATTTTGCTTTCACGTCATGAAAGAAAGAGCTTCCTGAATAGAATAGTTATGGGAAATGAAAAGTGGATCTTTTTTAAGGACCCCAAACGAAAAAGTTGAGGCTTCGCCTGGTGAAGCATCAACATCGACGGCACGGCCAAATCGCTTCGGAAAAAAGACAATGCTCTGCGTTTGGTGGGGTATTGCAGCACGTCAACGATCCATGCCATCGCACTCCCATTGTCCAGGACACTATCAAAACGCTGAGATGGGATCTGCTACCGCACTCGCCTTATTCGCCAGACCTAGCCCACTCGGATTATCACTTGTTCCGGCAATGGCACATGGCTTGGCAATGCTACACTTGGCCAGTTTCGAAGAAGTGTAAAATTTTTCGAATGAATGGTTTCGGTCCAAAAACGCTTCGTGAAATTTTTCATTTTTAAAAAAAAACCGGAAATTTAGTTGCGCATTATTTGAAGAGAATAATGATTGAAGATTCTTCAATGAAATTATTGGTTTGATTGTAATTTTCCGACGTTAATATCAATAATTATTTATATTTAAATAAAACCACTCTATGACTACTATAGATCATGTCACACTGTCAAGATTATACATAAATCGACAGTACAACCATCTTTCGGAAATAAAAATATATAAGATTATCGCTAGTTGACGCTAGGTGTCGTTAATAACGAGTGATCTGACGTCTATCGGAAAGCATGATCTATAAAAAATAAATTTTATTCATACGAAAAACAAAAAATTTACTTGGTCATGCAGCGATATAAAAAATATCAAATAATTAGTTCTCTCCCCTAATCATAGAGTATTAATTATATAACATAATAAAAATAATACTTAAAGTAAAAAACATAATATACATTTTAAAAATAGTTGATACATGGCACTTCTAACAATTATTTACATTATATTCGGCCTTCTTGTCTAAATGGGTTGGCCTCAACACTATTCCTTCTACATCTACACCATTCCTTCTTCTCATTATATGTCTTTATTCGGTGTCTCTACCAGTATCATATAGCCGGCAGGCTATATGATCTCCTTGTAACTTCGTTTCCCATCTGAGTTTACAAAATAGCTCAACCGATTGTAAAAGGTGCTCCAAATTTCCGAATTAATTTTCGATTATCCCCAGTAGTTGGAGATTCATGATATACTATTCCTTTATCACCCACTGTATACTGTTTAGCTGATTTAAACTTTAAGTCGAACCTTTCTTTCTGCTGCCGTCGATTCAGTTTAATTCTCCTTGAAACTGATTCTTTCACAGTTTCATTTATTTCAGGTTCCAATAAATTTCGAACGATGGCTTCATCTAAAATCTGTATATCGAGTTTAGAACCAGACTTCGGCTTTGATTTTTTTCTCGATAGCATCCTCTGCGGTGAAATTTTGTTTAAAAATTTTAGTGGGAGACTCTTGGGAGTAAGAGCTGATCCACGAAGTCTGAAGCAAATTCCAACATGGATTTCACAAGAAATCGCGACAAAGTATCTTTAAGCTGGATATTTTTGGTAAACGCGTCGAAAATGACTAACACATATGAAAGATTCCCTGTTTTACTGTTAATAAATGACCCAAGTGATCTTAATGCCAAGTGTGGCATGGAATGTGCAGCTTTTGTTTCGGATGCAAAGTAATTTTATTTGCATCGCTTTTTACCCTGTTGCAGAGGCATTCACAATAGGTGGAAATACATATTGGCTCATTTTCGGCCACCAATAAAGTTATTGAAGAGCAGATAGCGTTTTCTCTCTGACTCGGGCTCTAACACTTATGGGAACATAAAATAACACTTAGGGTTCTAATTTTCTACTAACGGCCATTTTCAATTCAAACATCTTTGTCATCTAAATTATCTCAGTTACTTCGGGGTCAATGTCCTGTAAGCTTTGAACCCAATCTTTACCATTAGTCTAACTATTGCGTACATCAAATGTATTTGGTTCAGTCTCAGTGCTAATTCAACAGGGTTTCGAGTCAAAGCACCCATTAAGCCATTTGTATACCATTACGGTATCTTATTTCAAAGTCATATTCGAGTAATCGGAGCTACCATCTACCTATTCGAGGAACAATGTCATCTTTCGTATCTTACGAATGCCTTCCCTCAAGCTCGCAGCTGTGGAATTTTCTCTCCAAATGAGAGGTTTGTCACTGTAATACGATACGAAACGCAGAATTCTATTCTCACCACCCTGCAATAAAACTCCACTTAAACCCTTGGCATTTGCATAGGTGAGGATTTCATGTTTAAAAAAAAAAAAAAAAATCGGGTCATTGGTTCGGTCAGTAATAAAAACTTTGGAACAACCTTCCTAAAATACCAATGAATTGTCGTATTTGGTAAACGTTCACAGGGGTAGAAAACTTTTGAACACATACAATTTTACTTTTGCTGGGCCTTATCCCATATTAACCTATTCTCGGATGTTTTGTTCTTATGTCGTCCTTGGAAATTATTAAATGAGCTATCTATAAATTGCAAGGTAAATACCGAAGCGATGTTGTTCCTTTAAAATAACTTTAGGAGTACGGCAAGGCTGACTTGTAAGCATACGCTAATGACATATGCAATTTGAGCCACAACATCATTTCCATGAAAGAAGTTTTCTATCGAAAACCATATATGGTTACCGCAAGAAGTCAAATAGTGCAGTATCAGAAAGTAATTGTGGTTGTATATTTTGAATCGGTAGATTCAAGGGTCGTAGCTGGATATTGAGAGTTTTACACAATCGTTTCACACACAGCGGTCGCAGTTAGGGACATGCAGAAGGTTGCGATATTATTAAGCGTAGAGTCACTTCGAACGAAAGTATGGAACCTCGAGGCAGGCTTTCTGCATGTGTCCATGGCGTTCGTTTGTTACGAAGCGAAATATTTGAAATGTCGTTGAAGCGGCCACATTATGGAACGTAGTGCTAGTAGTAAATATAAAATTTTCAAATTAAAGGTTGGTGGTTGAATAATTGTTCTGAACGGCATTCAACTTTTAAGATATGAACGCTAAGAGACGTTCGCCTCCTTTTAAATTTTTCTGGAATATCATGCGTTCTAATAGAGAGTGAAACTAGTGTGTAGAATGGTTTTACAGAATCAAGATTTGCAGGGACCGGTTATAATGGCATATTTTAGTGTTTTAAAGGTTTAAAGTCTCTAACTGAAAGGGTTTTTCATTTAATACCCTTTCTAGTAGAATTAGTTACAGGAGCTGGGGTAATACAGGTATAAATTTTCCCGCCAAAATGTTTCTCTTTAAATGTTTCTTAGGCCCGTTCACAGCCTGTTTATCACAGTAAATATAAAGAAGTGCTCATCTTTATTGGCCCAAATATTCATGATGGTCTAAATAGGCTTATACTCTATCACTTAGGTGTGGATTGACTCGGTTCTAAAGGGGCGCAAACCGAATGCCATGACCGTGAATTGATATAAAGGCCGTGTAGGTGACCGTAAAAGCGAGTCTCATCTCCGTATTGTGGGTAGAAGGGTAGTTACCAAACGGAAAAATTTATCGATAAGGGGCAAATTAGACTTCCTCGAGTCAAGATAAATAACTTATTTAGTTGGATTTTCTAAGATCGTTTTGTGAAAAGGATGGAAATATTTTACCAATTTGATTAAGTTTGGATTGATTATAGCTGATGCAAGAACACGAAGACAGAAGTTGTTGAATTTAATATCTGGATCTGATGGTTTGGACAGACTTCTCGCGGTTACTGAACAATTGGAACATAAAGGATTATTTCCCACGCATTTTGTGCGTTACTTATCATAAGGATGTTCAACGAAGGATTGAGTTGGAACTTTCCTCGGAATTCTGTGTCGGTTCGTTAGTTGGTGTTGGAGAGCCGAATTCTTATTAACTAGAAAAATTTGCTTCCATTTCTCTTCGAGTGAAGATACATATATGACATGTTAATGTGAACCTGTTATGGTGAAATTCGAGAAAGCTTCTATTCGCTTGTTATTTTCTTGACTCTCTGTATTCTCTATTTTTTTTAAAGATGGTAATTATTGTTTGAAGAGTGATCAATTTTATAATACGTACGTTGGTATGTGTTGGAGGTCTCATGCTTTCAAATTTACTCTACTTTGTATTTTTTAATGCAGATTTTATACAATATGAAACTGAGAAAATGAAAACCATTTGAAACGTCCAATAATCTTCTTCAGTCTATATGTTGGTAATAATACTCGATGTGAACATGCCACACACTGGATTGTGCTACCTAATCAAGATTTGGTTTGGTGCCATCTTACTTTGTTTCGTCTGGCGACACGAACACATTCATTCAAAATAAAACGGGATAACTCGTGTACCAACTCAATATAGGGTGTAGACCCACCCAAACTGTTCACCATCACTCAACAAAAGACGAAAACAATAAATCGATATAAACTTTTATAGAAGACAAACTCTAATGATCTCGAGTGGTAAGAGCAAATAATAAAAAACTTGAACAGCATGCAAATATTACAAAGGGTAGGAATCATTACGAGTGTATATTCGTTAAAGTGTCGAATGCCAAAATATGCAATATCAAAAATATTTCGAGAGTATTTAGAATATTTTGTTAACCCTCCAAGTACAATTAAATATTTATATAGGTTAGGTATAAAGTGCTTTGAACAAATGTAACCACATGCCAGATTTATTGGATTTGAACGAAAATGTTTCAACTTTATTTCATTTTTAATTAATGAAGTTCACTAAAAACATTTGAGAGCACTAAAAATCTCGGAAACTATAAAATATTTTATTTCCGCTTTTAAATTTTATAACAAAACCTTGAATTATCTTTTGTTTGCTTTTAACATATCCTTTTCTTAATCTGAGACTACGGAGCACATTATCAAAAGTCAAATACCAAACACAAAAATTTTGATAGACAAGCAAGCATTCGTTCGTTTTCAAAATTATCTCCTAACAATATACGGATAATTGAAGTCCTTAAAGTTGTTCTGCTCTGATTCATATTACCTAGATTCGTACGTGCATTTTTTTATGTCTATCGTATTCATTTCAAGTATGTTACAATTGTAAGTTACAAAAAAATTGATTTGAAGCCGAAATTCATATCGCATTGTAATATGTGGACAATCTGCTCTCTTAAAAATGTTATTTATTTATTTATTATTTTTTCATTTAACTTTAAGAAGGGAACCTTTATTAAATTTCGCTTTAAAGTAGTTTTGAGTATAATAGAAAAATGTAGATTGCAGTTGTTTCTCTATACTTGAATTTATTTTGATATTTGAATATGTTACCATTATATGTGCATAGAAATTCTTAGGACACAAGAGCGAAAAAAACCTGAGTGCTAAGGTGCCCTTATTTATAACCGACATACATAATGTGAGTACTTTAATAATTTATGCTTTTAATTCAAGTTTGTTATTAATATAATTTAGAATTACAAAAATTTTGGAAATTTGGTTTACTTTTGTTTTGTTACTTTTATTGATCAGTTACAGTCTTGTTGCACAACTAATCAAAAGCGTAAACATGTTTAATTATAGGAAAATAGGAGAAGGATAGGACATTATTTAGTTTCGCGCCTCTGTCCCGTCTAGAATTCACCATAATTGGTCCTGCATGGTCTCTTCATTCGTGAAAGGAATACGAGCAGAGATGGCCCTGGATGCAAGTGCTTATTACGAAGGTAATTTAGAATCATAGTAGCAACCTAGTGACCCTTTGGTATGCTAATCAAATGTTTTGTGGCCGGCTTCCAATTCTATAATAAGCCGCGTTCATCGATGAAATGTGATAAGATGACTAATGGTGATTTGGTATTTAACATCATATTCTTCTTTAGTTTACTTATCTCAACGGAAAATTCCATTTTCTGAATATACTTAATTATGATTTCTTCGGTAATGTTCAGCTCTTCTGACGTGATCATTCCCTTTCGCTTGGTGCAGAAATGCGGGTGTTAAAAATGAATCTTAATATGAAGGAGATAACTCGCACCAATTTACTCCATTTTGGAAATCTTGCGGTTTTGGCGTCGGTCCTCAATAATTTGTTTGAGTTTGACCAAGGTTCATCACTTATGTAGAGCCATTTAGGGCCATTCCACCACAATTCTCTGGTTGAAAGATCTACGGGATTATCGTTACTACTTACATGCCTACATATAGCATTTGGTACCAATCTTTGGATATCAACTGGCCGGTTCGTAACATAAAAATTCCACCTTTTGGGAAGACCCGACTTTATCCATTATTAGACTACTGTTGAGTCAGTTCACAAATAAATTGGAACGTTAGAGAGCTTCAATGCGTTGCATACCTTTGGGACGAGTTTAGATAGTAATTGCGCCCCGCACAGTTCTAGGCCTGGAAGGCTCACTATTTGAATTGGTGCAACCTTAGATTTGCTAGACAGCAGCTAAGTAGTTAACTTATCATCTGATACGCATCGTACATACACACAGGCTGCATAAGCGAGATCACTTGCGTCGCTGAATCCATGTAATTGTAGAGTATGAACGCAATGAATGTATGAACGTAAGAACGCATCTTGAGATTTTAATTGATTTTAAAGTTTCAAAATCTGATTTGATCTCTTGCCACTGATTCTGCAAAGCATCTGGTAGTTTCTCATCCCAAGATATTTTCGCTATCCACAGATGTTGCACAATTAATTTTGTTCTAATTACGAAAGGTGACAATCAGCCAAGTGGATCGTATAATCTGGAGATGACGGATAAAATTTTTTTTTGGTGAATTCCTCCTTGATTGGAGGATCCCATAATAAACCCAAGACCTGTGATATGCCCTTCCCATTCAAAATTGATACGGGCTGATGATGCTCTGTAAGAGTATCTTCTATGTAGAAGTTTTCTTTAATAGCCTGGGCGGCTTTAGGAAATTCAGCATTGTTTTCTTCAGAAAGATGCAGATAAAGATGCTCATAGGCCAATGTTTATAATTCAAAATGCTCTATAGGTTTATCTTTGGAGTGTCTCCAAAGAATTCGTTGATACTTAGTTTTACGTGGATCGATTAAAATCTGTCGATACATCTTTTCGATGTTGACACATACCACGATAGGGAATTTCCTAAATCGTAACAGCGTGGTCCACAAGGTTGGTTGAATGGTCGGTCCAACTAGAAGTTTGTCATTGAGTGAAATGCCATTAGAGGATGCGCATGATCCATCGAATATCACCCTTAATTTCGTGGTGTCGCTATTATGCTTCTAGACGCCGTGATGCGGCAAGTAACAAATCATAGTGATCTAGTGATATCTTGCGAAGTTAATTTTACGATGTATCCCCACGACTCATACTCATTATGACTCATTATACTCAGAATAACTTCTAGATAGCGCATTGGATACGAAAGCAACTGGCGTGGTCGAATTTCATCGTCAGCTTAAAGCTACTCTTAAAGCTCAAAGCAATACAATCCATTGTAGTTCAAAAATACCGTTCGTTTTACTTGGTATCCGAGCAATGATTAATAAAGATCGTGAGTGTTGGCGTGCTGAAATAGTTTAGGAACAACACCCGACACAAAATATATTTGTTTGTTTGGATAAATATTAGATAAGGAAAGAAGAAAGATAAGGAACATTATTGAAGAACAAGCTGAACAATAAAGGCTATGGAATGGTACACTGGAGGATACATCTAACGGACCAATGGTGATGAATTGTACACAAACTGATAGACATGAAAGGATTAGATTGATGGCTGAATAGGACAGAGGAAATTTGTTAATCATTTTATTGTATAAAGCTCATGATAAATGCAGTCGAAAGCCCTTGAGAAATCAAAGAGGAGCTTTACAGTGGCCATATTTCAATTCGGGTTTGATATTACTGTAACGCTTTCTAACACCATTTTAATTCCGTTGTGTATATAGACAGAATTTGGTACTTAATAAAGCACTCACTTACCTTGGACATTGCGTTCAAAATATTGTTAGGTTTCAGATCAGAAGGATGCAAAAAATCTTTATTTTAGGAATTACGGTAACGAAAGCCTGCTTCCAAATTGAAGTAAAAGATGATGGAGTGATAATAAAGTTGACAATATACAAGAGGTGTCTAGACATATATGAGGCTTGAAGAAGGTACTTGTATTTTTTCGTAGGTTTCATAGAACCAGTTATACTGCTAGGAATAGAGTGCTTCTTGTGTGTTACGAGCTAACCATTAATCACTAGCCGCTGCTTCTAGATGTTAGGTGGGTGCCTACGTTCTCCACATAAATGGTTTGTGGGAATAGGTTGTTAGTCACAAAAATAACCACCAACCTATACTAAAAATATTACACCTTGGACCACCTTTGGCCACCAAAATATCACATCTTTTCAATCTCATCATATGGATCTATCGTCATCAGTCTTAGTACGAATGAAATAATTATTTCAATTGGTATCCAGTGGCCATCTCATCTAATGCTGGATAATATAAGCCCTCTAATATCTAACCAGTCCCATTTGATCCGAGAAGTGTATGTTCGTAAGGGCTCGACAGCACATTTTTCTACTTATGATGATCATATAGCATTCGTATTGAAACTAGTGAACGCACTCTCTGGTATAATTTACTTAAAGTTGTGACAGGTTTGACACATTGTGTTTATGAAAGTGTGTGTACCCTGGTTTTAGCCTCGGCCCGTGTATTCAATTGTAAGAGTTTTGTTGTATTTTTGACGGCGAACATGAAACACGCTGAAATAGTTTTCTGTTAGAAATATAAAAATTTTGTTTTACACACCTCAACATTTATTTTATTCGATCCGAATAAGCCCAGTCGATTATTGGACTGAAGGTTAGAAAATTAACAGGATTTAGGTTAATTCAACAATTTATTTGCATTCGATTAGATTCTCCTACTAATTTGATTCACGCTACTTACACTCAACGAATAAATACTTTTACATCATTCTCATCATCAGCCATCAAGAGGCTGGAAAAGAAACGAGTCAAACATTTGAAAAGAAAAGAACAGATAAACGAACAGATAAGCATCCTTATCAGTCATTTGTGTTCAATAATTTCGGCACATCCACATGAAACAACGGTAATTGAAAGTCCGAACCCTATTCCTTTCACTCCTCCACCTAGCCCAATGACAAAAAAAAATCTCATGCAAGGCAACTGCTTCGTCCAACCCCTGTGAGTGAATCAATAACCGCGTGCCTCGAAAAACTTAAAAATTGAAAAATATTGAACTTCGTGCTATGATTTTATTTTGAAAGATAATCGCGATCCCGCTGGTCGAAACCACTGTCAGAGGGCACTTGTAAAACCTAACAGTATTTTCGTCAAATAACAATTCCAAACTCGTGATCGCTAAATCACTCACAGAAAATAGAAGGCCCACCGCCCCCTTCTCTCCCACGTAGATTTTATTTGGAAAAAGTACTTGATACTGCAGTTTGGTGACGGCTTGACCGTTGTTGTTACTGATGAGGTGCAAAGTGTTATCTGCACCCCTACCAATTTTATTTTATTTTACTTAGTAAAACAAAGTACAGTAATCGTAAAGAATTTTGACGCTAAATTTTGCCGAAAATTTTTATTCGCAATATCGCCAATGTAAAAAGAGTAGTTTTTATAAAATCTGTGTGAGTGCGTGCTTGGTTCCTTACAGACTAAATGTCTTTCGACGCTCTGCAGTTCAGACCGATTGAGTGATCGGGATGAACCTTCATACTTAAGCTTTCTTCATGAATTGGGAGATTCCAGCGATTTTTGCCAGAAATCAGTCCATCGGAAGTGGCAGCCAATTTAGAAAGTATATCAATTACGAGAAAAGGTTTATAAATTAAATTCAGATCAATTTTTAAGCTTACCGGAATAACGAGTTGATGAAAAACATTTTTTCACCAAAATTCGCCATCTCTACAGTCCAGGCGGATTGACTATTCGGAATGAAACTTCGACTTAAACTTGTTCCATTAATTGAGAAACTTTTGCGAAATTGAACGGAAATCTGTGTACCGGAAGTGGCAGCTTCCAAAGGAACTTTTTCAGTTTTTGAAATAATCTTTAAAAAAGAATTGAAAAATTTAAATAAAGTTAAAGATTAAATTTTCAACAACGGTTAAATTTGTTTAAGTTTAAATTTTCGCTTTAAAATCACATGTGGTGTATTCGAGGTCTATGTATACATTCGCGGTAAAAGAAACTCGTGTGTTGGCCACCACATATTCACCCAACGATTGTGATCCTCATATTGATAGGGCGGAAGTCGTTCATATATTGCTTCACGCGCCGATGGATGAGAAAACCAAGTTCTCTTCCGTTCTGATGGCCGCATAATGGAGAATGTAACCACTGATGGTATCACAAATTTTATTCCCAGATCATCGACTCTTGTAGTGCAAAAAATACGTTTAGTGGGTGTTTTCCTGATCCGAAAACTTTTGGAGAACCGACCTTAATCGACTTCTGATAGCGACTACAATGAAGTCTGCAATAGTTTGTGAAAATTTTGAAGTATATATTTTAACTAGAACATTTCAAAATTTTTTGAAAATTCCTCTGTTCGAGGAACGTCAGCTTCCGAGCAAAATATTTTCTTATATGAATCAGATTTGGGCTTATACAGCTACAAAGAGTTAATTTTCTGTTTTTTGATTTGGCGGTTACTTGTGTTTGGATAAACTTCCGTTGGTATACAAATCTAAAATCTTGAATATAACTGCAGCCAATTTATTTTATTTGAATGGGCTAACCTCTGAACTTGCTTGTTGTCAGAAATTACATTCCAAACAATTACATTTACCAATTAAAAAGTATTTAGATAGAAATAAATTTTGAGCTCGTTTCCTTTGAATTTATTTTCAATTATTGTCGAAATATACAATCACTTGGATAATTGCATTTTGTAAAGATGCGTGAGACTGGTTTCTTTTGAAAATTAGAAATCACGGAAGGAATTCAAAAATGCTAAATAGGGTTATCAATTATGAGAACATTTTGATTTTATGAGTATATCTGTCATAACCGGTCGTCCATTATTATTGGAATTTACTCGTGGATATTTGTTGTACCATTGTTTGTGTTTAGTACGTGTTTGTGCTAAGCTAATTGGTTAAATTCATTCCGATGTCTACTTAAAATTCAAATCGAAATTCATGAGAAAATCCGATTTACCCGACCAAATCTTCAAACCATCACATATTCATGAGAAGACTATTTTGCAAATAGATTAGAGACAGATCTTAACAATCCGCTTTTGGTTTAAGCGGTTAGCACTGGTCGAAAACAAATATTTTGATCCAGAAGATCATCCGATACACTATTGTCGTAAACTCATTGATATTTTTTGCACATCAGGATTTATTTATATGTAAAATATTCTTTTTGGGATCGGGTGTGTATTAAAAAGGATTTTCTAATTTGAATATTTAATTTCGTCTTATATCTTCCTTTTATGTTTGTAAATCGGATTTACTTCTTTTCGGCCATCTCTTTATCCTCGTGCCGAAGATTTTCTCCAGTAAAAATGTCGGTTTTAAACAAATTTAGTAATCAATAATTATTATTTTAGCCCATGGGCAGGTGTTAAAAATTATGAGAATAGAAATCTATTTTCATAATATTTATCCTTTTTTGTCGGGCAAATCCATATTTTTTAATTAGTTTTTCCGTTTTAACAGATCCATAAAAAAGGTGCTAATACTTAAGGTTTCATTCAAAATAAAATATTTACAAAAACAAACAAAAACCGATACACAGGTGAAAATGTTTTAAAATCCTTAGATCTACGAGTATAAATTGAAATATTTTCTAACAAAGATAAATAAGGATTATTAATTGTGATTGTTAAGTATACAAATTAATATAATCAATCCTTAATTATATAAAAAAGGAATAAATCATTCTATATAATTTGACAGATGAAAAGTGAATGCGTTGTTGTGACGCGGATATAAATTCACTTTCTAGACGTAATTCAAAGAATACAATAGAAAATTCTATTTACTTTGTATTTCGTCGCTCTTGTGGTTTTTCATGACGACCTTTTTCAATTAAAGCGGATATGGGACGTTTTATTTTTAATCGAAGAATACAAATATTGAAAATTGGGTATAAAATTCATAAAGAGAATCGCGCCAGATAACAATCGTGTATTGTAAACACCAAGATCCCAATTTTAAACCCTCGAATTACGAAAACTTCTAAAAATTATAAATCTGCAATTAAAAAATAAGGAAACGAGTTTTTAACGTTACGTTCGTAATTCTTTTTATCTTTTGTTAATTTTCAATTGAAAAGACATTTTGAGACAGGGATACAGTATTAATCCGTCGATATGAGTTTTATATTCAGGACCTAAGGACTAAGACCGTGTTTTTTATTTTTAACCCCTTCTACGATTATCATTATCTGCGTTATGTTTGTGTGCAAAAATGTGTATTTGTTGCCCTTACTAAACAAATAAATAAATAATAAATGTTGAAGTAGCAAAGTAATAATAAACCAACCAGGAACAATTATTTTTTAACACATTAGGCTATTCCATGTAGCTCCAAATGTCTTCAAACTTTAGATAAATGTCACGAGGTGATAATACAAAAATATAATTTTTAATTTGTATTTCATTTAGTAATTCGGAAAAGACAAAAATTTCAAGAGGATAGTTATGGTACTCAGACACATTATACCATCTGAGGAAGCAACCAATCGGAACCAAGATCTCACCGATCAACTCCTTAACCGAACTTTCTCGAAATGAAAACTCATCGAAAATGCGTTTTGGCACTCCAGAACCCCGTCGCCAATTGTATGAAATCGTCCAAACGGATTTTTTTTAAATAAGATCTAGTCTTGACCGGAGGACCTCTAAGCAAATTATTCCGAAAACAGAATATATTGCAATCGCTTTCTCTCTCTTCGGAAACTTAAAACAATTTTGGAATTGAAGATATATTATACCTCTATAACAAGACACATGACTTCTTGCTCCAGATTAGAAGAGTGGTCTTACTGTGGATGTTTTCTACTTTTGGAGAAAATCTGCTAGTTTTAATGACTGATTATGTAGCAAGCATGACGGTATTGTCATGGCGGATATTTTCGTTTGAATTATGGGGCGTAATCACAGATACCATGGTTTTGTCATTGTTAGGTTTTCATACTAATGAATGAATGTATTCCTGCTTACAGAGTGATTGAAAGAAATCGACAAACATATTTGAAATACGTTGAAGCTCGCAGGACTTTTTTCCATTAAACGTCTAATGCGTGGGATAACCAATTAATTCACGTTTTGTTTTAAAAAAAAAGTATGCATGCATTCCTCTGAATAGAACTGAAGAATATCTTTATACGCCTTATGTTTCCTTTTCTTTAAATTAATGAGCTTATCATCATATCAAGGAGGATATTTACAGAATTTAGTAAGCGCAGTAGATACATGTAAATGGATGCCTATAAATAATAACGATTATCTACGATTATGTTAATGTCGCTGCTTAATTCATTCCTCCAGTTTATATGCTCAAAGCATAGCATGCTCTACAGCATTAAGTTGTTTTTATCTGCCCCTCTGAAGTTGAAATATGGCGTTTGGCTCTGGTAATTAAAAACTGTATCCTGCACGTTTTGCACAATTACTCGTATTTCAAAGGATTTATGATGAACACCGAATAACGAATCGCGACGTGTGTCTTCGATTGTAAATATCAAGTCTAAATTTTTGTCCCGGTAATTTTGTATCCCACATATTTGACTTAAATTATTTCATAAATGGTGTCGATAAACAAGCACTCGGCATCTGAGTTCACATTTACAGGTACAAGTTTGTCTACTTTGTCGTCTTGCATCCAACTAATACCATGAAAATTAAGGTCCCTGTGATCAAGATGACATCGGAAGGATTCGAAGTCCTGCTGATTTTCATATTTGTGTCACACCAGTGTACTTCCTGGGGAAGATGGGAGAAAGAAGTCAGAACTTAAGATCGCACTGTTAAATGCGGTGTCTCATATTTACACATTATATTTACATTTTGGCAGTAAAATGTTGGCCAGGCGTCGTTTGATTGTTACTGTGCTGCTAGCCCTACCATCTTGTAAGTTATGTTTTCGATCATCATAGTTGTTTCACTAACTCCAAGCTTCGCGAAACGTCGCTGATAATCTCTTCATTTCCTTTTAATGCAGTTCTTATTAGTAAATGTAATTAATCCCTTTTAATTGGTGAGAAGTAACTAAATTTGATTGTCCGCCTTTTCTTATGGGACAATTACCCACAAATAACCCCCCAATTTTGACCATTCATGAGTCTAAAGGATTAACGTTCAATCCTTTAGACTCATGAATGGTCAAAATTTTACTGGAACCTGGAAGTTTGAATATCGTGGTTAATTGTTTCTTATCTGATCCAGTAAAGGTTAGGTACAACTTTTCCAACATAATTGGAATATCAGTTATGGATACGCCTTTCTTAAAAGTGACGTAAATAAACCATATTGACATATTTAAGGAGATGATACTATGCTTTGTAGAGCTGAGAACGAAATCTTTCCTCTTCACGCGTGAGTTTAAAATCCATGTTGATTTATCGCCACCCGGTACTCCTTGAATAGATATAATTTCGGGTTTGCCTTATAGCTGTGAACGGGTAGGTTGGTACAGTTTTAGTTCCGTCTAAAACGAAAAATTCAATGCCTTGTTATCATGAATAGGGCATTTACCATAATACTAAATTTAATAAAATTAAATTGATTTTAAACAATCCCCGAACAAATTGATTAAAACATACTAAGAATTTCAAAAACTCGGCAAAATAAGTATATAAATTAGCGCTAGTGCATCGTGCATGATAAATCGATTAAAAGACGTTTTCAAAATTTTGGAAATTATTAAAAAATAAAAAAATGTTGCTATTGCGAATTTTTTTTATTAATAATTTATCTGCCAAACGCATTATCCCTTAATCAAATAATGATTTAATACTACATGAGTAAATATAAAAACGTAAACAGAAATTTTGAACAATCATAGTTTCCCAGCTGGGTACTTTCTACCAAGGAAATGTAATTTCTTCCCTAAAATTTATTTACCCAATTTTTCAACAAAATCCTATAAAAAATAGGAAATGTTCTTTTGATAATCATTTAAATTACCAAAAATCGAATATTTCTTATTAATTTTGGGGTTGATTGAATTTCAATTTTTATATGAAATTTATGGGAATTTAGTTAGGATACCAAACGTTACAATAGTAAATAATATTTAATGAGATGTGATGTAGCAGCTATAATGAAGATCAGAAAACCACGTTGTAATGCAAATATACCGACTACATACGTTATAATCCCTCATCACCGTTTGCGTGTTCATTGGTGTCTTTTGCAGGTATACGATTTTTCCCCTGTCAACCTTTCGCGTATTTGAGCGGATAAAAAATAATCCCTAATCAGATTTTATCATCATCAACACGATTCTGTTTAAATTACTGTTTTCTTTTATTTTTTGGTGTTTTGTCAACCTTTATTGGTTCGATAGTTAAGGTACAATTCTAAAGCATTTTTTAAGGGATGTGGATTATTACTATTAAATAAAAAATCGAAAATACAAACCAAGGAAAGATATGAATTAAAATCAATAAAGATAAAGTAGTTTTAGGAGACAAATTAATTAAAATCTCGTAAATCATAATTAAATAAAAAAAAAACAGCAACCAGTGTTTGATCGTGATCTCTGTTCAGCTGCAAATCACAACTTCTATTATTTAATTTTTGTGCAGTCGTTCCGAAAGGCTTATTTGTTTTTTTTTTTGGGTTCGCACTCATATGTTTTAAGAAGCTACACCAAACTTTAAATTCTTTGATTTAAACAATTGTGATGGGTGGTTACCGAGTACAACAAAAAACATTAAAATAAAAGGAAAGAAAATAAAAGTTCCCTGTGGACACAATATTGCTTTACTACAAAATGTACATCCAAAGCCGTCCTTACTTATGCAAATGTGAAATAAGTGGTCAACATTGCCACGTTACAGACATGTTCATTATAAGTGTTCCACTTACTATTTGTTAAAGCTCGTATGCAGAAAACGTTTAAATCTTTAAACCACGTATTGGCTAAGCACGATGTGTTGCCATCTTATGAGTTATATTCTCGATTATAATAATAAATGTAAATAACCACCTTCATTTGGCGAAAGTTACTAAATCTAGTTGTGGGCTTACTCAATGCAACAATTGATCAGCTCTCAAAAATATATTTCGTTTGAGAAAATTAAGCCTCATGAATAGTCAACAATTTATTGAAAGTTGGTAGTTTGAGTGACTTGGCTAATTGTACAACGTTTCTGGCATAATAGAATATCAATGATCGACCTTTGTTCAAAATTGATTAATCACCCAAGATAAATATTTTACGGCAATCAATTAACAATGCGCATGATCTTATCAAGAATGAGGTGTTTATAATTTAAGGCGACGGTTTTCCAATGATTTTGGAAAAAAAACTTTTTGTTGGTGCTATTCAAAATCTATCACGGGAAGTCCATATTGCCATAACTAAGATGTTAAAGCTGGTTGACAGGTGTCTCCAGGAATGTTAATTTTAAAACATAGTACTGAATAAATCCAGCTTAGCAAGATTAAAGCGTAGTATACTGTTAGTCAATCTTATCTCATCAGTTTTGCTAAATGGCGCTCCAACTGTCGTCTTCCTTAATACCTCCGGCGAGAGACGACTCTCAACAATTCATTGAAAACTTCAACAAAGAATGTTAAATTTTAATTTTTTGTAAATTCTCTGTAACCGTGATAGTTCTTGTTTATTCACACAATAGGTTCGTAATTATCTTATGTTATTGATCTTAGAGACTTTTCAGTTATTACCAGTAAGACAGCTTGGCTAGTGACATACGAGTATAGAGCTTCAAATCATTTCATCATTTCTAACCATTCATTTCGTTTGGCCCGCTCTGACCAAAGCTAACTGGGGTTTAAACTATACCAACACTATACTTATTACTAATAGTAATAATCGGCGTACCGACCAAATGGCATAGTGGTTAAAGCTTTGGCGTTTGGATCGGGAGGTACCGGGTTCGAATCCCGATAGGGGCAGGATGCAAAGGGAATTTTCATCAACAAATTACGATTTGGGATGAGAAGGAACACATCTATGACCCCTGTCGGAGTGCGGGGCTCACGGGCCGACCCATCTTCCATGCCAGTATAGGCTGGCATGGAGCTATGCAATGTGCAGATGGTAATAAAATCGGACCTATATCCGTACGTCCTCGAATTGGCCAATACAGGCGTAAAGGTAAGGACGTAAATAAGCGAACCGCGAAAGAGTAGGGAGAGCTTCGGCCCCAGAACAGATCAGGGAAAATAAAAAAAAATAAAAAATAAAATAAAATAATCGGCGTGTTCAGTCCGACCGAAATGATAAAAATTATTATGATATTTTTTATGACCCTAACTTCGCTTCGTATAATTTTATGTCAAAACCGAATGAAAAAGCAAACCGAAACAAAATAATTGTAAATTAGTTTTGTACGTCTAAATACGTTTGTCATAACAAACAATTTAATTTCAATTCCTAAAGGCCATGACTATAAGATTTATAACACATCATGTGTTTTTATGATATGTACCAAATGTAACCAAAATTGTAACCTCTCATCGCAAACAAAAAATTTAAACAAAATATGTATGTACAAAAATTTTGACAGCCAGAATCAGCAAAACTTTTTTTTGTGATAATTGAGTGCGTTTTATGGCTAAACGTAGCAAAAAATATCATGATATTTTGTATCATTTTCGCCCGGCTGTAAGGGTGTTCCAATTTGAGGTCCATCCTAAAATTTTTAGTACCATGGTTCCGATTTAGTAATGAAAAATAATCCCTAAGTAACCTCCTGCTGCAATACGTTAAGCTACCAGATAAGACAGTTTTGTTTGTTTACAATTCCCATCCAGTTGAAAATTTGCTTCGTCACTAAAAATGACTTTGTGGATAAAATTCGCATTTTCAAGTTCTTTTGTATTGCCCAATTAATGAATTGACATCGTAATCCAAAGTCGGCTTTATTTTTTGAATTACCTGAATTTGAATGAAGATATTTGAGCAAAATTCTGAGTAAATGGTTGATGGAATGTGTAATTGCTGTGAAAGGTGACGAATTGATGTTTTTGGACTCTCATTAACACTGGCACTTACACCATTTAATATTTTTTTCTGATCGACCACTACGAAATAAATTTAGCTTTTTCTATGCTTTACCAAACCAGTTTCCACAGGCTTTGCAACAATTTTTCAACTTCTTCATAACTTTCACCAAATTTAAAATACATTCTAAAAATAAATAGGCGTTATTCAATAGTATATCTCTCCTTTGTTAATGGCCGAAGTGTTTCTACTTGTGCTCTGTCAAATAACACAGGACACTCTAGTATAAAAATATAAATGGCGGAAATTTTAAAATTGAAGTTCAAATTGGAACACTTTTTACTATGACTTCGAGTTCAAATTTGAATCTACTTGTTTGAAACGAATTTCTTTAAATTATTACGGTTTTCATTTGCCATTTTCATAACCAATATTCGGTCTGCTTGAGGTGATCTAGAAATTCTCTTGACGTAGTAGAATGATTTTTGGGCTAAGTGTATAAAGAACAGTAAAATTTGCCCGAAAATGGCACCGAGCACATCATAACGGCCCAGTGATATTTGGCGGAAGTCGGTCGACCAAAACTGACAGCTTCCATAGGAGATTTTAAGTTTTCTCGCTTATCTTCGGCTGTTTAGAACTTCAAAACAAACTACGGCCACTACAGATTGAGATTAAGCAACACACAGACGATTGGACTAACCGGATTGGCATCGACTATCCGGAAGATGGTATTATTTTCTTTTCGTCATACCTGCATAGAGAATAAAGGAAATGCCGCAATATGAAAGCCATGTTGTTATGAAATTACAATAGCATTTCATTGTATTGAATTCTGGCATGTGAGAATAATAAAATTCCGGAGTTTCGTTCGAGTGTCTTCCCGATTTACGTACAGCGTAAAAATATAGTATAATCTAGTATGCTGCTTTTTATACATCATAAATGGCACGTCCCGATTAGTAAAAATGGTGCTTTGCACTCGTTGCGAAAACTTACTTAAAATTGCAAGAAAGGTTTGTGGGAACACTGCGCATAATATCAGTCATTTTCGGCTAAGAAAACGCGCCAAAAAGTTCCATAGTTCAGCAATTAATTAACCAATTTCGTAGAACTGGTTCAATTGCTTACAGAGGTTACTATAAGAGAATTTTAAACAAGCAAAGATCTTCATCTCCATCCTTATAACAATTACAATCAACTTTCTTGGATCAAGGTTTCCAAAAAAAATTTCAACTGATCCGGATAAATGGTGTCATGAAACCAAACCAATCTCGAATTTAATTATTACTAAATATGGCAACTATTTCAGAGCAAGAATTATGTTTTGTTGGGGCAAATTCAAAAACAAATAATCCCAAAACCAAATACAGTTCTCAACCAAATACAGTTAATATCTATTTCCCTAATTCATTCAAGTATATCGAAAATAAATGATTTGGTGATATACCTAGTGCCAGTTGGGAAAAATTCTAAATAATATGACGTCATTTTTGATCGCGAATGCCATAAAACGCACTCATTTATCACAAAAAGACATTATAAAATTTCAGCAGTTCAAGTATTCCGTTAAATAAATATTTTGTTGATATTTTGTACGTGTTTTATAATACAGTTACATTTAATTTGTTATTAGTTCCAGAATTGTTGTCGTCCAATAAATTGTGCCATATATTTCAGTTCGTTAGAAATTGATTCATATGACTATGTAATTTTTTTTTTGTTTTTAGGTATTAGTTAAGAAACCTAATCAATCATTCAGAGGAAATGAAACGGAAATTGAACGAGTACGCAGAAATGAAACTAATAAGAAATTAAAAGTAATTTTATTAAATAAACGCACACAAATCATACACAAACATTTTAATTGTTAATTTTATTCTAGAGACAACTTTAAACATGGTGAAAATTTTCACGATTTCGTAATCATATATGATGATTATATGCGATGCATTGAAATATGTTTGCTTTTAATTGATTGCTGTTTAATACGAAAATATAATATTAAAGTTGAGTTAAATTAATAACGAAAAACATTAGAAATAAAATGTTCACAAATTTTGGCAGCCAGAATTAAAAATATTCTTGGCTTTTTTGCGATAAATGAGTGCGTTTTATGGCAAAAGCTGATAAAAAATATCGCGATATATTTTATCATTTTTGCCCTGCTGAACACTAGGACTGTAGTATCAGTTGTCTTGTTTGTTTATTTAATTATAATTATTTATAAGTATACAACTTTTATTATGAGAAGCATTTACAGTATTTTAACGTACAAAACCAATTTTACATTTTTAATTCGATTTGCTCGTTCAATAGGTTTTGTGAGTAGAGCAGGCTGGAAGATGCTATAAAAATAGAAGAACAGAGACAGAAACCTCGATAAAGCATCGACAAGAGTGATGTTAGAACATCTCCGCACTGATCAGGTAGTTCATGCAATAACTTTTCGATAGATTCTATTCTAATCTGAAGATTTGATAACTATTCTCATGTACGGAGACTAAAGTACTTCAACCAATTAAATTTTAAATGTTATCGCAACTTAGGTATCATCACCCAAATATGAAATAAAAGCTCTGGTATATTTGTAGTCGTTTAAACAATATTGGTACAGCCCGCTTGTTTTGGTTGTAAAGCAATAATTTTTCCAACTTACCAACATTCAATAAAACATTAATATTTGTATACAAAAGTAAAAACGATTACCAAGCACCAAGCCTGCGTTTAAAAGACATAAATTTTATCTGCGCGCATACATACTCGTATGCTGAAAAGGTACAGAATCAAAATAAAAAAGGGTAAAGACCCGCGATTTAATACCATACATTTTTTATTGTAAGTCGCGTCTCGCGATTTTATTATTCTTTATGTTTCAAGGCCACTGCCAAAAATTATTTTTTTTTTCTTACGTTAACATTATTTTTTTCTTATAAGGGATACGATTTAATATATTGAAGTTAATATAAACCTGATCCGATGAAAATAGTGTAGAACTTTTATTTTTCTATTAATAATATAAAAAGGGGTTCAATTACTATAACAGCTAATATAATTGTTTTATTGGAAATGAATGTATACGCGTTTAAAAATAGTGAAGAGCACGAGGCGATTTGCATATTTTGTTGACGTTACGTATTTGATATGCAAGACTTATGACCGGCAAAACTTAAACTAGATTTATGTGAAAACGGATATGGAACTCAAATCTAATCAAAAAAATTGTTTTCAAACTTAAAATTGAACATAAAAAAGATGTCCTGCAGCGTAATATTTTGTATATTGCATCCTCTGAAACTATTTACAATTTTTATTTTATAAAGAAATCCTGTGATAAATGATTTCCGTCCTATTTATTTTCTAGATCCTTTCCTAGTTCACACTGACAATTAGATTAGCCGGTGGAACTAATTATGTATAACCTATAGTTTTCAATTTACCTTCTTAACACTTAAACAATAACATAAGATTTGTTTAACGTCATCACCACCAACCAACATTTAAATCAAATAGACGTTATTTAATATCAGTTGTTATTAATGCAATAAATCTATCATTAATTTAAAATATAAAATTATTAATGTGGAGAAAGGTGATAAAGATGTTAAATATATAATTATTATTAAACGGAATTCAAATGTCAGTTGTTGAGCACAACTTTTACCAATAATTTGTTCCACCCATAATAATAATAATATTTTTCCGATCATTTGATCGTACGCGCAAGTAACAACATGAATTTTATTGTATCACATAAATAAACCACGTGGTTTTCAATACTACATAACTTTACGAATACTACATAAATACCTTTCTTACCTGAGTTTTTCTTTTATAATGTGCAAGAGGGGGACACTATTCACAAATTATATACATATGTACATATATACATAAAACCTTTAAACTGAAAATAATCGTATTCCATTCGGAATTTTGTTTTTGTGATATTTTTTTTTTATATACAACAAACGAAGATCGACAAGGGTTCACGGAATTTCATACGTGGTGAATTAAATAAAAAAAAAAACGAAAAACAAAAATTTTAGTTTGTGTCAGATGAGAATGAAATTTCGATCGAGGTAGACCTTGCTTCAAAATTTTTTTTATATTATTTTTAGAAAATTTTAAATTTTGTTCAAAATTAATTTAAAAAATAAAATATATATAAAAATTGTGTTTTGTGAATAAATTATGCATTTCAACGAAATTATTCAAAATTTTATTTTATGAGTGAAGTTATATGTGAAACAAAGTGCTGATAAAGTGAATTTGAAGTGTTTTGAAATAAAAAGTGCATTATTTTTGGCAATACTACTATTTGGATGTTATAATATTACGAACAATTACAATTTTATAAACAATATTGGAGTTAAAATGTATTAAATAACAAAAAATATACGTAAAACAGTAAACGAGGTGGGTAAATTTTTATATTACATTTGTAATTGTTTATGTTCGTTTGCGTAATTGAAAATGTCATAAAACAATAAAATTTCATGTTTATGTTCAAAAACAACAACCATTTCAATAATTTATGTATATAAAATATGGATTATGAGAATTGACCCTTCAAGTATATGTATATACCGTTGTAGGTAATATAAGAAAAGGAATAACCCTTTCTAGCAGATTTTCGATTAAATTTAAATAATCAAAAAGAAAGTAAATTTATAATTTGCTTGGACTGACCATCGCGAACCATGTAATATTTTCTCGTCTGCGAGATGAATTATATGATTTTTATAACAAAAGGGTCAAGAAATTAGAAATTTAAAGTAGTGACCCTTCTTTTCTATATCACTCTGTTACTATAATATATGTTAAAAAGAAAGTAAATATAAAATGTCATGTAACATGTAATTCCCTTTTGTATGGTGCGGTAAATCATTTTATAAATAACGCGAGATTATATGGTGTTAGCGGTTTTAAAATAAACACGATCGCGATTTTATTTCTTAATCATCGGTATAAAAGAAAGTCAAACGCAAGGGTCATTTTATAAGGTGTAAAGATTTAAGGGAAATTTTTTAACCTGTAGAAAAGTCGCGCGCGATTTATAACCAAACCGTATTGTTAAAGGGTTACGCGCGCTGAAAGTTAATCTTATATTTTGACGAATTTACTGGTCACATAATTTTTTTATATAATTTCTACATTCTTTAAAAAGGGTTACACATTATCATTTTAATGATCGATAAATTGATAGATTAAAATAATAAAATTATTTGATCATGTTTTTGAATAAATTTAAAGGATTTATAAAAAAAATATTATATCAATGGCATAATCGGGTTTAAATTTGCATAGACAAAAAATGCAATCTAATTGAAAATAATTGAACACAAACAATGCCTAGAAATATATAGTTAATAGGTAGCTAGCTACCAGAAAGAAAAAAATTAAAACACCCGCTGGTTTTTTAACTTTCTCTGTGGATAGATGATGTACCGTTTATACGATGATGATAGTTCAAAATAATCTGCATTCAAACCAAATTTGAGTGGAATATTCAAACAATGAAAGGATTATTATTTCAAATCAAAACAGTCTATTGTTATAGTATGGTTTTGTCTATAATCCTAAAAAATATTAATGATAGTTAAGTTTTGATTGTGTAGCTTGTAGATTGGTTACTAGTCATTATATTGGTACGGTACCATAGGCGATGCTTAATAATTGAATTATGTTAACACGTTGGAAAATATATAGGTTTGTTATAGGGAATGTGTATAGATGACTCATGAAAATTAATGGTTTTACTCGGTATGATTTTACATCTGCACGGTAATTATTTAAAAAATGTATAAAGTTCATTGCTCTGTTTGATCAAGGAAAATAATTTCTCCCACGGAAAATTAATTCTGACATCGTTTCTGTCACCCTAGGGTTGATGTTTTGCCTCATTTGCAATACTCACTTATTATACTTTTTTAAATTCATATTTGGATAAAATGGCCAATGGGTTTTACCATCTGATGGCTTCATGTGGAGTGTTGAAGTATGTTTAGTTACAAGTTCTCAGGTTGAATATTTATATAGGTCCAGAGGTTTTACTTTAGAAATTGCTATTTCTCCACAGGGATTTCAATCACTGGAATTATTTTCCCGCCTACTTTACGCGAGTACCCGGAAATCGAAAATTTCTATTACAATTCTAAATTATAATAGTCGCAAATATGCGAGAAAACATCCACCCATGTGGTAATTGTGCTGGTTTGCCCAATTTTTTATTTCAGACAAGATGCCAACTGTTGGTTGGTTGCTTCTTGAGTAAAATCAACAAGTTGTGTGGCAACTCAATAATAAAAATTATTTAAAATTTGATTGCAATTTTAGAAAATGTTTCAGTTTCATTCATAATAATGCGATACCGATTAGTACAAACAACATGTTGGCGGACCTGAATCACGCCCAAAAATGAATTTTTCAAATTTTTGGTTTTAAACTTATATGAAAGTAACTCAGTTGATCAAAAATCTATGCCATCTATGACACTTATGAATAAATTTTTGTAAGACACTTTCAATTTATTATATACTGGCGTAGGCCTAATTGAAAGAAAACGTGATTATATCAACTTTTCTCGGCTCTTATTGGAAAATTATTTTCAGTAGGTCTAGATATAATGTAAAAGAAAATAATTATTATTTTCCAAATTAAGGGGGCAGGCGCTTTCAATTAAACATTTCTAAATACACGCATTTTCTGACTTTTTCTGTGGCACTATTCTGGCTTCCCCGTGAATACGGAATTGGGAAATATATTTTCGTAGCACTTTTGTTTGAATAGTATATTTCTGGCCTACTGATGGAATCAGTTTGGTGTAAATATTTTAGAAACAAATTAGCATGGGAAACATTGACTACATTGTTTCATAAAAAATTTTAGGACTAGACACACCAAGCGTCGACAGCGACCGGCGAATTTAAATATGCATTAATTTGTTGAAAAAAAACAATACAAATTTTGGATTTTTAATAGAAAAATTGTAATAATTGTCAATTGCGGCCCACACTTCTTCAATTGCGGCCCATACATTTCTCATTCTTCCAAACAAAAATTCAAAATTCTCAAAATTAATCAAAACAAAAAAAACGCCGCTCCGCTCTTGGTGTGAACGGATATGCGTGTGGTAGTCCTTTATTTAGAAAAATAATTTCCAAATTAACTTTGTTTCGAAAATATTTGCACTAAACTAATTAAATCAGTAGGCTAGACAGATACAATTTAATCAAAAATGCCATGGAAATATTTTTCCAAATTCCCTGTTCTCATGTAAAACCAAAAGAGTGCCAGTGGTGCACGGAGTTTATGTTATTGTCAATACCGTACGAATGTATGCACTTTGTTGTAAATCCAATTAAATCAAAATCAAGAATGTAATCGTTTTTGTCGTAAATATACTTTTGAAAATATTTGCAAACATCGCATATTTAGCTTAATATTAAGAAAATTCGGAAAAGGTAACTTACAACAATTTTGTACAGTAATTTCAAATAATTGTTTATCTACGTACCTGCCTCCTAAATTTTGTAAAATATTAATTATTTTTTTATATACGAGTATTAGCAAGGCCTATCTAATATCCTTTCAGTTAGGATGTCCGTCATTTATAAATATCTCAAAATCCGAATGTATACGTCATGAAATATAGTACGTGTTCACTTATCCTCAACCCTAAGTAAACCTTTTTTTCAAAATTGTTTATGATTTTCCGATCTGGCGCAGGGTGGGACCAGGGTGGCTGAGACCAAATGTTACTGACTTCACTCTGCTGTCATTTGTGTAGTTGTCATTTTCGCGCGTCAGTTTTTTGACAGATTGAAGTTTGGTTAGTTGTTTACTTGTGGTCAACAAATAATTGTTCTAAATTAATATCTTCATAAAAAATCGTAATGGAATTCAAACGTAATGGTGTAATTGCACTGTATTTGGGTGAAAATTCACAAACAGCAATAGTTCGTCAGCTCCAGCATTTGAATGTGAATAAAATGTTTGTGTATCGAACCATAACTCGATACAACGAAACTGGTAGCATCGCTAAACGCAACAGAGGCGGTTCTAAAAAGACTGCAACATCAAAAGAAATGATACGAAATGTGAAGAAACGAATCCAACGAAATCCTCGTCAAAGTGCCAATCAATTAGCCGCACGTCTACATGTTTCACGATAAAGCATTCAAACCATATTGAAAAATGAACTACACTTGAAGCCCTACAAGATACAAAAAGTTCAAGATCTTACGGAGGCACAAAAAAAAGTTAGGCTTGAAAGAACACGAGCAATGAAGGCCTTGGCCGAACGTGATGAGATTCAAAAAAATTTCTTTTCTGATGAGAAAATTTACACCATTCAACAGTATGTGAATAAACAAAATGATCGTGTTTGGCTAGAGCACAAGTCCAACGATAATTTGGACACAAGAGTTGCCATGCGCAAGCAATCACCAGCTTATGTTATGGTTTGGGCTGCAGTGACTGCAGATGGACGTACTCCTCTGGTTTTCATCGAACATGGAGTCATGGTAAACCAAGAGGTGTACCGCCAAAAGATCCTAAACGATGCTTTGCTACTCTTAACACTATGCGCCGTTGGTACTTGGCGAAACACATTAACACTTAATAAACACATTAAAACACTTGTTTATTATTTCGCACAACACTTTTTTTTTTTTTTTTTCAAAAATGTATAAAAAATTACTCGATTAATTTCGACTTGTTAGGTCATCATCAGGAGTATCTACTCGTAGATACTCCTGATGATGACCTAACAAGTCGAAATTAATCGAGTAATTTTTTAAACATTTTGAAAAAAAAAAAAAAAAAAAGTGTTGTGCGAAATAATAAACAAGTGTTTTAATGTGTTTATTAAATGCTTTGCTACCTTGGGCACGTAAACACTTTGGTACGAACCGTTAGACATTCCAACAGGACTCGGCACCGTCACACAAATCTCGAGCGACACAGCAATTTTTACAAAATTGCGTTCCTCACGTTCGGTCAGCATGCAATGCTTTCTAAGGAAGACTGAATCAAATAATCAGAGCCAAAGGAGGTCATATCGAGCAGTAACATGTTTTTCATAAAATGTAATATGTTTTCAACATATTCCACGAAATTTCAATAAAAAATAATCAAAATTAAAAAAAATACAGCGTTTTCATTTGGTAACACTTGGTCTCAGCCACCTTGGTATATTCCACTTGGATGTTGGCCGTTTAGAAATATGGGAAAACTCGAAAAAACTAAAATTATATTTTATAACGTGGTTCAACCATCCAATTTACACATACGAGTAATAAATTAAGTAACCTTTGAAGAAGGTTCGGCATTACCCGCGTGCTTAAGCAACTTGCCTAATGAAACTGATAAGGATATGCAACTGAGCAATTATTCACACGTTTAAACGAGATGGTTTTCAATTTACGTATCTTTTGTTCCAATGACCCAATTTTTACTTGACATTCCTGAATCTCGCGAAGAATTGAAATACAATTGTAATAACATCTTGGCATATTCCCAAGATGGTTTAATGATTCTAAAATGATTCACCAGAGATAAGTTCTTTTCTAAAATCATCTTCCAGAATCTCGTTTTTCTAGATACCAATAATCAGTAGACTTATTTAATCTTTCTGTTAATATTTTCTGTTATTATCAAGCCAGGAGATGTTGTTTTTCTTATTCAGGATATTTGGCCACCAGCTAAGTGACCACAGACATTTGGCCACCAGCTAAGTGACCACAGACTGTAGATTACCTGTTGTTGAATTAGAAACTATTATTGTAGAAATGATGAAGCGATCTGCATGTCATATTAAAATCTTGGCTGGGTTAATTTCACACAAGAGTAAGCGGTTTTTTTATTGATTAGTGTTGCCTAATAAAAACCTATTATTTTTTGGGATAGTATTCTGGAATTATTCAAATACGTAATTTACTTCACGTATGCAGCTATTATTTAAAAACGGTGAATTCAAAGAGACTGAGGATTAGTTAACATAGTTTATCAAAATTCAATCAAGTACTCTATGTGAAAATTCGAATTTGCAAATAAATTTTAAATTTCTCGTACTCCGACAAATTGCATTTTATTTCCTAGAATACTTGACCGAATCTTTCCAAACCAGTTTTACTAACCTATAGTCTATCCAGGCTATTAAATTTAATATCGCTGAGTGGCGATTTAAATAATTTGATACGCAAAAGCGTCATAGCTGGTATAATAAAGTGACCAGACGTACTGTTTTTTAAATTTAGTACTTCTTAATTTATTCTTTCTCTTTTAGAAGTTTTATGTAGTTATTTCTTTTACCAAATGACACACTAAAATTATGTCTCAGGTTGCCAAAAGACCTTAAAGCCCTTTCAGATTCCTGACTTTGACCTTTGAACATAAAAATTCGCCAAAAAACTTTTCAGGTTTTGATTTTGTTAAAAATGTCTAACAAAAATAAAAGTCTACTAAATGTCTATTCAATATATAATTACGGAACTTTAACACGCGATTTCAACGCCCACCCGCCAATTACGTCTTAAATGTATAAAGCGGGATCCATCTTTGTTATGATTCCTTAAGACGGCAGGTGTCTATATCGAGATGAAATTGTACAATATTATTTTTAAATTCAATTAGATAGCAATACTAATTTAGAGAAGGCCTTTTTACAAAAGATTTCTTCAAGCAGAAAGTTTGTAATTACAAGATTTCTTTTCAATAATTGTATACAAAACTATCAACTAATCACCAGCATTGTTATTTCCGTACTTATCAAACAATTAGTTACCCACCTGAGAGCTTAACATAAATTATAAACAATATACAATTTTATGCAATTCCTTTCACAAAATAGCAATTTATATAATTGGGGTAGTAATTGATTTGTAAAAGGCGCGGGAACCTTTAAGAGATAATCCTTTTTCCCATTAATGTTGAATAATAACCTAAAATTGGTTATAATCGTAAATATTCAATCATCCATAAATAACGTATTTTACAAGAAATTGAATTTATTTGTTGATCCTAATTAGGACGAAAAAATATTGTTAACATGCATAAATTTCCCAACTGCAATTTACATTTTAAATTATATTGTGTTGTTGATAGAAAAGGATTAACACACACAAAAAAAAACTGTCACATTGGAGAATTATGAATTAGTTCTTGTTTTGACAAATGACTGATGTATCGTTCGTCAAAAATAAAATTCTTTAAGGTGTAAACTTGCTGACCCTTAAATTCGAGACAAGACAAATTATTTTTTAAGGATTAGCAACGAATATATCGCTCTCATTAGGAAATCTAGTTTTCGCTTTACAAAAAAAAATGGCCAACTGCTAGATTTTGTACATAGGAACGTAATTATTTATCGATAATCGGAAGTAAATACTAAATAAGTCACCTGGCTTAATGTTTCTCTAGAATCGTAGGAAAGTTTTGACAAATTTTTGATTTGTAGACTTTCCCTTTTCTCATATCACTCACAATATTTTTTTTTGTTTTTTGCTCTGTGATATTTAAACGTTACATAAATTAATTTAAATATTTGTACCCATATCACATAACGAAATTTACTTAAAATATATACGTATTGGTGAAGGTTGATATCATTCTTTAATTAAATGTTCAACAAAACTATTCGATTGTTTGTACCTTAGTATGCACCCTGTGCGTAAATATATAAAATTCTGCTACGGGCCAATTTTTTGATATTTTGTTTTTGTTTATGTATAATCAAAAAAAGGATACATAAAATTACCCCTTTTACGTTTTTCTTATTTAAATTCTTAGATTACCTTACTTAAAAAAAAATATTCCTCAATCGTAATCATGCTGATGATAATTATTTTTGTGGAACCCCTATACTTCTACTATAAATCCCTTAAAGTATATTACAGTTACATTTAAAAAGGGTCGATATCAGGGACATATTCTTCGTTTCATCCTTATCAAGCGTTTTTTTAGGTATACGAAAAATTTAAAATGTCACATTGATTACGTGATTAAATAGACAAATCAACGTTGAATCATCCATCGTATATTCCCACGATCTAGAATATAGCGTTTTAAACTAAATTAAGTTAAAATTTTGTTAAAACAATAAATCATTTTCAACTCACACTTAATGTTTTACGCACAATGTATCGCGACTTTCTTTTCTTATTTATTTGTATTTGTTTATGCCATTAAAATGCAATTAAGGGTGACATTAATACTTTTATATTTGATTTATATTCCTTGTACCATTTTATAATCATCATCATCATCTTATCAGATTACTCTGACCATTTTAGGTCGAGTAGTTTTCTTACTGACCCGAATTAAATATCTAAAAGATTGTATTGCGTTAATATTCTGTAGGATAGGTCCTGTTTGAGAATTATTTAGTATTTTACATGCTTATTACATTTTAAAACTGGACATTGTTAAACAAGTTTGGAAAATAGTTTATTCCAAAATTATGCAAAATACGGAAAGTAGTGAATGGGAAACGGTTACATTTTGTGTAAAACAAACGAGGGTGAAATTGGTTATGTCAATATTTAGTGATTTAAACATGGGTCACTACTTTGTATACATGTAGACTATTTTTTTATTAACATTTTACAATTCTTAGAATACGGTCCCAATACAAACCCCCTAACAATTCATTCATTGTTAATGTTTAGATGGATAAATAGCGGTGCGCTTATATTTTTTACTTATTATAGTATTTCACTAGTGCCGGTGTGAACTCGGTTTTAGATGCACGTCCACAAAATTGTTCTTTCAATATGGACGATACGAATATTTAAACAGAATCATTTGTGTGTGTTAAACAGATGGACCTGTCAAAAATGTATTCTGTTCAATTCAACGTGTTTTATGTATATTACACAGAATATTCTGACATCACGTGATCGGTTTTTTGTTTTTATTGGTTCACGTTGCTCGAATTTAATTATATTTACCTAGCTGTTTCGCTGATCGGTTTGCTTCACCTTGACGAAAAATTCAGTTTTCAGATTATCATCTAACTGGCAGCAGTTGTCATTCTTAATTTCAAAACGCTGCCAATTAAAATGTCAAATATAAATTAATTGCTAACATTGCTTATTAAATCCAAATTTTAAAAAATATTGCGTAGAGATTCATTTCAAATTTGTTTATTTTTATTTTTTATTTTATGTTAGCTAAAATTAAATTATATTTGAAATTGTATTGGTGGCGTGGAAATAAAGTTTAGTTAACTCTTTAGCTTTTGGAACCTTTTCGATATCATTCTCAAACGAAATTTGAGAATGGAACCGAAAAGGTTCCGAAAGCTAAAGAATTAATAAAGAGAATTATTAACATTTTGAGTTACTGTTAACTGTTAACTAAACTTTATAATACAGAAGCTCATTTAACAATTTAAGCGTGAAAATGAATTTGCCGCGAAAACTGTGGAAACTTCACTACCGAGCCCGAAAATTCAAATTTTATTAGTGGTTAAATATTTTAGCTTCTTTGCTTTTTCAACTTTAAATTTATTAACCTCACAACATATTCCATATGTCAATCGCCACGGAAACTTTCATTTTGTCGAGAATAAACGTGGCTTCCGCAGTATTATACATATCTATTAACACTTACATTTGTTTGATTCGCTCGAGTTTATTAATAGAAATAATTATGAGAGAATCACGGTTACTATCGACTTAAACATAGACAATATTCAAAACTTGTAGCTGTTCAGTACGCTTAAGCGTATCGTGTGGGATATAATCGTGAGGTAGTCACTTTTTCTCACGAAAAGACCATAGAAAAATTCTGAAATTATCTGTGGTGGTTGGTGCATTCCTAGATAATAAACTAAGTTCTGGGGTTGACGAATTAAAGGTTGAACCTCCCGCAACCCAGTAATTACTACTCGGTAAAATGCAAGCCTTTATACTGTGACACAATTTAATTTGGACCAATTAATCATCATGCGCCTTTAATTTTGTTCTCTTTTTATTGCATCCAAAGGTTGCAAAAGTGCTTTCTGTGATAATTTCACTGGCATATCATTAGGCTCCTGACAGCTTCTTGATAGAGCATTCATTTATACATACTCAAATGTTAATTAATTTTAGTTTTTAATTGAAATTATTTACATTTTTCGCTAACTATCTGTGAACTCGGTTTCTGATCAATAGAATTTTTATAAAATTAATAAATTAACTTTAAAAATTTGTCAGTGTTGGTTGAACACTGGTTTAAACTGTAAAATGTTCAGAAGTTAGCTTAAATCTAAAAAAAATTATTATCTTGCTGAGCCGCCATACCATTAATATTTGTATCACAACCAGAGAAATGTGCTAGGTCGAAAGAAATACAATGACTATTTGATTTTCCATAAAATGATGCGTGATTTACTATAGTCTCAATATAGCCGCTATTTGAAAGGGTTTGGACCCCCAGGTCAATACCCGCCATTTGTTCCTCCGATACAATATCCCCTGGCCTTTACCCCAGGTTATTTCCCGCGACATTACTTTTCCCAACGGTCATTATACCATCTGCCATTACCTGTCCTCTATCTTGAATGAGACGGGATTCTAATGTGATTTTAGGACTGTTTTGGAATATTTTCAACCAGATTGAAACTATATAGGTATATTTTGATCATGTTAAAAATGATGATGATCTTAGTCTATCATTTAAAATTTATACTAAAAAATGAAAATATCATTTATGTAACGTTTACTGGACAAGTGCTGGTTAAAGCTCCGGCACTTAGACCTGGAGGTACTGGATTAGAATCCTACCAAAGGCTGGATGCAAAGCAAATTTTCGTCAACGATTACAATCGGTAATGTTAATAAACACAACTGAGATCCTCTATTGAAGTGCAGAATCCAGCACTCCATGTCAGTGAACAAGTTGATATAGAGCTTGCAATGTGCAGGTGGTATGCGGAAATTCTGTGAATGGGTGGTGTGTGTGAGTGAATGTAAAGGGGGGTATTAATTGGCCTTCAAAGGACAATAAATTCACTGGTCAATAAATACTTTCTTTAAAAAAAGATTTTAAAAAAATAAAATCTGGTGGTAAATGAGTCGTGATTGTGGTTCAATTCGAGATTGCTTTTGTGGAAACTGACTTATTTGAAAGCCTACAAATTGAAATTTGGAGTCTTTCTCCCATAACTCATCTAAATATGTCAAATAAGTTTAAATCAAGTCTACTCAAGAGGTGACTTATTGTAGATTTGAAATAAATTGGACTGCACAAAATAAGTCGCAAAATAGGGCGCCACAGACTTAGTACGAAAATAGTATCCACTGTCTATCGAACTATTAGTAAAGCAAATAAAATGGAATACAAATTACCGCAACCCCCCATAAAAGCATATGCCTAAAAGTTATATAAGGGCTGCTGAAATTTCAGTGTTTCATTAGATCGAAAACAAACTGCCAAACGTTTTGGTAACCTCACCTCGAAGTAAAAACACATTCATTCAAAATGTATATTCCCTGAAACGATACCTTGTGCTACTTCAGTGGACGGTGTTAGGATATCTTACGGGAAAGAGTTATTGAATATGTTAGGCAAATAATATCAGAAACAGATCATTAGGGGTCAACGTTGTTATCATGGACAAGGGCGCCATAAGAAACTAAAACATGATTTGCTTCCTAAATTTGGGTTTAACCCGTTTCTTGATTTGGGTTCTGCTAACTTTGAATTAAAACCCCTACTACTTGGTTAAGAATGATCTATTCCCAAAATTTGTTAATGTAGCATTTCATTGGGTCATCATGAGCCTTTAATTATTTGTATGTCAATAATTTAGATTTGTAGATTTTCGACCCGTTTATTGATTTGGGATTGCCAGCTTCAAATAGAAAAGCCCAATGCTTTATCAAAAACGAATGGGAAAAACAATTTTCTAATGGAGCATTTAATTTTTAATTTTGAGCTTTTTAGACGCTATAACCGATACTGTGGCCATTTTGTGACTACTGACTAATTTGAGCCTACAATAAGCCTTTTCTCGAATAGTCTTAAAGCATACTTGATTTTTTTGGAAGGACTTTCAACTCGTGAGAATATTTATTGTAGACTCATAAAAGTTAGTTTCGACAAAATAGGTCTCAAATTAGTTAGTCACAAGGAAGTTTCCATAAGTATTACTACTTTCCAATATAGTATTAACAAAAAATTACTTGAGTCTAATGAATTTATACATATTGTGGATCCTGAGCATAGGTAAAGAACATTTATAGTAAAGCTCGAGCTAAACCAGATTTTAGCATATACCTAGAATAACATTAAATGAATTTGTATTTGAAATTTCAATTGGTGGCATATTAAAACTAAAATATTAACAGAGCCAAAAATCGGTATGTCAAAATATAACGTGACTTGCGAATAAATATGCTGAAAAAATGGAAAAACTTATGTCCATGACTTTGCAGTGCTTTAACATTGTGAATTGCGTAAATATTATGATTTTCAATATCTTCTTGTTGTAAAAAGATGAAAGTTGAGACCTTTTTCTTGCAGATGTCAATTGTAAGCTTTGTTTCTCGACTTGCAGTGTCAATTTTTTGACAGATGAAATATTTTGCTCTTTCCTGTTTTCTTATTTTTTCAATCTTTTTTCTCGTTTATTTTTCGTTTCGACGAATGTAATTTACGCATTAAAAGCCTGGTCAAATCTAGGACTACTCGTTTAGTGGAGATACATCTTTGATTTGGAAATTATCCCGCACTCAGGTTCATGTAGATCAATTTTTAATTTTGATAAATTCTGTAATAATTTAATTTGGTGAAATTTAGTACCGATTTCTGATTACGATAAAATTCTTATATACAAATTTATTGACAAGGGAGAGTTGATTTACTCTAGTCACGGTAATATTGTGAAAGAAATGAAAGAAACAGTGTGTCATAATCTTAGTCTCTGTCATAACCATGATTTCCAATGCTGACTACGTTTATGTGTCACAAATTCCTAAAAGTCACACGCCAATTTTGGGGTGTCTATAAACATATCTATAAGTATTGCAGGATCAATATATTTTAATTCATTTCTAAAAGTTTAATTTATTTTATACTCGGGCCTAACCACTTTAATATCCCATAAAACCTATAAAATTTACCACACAATAAAAAAAAAACACTTAATGCCGAACCTCTTCAATACCACTTTCTATTGTGTACGGTTTCGTAGAAAATATCGCGAGAGTCATAAGATGAACCGCACTGTGAACGATGTTAAAACTTCATTATATTTTCACGGATATTTACACAATATTTTTTTTATGGTGGAAGTGTTAAGATATAAACTAAATTTCTTTTTCATTCACTTTTAATAATAATACGCGGATGGTGGACTTTTCGTATTTAGGGTTTCGCAGAGAAAACAAAAGACCTTATATGAAAAAAAGGTTTTTTTTAAATTTTAATACTAGTTAACGTGTTGACCCCTACTTATTACTAAAAATGTTCCGAAGTTTATAGTTACGAATTGATCGGATTGATTTAGGAACTAGGTACCTCTCAAAAATTGTATATACCAGTAAGTTCGTGTTGTTTTTATTAGTATCCTTGATATAATTTTATATTTCCCGCCCTTATTTAATAATTTAAATTAGAAATTATATACGAAGTCTTAAAGGGTCCCATATCAAAATAAACCCTTTTCTCTCACCTTCATTGCATCTTAAACTAAAAGGAACACAAAATCAAAATTAATGTAATTTAATAAAATGTTAAAAGTGTTTGGTTTGTAAAAGGGTCCTTCAGTTAATGCTCTAATTTAAAGTTGCATTATCCTCTATTATTATAATATTGTATACCCGAATATAACAGATTTTCTCTATCCCGTTACAAGATTTAAGTAAACCTAACCTCATATTTAAAATTATAAATTATTCATATAATAAAGAAAAAAATTTATACTTTCAAATTTTATATCACGCATTGATTACCCTCCTTCTTAAATCGTATATTATAATCGTTTTACATGTCAATACCAAAAATACAAATGGCGGCACCACGTGGTAGAATTGCACACAAAATATGGGATTACTATTTATGTTTATATTTTTACTTAGAGGAATATAAATTAGAAAATTATTGGTTTTGATTTTTATTTAGAAAGAATAAAACTTAATTACGTTCTAGACGATGTGAACCCTATACATTTTTACCTGAATTAAAATTAGGTTCTTTTTAATAATATAAATTATAACGGTATTTTTTTTATTAGAAACTAATTTCAAATAAATGCAAAATTTAAACGAATGTAGAGTAAAATCCGGTTCCCTTATTGCAATAAATCGCGAATTCAATTTCAATTTGTTGTTTGTTGAATTTCCCTTAATTTATATTTCATTGTGTACACTCCGTATGTATTATCTTCTCTTTGACAAAAGATTAAAATCTTCAAAGATAATAATGCTATGTTGCAGAAAAGGAGTATAATTTGCAATATAACCTCAAAAATTAGAGATATATGTAGAGTAAAACCGGTGTCCAGATTTATGATAATTTGAAAGCAATCCTTTAACTTATAATATTATGTAAATATAATAAATCAAAGACTATATAAGACATTATGAATAATGCAACGGAAATGCACCGTATATATGATGTAGTGGTATGTGTGATATAAAGAATCAGATCAAGTTAAACAGGTATTTATTACATTAAGGTATATCAATTGTTATAATTATTTGTAGATTTTTAACAAACCATACTTAAAATGTTCTAGACCACGTGAATTAATAATTACAAATTTAAAAATCGTGTATTATTATAAACAAACCGTTCAAATTATGATGAACCCCAATATTTAAACATATCACATTACAAATGTTTTCTTAAGTAAAATAAGAACTTGAAACAAAAGAAATAAATTTCTGACTTAGCCCAACGATTAAGTTTGGGTGGTGTTGAAACAATGCTTACACAAAATAAAAATCCATTTATGTATTTATTTATTTATGGTTTATGTACAAAACATAAAAATCAAGTTTTTTTTCTATCAACGTATTTTTTTGCAATTGAAAGTTATACGGTTGAATATAAGTAAGTATAAAGTCCCTTCGCGTACCTATATATGTGTACATAAAATATTGTTCGCGAATTTCTTGTATTCCAGTATAATAAGGAATACATTCGGCAAATAAAAGAAAATACGGTTTTAAAAGTTGTATGTACAGTGTATGCATAATCTTTTGTAAATAAATTTTATTATCAAAATTTAAAGTTAATTGCGATGGTTTTAATTGTTTTGTTCAGGCAACACTATAGGAGGTCGTAAATATAAAATTTAACGTAACGTTTGCGGTCCATAATAGGTATATTATCTAAGGTAGAAATATAAATTAATTAAGGGTGTGCAAAAGATCTCATCTCATTAAAAGTCGATGAATATTAATCAGTATGATAATTCAGTTTCCTGCAACCAAAAAAAATTAAATAATTTCAAATTTACGGTTCGATGAAAAAAATAGTTCTTTAATGTTTTCTTGTGTTAGACATTGACAAAATACCTTGTCGAACCCTAAGAAAGTGTACAAAAAAAGGATAGGCGTGAAATTCATGGGAAATTTCATTGATCTCATAAATTTCCGTACGTAATAATTTCCAAGGTGAATAACAGTACTTATACCAGTAGTTGATATAATATGTAACCGTCTCACGATAAGATCAAAAAATTTTAACATTAGAAAAAATAGACCTTTTTTGCGGAGAATATATGGATCATTCGTGATTTAGTATATTGCGAAAACATCTGCAAAAGTTGTAATTTAGGTACATTTCTCTTATTTCTTTCGTTGTGTATATAAAAGAAATGACATACAGGAAAAAATAATTTTCTTCATCGTACCAAGAGGGGTGATTTATCAGATAAATCACGTAAATTAAAAAATAAAATTAATTTCCGAGGTCAGGAATAATCCTGTACGAGGCTGCAAGATTTTGCACTATACTTATATAAGAAAATCTCAAACATTTTCTTAATTCAATTACAAATAAAAATAATGCGTTTGGTCTTCTAAATAAATTTTTAAACCATGCAGCATACCACATATATACCGTGTATATACAACGATCTTCAGTTTACGCAATTTGTTTTCCTTTTGTTAAGAATAAAACCGGAATTGGATCAAGACATTCTTGTGTTATTTTTGGTGTATTGTATAAAAGGCAGCAAAAAAATTGAGGGATCTCAAAGAAATTCAATGTTGTTATTAAAGAAATAACGAAATGCATCTGCCCGGTGCTCTGTCTCGCAATAATATAATTCGCAGAAAAAAACTTTTACCCAAAATATCAAACCCACTATTATTACTAGAGTAATGATAAAACTAGGTATAATTACCACATCAAATAAGTTATAAACTCTATTACACAATACAGTGTTTTAAAAGCTAAATTGTGGTTAAGTAAATTATATATAAAATCGCGTGCACACTTTAATAATGAAAGGTTTGAAAATCAAGATTAGAAATTACAAAATATTTTTATTACTCACCTGGTTTACTTTAATTAAACATAATTTGTGTCCGTTTTCTAAATTCCGTATTATCGATAGGAAACCAAATTCCTTTTCTAATATGTAAATTATTTAATTAGAACCTACGGATTCAATTGTGTGTAAATTATTAAAGGGTTAATAAACAATAAATACGATTTTGGTGTATAAAATATTTGAACGGGTGAATTGAGATGGCCTTAAGGGAATTGAATATTAAATTAAATTCGCTGGAAGAAATGGGAGGATATTTTTTTTGATTTTCTTAAAATTTATTTAACACATTAAATGATTTAGAAATTTTATTGTTCGCTCAGATGATTTCATTATGTAATTATTTTTAAAGAAATTTGATTCTTCGGTATTTCTAGAGTTTTGGTTTTGGTATGGTTAAACATTGGTCTATTGTTTAAATTTGACGACTAATCAAATGAAAAAAGTCGTATTTCGAATATTTCTAAATTAAAGGATCTCAATGATTTAAGTTTCAGGTTATCAAAGCTCTTTAGACAAACATTTTATCTAAAACGCTCTAATTTTCACGAATAAATTTTAAATTTTTTAAATATTTGCTTCATTTTAAATTCTGTAGGAGTAAATATCTGTAGTGTAAATATCTTAACATATTATGCTGCCATCTAGGTTTAGACATAAATTGTAGAAATTATGGAATAATTTGTAACTTAACGGGTTTGGTAACACAAAACTTTTATTCACACCCGAATTAATTTATACAAATACACTCCGCGAAATTCAATTAAAGCCACTCTTATTTTTATTTGATATGAACGTAAGGATTAGAGTTTGAATTTTTTATATTATCAGGTTTTAATTGGGATGCCAATATACACATTCTAAAATGAAATTGTATTTTTTTGTCAATTTATAAGAAAAAATAGATTTTACAATGCGTTCATAATTTTAAAATAAAAGAATATCAGTAAAAAATAAAAATATTTGCAATTAATCATTTCGGCAATTTGCTCTCATGCCTGTACAAGGGCTTTATGCGACTCAACTAAGTTGTTGTACTGCTTCTCAGTGTCATAGACCTTTCGTGCCACATAAACTCGCGAAAGGATTTAAATCAAGAGAACGGGGTAGCCGGGCCCAAAACTTCAATGTACCGCTCTCTCAACTAAGCGATCTTTTCCTTCGATTTGTGAATGGGATATTATCCTGCTGAAAAATCCAATTCCAGGTTGGTTGATTTTCACCAAAATTTATTAAAATTTCATCTAACAGCACTAAATAATTTTTGGACTTCATTCGAGTCAAAATTTTACACATAGGGATTTCCGAAAAATAGGAAAATGCGGCCCAAATCATTAAGGAGCTTCCCCCAAAGTTTCGACTCATTGATACTTTCTTATCCGTTTTTAAATCATGCCAGTAATACTTGAATCCATTAGGTCCGTCTATAATATACTTTTCGTCCGGGACATATATTTTTTGGCAAAATTTAATCTATTGGCTTTATCTGCTTCCGTTAAAATTGGTTTTAATTACTTTTTGACCCATTTAATACGGTTGCTCTGATGCAAAATTTGTAGTGTGGCGGGAACCAACTGGCAGACCAAGCCCTATCTTAGCCACAGGCTGCCAACATCGACCCGCCCAAATTGAAAAACTCTTTAAATCACTTCAGGGGTGGTGGTGGGCAATATTAATAAACGATATTTGGCAGTTGCACAATTAATTCATTTTGCCTTTATCGCTCCAACATTGTATGTAAGGTAGAAAATATATAGAGTTGACAAAAGTGTTCTTATTATTTATACGCAGACGATAAACGCAATTTTTTGTATATTAAATTACTTTACAAATTTGGTCAATCAATTTAGAATAAAATGGTGTAAAGTATACAGGTGATACGAATAAGGGTAAACATTTATAAAGGTGGACACCCAATAAACGTATCTTATCATTATAAAATAAAGTTAAACATTACATGGAGAAATACATACACGCGCAGTAAAATGTGCAATCGTCTAGTAGCAAATTCGTACCTGTGTAACATATGTATAAAGTGTTATCGGCAGGGGCAGCTATACAATAAATAATTGAAAGGGTTAATAGTTTATTTCGGTTGTGTAGAAATTATTTGATAAAAACTCTATGTATTTATCATTTCACGCCAATTGAATTAAATCGCATCCATTTCGTTAAAAAAATATGATTTCGAACCATACCTAACAAAAATCATATACGTAGGTCTATAGATAAAGGATAGATATTAAGGACGGTATAAGCAACCCTTACCATCCTCAACATCTTTCAAATTATGTTTGTTTGGAAACATCTGTAATACACTTCTATACGAAATATGTATATCTTGCCTTCCTGTGCATACAAAAAAATTAGAATCTACAAATTTTATTATAGAGTTATGCTGGTTTTATTCAACGTCGATAATGTTTAAGATTTATTCATTGATAAGAAAAATTACGGTAGAGCAGATATTTTTTGATCGTTCATAAACTTTATACCACAGTTTAAAACTTCAATTAATTTACACAACATTCATAATCTAATATTAATTAAGGTTTGCGGTGATCACGATTATAAAAATATTACTCGATGTTAACTGTAATATGAATTTATTTTTCTAAACTACAAATTAGAATAAAAAAAACATTTCTTAAATCGGAGCAGGTGGGCTTCTTTATATATTTTCAAGCAAATGCTGTCTTATTATTAGTTTGGTTTGTGCGTTTCGTCTTTTGGCACGCGTTCTATGTCGTTCTCTTGAGTCTTTGAACTTTGAAAAAAATAAATCATGTAATTTTTACAACCTAAGTATAGACGTCTTTTGGTAATTTGATGTGGGTTACAAAAACGTATGAAATTATTTTTTTATATTAATTTTAAACTGTTACGAGGGCCCGGCAAATTTTAAATCACCTGTTATGTTGGTTTAAACAAAAACTCACATACAAAGTGCTTTCTCTATTTTATGCAGCCAAATTATAACATTAAATTAAACTCCATACATGCGTCTATCTATGTACGAGCTATATATACATATAAAAACTCACGCAGTTTGATTAATTTAACCCAAAAACTATATAATATCGGAAATGAATACCAAAATTGAAAATTCGTTTATTTTATTTTAATGCAACCCACAAAAGGTTCAAAATGCATTATTCGTCTAATTTAAAATTCAAATTTTGTTCCTAACTACCGTGACCGGACCAAGCGCATATAGATCCAAATATCCTTATACAAAAACGAGCAGCAATATGGTCCGTGTAATTAGTGGACTGTGACCCATTTTTAGCAACATATTTTGAACATATGAAATACTTATCAAACACTTGAAATCTATATATACGTACGTACGTATCCTTGGAAGATCGAAAAGCAACAAAATAAAATTGGAAATCAATTACCCTTTTTAAACAAAACATACAGATGTACGCGTAAGGCAATTAACGGTTCTTTTATATCGCAAAGTAGAATTTAATATTTACTCAAGAATGTAATTTATGTAAATTGTATTAACCGCAAATGCTATAAGAATCTATATTATTATTATTAATACAAGATAATACCATATGGTTTAAGAAACTTTAATTAAAACAATAATAATTTTCCATATTTCTGAGGTTAATTATGGTTTTCCTTATAACGGTTACGGTTTATTAAGTTTACTATCGTTGTAATACCGTAATATATTACTTTTAAAATTTTTTGATAATTTTAATGTTATTCATTATTAGACTATTTCTTGATGTTCAGCGCGATCTTTAACGTCAAAAATTGCGTCGCATATTTGAATCTTATTATAAGATGGCCAGTATTTCAAATTGCAAAGGAATTGATAAAAATGTGATTTAAACGAAAATTATATTTTTGCCGCTCCTTCGACTAAAAGTAGTACAGGTAGCCCTCCAAGAACACGATACTTGAAGAACACGGTTTCAAACTACACGATTTTCGAGTAATTCTTTTGAATAAGAATAAAATATGTGTTATAATAGGTAGGGGGAAAAGTTCATGGCATTTTTCCCGGTAGATGGCTTTACATACATATATCTCAGTAACCATTGATCGTATCGGCCAATTCTGTGTGTGTTTGAAAGGTGACATTTTAACTTGTACTTTAACATACAAAACATTAAAATCGGTGAAGTGAATAAAAAGTTACAACATTTTAAACATGGAGATAAATAATGAAAAAATTCGATATATTTTACAATTTTATTACGACAAAGGTAAAAACGCGGCTCAGGCTTGCGAAAAAATTTGTGCTGTTAATGGAGAAGGTGCTTTATCAAAATCAGCAGCAAAGAAATGGTTCAAGCGCTTTCGTTCTGGAAATATAGATGTCAAAGTTGCACCTCGCTCTGGTCGACCAACCACTGGAAATGATGCAGAAATGATGATGAAAGTTTTCGTCATCATTTCTGCATCATTTCCTGTGGTTGGTCGACCAGACGTCTTCTGTTTTGTAGAAATTGACCCACGGCTGTATTTTCAATATGGCCTAAATTCACAGTAAGTTCGCCTTACTCGAAGGCAAACGATTACCTCTCGGGAAGAAACTTTCTCATATAATATTGGCAGGCGAAATTTTTGTAATAGCCTGAAGTATGAATTCTCTCACCTAAATCGCACCTACTGAAAAACTTGGAATCTACTACAATAACTGTTGAGAATTATCTCAGTGTTTTCAAGTTCGAGAACCGGCATCCGATTCAAGATCTCAAGAACTAGGTTCGAGCAGGTATCACTGAAACAGAGCCGCAATTATGTCAATAAGTGATCGAGAACTTCAAAAAAGATTAAAAGATAAGGCACCTCTTATAGAATCACCTGTTATAAATCAAAATATTTACTAAACAGCACCTCTAAATTTTCAAGTCATTTCATATAGTTGCGCCTTTGGGCAACAGACTTTTCCTTATACCACTTGCCTTTATTTATTTTACAATATATAAAATTTACGGTTGACGAAATATATTTTTGACAAATCATCACTTCACTGACCAACTGTGACAAATTTTTTGTTGTTGTATTATTTTGTTATGAAATAAGGATTACAACAATTTAAATCAATAAAATATTGTTTTCCCTATTGTACAGGTAGGATGTATTAGGATTTATCGTCAGCTGGAATATTGAATGTTTATCTTAAGGGAATTGCAAAGAGTTTTCTAGAAAAGTAATTGAACTTGTTCGTTACGGTGTATGAACCGAGACAACAAATTTATAAATTTTTACATCTTGATTTGGTCCAACGTAAATATACCAATTCTTCTAGAATTTTTAGCGTTTCAATTTTTATTTTTAAGTAACTAAATACAACTTTGATAAACAAAAAGAAAATGGAAAAATATCCCACGGTTTTACTTAATATTATTTTGTACACAATTTAACTGCCCTCTTGAATGATCACGCAACATAAAATATAGAGGTGCCCCCCATATATGAATACACATTTTACCGTCTTATAAAAATATTGAGACAGGTATTTACTGTGCAGGATAATTAAGTAAATATCCTTAAATCAAATAACGAATTTTTGAGTAGCAACGGAATGGTTCTGTAGCTTATCAAAAATCAAAAATATTATCTTTAGGATATTTGGTATATAATAAAAATCTTTAATTACATGTATAAAGGATATGAATTTCCTCTTAAAAAAATAAAATATTCTCACAATTAACTCGTCCTCTTTATTTTTATTATTTTATTTTAGAAATTAACGTCGAGGACAAATTTTCTTCAAATAAACCGGAAATTATAAATTAATCAAATCACAAAATGTTAAAGTGGACAGTAACAGCAAAGCAACGGACCGACAATAAACACGTCCCACCATCAAAAGTATCGAAAAACCGACTGTCATTAGGTGTCTTGAACGATGGTGGGAATAATGTGCGGACACCAAGAAATATGAAAAATTTAAAATCACGCCGATCATTAGGCTCCTCCTGTACACAAACCACAAGTAACATTTGTACATTGAACAACAATAAGGAAAATTGTAACTTAATTTCATCAACACCTTATCGTGTCACAAATTTAGGAACTAGTCGAGGTACCCTGCAACAAAATACTGGTAGTCAATTAAATCTAGCTTTACGCGATGTTAGTAATTTAACCCCAATTTCAACACCAGTAACACCAACCTCGCAGAATCACCGGAAACGATTACATTGTGATATGGTGTCACCAACACCAAAACGTCCACCTCAGTATGCTTCAACACTGCCCAGTTACGATGTAGAATACTCGCCATGTGAAATTCAAACGGCACCCTATTTTGCGATACGTGGTCTTAGTAAAGCGGATAATTACTATGAAAATCCTAGGTATTTTAATAAAGACGAACCCCCGTCAATATTACCACCACCTAGTAAAAAAATTAAAACTTTAGAAAACGAACGAGTTACTCCACTCTCGTCACGCCTATCCGAATTACGATTTAGTAAAATAAGTTTAAAACGTAAAAGTGGCACAATAAATAGTAATCAAGAGCAATCATCGTTAAGCTCCTCCGTGCTCGGTGATACAGCGCTCGAGAAAATGATCGATGCAATATTAGAAAGCGCTAAAAAGGAGAAGAAGACAATTACACCTAAAATTAATAAACTTAGAATATTTAATAATAACGATATAACAAGCAATAATAACGAGGCACCTACGTATAAATCAGCTGAGGACCCGGCTAGTGATCTAATAAAATATAGCAATGACATAAGTTTATCTCCAAGTAAAATTATCGAGGCAAAAGATCGAACGATTATTATAAATGATGACAAAGTGGGATTTAATGAACGCGAAGTCAAAACACCCGATTCCGAATTATCGTTCTGCTTAAAGCGACGAAAGGCTGTGAGAAGAAAAATTCATAAAATTAATGATAGGATAGGTTTAACAATACCGAATGGTTTACCAAGTTTAGATAATAGTGATGCACCTGACAAAGGTATGATTGGACTAACATTACCGAATGGCATACCATCGCCAGAAACACCTACCGCACATAAAAATTTAATGCAAAAATCATATGATGAATTAGCCGCTATGGAAACGCCAAAGGACCTGGCCATAATCGTTCATTCGGCAATCAAAACGAACGAAAATAATAATAATAATAATAATAATAGTAGTAGTAGTACTGAAATTAGTACGTTAGATCTACAGGGTAGTTCAACCCCGACGGGCGTTATAACAAATTCGCGACGATGCCTTACATTTTCACCAGACTGCAGTAGTCCAGAGAGTTCAATTGAAAAACGAAGATCGGTCGCTTCATCGACAACGTCAAGAATATCAAAAAATGGTGTGGTAACCGGAAGTTTAGATATCGCAATATTTCTAGAAGACAATGCAATTAATATTCATGGTGAGTTGGTATGGATTCATTCCTGATATATAAAAAAAAAAACTTTTCGTATCAATTTTATTCTAGAACATCCTTTTATAAATTGAGACAATTTTCTATTCCCTTTCAGTTATTAGATGTCGAGATCTGTGTCGTCCAAATGGAAATTCTATAAATGCTTATGTCAAGGTAAATAATATAAATTATTCAGAGATACTATTAACACTATACATAGAAAATTATGCATTTGCATAAAATCTTATACGGATAAAGGAATATATTATGAGATTTTAATTTATATTTGTTTAGGTTGCAATATTACCATCGGAAAATGAAATTGGATTTCAACGGACGGCAGTGCATCGGAATTCTTCTCGACCATATTTTGATCATCGGTTTAAATTCGATTTAAAAGAGCCGCTAGAGTCTAATACGACGAAACGGATTCATTTGGCGGTTTGGCATCGGGATCGTGAGTGCAAGTAAGTTCTTTGTTAATTTACTATATTTAGCTGCCCATTTACTTCTCATAAAAAGGGTAAAGGGTAAAAGGTTAGGAACACCACTCTATTTGTTTTTGTGGTTCTTTTGTTTTATCAACATGAGTTCTTGAAATAAAATTGTCATCTGTGGCGGATCCAGTGCTGAAAGATCTAGCATATGAATTAATGAAGTAAAATCCTGTCAACCAGAGCATGCACATCAATACCTTGTATTATTGAAAATAAAAGAAAATCAGACTTGAAAATACTACAACCGCTTCGAAACAATAAACAATTTTACGAAAATCTAAGCTGATAGTAAAAATTTGGAATTTTGGTGATACTTAAAAATGACGACAGAAAAATTTTCGGGCCTAGGACAAACAAATGGGTAATTATTTGCCCATTCTCATTTTGCTTTAGAATTTTTAACGTTTGGTAGTAGAGGAAGAGAGAGATGAGAAATAATTCCTCAAACTCAGCAACTATCCGTTGACCGTACCGGCTGTTCTCTGGTAATGGAATTGGAAATTGGAAATTTCTGTAATTTTTTCAGAATTTTTCTATGGGGAGGAGTTGGGGTGTAGTCCGGAGTCCCTCAAACTCAGCAACTGTTTCTTGGCCGGACTATCGGGTTATGTCTAGTGATGGAACAAGATTAAAATTATCTTATTTGCCGTTATTTTTTTGTGCACTTTTATCACGAGATTTAATTTTAAATTTAAATAACAATTGCGAATGTCCTTTTCTTTATTTGTTAATTTTTATTTATTTTTATTTTTTATTTTGGACTAGTTTCGAGAATCGCAGAGAAGAGTATAAAGCAAATAGCTGACGAAGAGAAAACTCTCGAAACTAGTCCAAAATAAAAAATAAGAAAATAAATAAATAAATTTAAAATTAAAGTTAATTTCTATGATTCTTTCAGAATTTTTCTTTGGCGTGGATATGAGAAATAGTCCCGCAAACTCAGTAACTTTTCATTGGCCGTAGCGTCTTATGTTTATTGATGAAGGAAGAGTTAAAGAAATGTCTGTGATTTTTCGGAATTTTTCTATAGGGTTGAATTGAGATATAGTCCCTCAAACTCTCTCTTCGATTAGGTGAAGTTCAGATATTGTTTTTCAAACTCAGCAGCTATGCGTTGGCCGGACTATCGGCTTATGCCTACTGGTGAAGGAAGAGTTAAAGCAATTTCTGTGATTTTTTCAAAAAATTGCTATGGGGTTGAATTGAGAAAAGTCTCATGAACGGCTCTATTCGTTGGATTAATAGCTTATGTCTAATGATGGTGGAAGATTTAGCGTAATTTTTAGAGAATTTTTTATGGGTGGAGTTCAGATATTGTTGTTCGAACTCTCCAACTATTCGTTGACCAGACTATCAGTTTATGTTTAGTGATGGAGAAAGATTTAATGTTATTTCTGTAATTTTTCAGAATATTTCTATCCTTTTTCTCTATTCCGTCTAACTAATTAAAGTATTTGTTAGTTCACTCAGGCACTCCAAAACTACTTGATCCATGTCTACCTTTTTTAATTGTCTTTTCGAACGCATCTATTTTCTATTTGACAATCTTTTGTGTATGATGGATTATAACTTATAGAACAATCTACTATTATCGTACTTTCTAAACCAACCTCGTATATGCAAATTTTCATTTACCTTTTTCTCAGAATTATATTCTTCTAAGTAAAATACAAAATAAATATACAGTTAGAATAAACATATAAAAGAAAGGCAATGAATATGCGCAGATTTTCCAAATAACATTTGATTCAAGTCCGATTTCGCTTTCATACTAAATTATTTTTTATACAATTTATAATTAAAATTATATATATAAAAAAACTTTATTTAATATTAAATAAAATTATTGGTACAGTAAAAATAAAGCATGGTGTATTTTCAAATATTTCCCCTAATTTTCTCTCTTCCGAATCAGCTCTCCTCTCTTCGCCAGGAAAATAAATTTTCTTTTTTTATTTGGATCGATGCAGCCATTTTGGTTTGGTCGGTTGTAGTCTTTTTAATGTTAAAAAGTGAAAAATTTTATTTTACTCTACACAAAACGAAATAATTATTAATTAAAACATAATTTACATTAAAACTAAATTATAAACCAGTTACGATAATTATAATAATAATTTGTTATTTAATTGCCTAGAATAAAATATTTCTAAATGATTATATAAAAAAAAATACTAGATATGAACTAAATTTTTTCACATTGAGATAAGATAAAAAAGAAGTTTTATTAAAAAATAGTTATTTTTTGTTAAGTGAATTTAATATTAAATAGTGATTATTAAATAAAAGTTTTCCTATCAATCAACACAACATATATATAAATGTAATTTTTATGTTTAATTTTTTTTTAAATATCCTTAATTTATATTTCATCATCCAGAAAGGCCGTATTATCTATATGGAAAAAAATTTATAATTTTTTTATACCACCCGAAACATTCTGTACCCATTTCAGTGTTTTCAGCTCAATTTATCCGAACCCATCCTCCTTCCCCATTATATAGCATACCAAAAAAAAATTATAATCATTATACAATGACTGTTTCGATTATATCCCATTTTTCATATCCTCAAAAAAAATATTTGATTTTATTATAGAACGAAGGCAAAATTTTATAAATCGAATTAAATCCTTGAATAAAAAAAATCTTTGACGCGGGATTAAAACGAATAGGTGCTTTAATAGTGTAACGTGCAATAGAATACAATTAGTAAAATGGACGAGTTAATCGCTTAAATGGACTTATTCTAGTGTTTACCACGCCACGCCACAATTAAGCATAGAGAATATATTTTGTAGAGGTCAAACAATTAATTAATGATTGTGTATTAGGTACAATTAAATCTAATATATCGTATACCGGTTCAAGGTGCTTACGCATATTTATTATTTATATAATTAACAAAAATATTTATAATTTTTTTTTTTTTTTGAAATTGGTTAGAATATCTTAAATAGTTTATAGATGGCGCCATTATAGTAAAATAGAATTATTTTTCATTCCTTGGCACAATGCCCAAGTTCATTCTAATTTATTTTAAATCTATACGTATTTTCCATCTTAACTTGGCTAGATGTTTTCTTCCTGCTCTTCTGAATAATGCATTCTTTAATCCTTTATTTTGAATGATCGAAAAATGTAAATAAAAAATAATGCATGTAATTAAATATCCTTCCACATATATAAATATATTATATAAACTTAATATTAAATAATTATCTATATAAATATACAACAACAAAAAAGGTCATTTGTATTACAAACCGTGGCTGGAATTTTACGTGACTCCAAAACAAAATCGACGGCTAAAAATACGAAATGTTGTTGTGATAAATGTAATAAATTCCATAAAGTCTCTATCACCACATCATCATCAAATTCGATTGAATTCAATGAATATGACCCAAATAATTATAATAAATCGTTAAGCCAATGACACGATGAATTATTAAAATCAAAATATAATATTAATACTAGTAATATTACTAATAACAACGAGTGAGTAGATTTGATTAACTATTTTGACTGTGTTGTATTTTATTATTATTTTATTTTTATAATTATTATTATTATGATTTTGTAAGTGGCACTCCTTAATATATAAGTGTAGCATTCACACATTTTCAATTATTAATTTTATGTGATTGGCCTAATAATATTTTAATAATCTATTTGTTTAAAAGAACTAAAACGCAAAGCACTTTATTGATTAATAGAATGCCATTAATATGTTACGTTAATTACCAAATAAATAATATAATTCAATTCGTAGCTTACAAGGGTTAGCACAAATATAAAATCAATATCAAAAAAAAACATTCAACAAATGTCATTTTTTATAGATACACTTTATAGTTTCTCAACAGTCATAGAAAAAATCGATTCCCAGCAAAATGTTAACGTAATATGTACTTACATGGTGAACACCTAACACATCCTTCAAATCTAGCGCAAAAGAAATGTGTAATAATATCCTTTTTGTAACTACCGCTATGTAAATATTCGCACCTTGTTGTTTACCCGCTTTTAACGAAAATATGAAAAAAATAAAATTATTTTATACATTTCTTTACGTGCAATATTTTGCAAGTAAAGGATGTTAAATTCCTTAGTTTAATATCATATAGTAAAAAAAAGTCTCCACTTAAATAATTAATTAATAAAAATCGATTAAAAACCGTTCGATTCTATTTACGAATAGGTATCTAGTACATAACATAAATCATTAACACGCGACTTAAGACCATTAAAAATTTATTTTTTGGTTTTACATAAATATTTAAACAGTATTCACAAAAAAAAATTTTTAAAACATGGTGTCATACACCTGAGAGATTTAAAATGAGTGAAAGTGCAAAGCGTAAAACACAGGAGTGTTTTTTTACTAGCGCCCAATAGATGTATCCGGAGCACCCAATTTTCTATGTCAAAACTTATATTTAGCGCGCTATTTTTGCATATAATTAGTTTATTTGAGTCCAAACTAATACTTTTCATTCAACTGTTTAGTTAAAAATCGATATAAAAATATTTTGCTCTACCTATTTATCGGGCGCCGCTATCCATTTCACTGGGATATTTGAAAAGGCCTTTGTTTTGTACAACCCTTACACCATAACAAACTTAATCTTTCAATAAAATCTTTATAACGTTATGTCAAAATAAATGTCAATTAGTATACTTCAGTGGTCCGATTGTGGTAATTCCCGGGGAATGGAAATTTTAAATTTTGTAGCAGTTTTATTCCCTTTTCCGCCAAAGTGTATTCTGGCTTTTGGGAAATTTATTTTGGCAATAAATTATTAATCCCATTATAGCAGTTTTGACGTTTGTTATTCCATACCTATTTGAGGAAAGAATTAACTGGGAATAGAATTAAAATATCAACAAAAACCAATTAAACGTAGCAATTTTATTGCGATCGTAAATTTATTCCCCAATCAACAAAATTAACTTTTGGAAAACGGGGAATTGGCGAAAATATCTGGGAAATAGGTGCTACAAAAAAAATGAGTCGCTATTCCCGGGGAATCACCAGAATAGGGCCACGTCGTTAAAACTTTGTTTTATGGATGAATTTATCTTTAATTTGAATGGTAATAAAATGGAATAAAAAAACACAGCAAATATTCACTTTAATGTAACATTTAAATTTTATAACATTGAAATGAAAATAAAGCTGTCATAAATTTTTTATTGTTTATTGTTGCCATTGCATTTCACATTGCATACATATTTTTATGACTATACATAAAGACTAAGTTAAAAATGGTATTCGGTTTCAGAAAATGTTGAAACTCGATAGTAATATTTTCAGGATGTCAAATTTTATTTTAACGATATCTTCAAAAACAAACGGAAATGTATTCATTTAGGCGAACAATTTAGTGCTTTAAACCGGCATCGATCAAATTAGCCTGCCTCAATGAAACCTATTTCCTGCACCGGCAAAATTGTTGGAGCTGCGAGTATGATATCGGGATGTTTCTTTCACCAGAATTTATTACAAATTAATTACATTACAGTGGTTAGTTCAAGACCACCCCTATAAATTATATATGTGACATATTTTGCATCCAGCCTATGTGTAAGGTCTACTATTTTTTAGTAAGATCTAAATTAATAAATAAAATTTTCGGGTATACGAAGTCTCGAATTTTTTCGAAAGAATTTGTTTTTCCTACACTAAATTTAAGAGTATTACCTAAAAATGCCGATATATGGTAGACCGTCTAATGAGCGCACGATAGGTCTGTAGGGTATATTTGGTTTATGCATGTTTGAAAAAATGGCCCTACACCGATAAACACCAGAGATGGCGGTTTACGCGTCATATACTAGTTATTACGAAATTGTGCACGTCAACTACGCGTAGGCAACATCGACTAGTCATAGACAACCTCTACTACTCGTATACAACCACTTGTAATTCCGCTAGTAGTGAATGATCTACAAATTTTTAACTGCCATTTTCGGAGATGTAAATTACATTTCCAAGAAACTTGTACTGTGCGCCTAACTTTTTTCGTTGATACTGTGTGCCTGGCATCCATTTTTATATCTAAATGTCCTACTAACTAAATTGAAGTTTAGTTTATATAGTTTCATATAGATGTCTCTAATGTTATTAAACCAAATTATAATAAATTTACGATAAATTTAAATTTAGGTAGCAAATTTTAATTAAATACCAGACACGATTTGTTTTACACCATCCTTGATCGTCTACGTACCATTAATTTTCTTAGTCGGAATACATCGTCGAAATGATTGACTAAACGAAACCGCCGTTAGTTTGTTGGTGTTGCTTAAGGATTTACAATACCAAAAAATAAAACATCGAGAGAACTTCTAAGATAATTAAAGTACTTAGGATGTGGATGAAGAAAACCATGAACGTGGCAAAAAGACAAGAACGGTAAAAGTTGAAAATGGCAATAAAGTGCTACATTATGAATGAGCTGGTATGCTCAAAATGGCGTGTGTAGTTTACAAAATTATTACAAATAAATAAATAAACATATAAATAGTTTATACCAGTTATTTATAGTTGTATCCATAAAATGACTACGACTTTTTTTCTAAATTTCCGACTAACTAGATTGATGGTTGGTTCATACTACTCGTTCAAAGATAGCACTAAACAAACGACGTCTTATGTTGAATTAAAATTTGTTAGTTTCTAAAGTGTTTCGAACTTCTATTGTTAAATTTGGACTAAGTTTACAGGTTCAAATATCAGCTAAGTTTAGGCTTTTAAACCTTAGAGACATCTATCAATAATTCATAAGAACTAACCATTGAATTAGTTAGTCGGAAATTTAGCCAAAAATAGGTATCAGACACAAAGTTTTAAAGGTTTTAATTCTGTGTGCCTGATTTCGATTTTTCAGTCAGCTGCTATGAACTAACCACCAATTTAGTTAGTCGAAAATTTTGGCAAAAGAAATGGCATGATACACACAATATAAACGTTCATTTCAGACTATAAACGTTCATTTCAGACTAACATAAAATAATAACATAAAAAATAAATGTGCGTTCGAAAACCATAATTAAGAAATCACAGTGCCACAAATGGTAAAAAATACTAACCATATATATTTTGCTGACATCTACTGACATTTGGCCAAATTAAAAAAATGTGGAGTTCAACTAGTGAAATAGAATTAAATATGAACCAGGTACATTAGAGGTGAGACCGAATTGGGTGATGAAAATGGGTGCTAAATTAAATGGGTATATGGGAGAAATGGAAAAAAATTAATTCATTTTCATCGCTGCTCAAGGCACTGGTTGGTTTTCATTTTTAGAGAAATTTTAAGTGTGTTCATCATGTTAACCGTTTCCGATGAGGATGTTGCTCTGATTGAGCATGACTCACTATAAAAACACTTTTAATGACGTTTGTAAAATCGTGTTTTTACACCCATTGAGAATTAGTTTAAAAAGTAAACTTATTTTGTCCTTACGATAAAATAAAGGAAAAACAATGAGAAAATTAATTTTAAATGTCATTTCTTAAGTTGTCGACGTTGTCTATATTGTCGGCGTCAGGGGCGCGGAAATTCGCGGAGCGTTAGGTACGTTCCGATTAGATTACGTGTCGATAACTGCGAATATTATATTGAGTAATCTACCTAGTTTTTCCAAGCAATAAAAGATGAATACGGTAATACCCCAGTGCAAAAAATGAAAAAGTTTATGGTTTTTGTTTATTAACTATGAAATCTGTGCTGGGACCGAAGCACTCCCAACTTTTTCGCGGTTTGCTTTTAACGTCCTACCTTACACAGTAAACAAATCGAGGACATACAGATATATGTCCGATTTACGTAGAACCATCTGTACATTGCCTTGCTTCATGCCAGCATATATAGTACTGGCATTGAAGACGGGTCGGCCATGAGTTCTGTACTCCGGGGTCAAAGTCGTATTCATTCTATCAGAATTAGAACCCGGTCCGTTCAGCCGGCAATGAAAAAGTGTATGAACGAGAAATTTAGGCTAGCTAAATTAATTAATAAGCAACATTTCCTGCTAAAATGCAGAAGAGAGAAAATTTACACAAAATCGAGAAAATTAAAAAACCTTTTCAACATTCATAATAAAGTTTTTACTCGACTTCAAAACCATTTGATATTTGGTGTAATCAACGAAAAAATCAAAGTGACAATAAATGCCACAAAAATATTTTGACAACCATTCAACAAAATTTAGAAGATATATAGTTCCATCCAACCTCATCCAGAAATTTGTTCAGCACGCGCAATTTACTTTTACAGGGTGCGGCAACTTTTAGTTCGTTTTAAAAATACATATTAAAAAAAATGCAACAAATATTTTCAAATGATTAATACTTTATTTTCGTGGATCTGCAGTACTCCATTCTGTCGACCCAATTTTTCAGTACATTTTCAATCGTGTAAGCAACTATTTCACCAATAGTCACTTTAATTGCGTCGTTCAAAGCCTCAATCGCCTATGAATGATAAGCATAACATTTGTCCTTGACGGCTTCCCACAAATAATAGTCCAACGGAATGAAATCGCAGCTCCTAGGCGGCCAGTTGACATCACGATTTCGGCTGATAATGCGATTTTCGAAGATAGGGCTCAAAACGTCGATTGTATCGTTGTCTGTGTGCAAATATCGACCAAGTCTTCCTCTTCAATTGCAGGGAATAAAAAGTCAATTAATAAGGCACAATAATGGTCGGTATTGACTGTTAGTGCGGCTCCTTGCTCATTTTCAAAGAAAAATTACCCTGTGATGCCTTTGAATCATATTCCACACCAGACAGTCACTCGTTTTAGGTGTATTGGCTTCTCAATTGTCACGTGTGGATTTTCTGTGCCTTATATTGTAAAAATGAGCTTCGTCGGAAAAGATGATTGTTTGGTTAAAATGCTTATCTTCTTCCAACCTTGTATAAAATTCTTCGCAAAGTCCTTTCGCTGATGTTCAATTCTTATGAACGAGGGCGGATTGAGGTGTTCGGATGTTGATGCACACTTTCAGCTACAGCAGCAATATTTTACATCGAATAAGTTTGACAGATATTGCTGTTATAACCTAACCCAAATGCATAGTAATGTTTATACGTGTTTGTATACATTGCAATCGCAAAACAAGTAAAAATTCTAAGGCAAATAGTTAATTTCAACGAAAACAAACGAAATCGTTAAATTAATGCACGTTTGATCATTTAGCTTTAGCACACACTGCGATTTGCAACAAAACTCAAGCTGCACTTGCTTTTCAACGCACTTGGCTCGTGTCTATGGTATGTGTAAAACTATTTTCATTTTATATTGAATGCTTGAGCGAGACGGATGGAAAAATAAAATAATAAAATTTTAAAAATCTAGTAGGTATTGAAACAAAATATAAAGTTCTTCACATTTGCTCAGGCGTTTACTTTCTACCAAAATCCACTTTCATACTAATCGCGTAAAACCAAAAAAACATTTGGCCCTAAAACTTTTTTGTTTTTTCGTTTGTGTTAGTGAGTATACAACGCGAGCCGCACATAAAATTATTGCTGTAAGACTGCTTGCATGACTTCGGGAGTTAGTCAGGCAGGCAAAAATACCATGGTATATTACTGAATGTTTTACAACAACAAAGTTAAACATATTTCATCTCGTGTGCGGACCTAGTAGGCGGAGCAAAAAGTATTTCACGAAATTTAATTGGTTTTGAGTGCGGGGGCGAGTGTGATGCTTTTTATTTAAGCGTACATGAGCAACGCTGCAAAATACCCCCACTTTACAATTTAATTTATATGCGGAAAGATAAGAGACGAAGAAAAAACGCATCATGTTGCCGCACTGTGTGGAAAAGCTAATTCAACAGTTAAATTGTATTCAACCTAGATATTCACGGTTACGAACAAAGTAGCCAAATCAAATGCTCCGTTTTAATATGTAGCAATTCGGATCTGAAGCTGATCTAAACTACAAATCATAATAAATCTCGTCTCCTTTGTAGACATTGAAACTAACGCCTTATTAAAAATTCTTTGTAATACATCACTACATAATTCTAATTAATAAATAACATATTATCCTTATTGTTATCACCAAAACAAAATATAAATAATTAAATTAGGTTTTTTGGGCACTCGTTAAACATAATTATCCTTTTTAGTGAAAACAACATCATTATTGCTATAAAACCAATTATGACATGATTAAAAAAATAAATTATTAAAACTCTAATTAAGTTTAATTAAATAATTAAGATAAATATGTTAATTGCAACAATACTTTTATTATTAATGTTTATTTTGTTTTTCTCCTTTTTCCAGACGAAGCGAATTTTTAGGATGCATGTCATTCCCCGTTAAAAATGTTATTCAGAAGGTAAATATTGATTTTTTTATTTTTATTTTGTGTTAAAATGTTAGTTTTAATCTTTTTCTGTACAACAAAATGATGAAAGAGGTATGTTTGTGGTTCTTTCTCACTTTGTTGGCTTTGAATAAATAATAAAATATATTATTTATTCAAGAATCCTTTTTATTATTTGCGTATGTAAAGCAAGGAAAAATTTCAATGGAAAAAATAATAAACTATTACGTTTCAAATTTATGCTAAACGTCGTATTTTTTTCTATATTTTTTTATAGGAAATTAATGGATCATTTAAACTGCAACCACAGTCTTGTTTGACCAACCCTGCTCAACCGATTCCAGTCGCATTATTTAATCAGCAACAACAATTCACAAATAGCTCGGCAAGTTTACAACCGCCAATTATGTGTGAAAATTCACAATCTTCTGTTGAAGAAGCAATAAGTATTGATGATGGTGCTGCAGATCGGGTTGGCGATGAAAATAATGCCGAACAAATGAATAACAATAATAATAATAATAATAATACAACTTCCACAACCACTGGCCAAACAACAATCGCATTTAGTAAAAAAGCAATTCACCAACGTGATGCTGATGAAAATCTATTTTTACGATTTCTTGAATTAGATCCTCCGATTGAAATAGTACCCGCAAGTAATTCATCTAGTGGTAATCGTAGACAATCAAGTATTCGTCAGAATGCTGGCAGAACACCGTTTACAATAACAAAAAAATTAGTGCGCGCAAATGATAAAGGTTTTGGTTTTTCTATTGTTTGGACGCATCCGCCTCGCATCGAAAAAGTGGAGCCAGGTTTATCAGCCGATAAATCTGGCGTTGTACCGGGCGACTATGTTATATTTGTAGATAAGCACAATGTTGTGACCATGCCTGAAATGGATATATTGAATTTAATCCGATCACAAGGAAATATATTAATACTGGAAATATTTCGACGTCCATCAACAAGTAGTAATTATAGTAGTAGTAGTAATAATAACCGTCCAACAAATGGTATAAAATTACAATCACGTAATATTATAAATAGTAATCCAAAGATAGACATAGATGAAAATATAAAAAATATACCCGTTATGATCCCAGTCACACCATCACTATCATTAAAGACAGCGGCAATTAGAGCGTCAACAGTTTGTTCATCTGTTGAAACCACATCAAAACGAAAATTAAATTTACCCCAAGTAACGTTTAGTAAGGAGGTAGGAAATGGTATTATTGTTTAAAAAGTTTTAAAATTAATTTTTTTTTAAGTTAATGTACATTTAATTAATTTTTGTTTGTTTAACTACGTAAATATCATTATTAATTTTATTGTTTTTATTATAAAAATTATTGTTAAATTGATATAAGGATATAATTATTGTAAATAGGTTTAAAAATAATTCTAAAAATTACAAAAATCACAAATTAAAATTTGGCATTATACGCTTGTTTCTATATAATTAATTAATTATCATAATTAAATTTTAACATAATATTTTTAAAAATCACGTTTTTAGTTTTATTTATTAGCGAATTATTTATTTTAGATAGAAAAATTATTATTTATTTTTGAATGAACATTTTAGACTTACAAAAGAATTGCAATTTTATTTCAACAAAATTTAATTTATGAAACGTGATTTAATTTTTGTTTAATTATTATTTATATGTTGATTTAATTATTATTACTGTTTTTAATTTTATTGCATTATTATAATTTTATCATTTTGTAAATAAACTTGGCTTATTTGAAAAAATATATATATTTTTTGTTTTATTATTTACTATATTGCATTTCAGTCAATTTTATTGCCAATGATCGATGATCAGAGACGAAAAATTATTTACCAATTAGTGCACCGAGAACAAAATTTAGTGACCGCATTACAATTTGGTATGGAACGTTTTGTAATACCACTGCGTGATCGTAAAGATATAATTTCACCGAATGATCATCGAACACTTTTTCAAAATATAGATGAAGTAAGCTAATTAAAATTTCGTATAATATATAAATGACTAAATTTTGCATTATTCCAGTTGTTACGGATATCCGAAGATATATTAGAGCAACTAGTTCAAGAGGAAACGGAACCACCGCTAAATTTTATCTCACGCGTCTATTTATCAAAAACGACTGCTCTATGTGCCGCATATAAAAAATATTGTAACGGATTAAAACGGGCCGATTGTGTTTTAGTAAATAAGTCGCGGAATTCGAATTCAGACTTTATGAATTTTATAGTGGAGCCGGCGGTACCGCGCAAGAGGCCAGATTTAACGACGTTTATACATCGGCCGCTGCAGCATTTTCGTGAAATATTAAAATTAATACAAATTACAGCATCACACTGTCGTGTCGAGAGTGAGGAATTTAGAAATTTTAATTCAGTTATCAATGATCTGCAGGTAAATATTTAAGTTTTGTCCAAAAATAAAATTCCAGCTAAAATTACCACAGCAACGTTTATTCGAAATTATCAAAATATAAAAAAAAACTGGCAAAGATTTATCTGGTTCATTCATATACTGATGATGAACGTCAATGCATAAATGTAAAACACTTCCTTGATGCATTTTAGTTTCTGTTTGAACTAATTTAATGATTAACATTTAAAAAGTAAATAAAAGGTTTTCCAATAGGAATGATACAATTAAAAAATCTAAAACAAACATAAATTATTCAGTAAGACCAACATTTTTTTTAAATTGAAAGGTTACATTATACCATTATGTATGCATTGACTGTTACTCTTCGACTATTTTCTCAATCACTCCACCAGCATGGATTGCACACCACACAGTGACTTTATCTGGATGTAATGATGTCTGAACAGTTTCGAGTGTGTTTTCATCACACCAAATTCTGCAATTCTGTTTGTTTACATAACCATTTAGCCAGAAATATGAAGCACATTTCTTTTTCAATAAAAATCTTCATCATTTTCAAGAGCAAAATCAGAAAATAAACGACGTTTATCGTGGTCGAATGACTTCAGTTATTGAACCAGTTGAATTTTGTAAGGATGTAAACCCGAATCTTTTCTTAAAATTCTCCATGTTGTTGTTCGATAAAGATTTAGTTGTTGAGAACGACGTGGAACCGATAAATTTGGATTTTCTCTTACACTTGCTGCTACCAAATCAATATTCTCTTGTGTGCGTGCATTTCTTTGTCGGACTGATACTCTGGTATCGTGTAAAGAAAATTTACATTCACATTTGTCTAGAATACGACGAATAGTGGGTCGATTAACTGAATAATATCGTCCATGAATTCTTTTTAAATTTCTCTCAGTATTCACAAATGAGCACTGATGTTGATAAAACAATTTAACAATTTCTAAACGTTGTTGAAGCGTGTATCTTTCCATTATTAAATGGCATAACCTACTGAATACAAATGACATAAGAAATGTCAAAAAGTAATACACAGTGTTGCCATTATAACCATTTTAAATTGTATCATTCCTATTGGAAAACCCGTTATAACGTTAAAGTTTCTAACTCTCTAACGAAACCATAATACAAAAAAAAAATTAAACTAAATTATCTTGGTATTTTTTGTGAGAAATGAGTTCGTTTCATGGCAATACGTGCACAAAGGCCAAAAATGTTGGCATAGACCGTAATAAGTGTTTAACGAGAAACCCTAAAAAGTGCACAATCGGGCCTCGACACGTCCACACCGTCGACTGGACAAACTTTGTTTATTTTTAGTTTTTCCTACTCGTAAATCTTCAAAATATGTTGGGAGAAAATAATAATAATAATTTATATTAATTTAACCCAGGAGCTGGGAATGACACCGGTCTTATGTGCCCCTTACGAGAAACCTTTCAATGAAATCGTAAATCCACCGAAATTCAAAATTAATTAACCGAAAACAACATTTCGCTCAAAAATTTTCCGGAAACGATAAAACACTCATTGAAACTGGATATTAATTCCGTTACAAAACTTCATCCAAAATTTAACTTAAATAACTTGATTCCAAATCGAAATGGGGGGTTGTTTTGAAATAGGCATCGTTCGGCAATTCTAATATACTCTGTATTATCTGAAAAAACAACTAAATGGCCTTAGAGCCGATATCTTCGACATCGCTTTGAATTATTACTGCATGTTACTTGTACTTTAGGGTGGTCTTCAAATAAACAACGTAAACAACGACAACCTAGGCGCGATGCTCGAATAAATCGTACAATTCGTTGTCACTACAATGTATGTATGTACACTTACAGTAGATTGACTGACAGTTAGATTTATCCCGTAGTTAGTCCTATTTCGCGGCGAATTCAGCTGGCAAGAAATCCCAGGCGAAATGTAATAATAGTTAACAGTGCCAGCCATCCCAAAAGATCGACAATTGTGGTTATTTCCGACATGACTTAATAGTCATGATGATGAATATAGCTTGCTTTGAGGTGCTCATCGTATTCATCTTCAGCAAAGCACGTTTCTATAGTGTACGAAAGGTGAGAGGCGCTGTCGATGTTCCGTCCGTGATCACTCTCCGATGTTGTCTTCATCTCAATAATAAGAAACCGAATATCCTTTTCATTTTGCTTAGATTTCCTTAACACGGAAGATAAATTTGGAAGTTGGAGTTCATTCTCCGGTTCTACGAAAACCAATTTACTCCATCTGTCGTCAACGTTTCGTGAAAAGATCTCTTGGGTACTCTTCTTATTAATCTTAACACGTATTCTTCTTCTTAACACGCTTAAAGGCCTTACGTTGCTTGAAATAGGGGAATTCCATTTAATTGATCTTTACACCGACTGTTGCCGATAATGCTGTTTTATTATCCTGCAAAGTGTCGATCAACACCTTATTGTCCGGTATATGTCTGATTCATGTAACAGTTAATGTGTTTATTTTGACAAAAGACACATGATAAATTTCGCTGCACACTGTTTTTGAGCTGAACAGATGCCCGACTTCGCTGCAGTACGGACATTTTACCTTGGGTGTTAATGTAGTAGGCTGATAATCGTTCTTTGTGGCTAAGTGTACTTATAACTGCATATTGACCAAGCTGTACGTGTAGCATATGGCTGATGAAGTCAGAACGCTTCCGTATAGTGATTAAAATATTCGCAATATTAATTCTTGGCAGATGGCTAATGGTCGCGTCACATGTGGGTAAGCTATCGCGAGATCAAAGTCATCGGAGTCTATAAATCACAGCGCCAAATGTGCGATGACAATTTCAAATGGCCTTTCCACTTGAACATTATTGGGGTTTCCATCGAAAGTCCGAATTTTGAGTTTCATGAAACAAGAAACACACGAAAGCTGGAAAATAAAATTCATGAAATACCGAAAAATATAATACTTAAACTAATCCCGAAAAGGTAAAATCTCGAAACCTGAAATACTGAATAGTATGGTGGGGGCCGGTCGATATCACAACATTTTCATATAATTTAACAAGTAAAATTTTCTTGTCAAATTTCCATCGTACCATGAGCAGAGAGTGCTGCGGCGCCGTCCTGTTGGAATCACATGTAGGCCAAATTAATCCAATTCGAGGATTAGAAATTATTCCAACACATTACGATAGCAATTACCATTAACTTTTCCATTTTTGCCTCTATCGTCCTGATAAAAAGTGGTCCTATGATTCCGATGGGATAAATCGCGCGGAACGCGTTAATTGAAGGTATTCAGTGTGGTACCATGTCGAGGTTCTTAATGCACTGAAAAGCGTATTTTGCTAATAAGAACTTCTAAGGGTCTAGACGACGTGGTTTGCAAAATGGCAGATGGTCTTCTCACAAGGCGTCACAATTCTGTGAACCACATTATGCTTTACTGGTCCGTCATATCTTGGTGATTGAGTAAGTTTGGAGAACGATGCTACTATTAATGGGTGTCGAAATTCGCGAAGAAGCCTCAAATGTAGTGAACCATTTGCTGCCGTTAACTCTAGATCTGTATCTTGAACTAGATTTTTTTCTGATAATGAAGGTATGACGGATATATCAATGCCAGTGTCTTTCAGGAATGTCAACTTTTTGTTTTTGCACGTGAGGAATACACGGCGAGACTTCAGCATCTACACCGTTACCATGTTGGAAGTACTTAGATACAATTTGTGCTCTCTTCTCGAATCTATAATGGTACCAACACATGGAATGATCCGAAGAGCTTGTTTGAGAATTCGATCGTGTAAAAATTTCTACTACTAGATCTATCTATGTCTTTGGAAATTTTATCAGTTGTTGTTGTATTGGAATTGGTCGAAACGAGTTTTGAGTTCTTTTATGAATTTGTATAGTTCCTGTATATCGAAGTTGCTACTATGGATGTACAATTCACCGAATTCGTGGATAGGTGTGATTTATGGCTGTATATAATTTTCAATTTTCAATGAAAATTGTTTCATTCAAAATTGCAAAATTCCATTCTTTCAGCGCGTAAGCACTGTTCTGATCTTGATTATTCATTCTCTGTCCTAGTTTTTTGAATCTAAATCGTGATTTTATTGCCGAGAATGAATAACGTTTAGATGACGGGAGTAAAAAATACGTTACATGTCCCGAATTGCTCAGGTTTCTACATCACTCCCCCTCCGAGTAAATTTTTTTTTGGTATACTCATCACTCTACTATACTCTACAAATCCACAAGTTTTTTTTTTTAATTGAAACGTTGTTTTACAATAAATTATTCGTAAATCATAAATCTATGTTCTTAGGAATGTTTTAGTTATAAATTTCGCAAACTGCAGTTCATAAGGCTTCATAATTTCATACTTACATACAAAACAAACGCCTTACTAAATAATTATAAATATTTTCTTTAGGCTGCTTACCGCGAAATAACCGTTGGTGGTGGATTAATGGAACCATTAGGAGAAGGTCGACCTTTATTAACGCTGCAAGATTTAGAATCCCGACTAGTTTTCACACGTTGTAAACCGTTCGTGCTTGCCGCATCCGGGCGACAATGGATATTTGGAGGTGACCTGTCCAGAGTTGAAGGACGATCTATTAAGCCATATTGGACATTACTATTTAGTGATATTTTATTATTTGCAAAAGTAAGCCGTGATAGAGTACTCTTCATAACCGAAGAACCCCTTCCCTTAGCGAATATTACCGATTCCTGTTTTAATATTAGAAAAAAAGGTAACACTGATTATTATTTATTATCACACAACATATTATAATTGAGCATGTATATTTATCCAGCAACTGAATTTCGCATAACGATCGATCCGAACGGAAGACAAGCCGAAAGTCCCACAGCCCATTGTGCACCGGATATAACCCGCACGCCGAGAAGGAATGCTCGGCGCAGAAGTATTATTCTAAGAGCACCATCCCCCGAATTAAAAGCGGTGTGGCAAAATCTATTGCAACGACAAATGTAAGTAAATTTTTATTTGCCGTCGAACACAAAATTAAATTAATCACATGCAATTTTAGTTTTTTAGTAAATGCAGCTTTAGGATCAACGCCTTTATCGAGCCCATTAGAATCACCGGATGTGATGCATACATTTGTACCATTAAGTGATATTGGTGCAGCCACCACCTCCATGGCATCAATTAAACTATCGTCGATGGATTCATTACCGTTAAAATTAAATTCAACTAATACGCATCATAATCATCAACAGGTTCGTCCCATTCGTAGTTCTAATAATAATTTAGGTTTTAATAGTTTAAATGTACAATCATCATCTTCATCATCTAATTTATCAGCAAATCTTACAAATTTGATGGGTTCGACAAAATTATCTAGTTTATTTAATTGTAGTAATAACATTAATAATAATAATAATAATAATAACAATTTTAATATTAGTAATTTTAGTAGTTCCAATCAATTTAGTACAATAGTAGTAACTCAAACTATTACCGCTGCCACGTCATCAAATAGTAATGATACAAACAGTAATAGTAAATCGTTATCGGCGATACCAGAAACAATTTCTGAATTGCCCGAATTATTTACTACGGGGGGTGGCAGCGAACAAAAACTCATTACATTATCATACAATGAAATGGACGATTTGAATGGTTCGCCCAGTTCATTATATAGCCAATCACATCAACCGCCTGCTTATGATACAATTATGGGAAATAATAGAAAATTAGTCGAGTTTAGTTTGAGTTCCGTGGGACGATCATTTATTGATGAAACTGAAAATCCAGATGATATATGGACGTTCGAACAAGAGCAATTAATGACACCTCAAACACCGCCACCAAATGTGTCACCATCACCATCATTAATGTCGAATAAATTTTCGGAAACGTTTTCGAGCGATTTTAACAAGCAATCAGCAACGCCTAGTATAATTGTATCGCCAATCGAGGCCGACGATGATAATAATGATGATGATGATGATGATGATGATAATGATAATAGCGTTTTTGGAACGGTAAACAATGACAACCAAAATGAACCTGACGATGAAAATCAAGAGACTTTTTTTGACAGCTCATGGGATTTACTAGAATTAGATCTAGATTTTCATGAAGTCAATATGGATCCATCGTTTGGTGGCGATGTTGAGGAATGCATATTTTTTGGTGATGATCCATTTGGTATTCTACCGTGTCGTCCAACACCGCCTGACTCTCTCGATTTGTGATTTTTAAATTATCAATAAAATTATAAATTTGTAAATGTAATTATTTTTAAACAATTCAATATTTTAAAAATAACGATTAGGCGGAAGTGAGGATGATTTTTAATATCATTTTGTTTTATATTATTATTATTTATTTTTATAATTTAATTATTTTGGTTAAATTATACGAATACGTATGTAAAATGAAAATAAATGTAATTATTAATTCTAAATAGTCGTTCCCATCAAGTAAGTAAATTTGTAGCAACATTTTTGTCAACATTTGATTTGATTTATTATTTGTTTGTTTGCTTGATTATTTTTTTTTACATCTATTTCGTTATCTAGTTTGGTAGTTTTTTCTAAAAATAGTTTTTTATTCAATTTCTAATGTAAACTAACAAAAAAAAATAAAAAAAATATTAATAAATGTATTTTGCATAAATAATGTCATCTCAAAATTCGTTTAATTATAAATAATTACAAAAACAACAATCGAGAGAGATCACACACACACATACAATAGATATCGTTCCACACTACGAACTATTAAGAGAACATAAATTAGTAACTTATTTAAATTAATTTATAAAAATACAAATAAATATATATATATTTATAAATTTGTTGTAAATTATTTTGAAAATAAGACAAATTATTATTAAATAAGAGAATATTAAAAATAAAAAAGAAATATTGTTGTTTTTTGTATATTTTTTGTTTAAACGAATTTGACGAAGATGGCATAAAGTGTTTAATGGTCTCGTAAACAAATTTATTAGAAACTATATACAATATGTGTTATAACACCTCAATAATTTAGACCTCATCAAAGGGTTCGAGTGAGGCATCAAAACAATTAGAAGAACTGATCGATGAAAAATGTCGCTTATTAAATAAATCGGGAACTTCCAAAGGCGGTGCATTGCATTTGGCCCAGTGGATGAAAGGCCAGTTGGACAAAGAATCGGAACGTAATCCGATTACAGAATGTGCGAACGACAATCGTAATGAATTAGACGATGAAGACCGAGTAATCGATTGGAGCCCCGAAAAGTTAAAAAAACGTTCCAGAGAATTGCAACTGGTGGACGCGAATGGTGTTTGTCAAGCGCTAAAACATGAAGTAGGTAAACGGTGCGATAGTAGAATTGAAGAACTTCTATTAAGTGAAATCGATGAGGAGAGTAAAAGCCCGTCAAGGAGTACGACATCGGATAGTCAGGTAAACAGAATTGTTTTTTTAAATATTTTTATTAAACACCTGCTAAATATTGAAATTATGTTATACTCGCATTAGTGACAAACCTGCTTAAACAGATTCCTCAAAAATATTTTTGAGTTAGTGTTCAAGACTAAGAAATTTCATGACTTTCTTAAAAGCATTTTATTTTATATAAGATGTTAAATGATATTATTAAAATTCCATTTATTTTCATTTTATTATATTATTCTATTTTCTGTGTTATTTTAAAATTTCATGGAAAAAAACTGGGAAAATAGTGAAAAGTCTAACTTTGCCTTTTTACCGCATCCCATCCAAAGGGCATCGTTTGGTTTGAATTTGATCATTATAAAGGCGTGTGCTATATCCAAGAAGATGCTTGAACATAGTTTCTTTTTTTTCAAGTACACGTCTTCAATTATGTTTGTAATTCGGTGTACTTGTTCTATTGTTGAATGGTTCCCTCTGAAGCCAAATTGATGTGGAGGAACAAGATTTCTTTCTGCTATTATTGGTCTGAGTCTCTTTAGGAGTAGTTTATCGAATAATTTTGAAATTATTGGGAGCAAGGAAATCGGCCTATACGAATTTTTGTCATTAAGTGATTTGTTTGGTTTAGGTATCATAGTTACTTCTGCTACTTTCTATTGATTTGGAACGTGTTTAAGTCTGAATACTGCGTTCATTAATTGGAGGAGTTTACGTAGTCCTTTTTCAGAAAGAGCTTTTACTATTTGTCCTGTAATTAAGTCCTATCCTGGAGATTCCTTTGTATTTAGGTTAAGATTGATTTCCTCTTTTAATTCTTGTAATGTGACAGGAGATATATTGTAGTTATCTACTTTAATTTACTGGTGGTATGTTTTCCTCTGCGGTTTGTCTAGGTAGAGGCTGGAACGTGTTCTCGAGGTGGGTTGCAAACAACGAAGCTTTTTGCTTTGCACTTATAGCCCATGTGCAATCTTCTTTTTTTACTGGTGGAATTTGTAGTTTAGGTCGTTTTAAACTTTTTGTCGCTTTCCAAAAGGAGTACTCGGTATCTTTTTCCCCAGTAAGGCCACTCAAGTATTTATTAATGGATTCATTTTTTGATTTTTTTAATTAGCAACTTTAGTTTATTTGATAAAAAATTTAGAGTTGTTTTATATTCTGGCGCTCGACTTCTTTGCCCGGCCTTTCTTGTTTTTCGTTTTACTGCAACCAGTTCCCTAACTTCTAGAGGATAAATAGCATTTCGGCGCATTTTCTTTGAATTTGAGGGAGTACTACTCCACGCCACTTCTTGTATACTGTTGTTGAGTTATTCTAGTTCTTCTTCTAGCTCTATCGGGTTTTTAATTGGCACCTGAAGATCAATATTATCCTCAACAAGATTTGTTTGTTCGTTAGCGGAGGAGGACTAGTTTGTTTAACAATCGTTGCACTGATTGTCATAATAACAGGCGTGTGATCCGACACAATCGCCTCGCTGCTTTTTAGGTATATGTAGTTTTCGTCTATACCTTTGGTGATAAAGAAGTCAATGATATCGGGTATTTTGTTTCTATCCGTAGGCCAATAAGTTGGTTGATCTCCAGAATGAAAATCGCAATTGCATAGTCTTCCTGCTGCAAACAGCTCTCTTTCTTTTTTAGAGATTACTCTTGATCCAGTCGGTGTTTCTTGCATTAAAACCACCTCCGATTATGAAACTTGATCCAAGTGATTTAAATAACGTGCAATAGTCTTGTTTAATTAAATTATATCTTGGGGGGCAATATATTGACGATACACTATATTCTTTGTTATTATTTATATAAATACTTTTAAAGTGACTATACTTGCATAAATTCCTTTTCAATTTTAAGATCTATAAAGTGTTTGATGTTTTCTTTTATAACCACCGACGATCCTCCCTTTGCCCTTCCTGCTGGATGAATGGCGTGGTAATAATTGTATCCATATATTTTAAGATATGAAGTTGAAGTAAAATGGGTTTCCGATACTAGGCATATCTCTATTTTTTCAGTATTTAGGAAAATTTCTAATTCTGGAATATGTTGCATTAGCCCATTTGCATTCCAGGCTACTATTCTTAATGTTTTATTTGTTGTTGTTTGCATCATTTTAATAGAGCATGGATTTCATTTCATTTAGAGAGTCTTACTTATCTCGCAGCCGAATGTTAAGAGCTTCCATGCTTCTTTGTATCTTTTGGAGCACTGCTGTACCTTCAGTAGTGTCCTCCGAAATGACTGGTTTTATCATGACTACTTGCGAGTACAGTTTTGGTTTTGGTTCTCCCGTTTTACTCGCATGAGGTTTAGGTACATATTTGGTGGAAGTTTGATAATTTTTTACTGATATTCCTGAACTTTGTTTTCGCGTTTTATTTCTTATTCTTTGTAGTTCCTTAGCTATTTCACATCCCCGGTAGTTTGCGGGATATGACTTATTGCAATTGACACATTTTGCAGCAATATTTTTACTAACCGGGCATACCTGGGCAAGATGCTTTCCGGCACATTTCACGCATCTAGTCTCTCTTTGGCAATATTTCTGCGTATGATTAAAACCTTGACATTTTATGCACTGCGGTATTAATCCGCTATTTTTTTTTCAATGGCTCTATTTTAACTCTCATGCTAAGTATTGACTTGATATTATACACATCTTCCACTTTTTGTTTGTTATTAAAAGTGAGCATAAATAGTGGGATCCCTCTTTTGTTAATTTGAACTCCTTGTTCAGTTTCGATTTTTTCTTTCTTAATAATGTTTACGGCATTTTCTATTTGATAACCCTTTTGCTTGAGATCCTCAATAATTTTCTCATTTGCACAGGTTGGGTGAAGACCCCTAGCCATAACTTTAATTGGGCGATCATTCTTATCCTCATAGGTAAATCACTGATGCCCCTCGGAATTAAGCTTTGTAGCCAAAGCTCTATAAGTTTCAGAGTCTACAACATTAATTTTCCAGACGCCGTTGTTTAGAGATACGAGTTTGTACTCGGCTATCGTAATCGATTTCATAATCGATTGTATAGTGGAGAAATTTGATATCCCGACGACATTTATTGGTGGAGGCGATTTCTCTTTTGGTTTAGCTGGTTGTTGTTCTAGAGCTTGTTGATCGGAATCATTTGGACAACTGTCATTGAGGATTGGTCACAAGTTGTTGTCGTTTGGTCATCCCTACGAAACAATTTATTAAGAAAATTCGTTAAAACACGTCCCTAAAGCTAGCAGAACTGATACAGCAGAATATTGCAAGTTAGTATGGATAATTATAGGCTAATAATAGGCTAATTAGATGCTCTATTAAACAATTTTGGGCTCGATACCTTCCAACTAAAATGGTAGGTTATGCTAGATTAAGATAAAGTTAACAGGACCCATATCAAAAATAATTTAAAAACAATTGGAAGGCTAGCAGAACCCAAACCAAAGATCAGACCAAAACCTAAATAGGAACACAAACCAAGATCCTTGACATACCAATAATTTTCTTTTAATCAACTGACCCATTAACAAATGTTGGGTTTCACTCGTTCTTGGCCAACTTCAGGTCATTTAATTTAAAACTAGCAAAACCCAAATCGATAACCGGGCCAAAATCGAAATTAGAACGCACAACAAGGTTTAGATCGGGCTTTGATTTTCGCGTCATATAGTGTCAATTATTTTTGTTTCTGATTTTTCAAAATTTAATATTTTCGATTATTTCTGGTTTCTTTTGGGGTACCATATTGAGCGGTACTCACAGTTGTGAGTGACGATTGTTACTCACAAGGATCGACCTATTGAACAATTGTAGAACAAAAAGGAGCCTAATAAAATATTGATATGGCAAAGGATGCATGAAATTGTTACATGGTGGCAGATACCAATTTTAAATTTGGCACGAAGAGGATGGTCGTCCTTTTGGAAATTTTATGAAGTTCAAAAACCTCGTTCTAAATGAGTTTATAAGCTCAAAATGAGGTTGGGCTTCAAACAAAAATGTGTAACTGTATAAATAAATAAATTAACAATTGACATACAAATAATTTTAGGCTCATTATGGCCTAAATATTGGGCCACACTCGTTCTGGACCAAACTTCAAGTCATTCAATTTAAACCTAGCTTTTCGACCCAAAACGAAAAACAGACCAAAACCGAACTTATAACGCAAAAATAGGTTTACAATTTTGAACTCAGTCTTGGTTTGCTAATTACGGCTTTTTTGGGTCATTTATTAAGCTTGGTCAAGAACGAGTAGAGCTAAACAATTTTTACCGAGGCTAGTTTTCTAGGACGAACAGAATAAATCAAATTGTAATAGGTAAATGTCTTATTAGCCTAAAATTAACCTTAGATTTTCTAATTGATTTAAATCATTTTTTGATATGGGGCCTGTTAGCTCTTTCTAAAGCTAGGATAACCCATCGTTTTAGTCGGAAGGGATGGAGCACAACATTTTTTAATAGAGCATGTAATCAGCCTATAATTATCCCCATTATCTTGCAATGTTCTGCTGTATATGTGCTGTTTGCTTAAAACTCACTTTCTCCACAATTCAAAGTGTTCGAGTCTTGGAAAATTGATCAATACTAATAATTTTATAAATCTATCGATCGGCATCCTTTGATCAACAGTCATTGTGGATTGGTCACTTGTTGGTTACGTTTGGTAATAAATATAATTTTCACCGAATGAAAACCACTAGTGACAAATCCTCAATGACAGTTGACCAAACGAATCCGATCGTTGGATTTGTGATAATATTCGGATTGAAATATTTATAAGTGAAATATTTCCCATAGTGCAATCCCGCAATTGATTAATTTTGTAAAATGAAATTCCCAAATAAGCGATGAACCTGTGATTTGGTGACAATACGCCAGAATATATTAACCAATACTGTCCTTGCGATTACCTAACGAAATTTTATGAAAACGGAATGATTTTATTGCAATGAGGTGCTAGCCGGGATTTTTATTTTTAATTTTCTATATTTAATTATCGTTTAATTGTAAGTCACCAAACGATGTAAACTAGTGACAAATCCTTACAAAACGTTTCCAATCATAATTTTTATCAAAATCTTTGGATGGGGTACTAGAAACGCGTCTCGAATTAAAATAAATTGGTTTTCTGCACCTCCCGACCTGGACATTCCGACATATAATTGGCCGAAAGAAAAACATTCCTTCCTAAAATCTACTCCTACATATTTGTATGTTTGTCCTTGTGACTTATTAATTGTAAATGCAAAAGAAATTTTTAAAGGAAATTGTAATCATTTAAAAGATAAAGGTAAATCGGTCATGAATGAATCATGGGGGTGCGAGGTATATGTGAGGATTCAGATTCCACAATAAATTAATTGGTACTCCAACTTTCATTTTAAGGCAATGTGGTGGAAATCCTGAACGATTTACACTGTTCAAAAATGTTTCATATCAACTCATTATGAGTTGTTACAGCCTTTCCTAACTCGCTGCGAATTTTAATTAGGCCGTTTTGTTCAAACACTTTGCCGTCGCCTAATTTTAATAATTGAACTCTCTCTCAGAATTGAGCTCTCATATTTGCCTTTAATGTAACGGTTTGAATTGAACTCTACAGAGATGAAGATTTTAAATTAAACACGATTTAATAATGCCTGCTCGCGTTCCTTTGGGGATTACAGGTAATGCTCGACGAAAGCCTCCAGCGAAGATCGAGGTGACATCAACCATTTATTTTTCTGTATTCCTAATATTCTTCAAAGTTCTGTTTACAGCTTCAATGTGCGATCAATGGCTCATTGCACGCTCATCCCACATAATTAGAGCAACTTCTTAGAGAACTTTTCCTAATGGTCCTTTTTTTGCGAATTGTGCATACTGTTTACTGGTGAAAAGAAATATTTTTAGGAAATTTAAAAGTAGAATGGGTGGGCGGTTTGGCTGCCGCTAAGCAGCGTAGCTGTTATTCCAGATGAAGCAACTGCGAAAACGATTTTACCTGTTTAGATCAACAGTAAAATCGCTTTAGCCAAAATTAAGTTGATCAAAAAGGTTTCCCTGTACCACCAGAAGAGTCGATGAACAATATATTGCCTTTGTTATTTCTCACGCTATTTTTTATTTTATCATAGGCACTGGTTGACATTGACCCTCCTGATCCGGCGAGGGAGGACCAAATTCTGTCAAATTTTTCCCATTTAGCTCAAATAATATGTTTTCAATTTTTATGTGGCCTTCACTTAAAACCCGGTCTGGGCAAAGAAAAGTGATGTCATTACGTTGTCGAACATATGTCGAATGTCTTCTCGGAAACCTTGCCATAATTGGTGAGGTGCAAACGATTGGCAAAATAACGAAATGATCACGAATAATTTTAAAGGTGATTTGGAAACGACTGCATCTGCTAACGTAAGGTTTCGTTGTCCGTCATCTTCAAGTATCAATATTGCAACAGCAATCTTAGATGAAAACATTTGGATTGGCTTAGGATGGATACTACACATTCTGCAAAGTGCAGAGTCTTTTTTAATGTCGGGATGTCCTTCGACGTATTGTCCACGTTTCCTTCGCGAGAACTTGTTATTAGTCCTACACTTACCATTCGTTATAAATAAGATTTTCGCGAAGTCTTCACAATTAAATTCCGAGCTATGTCATGGAAGATAGGATCCAGATCTCGGATTGGTAGTTCAGCTATTTTTTATGGTTGTATTTTCGTTTCAACCTCTTGTGCTATGATGTCATGCCTATCAAAAGATCTTTGTTTAGGAAATTCCTACTCCTTTACCGAGTCCATTCGGGGTGGCACGTAAAGGTGATGAATAAATCTGGGCTGCTAAAATTTCTAATATATAGCCAAGTCTTGGGTCTTCTCGTGCATCAGGTACATGGCGATCTGGTGAACGTCGAGACCAGTATGACGTATTGATCCCTTTTTGGCGTCAATATTTTTTTGTAACTTTCAAGTGAACATAATTCTCAACTCATAATTTTGCTTTAATCTTTCCGAAATCATTTCTTTACAATTGTTGAACTGAATTTTTATACCTTTAACTTTTTACTAGGCTCGTTTCTGACCTCGAAGGTTCATGTTCGGTTTCACTTTTATATTATAAAAAAACACCTCTAGTTTATTGAGCCGATTTTTATTTCTGTCGTTATATTATCGTAAAATTTACCTAATTTATATAAAAATGATTGCTAATAAGCAAAATAAATCATATCCGCTTATCCTGCAAATAACACATCTCTAACTCCTTAAAGAATTTCTACTGGTTGATATATTCATTTCTTTAACTCCCATTGTTCAACACTAGGGTGTTTTAAAACTCCTTTCGTAATTTTTGTAGCTGTTTTCGCGTAGGGCTAAAACTAGTAGTCCACGTGACTTTGTTCTTGTGCAATTTGTCACAGCCCCCATTAACCTGATAATTTCTTCCGTACTATTGACCAAGTCATTATTCCTCGTGATGGGCTTATTAACCATTTCAGTTAGTATGGCTCTGCAAGCCCTGGATGTTCAGTTTGTTTTAACCTTGTTTTAACATTTCACACCTTCACATTTTTCTTGTTCATGAGCGCACATGGTCAATAGAATGATGGGATGTTTAATCGAGTATTTGATTTGCCAATATAATAACAAGTTTTTAATTGGTGCTATAGAACAGACCTCAGAGATTGAAATTGTCACAGATTTAAGTGGTGTGTATGTAATCGATCGAATTTTCAAAGATCTGGATCTTGAGATACTCCATCACAGTTGTAAGTTCGACACAGACATCGTGCGGGTCACTGAACCGTGCCAGATTTGTGATAGTAAGGCAACTCTAATAAGAAAGCTAATAGCCGGTTGAAACCCTTCGGTTGCGACCATTACAATTTGAGTTCTGGCAGCGATGCCATACCAAATTTGAACAGCGATGCGTATCATTCCTTCAGAGTTGTTGTGCTTTTCAGTGTGGCCAATCATGTGGCTCTTTTCATTTTGCTTGACTAACTGTGGGCGGGTTCTCGTATAAGATTTAATAGGCGATAGCCAGGCGCTAGCAATTTCTGCTATTCGGATCCGATGCATTATCAGCCTCTAGGATGTTTTGCTGGATGGCACTTCTTCATTTCAAAGTTTTCCTCTATAAGCCATTAAGGCCCAAACGATATCTCCAAGAACTTTCGTAGCGAGAAGAAAACTAACTAATGGTGGGCGAAATTCATCGGAGGGAAAACCTGAAGGTATGGGGGGAGGGATATTAATTGATCGGAGGAATAATGGCCAGGTCAAGGACGTTGATATCCCGTTTCTTAAAATTGTTCTAAAACAAAGCTGAACCAAGGATTGCTGGCTAACACTGCCATCAAATTTTAAGAGGTGATCACGACTTCTTTTGAACAACGCTTGAACAAAATATAAGCTTTTCAAAAGTGGTGAAAGATGTAGAAATAACCTGGTTAAAATTAGTTTATTTTGAAATTCACATCGCATTGCGTATCGCAATTCGAAGTAGTCAATATATAAGCAGGTGTCTTATTAATTTATTTCAATTGTTTTTGTTTTTATGATTCCATTAAATATTATTCTATTAACTAAGCTTGTCCCAAATAATTTCCAATTTTTAGATTACAGTACGCTCGAGCCCAATTGCGAATAGTAGTAATTTAGATAATAGTAAACGTTGCTTGAAATGCCATAAAAATTGTACAAAATCATCAACAATAACAACAAAATCATCTTCAATTTCATCAGCTTCCCATAATTCAGTGACAAATTCCTCATTAAAAGTTCAGCACAGTCAGTCGTCGCCAAATCGGTGCTGTACAACAACAAAATTATCCAATTCAAGTCAGGCTAGTACTAATCCAAATATGAATAGTAATGATAGTATTAATAATAGTGATAATAGTAATAAAAACCACCACCAACCCAAAAGTAATCATATTGCAAACGGGAAATCAAATTCTCAAGCGAATGTGACCGCAACGGCCAGAAATTTCCATTTAACCAATGGCAACTGCACAGAAAAAGAAAAAGAAAAAATTAAAATACTGGAGAGCCAACGTAAAAAATGTCATATACCGTGTAAATGTAAATGTGAACCAAGTGAATTTAATCAGACGAAACTGTCACCCGACGAAATAATTCATGAGAAGTGTAAGATTTACGATAACGATTCAAAATTACACAAAACGACGAAACACGTCGACTGTCGATGCGTTTGCACGTTCACATCCAATATTGCTACTACAAAAATTGAAAAGACTGATGATGTGATTATTAATAACAATAATAGTAATAGTGATAAAAAAACTAACGATAGTTATAACAATAATAGTCATAATAAAAACAATAATATTAGTAATAATAGTAATAGTAATAATAACGATGATGACGATGATACAGATTGGTCAATGATGTTAATTGGCCTAGCGCAGATAAATCCAACATCGACATTAGTGCACGTAGACCCGTTCGAAGCGGTCCCAACAATATCGGTGGTACCACCAACGCCGGAAAGTTTAACGTCCCGATTTAGTCATTTATTCGGTGGTTCCAAATCCCGATCTGAGGATGATGATATCTCACCGGAAGATTCACCTCAGGATGAGGAGCCACCTTATAAAGTATTGAACACGTCATTACGGCGTTACGGTACAATGTCCAGTTTGGAGAAAGTACCATCGGAGGACACCGACGACAAAACATATAATTCATCGGACGATGATGAAGAAAATGATAATGAAGAATTAGATCACGATGATGAAAATTGCGTCCACGATGAAGATGACGATGACATCAAAATAATAACGAAAGAGGTGTATAACGCAAATAATTCACAATCACTACGAAATTGGACGGCACGGGCTGGTTCATACGTGGCGGAAAAAATGTCGTTCCTAGAAGAATCAAAAGCTTTTTTCGATAAATACTTAGGCCGTACACCTCAATCCAATGAACAAAACGATGAAGAGGTATTGGACGAATGTACTTCGGGTGCAACATCGGGCGAAGATGTTTGGGGTACGCCAACCAGTGGAGGAGAAAATGAAGATATGCATATGTTTAATTCAGACCAAACTCATTCAGTCAGTAGAATAAATCTACGGAATTGGAATGCGTTATCAAATATAATTTTTTTTTTTATATATTGACAGTCCCCAACAAAATCGTCATCCTCTTTGACTGGCGATGATGATACCGAATTAATGATGGATGAACTGCTAATGGCTCCGCCGATGACTGCTAGTACTGTTCGAGGGCTGTTGCCGAGGTAAATATATAGATTGCAAAAAAAATATTTTTTCTTCAATTTTAATTTATACACTATTAGATATTTACATAGTTTTAGTCAAATATAAAATTAATTGAAATGTGCGACAATATAGATGAAATTAGTTCAATTATTTAATCTACATTTTACAATTAATTAATTTAGTTATTTAAGATTGGGGAAGCCATTTGATTTATTAAGGTCTACCTAAACTACCGATGATTTTTTCAATTATATTTAATATACTATATTTAATATTCTGTATTAAAAACGTTACCTGGGTAAGACGGACAATCGTGTATTTTACAGCTTCTTAAACGTACCCATCTATTTCTTGGTTAGTTACTAAAATATTTTATTTGTCCAAACGATTTGTCCAAATCGTGGGAACACAAATCCAAACGAATTGAAGAATCCAAAATGGTTCTGGTAATATCACGATAGGCATAATTAATAAATATGGGTTTAGTTACTTAAAGGAAAACAAATATATAAGGAGTCAATGACTCTAATTCCTATAATGTCTTAACAGAACCCCAAATTTAGATATTTTCAGTCCCTATGGAAGGGCAACATAAACACTGAATCTCACCACTAAAAGTCCCTGTTAATGGTGGTACCTGTATAAGACGGAATGCTAATTTGTAAAGATTTCTTGAACTTAACTATTCATTTTTAAGTTAGTTACTTAAATATTTAGTTTATCGTGTAAATTTATCCTAATTCAGGGAACACAAAGCCAAAAGGATTGATGAATCCTAAAGGTCTCTGGTGATCAATGACAACCGGAAGTTAAAATATAGGTTCGATTACCTTAAACGAATTAAGTTATGAAGGTATGAGGTCAATTAATTGACTATCCTAAACTATTTTAACACAGCTCCAAAGATGGATATTTTTAAGTCCCCTGAAACGGCATCATAACGCAATGTACATGGGTTAATTAAGCTACCTGTGTAAAACGGCATTTACGCAATTTTTAATGCTTCTTGAACGTAACTATTAATTCCTTGACTAGTTACTTAAATATTTAATTTGTCGTACAAATTTATCCAAATTACGGGAACAAATTACGGGAACACAAAGAATTAATGAATCCAAAAGGTCTCTGGTGATCAATCACAACCAGAATTTAAAATACATGTTCGATTACCTTAAAGGAAAACAGATCAGACAGTCAAGGAAAACAAATATATAAAAAGTCGTAACATAGCTTCAAAGCTGGATGTTTTAGGTTCTGTGAAACGGCATCATAAACAATCAATCTCACCACGAAAAGTACCTGTGTTAATTAATTTCTTGAACGTAACTGTTAATGTCTTAGCTGGTTATTTAAATATTTAATTTGTCATACAAATTTGTCAAAATTGAGAGAACACAAAGCCAAAACAATTTAATAATTCAAAAGATCGCTGGTGATCAACGACAACCAGAATTTAACATAACGGTTCAATTAGCACGGAAAACAAATATATAAGTCAACGGGTCTAATTGAAATATCCTCAAACGTCTTAACACAACCTCAAATTTGGATGTTTTAGGTTCTTTGGAAGGCCATCATAAACACCGAATCTCACTACGAAAAGTACCTTTCGTTTTATCGTGTCTTCCTCCGTTAAACCTATGTTTAAAATATTCTTAAAAGCTTGAAAACAAACAGGCAGAATTTGGCAATGAGTGAATAATGACACGGTATGTAACACGACCTATTTCTAATAATTATACAAATCAGATATTTTTGACCCAGCACTTCTCAAAACGAAATTCCATATTCTAGTTTGTAATTAGCTAAGGCCAAACTTAATAATTTTTAAAAAGTTCCATCCATCAGGAATGGCATGAATAGGGTTTTGACACTTAGTATCATGTGACGGACAATAAACTATTTCTTCAGGATTACTCTAGAGCACTCACTCGCGAAATATTGTAAGTAAGAGGTTTACAGATAACAGAGCATGCTAAAAATCGTTCACAAGTCATAACATGTAAAATCATAACGCAAAAACATTAAAAATAAAATGTAAACAAATTTTGACAGCCAAAAATCAGAAATTTGTTGGGTTTTTTGTGATAAATGATTGCGTTTTACGGCAAAAGTTGATAAAAAATATCGTGATATTTTTTTATCATTTGTACCCACCCAACTAAACACTAGGAATAGGTCTGTTTACTGTCCCGGCATTAACCTTTAAACGTTTGGTACCGTAAGTGGAAATCAGGCAGCCGTTTGCGGTGGCGAGACGAACAGGGTCGTTTAGTTGTCGAATAAACTTGTTGATGATTATCATAAATGCTTGAATCCGGAATCAGTCAGAAAGTTGTAAATGGTTTGTGAGCCGAAATGACGATGATAGTAGCACAATCCCGATCTATACCGACGATCTCAACCGTGATCTGCGTCGGTAATTAAAATTTCATCTGTTGTTTGGCGTTCTTTCACATAAAACCATTGTTATAATAGTGCCCCTGTTCGCATTTTGTCGATTATCGGACGTTTGTCTATACCTTCTAAATATTAGAAAATTACCTGTTGATCAATAAAAGAAATATTTATAAATTTAAAACAGTTCCGCTTTATACAGGTATCATTTAGATTCCCAGTAATTACGTTTAGCACAGTTTTAGCAAAAACATTATACGGCTACGTTTGAAATTTTCTTCTTGCAAATTATTTTCTCAATTGATCGTTAGGCAGGCCTCTGAGTAAGAATCGCAAGAATGACTCTACCTAGATACTCTATTTCAAAATTTTGTTCAGTCGATTAAATTGCATGTTGGTTGCAAAGTGCAAAAGGTTCAGAACATTGCATGATCCTATCATAATAATAATTTAGTACCAGAACAAATGGCTTCCTTAATTACTATTCGTAGATCATATAGCTAATATTAAAATTTAAAAAAAAAATATAAGTTTTATTATTTAATTAAATTTAATTCGAAATTAATAAACAAAAAAACGAAACGAAAAGACGTAGATTGGAGCCCTTATTTGAAGAAGATACCGAAAGTGCGGAAGAGTCTGAAGAAGAGGAAGACGAAGACGATGACGAGGAAGATGATGTTCATAATAATGATGGAGGTAATTTTAATCAGGTAGGATTATAAGTGAACAAAACAACCATCACAAGTTTTAATTTCTTTATTTTGCGTTTAATTTATTCGTTATTACTTATTATGGACTAAATAAATAATTAAGTTCTTTTTCAAAATTCACAGATTTTTTTTTAGTAATTTAGTATTTTTATTCTATTTATTATTATTATTATTATTATGTGTAGCCATTTATTATACCAATTAGATGTTTTAGATTTATTTTAGATGTGTTACGAAAAATTTAGCTAAATTTATGAATCAGAAAAATGCTTTTGGGTGGATTATTTTTTCAGAAACAACTTCGTTATGTTTCTAACGATTCCGTTACGGAATTTTAGTAATTAAGGATACAATATATCAACCACACAAACATATTTTACACAATTTTATAATATTCAAGTATTTGTACACCAAAACTATATACCGAACAATAGAGCACCACCCATTTTTGTATTGTAGTAATATTAAAATTTAAACCGAATTATTAAATAGTTTTGGATGCCAATTGGGTTTTAAACTTAACATTTTAACAGGAACGACCGGACGATATGGAAAAGGATTTAAAAATTGGCGGAAAAAATTTACTAAATTTGGCAGAAAAACCCGAAAAAATGAAAGAGGTGGACAAAATGGGAACGCTGAAGATGAATATGAAAATCGATTTGGCGCTTCAGGAGCCCTCATCGGATCATTCGACTCCAGTGATTACGCCAGTCGAACGTATCGAAATGGAAATGACAAAGAAAACCACAACACCGGTAAACGAGGAGGAGAGAATCAAGGAAATAATCAAAAGCTATGGGAGTGCTGCTGACACTTCGTCCACTGTTGGCGAAACAAAAAGAGTTGTAAGAGATTATGTCGCCAGTATCGAATCTGTCGAAAAATTAAAAACCAAAGTCCCACCCGATTCGAACAGAGAAGCGAAACGGAAGGAGGAGGAGGAGGAGGAGACGGAATTAAATTTACAACAAAAATCAAAAAATGTTTATGTTGTAAGCGGATTGAGTCCCCGTTTAGAGATGCGGTTAGCACTCAATCAAGATATAATGGACGACGAAGATTTAATAAATTACGAACCTGGTCCACAAAACTTAACCAAAATTCTAGGACACGACCTCTCCACATACCATCGCCGGACACCCAAAGATTTATTAATGAACCCACTACATCGTTCAATAGCTTTGAACAACAGTCATCATCCCAGCAATCAGAGCTCCGGTCAATCCCATCTCTTACAACAAAAAAATTCAAAAATGGATACTCCAACACCAAATCGAAAAAAGTCAAGTCTAAGTATATGGAGCAGTTCTGCATCTGTGGATCTGGGTAAGTAGTAAATGTAGCTATAACTCAATTCTGTTATGTTTCTAACAAAAAATATATTAACTGTACAATGAAATATTTTTTGATGATGAGATGCCTTAAATTTGAAAGACTTAATGAAACTCCTTTAAGAGTATTGGGGCAAGGTTTTACTAAAAATTGTTCATTGATTTTAATTAAGTTAACTACTCTTAACTAATAATTACGTTAGACGACAGCAACAGAAATGGTGGCAAGGCGCGAAGTTATGAAAACCCAAACCTTCGACCAAACTTTCATGTTTATAGAATTAATAACCGGTGGTTTGTAAGTCTATTAAATGTTAACTTTTTATGTATTTAACATGTTCATTGTGATGATGTTGTAATACGTTGATAGTTGGACAGACCTATATTTAGTTTTCATATTTATTTATGTTTAAAGTTCAAGTTTTTGCCACAGGTGTCACTAATTTTGTTCCAAGTTTTCAAGAAAACTTACATCAAACCCTGTTAAGGGTATTATTAAAAATATTGTATAACTTTCTGTTTCCTGGCTGGCCAGTGTATTCCATATTTCCATTTCCAAACTTTTTTACTGAAAAATATTATTATGTTTGAGCAACCAGTATTTATCTTTAATTGCTTAATCAACAGGTGCTAATTTAAACAATCCTAACTTTCCCCTATACCTCTGAATCTAATTAGTTTCAAGATCATTCAATACAACCAACCAAATACTCATCGAAACTGAAGAATTTTCATACGTATGCATTCTCCAAACAAAACAATTTGCTACAGTAAGCTTTGAAAACACTTTCTTCATACTGTTCATAGTTGCGCTATTTAATAAGAGATGTCACTAATATACATATATTAAAATTGTTTTTCATAGCGTTTTTGGTATTTTGTAAACAAATTTCTCAAAATCACGAATAGAAAACTTCTTAAATCACACCTAGCGATGGAAAAAGTATGTGAAATGATGTAAATCTATTTTGATCTGATTCAGAAGGAAAAAATAGGAAATTTACTTGAATCACACTCTAATTCAACTTGAAATTATCAGAACAGTTATCAGTTGGTTCAACAAATAGTTAACAATACTTTAATTGGTTTAATAGCCGACTCTGTACTGGATTCTTTCACGCCAACAATAGGAAGGTGCGCCTATTGATGATGAGATGATAGATGATGATAGAAGACGTTAGTTTGGTATTTGTATACTCCATTTAGTTCGTTGATTGAATTGACGCAAATAATCTTGTGACCATTTCTCTGAGAAGTCTTCCTCCATTCTTTTGGATTAATTTTATCTGATTTATGAACTTGCCTTCTCTTGTGTTGTAAGTGATTCGCCAATTAAAAAATGGGTTATGAGTTACGTAGGATCAGTCAGTATGTTAAAGTTGTTAGTTGTTCTGATGTCAGAGTTGCTTCTCCTTTCACTCGTTTTAAGTGATATTTCAAAGATAACAGCCGCCTCTCAAAATCCACCGAAATATGGTGCGCTTTTTGTGGGATTAAATATAATTTCATGGTCGGGAGTGGAGGTAATGACTTTTGAAGCCGTGCTTTATTGTCTTCAGTAGCGATAGAACTAAACCATTACTTTTGTAGCAACCACTCCCCTCCAATCCTGATTTTAGGTTTTATTGAAACGATGATATCTTAAACATTTAGCTAAGTATTGTCTGACGACTGTAAACTCCAAAATATCTGGGTATAAATTCCGGTGTTAGAGTATGACGGCTTGTCATGCTCAGGTCTGACAGTACCTCTCCCATTGCTCTCTGGGTTCTCGCGGTTGATTCTTTGGTGTCCGGTTCGTTCTAGGTTTTTACCGTCTTTGCCAAAATTTTTGATTTCTTCTGTTTTTCCGGTGGGATCTTGCTCATTGCTTTTTTGGACTAGCGGGCGAAGGCTTAGTTTCTCATTCAGCTCGTTTCTACAATGCCGCAGGTAGATAAAGAAGTTTGGGCAGCTGTTATCTGATCAGTTTCATTGGTTCTCCATTTATACGGTTCTGTCCTTGATTTTAATTTGAAATTGGGTCAAGACCTCATCGCAAGGAAGATCCTAGGCGTTTCTTTGCGACTCAGCTTAGTTGTGGTATTTTTTCTTCGGAACTCGAGAGTCATTGTCCGCTAGGATTAGTGCCTTCATGGTTCTTATTGTTAAAACTATCTATGCAGTAAATTCGATGAGGAAAGTCACAACAAAGCCTCTTGTTGTGGTATGACTAATTCAAACCAGAGGGCGATAGGTATCCGGAGTTCCGTGCTAACGACCAAAGTATTGGGTTGGCCATTCATCCCTTGGTACCGGAATAACAGTTTGGATTGAATATTGTGTTATTAAAGTTTTCTCCACTAAACCTGTTATAATGGTAAACAGGGTCCAGAGTTTTCTGATCCATCAAAAACTCGAGGAAAATTTCAGTTCTTCCAGGTGTCTTGACTTCTCTTATTTTTTTAAAAACTTGTAGGAGACATGGGCTTTAGTGAAGAAGAAATAAGGCAAAAAACTATTTGTAAATTTTCGCCAACCAATTCTTAACACAAAATCGAAATCATCATTTGATGCTGATTGATCTGATAGATTCAAATCATGTTTAGTGAAATAACGGAAAGGAGCTTATAGATTCAAATCGAAATCAATATTAGAATGCAACAAATAGAACATTTTGTAAATTTGAACGGTCTTCAGTACAGTCATTGTTTTACTCTATGCGTTCCTTAGCTCCATTTTGGCCACTCTGGAGAGAAGTTAATTATTATTTGATCGTAACAGAATTAAAATATAAATTAAAATTAAATAATTTAAAAGTCAAATATTATTGTACATATACTCATATATGTGGTTTTGATATTTTTTGTTAGAAAATTAATATCAGGGTTAAGTAGCCAGCCTTATACATTCGAAATATTTTTAACTAATAATATAAATAACTTTATACAGTCGACGAAAGCATGCTAACCGATCTCGAGCGATTAGCGAGACGAGAGAAGATGTTCTCAATGTCTCAATTGAGGAGTGGCCGAGTGGCACCTCAACAACCCGATCATAAAACACGAAAATTGGGTGGACCCGATAAACAGTCATCATCCTCGCTAGAATTACAAATTCGCAATAATAAAAAAAATAAATTGTAAGCAATTATTTAGTAAAGGTAATTAAATAAATACAAAACGCATTTATGTAATTTTTAATTTTTCGATTTAAGTTTTAATTTTTTATCCCGTCGCAATTCATCTGATAGTCATATATTAAAATTTTTTTCTAAAGAAATTGGTGAAGACGATGTACCAACCTATTTGGGTGATAAAAACATTTCGCCTCGTAAAGATGTGGTAATTATTAATAATACAAAAAAATGTTAATCCTGTTTTGTAATAATAATTAATTTTTTCATAGGACAAATCCTTAGATCGGCGATTTTGGAAGCAACTAAGTAAGCGACGACGGTCAAGTTCAGTTTCTGAAATTTCAGCAACAAGTTAGAGATGTAGTCCGTTATAAATAAAATACAAAATCAAATCTGTCCTTATAATTAAGTAAACCAATTAAAAAGAAGACTCCGGAAGGTTTTAATAAATTAAATTTACATTCAATTATTTATCAAATAAAAACTTTAATTATTACTAATTATAAATATTTAATTCTATCATAAACTCATATAATTTAATTAATTTTATTTCCCACTTTTTATTATTAAGTACTTGAATCCAATTGGTAATCTGTTTCTCGTTTCTTTGATTGTATATAGATAATAATTAAATAGCCCGAATTAATAAAAAATCATAATTAATTAGAAAATTAAATTTATATATAGATATCCTAACATCGATTAATTAATAATATTAATAAAATAGCGCTATAAAGGTTACAATTGTACAACATTTAGTATTTTTTTTCATTTTTAACTATCGTATTTACTAATTAAAATTACAAAAATAATTACTTTTAAAAAGCATAGTGATACAAATAATAATAATAAACAATTAGGGTTTTAACATTTGTTATTCCATTAAAAAATGGCGTCCAAAATTTAACGAAAGAAATAATAAAATTAAATTTTGCTCATTATAATTATAAAAATGATTATAAATCAAAAATTTCAAAATTAAAGACATTTTTTTATTTAAATTGTATGGTGGCTTTAAAATAAAATATTTAATTTCTTAGCAAATTAAATAAAAAGTCCAAAAAATTTCTTAAATAAAATTTATTGAATAAAAAAACCAACTATTTTTGCCTTAAATGTAGCTAAAATAATGCAAAAACAGCTATCTAAATAAAAAATTTGAAATATTGATATTAAAATTTTACTAAATATGTTTTTTTTTAATTAATTATTAAGTAAGTAATGCAAATTGTTGCATATAAAAATATTTTTATTTATTTATTAATTTTTCTTTTTTGTGAAATGTAATTAATTATTAAAAAATGTACACAATAATAAATAATAAAATGAAACTAAAACAGATTTACTTATACATACACACAATTAATTACCTAATACTAGTGTAACAAAAATAACAGATTTTAGCCAAACAAAACATAATTTAATAATGTTTAATTAATTACATAATTTGTTTATTAAATTACATTATTATAAATTTAGAAAACCAATTATACTGAAAATAAATAAAAGGAACAAGTCAAATTATTAAAAATTGATTTACAAATGAATCGAGTTTTATTTAAATTAAATTTATTTAATTAATAAACCAAAAAGTTTTGTGGGTGCGATGAAAATAAACGATTTGATGTTAATTTTGTTGTTTTATTATATGTTTATCTCTGGAGCACCGAGCGTCGCTCGGTCTAAGTAGGTTGAATTGGAAGTTTTCTGTGCCATTAAGGCTATATGGTACTCAACTGGTCAAAAACGATGTTTAGTATAAATCAGTTTTTGACGATAAAATACTACCAATTGTACAATTCAAATCAAAATATTTTCAATATTTTTCCTCTAACCAGCGAACAATTTTTGCATCAAGATGTTAAGAAACATAAAATCGAGGTATTACTACACGATTAGCAAGATTAGTCTTGAAATGACGTAGAAGGTGTAAAATTTAGTTTAAAAATGTTAAAAATAAAAATTACGTGAAACGATAACTTTCATTGTTTTTATGCCGCAATGACGATTATTTTTTGAAAATTACCTGTCCCTAGATGGCAAATCAAGAATTAAGTGTGTCCAAGATAAGTGGTTATTAATTTATTACAATGTGCAATGTTTCGATCAGCTATAATGAAAAATAATAAATTTATTAATTAATTTTACACATATAAACAATATAAGTAAAGTTTAGTAAGCAAATTAAACCAAATTTTATTCCTCAAATTTATTAAAGAAACAAACCATTGCATACATTTTTGGGGGCATTTAAATATCGATACTAATAAAGCAATTTGTGTTCTCAGTACCATACAGCCCTACATAATAGCCAAATGATGGTGAAATAACAATTCATTTTCAAGAATCGCAATTTCCCCTTTCATTTTCAAAAAATGATTCTGGTATAACTTTGTCACAAATTAGATTTACAATTCGTTTGTTCTTAAATCGTTTTTTCGTGACGCTATACTTCTTAAAATATTTGCGAAGGTCGCCAACATATAAATGTATTTAAATCTTTTTAATTCTTTGCCGTTTCTTATAAATGCTAAACTTTTCAACATCATTGCAAACATTTTAAAAACCCCCATTGTCTTCCGGTACACAGAGTTTCACCAAATTTCGCAAGAATCTGCTAATTAATGGAAAGGTTTAAGTTTGAAGTTTTTAACCGAACAGTTAGTCAATCCGCCTGGACTATATAGAGACGAACTTTGATGAAATAAAATTATTTTTATCAAAACTCGTCATTTCCGGTAAAAATTTAAAAAATGATCTTAACTAGTTTTGTTTAAAATTTAATTTACAATCTTTTAGTTTTGATCTTTTTTCGTAAATGCTATATTTTCAAAATTCAATTTTTAGTATTTACAAGAATTTACAAGAAGCTGCCACTTCCGGCGGACAGATTTCGGCCAAAAATCTCTGGCTTTCCCAGTTTATAGAAAAAGCTTAAGTTTCAGCCCGATCAATCAATCCATATGGGCTGTACAAACCTCGAGTTTTTGTTGGAAACCCAATTTTGTATTAAAAATAATCATTTCCGCTTAAATTTTGACCGGTTTTTTAGTTCTTAGTTGTTTTCCCATGAATGATATACTTTTCAAAATATTTGCATAAAAACTAAAAAGCTCTTATGAAAGCTGCCACTTCCGGTGATCCGATTTCGACCAAAAACCACAATACATTTTCCTAGATTTTTTTATAGTCTCCTTTTTAGGCATCTAAATCTTAAACTAGTATCTACCGACATTCCAAGTACTTAGCTGTATTTGGAATCTGTTCTCTGTTAATTGCTACACGCCTCCAAGACATCGACCCTGAACACATAAGCCACATCTTTACAACGTGGAAAAATGAAAATAATGGATTGGCCTTCAGCCACCACATGCGAATCCTATTGAAAATGTTTGGTCGTTAATGAAATAGAGAAACACGAATCCGGCCGGCAAATACATTACATGGACTTTAAAATAAATATGGCTGTCTTTGTGTACCAAGTAGGCAGAAAATTGCACCGAAAATAACCCTTCAATATTTAAAATACGAATACTTGTTTACTTGTTATGAAGAATACATTTTTGTTTAAGACACTGTAGATTACTAAAGGATTCCCCTACAGTTTCATTTCTCACCTCTTTTATGAAAGCCCTTGTTATCCTGTCTGTTAAAAACAGTTTTATCCTGGGAACACCACTATTCTGCCATTTTTCCTTTCTCTTCATTTTTCTTGCAGTAGTCTCCTTACTTCTTTGGGAGAATATTAATGAATTTGCTGTTTTAAATAATAGTTTTGGGGTAAACCGCCTATTGTTTGATATCTAAGAGTTTATCCAATTCTACTTCTATTTCATTTTTGCTTTTGGTTGGAACTTGTAGTCCAGTAACAGCTTAAAGAGTAGCCAATTTGTTTAATTACATTTGAGCTGTGCAGCATTACCTGTGTTACCGCTTCATTAACCGTCATAGGAACAAATGAATGGTCAAATATTAAACTTGCATCATCCGGCTCTATAAATTTACTAATCACTTTTATCGTGAAATATGTCATAATAAAATATTTCACATGAACAATAACTGTAACTATCGCGTGATTTAAAATTATATATTTTAACTCAAACGGCTAACTTAAAAATGGAATCGATTCAATGTACATAAATCTCTTCTAATTTTTCCTTCTAATCTGCCATTTTTGCTTTGAATGCACAAGTCTCAAGGAAGATAAGAAATTTAATTGAAATTTTGGGAAATCTTAGTTGGGTTACAAAAATTAGCAGAATAGAATAAAAGAAAAATTGAAGGTTGAATCGGCCTAATAACACGGCTATGTACTAGGTTGGCATAATTTTATCATTACACTGATAAAAAGTTTTTCATTTAAAGATGACCACGAATTCGTTAGTTATTAAAAAAAAAGATTAAAATTCATTTCTCAGAACTCCATAAGAATGAATGCTTTTCAAACTTTGTTCACAAGTTCAGGCCGTTAGTTGGCTTTCCACAATACTCTTCATATCATTGTTTTAGATTTCCATTTATCAGAGTGTTTATCATGAAATGTTTGCATTTTGAAAATTTCGTTAACGAATCACGTGATTAAAAATCCTATATTGGTTGGCGTTGGTGAGGTCTAGCAAAATCGAAGAAGTTTCATAGAAAATTTGATGGGGCCTCACTAAAAATAGTGAGAATCTCAAGTAAGATATATACATCAAATTAATTCCCTTGCCAAAAATAATTTAATAGGTTGGTCCTTTTGTTTATTTTGGATGAATCCTCAGCAAACCATAATAAACTAAACGATTCGTTCGAGTATTTGGTAATAGAAAAATTCGACTCGAATCTAATTTGTGCGCGCAAATAAAAGAAAGCGAAATAACGAAGCGAAACAAAAACCTTTCCAAAAGACCACAATTATAGTCCAACATTCTACTTGCATATATCCTTTCATTCCAGAAATGACGATAAGTAGTTGAAACCTTTTATTTTTTTATTAAATATATTTACAATAAAATTAAGTGTTTAGAAGAAACTTTCTATTTCCCTTTATTAATTACCATTTTTAAGAATCATAATTTAGACACAGTTTAATAAATTGTTTTGTTGAAATCCAACTTGAATTTGGTTAGAAGACCTGTAATTTAACAAAAAAATTATTTATTAGTTTATTAGTAAAATAATTTTTGAAATTCTTTATTACCTTTATCTCCCATATCAGCATTGTAACCATAAGCGTATTTATTTCCTGGTGCATTATTCCATACTTCATGGTAAATTTTCGAATCTTCAGGGCTTCTCAATAATTCTGGAACATCTAAACGTGGAACATTGAAATAGTTCATCAGATCGCCTTTCTCGTTACAGTAAAGAATTCTTTGTTCGCAGTAATCCCAATCTTTTTCCAAACGCCAATCTTTCAATTTTGGATCATGCTTATCAAAACGATCGAAATCAATACGTTCAATATCTTCTACAACTACTTCAGTATCTCCGCCATTTGACCAGTCATAGACCAATAGTTCAGCATGATTTGAAATTTCCTTCAAATATTCTTGTTTGTAAACAGATTCTAAATTTGTAAGGAATTCGTCAGTAAACACTTTAGACTTTACTTCGTAATCAATGTTACGCTTCTTAATATTTTCCTTAACTTTTGAAACCGGAAGATCAAGGTATATAACAAGATGAGGTTTCATCAATTCTGGAATTGTATTTCCTCGAATCTCATAGTAGACGGAGCGAGCTCCTTTCGAAATGTATTTATGTTTAAATAGTGTTTCTAGGAACACAAAGTCCGAGTAGCATGACCGTTCAAGGACAACCCCTTGTCCAGTCGAAAAAAGATGAGCCAAAGCATCAACGTATTGGGAAAATCGTTCTTGATACATTATTATTTGAAACTGGGCAACGTTACGGTGTGTTGGATTTTCACAGAAATTTTTAATATCGAAACTACGGCATGAAGCAGGTAATAAATGATCCACTTTACGCATATCATAACCGTAGTAATTGATATAAAAATTGTCCATGGTGACTTCTGGGAAATGTTTCATTTCTAGTTCCTCTGCTAATTCCTTGGCAAACGCAGTTTTATTCGATGCAGGTGGTGCATCGACCACAATAATTTTCGTATTTTCATCAAAGCGCTTCAAAGTTTTATCAACCATTGCATGGAATACATTGTATTTTTTGTTTAAATAATCGTACGGTTTAGGTTTAACTAATTTTCGATCGCCTCGCATCGTTTTTCCGGATATGAAACACTTTTGTTGGATCGATGGTATTGCTCCAGCATTGCATAAAATTTGAGACCCTTGTCCAACGGATGGCATTAACCGTACGACTCCAAACCGGAAAACTGCAGCCATTTCTATAGATACCGCAGATAAAAATTATTAGTATATTGTTTATAATAAAAATTCAGCGATTATAATAAAAATAAGCAAAAATCGGTTACATCACATAACCTGAAAATGAGTGGATCAAATATTTTCGTAATTTAATAAAGATACAGCTTTTATAACTTACTTTAGTACACTAACATACTTTTTATTGTGATTTAGTTACCTTGTCAATATAATAATCCCAACAGCTTAATAATAATTCAGAAGTTTAGAAAAAACTTTTCAACTTTTTTCCATCAAACTGTAACTGTCAAATAAAAAAAATTAGAATGACATTCAAAATGAATACGTTTAATACCGCATAAAAATGAACATCCCTAATATAGTACTAGATTTTTAAAAGGAAAGTTGAAAGTTTAAGAATCATCATAAACGGAAACTATAAATACGTATACAAATATTTTGTCTATCAAGGTGTTTGTTGAAGCCGCATAGCGATAAATTTAGTTTCAACTGTTTTATTGAAATTGATTCTTTGTTATTTCTAATTTCGAAGAATTTCAGATTTGTGGTGGGGATATTTGTAATTTATTTCTCGCATAGATAACTACAATGAGGAGGTTTACTTCATCATACAGTATACACTATCTATATGTGATCTAAACTGGATAAGTAACATGATGTAAACGCTAGTTAACAAAATTGTGTGGATTGACCCACCTTCAGGTGGATGAAAAATGTGATGTATACGACACCGATCTAAAGAGTTTTTGAATTGTGAAGTAGATGTCAGCATACAATTTAGTTTAACAGTTATTAAATTAGTCAAATTTAAAAAATAAAAATGAATGATTTTAATTTCGAAAATGTTACTGGAATTATTTATGAAGAAAATATGAACTGCAATGAGAACATAAGCAATTCTTTATTATTATTCAATAGATAGTGCACATAAATATTGTTATTTGGCCCAAATGTGATCTATAATTTTTTGAAATGCCTTTACACCACCCAATTGAAAAATCAATCAACTAAAACAAAATTAAAGTAGTATCCCAATATACAATGCTAATGGAATTCTGTTTACATTCTCGTGCAAAACTACACTCTTTCAATGGAAGCACCATGTAAAGTACACGGAAATCTATGCTAATTGGAAAAGAAAAGTGTTAGAAAAATTCAGGTGTCACTGAATCTCGCTAGAAAGAGAAAACATCAATTTGGAAAGAAGGTGGAATTTTGCTGGAAAATTTGGTTTCTTCCATACATATACACTGTTCCATACTAATTTCAAATACTTTTTGTAATTAAATACATTTTAGATATTTTATTGTAAATTTTATTCTTATAAAAAATAATAAAGTATAACAGCAAACTCATATATATATATATGGGTTTACATCATTTGTGATGTAAACCGAAGCGATATTATATTTTATTAGTAAAGAATGAATTGTGAATACAGCTATAAAATTTGACGGTTACAACAACAATTTTTTTAATTTATACCGTTTCCGGAATATATTCCAGAAAATACTGGAAGTAATTTTTGAAACACTTACACCACTACCGTAATATTTACATCACTCTGGGATATTCCCAACATGTAGAAAATTGTATTCTTTTGCAAATTCTTGGAAGTTATGCGAGAAAGAAGAAGAAAAGAAATAATAAGCATGTATAGTAATGCCATAATTTATTTAAAGGGTTATTATTAGCATATTTTTAATTATTTCAAATGCGGAATTTACATTTTTATCTACGGCGTCTATTTTTATGATGAATCCTTAACATTTATAAATATAAAATAATTTTGTTTGTTGATTTTAAAACTGTTACCATAAAAATACTCGGATCGAATATTTTTTATAATAACATTTTAATTTGTGTAGTGGTTTTAGCTCAAAAAGTCTTTTGCAAAATTATGGAAGGATATATTTCTTTTCTTGTCTCTCAAGTGCAAAAAGCCAATGATATATATCTTTCATTTTGCAGAAGAAAACAATTTTCTACATGCAAATGCTCCATAAAAATAATTGTAAATGGTGTTAAGAGTGAATTACTAAATAATCGTGGAAATTGTTGTAGTGGTTTAGTGTTTATGGATAATAATGGGACAATTATTTTTGGGAATATTCCAATAGTAAATATTAGGAAATGATTCGGAGATTATTTTCGATATATGCGGAAATATTCCGGAAGCGGTGCAAATTAAGAGAACTATTGTTGTAACCGTCAAAAAATTTTGCTGTATTCACAATCCAGTGATACAAAACGGATTTAACACAGCAGAAGGCCAGAAGAGGCGGTGTTTGTGGTGAGTGATAATGACGGCTGGATGTTCCGGGGGATGGTTTCGATAATGTACGAACAACTTATTAAAGTTAAAGATAAATAAACAAGGTTACAGCCAGAAAAATGAAAATTTATTTTTGTGCCAGTTTTAAGAGAACATATTAACTGGAAAAAATCAAAAAATAATTCCAAAGTATTTGTGAGAGCTTTTTTCGTGTTCACAGGCACTGAATCTAAATATATATTGGTTGTTTTATTATGTTTTTATAATATTTATTATTTTTCCAATTTAAATTAAGTTGTTTCTTACGAAAGTTGTTTTTTCACGAATTGGGAGATCGCAATATAGCTGGCCGAAATTGGTCAACTGGAAGTGGTAGCTTCCATAGGAGCCTTTTCGATTTTTGCAAATATTATGAAAAGTATATAGCATTTATGAAAAAACAAATAGAAACATAAAGATTGTAAATTATATTTCAAACAAAAATTGTTCAGATCTTTTTTTTAAATTTTACCGGCAATGACAAGTGATAGTTTGATAAAAATAATATTATTTCACTAAAATTCGGCATCTCCACAGTTCAGGCGGATTTACTAATTGGGAAAACTCATACTTCAACTTTTTCCATCAATTGGGAGATCGTTGTGAAATTTGATGGAAATCTGTGTACCGGAAGTAGCAGCTTCAATAGAAGCTCTCTTAATTTCTACAATCATGTTGAAAAAAAGAAAAACGATAAAGAAAAAGATAAAAGATATTGTATAAAATAGTGCTAACGCTTTTGGTTGGGATTGTTAGTTTTCTCAACGAGATTTCCTCTGCAATTACATATATAAAAATGCCATACATTTAGGATTTGAAAAAATTGAGGTCAACCTTTAAAAGAGATCTTTACAAATCATTAAACAAGCAAGAAATTCATAATAAAATAATTAGACAACACTTAATATTGATCATAAAATTTCGGTAACGTGTTCTACACGCTTTTTTCCATTTCTTATATCCAAATCTAGGTGGCATAAAGAACGGAAGTTTTTCATATGGCACGACCAAAAATCTAGTACAACTTTAAAAAAATACGAACACCAAATTGGCGAATTCGGCCATATTGAATTTTATTTTTTAGTATATTTTTTATAATTACAACAAAGTAGAAGTGTAAAATTTTTTTGATATAGAACACCTCTAGAAAAGAAGAAATAGAAAGAAAATTTATTTAATTACTAATTATAATTTATAATAAAATAAAACTTTAATTTAAATTTATTAATTTAGTTTAAATGTCAGAACTTCAATCATCTCTATTACTTAAAAAACAATTAGCTGGTAAATATATTTTAATTAACTAAAAAATAAATAAATCGAAAAAAAAACCGGACAGAAAAATGCTTGTTCAATGAAAATAATTTTTAATGGTTGTATTATTTTCAAATTTTTCATTTAATAATTGATTTTTTATTGCAAATTATATTGTTGGTTGAATCCCATACTCCCTAAATGCACGAAAAAATTTGATAAATTTTATAATTTTTTTTTTGAGATTTTGAAAAATCAATAACAAAGCGCCGTATGTCATTTTTTTTTCGTCTCTCGCCAAATAAAAAATGAATTTACACAAAAAAAAAATCAAGTTCTTTGTCCCTTTTAATTATATTTTATATTAATTACAAGACGATATTTATAATTCTATTGTTTTATATTGTTTTTTCTTGCAGAGCTGAATAAAAATCCTGTCGAGGGATTTTCAGCTGGATTAATTGATGATAACGATATATTTAGATGGGAAGTTCTTATAATTGGACCACCAGATACTCTTTAGTAAGTATTTTATTTTCTCACAGTAAAATTAAAAAGATTTATTTTCTAAAATGTGTGTAATATAAAAATATATTTATAAATAAACATACTTTATCTTATTTTTTAAATCTATTTCTACTTAATTTATATATTTTTTTCATTTTTTTTTGGTTCAACCAAAATAAAACGAAAACCTCAAGTCAAAAAATGCGACATCCCTCACATAACCTACAAATATGAATTTAAAATATAATTTTTTGAGTAAAAAGAAATTTTTAGATTAGTCATGCTAATAATTGATATAATTTTTCAGAATTGGGGATGGCTCAATTCACTGTATTTTCTTAGGAATTTTATATTAGCATATTGACGGCGAAATTTGGTTCAATGTAGAAAGGGTGATTCGCAAATGATTGGCAATCGATATCTTTCAATAATTCTTTCAATTGTCAATACCATTTATAAAGTTCTCATTTGTGCAGGGAATTAACATGTTAAAAAAAAATTTCTATTTTAGGTTTGAAGTTTTTAATTAAATTGTTGTAATAGAAGGTGGTAATCGATTTTTAAAACTACCTGTTTCTCATCTAATGATTGGGTTAAATCGTTTAAGTCAAGAACTTTACAGTAGGGTAAATTTAATTCTGCAATTTTACGTTTGTTAGTATGTACCTACAACCACTAAATTTAGGCCCATGATAGGCAATCTTCTGAATGATAATCTTCGACCTTTAAGTATTAGAGGTTAAATCTTTTTTAATATAAATATAAAAAATAATGCCTAAATTAGTCATTAAATGTGGCCAATAGCGATAATCGACATTCTCAACAGTTAAGTTCTGCTATTGTCCAAGGTTACATTTATTAGTATAATCAACAGTACAATTTAATAAATTACGAATTGTAATCCTGATTCCGGGAGGTTATAATTTGTTAGATAGATTTACCCTTAAAATTTTTCGGAAAGGGTTCTCGGGTACATAACACCATGTATCCAATTTACAAATAGGAAAGCCATGTTAGTCTGATATTGGTACATTCCAACATGTTACATTGAGGCCGGGCTTTATTTTGCAATTTTCGACGGCTATCGTTTACCTTAAGTAGGCATAGGAAGAAACAAGGCAGAAATGTTAAATATTTACTATCTTTTTATTTCTACGCTTACTGCAGGTAATACCATAGCCGTCGAATCTTTATTTCAGTTCTTGGCGTATAAGTATGTATTCCATGTACTTAGAACTTGTGGGTTGATGTGCTCTAAGATTTAGCATCCAAGCCCATACAATGATTACGCTACAAGCTAAACCAACGACCAAATTGATAACACTTCTAAGATTTCGTTTCGATTCTACATCGTATTTGGTACATATCGTGGTACAAATTACTGCGTTGATTTAGAATCATATAAGTACAAACTAGTTTTCGTTAAACGAATATGTCAATCTTTTACACAACCACGAAAATTCTATAAACCATTTGTCCATAAATCTACCTTCGAGTATGAATTTCTTGCTCTGGTAAGGGTACCTTGATGTTTATGCATCATGTTGGCTTCTTTTTATAATTGAATTTCAAACTTATGGTTCGTTTTAGTTTAATTTAGTTCTTTGCAAATTAGAAGTTTAACATATAATGTAGGAAATTATTCAGGAAAAGGTTGAGGTCACAGTATTATGTAGTAATCAGTTCAGATTAATCCTTTCGGAGAAAGCTTCTATACAATAGTATATTAATCTGGAATGAATTTGGTTTCCAGCCGCTTATTTTAAATTTATTCAGCCATGAATGCTGAACACTCTTAGTGAATTTGTAAACATATACAAATTGAGCATCGTTATGTGTGGCAGTACTTTGATTTGAAAGATTTGTCCAATCAACATCAAAGCCGAGCTAGATTCTACTGTGACGGAGTCTGCTTTTTCTTTTACAATAATAAAATATTGGGTGGCAGGGAGCCAGCAGAAATGCTGGTAATATCGAAAAGTGCGCAACATCGTATATTGACTGAAAATTTGGACCTAACCAAGCTGTGCGCAAGACGGATGCCGTGTTGCTCACATTGAAACAAAAAACGTGGAGGTGAAACATCCTCATGAGCGTTTCGCGATGTTTCACAGTAATATAATCGAGTTTCACACATGAGTCAAAACAATGGACAGAAAGGAGACAATCGGCTCCAAAGAAGACAAAGATAGTTCCACCTGCTGGCAAGGTCATGGTGTCAGGTTTTTTTGGGATTTGTGAGATAATTTTCATCGATTATCTTCAAAAAGGGAAACGATCAGCGACAAACTTATGAGAACTTGTTTCAGCGTTTGTGTGATGCAATCCAGAATAAACTGCCGCATTTTGCGAGAAAGTGAAGCCTCGTCAATCCGTTATTGCTATGGACTAAAATCAAAGAGTTAAAATCCGAATTGTTTCCTCATCGTATTCGCTAAAGTTAGCTCCCAAGAAATTATTTTCTCTGTCCAAACTTGAACAAATGGATTGATGGTAAAAGACTTGCCAACAATGATGAGGAGTAGTCTGTGATTGATGGCTATTTTGAGATACTCGACGATTCGCACATAGAACTTACACATATAGAACATAGCTTGGGTAGTGTATTTTCCCCAAATTTTTTGAGTTTTGTCAGTTCGAACACTTCTGGGAATACCCTCGTATCGCTATTATAATTCTCGAGTGGGAATTCTCACCTACAATTTGGCGATATGAAGTAGAGTTTAAATGGTAATAATTTTCCGCGTGTTTTCCTTCTCCGAGATGACGAATGGTATAGTTTAACGATAGGTTATAAATAGTTGGTTTATAGATCTATAATTACTTTAAACTTGGTTATCAATTCCGTCCACCATCTTGAGCTAACAAGTTTGATCGGTTCTGTGCTGTCTGCACAAAAAATACACTGGTAGTCCAAAACGTGTTTCCAATAAATTGGTAACTTTATGGCATTTGTTTGTTCATCGAAAGCACCTCTCGGTGGTTGTTACAAATCAACCGATCTCGTTTTTATGCAGTGGAAAGATTAAGCTATTTTCCGCTTTTGTGAGATTGCGATATCCGGTAAAATAGGTGCCTTGGTACTTTAGTATTTATGTTGAGAATGCCATCCTTACCATTGGTTTTCATTGATATCGGTCTGATCCTAAAATGTTGGTTGCTCAATGGAAGATAACGTCTGGCTGTTTAAAAATGCGTAAAATTAATTTCGCCGGCCGCTCTTTAGGGAATTTTTAGTATCGGGTTGTTCATGGGTCTGAAATCCGTTATGAATTGACGAAACCTATTGCTGATTAGAAAACGCATTTTGAGTTCTTGCGTATCGAAGTTATTACTTTGGCAGAGAGTAAACCTGTGGCGACGGTGATCGACGAAATTGTTGCCGTTAAGCCGTGTTTCCTGTGTTCAATTAGATCGAGCTCGTACTGTGATGCATAATCGAGCAGATGGAGTCTCTCCAAGAATGGAGCATCTCTTGTACACCGATTTTAGTAGTCTAGTCGTTTTTCGTTTCAAGTGAGTCATTTATGATGAAACCATATTTGACAAGGCAAAATATCTAATAGGCTTACTATCGTAGTTACTTCAAACAGCTAACGGCCCATTTTATACCTTTACTAGTCATCTCTCATGCGACTCAAAATAACAGTTTTTAATTGTAGAGTCACATTGTCATAGCAACTAGTGGATTTTTCGCAGAAATAGCAGAGTTCTATAGTCACTTGCAACGACAAACGTCTTGACTAGCGGAATTGGGGTATTTCATCGGCGTCCCAGGCCTTGTTGAGGTTCAGTAATAATTCTTATTGAGTAGCTAACCCCATGCGAACCTCTGTAGAGGAACACAGCTCTAATACGCTTAGTTTTAGCCTACCCTTATTAAGAGGTAGTTACAGATGCCTACAGAGAGAAGGCAGTGCCACACTTGCTGTTTTATAGAGTTAGTTATATAGAGAAGTCTCCATCTACTACTAGGCCTGTCACGATCTGATGGAGAGAAAACAATTTATGTACACTCAAATAATTGTATGGCGAATAGAGACCATTTTGGGTCTATTTTATTTCAAGTCAGCGAGACATTGAATTCAACTACTCTAATTTATATTTCTATAAAAGATAAACATTATCTTTCAAAATCAGTATTAAAAGCATATATCTATTTTAAATTTAAAGTTCATACATTTATACATTGACGCTCAAGCTGATAAAACTTACTAACTTTGATTGGACGAGGTTTGTTGGTTTGAATTATTGGATGGTCATTTCAATCCAACCAAGCAATAGCAATAGCACTCTCATTCAAAGACCTGAAACCTTGGTTTGGGGTTTCTTGAATTTTACGTTCTATAGTAAAAATATTTCAACAGATGTAAAATTATCTAAAAATGAGAATATTAATATCCAGGACATTATGTGCGAGGGGTCGCTATCTTTTTTAATGAGAAATTTAGTGAGAAAAATGTTTGTGTTGGTTCTTAGAATTGAAGACATTTATACTAAATGCGTGCCACTGAAAATTAATTTTTTGTTTTGTTTTTGATTTGTATTTTTCAGCGAAGGAGGATTTTTTAAAGCCCATTTATATTTTCCAAAAGAATATCCACTTCGTCCCCCACGAATGAAATTTGTTACTGAAATATGGCATCCAAATATAGAGAAAAATGGCGACGTGTGCATCAGCATTCTACATGAGCCCGGCGATGATAAATGGGGTTACGAAAAAGCATCAGAACGTTGGCTTCCAGTTCATACAGTCGAAACAATTCTAATATCAGTAATTTCAATGTTGGCTGATCCTAATGATGAATCACCAGCTAATGTAGATGCAGCAAAAGAATGGCGCGAATGTTATCCAGAATTTAAAAGGAAGGTTGCCAAATGTGTAAGAAAGAGTCAGGAAGAATGTTCGTAGGAAAATCAAATAAATTTTTTCTTTTTATTATTTCTTTTTAAAAAATAAAAAAAATCAACACTTTTTTTAAATAGGATTTTTTTATAAAATAAAAATTAATTAATTTAATAATTATATACAACAAAAAAAAATGGTATTTCAAATAATTTGTTTTTTTTGCTGGAAAACAATGTTTTTCCTTTCTTCTCTTTTTTTATTTTATGAGAAATCTAAATAAAAACAAATTTCCTAATTATTACCACTACATTATTATAAATTGTTAAATTAAAATGTAATGTTGGTCCGTAAAACGCTAAATTAATTAATTCTGATAAAGTGAGCAAAAAAATAATAACGTATAGAAACAAAACATATTGTAACTGTAAAATATAAGAAAAAACTACAAAACAACTGATAAAATATTTTTAAATAACAATAAAAATAAAAAAAATTAAACATTACGGTTTTGATTTTAATTATTTTTGAATAAATTTAATTACGTTTTTTTTACAATTATCTTATTTATTCGCCTTTTAACGCGAAGTGACTGGCATCTGACGAAATATTTTAGGACTAGAGCCAAAGGTGATCAATTTCTTAAAAAACTTTGTTTTAATGTAATATCATATTTTACTATAATTCGACTGAATATTATGTAAAATGTTCAATTAGTTTAAAATTAATGTAACAAATGATGAAATAATAATAAAATAGTCTAAAAAGTGAGAAAAAGTCACAAACAAATATCACCTTTCGCTCGCATAGGAAGTGGCGCGACCTAGGCGACGTTTAAAAGGCTAATATTAATTTAAAATAATTTTTTTTATACAAAATAGAACTTGTGATGGTTCGGAAGGCTTGGAATTTTGTTAATTTGTATCAAGACAAATTTCTCCAGCAAAAGCAATAATATCTGAAAAAAATTGTTTAATTTATCCAGTAAAAATTAAAATTATTTCAAATGGGCTAAACTGAAGAAAAAACCAGCGCTGATAAGTCAACTGTCACTACAACCACACTCAAATTGTAAAACCTTTAAAAATTATTTTACTAGAGAATAATTTTTGGAACAAATTTCATATCAGCCCGCCGAATTACTCGCAACGCAAAGTATATTAGCCATGCCTTCCTAAAGCGACAAAAACATTCAATTTGGTGTTGCAGTTTGTATAATAAGACCTCAAAGAAATTCAATCCGCGAACTAAATGAAAAGTAAGTACCGGCCTTTATTAAAATATATTAAAGATAATCACGAACTTTTCTAAAAAAATATTATTTAACAGTTTTAAACTCTTAATAATTTTTACTGCTTTAGTTTCGATATCATTTTCAAAAGCTTTATCTAAAAATAGTAAGTTGTAAGTAGTTTTGTAAATGATATCGAAAGCCCAAACAGTAAAAATGGTGAAAAATATTATCACTTTAAAGATGTTCCACGCAAAACATTGAATTCTGTCAATTAGCCGGTTATATTTTCGATAGTTGAAGTTATGGAAAAATCGCATAATCTTTATTTTTGAAACGAAATAATTAAAAAATATTTGGGCAATGAAATATTCGGAAGGACAGATTAGACCTTTAACGAAATGCTCATAAAATTATAACCTTGTCTACGGCGCTGGCTCAAGGTAAAAGAGTTGTAACTCAGATGACTGAACCATATAGAAACAGTGGTCGTACACTTACAATCGATAACTTTTTACATCTTTACAGCTGGTACAACATCTCAAGCGATGGAATTTAGCTGTTGTGGGTATACTCAGGAAAAATAAAGCATACGTTCCAAACGAGTTCCAGGCCTCAAGACAACGTGATGTACTACGTACAGAATTTGCCTATGAAAACGTGACAATGTGCTTTTACGTATCAAAAAAAAACAAAGCTGTGATTCCCTTATCCACACTTCATTATGACAAAAATGTAAATGGTGTAAAAAATAAGCCTGATATTATAAATTATCATAATGCAACGAAAGGAGCAGTGGATGCGATGGATAAAATGCTGGGCGAATATACCACCAAACGCCGTACTAATAGATGGCCAGTTACGTTTTTTATAACAGGTTAAGTGCCGCTGCATTAGCTACGCATATAATTTATTCTATTAACAACCCTGAATTGTTAAAATCAACTTTTTCAGCGCTTGCAATTAAAGAACGAGCAGCAACGCCATTTATATATCGAAGCTTTAACACGCGAGACGGATTAGAAGCAGTATTGATGCGGAAAATTAGAGAGGCATCTGAATCATTTCAATTCCCATCTAATTCTGGTTCTGGTCAGCCATTATCATCAGAAGATATAGATAAGGTCGCCTGAAACATAAAGACAAAAAGACATGTCACTATTGTCTTATGGTGCATGACATTGGGAGTTAGTTCGGATAAAATGCCATAATTATCGTACTGAAGTTAATTACTATTGCTTTTGCTCAAAACAAAATGAAAAATATTTTAAATCCACCATACAACTAGTAGGAAGAACATAAAGCATTTCACGAAATTTGATTGGTTTTGAGTACGGGAGCGAGTATGATAATAATTATTTCCAATGTCATGTACGCAGCATTAAACCAGTATCTGCCGAACATTTTCAGGAGTTTATTAAATGCTAGAATTGCTCATAAATAACTTAATAACCTGTTTATTTGTTAAATAATATGGAGTAAGGATACACATATGTATTATAATATTAATAAGTTTGATAGATTTAAATATTAATTAATTAAATTTTTCGTTGAATTGTTTGTTTCGAATTAAAATAAAATAAACTAAATTTAACTACACCATTTATCATTTAACATTATGTTTAGCTCAAAATTGGCAGCCAGGCTAAACTAATTTGAAGCACAAACTACAGAAATTACACAAAACAATGTTTTGCTTGACCTTTTGAAATGCATGTAAAAATGTCAAGTCAAACTTATACGAGGCTCATAAAATTTTAATTTGACAATGTTACTGAATGTCTACATATATTCTATGTAAGAGGCACGTATGTATAACTGCTTCTTGAGTGTCATGTTTGCCTTGGTGTGTTCTAAAGTATAATTAGATATCGATATCTCGTTCTGCATATACCTGCATATTTACTCGTATGCATAGCCATCGCCAACTTCAGACAATATCAAATCCTCCATCCAGATCTAAATTTATTGTGACAACACTTTAAGTTGTTTAGTGGGCTTTATTCTAGAATTTCAACCAAAGTCAGTTTAGAATCCCAATTGCAATTGCGATTCTAAAACGACTTGGTTGAAGTTCTGGAATACACAAACAAGATTTCATAATATTCACTTTAGAAATGGGCTTCACTTTCTTCATAAAAATCGGTTATTATTATAATCCTAAGGATCAGTGGAATTGATAAACGACACAGCAGTCAATCTCTTTCCAAGAAATAGAGACATATACTTCTAGAAAGTTGCGGAAATTATTAGAAAATTACTAAACATTTTCGGCTAAGAACTCGCCCCAAATAATGTTCAATTCTTAATAAAAAAAACACCGATTCAGTATTGGGCGAACTATGGAAAATATTACCAAGTAATGGAAAGTCCAAAAACATCGACTCGTGGTTTAGTGCGTATTCCAATCTCCCATAAGAACAATAAATGGAAGTTGGAAAGAACACCTACTACTTACCACCTAATAAAAATTAATAAAAAAAATGTTAACTACATTTAAGCAAAATACGAGCGAGGCATATATACAGGAAAATGCAAAAATAAGAAGTTTTACTATGAAAATTTAAATTTTCTTTCTATTATTGGTTTCTACCTAAATCTTTTTAAAATTGTACCTAAATGATTTTCCATTGTTTTTCAGAGTTTTAAAATTATCATACAAGTGATGCAGAGAAAGAAACGAAACGTTACAAAATTGAAACTATCGGCCTCAGTGAAAAACAATGGTGCAGTAACTGAAGGAAATTACCTGACATGGCGAGGGTATATTTACAGTAGCTAAAACAAGAAAGGAACTATGGAATGGAAAGGTTCCATTAAAAAATACGAAACACAACCATAACTCAGTGCTATGCCCAAACAGAACTCGTAGATGAAACAACCAAGGATGAGTTCTATGAACAACCACAATCCACATTAGCAAGGATACACAAATATGATCTGACAAACATCATGGATAAATAAGCATTAGACTTTATGCGTAATAATAATAAATAACGACTCATCGACTTCTGCGACACAAACCAGCTATTAAAAAAGGCAATAAATTTCCAAACACAAAAATGCACAAATACACATGGACATCATTTGATGGTAGAACAAGGAACCAAATAGATCACGTAATGATCAACAACAAATTTCACAGTTAATACACAATATCAGGGCAATGAGAGGAGCAGACATTCACAGTGATAACCAATATTATAGTTTCAAATTAAGCCTGCGGCTATAAAACTCATCAAGACAAATCAGAAAAAATTTAACACCGACAGATTGAAAGATGTCAGCCTTCAAACGAATGAAGAAGCCATCAGTCGCAGACGCAAACCCTGGATCAGTGATAAAACCATGGGCGAAAACTTGAAGAATGCCGACAACTCAAGTTGCAAATTGCTAACAAAATACGTCGGAGTTGAAACATTAATACAAACATACGACGCGGGAATACCAATATACTACCAATAACGTGGCATCCGGTCAAATCTTAACAACAGATGAAGTACACTTGAAGATAAGGAAGGAATATTTCGAAGAGAACATCACTAACAACACTCAAACCTTTGAGCAGTCTATCGATTGGAATTCACCATGATATCTACTCTCCGTGGACTTCGAACGTGCATTTGACGAAATACGCAGGCACGCAGGCACTTCAAATTTTTTTGACAAATAAATAAATAATAGCCAAGGAGTAAGACAAATCTCCTTACTCTCCACACTACTGTTCATAGAAGTATTAGAGAGTGTCGTGAGAAAGTTAGATAGCGTGTCCCTTAACGGCACCCAGTGAGGATTAGCAGAGAAACACAATAATCTGGATTACGCACATGACGTATGCCTGATAACACAAAAACAAGTCGACATGCAACAGAAAGTACAGAAGCTATCAGATCTAACTAAGGAGGGTGGCCTCAAAATAAATATCAGGAAAACTAACGATGACACTAAACGCACCAATATCCACACCGATATATGTAAACCGAGAATAAATAGAAGAGGACAAACAATTTGTATACCTTGGTTGTATACTAGGGAAAACGGGTGGATAGATGAAGACATAAAAAAGCGAATCAACAAAGCTAGAACAACATTCAACATGTTACACTAGGTTTGGAACATATCTGTCCTATCTCGCGATGCCAAGCTAAGAATGATTAATTCGGGTGTAACATCAGTGTTAAAAGGAAAGCCAGACTACTAGTTGTAACGTGGAAACGAACGATGCTAGCAAAAGTAAAACAACTCGGCAAGTCATGGATGGAAATTGGAGTTAAAGGAAAAAAACGGTGACGTAGTTTTAATTTGGATCGGGCAGTGTTAGGTTTGAATCACACCAGAGGCAAATTACTAAACCTAATTTTGTTAATCTGATTACGATCTATGACGCCAATGAACACAACTGTAAGTCCCTCACAATCGTCAGTTTATAGGTTGATATGGAGCTATTCAATGTGTATATGGTAAATTGTAATGGCGGTGTATGAGTTAATGAAAGAGGAATATACATAAATACTCGAACATTGTGCAATTCCTAGAGAGTTTTTTAATAAATGCCATGAAAATTGTTCAGTGTCGCGGTGGACGTTAGTGGTGGTCTTGAATGATCTTAAAACTCCTTAGGTTGGGCGATATTGACGATAACTAGTTTTTTTAAATTGGAATCTATACTTTTGAGTGTACTTTTTCATTAAGCAGTCCAAAATAAATACAGCAGTACCTAAATTAAAAATCTGCTTAATAAATCAAAGAAGAATTGATTTTATTTATTTTTATTTGTCGTTACAAGGAAATATCGTTAGGACGGAGAAAATTGCTTTGCTTTAATGCAGATCAATTTTTGTTCATATCCCTGCAAGCACTTTACGAAAAATTTTGTGTGATCTAAAGTAATTCATTTATTTATTTTTAACTGGTTAATCAAAATGTACAATCAAAAGTATAGGTTCTAATTAGAAACAAAAACTAACCATTTTCAATATCACCCAAACTAATGAGTTGCAAAGTAGATCGGTACTAAACGTCCCCCTCGACACTGAACAATTTTATTATGAGTATTTTTCTCCTATCTAGCACCGTTTCTGAGATAAAAGCCTGACATTTATTAAAAAATTCACCCTGTATTACGAGTCATATTTCTTCGATTCCTTAGAGTTATAAATCCTTTACACTGCATTGCTTGAATTACTTTTTCTTCAAAGGAAGCAACCTGACTAAGATTGTTCTCTTGTATATATTTCTTCTATTTTGCTCGTCTCCGATTCCATGAGTTAATTATTTAAACTACTAGTTATTACGCACGCTCCTGTATTATCGGCCCTATTGGTGGGTTACTGGTTTCTATTTTGGTTCTATCCCGGGTCCACTTCCGTTGGGGAATTCTTTTTTATGGTTTTACCTAAAGAATACAGCCTAAATTTTATTAAACCTACGTAATTCCTATTCCTTGGAAAGTTAAAATAAAATGGTGAAGTTCCTCTCCCCCCCTTACTTTCAAGCTGAGTTTCCGTAGGCCGAAATTAAAAGGAATTTTAAGCTTAAAATAATTGGCTTAATTGTAGTTCAATGAATTCTAGCTTCAATGCTCAGGTGGTCAACTATAATTAATTCGCAGGTTGGATGTGTGTGCGCACACACTGGCAAAATTACGAATACGTTGAAGTTTACTGTGCCTTTAAAGCAGAGGTACCAGAAATTTAAAGCAATGAGGAGTTTCTAGTCAAATAGTGTGAGTGGTATAGTGTAACTTATCTGGTATCGCAAGTTACTATACATATGGTATGGTCCTTAACAAAAAATTTTTTTAAATCAAATGTTTACTCGAGCTGGTATCGTAACATGTCGCGTGATACGAGATACTGGTGTGGGTAATTTTTGTTAGTCACCTAACCTCACCTCGGATATTGGCAAATTAGATCATAAAGCTATCAATGGAGCTGAACATGGAGATGAACATGAGATTGGGATACCGGAATAATCTCCATTTTAATAATAATATAGTTGAACGAGTTTTGATTGACGTAGATTGTATACCTAAAATACTCTAAGTTCATAAATTGAAAGATGATTGTTGGTACAGGTTATAATAGCAGCTAAAGGAAACTGATTGTTACTTAATTTTACTTGAGCTGTTGCTAACCCGTCAGGCTGAGTCTGTTCCTTTACCAGTAAGATAAACTACACATTAGTTACCGCTCCGAATAGATCGTGTGCACGATCCGATACAGATAAATAATTTACGCTGTTCTATAATCAATCTATCAATAATTCAGTGTGAGTCACGACAGAAATTCCATTTTGGAAATCCCACGGTTTTCTTATTTTATCGAGTAGTATTTGATTGAGCAATTTTGTGTGTGTAACGGTAAAATGTGTGCATAATGTGTTTTGGGAGATAATGTGGGACTTCTGACCTGATTATCACAGGGTGATCCAAACGTTTCTATGGGATTTCTGGTATGATAACACGTCAGAAATCTCCCAAAATACATTATGCACAAATTTTACCGTTAGACGCACAAAATTGCACATGTGGGATTTCCAAAATGGGATTTCTGTCGTGACCTATTTATGGCTAAATAATGCGAAATCCGGTGAATCATCACCATGTAAAAGACCTTAAATTGAAAGGACAATAAAAGTTAATATTTCATTAGTAAGCAAGTCTGACTTATCGGAATTAATGTATATCCACCCATTCTATAGAATCACAAGAATTTCGAACTAAAATCGACTAACGTCGATTAACGTACTCCAACGTGGTCGAGTATTATATACAAATATACAATACAGATTTCTTGCAAATTTCTTTATCGAAAATCTCAAAGTTCACACGCTCAATATTATGTTAGATGATAAATGCGTGCAAAAAATAATAACAACACGTATTGAAATAGTTTTCAATGTACCTACATATCATAAACCAAATCACTTTGATGGTAAAAAAATATTCTGAGGTTTTGTTATGGAGCAAAACCAGTGCACGAACAAAATAGAAATAAATAAATCATAATTTCCCCACACATAATAAATGTTCGGATACCCCAACTCAAAAATTTCTCCACGTATCGTTTTTTTTTTAAATTTAGGTGGGAAGCTTACAAAAGTAGTGGAATTTATATGTACAGTTACACAAGTTCCAATCATTTGCATTTTGTTATGGTTTTCTTCTCCTCAATATTTTGTTATAGAAAATCGTCAAATTCACGAGTTATTTTTTGGTTAATCAACTCGATTGTGTGATAAAAACATGGTAAAAAAATTTTCTTTTATAATATTGAATATTTTGTTACTACATTTCATTCAAATAAAAAATGCTAGTCTGTCCGTAAGGTTGGATTAAAATTTTACAAAATTTGCAAAATAGTGCAACAGTGTTACTATAACTGTCAAATATCCGTGTATAATTAGGATAAACTCGTATGTTCATCAGATAAATTGTGCATTATAGTAGGACGTATCTCAATGAACTTGCTATCCAAACAATCGACGATGAATGGAACCGTTTTAACTATATTTTTACTTTTGGCTGAGAAGCTTTCATGCTGTACAAACAGCAAATGCCCTGAAAAATATGTAATTCATGTGCTAGATCACTCATTTCGCAAATTTATCATTGGTAGTCTTAGAGCAATGTAGTGTGGCCAAGTCACTATCACAGCCAATAGACTAAGATATGTCTATAGTACAATCATGTTAGTACTTATACGATACATGTGCTTTTAGGTGGGAGTGGGAGTTTCTTTTTTCCATCAACCAAAGAAGCATCATCACTCCGTTGTGAAAGGGTAAAATAATCCAACCAAGCTCCAACAATTTTTGCCGGCTCTCCAAAGCGATATGTCGTCTAGCGTTAGTAGGATGGAAGCCAATCGTCTCTTTCAATTTGATAATTTCGGATTTTCACAAATCTCACATCTTTACAAATTTTCAAAATATATTATTTGGTTCCTAGCTCGTGAAGACCTCGGATTTGGAGTTGTTGTGTACGGTTTAGCATGGTGTATGACATTATGATGCGATTATTTGTATCAACCGAGAATTGGGAAGATGCTCACAAATAACCACCCAAATAAATCTCAAATAAATTTAATTACCTGTAGCTGTAGCCATTTTTATTTTTCTTACCTTATGAGAGTGCCGTTTGGCGTTTGAATCGGGTGATACCGAGTTCGGATCTTGATAGGGCCAGGATGCAAATAGAAATGTTCATGTTTTTTGAAGGAATGAAGGAAGAATGTTTTTTGAGGAAAACTCACATCTTGCTCAGGGATCTTTTTTAAGTCAAACTATTATTGGCTCCTTTTAGTTTTGAGTGCACCCAATATCAAACTAGATTTTTTTAATTTTCAGTGAATCTCATTGTTGTCAATAACAAGATATTACAGGAATTGCATCACAACGCCACTATATAAGAATAATTCTACGGGTTTGACCACTCAAACAACTATTGTATCGTTTCGATATAGACTTGCTCAGTACGAATTTTTGAACAAAACTTGTTCGAATTTTTGAACAAAACGGCCCTTCTTCCGATTTTTGAGTCAATCTCATTAATTTTCAAAATAAAAATACATCACAGAGAGTGTCCACAATGCCACCATATAGGATTAACTCATACGGGTTTGGACAATAAAATTGCGATTGTGTCATTTCATTATAGACTTCATCTAATTTTTGAGTGTATCTCATTCAGGCCAATAACCAGATATCTCAGAGATTGTACCAAAATGCTATCATATAGCCCTTAAGGAATTACTTATGTATGAATTTTAATAAACGGCCTAAATGAGATTCACTCAAAAATCAGATGGAGAGCCGCGGTTATAGTTTTGTTCGTACTGAGCAAGTCTGTATTGAACGGTACGCTGTCTGGTTGGTAAAACCCGTAGGAACTATTTCTATATGGTGGCATTGTAGTTCAACCTCTGTGATGTCTTGTTATTTTAAGAATAAACGAAATTTACTCAAAAATCAGAAGGAGCCAATGAGAAATTTGATCAAAAAATCGTACTGAGCAAATTTACATTGAAACGAAACATGCTTCGTTTAATAGGCTCAACCCGTAGGAGTTATTCTTCAGGTTACTTGGATAAATTATCATGAATTGACAATTATTGGTCTCGTGAAAATTAAAATTAAGTCAAATTTATTGTGATTTTTGTGCATTGATAATCGTTAGTGTTTGGAGAGTGCTATTGATCGTTATCTAGATATCCGTGATCGAATTGAAACTAAAATTCTGTCATTCTATTGCCCTACGAAAAAAATAAATTAGCTGTCAAAGTTGCCGCTTATTTATTTGTGAAGATTTTCGGAGCTTTTGTATTGGATTATCGTAAACTTTTGAAATGTTGAACAAGTGTGGCATTTGTAGCGCCTAGCCGGGATATAGTTCGCTGTTTTGGTATGTGTAAAATTGCTTTTCATTCAGAATGTTTCGATAATATGGAAGCTTGGGCAAATTATTAAAAGAATGTCCAGATTCAAAATTGATTGCCAACGTGATTCTGATCTTAGTGTGTCGACCGAGTTCGTTTATCTTAAAGAGAAGCAGTTGTCTCAGTACCACTGGTGTTTACCAGGGTTTAATTCAATTGGTTGCCAATTCAGTTCTACCGTTATGTGAGGAAAGTGACCAGGTGTTGGTTGCAAACGATTTTAATCTACCTAAAATTTCGTGGGACTAGAATATTTATTAGATAGTAGATTATTTTGCGGCTACACCAGGAGATATCCTTTCGAACTTTGTGTTGGACAGCTTCGTGGGTTTTGGGATGCGACAATTTAACGCTGTTTTCAATGATTTGCGGTTAGGACTTGCTGTTTTCATCGTAAGATTTTATTGAAGTTGAATCTTGTCCGGATTTAGCTGGACACTCGAATATAAACCACACACCACTATTAATTAAATTGTATTAAACAACTTTCTTGAAAATGTCAATTGGATAGCGTTATTTGACGGGCTGAATATTTCGTTAGCGGCTTCTGAGTTTTATAGAATCATTTCAAATAAATGATATCGGCGACATAAAAATGCCCAGTACGCATATTGTCAGCAGTATATTGTAGAACAACAGATGAGGCCGGTCGTATAACCAAAAATTTATTAATGTCAAAAACCAGGGTTGTGCCAATTAAGAATAAGTTATCAATTCCTCGGTTGGAGCTGAATGCCGCTTTATTCTTAGCGAAATTAATGAAGCACGTTCAATTGGCGACGCGATTAAGCAATTCCAAGACATATGCCTAGATGGATTCAAAGTTCACGTTATGTTGGATCAAGGGTGAGCCGAACCGTTTCAAAACCTTTGTAGCAAATAGGATCTTAGCAATAAGACAAATTCAATCTTTCAGCAACAACATGTGGCATAACTCCAAGAGAACTCGACAACTGCCATATATTGTGGAACAAGCCATCATTCCTGCATTGCATGTCACCTCGATAGAAATCAATAGAAGAATGTTCACTGGAAAGCGAAGCAGAACACCAGCAGTATTTACATGAAGAAACAAAAGAGAAGATAGTGTTGGTGAATATGATGAATAAAGATACAACTTGGAAAGGGTTATTCCAAAATATTTCCAACTACGAAAAGTTACACAGCGAATAGTTACAAATTGTACGAGATTCATCTATAATGCCGCGAGAAACATTTCAACATTTAAAGGAGTTCAATAGCGGATGTAGTAATTTTTTAATTATGCCAAAAAGAGGATTTCAACAGGGAAATTGAATAAATGAAAAAGTCAAGCTAGTAAACTCCTATCGCGAAACCCATTTCTAGATGAGAATTTTCTGGTACTTGTGAAGGGAAGCCTATTGAGTTTGGACAAATCGTCTTATGGCATTAATGCAGAAACAAACATCGATTACAGATATGCAGTCAAGCTTATAAAATACAACTCAAACCTCAACTTTATACATCTGTAAACAACTTGTGAAATGATCACGCAATTAAAGCCTGAAATGCTCTTGCCGAATGAATACCGAATTCGTGAGTAGAGGGTCCGTTCAGTATTATTGAGCATAATCGAATTGATCTTAATTTTAATAAATCTAGAGGAAATCCTACTAGACGTGCTTTCTGATGCACATCGTAAGATATTACATCTAACAATAACAGCTAGAAGGCCAACTTTATCTAATTCGACAACATATACCCACATATCAATGCATGGTTGTCTACAAAACAGAGTGACTATTAAAATCGTCATACCGTTAGACTTCTCTATCGAATACAGGCTAATATCCGTACTCGCAGTTCCAGATATAATTCATGGCCCCACGCAATCTCATTTACGTGAACAGAATACATCGCAGTGAACAATCACCGAGAACATTTTGCTTTGATGTCAATTGGAGAGTTGAATCGTTGTCAAAAACTCTAACATAAAATAGCGATGTTAAACCAAAAAAAGGAACTTGATAAGGTATGCACCATCCTGTCAATAAATTGTACAAACCGCTGGATCAAACTTCACGCTCCTAACCAATGGATATTTGTAGTTCTCAACGAAACAACTGTTGATGTGCTTTGTAGTTCCAAGTTAAACTCTTATAACTTTCAAGGGTCTGGAGTAGTCACCATAAGTGCGAGTTGTATATTGAGAGATAAACAGTTGTTCATCGTTCCTGTTGGTACTGCATTCCACAATATTAGCAAATCATTCCACAAGTCAGTCCGCTTGTTGTCGGGTGGCAATCTACGAAATTGTAGTTTAAAAATTAAAATAAGAGCTTCACCCGAAATATATTCCAAAACCAAGGAAACATTAGATATCATTGCATTAGAGGCAGAGATAATAACTATGAGAGAAAACTAATACCTGCCCAATGAGGGATTACATCATGTTCATCATTACACTATGATAAATCTCATCTTCTGGAGATGCATATGCCTGGGAACAATCTGGATCATTATGTTCGTGCATCGTAAACATGCATCTCACCGACCTATGCCATTGCAACCACCAGAAGTTAGTCCGGCTGACCCATCTATAACGAGCTCAAGTGTGGCAGCGTGGCCCCTGAATATATTTAGTCTACTAAACAGATTGCAATTTTCAACATTAAACATTAATTTACTTAATTTTAAATGCTGGTTAGCATATCGACACATTTAGGATTTTTTATTATTTTAAGCAATAAACGACATTTGTATACATCGTCTATGTAGTTAGACCCGACCCACAGTAGTATAATTAATCAGCTCGAACAATTTGTTTGATGACGTTTGGTCCTACAACCCAAACAGAGTCTCGTTTAACTTTATAATTACCAGTGTAAACACTAACACATACTTAGCTTACAAAAATTCTTATTGGATTCGTTTACGTATTTCTGTTATTTTTTTCATAAAACGGCACACTCATACTTAAAACATGTTTTGTCAAAACACCACAATCTAAAAATTCTACAGATACATCTAAGGTATTACATATAAACTAAATCCAAATTTGTAATCAGAAACATTACAATCCAACATTATTCCTTCTGATTTACCAGTTAAAGTACTACACAAGCGAGTAACATTTTTGCCAAGTCTTAATGAGCAACTTAAGTCGAGAACGGGTCAACTAATAACCAATTCGTTTTCAATAAAGTGTATCGTTCATTTCAAACCACTGAGGGTAAGATAATGTGGCGGTTACAGTGGCGTAATACCAAAAAACGAAACACAATTTCTATTACATGAAAGAAAAAACTTCTTGACCTGTTGGTCGTTGCCACTAGATTTGAAAATCAAAATGGAGGAATAAATATATAAGAGGAATCATGTAGTGCAAATTTTATAAGCCAATTTCTCTTCCGAAGTTAATCTTATTTTATAGTTTTGATATATTTATATACACAAATTTAATTTTTTTCTATATTTAACTCATATATACGTATCTTATAAACATTTCGGCATAGTTATTTTACAGTTCATTGTTCTTGTTAGGCTTATACAGATCGCCAATAGTAAAATAGATTAACCTCGGAATGTCTACATGAATTCTCTTATTTATATTTTGCTTTATGATTACATTTAGTCAAGACACATTTTTGGAGACATTTCTGTGTAGACGTACTTATACAAATTTAGTCTCATCGCGAGGTGACTTATTTGAATAAGTCGGTAACCACAAATAAGCCGGTGTTTGGAAAACAGCCTTAGAATGAAAATATACCTCAAGCTGGGTAGACGTTAATATATATCAAATATTGAAAGATACAATTTGCTCTAAAATGCAAGAAAATCAGCCGAACTTAATTTTGTAAACAATTTTTCGGGTTTTAGGCCAATTTGTCATAAACTTCACGTCGACATGCCTCAATTTAGTGACTATAAGAAAAATTAATTCAGAAATCAGCCGAACTTAATTTTGTAAACAATTCTCATGATGCAAAACAAAATACACAAAATGTGTATGTCAAGCGCTCTAGATGGAAGTAAAGCAGAAAACATGCGCCGCCAATATAAAAAGAGATTGTGTACTAAAATCAAAATAATCACCATTTACATTCCATATTTTCACTTTCTCGTATATATTAAAGAGCGAGTGGATTCCGTATTCAGTCGAATCAAGTTTTATGACTTCACAAGAAGTGTCTGAGGAATTTGTTATAAAATAATAATCAACTTTTTTAATATTTTTTTTATTTCTTTAGTTTTTTTTGTTTATTGTTTTTATTTACTTATTTTTTTGTGTGTTCAACTTTATTTTGTTGTTATTTTTACCCATTTACGCGGAAAATATAAACGCGATAAATATAAAATACAAGTGTTTTTTATTAACGAAAAACATAAAAACATTTCGATTACAATTTTTTTTGTGTCTAAGAAATTTATTGAATTTTTCAAAATTTATTGTGAAATAATAAATATTTCGTGAGTTAATTTAAAAAAAAATTTAATGTTTATTGCAATTTTGTGTGTGTGTGATGTTTTGTGAAGTATTGAAGAAGAAATTAATTAAGTGATACAAATATCAAATCAATCACAAATTAAAAATACCTGTACCTCTCTATCTACAAAGTGAGGAAATTGATTAAAACAATTTTTTTGTTAATTTTGTTAGTCGAAAAGATCAATATTATTGTGCTTTTTGGTGGGTTTTTTACTTTAGGGAAAAATTAAGCATACAACATAACCATCCTTCGCAAATAGAAAGTAATGTATTTTCTTTTTTTTTTATGTACTTTATGCTTTTGACTTTCCTTTTTGTGATCCGAGTGTAATTATTTAAGATAAACTAGTCGTATTTAAAACATAAACTTTTTGCTTTCTTATTTTTAGCTTTTTTAATTTATTTTATCTACTTATTATCAGTTTTCCAATTGTTCTTCGAAATGATTACAAAAAAAGAAGAATAATAATAATGAACAGAAGAAATATTAATTTTCCCCAGCACTTTTCTCTTATACACAATTTTTCTTGTTCTACTTGTGTATTGGGAGAGGAAGGGGTTGAGGGAGGTTAAGGGGAGAAGTGGTATGGTATATAGACAAAACCGCATTAATTTATAAAGTTAGATTTTACATTTGGAATAACTCTTTTTATTGCACCACATTCCAGTTGAGGAACAGAAAACCACAAGAAGGAGTTGACGTAACGTATGGAAATGTCTTTTTATATGGCAAACTGAATATGATTTACTATTCGGACCAATTCTGTCAGTTTTGTCAATATCCTCATTTTGATTTTGTCCCCAAATCACTTTACAGAGTATTAATTGCGGCGTACAAACATATTTAATTTTCCCATAACCAACTGATTGCGTTTGCTCTCTTCTATTTTCTAGATAAATTTAAGAAATACGTGATGATGTTATAAAGCGAATAAGCGTTTTTTATGAGACACAAAGTATACGAATGGTAATATTATGGTGATGCAGGAAAACTAAAAAATCAAGGAAAACCATGATGAAAATAAACTTTTCTTAGTCTTTCTTTATTTCAAGATTTTTATTTTACTTATTTTTAAACAAATAACCCGGTTGTGGCCAGGAAATCAATTTAAACGTGTAAATACACTTGAGTACAACAAAACTAAATGCTTAAGTACTCAGTAAAATGTATCGGCAGAAAGGTTATGGGAATACTAGTAAAATAAGCTTCCCGAGTATTTATCACTTTTAACCGGCATGAAAAGTATTAAAGTCACAAATATTTTTACTGAAAACCTTTTGTTCGGTTTGTCTTTTGACTATATTTGTTATCAGAAGAATCTGATGCCAAAGTTTGAGGTTAGATTTTTATATCTCATAATAACAGTACAACTGGCGTTACGACTGTGCTTGTCACTCTCAATTCTTCTTTTACATGCAAAACACTGGTAGTAGCACCAATTTATCTTCCTCAGGACGCTTTTTACGCAGTTACCCCTGGTGGTAGGCTGCAATTCCAATGTTTATTACTCTCGTGCTGATAACTAGCATCGTCTTTGACACAAGTACTCATTTTAGATCCACCTCTAATTGCAAGAAAGAAATCTAGTCCTCTTATCACAATACAAAAGACTCGGAATAAGTCTTGGTTGAGACCCACAGGCGAGTCACTCTCGAAATCTCGCGCTAGAATATTTTCTCTTTAACACTGAATAATGCAGGTGGTCTTGATGGGGTTCTTCCGCTGAATTACAATACGATTTCTTCTCATTCGGGATCACTTACTCCAGCTTTTTCAAGCTTGCATTGGTTTCGTAATCATTGTCCCATAATATTGAAACAGAAACAAAATTATTTTCATTCATAAAACTGGCAGGTCGGATTACACTGACTCTAAAGTATTTAGGCCTATTAGTCTCTTCTCAACCATTCTCATAGCTCTTGAGAGAATTGTCGACAGATTTATCAGCGATCGCCACTTATCTAATTTCCAATCCTGTATCATGCAGCATGGTTAGAAAGAAAGTTGGGAAATCGCGTGAAACTGCTCTACATGAACTTGTTACAAGGATCAAAACATCGCTTAACATTAAGGAGTTTCTGGCACCTCGTTTTCTACCATTATCGCGGCCCGCGCTAATTTTAGCATTGACCAAACCAAAGTTGCATGGGATGTATTTTGTCACCTCTCTTGTAGCTTTTGGTGATTGATGACTTACTTGTTAAACTACCGCAATCTAGTCTATTGCTCAGTGCTATGCTGATGGTCATCACTGTTTGAGGTAAACACTTAACTATCCTATCTGACTTAATGCAGCGCACTCTAAACAAATTGTAGAAACGTGGTGCCTTGAAAAACGATTGCAAAGACTGTAAACATTTTGTTAGCCGCCTCCGTTGCAATAATCGTGTCAGGGCCATGTGGGCTGATTAACTTGGTCAAGTTCGCGTCTGTAATTCTAACAATTGTAACAATTTATATGCTAATCATTAGTCATGATCATGACCATTCAATGAATGCATTTAACGAAATTGGGGACCGTTGCGGTCCGTATGAAATTCAAGCCTTTATAATAAAATAAATCACACTAGTCCATTTTTTCTGCCGCTTAATCTACTCGTCAATTTGTTACTAAGAATATCTCGAAAATTAGACAGATTTTCATATTAGGGAAAATAAGCCACATTTCATGCTACAAAGGAACAGCTATCAATTATACGGATAACCACAAATTTAGTTGAGTATACCAGTTGTGTTCTCAAAGCTATTGAACAACATTAACAAGTGGACACAATTTATACGGACTTTAGTAAAGTGTTTGGCTCCATCAGCCCGTACAAACCGATAGCAAGTCTGAACTCTTTTAGCTTATCCGGATTTTGTCCTTTGGGTTTCCTTTTGAGTGTCGGAGAGATTACAAAGATCAAACCTCCACCTGAGGTAGTGCCGTATTATTACCGGCTGAAACCCCCACTCCTCCCTTAGTTGCTGGGATGCCATCCATCTCGGTCCGATGCCGGGCGGCCCATCCTTTCTAGAGTGATTTTGAGATATTAGTAGTACTGATCTTAAGTAGTTTTATACGAAAAACGAGAAAAACTTTATTATTCCAATAAACTAAAATTAAGTTAGAAAACAATGAGATCATCTTCGTTAAAGTGAGCCGTGTTCTGCTGAGCATTTCGTTTTAATGTTTACATAAACTAATTCATAATTTAACAACAAATCGGTATCGTATTGTTTAATTATTTTTAATAATGTCCAATTACACAAATTCCGACATGGCAGATAGTAATTTTTTTACGGACTTGCTGATCAAAATGCTGTACAAGCAAGGCACATTTATAGCGAGAGGTACCCAATCGCCGAGTACCCAATATTCGGACCTTTATGAGAATTGATCAGAGACTTAGTTAAACCGAATTCTTCAAACGAGGAAGTGTGCCGAGCGGCCGGTGACAACTAGATCGCCTGCACTAGAGGAAGTTGTTCCCAATAAAGCTAACCTGGATAATTTTAAGGGAAAAACAAGTATACCCCTCCACGTGTACAGAAACTATTGCCAAAAATTCCCGAAACGTTTAAATTTTTGTCAATGGATTCACAGAAAATTATTAAGATACCAGCAATTTATAGATAAGGTGCTTTTTACTGATGAGGCAAATTTCACAAAAAATGAAATCATGAATTTCCACAATAGCCATATTTGGTGTATGGAAAACCCACGTGAAATTAAGCAAAATAACTTCCAGCATAAATTTTCGCTAAATGTATGGTTGGGAATTATCGAGAATTATTTAATTGGTCCTGTGTTTCTTCCTGCGAGATTTGATGGTGCATCATATAGAAGTTTTCTTGAAGATGATCTACCTATCATGCTAGATGATGTTTAGTTTTGATCAGAAATATAATGTAGTTATACCACAATTGCTCGCGAGTTTTTGAATGCTATACATAATACTCCAGATATATTTGAGAGTACGAGAATCATTTAAAAGGAGAGTCGAATGTTGTATCATGAATGGAGGGAGGTGTTCACTTTGAACATTTAATTTGGTTATTTAAATTTTTTTATGTACGAAGCAATTTTACTGGAATAATAAAGTTTTCCCCGTTTTTCTAACATTTTACGTATAAAACTTTTTAACCCCTTAACTGTTTAATTTTGTTTCGAAAAACTCTCGCTTAATTATTTTTCAGCGAAGTCAATAGCTATTGCGAATTTTACAGTTGATTCGTTGTGAAAAATTACAGTTGATTCGTTGAATAATAACTCGAATAATACGAATGTGATTTTTGTTTATCTTTATGACGAGTATACTCGACATTATGCGGAAAACTTTCGTTTCGTTCTGACAAGTATACTCGACATAAACAGTTAAAGGGTTAAGACTGTATGGTACTGAGTAAACAAATTTCGTTTTTAGCACATATCGATATTTTAGTGCGCCTAAATGTATGCAACTGGTTTGTTTCTTTACTAATTTGATTACCAAAATTTTGTATAATTTGCTTACTACACTTTACTTATATTGTTTATATGTGTAAAATTAATTAATCAATTTTTAATTTTTCACTACTGGTGATCTAAACCTTGCATGTTATAATAAATTAATAACCACTTATCTTGGACACACTTTTTATTTCGTAATATGCCATCTAGTGACAGTAAATTTTCAATATCTATCCGTCATTGCGGCGTAAACAAAAACTCTATTTTTAAACACAACAAGTTACCAATTGATATACTTCGTTCTTCAGGATGAAATTAAATGTATAATTGAGGGATTAATACATGATTATCTAAATAAAATGTTTAGTTTGTCTACGGTTAGGTAGGTATCAATTTTCTCAATATTTTATCTCTAAAAGATAAGAAAGTTAGGTCGGTGCAACCTGATGAGTAGACCTACTTTTTATCAATACGAAACGACACGTTGTGTATCTTTACACAAATATGCTGGGGTTAAAAACGAGGGGGAATTTTTCTACTTTTTGTGGTAGTAATTACGTTAATAATGCATTTTTTAAAGAAATATTGAAAAAATATAAATTTTCACACCTTTTAGTGTGAAGTGTACTTATTATCAATTTACCTTAGTGTTGGTGCATTAATTAATTTGCGATAAGAAAACATTTATTTGAGAATTTGCGAGTAATAGTATTTAAGTAATGAGTGAAAGTTTAAGTGAGTACTTTTACAGTCGAAGCTGGGTTACAGATAGGAAACCCATATTCAAAAAAAAAAATCATCCCAGGACAGCACTATCCGTCCAGTATGTGACATTAATATTTTGCAAAATACTTTTACAGGGTGACTCTTAAATAAATACAATAAATTCGGGTGGTGATGGAGTACACTAACCTGAACAAAAAATTATATGACATATAATTTTTTGTTCAGAATAGTGTCCTCCATCACCTTCCGGATTTATTGTACATACATCCTTAAGTACTCTGTATAGTCATTTTTGGAAAATATTTTTGTGCCAAACTAGTGAAATCCTGGGCTGACAGTGATATCCTGGAATGAAAAACTGTCGTGATAGTTTAGTGCTGCCAGTTTTAAGCTTTCTGGGATAAGAGCAGGGCTAACTTTATATACGTCAATTGATCAGTATCGATGCTCGCCAAGAAAGTTATGAAGTTGTTTTGACACCCTGTATATATTTGTTATAGAGATAATCTTAATTGAGTAACGAATACCCGCGGATATTGATTGTTTAATACGCCGAATATAATTAAATTATAGCAAGAATTCTTTAAGTACTCGATTTAATAAGATTAAGATGCTTCTGGTAGGAAATTCGTTTAATTTTTATCAGTTTTGTTTGCCTTACATAACACACACGATTATTATATTTTATAACTATATTCTGGTTATTTAAATTTACAATTTTCAGTTAAACATGTACGCGTTATACATTCCTTCAATAATGCCAAATTGCTAAACGTATGTACATACTTATTGTCTTATTATTATAATAAGATTATTCTTTTAGTCTCGGTATTTAAATTTAGATTTGAACTTTTGCTCCAAAATATCAGACGTAAAACATTTTTTTCTTGTTCGTGGAGTAGTTTTATTTTATTTTATGGGTAAAATTTGCTTAAAAATACTACAAAAATAATATGATATGGATGTTGTTGCGGTTGGAGTCGATAAACTTGGTTGAATAATAAAATTTTAAATGAAATTTTATCTCGATGCCATTTTCATATATTTTATTCATATGTCTATGTAATCAAAAAAAATTTATTAGGATTACGAATTATGTGCATAACTCGTATTTCACAGGTTTTCCATATACGATGTTCGAAAATGTTGAAAAAATTATTTTACCATTGGGAACAAAAATGTTACTCTCTTTATCTGATATGTACAGTACCAGGATGAACGCGTTTCATTTCCAGTGTATGTCTACATAAAATTTTTTATACATATTTATATGGGGCTAAAAATCTAAAAATCTCGATGAATATTGTTTATGTTGATTTGGTCTACATTTTATAAACTAAGTACTACGAATTAATGTTTGAAATTTATCAATTTCTCTTTAGCGTTTCTCGCTCCAACCGTTGTTGCTACTTCGCAACAGAGCACTGATTTCGTTCTGCATTTCAATTACTTCGGATGTGCCGTTTAACTTTTACCATGTGAAGGAAGCTGGAAACACACAGTGAGATATTGTATTAACCTGTGGTTCCTTGCAATTTTAGAAATCTATAGAATATTAGATTTCACTGATTGATGATTGAAAAAGTCGTTATTATTACAATTATCTGCAAAATCGAATTATTAGTTGGTATCTTAAACTTCTGAATAATAACAACAGAAAATTTCAGCTTTTTGGTTCATATGTTGTACAAAATCTTGTTTAGTTTGCTGGACAAATTTTTGACACATTTGTTGATCAAATTTTTAATTTTGTTGATAAAATTTTTGAGTTATAACAGCCAATAGTTGCGTCATATCGAACATTTCAGGTAACCCAGAAACTGCCGCCACCATTTTTATAATATTGCCAATCCCATCACTATCACCAATTGCTTAAAATTTGCCTCGTCAAATCCGATTCGTATCATTGGATTGTAAATATCGTTATAGACTTTGACGGTCACAACACCAATTCTCGTAATTTATACACTTCCGGAATATTCGCAAAAATACCGGAAATAATCTCAGAATAATTTCCAAATATTTACCTAATATTGACGCCAATATTAGCATATTCCCTAAATATTCCGACAATAATTTTCCTACTTTTATTTGATCAACACTAAATCACAACAACAAATAATTTCCATTTACAATTTTTAATTACACCACTATTTTCACTTAACACTACTTATTAATATTTCGCACTGTTCACTTCCGCTTTTAATATTTCGCGTACCGAATCTCCCAAATGACTAACTGAGACTGACCCATTGTGTTAGTTGCACTCGTAATTATGTATCGATCGAATATTCTAGATTCGCCTGAATTTATTCTAGACGGTTCTGTTCTAGACTACTATATTCCAATATACAACGAATCTTTTATAAAACTATCTCTAACGTTACTATTTTAACCTAGATGTCACTAATCTCACTAAAAATGCTTGTATTTTTCTAAACCTTACAATGTCCAATTTTTGTTGAGATCGTAACTATGGAAAAGTTAATTCAACTTACAGGTCAGAGCACTATCACAAAAGAGAATTCCTGTTATTTTATGACGAGCAGAAATTGTAAATTCATTTTTGTATCTTAGAAAACATTCTAGCGGAATGTAATTTTAAAAGTGGAGTTTAAATTATTATTCTGGATTATCAGTGAAGCCAAGGAACTAGATATAAGGAATTTTGAAATTTTAAACTGTTAGATACGTCAATTCTTAATGAATTATGATGGAAATTAGTTAGGAATATTGGAGGATGATAAATTGAGTTTTATACACAATTCTGTCAAGATCTGTCCTTGCTGCAACCAACCTCGCCCTTTACCGAATCATTATGAAATTTGGTTTCTAGGATTGATTTTGGTTTCATGCATTTTGAAGGAAGTTCTTAAATTTGACTAATTCTAATATAATAATTCTAATATGTATTTTGTTCTGAAATGAGCTTATGCTGGGCGCTGCTCGTCCACTACTTTACAAGTAAATATTAAATGTATTGCGCGTATAAATGATAGGTTTTTCATTTTTGCAGCCAAATAATTATTTTCATATTAAGATCGATATCGTAAAAGCTTCCACGGCCAAAAGACCTTAGCTACTAGAAAAACTACCTTACATGTTTTTACCAGGGAGAGTTTTTTTTAGATATGTATTAGTCTTTATCTGAAAAAACTTACTTAGCGAAGTCTAAACGATAAATCTCCCTTTATATTCCATTTGTATGCCCAATACATTAAAAATTAAAATTTTCTGTTGGTTATAAAGTAGCAACAGAAATTCTCTTTTGTAACAGTGCTGCCCTTTGTGACGAGTAGCGTCACTCCTTATTTTTCGCTATCTTATACGATACATCAAACGAATCTTATTTTCGAAACACGGAACATATCGGAAAATCACGGAACATAAAAGATGTGGCCATGAGCCTGCTCTAATTTCCAATCATTTTCTGAAATTTTTCTAGGTATATCTTTAGTTAGTTTTTCAAGTTTACAATCCAAATCCGGAAACATCACGATTTTAAAATTTGCAAATATTTTATAATTTCGACGATAAGTATTCGTAACCTTGGAAATACAGCTAACGATATAAGCCCGCATGTTTTGTAAAATGAACCAAAAATTGGACTTTAACTAGCGAGTACAAATTCTTTATTGTTTGATTAAAAATTTGCCAATGAAACATATAATTATTTGTCTAGCCGCTTTATTATCACTGTTTGAAAAAAGGTCAAAGGATCATTTGGTATCATCATGTATGTCTACAACAAATGTGATAAGATTTGTTTGTATTGTAAATATATCCTCTGAATATTGTTGTTGATTGATCGTCTAAAATTATGGGTTTATTGGCTGACGGATTAACCCTTTACTCCTTACGGTTGAAAAGTTAAATTTCGTTTATTCGATTCGAGGGTTTAGTTTAGAATTATAAATTTTTGTTGAATATTTGTTCAATTCCATAATTACACTCGTGATGATGTAACGTGTAACTCTAGAGTCTAAACAGTTTTATTCATTCAGCTTTCACACAAAGTGTATAGGGGAAAAAGTCTATGTAAAGCTCATAAAATATCATCAATGTGCAAATGTACAAAAAACCAAGAAAAAAGGAAAAATACAAAAAATTTCGTTTGAGAACTCGTCTCCCACACACAAGAAACACAAAATGTAAAAGCATAAATTATAAAATTACGCTTGAAAGTTAGCTAACGAAAAGTTTTTTTTTATATTTTTGTTTTAAGTGTAGTTTAAGCAAAAAAGGAAATAATTATTATGCTAGCAACTACATTTTTGTAATTGAAATAGTTTATTTGCATTAAAATATCTTAATTTAGATGAAAGTCTTATGTGTGTAATGAATAAGCACCCTTTTCGCTTAAGAACTATTCTAAATAAATGAAGTTATACAGTAACACAGTATCCTGTGGCGTACCTGGCATACACACAGGCATGTAAAGCCGTAATCAAGATTAACTAAGCATTAGCATTTATTGAACTATAAAATAATGTAGAAATACAGCATATGGGTATTTAATATTTTAAAAGTTGTTTAGGAACAAAAAGGATTAAAAAATTTAATTTATTGGGGTTTATAATTTCCGAAAATTATAATAATGGAGCTTTAATTAAATATGTATGTGTGTAGAAAAAAGCTCACATACGAGAAACATAATCCCTTTAAAATACACAAAAAATAATTGTGACCATTTTAATTCTCTTGTAAATTTAGATAGTTTTTAAATACTTAGGGAGCTATAAAATATAATAAATGGATATAATATAATTTAACAATCTTAAAATAGTTTCTTTCGAGAAATATTATTTTTTAATTTAAACAAATCTCAACATTATGAGGATTTACCCTTCGAGAATTGTGTTTCTTGGTGTAATTTAGTTCAAAACAAAAGTACTGGTATTGCACGGCATTGGATATAATTCAAAACTCACGTATGTTATCTTGACGAGTACCTGTGACATCAACGATCATCAAATCACTTTCGACATCATTAAGCCTCTGTGAAGGTTGATGGAACCTCATGCGAATTTTGTACCACCTAATGTTGGACCTATACTTCCAGAGATTGAGAGAATTTTTACCTGTATCAGAACTTTCTGCGCGGAGAAAATGTTTATTTGTTTAGTTTCAGGACGATATCATGCAATAATCATTGTGGGAATTGCTTATATACAACAACCACAATATTTTGCTGGAGTTGAGTGAATTTATATTTCTATTTTTCAAGGTGGTTATATATAATATAAGCTATTCACAATATAAAATATACAATTAAAATCCTTTATGAAAATGGTGGATCTGTAAAAACAACATTCCGTAAAATTCACATTATGTTTTGGTAGACAAAATCACCCATCTGAGCCCGCTATTATAAAGCTGGTACAAAAATTTGAGTATAATCGTTCAGTAGCAAGCATACCGACAGCAACAAGTGCTCGTTCAGGCCGTTCAACCGAAAATATTGTCGAAGGCGTCGTTCGTATGCATTATTTCGTAAATGGAGCAGGTAACGTTGTTACTGTCAATGGTGTTTGCTCCGGAGACATACTAGCAAATATTCTTATGCTCAATATTTGGTTGTATGAATATTAACGACTTGCGGTTCCAACAAAACTGCGCTACATGTCATACAGCCAATGAAACAAGCGGTTTTCTTGAGAAACAGATTTGATAGACGATTAATTTTGCGAAAGGGGCTATGTGACAGATAAGGTATATAAGAATAACCCACAAATCAATCGAAGGAGATAGGGCCCCAATTATGTAGAAGAAAGGACCCACTTCTGCAAACGTGCTCGTAGTGGACATTTGGCAGATATTATTTTTCATTTATAAATTAAATACCGTCAAGTCACTACCGTCAAGTCAATGCAAGTACTTAAATAAAGGTAGCGACCAAAATTCATTTGCACTACAGGGCGTTTAACGTTGTCATCTCCTTTGGTGATAATTTATTAAGTGAGTACGAATTGCCTGCCACACTACAAATGCTTGATGAATCTTACATTTATCATGAGTATACCACTAAAACAAATTACAGTTCAGGCACAATGACTGACATCGTTAATGATTGTGTCCAGAAGTTCGGCACAAAGGCAAATATGATACCATCCTCCATCGGAGGAATCCATGATTTGAAATGAAAATCCATGATTTTCAAGGCCCCTATAGACTTAGACAGCAACAAAACTCCTATGTGCTTAAGAGAGACAAGGCATAGGTATTTCGTGATTGCAGTTTAATTGTATGAGATAAATATAAGATGGTAAGATTAAAGCCGTGGAAGCTGCAGGTCGAACCATGCAGTACATTCGCAGAAATAACGAGGTTATAGGTAAGGTCATTTAACGTACACAGTTCTCTTTTGTGGCAATTTTCGACAAAGCATGCTCAAGAACTCTAAAAAGCCAAATATTATTAGCGAATTACCCAGAGATATGGGTAAGCGATCAAGACACCATCTAGGTCAGCCTTCGGAAGAAGCTGACTGTCAACGTACATTCAAAAGATGACATATGCCAAGAATCTAAACGATTCGATATCAGTCGCCGAGCTTTTCGGCGATGATGAGGACTCGGCTGAAGTTGTAATTACTTACTTGACCCAAGGTCGGCCATGTAGTACAAACATGCGAAAGGTTCCATGGAAAGCTAATGATAAAAATTATTGCTCTTAAAGAATACGAAACTTACTGAGCTAAAGTTTCGAGAATTATTATCAAATTGTCTAATTATATTAGAAATATAAAGATTAAAATTCTGGAGGTGGTGGCGAAAACTAATCTAGTTGCTGGTAAACTGGAGAAAGCACGCAACCATAGGTGTGCAGCCAGAAACCAATAACTTTTTTTACTGTGGAAAAGATATCGAGGGAAACCACTGGTAAAAAACGCATGAAACGTAGAGACAGAAAGCGTTGTCAAAATAAGACAAAGACATAACGGATAATTATCCCAGCAAGAGATAACGATTCCAGCCTCTTAACGGATGAGATTACCAAGAGGATGAAGGAACTCATACGTTCCAGTAGATTTAACATTATGATCCACTATGTAATAAACGCTGCCCCAAATCGTGTTGCGATTACTGTTGTATCTTTCTCGGATTTAAAAGTCTTGAAGCCTCCGAACCAGGGCCTGAAAAGGGATTATCTAAGGTAATTATCTTTAATGTTAGTTCGACACTTGACGGCCACACGGTCACAAACTGTTTAATTATTCAAAATCGCCTAGATCTAAGAGACCGCTCACTGAGTGGTAGAAGTTGACTCGGCAACCAAAAACATGTTCCTAAAGTTTGCAAGGCTGCACGTGGAATGGTTACGATTCCGTGTGACAAGATTTGTGACTCTAATTAGGTTTTTTAGGTGCCAGTTGTAACAAAGACAAACCTGTCAGTTGCTCAAGCTACAAGGAAATGCAAAAACCATATGATCACTAACTAGGTCGCACTTCTTGTAACGCATACAAAAGCGCTGTGCAACGTCTGAAATCTAGCAGTAAACATAATGATTTGTCAAAATTTAAGACATTGTAATAGATACGTATTTCCAACAAGATGCAGGGCATCAAAATAGTTGGATCAGAAATATGTGAACGCATCTCTAACCAGGTTGCTCTGAGAATCCCAAGACTGCAGTTAACATTCATAATGTTGGCATGAACATCGTGAAGCTAAGTCAGCCACTGCACATGTGTTGAAATGCAATCGGAAGTTGGTTCATTCTACCTATTTTCAATATAAGCCCAATACAGTGAACCGATAGAGTAACAGAGTAACATCTGTGCAAAATAGCAACGACCCTAGGCTATTTATCGGGTCAACACCAAAAGATGATCACTGGAGAATCGATGAAAACGATTGAAAAGTAGAGGGCTTCGTGTCTAAGAGTGACCTCTTCATTATGAACTTGCACAACAATAGGCAATGAAGCCTTGTTGGGCTCGATAGTTGAATGGTGTGTGAGAGAAAGTTGGACATCTAGTGACCACAGCGTCATCACGTTCGAGTTATCAAACTCACCAAAGAATAGTCCGCTTGCAAGTAGCAAAACTTCGAGATTTGCTATTAAAATAGCTGGTTGATATTTTCCCATTTATTAATGCGTTGGAATATCGAATCGCGTATAATGTTTATGCGATTTTTAGGTTTCAGGTGCTTGTTGAAATAAAATTTGTCGAAATGGGAAAATATCCTAGTTTTTTGATACGGCCAGTTTTATTTCAAAGAACGCCGCTTATGCTATCATGCTAAATATTATATACTAAGTATGCAACTCAATTTCATCACTGTGCCAATATTGAACTGAATCTTAAATATTCCATACTAAGATTTATTAACATTATTAAATTAAAATAAATTTTTTGTCTTACTTATGTAAATATTGTTAAATTTTTTTTTGATTTTAATTAAAGTAAATTCGTTCGTTGCCAAGTTTCCATTGCTAACATTGCCCCAAGTCCGTGCGTGCTCTCATCCACTGTTAAATGATATTCATCCTATAACTACTAAAGGGTCATACACCGGAGTAGATTTTACATTACACAGAGATAAGGCAAGTTTCCAAATCCAGATTTTATGTTTTCAATACTCGTTCAACTAGAAGGCACAAGTAAACTAAAAGTAAAGAAATCCCATATTTTATGGTAAAATTAAAATTAAATTGACAACAAAACAAGTTAATTCATCTCAAAAAATGGTTATTTATTTCTTAAGATATAAAAAATAAATCACAATTAGAAATATGTGATTTAAGTCATTTTGGTTCTTCTTACCTTCTTACAACAAAAAAAGACCGTTAAGACCACAAATAAGCAACAAAACTAACTACTAGGTAGTCTGTAATAAATTAATGTGTAGATGCGAGTAGAAAAGCAGAAAATATCTTACAACTTGAACCTGAAACTAATCATTATTCATAATATTATTACATTTTATTTATTATACCATACATAGAATATTTAATAGTTCAATTAAAAATATAAAATATCTGTAGCAGAAACGATCGACAACAAACCGCAAAATGCTAAATTGTCCCTCAACTTGATTATTCACATTGCAAGTATATCGATTTACGACTTCGTATATCTCATTAGTAAGTAGTGTTATGTAAATAGTCTTGAGTTGAAATAAAATTACAATTTTTTGGTCATATTTTATATGCTAATAAAACTTGTACTGTCCAACGGTCGTTATATATACGGATATCTTTTCTATACGGTCTCATATCGTATCGTATCGTATTCTTTTTTGGTTTAATTAGAATTTATTGGAAATGTACAGGCCACTGTTATACTCGTATTATGCGAGTATATAATCTTGATATTCATGGGTAAGATAATAAATCAAATAGCGGCGTACCGCATGTACCAGTGGAAATGGTCTGATTTTCGATTAGGTCATATTTTTTCTTGTGAATTTTTATTCATTCGGTGTTGGGCGGTTTCTCGTAGGAATTGTCTTTACTCTCGATCTTAACATTTTTAGGACTAGTCAACACGAACTAGAATGATTGACAGATAATAATATGTGTAGTAGGTTTCTGGTGGAATGCGATAAGCAGGTAAAGAACTACTTTACAATTAAACACCCTTAATTGGAGTGAATGTGGTAATTCGCGACATTATGCGAACCAAACCATATTATTATGTTACGAGTTTGTATAAAATAATTTTATTCAACCATAAATACAATAATAATAAAAATGACAACTTTATTTTATTTTAATTAAAATATCAGACCGACATGTCAACTGCTGTCTCGTTTCGTATCCATGTATTGGCCCGAATTCTGTAAAGCGATAAAATTCATGTTAAATTTGTTTTATTTCGATACAAAGTAACTTTATCTAGTTGTTAGCTTCATATATTTTATGTTTTGTATTGTTTTATGTTACGTTACCCGCTACGACATATGTACATATACAACATAACATTTTATTTGAAAACATAAAAAATGCATTTCATCCAACTGTATGTATTAGGTGTGCAAGTAGAAACTCGGCTCGCCCGCCATTTTGAAATATATGTGGCTTAGTCATTGCTGTTTTATGACTTACACTTCAGTCATTGACAAGCTGTCGTTCCGTGTTATTAATTTTAAACGATGGAAGTCGATAAGCAACATTTACGTCATTGCATTCTATTCTGTATTCAAATGAAAAAAATGCTGCTCAAGTTATGGAATTGATTAGTTCGACTTTGAGTGAATATTCTGTGAGTCATTAACAATACAAAACAGTAGTTTGCAAGATATCGTGATGGCAATTTCAGTCTTGAGGAAGATCCACGTCCACGTGCAGTAAAACAATTTGAAAACGAAAACGTGCCAAACTCAAAAGGAGCTTGCAGAACAGTTAGGAGTTACTCACCAAGCAAAGGTAAAAATACAGAAGGAAAGAAATGTGTTCCTCATAAACGGACCGAAGAAAGCAAAAACCGAAGAGTTAACATCTGCACGAATTTGCTTTCTCAGTCACGAGTGATGAAAAGTGGATTTTGTACGATTATCCTAAACGCAGAAAACCGTGGATTGATCCAGGTCAGCCATCAACATCTGTTGCAAAAATGAATATTCATGCAAGTGTTACTGTGTGTCTGGTGGGATTTTAAAGGAATCATTCACTACGAACTTCTCGAATCTGGTCAAACTGTTCCAGTTGAACGTTATCAGGCCCAACAGATCAAATTACGTGATACTCTGACGAGAAAAAAAACATTTACGGACCAAGGAAGGCGAAAGGTGATATTGCTGCATGAGAACACTCGTCTATATACATCATCTTCTCTGTAGGCTGGGAAGTTTTACAGCATAAGGCATATTCTCCAGACTTGGCTCCCTTCCCTCCTAATCAGATACTACTTATTCAGATCGATGTCATCATATTTGAAAGACCAACGGTTCACAAAATCTAAAGTTGTGCAAAAATGGCGCGATGACTAATTTGCTTCGAAACCACCAAGTCTCTATCGCGAAGGCATTCACCATCTACCTGATAAATGGCAAAAGACGAGTAACAATTATATTTTCAATAAAGTTGAATTTGACCAAAAAAAGCCGAGTTTCTACTTGCACACCTAACACAACATTGAAACAATCAACAGAATGACAAAAAATTAGACACAACGACCCCAATTGTAATGGCAATAAAAATGTTTTACATTACACAAATAAAAATATTGCCATAAAATGTTATTTTTTGAAACAAAAATTTTTAATTAAAATTTGTAAAAATTAAATTAGATAATGCTACAGCATGTATACTTGTACGGTAGTGAAAATTGTATTCCTTGTTTTGGTGAAACGAAGCGTATTTATATTAATTATTTGTGTAATACACATTTATGACTGGCCACAGTAAGTAATTCCCGACGACAGTATAAAACGGATTTAACAGTCGAGGGAAATATTGCTTCATACATATTTAAAGTGGGTGAAATATAAAATCTACAATGTTTTACATTTAGGGAAGAATTATTGCCACAATTATTAAATCTGAACCGCAAGCACTTGTATTAGACTTTGTTTATTGTTAGAGTGGCACGGATGAGGTCTATCTATAAGGGAACAAATCATTTTGGTAAATTCTTCTACTTTTATTTCATTCTGATCCAGGTTCGCTATATCACGGACATCCGAAAAAAGGGTTTCAAAGGCTTCTCTGTATGCCTGTGGTTCTTTGTCTGCTGCGGTAACGTATTCGGCAGCATGCACAGAATTTATATTTCCCAGAATTAGTGGGATTGTAAATTACACATTTTCGGCATAAGTTACTTGGTGCCTGTCACGCCAGCCGGAACCAAACCAACTATGGCACAAGTCAAGGGCAATGCATTATGCACTATATGATTTATTAGCCGGAACCTACCAAATGGTAAATTTTATTTTAATCAAAATATTTTCCATCGTTATCTATGACTTTCGATCATCTTTCTGGCAATTTATGGATTCCATCGAAAACAAATTGTTTGTCTTTTGATGCGATTCATTCGACGAGCCGTTATTTGATTTTTTCGTGGTTTCTGAAGTGTTGGTCTTGAAGATCGCTTTGCATTGATCGGAACAAATAGTAATCTGATAAAGCACAATCTGGTGAATAGGGAGCATGCGGTATAATTTTCCATTTAAGTACTTCCAGCGTATTTTTTACTTGTTTTGTGATATGTGGTCGAGCATTGTCGTGCAGCAAAATCACTTTACGCTGTTTGTTGGCTGGAATCGGACGGTTTTCGTTCAATGCATGGTTCAATCTATCAAATGTTGTTGGTAACGTTCACCAGTAATAGTTTTGTTCGGTTTGAGCACCTCATAGTACACCACTCCTTTCTGATCCCATCAAATGCACAACATAACCTCACTTCCATGAATGTTTCGTGTTGCTGTTGATGTGGATGGTTCGTCCTGGATGATCTTCGGTGTCTTGTAAGCAAAGAATTGCAAACCATTAAACGATTTTCAGTGTTGACGTCAGTCAGTTCATGTGGTACCCAGTTTCCTTCTTTTTGAATCATTTTCATGGCATGTAAACGTTAGCTTATGGCTGTTTGAGTGACATTTAACTGTTCTGCAAGTTCTTTTTCTGTTTGAGCTGAGTTTGCTTCAATAGTGCTCCAATTCTTCATTTTCGAATTTTTTTGGTTGCCCAGAACATTTTTGTCATTGACATCAAAATCACCACTTTTGAATCATTTAAACCAGTTCTCGCAAGTCTGTTGAGTTGGTGCATGTTCACCATAAGTTTCTTGAAGCAAACAAAAGTTTTCAGCACCTTGTTTCTTTTGATTAAAACAAAAAAGTACTATCCCGCAAATGCTGATTGTTGGTACGAAATTCGACATGTTTAAACGGAATTAAAAAATATGTTATTTACGCTTTCACGAATAATGACAAACTAAATTTCAATGTGGAATGTCAACACTTGAAAACGCCTTTGGTGTCATTGTAAACGAATGTTTAGTACTAAAGTTACGCCATCTCTTAGAAAATCCAAAAACTAAGTTATACACCCCATAATTTCAGCCGGAACCTTCTGAAGCCAGCTGCAAAACTGTACCCTATATAGCCAAACTAACTATGGCACAAGGTAGTATCATTGTGCACTATCTGATTTTTCAGCCGATATTAAGCCAACCGGGACTATTTAAAGTAAGCTGGAACCAGAGTTTTATCAGCCGAAACCATTAGGAATTTGCACAATGAGTACAATGCACTTAAATGATTATGTAACCTATAAGCGTTAAAACGGAACCATAACAAGGTCAGCCGGAACCACTACAATAGCAACCGGAATACATTGTGCTTATAGGGACATAGTTGGTTTAGATGTATAGGGTATGATTTCGGCTGGCTTTATAAAGTTCCGACTGATGTTGTTATGGTTCCAGTTGAAAGTTTATAGGTGTCTCAAACTCCTAATGATTCCGGTTGATAAAACGTTGGTACCAGCTGGCTTTAAATGATTCCGTCTGGATTAATATGGGCTCCGTCTGAAAAATCAGATAGTGCGCAATAAATCGTGTTACTTGTGCCAAAGTTGGTTTTGTTCCGGCTGGTATGGTTCCGGTTGGCGTGACGGATCCGTTATTCTAGTTTTATCATCGCAGGAAATACAAGTTTTTATGTTCACGAAACTATTCTATTTCATCCAGTTTTTTCATTTTATACCTCTACAAGACGATATTGTTTACCAAACACAACAAAAAATTATCAAATTCCAGAGTTTAAGTTTATTTGTTGTTTTTTGGAAAACAAAAAATAGAGGGGTGAATACGTTGTGACCATTATTTTACTTCGGTTTGTAAGATCAAACTATTAAAACCCTGATAAAAATGATGAAAAATTATCCTGGTTCAAAACCATTTTTCTCGACGTTTTGAAGGAGCTTGATCCCGAAAATGCAAAAAATACTAAGCATTTAAACATCACGAAGTAATCGGTACTTCGATCTGAAAATTGACAAACCCAAGAAAATTGGTCGATGACTTAGGAAAATAAACTCTCAATATACATTCATAATTAATTTTTAAACGGTGAGTTTGTGAACTACAGCGCTGATAACAAAATTGTTACTTTTCCAAACCTTTCTAATAATATGCCACATGATTATAGGGTAATGAGACAAACTGTAACTGCTTCCAGCGCCACAGTGGTGGTTTTTAATACTAAGGTATATCAGTAAAATTTAAAACATATATTAGAATAATGTAAAATAATGTCGTAATATTTGTATTTTTAGATGATTTCCTAGCAGGTGCCATGACAGGTGTCCGACCCCTTGAGGTAGAGATCCGAAAAGTTTTTCAATTCACCGAATCAAAAATATAAGAAGATTAGCGGAAAAAGATTCGAATGGCATAAGCCGATCTTGTGGTATCATCGGTACAGACATCCATCCAGATGGACGGATAAAGTTGTTTTTGCATTTTTTGGGCTAGGAACCTTCAAAACGTCGACCCCTGATGCAAAGCAAGAACAATTTTGCGTCCGTCTAGATGCCTGGATGGATGGACGTCTGTACTGATGATATCTCAAGAACGGCTTGTGCGAATCAATTTTTTTTTCGCCCATCTTATTTTATTTTTAATTGGCAAAATTGAAAGGCTCTTGTGATCTCTACCTCGTTGGGGTTGGATACTTACTATAGGAAATTATCTCAAAAACTATCGAATACCACGATACTGCTTATAAAGCTCACATTATTCTCATAAAATCGTGTAATATATCGTTTGAAAGTTCCTGGATCAGACACCAATTTTGACGGTTTTAGTTCATAAGTCCATAAGTCCGTTTAGACGCTGGTAGTTAGTTTTTCGTTTATTATATAACATTTAATTGTTGTACTATATATGGTTGAAAAGGACTTTTAGATAAAATAAGAAAGTATAAAAGTTTAAAAAAGTATAAAAAATAATCAAATTTTATTGAAGCACCTTAATGACGATGACGATGACACCAGTGACACACACACGAACAGAAGAATTATATATATAAGGATGAGATCCCTTCGGTTAGTTTAATTTTTAACTGTTAATCTTTAGTGGAAGATTATAACCATTATTCCTCGATTTGCATATGTATCTTACGATTCTGAAATACCTTAACACGCATTATGTATTTGGTAAAGTTGGAGATGTAGCTTTGGTGCAAGTCCGAACCACGTAAAAATGCAGATAAAACTAGATGAACTCTATAATGTAATGCAACACGGCTACCCAGCTATAATTTATCCTATATATGCACTTGTTTTAGGTCGACCCTGTGTATTGACAATATTGATACACTGGTATACCACAAAGGAAGCTCATATGTATTTGGTTTAAATATACTTTATAATGTAACGTTATTTTGTGCAAAAAATATCCTTGAGGTACTGAATTTTTAAAAACAGATTAATTTTTTATTCGCATGTTTTATTTCATTTCTTGTAAAGCTACATAACTTGAAATTGAAAATAAAATCTTCGACTTAATATATATGTGGGGCTGTGTCTATATGTATGTTTATATGCGAACAAGCAAAATATTTTTTTTACTCTTCTTCAATCTGTATATCTGGTACAGCAGAAACAAAACTGTTTTTATGCAAACTGTGAACAAGATTAAATGGAAAATTAAATAACAGCTTCGTAGAATAAATAATTCACAAGGGCCATTTACACATTTATCTTCATTTCAGAATCAGGCATAAGTTGTAGATATTTTTGCATACAGCACTAAAAAGAATTTGCAAATATAAAAATGATTACTTAAGATTGATTGTGTAAGTATCTTTTAATTATATTTCTCTTTTCTGCATAACCTTGCGCATACATAAAATATTTATGTACATTATGGTAAGAAAATATTTATCATGTTATATCAATAAATTTGTTTGCGATATGTAATATCGTACGCGTATATATATTATGTATAACTTTTAAGTTAGTGCCATTGGATACTAAAAGAAAAACTTGAGAAACAAATCCATTAACAACAAAGCACTTTCTGTAATACGAGTTGATTCCTATCTAATGCAGTGCAAAACTTAAAATTAAAAAAAATTGTAGTTGACGTTATTCCGTAATCTATTAAGGCCATCCAACTTAATGTTTTATTCTTTAAATCAACACACACCCCCTTTCACTACCACTTAAAATGTAATTACAACACGTCATTCAATTTCTCGGTTAGTTAAAACAGATGTTTATGGTAATCTTAAAAAATACGTAACAGTTGCCATTATTGTCATAAAATATCTAACTATACTTCTGTAATCAAGTGTGTCAAGCAACTTGTCGTCACAAAACAAACACAACGCGCAATTGTAATATTTTAACAATAAATCTAAAATTATAATTCGGCTATTAATATTCAACAAGGAGAACAAACATTACGCGTATACGATATTTGTATATTTTATGAAATACATATTTCGAAATGAGGAATATCGATTTTCATTTATTTTTTCTATACTTTTCACTTTATTACTACAGACATATTTTCATTTTCCTCGCATTGTGTTCCTTCTTCTCGTTGGTAAAATTAAAATTTAGTTTAGAACCTGAACACAACATTATCTATTCTATTGTCGTTTAGTATCCTGAATATTTATATGAATTTATATCCTTTTTAACCTAAACTGAAATTTATATTAATTTAATAACGGTAAATAATTTATGTAATTTGAATTTGTTAAAGTGACGCCGTACATACATTTGTGATATCTTGTCAAAGTAGCCAGCTATATTTTAGCGGTAACCATATCAACGAACCAATTCAAATAAGAATTTTTCAAGGCATAACACTTTAAACGTTATTTGTACAATTATTTGAAGTTTGCACGTGTACTTTACTCCCACCAATTTTTGAAACATCCCAACATAAAACTTGGCTTGGATAAATTTCCACCCATAACCATCGACGAACCGATTCAAATGAGAACTTTTCCAGATGTAACACTTCAGTCGTTAAGTTTCAACATATTTTTGAAGTTTGAGCGGGTATTTCAATTCCTCCAATTTTCTCGATCTCCCAACATGAAACTTGACTTGACTTTCCAGCGATAACCATCAAGGAACTGATTTAAATAAGGTCTTTCCAAGACATAACATTTCATTCCATGTGTATTTGACTCCCCTTCATTTTCGCGTCCTCTCAACATTAAATTTTCCAGAGATAACCATCTACGAATCCAGACATAACATTTTAAAAGTTAAGTTTTCCGTATTTTGAAGTTAGCACGTGAATTTCACCCCCACAATTTTGCCAACCCCGCAACGTGAAACTTGGCCTGCAAAACTCGCCAACGATAATAATCTAACAATCGATTCAATGAGACCGTTTCCAGAAATAACACTTTAAACGTTATTTTTTTACTAGTTTTCTAGTTTCCACGTGTATTTCACTCACCTAATTTTCCTGTACTCCCAACATTAAACTTGGCCTGAGCAACTTTCCAGCGATAATCATCAATAAACCAATTCAAATAAGAACTTTTCCGGACATAACCCACTAAACGTTAAGTTTCAACATATTTTTGAAGTTTGCACGTCTATTTCCAAATTTTTCCGAGTTCCAGACCTAAAACTTGGCCTCAAAAACTTTCCGGCGGTAAAAATCGACGAAACGATTCAAAGAGGCCTTTTCAAGACATAACACTTTAAACGTTAAGTTTTATTCAAATTTATGACGTTCGCACGTGTATTTCACTTCACCAATTTTCCCAACCCCCAAACATGCAACTTGGCCTGAAAAATCTTCCAGCAATAACCATCTCCGAACCGATTCAATGAGGCTCATTCCAGACAACACCTTAAACGTTAAGGTTTTAAAAAAAATTTGAAGTTTATACGAGTATTTCCCTCCCCCAACTTTCCCGAATTAACAACCTGAAAGTTGACTCGAATAATTTTCCAGCGATGACTATCGACGAACCGATTCAATGAGAACTTTCCCAGACATCAAGTGAAGATCTTTTACGAGACGTTGAACCTCAAACTGCAACTTCTGGAGAAACTCCTAAACATTTGAGTGTATCATAGATCAGTATTCTGTTTAACCTCAAGAAACTACTCGTTCATTTTCTTATTTTCTTATCAATCTTTCCAATTGGCTGCTTGAGTTCGTACACACTTTGCTCTAACTTTTAATTCATTTTTTGCTTCAAATCTTGAATTATTTGTTGCATCTCTTTACCTTGTTATATATATCTTTATATTGCACATATCTTTAGTTTGTTGATCAATATTTTGGTTATAACAGCAAATGATTGTGTCACATCGAAAGTTCCAGTTGACCTTGCCTCCATCATTTCACGTTTATCTTCTATTGACTCTTCGAGATTTTCCACTATTATCTCTTCGAACTCATAATTATCCGGGTCTAATCCTTGCTTCTTCATAGCGTCACGTAGTCGTAATATTAATTCATTTTTGTCAATTGTTACGAATTCATTTATCAGTTTATAATAACAATTCCCGTAATTTACACCGCTTCGGAAATATTCCTTAAAATACTCAAAGTAATCTTAGAATAATTTACGAAATACGTACTTAACACTTAAAAACACAACAACAAATAATATTTCTTATTATTTATCATTGATTCTCTAACCACAGTTACAATAAATTACACAATTTATTTCGCTTTAAGCAACACTAATAATTTTTCGTACTGTTTATTCTCGCTCTTAAACTATCGCGTTCCAATCTCCTCAATGACTCACTGATTGTGTTCATTACACCCGTATTTATATATCGGGCTGAACGTTCTAGATTGTACACGAACATTCGTTTCTGTTCCACAACAATTCTGATATAATCTACAATAGTGGTATTTATATATAAAACTACTCCTGTTATAAAACTATATCTAATGCTACTACTTAAACCTAGATGTCACTTATTCACAAAAAATTTCTTAAACCAATCCACGCTGAACCTCGGAAATCATTAGGCGGAATCGCAACAATTGCTGTATTTCTTTGGTAAATTTACAACAATTGCATGTAACTAAATTGAGACAAAATTAGCTAAATAGAAACAAAAATTAGATTTACGAAAGCTAAATTGAATTTTTAGTTAAGGTGCTTACCACTCGGAGGTAATTTTAAGATTTTTTTCCAAGGTTGGTAACAATCGAATAACTTCGTAAATCTAAAAAAAAAATTCAATTTAGCTAAATTTTTTATCAATTTAGATACATTCAATTGTTGTTGTAAATTTAGCAAAAAAATACAGCAAATATTAAATGTGTATATCGAGCAACGCTAACTACGATTCACATTTCTCGAAAACAAAAAATCTTTCCTTTATTTGACTATACTGACATCTATAGATTGGAATCGTCGACATAGATGTTATTAAGCAAAACTTTTGAAGAGAAATTCACCGTTTTTATGACAACATTTCCCGAACACATTTCCAGTGAATTTGCAATAATTTTAAAATTACATAATGTAAAGTAAGTGTATGCCGTTTTAAATAAAATTTCGTACTCGTACAGTTTATAAAAATTTTATGAAACGTAAAAATTATTTACGATTACAAAGTGTAACAAAAAACGAAAAATTGTTCATAATTTAAATCTGAATAAAAATTGTCACCCTTATTTTCAATAAATTATACCGAATGTAGAAACAAGTATAACGGAATTGACACAAGGGGATGTGTCTATTCCATTCGGATGTAATATCCTCCTAGGCTACATAGGTGTTCTGTGCTTTATTATGTTCTGTCTCTTTTTCTTCTAAGTGAAATATCACAATAAAATGCTGTGTGCAAAAGGAAAGATTAACATTTTATTAAAACACAATAGAGCATGGGATATGTATTGTGTTGTTGTAGATTCTAATGTCATGAAAACAGGAAAAATCTAGGAAAGAAATTAAAGGGAAAATAACAAAAGAAAATGAAATTATTAAAAAACAAAAGCGAAATATTAATTGTTGTTGTTGTTGTAACAAGTACGGGAAAATGGAAATATAAACCGGATTTTCTTTTGTTTGCTGCGGACAACATAACAGACAAAAACAGTCAGTTTCATTTCAATACATAATTCATATACATACTCGTATACAGCAAGTACGAGAATATGTGAGCTTTGTTTTAAAAGCTTCAAACACAGTACTCTATAGTCTCTCTATGTATATAAATGAAAGCATTAAATTAAATTAGCGTTTACAAAAAGTGATTTAACATTTTAAGTATTTAAAAAGAACAACAAAAATGCAATATTTTGATAGTCATAAAACACGAAAATTGTAAAAATGTATGTACGAGTACATAAATTTCTATTAAAGCTTACAACCTTTTTCATTTTCCGTTGATTAAAACAAATTGGTTTACTCAATAAGAAAATTACAGATCAAAATACGTATAAAATAAAATTCGAACTTTTTGAATTGAGGTCACAAAAATACGAAAAACAATTTGATAAATTTGGTAAAATCTTATTTTTAATTAGGTTTGTTTAAACAGTTATCAACTAATTGTTTTCTAAGGCAGTTTGTAACTCGAGGACACTCTGGTTCGCTATTTGTATTCGATGTGATCAAATTCTATTTGTTGTAGATAAATTTATTCAGCTTTTGCTACAAAGCTTAATTCAAAGGATGTGAAGTTGGAGAAGATAGTTGACGTGGAAACTCAAACAATATCCTGAAACATCAGATGAAATTGAGCAAATTTTAGCCAACAGGAACTAAATTCTCAATTATGTAAAATTAGAGAACAAAAATTATATTCGCAAGCAACGATACCAAAATCTTGAGAATAGTTCTCGATTTCAGGAATGGGGGGTTTCAATTGACAGGAATCGATTGGGGTTGGGCCCTTTTCTACAACAGCCCTTTTCGGCTCGCACGATTTTTCTAGAAATTGGTGAAAGAGGGTTTCGAGTGCGAGGATGCAATTGCGATGGGTGTTAATTTCGGAAAGTCCCTTCAGAGGGTTGTCCGGTGTTTCCCGAGTCCATTTCTCTCATTTTTTGCGGCTCGTATAATTTTTATAAAAATTACTGGAGGAGCTTTTTCGAGTACCAGAAACCGATTGTAATCGGTTTTGATTTTGGAAAAATGGGGCCGGGTTCCATTTTTTTCATTTTTCGGAAGGTACGATTTTTTGGTAAAGGAGGGACATCAAATGCCAGGAATGGATTTTGATGGGTTCCAATATCGAAAAATTTCGTTTAGAGGATCCTTCGGTGGGACTCGGGCCTTAGTTAATTTGTTCGGCATGTTAAAGGTTTTCTAATGGCAGGAACGGATTGCGGTGAGTCCTAATTTGGAAAAAATCCGTTTAGGAAGTCTTTAGATTAGGAATCTCGAATGCAAGGAAACGATTACAAAGAATTCTTATTTCTAGATAATTCATTTAGGAGTCTTCTGAATGAGCCTTCATGTTGCACCATGTTGCGTATTGTTGCACCAAGTTGCACGATTTTTGCATTATGTCGCACCATGTAGGTTGATGTTGTACACAACATTAAGAAATGTTGCATCATGTTACGTCATGTTGCATCTTGTTGAGGGATGTTGTGTAATGTTCCACTATGTTGCGTCATAGCTTGAGGCTTTTTTTAATATTTTATTTCGCTTGAAAGATTTTGATAACATTTGGCGAGATAGTTCATTTAGGAGTCCTTCGGATGGCCTTCAACTACAGCATGTTGCACGATTCTGCATCATCTTGCATATTGTTGCACAATGTTAGTTATGCTACATCATGTTGTGTGATGTTGCACTACGTTGTGAGCTGTTGCTTGACGTTACATCTTGTTGGTGAGTGTTTTGTGTGTTCCACTATCTTGCCTTATGTTGCACGAAAATAGGTAGGCTCGTTGATAGCCTTATCGAATTGTAACAAATGAAAGCAAAACTTCATGGGAGTATTCATGGGAGTTGACGAAAATGACTCAGGTGTATGAATAGCAAAGAACAACCCCTTGCAGATATCTCTTTTACAAAGTTGCTGCTCCGGATGGCAATTTCCTTGCCAAAATTTTATAATGTTCAGTGTCTATAGCTCCAACTCATCCTGCAAAACCAGTTTATTGGTATTTGTAAATCAAGAAATATATGTGAACTGTCGGTCTGGTCTCTTTCTGGGCAGACAATTATTAGGCTATACTTTGTCAAACATCATGGAATTGGTTTAAATAGATCAATAGACTTGGAAGTATCTCTTTCAAAATAAACTTATAAAAACTACTGCATTTTTGTGGCGAAGCAGAATAGCATTTGAGAGATCGTGAGAATAACCACCAGTCAAATTGCTCACATTTATCTACAAAATAAATTTCGGTTTTTTCTTTCTTACTAAAAACGTTTACTTTACAGAGTACTAATAAGACCTGTGCTAGCTTTCGGAAACAAAAGCTGGACACTGGCGGCACAGTAATTTATGAAATTTCCAATGCATGTATGTAGCATTATACAGCGAAAACTGCTAATAATAAACTTTCAAATCCACCGTTCGGAAATGACGATCTCATTACTGACGTTTTAATCCAGTTTACGCTTTTACTTCAAAAAAAATTAACAGTGTACTATAAATTACTCATCTTATTCCAATTAGAATCTAATTTTGAGTGTTACTAACCCTTGTTTAATTTTTGTTTTTTGATATTATTTTGTTAGAAACGTCACATCGGTTATTTATACAGACTTTTATTATTATCAACAAACTGGAATGAGTATAATTTCTTGATGTGCATTTAATCCTTTTGACACAGAAAATCTACTGTATTATAAAATAAATATTTAGTTTTATTATTTATTAAAGTGTCAATATTTAAACTTTAAATTATAAATCAAATAATTGAATAAATTTTTCAGGGTGTCCCAAAACATATTTAACTCCAAGTTAGTTAAACGATATATATAGCTAATTTGTTGTCCCTGGGGCAGGATTAAATATGCTTATCAATTTTATTGCATGTAATAAAACAATCGAAAACAAAAAATATAAATACACATTATTAACATTTCTGTAATTTTTTCTTCTACTTTTAGTTTTTCAATTAATTTATTAATGAATTTAATCAAAGTGTGATATAATACGAAAGAACAACAATTAAAAAGGTATGTTTAACTGTAAATTTAACAAAAGATTATTCTAGCATAGTAGCATATACAAATTTTTTGCTTGTAGGGCAAAGGGTTGCACAACAAAAATGTGTTACAAAGACACTCTTCTCTCCGACGTTTTAATTCCACTTATTTAAATTGGGTTTGTGGTTTATTATTCTGATTAGTAGTGAAACGTCAAAAAACCTGAAATGACATTCTAATAAGTAGTTTATTTTATATTTTTTGCATTATTGGAAAGTGAATAAATTTATAGATTGCATGAGGTTTACGTTATAAATCGTTATAAATAGTAGGTACGAATATAAGAGTGCAACATAAATTTATAATTGTGTAGGTAAACTGTTGAACTTTTCCATTTTGTAACCAGTATGTATCTATTGTTGTTTTGAAAAGTGGACACGAAATCTTGTTACTATACGTTTTTTTTTAAATTAGCCTAAGCATTAGTTCGCGTGACCGGTGCAATTTCTTCGAGTGTTTATTCTAAATATTCTTATCTTCGCTTTGACATTATTTGTGACTAATTAAATTGTTTGCTAACCTAACAGTCAAGAAACAATAAACAGTAATTACATTTCGTTGGTTAAAAGTTCATATTTATTTTTATAATTTAGACTTTGATTGGGACAATAAAAATGTAATAAAAAATTGTAAATAAAATATGCAGATAATTGAAAAATATTTGAATTATAATCATCCTTGTTTTAATAAAATGACCCAGTTTTGTAAATGTTGAAATCGTGAATTAGATAAAGACGCGGTGATAACACCATGTTACGACTTTGAAATTGACTTGCCATCCTCATAACACGGTAACGGCCTTCTAGACATTACACATTATAATAAATTTAGTTGTGATTTATTGTATAAAACTACTAGTAGATTTATATAAATCACTAAAATAAGTAATTTGGATTTCAGATGTAATAATTTTATCAAGAGATAATAAATTCAATTACGAAACAACTAATTACCTTATTATATGCCACAGAGTAGGTCTGTCTAGGTACCAATCGTTTTCTTTGTATTTAACTTTACTTTCAAATTAAAAACAAAATATATTGATCATTAAAAACTATCTTAACAGTTATTTAAAGCACATTATTGTAAATTGATTAGACATGGGCAATATATAAAAAGTTTACATAAACATAATAGACAAACTAATTATAAACGCTGGTAATAAATACAATTGTGTTGAATAAAAATTATGCTTCCTAAGCAGTACTTTTACATTAACTCGAGAGTGTTGAAAGATTGCGATCCTTAGCTTTCTTTTGTTAACTTGAATGTTACCCTACAAGTAGTTTAACAGATTAAATATTACTTACAAGTAATTTTGCACATGAGCAATCCTTTATTTGTCTTATTATATCTTATAGTAATTATATATTACTACAATTTCGTCTATTGACCGTTATTTAGCGTAGGATGGTCATTTGGGCTGGTTAATTCAGCAATAATCGGTTAAAATTCATTTTTGTGAAATTAGTGACATCTAGGTTTAAGTAGTGACATTAGATATAGTTCTATAGCCGTTTAGTGATATAATGTGCAGCATGGTACATAAATACATTACAAATAATTAAAATTGATGTTTTAGTGATTAGTGGGTTTCCGTAAAATTAGTATGGCAATATTTCTGGTATTTTCGGGATTATTCAAATAGTGATAAATGTTCAGCATATATTAGGAAACTAGGAAACTATTTCCGATTTTCATGAATAATCCGGAAGCGGTGTAAATGACTAGAATTCTATGACGGTATTCACAATCCAGTGATACAAACCGGATTTGACAGGGTAAATTTCTAACATAGTTTGCCTACCAAGAGTCGCTTCGCGCCGAGACTCAACCTCCTCAACACTTCCCGGCCATAAAGCGCTTCTAGCTGGAACGCTGAATAAATTAGTTTATACTTTTGTACTATTCCAGATCAAAGGAATTTAATGGTTACGAAGCTATATTATGTTACATTAAGATACATTTTAAATAGTTAAAATACAAATACAATATGTTAATTATCATAATAAAAATTCATCGATTTAAATTATGAAAAACTAATAATATAGCTTTTACTCGCAGCTTTGTACGCAGCAAACATGGAATGTTTCAAGGGCAATGTACTCCTGTAAACAATGTTAAAAATCCCTGCTACTTTAAGGATTTGAGCCTGTGTGAATGTTTCGACGTAAGTCCGGAAAACCATTATCAAAGAGCTCGCCCTCGGAACTCACAACATGGCAATATTGGTTGGTGAAACATACTCTGTTCATCTGTCTCTATATTCAACCTTCACCTATCTCGAGTAGTTTCTTTGCGTATGCACCTGACTCAAAATCACTGAACAGCTGAACTCGCATTTATGTGGTGAGGCACATCTGTTAAACCTTGGTCCATAAACTTGACGCTTTTAAACATGCGTTAATTTCTTCAGCTGGAGTCCCTCGCTCAATAACAGGTAGCAGCAGAAGCACCTCTATCGCTCGTTTGTGCGACATTCTGTGCTCATCGCACACCATCAGCTTGCACTGGTGCAACAGAGCACCGTGGCTGCTGCTCTTATTGTACTTATATTACTAGTCAGAATATCTTCGCACACCAGGTTGAGAGGTTATTTAAAAACTGTATGTGCCGTCTGAACACCGCTCAGCAATGTTGCTGAGCACCTAACATCAGAGATGCCAAGTTTACAATTTCCAGTAAGATTAAATTTTGCCATTTCTATAAATAAGTCACAAGTACAAGAATATTACTTCTCTCACGGCAAACTGTATCTAGGATCATCTAGAGTAGAAACAAATAAAAATCAAAAAACAAATCAAATTCTACTACAAAACAGCATTTATAAAACTAATAGCCTGACGAGTCGGGAACCGCTCCCTACTTGAAATTAACTATATAAATGTGATAGTATAATATGCACCTTACCAATGAAATTCGAAAAGGAATGGTCTAAAAGTAGTAGTGAGGGAGACAAACGGCGTTTCAGAACATTTCTTAGCCGATGAAACGATTATTTAGCAAATTCGATTCTCAAAATTGGAAAAGATAAGTAAATAAGGTTAAATTGTACAACATAACATCTACTAATCCAATAAACACCAACAAATGATTGCAATCCTTCACTACCGCCCCTTTTCGACTAGATAATTTCGGCTAACTTTAACAGAATGTGGCTAGTCAACATAAATTAGTCAAAACATCATATCAGGAGAAGAAGACATGTCAAAATGATCTCACTAATATAATAGTTTTGATGGAGAAGTCTCAATTACCTCAGTGTCGATTAAGAAAAAATTTTGCAGAATCATTATCGAAATATTTTATTATACTGGAATTTCGCCTGGAGATACGTATCACCCTGTCTGTATACATGGACATTATATTTTCTAAGAAAGTAAAATGTATAATTAGTTATTATAATTACTTTATAATTATACTTTTCTATTGGCAATATTTTAAACTGATATTTATATTGACAAATCCCGTTAAAAAATAATAATCGTAAAATAAGTTGAAGGGTATACCCATTGAGAGACGATGGTTAATAAAAAAAATTACAAGATAATCAGTTAGAAAGTATTTCGTCTTAAAATGGGAAAATTTATATTATTATAATTAATCTACTTGGTACTTGGATGTGTTCAATATTTGAATTATACCTATCTTCGTATATGTTATTGAGAAACGTCTATCGTAATCTGAGATAATAATTACATGTTACAATTAGCATATAATATCAACGTAAGGTAATGGCAATCAATCAACTTTCTTTGTATAACATGCAAGAACATAACCTACATGTAATCGAAAATTAATTAAATTAATTATAGCATAACAATATTAATAATTTACATAATTTGGTGTACAAGTACTTTAATTTGTTCTTTCAAAAAGATGACAAGTAGAAAATTAGACAAACACAATTACTCGTGTAACGTATTTTAATAATTATATTTGTATTTGTTTAACGTTCGTAACGACTCATTCAAGAGTCTCACGTTCCAGTAAAATAAATTAATTAAATTCGCTGCAAACAAATTTTTAAGTAACAAAAAAGAGACCCACCTAAACCTTCTTACGTTCAAAGTAAAATGTTAGACGAATGGCATATCTTAAGGCGAAGTTGTCATCAATTCATCATTTATTTAAATACTAATTAAAATTAATAGTTCCGTTTAAGTCTGATTTATGGTGTCTTAACCTTCACTTTGGTTATCATCATTTAATATGTATTGATTTTTGTATTTTCTTTTCAAACATCTTTTCTACATTGCGAATTTTTAGGAAAGTATACTCGGTAGTTCAGTTAATAAAATTACAAAAATAATTTCGTGTGTGGCCGCCAAAAAAATCTTATAAAAACACGTTAACTAACATATAATAGAAATAGATGTGACATAAGAGACGCGACTATTGTTAATATTAATTGATGACCTTTGATATGCGGCGTGGTGCGGCGTGATGATATCAATAACCGGAAAAATAATATTTAACCGCAAATCATAAACACCTGAACTTATTTATTTGTAAAATTAATTAATTTATTAATTATTGTAATTTCTTGATATTCACGATTTACAATAGTTTCGAGCAATGGACATTATTTTAAAGAAAGGGTCTCACCAAAATGATGTTTGTGTCATACTCACATGATACTAAAATGCGCCCGTCAGAGTTTTAATTGTTTTTAATCTACAAATTTTTGTAATTAATTAAAACAAAATAATAATAATTAAGCTTTTTCCCCATTGCTATACAGTCTATACGAAGCGATACGACTATACGATTAGTAAACAATAAAAAACATTTTTTGTTGGTAAGACTACCAGCAGCTTTTAAATTCCATATTTTATGGAAGAAGAAATTGGTAATTTATGTGTTTCTATTAACACTATAATTCTTTCTTGTAGACAATTTATTATTTATTTATGAGTTGTTTTTAGAATGAATGTGTAACATGTACATTATGCATATTTTTCTTGAGAAATTTATGAATACGATAAAAACGATTTCAAATACAGCATCGATTTTTAGTATTGTGTATTTGTATCTATTTCTAAAACAATCTATAGTTTTCAGAAATACAATAATAGTAATATACGTATGAACTAATCTACCCTAGTTCTCCTAACATATTGTCGGTAAGGGACAAGTGTATCACGATCTCTTAAGGCGTCCAATTAGTAAACGTTTTCTTCCAAAATCAGTAATAACTCAAAACAATTACTTAATAGCGAATTGACAATAGAATCTGAACCGACCGTTTTGTTTAAATTACGTTCTATAAATTAAAATCGCAACGCTACCTATGCTTCAACATCGATAGATATTTTTAATTTCAATATTTTTCAAGCGTATACGATCGCGCAATCAAACACGTCCATACAGAATTCTTCTATAGGTATAATTCCTCTACATGATGCTAGATGGCAATGCAGTCTTAAAATATGCTACTAATTTAAATAGTGCAAAATTTTAAAGTGGGGATTTTCTGCAGCATCAATAATATGTGCGGCTCTTGTTTGCGCATATCTAAAATACGGTTCTCTTAAACCGGAAAGAAACCCGGCTAGCGCATCTTTCTCGATGAAGCTGCTTATCGCTTGCCGAAACTGTTGTATATATAGGGTTCTGTCTAGCTAACGATTTAATATTTTGGATTATTTCCTTTGTTTTATTGAAAAATGTATACATACCTTCGTCCTGTTTATTAGTTCACAGCTGGGACTCGTCGGAGAGGTTTCTTCTTCTATTTTATTAAGATTTATATTTTTTTCAAATACCTCGGTAGATTTTTCCCATCTCCGATTCATTTCGTTATTTCGCGAAATCGTGAATTATTTTTTTTCTTGATTATAATTTGCGTCTTGCCGCGTTTAGCGACGGTTACCAAATACCTTAACTTTTTGCCTATCTTATAGTACAAAAAATTCAGTGATTAATTACTGTGTCTATCTTATAGTGAACAGTATCGATATTATCTTACCTATCTTGTAGTGTAAAATAAGGAAAGAGCTGGTCCGTTAGGAAGTTATAATGAAGCAGGCGGAATCCTTAATCCTCTAAACAGTTGATCCTTCAGTTCGGGACATCGACATCAAAAAATTGCGATTCACTTGTGTATTACTTCACTTTATTTTCACTAAACTTGTAGTTTCTTTGCAAATCACTTTATTTACACTTTAAGGCTGTATAATGGTGTTCAAATTGCTAAAAACGATGTTTAGTAAAAATCAGCTTTTGACCATAAAACATTACCAATTGGCCAAATTTTTTCTTTAGCAAGAACTATAATTGAGGGATTAATTCATGATTATCCAAATAAAATGTTTAGTTTGTCTATGTTTAGGTTTCAAAGTTTATCGTTTTTTTGAAACACACAAATCAAATTCTTCAATATTTTCCCACTAGAAAAATTTTTGCGTCAATGTTAAGGAACATAAATTCGATGGATTATCAAGATTAGTCTTGAAATGACGTTGAAAATGTAAAATTTAGTTTAAAAATATTAAAAATTTCGAATTTTATCGATCGAAAAATTACGTCAAATGATAAGTTTATTTGTTTTTACGCCGCAATGACGATTATTTTTGGAAGATATCTGTCTCTACATGGCAAATAAAACGTGTGCCCAAGATAAGTGCAATGTTTAAACCAGCATTAATGAAGAATAATAAATTTATTAATTAATTTTACACATATAAACAATATAAGTAAAGATTGGTAAGCAAATTGTACCGAATTACGGTACTCAAATTTATTACAGAAACACTACAGTACAGTCATTTAGGGGCATTTAAATATCGATACTAAAACCGAAATTTGTTTTCTTAGTACCATACAGCCTTAAGCACACACCGTTCGGCTGCACCAATGTTTAGCTAGCGATTACTTCGAAGAAGATTTTTTCTTTTCGAGCTGAGATTGTTATTTTATATTTATACACATATAGCGCATGACTTACATATTGGGAGTTTTCAGGTCCCACAACTATTGGTATCATGATTAGTAAAATCATCGCCAATTTGATTTGACAATTTCATAAAGTAAAAAATTTTCATAACGTTAAGTGTAGTATACTCGCAACATGTTGACAATAGTTGGGTTACTTTAAAGCGCCTATTATCTAGAAAATCTGCTGGATATGTTTTTTGGGCGTTGACGAGTCATAATACATTAGGGGAACCTCAAACAGCTGTACAATCATACCAGGTATACGCATGAACTCCGCCAAACGTGATTATCATCGGTGGATGGTCAAAGTCAAAATTGGTACGGATCAGGTTAGTTTATGTGGGAGTGCAATTATTAGCATCAGCGTGTTAAAACCCTAGATCGAGTGCCTGTTCAAGTTATTCTTAATATTACTGGTTTAGACTAAAGCGGAGTTCAACTTATTATCAGTGAATAAGACTTCCTTGGATGTAGTCGATAATATGCCCTCCTCCAAATGAGTGCATGGCAAATCAGGAAGATTGAAGTCCACTAGTTTTGTTGGGTACTATCGATTCGGTTCATCTTGTCAAAAAGTTAATAGCATCAACGAGTAGCTGGTAGGTCTCAATCGCAGATGCAGGTTTTACAGAGAGGCTGAACATGTCTTTTCCCGTACTACTATCGGAACACCTCGTCCGTTTGGGTCCGAAACGACAGTATTCACATTAAGTCTTCATTTAATTTAGTTTCCGTTAAAACAAAAACATCAAAGGGGAGGTTTTTTTTATTCAATATTATAACTTATTCAGAGATAATCAAGTAATTAGTTTCTAACCTGTTGGTTACTCACTCTACAATAATTTCTTATTATAATTAGAATGTTGAGAATGTGTCCAACATAAGACGGATATCTGCATTTTCAAGTCGAGATAATCATTGTACATGTTTCCTTGCTTGTTATTTTATTTGATGGTAACGTATTCCATCTTTAAGTCCGTATAAAGGTTGTCATTCCTAATGTACCATGGGACATTTACAATCCTTCGTAGCACTTTATTTTTAAAGCATTGCATCATTTGTACATTGATCTTCTTGACACAAACCAAAAGTTTGGTCCATACTTTAACCCTTCTTTTTTCTTCTTGATGTACTCTTTCCATTTTAGCTTAGCATCAAGTCTCATGCCAAAGTATTTAGCTTTATTTACATATGGAATTTGGTTTGAGTTAAAAACCACGCAACCCAGTTTACATTTTGGTTTGTAAAGTTGACATGTCCTGATTTGGCTTCATTTAATAAAATGCGCTATTTTTAGTCCAAGTCACTGTGTTAACGGCATTTTGGAATTTGCTTTTTACTTCCGATATTTCCAACTGCTAGGATAGCTGTATCGCCTGCAAATGATGTTACTGTTGTACCTTGAATTTTAGGTAATTTTCTCGTATAAAGGATGAACAGAATAAGGTCCAAGTACGCATCCTTGTGGTATACTTGCTGGTATTCTTTTTAGTGCAGATTATTCGTTTTCAAAATTCGAAAGGAATCTATATTGAGCACCTCACCCGCGTCGTTTGTATGCGTTGAAATCAAAATCCCGCTTTTCAAAAGCCCGAATTTCAAAAACCCGGGTTTTTAATTTTTTTATTAATTCCGGTCAGTCGTATGTATTCATAAAAAAAAAATAATAAACCCGACTTTTGATAATATTTTCCTAGTCAGTACAATGTAGTAAACCATAAAATAGTTCTTGGTTCCGAATCAAACTGGGCTAGAATTCTACATAAGTGGTTAAGAAATTTTGAAAAAATAAATGACCTAGTTCAATTAAGCAATGCCAAATTTCTTAAAGGCGTTCAAAACTCATGTTAGAATCCCGATCTAGACCGACATAACATCCCATAATTTGTTCAAGATCAACCAAAGGAAAGCGGAATTTTTAATAAGTCGGGATCTTGATAGTTTGGGATTTTGTAATTCGGGCTTTCGTACCGATCCGAGAACCTGAATGATGTAGCATCAAAAATCGGATCTATTTCGGCAATGGTTGCTTCAATATTGGCTTTCAAATGCACAATTGTTTGTGGATTGTCCGTATAACACTTATCCTTCACGGCACGCCACAAATAAAAATCCAAAGGCGTCAAATCACAGCTCCTTGCCTGCCAATTCACGTCACCATTTCGACTGATAATGCGGCCATCGAATTTTTGGCGTAGTTTCGCTATTGTAATGCCCGATGTGTGGCATGGCGTACCATCTTGTTGGAACCAAAGGTGGTCCAAACCAATATCTTCAAGGTATGGCCACAAAAAGGTGTTAACATGTGGCGGTAGTTGATTCCGTTGACCGGAACGGTCGCGCCGGCCTCATCTGCGAAGAAATACGGCCCAATAATGCTGTCACGCCACAAGCCGCACCAAACAGTAACACGCAATGGATGCATTTGCTTCTCCACATTTCCTTGTGGATTTTCCGATCCCCAAATGCGACAATTTTATTTGTTTACGAACCCACAAAGATGGAAATGCGCCTCGTCCGAGAAGATGATTTTTTGAACAAAATCCTCATCAATTTCGAGTTTGTCGCAGGCCCACACAACGAATCGATATCGAAGCGGATGGTCACGGGGCTCCAATTGCTAGACCAATTGAACTTTATAGGGCCACAAACCAAGATCTTTACGCAGAATTCGTTGCATGGAAGACCGGCTGATGTTCATTTCCGATGCACGATGACGAATTGATGTTATCGGCCGTTGGCGCACATTTTCGGCTATCGCGGCGATATTTTCGGTTAAACGAACACGACGAGCACGGGTAGGCTTTGGATTTTCGACTAAGTAGCTCATATCACGCACTTTATGCACAACTCTTGATAACGTTGGGTGTGAGTCCCGTGTTTTGGCCATGTTTTGTACAACATTTTCTTACGATTTCGAACCAATTGTCTTTGTTGTGGAAGTAAATTTCCAACATTCCCCACTTTTGTTGAAGCGTTAAACGACTCATTTCGTCAACTAGAAATAATATACTGAGTTTCTGTCAAAGAAAGAATAACATTAGTGTTTCCAGAACCAAAATAACCGATATGTCAAATCTGCCTATACATACAAAAATGTCATTTTGAGTTTTGTTTATCCCAGACACACTATCTAGTGGCGAACACTAAACTAATCGAAAACACTCCCTATAGGACTTCACTATCGATGGACGAACACACGGTTGGCTTACTGGGATTTTTATTTATACTTAATTTTTTTTTTGTTTTCTATTATGTTTAACTAAAACAAATGTTTAAATTACATTAAAGTAGATTTTTATTTAAATTCCTTACGTGACCTCGATTAACAACATCGGTATGGAAAATAAATGGAATAAATACTAGTTTCCGACGAAATTTCACCTCCTATCCAACTAGTTTGTTCTTTTTTTCACACCTTAGGTGAAGGTTTTTCAAACATTTTTTCGAGTATGGTTTTTGCACGGGCCTGCACTCGAAATTCCGATGAGCAGTATTTCTTTTACTTTTTGCTAGAAACAACACATTCAATATTTATGTTATCCCTCGCTGTATAGAAATGTACGAAGCAATATTTAAAATTCTATATTTAAACGATGGAATCAAAACTTACCAAATAATATAAATTTGTACGTTAATTAAAATGTGTGGTGCTACCTTAGTAAAACAATATATGTTATAAAACAAACACTTTTTTATTATTGTAGCATGTTGTTGATTTGAAAAATACTGGTAGCTGGTAGGTACATTAGGCAGCAGCAAAAAAACCCAAAATGTTAAAATTATGTTTATTATTCTAATTAAAATATAAAATTGGTAATACATAAATTAACAAAGAAAAGGTCAAAATATGATATTTTACTTCTGAGTAATACAAAAGTTCCTTTGGTACTTTGGAAAATGTGAAACGCGTGAGGCAGTGAAATGTTATTGTAACGCACAAGGCAACTTTACATTTTTTAAACATTTTAAAGAATAAAATTTTTATTTAGCTCGACAGTGCTAATTACTACTTTGGCAATATGTAAATAATTATAAAGATATTCAAAGTTTGATTTTAAAGGATTTCCATTCATGCAAATTAGTAATTATAATTTATAAGATTTTTATTTTACATATATTATTTCAACAGAATGGTTTACGCCTTTGAAACACATAAAACAACACATAACATAAAATCACAACAAAATATTAATTTAATTCAACTAGCTAGCGAAAATGTGGATCAATATTTTTACGAAATATAAATAAAATAAAAATTATTATAATTTTTTTGCCAAGTATATGATTAGGCTTTTGATTGATTATAAATGTCATGTTATTTATTCGTTAGGTGTGATTTTTTTATAGCTTTTTGTATTAATTTCTATAGTTTTGTTTATTAAATTAGTTTTTAAAAGTAATGTACATTGGATGAGTATATTCCGTTAAAATTTATGTAACTAGGTAGGTGAGATTAAATTAATTCAGTCCCTTCTCTCTGTGTGCGTACCCATTAATTATAAGCTAACCTACATACTTTTTTTCTAACCGTAACCAATTCCGTTCATAATATGGAAACATGCAAGGCGTACCCATTCTAAATTTTCCAACTTTAACATATTGTGGATTTTGATTGTTTTTCCCTTTGGTAAATAAACCAATTTTGTCTCTTCACTATACAGTTCACTGATTATTATTGGAGGCGTATTTCATATTTGTATTGTAGATTTATTAAAGATGGTTACATGTTTTGTTTAAGTTAATTAGATAATCATGTGTTATAATAATGTTACGAGTATGTTATGTTGTGTAATGTAACGGAAGAATTGTATTTTCTCGTGTATGCCTGGTACTGAGTTTTTATCAATACAATTTTATATGTTACTCATTACATACATATGTAGTAAATTAGTTTGTATCAATCAAATAAATTAACTTAAATTGTATAAAGAATAAAGTTATACATTGTTTTCCTGTGGCAAAACGTTAAACTAATCATATAATGTCGCAACAGCATGAATATAGGAAAAAAGTTCAAATAATGTCAAACCAATTACAAGTTTCTGTAAATATAAATGTCCTATAATATCCTGCATGTGCTGCTCTAACGAGCAATTTCATAATTAATTTTATGATTTATAGTGCATCATATACGAGAAACTTTTTCTTAATTAAAGTTTTATTGTAAAAAAGTCTTCCACGAAAAAATATTTATACGAATGTATACCAACATAAATAAATGGAAATACAACCAGGTTGTTTGAAAATTTATAACTTTCCCAAACTACTGCATACTTAGCAGCAGCAGAAAAATTTCCTAATAAGAAATACACAATGTGCATCAAAACTACTTGGAATTTAGTTTAATCTAGCACAACTAGATGCTGTATAAGATAGCAGAAAATTTCCGTTTCAGAATCCTTGTATATGCGAGTACAAGAAAAAATAAACGTAAAAATTTGTTTAAAAACTTCTGTTTCACAAATTCTTTGACTTTTCATAAAAATTTCATAAAGTTTCCTTTGGTTTCAAAAATATGCTAAATCTAAAAAATTGCTAAATCTACAATCGAAGATTCACTTTTATCCACCAACCGTTGCCCACAGATTTTGGCAAAAATATAATATAGTATTTAATTTTCTAGATAGTTAGCACTCTCGATTACTCAAGAATTTCCAACCAAATTTTGGATTGTGGAATAAAGCGGGAACTGTATTTCGGTTAGAAAAGCACAATTCGGCTCCATGGGTAACGTTATAAATTATAATTTTATTTATCTTTTCTAAATAAAATGTTATCGATCAGTACACCATAAACACAGCAATTTAGCTATTCACCGCACTATCACAAGAAGGAGGGTATTTCTGCTGATATTTTTAGTAAAATGCGGAAAATTTCAGCTCCCAGCTACCATAAAAACATAAACCCAGAGTAGTTACCTGTTGAGAGTTTTAGTTTTTAATAGAGTTATACTTTACTAACTTACAAGAATGACAGTCGTGTTTTACGTTTTACTTCCGTTTTACATGAATGCCAACTCGAATCGGAACAATCTCACGAGTAACAAATTTATAAAACTTAACAAATGAATAACCCAATAAACCACTACACACAGAATACATTACTAATTCGTAAGTGGCAACCGGATTGATAATCAAAAGATATTTTAATATTGAACAGAACACCAATTTTTAAAACACTTTCGTAATTGAATTCAATTCCATTGCTAGTAGTTCTATTCAAATATCTGAATATTAATTTTAGGTTAGTCACATCCTGTATGTTTGTTTTATCCAGATGGCTGTTGGCATATCCCACAACAAACGATAGATTCAACCTAATTTTATTTGACAATGCGTACTACTTCTCGGTATTATCAATCTGCCCCAATGTCATTTTTAAGGGTTTGTTCTTTACTCCGTATAAGTGGTGTTCCCACCGCTTTGGCTTCATTAATTTGAAATTTCATTAGAATTTGTATTAAAAATTTCTCTTGTTTTTACGATTTCAAGTCCAATAAATATATCTGGAGTCTGGCTGATTGTTATTTCAAATTTCGCATTTAGCTCACTTAGTAGATTCTCCATTTCTTGCTGATTGTTTCCGATTAATAATTCGTCATCAATTTTTCTCTCAAAATTTTGTAGATGTTTTATTCAAATTAAAAGGCATGTGTTTGAGTTCAAAGAGGGTCTTTTGTAATTTACAAATCTTGCTACCTAAGTCATATTCTTCGGGTGGTTTCATGTAAACATTCACATCTAAATGACCATAGACAAACGCTGACATCAAATTTCTTTATTTTTATCCGCTGTTTCGTAGCTAAAGCAAACGGTATTCTGAGAGAACTCCCGTTTACTGCTGAGCTAAAAGTATCTTCAAAATTGATGCCATATTGCGGTTCACAACCTCTAATAACGGGTCTAGGTTTATGTTTTCCATCGTATATAACTTTAAAGATCCATTGGTTACTTAATAAATTTTCTGTTTCATCTTCACGATTTACAAGTGTCCAAATTTGGTTGTCACTTACAGCTTTCTCCTCTTATTCGAAAGCTGATATCCGTCAACCTTTTCTGGTACATTTATACCTTCCTAATATGTAAGTAATACGTAATCCTTCAATTTTTCAGGCAATATTATACTTCTTTCATTCGGCGAGATTCAGTTATTTCTTCTATCAGTACTTTTTGTTGGATTTGAGAATGAATTTCTTGATTATTTTCTTCTTCTTTGCCTTATTTAAATGTAGCTTCAGTTTGGTCCTCTCCATTTCGAATAAATTTTGATTTAACTGAACTAGTAACTGTGGTTTCCAGAGTCTATACGAATCACACACAAGTTTTCTAAGATGTCCTTTAATTTTGGCAAACGCTATAATTCCAAAAATTTGAAGTTCCGACAGATCTAGTACTTTGTTGTACCTTGCTTGTGCAGTGTTTTATTCATCATTCTGTATATTTTCATTTTTAAATTAGACTCGTTTAATAGAGCTCTTGACTCAGAACAATTTCTTTTTACTACACCAATTCTTGGTAAGCTGAGCTTACTAACTTATTCTCCTCCTGAGTCACATCTTAATTTAGACATCCAAGAATTAATTATCCAAGAATGTGTGCTTGTTGTCCTAAGTAGTTCGACTAATTAATCCGCAGAGATTAAGATGCATCAATTCTAGCGTCCTCAAGTAGGCTTCTGGAGTTTTTTTTTATTGGTAATCTTGTGTCTTTAGATATTAGACACGCTTCACAAACAGCATTTAAATAATTCACATCATAATTTGCCTAATTTACTGATACCAGTTGAAATTGACACAAGTTTTTAATTTGGATAACTAAGATGACCAAGTTTATTATGCCAGACTTCGGCACAGCAACCTTTTCATTAGCAATTAAAGCTTCTTCATGAGCTTCGGTTTTCAACTTTATTTCATATAACCCGGCTTCAGTTTTCGTACCCAACAACACGGTTTTAACCGACCAAATACCGAGTTCAAATCCCGATAGGGGCATGATGCAAAAGGAATTTTCATCATTAGATTACGATCTGTGATGAAAAGGAACACTACGTTGACCTCCTAACGGAGTGCAGAATATGGAGCGACCCATCTTCCATGCCAGTACTATAGGCTGGCATGGAGCTATGTGATGTGCAGTTGAGAGACCCTCGGCATCAGAACAGATTGAAAAGTTAATAAAAAAAACACGGTTTTACTGTTTACTTTAACTGTTAAATTTTATCTTTGTGAAACTAACTTCTCCACCATTCGATGTGATTGCATTCAAACTAAGCAAATGTTTTAACCCGTCCAACTGCTTCGGTTTGAATTGGAGTCTACTCTGACTACTTGGCTATACCTATCTCTGTTGCTAACTCAACCATTGAGGTTAGACCCTCCGTTTGATTTATCATGTGTGACGAACATCCAATCCAGATCCAAGATAGATTTAGCCGAAACGCCAAATTTCCGTTATGGCTTATATGAGTTGCAAGGCCATTATTTTTATTGAAAACATAGTTATAAAAATTCTGTAGTAAATTACATTTTTATTGCTCATTATTCAACTGATAAATTGTGCAAATTTTTCTCGAACATTTGATGAGCAATTTCACAGTTAATTATATGCATTAATTGTGGTTGTCTATTTATCGTCGTAAAAAACATATTTAGCAGCTCTACGTGTGTCTGTGATGAAGCTTGTATCGCTGTATTTGGTTTGAATTTTGTAACCAAATAAATCTGTGCATGGAATGGCATTTTAAATGCTTCGCACCATGGTAAACGAAACAATAATAGCTTTGCATGTTTCATGCCAATCACTGGTAATTTGGGTATGTCAATGTATTAGGTTCCATGTACGACTAAATCTAACATTGATAACTTATGACTGCCTAGGTACCTCTATTACAGCTTGTTATCTGATTAGCTTTCCTACGTGTTCATGTGGCGCTTCAGAATCGTAATCAAATGTAGTTTTGATTCCATTGACGTGCAACCCAATGAGCTTGCTTGCTTTATGTTTAAATGATTTATGGTGTAGAAAAAACACTGGAATCATCGTCAATTTTGTTCGGATATCATAAACACTTTCCGAACATTACTCGATTTACGTGAATTAACTTTGATGTGTATTGTGGTGGTTGCACGGTCTTGTTGTTTCCAAATTTGTGCTCTGCCAGTTTTAATACAACATGACGCTGGCTTGCACCTCTTCAAACACTTCTTTGAAGGTCACCTCGTTCGTGGCCTCTATTTCCTCCTCGGTAGCGTTTACCTGATGACACATGTTGTTTTCAGTTCTGCCCGTTCCAAAACCATCGCATAACTGCCGATCGAGATTTTCAAAATCACAATCACGACTAATTCCTTGTTGTTGTTTGTTTGTTTGCGTGCTGTTCTAAGGATTGTGTTTTCTTCCGTGTACAGTTCTACAATTGGGATATTGCCTTAAATCGAGTCGTTTTGTGGGTATACAAATGAATGAAACGATCGATAATCGTTTGGTACGGATTTTATTCGAATAGCGTCTCAATGGTAACACTCATTGGTGTACTGGTACATGGCACTTCATTCATTTTTTATAATTCCACGTATACTTCTTCCACGTATATTTCGTCGGGGTTCTAAATCTCGATTTTGTGAATGCTAGTATCGTCGTCGCCATTATGTTATATTTTAGGACTATTACAGATGAAGATGGCGGAAATAAAACAAGATTGAACAGCTCTCGAATATGGTGTATTTAATTTAAATATTACGCTTAAAATGCAGATTGTGTGTTTGACAGTACAAAGAGAACTAGTCATGCTAGTATGTTTAATACTAGTAACGCTAGTTTACACTAATATTTTGTGTCAGCCAAATGCTTCCCACATACAAATTTTATCAAAACATGTATTTTAATAAAAATGGCGTCAACACGTTATTATTTGTCGGTTTTCTGTTAAATTCCGGAATATGCGCATACATTTTCTTGTTTCAAAATATTTTATGAATTATTGAGATTAATAATTTGCAGCTACTACTAACATCTTAAGTTCACGAACGCAATTCTAGAAATAAATGTTAATCGATTATTGAAAATTATTTTCATAATCACTGCAAAATGCTTTTAGGGCAGTATACGGAGCGATTTTAACTCCTCCCCTACTTAGTTTGAATGTACGCTTATTATACGAAATAGTAAAATAGCATACAAATACGTTTTATTTGCCATTTTAGGTTGTCTCGATTATTTGAACTATTAAGACAGACAAATAAAACAAACAATAAATTTATAATGGCGTCAAAACGTCATTATTTGACGGGTTTCTGTCAAATTGCAAAATATGTATTGAAACGCTTATATTTAGTTAAACTGCATACGTTTTGTATTGTTGGATGACATTTTACGTATTATTAAGATTAATCCCTGTGAACAAATTTAAAATGGCGTCAAAACGACATTATTTGACGCAATTTCGCAATATGCTATAAAACACTGAAACTAAATTATTTTTGTTTACAATTCTCATGAGAATTTACCGAAACGTCTTAGTAGTGGTTTCCGTGCTTTATTTTATTTTGGATTTTGACGTCCATAAAAAAAAACGTGCAAAATCCATATCCAGCTCTTCAAGCAGATTAAAAGTTTGCCATTTTTATTTATTTCAATTTTTAACTTTTTAATTTTTAAACGTTTTTTATCTAATTGAAACATACCCAAACTTCAAAAATGTTTCGCACTCTTTGATAGTACAGCAAAAACTAACCAAACACTCACATAATTGTCATTCAATAAAAGAGTGTATTTAATACTACTTTAGTAAGACCAGGCTCCACGAGGTCTTCAATCACGGATATGGATTACTGTAATTTGTATGAAACAAATTAAAATGTATATGTTTTATTAGTTTTTCGGTCACCCTATGTGGCTCAATCTAGCAATAATTTACTCATATACTCGTATAAGCGTGCGGACGCACATAAATTTCAACTTCGCGTATGCCTGAAACTAGCCTTTAGTCAAAATGCAGTACGCATAAATTAAATTATAATTTAAATTAATTATTGTGATATGTTAAAATGTTACACACATTAAAAAATATAAATTGTAATAATTTAGAATTTGTAATTTATTTAACGTTTCGTGTTTAAACTTAATTTTAATTACATTTATTATTATTACGGTCCGTAAAATAGGTGTACATACATTTTTATTACATCTATAATGTATTTCTTTAAATCAATAACACAAAATCATGTTAATCTTAAAGTTGTAATTAAATTAAATACAAACATAATAAATTATATACGCAAATTATAGTAAAATATAAGAAAACGGTTAGCGACATGAATGTCAGTGGTAATTAAAATGTAATTTACAAAATCAAATTAATAATAAATAGTTTGTATGCACAGAACGGATAGAGACTTGCTCGTATCTTATGTAGGATGTCAGTTTCTGTATACTTTGTAATATTGCGAGTATTTCTTGCTAACTATTTAGCGAAAGGTTATTAGTTCAGATCGTGCTTGAGATTAAACAAATATAGAATTGAGACATACAATTTTAAAATGGAATAATTGTTTACCTTTTTATTTTTAAATTGCCATGTTATAACTTAATATTTTTATATTTGCCTACATTGTTCATGTTAGGAAATATACGATTTTCAGACAAGAGATTTTGGTTTGAAGTTAATTTATGTGAAAAATGAGGTCATACTAGTAGATTTTTAACATGAAATAATTATGTAAATTAAGCTGAGTGTTATTATTGTATATTATTTTTTTAAACATTCGATTTTCAATTTTGGTCACCTCACTAGATAAACGCATAGAACTTTAAATATGCGTAATTAAATTTAAGCACGATATTATATCCACACGATACTTTTCTTCATTTTATACACTCCAGGGCATTCAAATGAAGGATTATGAGTAAAATCGTTATGGAACAAAATATGTATAAACATGGTCACCTTAAATTAGAACTCGTAGGTGATCAGAACCACATTTTTATCAATTTAACTCAAAAACTTAAACTAAACTTTTGACTCAATCAAGTGGACTGTACAGTCGGCCAGACGTATGGGCGATTGAACGAAAGCGACTAGCGAAAAACAGCGAGTGTAGAAATAGAAGACCAAATATTGAATTTAATCGAGTCAAAGGATGATGTCACATCTGGTTATGAAATCTTGTGAAGTCAGCCCAGAATTTCCCAGAAAAGTATGTCAAAATGTTATTCTCGCCTAGAAATTGAATTCAAATTTTATTTATTAAAATATTAAAATTTAATTAAAAATTATGTAAATAATAAAACTTTAAATTAATAGAACTGAATTGTTTTACTACTGGTTAGCAAAGTAGGTCAGCTAGTTGATCCTCAATAATAGCTAAAAAAATTCTACTTAAAACAACAACGCCTGGATGTGTCACAAATGTCAAAATAATTTAAGTTTTAGAACGGTTTGATGATTTTACTCAATGAAGTATCGATTTTCTAAAATATCGAAGAGCTATTCGTTATGCTCTCTTATTGATAAACTAGCTCTAGTTTTGTAAGAGGATGAAAAAGATACGGCCTGGTATGTGCAGATATATCGGAGGCCAGTCGCGGAATGTATTCTATTTAAACCAAGGTTGTACCAACTAGCTCTACTTTTAATATCAAACCAATTTGCATGTTGTGAACAGTTTGGGTCATTGTGGACTGTGGTATCGAGTCTATATAACATACAAAAGGATTCGGCCTGGTATGTATTGGTGCAATGGAGCCTAGTAAAGCTAGCTAATGCGATTTCGTTTCGATAGAATACATTATGTTTCTATAGCCTTCGATACACCAAGACACACCAGGCCCAACCCTTTGTGGAAATTATTGAAACTCATTACCATACTGACCCAAACCATCATAGGCTTGAACAACTCAATTCGGGACCCCAATGTCAAGACGATTTATTTATAATTTTGTATTTACATTTCTGATTATTCCAGTACGTTTTTAATTGATTCTGTACCGTAATTTGTGGAACTGCGATCAGTTTAAATCTTGCAATTAAGACTTTCGTTTATCATTGATGTTATGTTGCACTCGCAACCTAAAGATTTATTCAGTCGGGGTATGCTGTTCACTGAGATCCTATTCAGAATTGTGGCTTAGCGTTTATAGTTTTCTTAAGTACGATGATTCGTCATGACAAACTATTCGGTCAATACAATCATCAAACATGCGACCGTAGTAGCGTGTAAACTAACCAAAAAGTTTTCGACCAGTTATCGAGATGATAAGACCAAACGCGGCAGCAACCTCGATACTGACTACTTTCTCTTCCGGAATACAGGACCAATTTCGAATCTAGTACATCAGAAAACCTGGACATCCAACTATTAATAAAATTGGCGATAATAAATGATTCAACGGCAAAAGGTAAAAATACATCTAAACCTAGAAACTGGATGAGAATTGTCTAGCTTCAATTCCAGAAAAAGGTTTAGGTTCGAAAACTGAATCTCTCTCAATCAACAAGGCAGTCAAACAACAACTACATATTTGCGAGAAAATACTCCAACCGACTGTGTAGAAGGGCAAAACGTAAATGTCACAACCAACATGTGTTTAAAATCGAAACTGCTAGTTTAAGAGACAGATACTGTTCTATAAAAGAAATCGCTACCGACTTACATCTACTTAGTTGCATTGTTCGCAACGAATTTGGAGAGTTACAAATTGATATAAACACTCGCCATTGCATCAATTTGATATCAATGTAAAAATGACACCTCCATTCACTCCATCTTCCTCCGTGAGGGTGCAATTGAAATGCTTAAGAACGGCAGCCCCTTTTCCCCTTTTACCGCATATTTGAGCTGGTTTCAACGATTTGGTTCCCAGAAAAATCACAGACGAGTGTAAAAACATTTTTGAAGAAGTATGCGGTCAGGTAAAATACACACTGTGTGAAAAAGTCATTTCACGGCCATGTTTATACGCAATGGTATAATCTATCTTGATTCATGTTGGAATATTTAAAAAAATGTGTTCGATAAATTTTAGAAGAAATTATTTTTTAATTTTCAAATATGTGGTAGGATTACCGCATCGATGCCGTGATAGATTTTTGTATAACAATAATAATTAATGGTGATGGTATCAATATGTCAGATGAAGCGACCGGGCTAGGTACACTGGATTTTTCCTTTGCCACATTGGGTCTGTTTTATAAATTTATATACAACCCGAGCAGACAGTGCGCCAACAAAAACTATTTAGTGTTTTTTATTCAAGCTGAGTATTATTGCTTCGAACACTGCGTACTTTTTAGTGAACTGTGCTTATACACCGTGTATACTCTGAAATGAATGTCAGTCGTCAGGCACGAAGAGTGAGAAAACTAAAAATTAATTTAATTCCCTATGCATACATGCATTATGATTTGTGACGGTTCATTTTTTATTGTTTCATTTTACTTCCGTATTCCATCTTGAATGTGCCTTTTCACACGAGTATTGAGCACAACATGACAACAAAAAGCCGAATTAAACGAAATTGTCTGAAATTGTTATATTTTTTGTAAATTGTTTCGGGCCAGATGACATGTACCTGATGCATCTTTTGTCCAATGCTATGGCCAACTACAAACAATTTAAAACAAAATACATTTATAGCGGGTACTCGTTTAAATGTACCTTTTATGTTGTCATGATGTGTTGTGCTCAATACACGTGAGGATTTGCCCCATTTCCTACATATATGTTTAAATACAATACATACACAACATAATTCGTACAGTCTAGGCCATTCGTTTGTATACTTTAGCAATCAATATTTTTGAATTTTTCATATACACACTGATTGTTTCGACTGTACGCAAGTTTTATAATTATCTACATTCAGGGGTATAAAAACAAATTGAAAAATATGTATTCGTTTATTTTTATTGTTATATACAGCGCAATCCATAACTAAATAATCACTCGTTTTTCCGAATTTTTTTTTTATAAAACATAAAATATTAATAATAATAATGCAAAATGGAGGGCGGTCACGAAATACACTTAAATAATAACAAAAACATCCTCGTATATAATCACTTTTTATTAGACCTACAAACTTCAATAAAATAAATAAAAATTAAAAAAATTAACATGCCGTTGGCTCTCTTTGTTCTCGACTAACGTCAGAATCCTGTTATGCATACTTCCAATCAATGATTTCGGGCAATAATTCGTTCCAGGCATTTTCAATTGCCAATTTCAACTCTTTGGTTGTCTGGAATGGCCCGACCCTCGTAAACTTCCTAACTAATAATCGCCAAAGATTTTCTATGGGATTTAGGTCTGGAGAACAAGGGGCAAATCCAAATTTGGTATGTAATGCTCCACAGACCGAGATTTGGTATTTTGGCTCTTATGGATTGGCGCGTTATCTTGCTGGAAAATCCAGTTTTCCTCTTGATGAATGTACAGGAAAGGTAAGAGGTGGTTTTCTAAGATGCCAGTGTACTCCGCACTGTCCATTCTAGTTTATGGAAAGATCCATAATAAACCATCCGTTTATTTCTTAGATCCCTCCAGTAGTATTGAATCTAGCCCATCACCCGAGTTTTCGTGGAATTAATGGCGGCTTTAACCAGCCAGTCGGCAAGTTATCTTTTTTGGGACCTCCTGTTTTTCTTGTTGCATAAGTAGCATCGGCGGCCTAATCTTCCGCCTATTTTCCGAAAAAAACCTTCTCCGAAAAGAGTTTGAATTTATTCCTTTTTCTGCGGCCGATAAGTATTCATTCAATATTTATTCATTTATTAGGCTTAGCGAGAAAAATATTGTCAAAGTCTACTGTGGTTATATATAGTTACGGAACTAAGCAATTTTGAAAAAAACGGGTTTTTCTCAAAATAATTAAATTCTGAAACGGTTTTTTCGAAGCCAGTTATTTAAAAAAACGGAAAAACGAGTGTTTAATTAGTTTTGGATCACACTGTTGAAACTTTCGGTATAACATCTACATGTAAAAAACATTTTAGAATGTACGCAAATCGGAAAGTTAATTTATGTAGAAGAACATAATTCATTCAGAAAATTGCATTGCATTGCAAGCTATTACATGACAATATAAAGTCTAACCCCTTCGGTTCAGCATCCTAGACTAAGGTCGTACCTATAGGTACGAATTTCTTGAATTGCAATACGGTATGCTTTGCATTAAGTTGTCTTACAGAATTATATTTTATAATAAATAAATCTATCTAGCAATAATTTATAAAAATGAACTTTAAATAACTTATATGCCGTCAAGCAAATCCATGTAGAAAAACCCAATCTAAGGTAAAGTAATAAGAAAATGAAAAATAAGATTAAAATTCCATCCAACACCCCGCCAAACAATTTATAAACGCAAAATTAATTTTTTCCCTCTCAGTCAATTTATTTATGTTGCTACAAGTTTGAATTTCTAATTTCTAATAATCTTTGTAATAATTTCATCAAAATCCAATTTCTTTTTCTTTTTCAATTATACTCGTATTAAAAAATAATCGATTAACATTTTTTATAGGGGATACATAATTTTTAATTTTAATCAATTTTTATGCAAATTTTTGTTTTAACACAAACATAAATACTTTTAAGATTGGGATCACCATCACCAAACCAAACACTATAATATAATTTATAAAGAGTAAAGTTATAAGTCGTATCAAATTAAAATATTCATCAAAATCGAATAAGTGATTTGCATACGTGCCATCTTTTATAATATGAGTATTACAAAGTTTGACATATTCTTCCAACCAAAAATGCGATATTACAATACAAAATAATTTGTATGCGCTTTTTACCATTTATATTATAGCGTCGGCTAATTCATTAGTAAAGTGGTTCGGCTTATCAAATCTCCGCGGCCCTGACTTCACCTGTAATTCTAACAGTTCCGACCAGTTGACTTGTTGATTATGCATGCCTTGTTGTATCTGCTTACTGCCTGCCGTGATAGTGCTGATATGGAGATGGTGTGTTGTTATTGATGGACGCTCCCTAATACTGAAAGAGGAAATATTAAATTAAGGATAAAGGCTTCATCTCTCTAGCTGACCCAGCTGTTGAAACCGTATTGATAGAAATCGACACTTCTGACTGTACACTCTACTATGATTGTCGTCGAGCCAAAGAATACTTCGAAGATTGGTTGTTGTTCGGGACACAATATCCATTGATCTATCAATAAACAGGAAATTATATATATATTTTGTGCAGGAATATATGTTAAGCTGTGTATTATTGACAAAGATTGGGACCGGAATTGCTTCACATAAATGATAACCCCACGTTTGAACTTAATGGCACTTCTTTAGCGATTATCGTATTCGACTGTGTTACAGGGGTTTTGACTGTCATTAATTGGTACAAGTTCAGAAGGTCGCTCATTTGTTGCTTTAGCTGTACACTAGTAATAGAGAGAGGGGCTCGATCTGATTCTTAGCCCTGGTAAGTGATACAAGTGATAAAAGTAGAGTAGTGGTACGAGCTGGTATTCGTTACCACTGTAATTGTTGGAAAACGAGCTCGTGTTTAATGATAATAAGGTTTGTGCAAGCTGTTTCAAGTAACTTCAGTCCATTATCTACGTTGTGTATTTCTTTAAAATATGTTTAAATTATTTCGAATGATAAGGGTTAATTTGGTTTCTAATAACTCGAATTTGGTTCCTTCCTAATATACATGCTCCGACTTATACAACAGATTACTGTGCAGGCGGATAAAAATAATCTGCGTATGTGACTTCGATGTTGTTTTACTTGACGACTTCGTGAATATTTTCATTGTTATCTCACCCAACTATACTTTGGGGCTATTGGCAGTTCTTACTGTTATGACGAGGGCTAGTTCAATCATTATGGGATGCAACTCTAAGAATCGCCCTAATAATATTAGGGCGATTTTTTTTCTAAAACTGTGACGACCTATTCTGCACCATTGTGGCGAAAATTTCTCGGAATACCTGGATGTTCTTTATTCAGAGGTGCTGTTATCTCGTTTCCAATCAGGAAATGACCCGGTGTTTGAACCTCTAAATATACCGGAATCGTTATCCCAATTTAACTCTTAATGCTTAACCATCTTAATGCTTGATATGGTACATTATTTTGCAACTGATGATTAACGATGCCAACCATCCGTTGAAGGTTGATAATATTGATGATATTTCCATTTTTATGAATAAGTTTATTATGTTGTTGAGCTTCCTCATTGGTGTTAGTACCGGTTAGCACGTTGTCTGCATAAAAATCCTGTTTAAGAATGTTGATTGCCTTAGAGAGCTGAGTGCATTCATCTTCAGCGAGGTGGTGCCAAGTCCGAATGGCGAGATAGGGCGCGGCCGATGTAACATAAGTTACCAGCATTATTTGGTATTCTGGCCACATGATAGCTTGGTAACTCTCATAGTCTTTCCTAGATATTGTCTTCATCTCAATAATTACGTCTACAATTCAATTTTCATTGTAGGCCAAACGTATACGACTTCGTTTAACCTAATGCCTGTGTTATTGGCATTCAAGCGTCGAACACAACCCAATTTTTTGTAGTATTTGAAGTATTCTTCAGTGCCGCATAGTGAGGTAAATAATACTTTCCTTTATTTGGTGTGATTGACCTCATATACTGCAAATTGATGTTGGAAGGTCATGATTTTCACATACATGTTCCGTAAATTTGGATTTGTCTCTACTATTTTTGAAATTGTAAAAAGCTTTGGAGTATCCGATGACTAGAATGTCTCAGTAAGTTTAATTGGTCTACCATATATCGTCCGTCCTGACTTAGCTGTCCATGTGGCAGCTGGCTTGTGACTTCCAGAAGCTCCCGCTGATTGAAATATTTTTAGTAGGAATTCTAAATAGTTGTACAGTTGACAATTCACTGGTTAAACATATCGTTGAACGCATACCAACTCTCTTGGTAAAAGGTCGTTACATTTTCCTTATTAAGGAATTGACCATCTCCTTGACTTCCAAGGATCCAAGAATGATTTTATTTAGAAGATCGATCTCTTTCACCTCGGAGTTTAGTAATCTCCTTAAGCCAGTTTAGCCTCAATGCCATCTATTTGTGTGTGCATAAAACGTATGCTGACGTCTTGCTGTCGAAAAAGTTTACTTATTATGTTGTTTGCGTTAACGGTTGCAACAATGTCTCCTGCCTATTCAGGCTTGAAGTTGATGGTTTATTATCGATGTTTAACGACGTTGATGTTTCCGATACCTTCTTCGCGATGTTTTGTACGAGAGTGAGAGTTATGCTGCATTGATTTAAGGCTTCCAGATTAAGGGCATCTTCCAAAGCCTCCCGGTAAACTCGCTTTATTTCTTTGCGCTCGCTCTAATATGAATTGTGTTATTTTTTAAGTTAAGTTTGATGTCTATAAATGTTATGGCTCGAAGAACATTTGTTATTGTAAGATAGCTTTGGAGAACTCCCGGTGTCCCGGTGAACCAGCCGCTTCTGTTATAATCTACCTTCTTCCTCCGGCCACATCTAACGTCCTTATCTAGATTAAAACAATGTAGTTATAACTTTCTAAGCACCTTGATATTCCTAAAATACGACCCGGGATATGTGAAAGAGCCAATATGCCTGTCAAAATTTTCTCCCAAAAATCATTCCGGGAGGAAAGTCATTAACGATACACTAATGACTCACAGCGACAATCAAGCGTGCCAAGTATATAGACCTTTATCAGCAAATAGGACTAATTTTCGTTTGTGACAAGTATGAGATGAATCTTTTATGATATGTCTAATATGAGTTGTATGTGAGAAGTCATAGACGAACCCTATAGGACTTTTCTTCTGAGATGAAATATCTGTGATAAATCTGAGATGAATCGTATGTGATATGTCCGAGATAAATTTATGTATGCATATGTGTTTAAGTAATAAATAATTAAAGTGAAAAATAATATTCCTAATTTATTGTTAATACAAGTAATAATATTATATATAATATTAGGCTTTCCTTTTAAAAAAAATAACAATCATCTTTCATATGTTTTGATATTTGAAGTGTTTACTTACCAATTCCACAAACAAAATGTCCACACCGCTTAAAAAAAGAATAATAATATCAATGGCGTTGCGACAAAGAGGGAACGTGCCTTTTTATAAAGTAAGTGATAGAATGAGAGACATCGGGGACTTGTCATACATGTTTCGCTTAAGACATGGTCATGAAAGCAGATATGTTTATGATATGCCTTACACTTGTAGTTGAAGATTCATCGGGATTGGACGAGTCATCTTATGCCTTGTCATAAATTGGTTATTTAGTCAGCGTACCATCAAAAATGTACAAAAAGCTATTTTTTATTTTTCATACACATTTAGAAAAAAGGTAAAACTAGACGGTAACCGGAAAGTTGTGATATAATAATATCGTTGTTCTTTTGAGATATATGGTTCTCAATTAAGCATGGTATGAAAAGAGTGCGCCTGATATTTTGAACCAATTTCTAAGTGTATGGGCTATTATAATGCTCGTAAATTTGGATATAGTTATTACGCACAAGATTAGTTATACCACCCTTCTTAAAGATGTATGCTCAGGATACAATTTATCATAAATGTTTCAGTTCAATGTTGCATCATAGATGCTGTTACAGAAAATGTTATACAGAACGATTCTAGAGATGTACACTTAGTCTGAACGGTCCGGTAGCTCAGCCAAACTGCTACTTTTAATGGGCTCAACAAATTTTAAAACTCGTGATTTCTATAAATGCGGTTATTCATTGTATTTTAAATAATTTAATTCGCCGCTTAAGAGCGTGTATTAATTAGGTACATTCTAATTGATGAATACCAATTTCGAATGCAAAACCTATCTACAGATAGAAGCTGGAAGGTTGAGGGAAGAAATTCAATTACTATAGATTGAAAAACTTAACAATTGTACTTTGCATGCCATTGCAGTCTACTTACACATTAAACACAGATATGCATGTACAAAGTACGGAAAATTAGTAATTAAAATTATTCTAACAGTTCTCATCGGCTTAGTAAATCACACAGAACGAATGTTTTACTACCAATAATATTTTTCGTGTAATTTACTATGGCTTATACGCATTTCTTACAAAATAATTATAATTGTTAATTTTGCGTACTTTGTAGGTGCATGTTGCTCAATTTATACCATGCAAAAATAATATACACTGTTAAATTTGTAATCCTACCAAATTGATTTGTCATTCTGCTGAACGGCTAATTATCAGTTCAAACAAGCATTTTTATCATTAAGTTTAAGTTAAAAATAAGGTAAAGTAATTTCTTTGCGGTGTTTCACGAAATACAATTTAGGAAGTACTGATCTAATATATTACATGTAGGTTGATAACTTGAGTCTGATATTATCTGTTCTATATTATTATTTTATTTGGCGTCGTATCTTGATCTAAAATATGCAAATAATAATAACACCAAATATAAAGTTTAACAGACAATTACATGTTCTATATCACACCACATACACTTATTATAAATTGTGTACGAAATTGGCTACCGAGAGAAAGGAGGTTTTTGATTAAATGATAAAAATTGTTATACGAGTTTGATATTTATGGTAGATGAAATAATGTTGTATGCATGATCATACAATATTGTATTCAACACCCGTTTGTACAAACGACAGACCACTATGTCTGTAAGTAAATCATTATGGTATCAGTTTATTACAAGTAATTAAAATTGTCTGTAAATTAATTAATAGTAATTATACGCACAGTTTAATTTTAGCAATACAATAAGCGAATAGTGCACGTTTCATGTTGTTAAAGGTATTTATTATTAACTTTTATATAACAACGTGACAATTGCATTATAATTACTATAAAATTCATTTACACGTATGATTGAATGCATCTATGCATGGTATGTACAACATACATATTACTACATAAGCTTAGAAATATATAATTTGAACTACTTTTAATCATACACGTTTGTGATATCGATACGAATAATACCTTAACAAATACGATAAGGTACCGAGATAAACTAGCACCCCACTTCAGAAACCTTTCGCTCTTCAGAAAACTTTTCGTACTCAAAAAAGGACATGCATATACAAAGTTAGTTCGAATAAATTCAAAACTTGATGTTTTATAACAAAAAACAACAACAAATAATTTACCCATTGAACGCTTTCAGGCCAACCAGCAGTTGACAACCTCTTGAGTGAAATCACAGCCTTAATTATGAATATTTTGAATTTTATGAATTTTTGAAATCATATTGGCGATGATTTCGCTAATAATGATGCAAACAGTTGGCAGACTTGAAAGCGGCCATTATTACTAAAAATGGGAGGTTGTTGAGCAACACAAGCTTGTTCATTCAGCATCATTACGGATATTGGGACAACTCCATATGTTGGTTATATACGACATTTAGTCAATTTCATTGTTTTCATTGCGACATAAAATTTAAAACTAATTCAATAGTGTAAGCGATGCTTTAAAGTGTACAACGAAAATTATAGCTATGTTGATAGTATTGAATACAAAATTAAAAGTGTGTTATGTTGTCAGTCCCACACGAAAGTTTATTATATGGTGCTTTGATTATTTCTAAGAAGCACGCGGTTTACAGATGTTATCCACATTTTTTTATCAGATTCAAATAAGAAATCGATCGTAAAGGAGACCAATAAAAAAAGCATACAATTCAAGTTTTCATCAAAATAAATAATTTTTAACCCGGCTCAAAAATACATAATGTCCAAAATGTCAGATGTAACAAAAGTTCAGATTACACAATTAAATGACGCGGCGGTAAGGCACGTATACTCATACGGCTATTAATAAAAGAACCAAATAACACGTGCGTTGACTCCGGAGCATCGGTACGTAGGTGCATCATTTTTTAATTGTTTGGACAAAATTAATAATAATAATTCGGCCACAGCTGACAGCATTAATCTACCAATAAAAGGTATCGGCACTATTGTCCTTCCTGGACTCAAGTGTAATTTATTATCCGTTGGCCAGAAATGGTTGCAACTTTTTATTCATAAATGACCTCAGGTATTGGGTCATCGCAATTTAATCGACATACAAAATATGGCTAAAATTACTTGCTGACAAATTTCGAGTAGTGGTCGTAATGATGTTTATGAAATATGCCTTCAATGCAAGAAAACCTTAGATCCTAATCCACAAGAATGTTTTACGAAGTCGAGTTAAAAGTTAAGATCTGATACACGCTGTTGTATGTGGACCGTTATAAGTACCGACATCAAACGACAAAAATCAGTTATGAAAACTTGTAAAGTATGGTCTGTATGGTCTTAGACAAGGTGCTAAAGAGTGAAACATAAAATTCGGCACGGTTATGAAGAAAAACGGTATACTCAAAGCCAAATAAATGGCCTATGTTTATTTAAATAGATCGGTACGAAAGATACATATGAAATCATGTTGAATCAAAAGATTTTGAGCAACAAATGAAAATTGAATTCACAATTAAAAAACTTGGTTCACTAAAATTCTATCATAGCATCCAGTTCGATAGGGATGAAAATGGCATATTTGATATGAATCACGAAAATTTTACGCAAGTTCCATTTAGCAGAAGCTAAATAAATCATCATCTACACCAATAAATCTTAGTTATCCAAGCCAAACGTTTAACCAAGAACCATTCGACTCACATGAAAATTAATGTAGTGCAATAGGACCACTAAATCGCAAAATTAATTTTAGCAAGACTGATAAGTTGTCCAAAAGACGGGTAAGAGACTAGAATGAAGTTAAAAGAGTGTTCAGATACTTGAAAGGTACAAAATCAACAAAATTAAAATTTAGAAATGAACAAAACGGTGGTATTCTCAACTGTTATGTCGATGCTGATTGGGCAGGAGATTATATTGATAGAAACTCCAATATAGACTGTTGTTTCATTTTTGAAGAATTTGTTTCATTTCAAAAACTTGTCATCAACGTGTTAAACACACCGCCACAAATTGCACACGATCACATTAATTCAAAGAACGTAACCGCTACATATTGGCCTACTGACAAAATGATCGCTCATATGTAAGAATACAACATTTAGTCAATAACATAAAATTCATTAACATAAAATTGAAATCTTATTCAATAGTCTGGGCTACGCTTTATAAATGTATAAAGAAAATTGTAGCTATGTTCATAGCATTGAATGACAACCAAAAAATTAAAAAATGCGTTGTGTTGTCATCGAGAGTTCTCACACGAAAGTTTATTATGGTACATTGATTATTTCTAAGTAACACGCGGTTTAAGGATATTATCTACAATTTTTCTTCAGTGTATCTATTAGAAATATTTAAAAAACGATACAACCCACTTTTATTAACAAAAACAATTTATTTGTACAATTTCATTTGACATTTAGGATCAACCGAGGATCCAACATTGAAAGTTGCGTGCCACGTTCAATATCCAGTCTGCTGCACACACAATACCACCAACTTCCAGACGATGCCAACCGATAGGCAATTCTCTGGATATGTTGACTCCATCATATTTGTTAAATGGTTAACCCAACCATCATTCCAGATCCAGGAGCATAAAACTTCTCGGCCAATCGTTCACCCAAAGAGAGAGATTTTCTAAAGGCCTTCTAATTTTTTACCATGTATGCGTTACATGTTTAGAACCATCCTTACGGTATTTTTAAAAGGGTTGGACTCTGAGGTCTAGAGACCCCGGTACGACTTTTTCGAAATTTTTTATTGGAATGAGTTAAGGGATTATATGAAATCAATGACATGCTTGAATCCGGACTCTTCTTATAAGTTTGCACACCATTCATCTAATCGCAAAGGAACTAACCTTTTATATTTAAAAAATTGCATCTTATACAAGAAATATCCTTTGCAAGTAGTGTACGTGTAAAATTGACTCATTTTGAAAAGGCATTCCTTTCATTTTTTTAATTGCTTCTACAAGAACTGTCCTTTAATACAAAATATTGTACGTTTATAATTGAACGTATGTGCAGTTATCCCACGATTTTAACCCATCTTGTGAGAAGTTAGCTCAGCCCGAAATTTATCAGAATGACGTTCAACACAAAAAAATCGCTATTTTAAATTGGACGAATTTTAGTCATGCAATTGTTATACCTGTAGAATTCGTATTTGAGCAAAATTACACTTAAATGTGACACTTAAAAAGTATAAATTTATCGGATAAAGGCAATGTAGTTTTGAGGTGGTCACATTCATGCCTTACTTTAAGAGATATTGAAAAAAAAAACGTTCCCTGGCAACTTTGCGAAATTGGGCACTGAACCAGATATTATCCATACGCCTCTTATTACTTGAACTAATCTCCATTTCTAAGTTAGTTTTTAATTTTTTCTTAATTTTTTAATTAAAGGCTCACTGATCGTACGCCAAATTACAATTTGCTACCTTTTCGGGAAGGGTAACGATTTTGTGATGATAAAATAAATTTTAATTTTACATTTCTTGAGATTTTCACCTCCTTATCATTGAGAACTTCACCATCATTAATTAAACGGTACTAATTGTAATCTATTAATATAGGGTTAGAGAAAAAGTTCGTGGCCTTTTTTGGGTGACATATATATGTGCCATTTTGATCGATGACCTTTTGCCATTTTTCTTGCCAGCCTCGTTTGAATTTAATGTAAAACCATTAGGATGGTTCTGCATGGATCGGAACAAATGGTAGTCCGATGGTGCAAGGTCAGGACTATATGGTGGGTGCATCAAAACTTCCCAGCCAAGCTCTCTCAATTTCTGCCGGGTCATTAATGATATGTGTGGTCTAGCGTTATCATGATGGAACACAACGCCGTTTCTGCTGATCAGTTCTGGACGTTTTAACTAAATTGCTAGCCTTAAACGCGTTAGTTGCTGATAGTAAAGACTATAATTAATCGTTTGGCCCGGTGGCAGCACCTCACAATGCATGATTCCTTTCCAATCCCACCAAACACACAGCATTACCTTTCATGGCGTCAATCCTGGCTTTGATACCTTTTGGGAAGATTCACCTCGTTTCGTCCATGATGGCTCGATCTCGTTCCGTTTCAGCAGCGTTTGGATAACCAAATGGCGTTGTTGTGTTGTAAACGAACACATGATTAAAAATGACTCATCATTTGTCAAAACAATTTCGGTTGCTACAGCCAGGGCACCTAGAATACTACAGGCCACACTGCTCTCTATGTCATCAAATTTATGCCTACAGTTTATTCTTTGAACTGTAGACGGCAGTCATGTTCATAAAAAGAATTAACGAAAATAAACAGAAAAAAAATTCATTTATACGAGTGCTAAAAGTAAGGTTATGCCTTCCCGTAAATTACACGAAATGTGTACATATTTTATACGTGTTTACATATTTAGCACAATTTAAAATGCATAATTTTATATTAATATTATGCATTAATACTTACCAATAGATTTTATTAAATTTTAAAACATTTTATTGAAATATTTTTCTTGTTGTTTGTTTACAATTTTTTTTATCAATATGAATATGAAAAAAAAATCAAAACAATCTTTATAATTTTAGTGCTGACTATAATAGTCAAAGAACGAACTGACGACATAAATTTACGTCATATACCAAAATTGTTAAAGCAGTGTGGTCTGTAGTATTCTAGGCACACTGCCACAGTTTTGGAGCCTGCCAATATTTTTGGAGCTTAAAAAATAAAAAACCAACAGATTTTAATTAGTTTAATTATTCGTATCTAACAAATGAAAGTGGTGGATAGGCCATCAGAAAAATTAACAGATTAAAATAAATTACCACTGTGCAATTCATCCAATGTGTGGTGAAACTAACTCTAATTCCATTCTGAATTCCTTACTACAAAATATCAAAAACATAATAAATTCGATTTTGGCCAAAAATAATTTTCTTTCTCTTTCCGTTTTGCAATTTTTGTTTATTTTTGTAAGTTTAATTTTGTTTCTTTAGTTTCATATGACAAGTCAACGAGACAATATGCACGTGGTTATGTGTGTAAATATTTGTTTATTTTATTTTCTTAGTGTTCTGTTTTATTATAATGGTTTTAATTATTAAAGTAATTTTTTATAAATAAGTGATCGTAATCAACAAAGGTGGGCTGAGAGAAAACAGTGAGAGAAAGAGTAAAAAGAGTATCTTTTGCATGAGAAAAAAAACCGAATTTCGTGGAAATTTACATTTGCTCACATATTTTATTCCAATAAGAATTTGATTTTGACTTTATTTATTTATTTTTTGTTTTTTGCAATTTTATTTTTACGAGTTTACGAGTATTTAAGAACCTCGCCCGAGAACTGATTAATATTTTTAAATTATTTGTATTTAGTGATCCTTATGGAAAAACCTCAAACTACCTAATTTTCAGTTATTTGTGTAAAACTGTAAACTAATCGTTGTGAAACCCGAAGCTTCGTTGATTGTGGTCCCAAGCCCAACCCAACCACACATTCCAAAAAATGTTTCCTTATTGGTTTTCAAGCAGCAAAATTGCTATTAATTATAGACCGTTACTTGGTAAATTAGTATTCTGAGTTTTAGAGAATTATTTGATGCACAAAAAATGTTTTACGGAATCAGTTGGTATAAATGATATCGAGTTATGTATCTAGATTATTCTTAGAACATTTATTTCTAATGACCAAACCAATCAAAATCCGTTTTCGTGCACATTCCGCTATTATCAATAAACAATACTGTGAACAATTTTCAAAGGTCGCTTAGAATCTTTATATCATGTATCACTCTACAAAGCTGCTCCTTGATGCAAATTTTAGTTTTAGTCGTTGATACATTAAAACTCTAGCTAACAAACATAGCAATTGATGTTACCTGGTAATTATTTAAGTACACCATGGCCATGCTGGTTTAATAAAAAATCAAATTTAAACAATAATAATCGCAAGTTTCCCAATTTTCTTTTTATTTAGTGCTATGTACATAATATTTATTTAGAAAAGATCTATATTTAGATTTATAATTGGTTAATTTAAAAATAAGAAGAATATATATTGATATTCTTATGTATCTATTTTCACTGAAATTGAATTCGTAAATTACTAAGATAACGTTGTATATATATTACGTCAACAAGCAGAACAAGGCAATAAAAATGTGGAGTGTGAAATCGTTATTTAATATTTTTGAGATACTAAATACTGATTATGTTTTTTAAGTTCATTCCTAATAAATTTTACAGAATGGTACATTACGCAGTAGATAATCATAAAAATAATATAATCAACGCATTTTGAACGTCATTTGCTCATCACATTACAAACTTGTTGTGTACACAACAGTAATGAACGAATGTCAAAGTTTACTTTAATTTAACATATTTAATTTCACAATATCATAAATAACATGAAAAGTATTACTTTTATGTATACGCTTATCAATACTTATATATGTATGCCGTGCGTTTTGTTGTTTTTACAATAATTAAGTCTTATCAACTAACATTTAATTAATATTATATAATTTATTAACAATGATTAATGCTTATGAAAATAATTCCAAAAATCGTAGTTAATTCATTCAATTAATTGTATCTCTACCTTTTACCCAGGTTTAAAGTAAAGTAAGTGACATCTGTTGATCAAAACGTGAAACACTTTTAACTAAGGAACCAGGGCTATGTTGATAAACTTTACATTGTTAGATAAAAATAAATAAAATTGTTGTTATTTATCTATGTGTGTTTAAATTAATTTTCATTTCGTATTGAATTTTGAAGTGGTACAACCAGTCTACTTGTGCGAAATTTATTTTTTGTAGGTTGTATTATCTGGCAAAAATACAAATTTGAAATAAAACCAGTTTACAAAAAACAAAAATCGAATCCCAATAAATTTTGTTATTCTTTTGTCTTTGTATTCGTGAATTGCAACTCGTAGCTCACCTAATATTTATGTTGAAAAAGTGCAACAAGAATATTCCCCCGCCAATTAATTTATAAGCAAAACGAGGAAATGTTGTGTTGCAGTTGCAACTCGTGTAAATAGTACCTTACAATATTGTTAAAAATGACAGCTCAATAGCGTTTTTTCCATTGTAACTACGACCCACGCTTTTTGCTGCTGTAATCCTGCTCGAAACTGCCTTTCTAGTTGTCAAAATAATAAACAAGCTACAATCAGCTGATACCTATTGTTATTCTTTCCGGCATCAATACCTAAACATAATAATTTTTTTAAATACGAATATAATGCGTAAAATTGAGAAATTTGAAATGATAATTTTTTTAAATCACAATTTTAATTCTCTAAGTTCACGGATAATCTTTATTGAATTAGTATTTTCATATTACAAGATTTTTCAGATTAACTGTTCCATCGAGACAATTAAATAAAACAACAAAAATTCCAAAAAACCTTTATTATATTGTTTAAAATACTTCAAATTTTTAAATTTAGTCCATTACTTTACGTCAGCTTCCAAAAATCTTGTACACGCAGACACGCGCATTAGGTTTTTAAATTAAGATAAATTCAAATTTTTTGTATCGCCAATTTTGACAAGCATATATCCCTATCACCCCACTCCCCCTCTATTCTCCAGCAGGCCATTCTCCAATGGTATGAAAGATGAAGCACTATCTTGCTGGAAGCAATATTCATTCGTGCCACACCTGAGCATGGGGATCAAATGATTTTTGACATCCCCCTCTAAAAAAAGCAGCGGTAACTTACGGCACAGACACCCTAACAGGTTTTATCCAGGGAGATCTCCAATTACGAACCTTATTGGCTTCTGTTGTAACTTATTTGAAAATTTAAAATCGAGGCAACAAGTGAACTTGTATAAACAACACAGATTTTGCGAAGTTGAGGCATTTGACGTGCCAATTCATTCCCGCACAGAGTGATTGCGCTCTTATACCTTTCTGACCGCCGGCAAACTGTAAGACTTCTGGGTGAAATTTTCCAAGTATTGTGCGTGACATCCGATGTATCACAGGGTAGCCATTTAAGCCCTTTGCTGTTTTCATTATTTATCGACGATGTCGTTGACTACTGAACTCGCAAGCTGCCTTGTTTTCGCCGATGACATTAAAATTTTCACTCGGGTTAACAACGATGCCGAGTGGATCAAGCTTCAAGATGATTTAGATAGAATTTGTAAAATGTTAACTGACAATAGACTACGCACCTTAAAAATCTACCGACTATCGACGGGATGTTGTAGCTCCAGTCTTAGCTAGAGATATTTGCGAATCCCGAACGTCGTCTGCGTCAACGCGGCAAATTTCTTTATATCGACCAATCATCAAGCATTTTTCTTAAATTATTCCTCGAACAATCACAGCTGGAACATTTTGAAATCTTTCCACAGCTAATTTATTTGGTGAAAGTTTTCTCAATGACACTGGCCATATACAATTATTATGTTTATTTGAGGGCCTTAGTAAAACATATTTTCATCAAAAAATAAAATTTCATCACCATCGTGCCAAGAGAGAGTTACATCTTGATTTTGCGATCCTAGATTTCTTCTGAGCCCAAGTTTAAGCCCAGATCCTTGATAAGTCCAGCAACTATAGCTTTTTCATATGAACCTCAGGAATTTTGCGAATTTCTTTCTCGTACAGTTTTCGGTACTATTTTTGTGCGAGTTTATTTTTATCATATCTGTATTCTTTAATATTTTTAAGGTTGGTATATGAATTTGCGGCTTATACCGATAGGAGGCAGCCTTTTAAAAATATCACTTTTTATAAAACGTTGATGGTGCAATTTTAAAACAAGTTCACGTTTTGTTTCCATTTAAATTAAACCAAAACCCCACTTAATTGTGGTAATTTTTTACAGTCTACTCAGCAGTGTTGCTAAGTTAAAACTTTCAAATTATTTTTAGCGCCATAAAAAGCAGTTTTACACCTAAGTGCAACCTGGCACTATTCGAACATTTTTAGCATTTCTAAAAACTCTACATTCTACAAAAATTGTTAATTTCTCTAATTAACTCTACAATTTTTATACAACTGAAAAAAAAATCTGTTCTTTGGTTTCTTTATTCTCTCTATAATTGGTATACTTTTTCGGTACTAGATTACGCCATTAGTGCAATTAATATTGTTAGTAAAGTGACATCTATTGTAAACTACTTTAACTATAATAAAAAAAATTAAATTTAAATCAACATAATTTCGTTATTTCAAAATATTGTTACAATTGCAAATGAAGATCCTTGTTCATTGTTTACGCTTGAACGGTTGAAAATATTACGCGATACTCTTATAAAGAGCTTCTTCCCTCCGAAAACAGACAATGGGAACTCGAGCGTTTTATCGAACTTTGTTATCGTAGCATCTACACCGTGACAACAACCGGACAAGTGGTGCAGTGGTTAAAGCTTCGGCACTTGGACCAGGAGGTGCTGGGTTCGAATCCCATCAGAGGCTAGATGAAAATCGAATTTTCATCATCGATTACGATCGGTGATGCTAATAAATACAACTAAGACCCTCTGATGGAGTGCAGAATTCCGTGTCACGCGCCGACCCACCTTCCATGTCAATGTACAGGTTGACATGGAGCTTGCAATGTGCAGGTGGTATACTGTAGTTGTGTGAGTAGGTGAAGTAGGTGGGTTAATGATGTGGAGTGAATGAGTGGTATCACAATGGGCCTAAAAATTGGCCTAAGTGTGCAGTAAGCAACCACTGAAACCTAAAAAAACAAAAAAAAAAAATTTCCACCGTACCACCATTTTTCAGCGGTACATTCAAGCAACAACGGCCATTCTTTTAAAACATTTTTCTCCGAAATACGTGTACAGTCTTTGTGAACATGAAATCTCGTGTTGTTTCTCGAAAATCAAACTCTTCCTTTTTATTATCGTTATACCATTCAAGTTTAAAAAAGAAATAAAAATGAGACAACACGCGCATAATAAAACATAACACTTATTACAGATTTTGTTTTTCTTATATAATTTGACTTAAACCACACAGCGAAAGTACGGAAATATCCCACCACTCTCCGGTAGATGTTATGGTAAAGCGCAATCCTAGCATACTAACTTTGAGGCAAATTAATATTCTTTGAAAAAAGGCGTATGTAAAATACTACAGCTTATTTATACTGACTAAATAAAAGCAAATTTTGAACCAAAATACACATTAGTCAAGGACCTATTCTTGTTATTTTATCCTTTCCCTTGTCACCATTTTCAGTACATAATATTTTGGTGGCTCAAAACGTCCCGTTTTGTAAATAACATAATTTATGGTGTATGTAAATTCGTATAACAATTTAGCAAAGAGTTACTGATGTGGTGGACCCACGAATCTTGCGAGTCAAACCATGCCAAACAGTAAATAACATAATCCTATAACCACTTTAAGGAAATTCCTGTAAGCCACTTGGCATTATTGAGATTTTAATTGGTCTTTGTCGACTATCGAATGATAATAATAACCAGGCATCGAGTTGATGTCGATGGATTCTGTGGCTACGCTACGGACTAACTTTCTTCACCAATTTCACTACAGCGGTTCCGTTTGGCTCTCTTTCACGACCCATATTTCTTTTCAAAATTCGCACGACTTCGGCTACATAACACTAACTTTGAAAGTAAGTTCTCAATATTTCGAAACGCTCCTCAAGCGAAAACATGATTATTTCGTGACGCGGAATATCAGACTGACGTGCGGTCAAAATTTTAATAAAATCGTTAAAAAAAAAGTGTTACCATAGTCTATGATTTAAAAGTCTAGCTTGAGTGATTATATTTCACTCATAATAAATAAAGTATAATAAGTATAATATAATTAAATAGAACTCATACATCAATATCCGAACAATTATTTTACATTACCTGGGAATTGAATACCAAGATTTTCGGAAATCAAATTAATTTCAACAAAATTCAATTTAATTCGCATTTCAAGATTGTTTTGTTCCGACTTTTATCATGAAATTGAACCATAAATGTAATCAAACCAATGTTACAATACGAGATACAGCACAACCATTGTGAAGAATTGATGAAAATATGCATAATTTAATTATGTATATGAGCATATATTTTGTAACACTACATACGAGTATTATATAAAATGAAACTTTATTAATATTTTTATTTAATAAGAAAATATTCTAACGTATAGGAGACAAACTATACACTAAAAAGTCACTAATTGAATCTTAACAATCTTCCTTCAGATCGTGATAATTTAATTATTGAATGTTGTACTATAACAGAATATGATTTTTATAAATACGAAAGATTTCATGCTATTGTTTTAAAAACGCCATTAATCTTTGGTCGTTGGTTTTAAAAATCAGGCTTACGGTTCTAAGCGTCACACTCGCCACATGACTAGAACAATAAATCACACTCATTGCAAACGTACCATGTTATGTTGTGGCCAACACCCGATATCCTTTTACCATAAATGTACGTAAATCACACACAAATAGTACTTGAATACTTAAATTCTACGGCGAGTTGAAGATAACTAAACAATTTTATAATGCCCAGCATGTATTTCTCGTTTAGCTACGAACATAATCGTACTTGTCAAAATTCTATACAACATTCTCATAACAACTTCCATATTTGTGGTATATCGTGTCGCTTTCTTAGTTGGTTTTAACTATGGACAGAAGCAACTATAAGCAACTTCCGGTTAAATCGAATCTCATGTGTTTATAAAAGTTTATTTCTAGGAACTGCCAATTTATGTAAAGCTTGGAGATATAGCAAATGGTACATCTGGAAAAATCTCAAGACCTAAAATTGTTATGATTACCATAATTACTTTTACTTTGTAAAAGAAACTAAAAATTGTTATGTTCATACACCGGCTGCGTGCTCAAACCAAAATCAAACAGAAAATTCCTCTCCACGCCAAACTCGAGTGCGGCTACTTGTATATGTATATAGAAAATTGTTTTCATTTTGAAAGACAATGTGGAAGTCAGGCGTTTATTTTTTGCCAAAATTCAATTTCATATTAACACGTAAACATAAAAAGTAAGTTCAGACCCTAAAATTTTTTTATTGTTTTCCGTTTGGCTTAGTGAGCCACATATCAAATTATTGCTGCTATAATTGCAAAAGTTCCAGTTTTTAAAATTTTGTTTGTAGGCGAAAGAGGAAAAAAACGAAGATAACAGCAGGTTGATGCAGCACTGTCTGAACCGGCATAGCGTGGAGAATCTTACATGGTGTATCAATACCTACTAGATTTTTAGGTTTTATTTTTTCTTTTCTATCCGTTTCGACAATACACCTAGAATAACTTTACGTCGACCGTTTCTTTTTCTAAACTGTAAATGGCAGTAATGTTTGTAAAATGTTTTTGAGATTTAGAGGTTTAACGAAATATTAAATGCATAATTTAATAATAATATAATAAATTAATTCTTACCAATGGCCTGGAATAAAGGTTGTGGAAAAAGAAATCCATCTATTTTTAAGTTTATTTCGGGACTTTATTAAACATGGCTACGATCATCCGTTTTGGTTCAAGTATGCGCCTTTTTTATCGATAACTCGTTTGCATTTAGAAGGCAATTTCATGATGCCGCTTTTCCAAAACACCTTGTCCCTATCAGCAAAAAACTGAGAAAGCCAGTTTTTACAAGCCATTGAGACCATTTTTACACCACCCGTTTGTCACGGAAAAAAGGGGATGATAATCGCTTGCTGCTAGGTCCGGATTATAAGGCGGATGCCGGACGTGTGAGGCCTGGCGTTGTCCTGGTGGAACATGACGCCTCTTCTATTAGTTAATTCTGGCCACTTCTTGTAGATTGCTGCCTTCAGTCGGTTCAATTGCTAGAACCAGTAGTGACAGTAGAGTTCGGAATAGACCGTTCGGTTTTTTGGCAGCAGCTCATAGTAGATGATTCCCTTCCAATTCCATCAAACACGCAGCAAAACCACGGCCGCTTCGCCATCCCCAGACTATGATCGTTTCCGCTTGATCGTTTCTGGCTCGATTTCGTTCCGTTTGGCCAAAGAGTCGCAGATGTAAACACGCTCCATCACCGCTTAAATCTGTTTTGTGGCCGATCTTCAGCTCGTGGCGATGCTACGACAGTTCTCTTGCCGGTCTTTTCGGCGATAGGCCTTTCAGCGCGTAGTGCATCTTTGATATCGAAATTACTGGAACGGAGTCGACGACCAAAATAACGCGTGTTTGGCTGTGACAGAATCAGGACCATACACACTATCCTCAATTTCAGTCACTTGATGTACTTTTTCGCCTTTATCGGCGATCACTTTAGTACATGAATCCCTCATTCCAACGAGTAAAAGTATGGGCTACTGCGACAAATACATCACGAGATATATGTCATTAAATCCATCTAGCGAAAAAATCCATTAGGATTTCTTTTTCCCCAACCCATTATAATGTCACGTAGCAAAATTGTTAAAGCAACGAGACCGTTAGTATTCTAGGTTCTAGGTGTTCATCTAATCCTGTTTTTACGCGATCTTTTTAACACGATTTCGAAATAACATGGTCGGACAAATATCGAAACCTGTTTTTTACACTGTACAAAAAATGATTTAATTTTTTTTGGTGGTTATTCAAATACGGCGTGGTCGATTTAAATCAGTTTAATTATGCTGATTGTCGTTGTCTAAATTCGATCGATTTGAATTATACGTAAAACATTTATTTCCACTTTAAACATTATACGAGACACCGCATCTGACAGAAAATACCGAAGGATTTCATTAGAAATCCTCATAAAACTTTAAAATGGTTGGGAAATTTTTTAATTTCAATGAGACAAACATCAGAATAATAAAAAATATGAAGAAATAATGAAAAATCGGTTTGAAACCCGGAACTGCTCCTGGAAACGATTCGTATAGAAAAGGCACACCACTAGCAACTTGGATTGAGAATAACCACTAAAACGGACACCACCGGATGGTAATACTGTCAAACAAAACTCGTTTGAAATGGTTTATCATATCAAATTATTAGAACAGGTGCTGCTCAACGGCCAGACAACGAAAGGAAAATTAAATTCGCATCAAGCAACGGACCTGACTAAGACAAACCTGAAGTAATGCTCCGAGAATGCCATAGAGTATTCTGCCGAGCTGGCCAAAACAATCCAGAAATGGGCTGCGGTTGGAGTATTTAATGCAAATGATGCTGGTATTTTCTCAAATTTCGCTGATATGGCTTAATCCATTTTTAGTATTACTGAAATCTTTTATCACTTTATATATTAAATTAAAATAAAACAATTGTGAATATTCCTTAAAATCGAATTCGATTATAATTGTTCCTCAGTTCCTTTATAACTAATCAGCAATTATAGCTATTTTCTGCAAAAGGAGTTAAAAAATTCTTTTTTTTAAATGCAATCTGTTATGGGGCACTCCCAACTCTTTCGCGTTAGTAGCCAAATCGATGACGTACGGCTATAGGTATGATTTACGTTACGCGAACCAACTGCTCATTGCACTGCTCCATGCCAGCCTGTAGTACTGGCTTGGAAGATGGGTCGCCCATGAGTTCTGGCACTCTTAGTGCCCCCAACAGTTTTGAATACCACGATACAACGAATTATACAAAGACGTTTCCAAGGCAGTTTCGTAACGATCCATTTCAGAATTTACGGTTAAGATTAGCCGAACTCATTCATCAGAAATAGTACTAAAAGAGGAGAAAAGTAGAAAAGCGAAAATTTAAATTTTACCCACGAAGGTGGCCATAAAATCATAAAACGATTTGTAACTATTTTTATCTTTTGTAGTTCCTTTGTGACTAAAAATGGTTATAATTTAAGTTCAGTTATAAGGTTTGAAGTTTTAGGAATTAAAATTTAGACATTATTATTTAAAGTTTAATGTGACGTACTTGTTCGTGAGACAATTGCTTCTATATTATTCATGTTTCATAACAGTGTACTCTAACCACTTACACTTAAATACAAATCCAAAAGGATTTGCATAACGTACACGTATGGAAAAAATAAAAATTCCAAATGAATTCATATACGATTTGAAATCTCTGGAATACCAAAATAAACAAATAGCAGTGCAGAAAATCGCACTTTACGCACGCAAATTGATACATCAAAAACCGAATTGTACCCAATCAAAATTAATTTAGAGGAAAACTTTTAAGTCTCCCATGTTATAGATAGGAGTATACCTAGCTAATAAAAATGGAGGAAATAATTTAAAATATCCTAGTATAAGAGCAAAGCATTGTTGTTGTGGTATGATGACACATAATAAACAAATCACAGAAAAGTTATTTTTATATGCGAGTGAGTGCTGAACTCGAATAGATAAAAAGTTCTTCATAAATTGAAAATTGTGTTTAATGGATGTATGCGATTCCATTAAGTATTTTTTTGATTAAAATATTATATTAACAAATATATTTTTTTATCAGTTAGTTTAGGGTTATGTTCGACAGAAACAATTAAATTCAATCAATCTGATGTAGTTATACAACATGTGGGTGGAACACTCATAATGTTATGGACGCATGTAGATGCGGGGTAAAAATAAACATGTGGCAATTCTCATAATTTAGGTTTAAAAGTTATGTAGAACTTTATCTATCGTTAATATTTTCCTATTTAGTATTTTATAAGCATATGCGTTGCGTGGATATATTCGTACATGAGACGTACCATAAAACTGTTGTAGAAAAAGAAATGTGAAAGGTCACTGGCATATTACAATTAACTATAATACGAGCATACCCACCTAAATAATCTGAGTATTGTTACATAATAATTACAGTAATTAGAAAAGTAAATTTAATCTGTTATATGATATTATTGTTTTTTAAACAATGAAACCCGGCCTCATTCCCCGTATTGTTTAATTATTTTTTACCTATGTAACATTTCAGTACCAAATAATCCTTTTAAATATTTACTCGTTACACTTCTCACAATACAATATATTTTTTATTAATTAATGTAGTTTTTATTTTTCAATTATATTTAGTTATTTATCCTATAGTTTCTGCCTCATAAAACATTTTGTATAGATCATATTTTTTAATCAGGAATGTACAACCTATGGCCACAAGGGGGTTCTTCCTCAAAATAAATTTTACCTTATATGAATTTGCAACAAAACGGAACGCGGTTCACAGATTGTGCATCACTGATTTAAACTAACTTTTTTGTGAGCTTATACTCGTATATCATACTACAGATAAATATTTTTTTTAAACAACAACAATTATGATTTTGAAGTATTTACTTAACTTTGTAATTGGATAAAAAGCTTTAAAACGGAAAACTTCAAATTGTTGTTGCACAAAGTCTTTCGATTAATTATTAAACATCCGTGAAATGTAGATGCTACCTATACATAATATTTTCTGATCTCTCAGACCATAGATTAAATTCATTAACAGCCGCACGATTAAGAAAAGTTGATTTAATAAAAAAGGTATAATGTATATTTAAAGTATAAAAAATACTACTTTTTTTAAACCATGTTTTAAAGAAATTTTTTTAATTAAACAAGTGATTTAAAACAAAAGTCTTAATTCAAAGTTTCGCCACAGATAACATACACAGATTGGGAATCCATTCGGAATATTTTTTCTTACCAACGTAAAATTCGAGGAGACAAACGTAAACGTCTATTGAGCAAATTAAAACGAAATAAATTTGTGGTCTGTTAAAAAAATTAGCTAAATTGCGTTAAACGATAATCTGAGGGCGGAATATTCATTTTTGGTGTTTTCTTTGGAGAATTTTCGGAACAAAACTATTCCAAATAAATGATCTGTGTATTTAATTTTTTAATTGCGCCTTTTTAATTAATAAAAAATCATGAACGGTAAAATAATAATTGTCTTTAATAAACTATTAAAAAGGAACTAATTATATTCAAATTTTACACTTTTGCAATTTAGTCACTAAAATTATTTAATTTTTGCAATAATCTAGAAGCAATCTACTAAAATAGTAAGTTTAAATTTAACAGTTATAAGCTACTCAGAAATGTTCAAAAAACGAGAACAATACATAAATTATATTATTTTCATTAATGAAATACACTTAGGTCCCTCGAATTTTATGTTTGTAGGAAAAAATACTCCGAATGTATTCCCAATCTGTGTATATATTATCTGTGGCGAAATTGACATTCAATGTTGTCATCATGACAAAGATATGATAAAATTAAAACTTTAATATTTTAATTGTATTTATGTAAAACTAACATTAGTTTTTGAAGAAGCTGGATAGCTGAATTAATCATTCTGGAGATGAAAATCATTTAAATATAACTGTAAGCGGTTAAAATTATTTTTGCTACCGGAATTTCTCAGCAGTTTTAGATGAGCAACGCACACTTTCAAATTTAAACTCATCCATTTTAGCACAAAAATGTAAAATTGCCTAAAAAGCTTGTGTTACCTTTGCCATTTCTTAGGATCAACAATCAACATAATGATGTATACGGTACACCTAATCTCAATTAAGACATAAAATGGAAATTTTTAAGGAAGACGAATTGAAGACGAATTGAATATGAATTGAATATGAATTGAATATGAATTGAATATGAATTGAATATGAATTGAATATGAATTGAATATGAATTGAATATGAATTGAATATGAATTGAATATGAATTGAATATGGATTGAATATGGATTGAATATGAATTGAATATGAATTGAATACGAATTGAATATGAATTGAATATGAATTGAATATGAATTGAATATGAATTGAATATGGATTGAATATGAATTGAATATGAATTGAATATGAATTGAATATGAATTGAATATGAATGGAATATGAATTGAATATGAACTGAATATGAATTGAATATGAATTGAATATGAATTGAATATGAATTGAATATGAATTGAATATGAATTGAATATGAATTGAATATGAATTGAATATGAATTGAATATGAATTGAATATGAATTGAATATGAATTGAATATGAATTGAATATGAATTGAATATGAATTGAATATGAATTGAATATGAATTGAATATGAATTGAATATGAATTGAATATGAATTGATTATGAATTGAATATGAATTGAATATGAATTGAATATGAATTGAATATGAATTGAATATGAATTGAATATGAATTGAATATGAATTGAATATGAATTGAATATGAATTGAATATGAATTAAATATGAATTGAATATGAATTGAATATGAATTGAATATGAATTGAATATACATTGAATATGAATTGAATATAAATTGAATATGAATTGAATATAAATTGAATATAAATTGAATATGAATTGAATTGGAATTGAATATGAATTGAATATGAATTGAATATGAATTGAATATGAATTGAATATGAATTGAATATGAATTGAATATTAATTGAATGAATATGAATTGAATATGAATTGAAGACGAATTGAATATGAATTGAATGGAAATGAATTGAATGAATATGAATCGAATGAATATGAATTGAATATGAATTGAATTCTAATTGAATATGAATTGAATATGAATTGAACATGAATTAAATATGAATTAAAAATGGATTGAATATGAATTGAATATGAACTGAATATGAATTGAATATGAATTGAATATGAATTGAATATGAATTGAATATGAATTGAATATGAATTGAATATGAATTGAATATGAATTGAATATGAATTGAATATGAATTGAATATGAATTGAATATAAATTGAATATGAATTGAATATGAATTGAATATGAATTGAATATGAATTGAATATGAATTGAATACGACTTGAATATGAATTGAATATTAATTAAATGAATATGAATTGAATGAAAATGAATTGAATAGAAGAGAATATGAATTGAATATGAATAGAATATGAATTGAAGGTTCGGATACCTTCTACTTGAAATAACTCCAAAAACCCTCCAACGACACGATTTTGTTTGTTGTATATCGTTTGAAAGGCTCTGGACCGGCGTCCAGAGTATTTGAATAAAACCATTTTAGTTTACAAATCCATCTTTCTGGCACTGGCGTCAAATTATTTATTTATATTTACCTATATATGTTCTTGAAGAATCCTACAATTTTAGCAAAAGCATCTTAGTACTCAAAACAACCGTTGTAGTGCTGGCAGCCGTTACATTTTTCTCACTCCCAATCGTTTGGAATATTGTTTGAAAGGTCTTTGGCACAACAATGTTTCAAATTTGTAATTGTCCCCAATTTTTCACGATTTTTGCGAGTTATTAATTTGTAGATCGAAATTCTGATATATATTAGAATATATTAGAAATAGCGAAAAAGAAGCGGAAACAAAATAAAATCAGTGTCAGCTGTCGCGAAAGAAGGAGGACGAAAGAAAAATGGGGGAAATAAGAGTTCTTTTGTTAGTAGGGAACTGCGAGAAGAAAATTGTGAGAAAGACAATCCATAGGAAGAACGATTGAAAGATAAGGGAAAGATGAATAGGAGGCCGTTTAAAACTCAGAGAGCTTGCTTTGAGATCTCGAAATTTTTTACACATTAGGCCTCTATACAAAATTGAATAATATTATATTTAAACTTTATTTATTCAGTCAATTTAACACAATTTATTTTATTAATTTATTTATTTATTTCCAGGGTTATGGTATTTGTATGTTAAGAAGCGCACCAGGAGCACACACACGCACACACAAAATGGATAAATCACCAACCATCACAAACAAAACTGATTTATCAACACCATTTTCAACGTATCAATCAAATCCACAGGAATGGATCTCAAACAATCCTAAGAACATATCATTTAACTGGTCATCAACTATAAATCATTCGAATGATTTGAATACAACTAACAACAGCGACGATGCGTTAATCAAAACGTTTGACCAGAATTTTAAATTAAGCGAACAATCACAACAACAAAAACAGCTGCCTTATCAACAGCCGCCACAAGAACAACAGATACCGCCAAATAATTATGCTAGTACGGATTATAAAGAATTAATATTACCTCGTCGTAAATTACGAAAAAATTTGTCGAAAACGCAATCACTCGATATTCTCGATGACGATGACGACGACGACGATGATGATATTGTGTTAGTAAATGACGATGATGTTGTAGTTGATATTCAATTAGATAGCAATTTAACTTTAATTAATAATGCTGTTTTACCAAATAATTCCAATTTACCAGCTTTAAATTTTAATAATAAGTTACATAAAACTAGGGGCGGTGTTAATGATACGGGGGGAGATGAATCACGGGTAGCAACCGACATGCAAACTTCTAGTGATGTTCAAAAAGGTGCAATAGGAAAAGCAAATTTTATTGCTCATCCAGTTAAATTAAGTGAAAATACTCAAACACGGCCAATTTATCCAAATGTGCCCTATAGCCCGTATGGAAGTCCGTACGGTAGTCCCAGAACGGGAAGACGGCGAACACCTCTGCGTGAATCACGTCGCGTCTCAATAGAACAAACTGGTAGCTTTTTACAATTAAATCAATATAAATTAATGGATCAAATTGGACAAGTATATATATCAAAATACAGGGTGCAACCTTAAAATCGCATATTAAAATTCGTTTTTGTTTATCACGTAGGGTTCATATGGTTTAGTAAAATTAGCGTATTCGGAAGAAGATTCAACCCATTATGCGATGAAAATTTTATCAAAACGCAAATTACTGAGAAAAGCTGGATTGATGGGGCGCGGACCAAAACGAGGTACTTCACCATTAGATAGAGTATATCGAGAAATTGCCGTCTTAAAAAAAGTAATAAGTCGTAACAAATTCATCCGTTAAAATCAATTGCCTAAATGTATGCTAAGTTAATAGAAAATGTTAATTTTGTTTTTAACAATTTATAGTTAGACCATCCTAATGTAGTTAAATTGGTTGAAGTCCTTGATGATCCGCTAGAAGATTCATTGTATTTGGTATTTGAATTAGTCCAACAAGGTGAAGTGTTAAGTATACCGACGGAAAGTCCGCTAACAGAGGAACGGGCCTGGAGTGTTTTTCGCGACGTCGTACTTGGTCTAGAATACTGTAAATATTTTTAAGATGTGTACATTTTCGAGTGGTTTGTAAATTTTTTATTATTTACAGTACATTACCAACGAATTATACATGGCGATATTAAACCAGGAAATTTATTACTTGGGGAATGTGGTCGTGTAAAAATTGCCGATTTAGGCGTGTGTAATGAATTTTTAGGTGAAGATGCGTTTGTTACCAATGGTTCAACAGCCGGTACGCCGGCGTTTCGGGCACCCGAAACACTTAAAATCGGTGATCACTTGTATAGCGGAAAGGCGGCCGATATATGGGCGCTAGGTGCAACACTTTATGCGTTCGTTTATGGTACTGTGCCATTTGCGGGACATCTGGTTGTGGCTGTTTACGAAAAAATTAAAAATGATGAACTAAAATTTCCTAATAAACCAAATATCAGTATAGAACTAAAAGATTTAATATCTAGAATGCTTAGTAAGGATCCGGCGGATAGGATTACGTTACCGCAAATAAAAGTATATAGATTTTCGAATTTATAAATAATTTATTATTAAATTATAACTATTTGTTTACCTAAGGAACATAAATGGGTCACACACGACAATCTTAATAATTTACCTAGCGAGGAGGATAATTGTCGCCTGGTCCAAATAAGTGATGAAGACATAAACTCTGTAGTCAAAAGCATACCAAAATTGGATACATTAATTTTAATTAAAACAATGTTGAAAAAACATTCGTTCCAAAATCCATTCTCCAAAGGTGTATCGGGTCGAGCACCGCAGCGTGGCGGTTCCAAATTAGAACGATTCTCGAGATCAGGCCGATCAAATTCAGCACCCGAATATCAAGTTACTGATAGGTAAGTGTTAATCCTTAATTCAATTGACTTTTGTCACATACTGGGATTGCTTATTTCCAGACAAATGTCTAGTGATAATTTATTACCATCATTAACCGAAGGTGTCCCAACAATATCATCCAACGAATTTTCTACAAATTTAAATCCAATTAATAGTAGAAAATAGTAAATTTTTTTAATAAATATTGTGTTTTATAAAATTAAATATTTTTAAAAATAATGTTAAACAATTTTTTTTATTATAATATATTAAAGATGTTAAAACATTATATTGTTGCCTCCATTATAAAGAAAACCATTTTTATAAATATAAAAAAAAACATTTTAGTAAAAATCCATTTTAAAAAAAAAATTAGATAATAAAAGTGTATATTTAAATATTTGTATAATAAGTTTTTTGACATTTTGTCTTTTTTATATTTGAAAATTTAACTTTAAATTGGTTAATTAAAATTATCTAGTTATTAAAATCTGTGTACATAAATGCGAATATACTATACAGAAAATATTATTATTTTTTCTTTAAAATCCAGCAAATACTTAATATAAATAATACAAATATACAGGGTGTTCCAAAATACATATACAAAATGACTTCCCTTTATTGTTACACTTTGTTTCACGGGCCAAAAAAATTTCGTCCAGTTTTAACAAAAAGTTTATACATATTTGCAATTATGAATTCTGGAACACCCGGTATAATATAAAAATATTATAATATATATTATTATATAATATTAAAAGTAAGTATGAAATATTATATTTATATATAAAAAAAAATTAAAACGACGAATAGCTTTAGCACAATATTTATTGTTACAATTACAATTTATCTGGGAACAATTTGCTTAGAATATTATATAATAAAATTTTTTCTAAGGTAAGTTTACCTGTTTTATATTTCAAATTTAACTGGTTCTATTATCTAATAAAGCTGTCACATTTTAAAATTAAATCATTAATTCATTGTAGCTTACTAAAATAGTAAATATAGAACATATTGAAAATCTCATCTCACCGTAGTAAAATTAAGGACGCTATTTGCTTTATAGCAAGCAATTACAATTTTTTAAATATTCGCTATTAGAGCTTAACTTAACATTTTAGTGTTAAGTGGACATAAAAATTAATATTTTGCAAGAAATAAAGGTTGAATTATTTGTTCCTTAATTGCGACACCTTGACTTGTCAAGTTCTAGCAAGTTTATTATGCTATACCAGATTTATTTATTTCAGTTTTATATAAAATTTATTATTCCAAAATTGTATCATCCTAAAAATTTTGCTCGTGTAGAACAGTTCAACATTTAAAATAAACTGCAATTTAACGTTTGGTGTTATCCGAATTAGTTACCTCACTAGGGGATTGATCTGGAGTACGTAGACTTTCATTTAAAAATGTTCAAGGGGGTTTTCCATTTCATTTCATAACGGTGCATTTGTTAACCAAATTCCTGCTAAGACGTTTAAAACGATATCGCTCATGATTATATCTGGATGAAAAAATATGTGACATAAGGGTAGTGCTTCTTCAAAACCATTCCTATGAAAAGCGAGACATATATATTCTATTGGGTATGTAATATGACTCCACCCTTTCCCAATAGGTGTCGTTACTAGTACTGCTTACGTGTACTATAAATACTGGGCAATACTGATATTCTATAGTACTTGATGGCAGCTGTCAAATGTAGTATGCGACATTTGGTTGAAGTATAAACAAGTAGTATTTTTGGGGGAAGTTTTATTACATTATTTAATTGCAAAGAAAAGTGCAGCGAAACGTGCAAAGAATGGTTTCGACAATTTAAAAATGATGATTTTAGGACTGAAGATTAAGAGCAAGAAAACCCATTTGTGGAATATTGCTTCAAAGACAACAAAAAAAAGTTGTTTGTATCGAATAGTTACTGGAGATGAAAAACGGGTTTGTTATGAGAATCCCAAACGCAAAAAGACATGGGTGAAACGAACCTGATAAAGCTGGTCCATCGCAACCAAAGCGAGATATTCATTGCAATAAGGTTATGCTCTGTATCTGGTTGGATCAGAAAGGAGTGGTATATTATAAACTGCTAGAATCAGGTGAAACTATCAATGACGATGTCTACCAACGACAACTAATACGTTTGAAGCGAGCTATAGAGGAAAAACGGCCAGAACGGGTGAATAGATACAACAAATTAATTTTTCAAAGGACACAAGGTTATGACTGGGAAGTTCTACCTCACCCGCCTTATTCACCAAACATATCTCCTTCATATTACTATTCCAGTCGATGCAGTCGTCTTTTTCTGAACAGCGGTTTAGTTCTCGCGCAGAGATCGAGAATTAGCTTATTGATTGGATCGCCTCCAATGACCTATACTAATTGATGTTGGGAATGAGCAGGTTGGATCAAATAGTTGTTAGTTAGAGGTAGTAGAACTAGTTTGTTAATATCTTGTTGTAATTTGTGGATGTCGTTGATGTTCTCCATGGTTTTAAAATTTTTAAGGTTAATTGCCAACCTTAGAACCTTTGAATAATGAATGGGCGATATGGAAGATTTAAGGCACGCCGAAGGTGGCTGAAATTAATTCAGACTTTTGTTCAACATTCCGATATATTGACAGTGGTGGCTTTTCTAAGATTTGTTAATGATTGACGAAGTGAAGGGCCTTAGCAAGGTCTGTGTATACCACAACAACCTGATTGTGATTTTCATTTCTTTTATTGTGCTACTAGTGAACTCCGTAAGGCTAGCTCAACTACACCCATTTGACATAAACCCATGTTGATTTAGTGAAATGTACCGTGGTAACATGACATATCATTCCGTGTTATTTTTTTAAATATTGATGTCACTCTTGTTCTTTTCCACTTGTGAGGAAAAATTCCTTCTTTTCACTGTCTGATTAAAAAGAAAACACAGAGGAATTACCAAAATTTTGAAGCATTTTAATAATTAAGCCCTGAAGAATCCGGACCACATCCATCTCTAAGCGTTTCTGGAGCACGATGTACATATATCTTCCGCTGGAATTTGTACGGATACGTTGTTCGTGCTATCATTTGGCTTTATGTGTTCATCGACGTTTTCCGGCTTATATATACATTGGTTGAAAAAAATAGGCGAACATGTTTGATATGACTAGTGGATCACAAGATATTTGCCCTCTAAATATCATATGTTCCGGGTACTCGTTAATTATAAAGGATGCGATACACCAAGCAGTAGCAGGGGGCAGCAAATTTATATATTATGGCTTATTCGCTTGCGGAATGATTCAAAATAATAATTTATGTATAAATATAGGCATTTCCAGTAATACAAATCAAATTGAATTAAAACAAAATAAATGGAATCAAGTGGCATCTGCCGCGGCAGCAAAAGGTTCCACACCCAGTAGTACCAAAAAACTGCTCTTCGCTGCTACTCATTTTACAACTAAAACAAAACAAATTCCTGTGCTGCTTGGTGTGCATGCTTACACACAGCCGTTGGTGGGAGTTGTTTGGAAGAGCAGTGCAGCATGTTCCACGCAATCTACACTATCGGCTGTATATGGGTGTGTGGAAGATTGGCTTCTAAATGTCTCTGTGTTATAGTACCATTAAGTCGACAGATCTGATAATAACGAATTGAATTTATTCATGTTCGGCTTGGCTTCCCCAACAATTCGTTTTAAACGATATATGGTTGATTTAATCCCTGCTTCCCGTAAACCATCAGAGTGCAGAGCATATGGAGACATAAATTTCCATATAATACCTAGTTGATTTTAGTTCATTTTCCATCTTCCATAATTCGGAAGTTGACATACATACAAATATGGGTTTATGTTTTCCTTACATACATTTGACCTTCGACCCTCATAAATTCTTATTGGTATTGGCCCGGGATAGTCGACTCCCTGAGTTCGTGAAAATGTGCGTGAGTGACTTCAATTCCGTTTTATAATTTAGTGTGCAACGTCATGATGCGCTGGAAGCATGCAGGGTTAGAATAAGCTTTCAAACCTTCAGTCAACTCGAATAAGGTTATTACTTCCAAGAAACCGATTTAAAGAAATTAATTTTCTTCTTCGTGATAACGCCTTCCCGTACCAATTGGATTATAATTGGCCGGACATCAAACCTATATACTTAAAATTCTTGTTTTACTATTGCAGAGGCATGTAGAAAATTTGCTGCTTCATCCTCTACTAGTTGATATAATGTTCGAATAATTTGAAATGGTGCTGAAGCTTTTCCTTCCGTGATTGTTCGAAGTACACATTTTTCACTCCTAGTGTTGTTGTTGAACTAATCGCCTTTAGAACAGCATAGTGGGGTAGATAATATCCATCCTCTCATGGATGGATATTATGCTCCAAAATTCATGGATGAATTCATGATATTATGATCTTAAACTAGGTTTATTGGTTATATATTTCCCTATTTAAAAAAATCTATCGAATGCTCTTAAACATGAATTAATGGTAGCTCTAAAAAAGATATGCCCGTTGAATCTGTTTATGTGGTTGCTCGGTAGTACTGTTCAGCAATAAGATCGTTTCGTTAATGAAATTGTCTGTACTAATTTTCAATACCTCTCCAACGACTGGTTTAAATCTACAGTTGGTATACAAATGATGATACTAAAATAGGTAGCTTCTATTAATACTATCCCAGCTTAATTCTCATAGTAGCAGGGTTCGATCGTTTGACACCGTTACTGATGGTGGATGCATAAGCATCAGCGCCAAGTAGTACGCCGGTTGTTGTTATGGCAGATTTAAGTCGTGATATAGACGCGTTTTGCTGCTTTTTCGGAAATCGAGACGCTGGTGACCCAGGATTCACCAATAATCTAAATATGTTTTGGCCTCCAGTCTGATGGTCGATAGCGGTAGCTAGCAAAATTCTCCTATTGACGTAAAGTGTGTTTGTAATAAGTAATTTTGAAATGATGCTTACTTGTAGTTCCCTGCGTGATTAATTTTATGCATTTCAACTAAAATGGTGATGGATCTTTAACAATCTATATAATAAAGTATGATGTTTGCCTCTCCAAGTGGGACAACTTTGCTTTATAACTTAGACAAATTTTGCACAATTTTTTTGCTGAAATAAGCTGGTTTCGATCGTCAACTCTTAGATCCCGAAACGCAACACATTCGGCTACGAAATGATTTTTGGGACAATTTGCGGGTGTCTCATAATGTTGGGTTCCAATATTAGACTGTACTCTCCCAATTTTACTGTTAAGGATAGGACCTGATTTCTCTTTGGTTTTTGCACGCAGTACATTGAATTTAGGAACAACATGAATTCTTCTAACTTTGGGTAGATATTGGAAGTATTCAGACAATTAGGATGGTCCATTCATTGAAAATGTATCCTAATTCCCTGAGTGCCTCAAGACATTCGCTCAATGTAACGAACAAACACTTGACCTCCTCGGCAGAATTTGATGAAACGTTTAGCTGTAAATATAGGTGCGTGCTTCACCTTCTAGATGTCCTCGGAGATAATTTAGTTTTTCGTCTTCGCTTAAATCTCTGTTTAACAAGAGGATTGTAAATTAAATATCCATTAATGGTCTGATCAATTTTTCAAAATGTACGAGGAAATGACAATTTTTGCTAATGAACTGTATCGTCACCAAAATGCGGCCACTAGACGTATACAGCACAAACAGGTTCGCTAAATTACAATTTGTGTCATACTAAGAATTGTATGTTGGTATAACATTAGCAACACAACTGATAACGTTAATACTGTTCTAATCCAAAATAGAAAAATCAATAAGTTAGATAATTTATTTAAAACTGTAAGCCAAAAACCAAGAGGCAAAAGAAAATTCATAGATAAAAATTAGCTTATCTATCTATCAGTTAATACAAAAAACTTTTCCGTTTCAATTTTTTAAAACGAATTTGTTTTATCAAAAAGTAATCTAAATTATGTATATTTCATGAATTTAAGAAGTTCGTACATTATACTCGTATATGCATTAAACAGAGTGTTTCCGAAAGCCACCCATAATGTTGTAACAGCGAATTCAGGACACCAAATAAGACCAACTATAGATAAAACCTCCATACTCTCCTGGTAACGCTTTTCGCTGCTTAATTCCAAACCCTTTTAAATGTTATTTTAGGTATTGAAACTTGCATTAAGGTATGGCAAACTGCTTATGTAAATTATTTTTAGATTATACAAAAGTAACAAACAATAAAAGGAAAGGACATTTTTTATCCGTTTGGAAAATTAATCAATTAGAAATTTTAAATGAATAGGTTTTCCTTTTAGTATTACCCATATTCATTATAGATGTACATGAAACAATATTTTAAACCATTGAAATTATGTAACGCATTATACGAGTACGTTAGATTTCAATTTTGAGCATTTCCATTCGAAATCCACCGCACACGAACTTTAGGAAACAAATGTGATCGTCTATTCAATATAATTCCAATTTAAAGTTAATCATCGTACATGATGTTTTATAAATTTACTTAATTTGACCCCCCATCTGATGCGTATGAAGTGGCATCTGGAATTTGACAGGGTGATGCATCAAGGTAAATGTAATTTATCACGTTGTGCACCATGACACATTGCAACCAATTTGGGTTTAACGTACTTGCATAAAGTTACGTTACACTAACAGGGCTACAGCCAAAGCTCGCCTGACGTTCAAGATAGCAGAAATGCATTAGTCTTTGAAAAATGGCTTTGAATTTGAATTTCCCGGTTTTTCTTTGTAAACCTGTAACAAGCTGTAACCCCATGTAAATTCCATAACGAAATCATTTCCAATAAAATACTTTATTATTTCAGGGGGTGTGTAATGATGATTTGATATGTAATCGATTTCTATAGATTTTATAGCCATAGTCCAATCAAGTTATAATTTTGCTAAACCAATTGAAATGGTCGATGGGAAATTCTTATGCTTAACTACCCTGTGACATTACCCTGCTTTACGGTCTATCTCCAGAGCCGAATCCCATCCAATCTTTTAATGGTGGATCCTCCCAGTTCAGCGCTAACAGTCTTGCTTACTAGCACATGATTAATAAATCTGCTTACAGGATAGGTCACTCTGCTCGAGACAACGATAAACACTATTTAGGAGTATTCTTGTGAGTTATGAGTCCAGCGGATCGAGAGTTAGGCCTCTCGCTCGAATGTATACGTCTAACAACCTTCCCCGAAATGTATGGGCCTTAGCCTTTTTCGACAGCCTTGTAAACTTTCCGTCCCTCTCCTAGAAATATACATCAGATTTAAACCAGCTCTAGCGATTAGAGATTACCTCCAGCCAACGTATAATAACCTCCGAGTTGTTCTGCAAGAATCCATTTTATGTCAATGATATCTCCATCAAATCCTCAAACTGTAAAACTTTGAGAAGAAGTCATTTGAAAACCCGATTTAATAAAATAACTGGAAATGGTTGGATTATTAGAAAAAGTCTTAGAGATTCCTATATTTTATCACGAAAGCATTTCTAAGCCTTCCCTAGTACTTTCAGTTTTTTGAAAGCTTTTTTGAGTAGGTTCCTTTCCTCATACGCCATCTTGGTGTAGCTTGCCCTTGAAATTTCGTTTATATAGGGCAATCCGCATCTAGATAACGTTTGCATTCACTAGGTATAGTGAGTGTTTGCATTCACTAGGTAGATACTACCATGAATTCAAGTTCTTCCACTATCTCCAGATGAATTTTCCTGTATTCATTTGTCCTTCTATGGGTTTGCAAATTATAGGTTTAGTGTCGGTATCTGAAAAAGAATTCTCATTCGATTATGTCCAATCTTTAACCAAATAGACGTTAGGTCATAACGAGTGTCAATTCTAGCACCTTCCGCCGGATTTTCGCAACTGATATTGGTTGTTGGCCAATATTTCAAACTAGAAGACATTCGCATTTCCGCTAGTATGTGCAAGAGGACTAGGGGAATAATATTTTGACAAGCTTCCAATTTTTAGATGAAGAATTTGGCCAGAACTAACCAAATTTGGCTTCTATCTTCTAATAGAGATCCGCTGGTTGTACCTCATCATCATAATGGGTAGCATCAGAGGAAGTTCTCTCATTACGCCACTAACCCAAACTGTCTAGGTTTCTAAACACTAAGCATCTACCTCTGTCACGTCGCTTCGACGAAGCAATTGCTTTCAATCCAGAACCGCATTCGTTATTGGTATTGATTCTACGAGTCCTGGGCGTAAATATGCTTTAGGGTTTATTAACAGTTTCCCCGGTTCACGTTAGGGGTTTCTCTCTGCTCCTGGGCTAGCTCTAGAGTAGCACCGAACTTATATAGGTTAATAACCTGTTTAGGTTTTCTTCTCGGTCATATAGGTGCTTTGAGATTTAACAACTTCCTAGAGCTTGAGTGTACCCCACTTTTACAGTTCGAGTTGCTCGTCGTTGATTGCTCCGACGTTTGGTAAACGCCTATAATTGGTTAGGTTTTATTAGGATTCGTCTATTTATTTATATCCATTTTAGTCCCAAGAGAATCCGAGCAGAAGGGATCCATCTGTACAGAGATCCGCGTACTGGAGGGCACTATAATTATCCAAAGGTCTCTGATCACGACTGAGTTCTGCCAAATGGGCCCCTATACCTCCCCCCCCCCCTCCCTTTATGGGCATAAATTCTCCAAATTATTTTATTCGGCATATTATTTTCGCGTAATATTTTGACATTTGCTCTAATAAAATCAATTTAATTTATTTACGTAACGTGATTTATTCACGTAAAGTAAACAAATGTATCTACTCGTATGTATGTTTACAAATTTATACGTTAAAATAAAAATTCTGCAAATAAAATTTCTATTTCAAGCGAAATAAATAGATTTTTGAAAACCGCGTTCAAATTTATTTTCACTTTGATCTGAGTACTCTGCTTAAGACACAAAAAAACTTCATAAATAACACTGCTCGTCAAAGCATATTCAAAACCTTTTCCAAACACGGACTTATTTGTGGACATAGGCTTACTCAACTAAGTCACCTCGCAAGGAGTTTCCAAACACCGACTTATTGAAACTTATTGATTTATTTGACGCCATCTTGAATAAGTCGGTCAAGTCAATCCAATACATTGTACCGACTTATTTGTGACGGAATAAAACGCAATTATAGAAATTGCATAGATTTGAAAATAAAACTGCATGTATTCCGTCACAAAGTACTATATTAATTTAGTTAATTAATTAATTTATAGTGCTTTGTGATTCCATTTAGTCAAGACACATTTTTGGAGACATTTCTGTGTAGACATACTTATTCAAATAAGTTACCTCGCAATATATGTTATATATATATGTTTTGGTGAAACCACTTTTTTCAATACACATTTAAAAGTTCTCTAGCTGCTACCAGGTTAACACAATTATAGTTCGGGTATATCCGATAAACTTTACATTTTATTTCATTCCCCTCATTGTCTGTTTCAAGTTTATGAATGTGTTTGAGTAGATGAGACAATAATAAATTGGTTTCACCAATATAGTTGTTTATTTTGAATACAAGCTAAGCTATTGAGCCTAACTTATGAAGCTCGCTTGAAAAAAGTACAATAATAGGACATTAATCAAGACAAAAGGGACAACACTATTTTTCAAACCTCAAATACCTTGTTTCCTTCCTCCTCCAAAATCTACTTAAATATTAGTCCTGCTAACTCCACACATATGAAATAAACAATAACTAATTAAAGATGGATTAACCATGGATTAAGTAACCAACACATTCTTCGGTAGTTATTTTTATATAGGTATCTATCAATGAGAGTTACAGCACGACCTATATTTAAGTAGATTTTGCCTCCTCGCTTCCAATTCTCACACTACTACAAACATAAAAGATTTCACGGCCATTTTGTTTATTTGTCGTTTTTGAATATTTGATTCAATTTAAAAAAATTCAGTAATTTATATTTCGTGTTATTATAAGCGACTTTCTGACAAGTGGTTATGAAAATTGTGTAGTAAAATTTAATGAAAAATACTTGTTTGTTATTCAGTTATAATTGAACATTTTGCTAAAAAACACATATTTTTTTAATGGTGCTGTTTCTGTACGGGAATTGCACAAATAGTATTGCAAAACTCGGCAAAAAACATGGCGGGTCATTATAGCCCTTTATTCAAGCTCGTTTCATACCTAAAACACCCTTCAACAATTCTGAAGATTATTGTGATAGAGAGATCTTAAAGAAACGAACAAGCACCGGAGGTATTAAATAAAACTTAAATTTTGAACAATCTCACACAAATATAAAACAATTTAATTTAAAAAAAATCTATAAAATCAAGCAGTGTCCAAAAATACTATAATAGTAACAATTTATAGTAAAATTTAATTAATTTATGTTTTGTGTTACGTTTACGTGATCTAAATTAATTCCACTTAAAATATTTGTATAAATAAATTAAATTTTTCGAATTATTAAACATAAAATATTGTGTTGACCATAAACCCATTAATTTAATTATATTACGAGTACAGAATGTAATTGATTTCGTTTATAATTTTGTCGAACATATTTTGGGCATATAATTATAATTTGTTCGCGCCTTTGAAATATTACAAAAATTTAGCCGCAACTTATAATTTTAATTTTAATATTTATATCATTCATTATTCCATGTGCCTTATGCTCCCGTATATATGTTTTATAAATAGATAAATTAATTTAAAAATAGAATTTATTTGTTAATATTTAGCTTACAAATTAATATTTAATTCAACTGCAGAAACTCCAATAAACCCGGCTTTTACTCTACGGATCATAAAATACAACTAATTAACTAGGCTTTTATTTTATAACAAAAATAAATTGCATTAATATGTATATTAAATTATTTAAATAATATAATTATTTTAGCTTTAATATTTCATAGAAAAAATTTTATAAACCTAATTATATAATTAATAAAAAAAAATATAAAAATTTTCAAATTAATTAAAATAATTATAACTAATAATAATAATATTTCAATCATATTAAATAGTAAATTAAAATCTTAAATTCTTTTGATATAAATTTAAAAAAATTATTTAAATTTTATAATAATTCCAACCTATTTACAATATTAATATTTATAAAATCCTTTTATCAATTTTAATTTTGTTAATCCATCGCCAAACTGACATAATAAAATACGAGATTGTACCATAGTTTATTAATTATAAACAAACTTAATAATTTAATTACTAAAAAAATGTTGCCAGCTGTGATAAGTAAATAAAAACAGTAAAATTATTTTAAAAATATTGATTTTTTTTTATTAAGTAAAATTATATATTATACATAATTATATACACAAAGAAAAGCTTTTAAAAAAATTAAAAATATTTTAACAAAATTTTACGTATTTTTTTAAATGTGTTTTGATAAATTATATAGGATTATTATTATTATTATTACTAGTATATATCATAAAATTATATAAATATAAATTTATAGTCCGAAAATTATATTTTAATTTTATATACGTACCACGCATAGCGTTTTCGGCTTGTCAAAAAATCTAACGAATAAACAGGAGCAATAAAATAGTATTTTGTAGTGTACCAATATATCAGATTTTGTATAAAAATAGAAACACAAAATAAAATTAATGTTCTGAATCGATCCTATAAAAAAAAATGTTTATTACCCAAAAATAGCAATAAATAATAATATTCTATAAAATACAATATAAGATTACAAAAAAATGATAAAAATAAAAAATACGTGTACATGTATTTTCGAGTAAAGAACCAAAATATTTAAATACATAATAAAAAAATAATTATTTATTTTCAACCTGATGAGCTGTGTGCGTTATGCTTAATATGAATAACATTAAATTTAAAAACAGAAGAATATTAATTTTATGAAAGCACAACAAATCCGAATGCATACTAAACGTCGATATTTTTCGTTTTGTTTTATTATAATAAAAATTTCTTTAATCCAAGCATGCAAAAAAAAATTTGTTTTTTATTTAAAATTGTATGTGAAAACAATCATTGGGGCCGATGCTGAATTACGGGTAGTATTAAATTTAACGTAAGTGAATCAAATGAAATTAAGCGTTCGAATAGTTATTCGAGTTCTACCCAATTATCTTAATATGTACATAAAACTGTAATGAGCAATCAAAATGTTTTGATGACTCGTTACAAATTCAACCATGGTTAACCGAAGCTGTACAATTATGTAGATGTCACTACCACCTAATATAATTGGTCTGCTTTTTTATTGCATCCGAGATCAGATACATCAGACAGAGAAAATTTATCTGACAAATCTAAAAATATTTTATCTGAAAAGACTTTTTACCGATTTGTATACTCTGTACCGAAAATAAGTAAAGACCAATGAACATTAGACAACCGATTGAGATTTCAGCCGAAGTGATGATTTGTGAAACGTCAAAATAATAAAAGCAAATTATAGTATTAATATACAAATTAAGACAAAATGAAGATCTGAGAATGAATGTTCAGAAAAAATAAAACAACGGAAAAGGCTTTATTTTTATCTCTCTGAGCTCCCCGATATAATATAAAAAACCGACCAAATGTTGCAAGAATGAAATCTAATAAATCTGGAGATCGGTTCATAACTATAGATAGAAAACCCAAAAACCCACATTCGAATTTTTTTCAATTTTATTCAACGTTTTTTTTGTATAAATGGGGCGTGTCTTTTGTATAATTTACATAATTTAGTTGGTTAAAATGATAGGATAAAAAATCCGGGAGTTTTATCCATAGTAATGAACCGGCCTGGATACCTGTAAATAAATAACAGTCAAATTTAATATTCCAATTTGGGTTTCAAACCTTTCTGTTACACTGTTAAAATACGAAATTTATTGAGACAAATATAAATTTAAAATCTGTTGAGGCAGATGATTGAGCAGAGACGCTGTTTGCTATTACGTACAGAAGTATAGACGTTTTCTTATTATTGGACCATACCCGCTTTCTAAATGGAGGGCAGAACATTTTTCAATTTCCGAATTTGAACTACATTTGTTTTTCCACCAAATGATGAACTTTCGTTAAGAAGAGAAAAGGTTTTTATCACCAAGCTGAATATCCTGCGTATCGATCAACCAGTGTTCAGGTAATCAACCATATGTTCATCAATGCGGCTGACCAGAATTATTAGGAGGTTTTAACTAAAGTAATTCACACAACAAATTTAACGGAAGAACGAGAAGCTGCATACATGGAAGAAACGGTAAATGATCTAGTGTTAAATCAACTATACAACTATTACATGAATGGCCAATAAAAAAAAAATGACAGAAAAATACACGAAGGGCATTTTGGGGTAGCCAGAAGCAAACTTCTATACTTGCTGAAAGAGAAGTTCAAACGGCAATGAAAATATTGAATAAAAATAAATTATAGAAATACCCTTCTAAGTTATGTTGTTACCAGTTCTTTTACCAGTTTATTTAATAATGTATCGAAGAACTAGAACAAAGTTGTCTTTAAAAGTGAGATGTTTGAGGATACCAATTTAACGAGAAGAGTTGGCCTGTTTCGCACATTAATTCCGATAAAATTTGAAAGCTGTAAGAATGTGGAGGAGTACGTGACAACCATAATCAACACAACTCATACATTAAATTCCATTCAATTAAAAGTATCAGTGGAATGGATCGCTATAACTTTTTTGGCAGGGTCGTTAGAGAAACCAACCTAAGGCCTATAATTATGGGAATTGAGAATTCGGGAATCAAAATTAGTAGAGATTCCGTAAAAACAAAACTATTGCAATATGTAAAAACAACTTGGTTGTTTGCAACAACGGTAAAAGTAAACAGAATCAATCTGCTGGCCCATGATGTTGCTTCAATTGTAGCAACTCTGGACAGTTTGCAATTGCCCAACCAAAACTAAACTATAACACGTCAAGGAAGACCGAATGCACATAGTTTGCTATACACAACATTTTCAGATCAAGTGCCATCAACCACAACGATTAGTACGTGGATTCCAGAGCTTCGATACATATAACCATGAGAAACGATTGGACAACAGAGATCACTGATCCAGTGTATATTAGTGGTGTTGTATAGTCGCAAATAACTCAAAATTGAAAATAACTTCAATTAGATGTGTTGAGGTTGACGTGATAGTAAAAGACAAAATCCACAAAGTAAATATTAAAAACATTTTGTACATCAAAGATTTATATGCAAATATCTTGTGTGTTTGTCAAATGGTAAATAAGTTAAGTTTAACAAAACCGGATGTGAAATTTTCAATAAATTTGCCTAACTAGTCTAGTGGGAAATATGTACAAACTAAATCAACCACAAGTATTAACGTACCTAGTTAAATGAATTCCGAAAATGGATTTATGACACCGAAGACTTGGACATTTAAATTCCAGTGACATGAAAATATTAGCTGGTATTGCATCGGAGGTCAAACTTAATCATTCTTACGGTAACTGTTTGACATGCATATGAGGTAAGCAGACACGTCAACCATTTAAACAATCCGAAACACATACCAAAGATGTTCTTTAACAGATGTTCTGTCCCATGCAGAAAGACTCGATAGGAGGAAATCGTTATTTTCTAACATTTATTTACGATTTTCCCACAAATTGTTAGTTTCTTGTGCTACAATTAAAATCCGAAGCCGCAGATAAGTTCCATGAATTCAAGAATTTGATGGAGAACCAAACCGGGAAGAGTATAAAATGTTTGCGAACCGACTATGTTGGCAAATATTAACCAGGTTTTTGTCAACATTTTGCGAAAAGCTGGGATATATCATTAGACCACAGTTCCACATACGCCGAAACAAAATATAATTGGATAATTGTTGAAAAAGTAAGGTGTCTGGAAGTATTATCACGGCATGCTACATACTGAACCGATCTCCTACACAAAGTATTAAAAATGACGTAACATCCGAAGAAATCTGGACGGGACGAAAACCCAACGTCAAACATTTAGGCATTTTTGGATGTGTAGCAATAGTTCATGTGTCGAAGAAAAAAGAAAGAAACTCAGTCCAAAATCAGAGAGATGTACATATATTACTGTGAAAAGTCGAAAGGATGTCATTTACATGAACCACAATCAAATAACGTAATTGTAAACCATGATGGTATCTTCCTTGAAGATCAACGTTTAGAACAGATTACCCAAAGTGATCCGAATAGTCACATTATCTTGTTCCCGCATGAAAAAGATAGTTAAAGAACCAATATATAGGTATATATCGATGAAATTGACAGAATCAATGGTATTGCGATCCATCAATCGAAATCAGTAATATATCTTCAGATTATACAATGAAACGATTGTAGATAGAAGACGTATATCAAATGAAGTCGGAATGCAATGCAAGAAGAATATGAGGCTCTTATCGAAAATGACACGTGAAAACTCACCGACTTGGCACCCAACAAGAAACCTATCGACTGCAATGGGTTTTTAAAACGAAGCGTAACGCTGAAGGGGAAATTTATAGATACAAAGCGAGATTAGTTGTCAAAGGCTATTTAGATAGACGCTGTAAATGCTTTACTTCAAGGTGAACTTAAAGGAGAAATGTATATGCTGCAATCCGAGGAGTTCAACAAAAGTATACCGACTTACGAATTCACTTTATCAGCTCAAGCATTCTAGTCGTGCTTGGAATCAACAACTGGATGAAATATTAAACCAACTTGGACTTTTACAATATAAAATTAATCCTTGCTATACTCATACTACAAAACAGAAGGGAGAATGTTGCTATTTTTGTCAGTATGTCGGTGATTTCTTATTACTTTTAAACTACCAACAACAACAAGTCAACAAAAAATTTAAGAATGAAATATGGAGAAGCTAGGTATTGCCTTTGAATACAGATTACACTGGACCGTGCAAGAGGAAAAATGTGGATCGATCAAGAGCTGTATATAGGTACATGATCATCGGTTATGTTTTCATCAAAATTGAGCGATATCTTGCAATTCTAAAAAACACCAACAGTCGCGTTATCTACAATGGAAGCAGAACACATAGCGGCGTCATCAGCAATTCAGGAAGCTCCCTAGTTTAATCATCTGAAAAGGAGCTTTTGACGAGTTCACATCCCGTAACTATGATGTATTGCGACAACAAAAGTGCAATTGATCTGGCATCAACGTGCACTTGGGCAGATGTGGAGTGTGGTAGAATAAAAATAAAGCATATCTCAACGAATGAAATAAGTGCAGGCGTGCTGATGAAGGCCGTTAATGGAGCGCAGCTTTCACTTGTACTGAAATAGTAGAATCTAATATGTAATTATTTGTTCTGAAGTATGCACCAAAAATATATTTTTATACTCTCGTTCCTTGTTCATTGGATTCTCTCAACAACTGACCCATGTTTTATTATATAGTCTTTTAAATATTACATTTCATCAGAATCAACGTTTAGCACGTGGAGTTTATGTAGGTTATACGCACCTACGGCATAGAAGAGGCGGCAAGCTGTGTAAAGTGAATACCAGTCGCTTATGGAAAATAAAACCTGAATATTTTGTAATCATCTAGCCAACCTCAAACGAAATATCTTGAAGAAGGTGTTTAAAGCGAAATGCAAATTAATAGGAGTTGTACACCAGACTTGCGCGCTATAAGGCGCGTTTAGTTGTGAATGGATGTGCACAACGTCAACGACTGCACTACGGTGGGACTTTTGCCCAGTGATACGTTATGGCTGTGAAATAGAGCTTACGGGATGATGGGCCTGCTGTTTTGGAGGATCAACTAGTATATATGGTTCAACCACAACTATACTATAAAGGGTCGCAAAAAGCACGTCGCTTAAAAAATCGTTGTTTGGGCTCAAGCAGGTAGTTGCATCTGTAATCGAAAGTAAAATGCATGTTCTTATTAAATTTTATTTTTTTACAATATTGTATTGTAGACAAAACTGTAAATCAAAGTGAATCAAAAATTGATCATGGAAATGTACTCGAAAAAGTCTGGAGGTAAGATGGGAAGAATCTCATATAAGGAGCAGTGAGTTTCCTTTCGTTTGCAGGCGTTCCAGACAGAGTACAAGTTAAGTTGTCCCTCTCAAGAGGCTCTATAGTTAAACAGCTTGTCGAATGAAGTATATAAATTAAACTTATTGACAATATCGTTTTGTAGGAGTGAAGGAAATAAAAAGTATGATGAACGGATCAAGTTTGAAAAATCAAAACCGATCATAAGGTAGCAGATTATCTTACAAAGCCGGTTCTCGCCGAAAAGTATTTGTTTTGTTGTAACGTACGTGGAGTCAAATAATCATGTATGAGGCTTTCGTGTAGATGTTAAGTTTAGAACATCCTCATTTAGTTGCCTTACTTTTCCAGAGAGGCCTCTTTATGAATTATATTTTGTGTTTACTTCATTTCAATAAAGTTACTCGCTTTGGTATTCTAAACGCATTCCAACATCAATTTTGGTCAAAGAATTAGAATTTGGTCATTCTAAGCTAAACTCCACCCGTTATTAACCAATGATTGTTAATTTCGATTACAGCATAAAATTGGGGTTTTAACGATCATCAAAAATCATCGCAAAATCCTGCTTAAGCAAATTGGGATAAGTCTCCTTATTAAAACCAGTCTATATCATGTATATTATTTATCTATATTATATTAATAAATCTTGAAGAAATCATTTAGAAATACAGACAACAAATAAAAAAAGAATATGTATCAACAAAAAACTACATGCCTAATTACTATTACAAGACCATTTCTTCATTTTTAATTACCTACAATTTGAATAACATTATTTAAAAAATAAGAAAAAAAACAAAAATTAGTAAATACACATTACGAATTTTTTATTTTATTATTTCTTTTTTAAATAACTTTGAATAATATTCTGTACAATTTATTTATATACCATCGTTTTCAAAATTATTTGGTCAACGATGTTTTTATATCGAATTTTATTTTAATAAATTAAAGGTGAGTTACCCAAACTAATTGAGATCAACAAAAATTTAATTCTATTAAACAAAAGTTCAGTACTTTTTGCAGCACAAATAATTTTGAATACAATATTTATTATATCTGCACATTCTTCTATATTCTAAAATAAAAAAAGATGGTAAAAAACCTATGGTACTAAATGATGCCCATTCAAAATCAAATAATATTTAACAAGATCCTAAAGAAAATTGCGATAAACCTAAATTCGCCGATAAATATATGCATAGTAATATAACAATAATAAAATTAAATGATGACCATAGTTTTTAAAAGGATTTATTTTTTGTTTATTTACCATTATTATTATCATTCCTTAAGTTAACAAATAAAATTAAATTACATTTATATATAAAAAGAAATTAATGTAAGGACTAAAATAATATTATTAATTAAATGTACGAAAGAAGATTTATATTATTGTATGTATAATTTCAATTTTGCTTAAAGTAATTAATATATTTTTTAACATTCCTTATAAACTACCTAGTATTTTTTAATTATTAATATTAATTTTTTTAATTTAAATCAATTAATTTTTATTCATTTTTTTAAATATAAGTTGTATATAATAGAAATTAATTGAGTGTTCCCCGGCAGCCCTGTGCTCCACACAGACAAGGAATTTTTTCATCTTCCAGTGGAAATTTATAATCGTACGTGATTTCTTCGTTAACACCGATCGGTTGTTTTGAGTATATAACAATTTTCTTTTCCGATTCTATTGTTATAATTTTTGCGTAGCAATTTGGCTGGAAAATAAAATAATATTGTTAAAATCATATTTTAAAAATGTGTATTGCAGTTTAATAATTGTCTCCGAAAGGACTAATAACGTCTGACATTGAATCCAGAATCTCAAATAAGCTCCTGCTGTATGAAAAATTTCGGATAGATTGGAAAATTGGGACAAAAATATAAAATTTAAAGATGACTTAAAAATATGATGTACATTAAAGACACTAGAATTTTCCAACAGAAAAATGTGTTTTGGCTAATCACCACCAGGCCTATGAAATTCTTAAACAGAATATGTTCTATCAAATCCATCTTAAGACAACGTATAAATCGACTGGTCGGCGCCACTTCTGTATTTTTAAAATAATTTTAATATGAAATGTTTTCAGACTTTTGGGTGAAATGTTGTGTATATTTATAGCTGGGGTTTACACATCTTGGGGGCAAAGTCCCAGATGTAAACTTTCTCGCGGAGTTCCCTAGATAACGCTAATTTAACCAGGCAGTGTTAAACGAAATTCTAAGCATAATCAATCACGCGTCATTGAGGCAGTTGACATCGTGAAAAAATTTAGTGGACTGTCCTAAATAGTGATCTATTTTAGTCCACTTAGAAACCGCTTACAACGCAAAAATTATAGATTAAAAGCATCTTTATGTGCACCATCTATTGAATAATTACTAAAAGTATTGCTTACGACCTCATCGCAGTTCATATTTTCCTCATAAATAATTCCTGTAACATTTTCGTAATTAAATTCAATCATTGTATTTTTTAAATTTGACTAATTTGCCGCTACCGACATTTATTTCGTGATGCAAACCTCCTTTAGGTCATGTCATTTACATTACATTTTTCACCGACCTAAGTGGGTCAGAACACACAAAAAAGTTACTCAACCTAATTTGGGTAATTAGCGTTTACATGATGTTACCAATCCAGTTTAGGTCACATATAGTGTATAGTCCGTGGACTAAATTTGACTATTCAAACTACCTCATTGGCGCCTATAATCAAATCATAAGTGCCGGTTCTCCATACTTGGTAAGAGCACGCTCTTAAAACCAGTATAAAGGTTGAACTGGATACCTGAGGATTACGTCACAAGCATAGGTTCCCCAGTTACGATGAGGGTTCTTGTTGAGTTGATAAACCATCTGAAAAAAGAATATTCAAGAAACAGAAAATAAAACTGTCGAACCGGATTTATCATTATCGTTATCGACTCTATCCGATACGATAGAGACTCTACTGTCGAAACTCGCACGGGCTTACAAAGAAATGGATCAAAACCACCTCAAAATGCTCGGTATATTCTGATAATTTCTGAATTAAAACCCATCTCAGAACGCGTAATATATGCAGGTTTCCGGCCAAGATAGGATCTAACAACACCGACCTAGAATGTATTATGGATCACCTTAGAAAAAAACGTTAGTGTAACAAATCAATAATGTACGGATATACCATCATAACTTTATATATCAGACAATCGTCGAATGGATTAACCCGTAACCATTGCCCACTTTTTGATCCGTAAAGTTCCTGGGATCATTGTTGGCTGTTAATACCTACCGTGGGACTGATATATAGTGACCACCAACTTTTTGCACATATTATTAGATTATGGCTGGCAGCAAACCATTGCCAACATAAACTAACACGCCGATTTAACATTCAATCGTCAAGACAATGCTGTTGCAGATGAGTTACCACAACAAGAATACTTGGCGTAACATCAAAGATGCGTGCAAACGTAGTGCAGAATAGATCTTCGGATAGACACAACATCAGGAGAAATGACGAAGTGCGATGCTACTGGGAGACTAAGAAAGAAATTTATCGGCTATCGAAAACATGCGAAGTGTTTATTCGGCCATCAGAACACTAAGTGAGGAAAACACAAGATTATATTTACCGCTGAAAGCGCTACACGCGCATTTCTAACTACAAAGCAAGAACAACTTGATCGTTGAAGAGAATTTTTCGAGTCTCCTGTACAGGCGAGTACGAGTACTGCTCCACTTAGTACTGAGGATATCACATTTCATCAACTGAGAGGAAGCTGCTTAGACGAACCATCCCTGCATCCACTGCATCAACAATATCCACATTACAGTACAAGTCTGTAAATGCCATTTTGAGCAATCCACTTTGTCAACTTCGAAAGAGCATTCTATATAATTTGAAAGATGCCATTTCGAGCTCTCGCGTGTTTAACAAATACAATTTATGGTCTAAATAATGTTCTATTATCACGTGCTAAATCAGCAAAGTACCTACTTAGGAATGATCCAAAATGTCAAACTGCGTTGAAAGGTGCATGTCAAGAAGCAATGTGAAGAGCTCAGCCTCAAACATAGAGAAGTAGCTTTTAGGTAGGGGCTCTAGTGGTCAGCACAACATTATCTGATGCTATACAAGCAGATATTTAAACTACTGAGAGATATTGTTAATGCTCTTGGCAAAAACGAATTAGCGACCTCCATAGGGAACTTACAATAAAAAAGACGCCAACGAAGTAAGCAAACGTAGCACGGAAGCATGAAGAGAATGTATTATCATCCAAGCGATGAGCCCAACCAACTGTATCACCACCGAGAGATATTAATAAATCTCGGAAGTGTAGAACCGTTTGAGTAAGCTTTATAGCCAGCGCAAGGCAAAAGAATACTTTTAAGCAGAAACCAGTTGGAACATGATAAAGATGTAACAAAGTAGCTAATTAGGTCAGAAATGAAATATAGCTCTGAAACGGTAGTAAAATTTGAAATAGGACTCCTAAAATTTACGCTACGAGAATGACGTGAAGTGAATTCCAATGTTACTATTAGTGAATTTTAATCAGATGTTTAAACTTTTTTATTTAACTATGCAGCCACAATCGCGACTCAAGAAGTTTGGGCGTGCTGCGATTTTTGGAGCTCACGATAATGCCTTAACACAATACCAATTTAAAATCACGGTCAGGGCTGTCCAAATAAATTCAAACAAAGCTGATCAGAAGACTTCAGTCCTAAAAACCCATCTAAACGGGGGAAAATCATATCCTCCGTTGGAAATGGTTGCATTTCCAAGGATTATATAAAAATCAAGATCAAATGATGAAACAGTAGGTGGAGCAACAAGAGCTTCGTTACAGTTAGATCCGAACACTATCAGGTTGGCAATCACCGAACAAAATTTTCTCGAAGGCTCTCTAGAAAGATTCAGATGCTTGCACTATAAGTTCACATCACATTCGCAATAGCAGAGCTCTCCACGGACGGCATAAACCCAAACTAACTGGGCTACTGAATTAGATATTATATAATTGTTCGAATGATAATACAGCGACATGGCACACATACACGGCTCTCTTGTTAGAATCAAATCTAGAAATTATCCGGGAGGACGAAATCCTGCGTCGTCAAATTTTCTTCATCTTCCTGCCATACTACAGACACGAGACGAATGAGAAGATAAACCATTGAATACTGGTGAAAAAGCTACGGATCACGGAATGGAAAATACTGTCGAGGAAAGAATGGGAAACGGATATTTACAATTAACCATCTCTTCCTCACCCAAAATGTCGGTAAAAACCCAGAACAAATCAGACATCGCAGAAGAGACAACAAGCCTAACAACGAATCTCTGAACAATCAAGACGTTTTTTGGTCACAAATAAAGCCACTAACCGCCCTCTGAACCAGCCAACAACACCAGGTTCCACTAGCCTTCCAGGCCTAACAAGATGCCACAGCACAGAAAAAGAAGTCAACAAAGCATGGACTGTCTCCCCTCAGTTGCCTAGTACGGTATATGACATGATCAATCGACCCATTTGAAGATCACCAGGAATAAATATGGAAATTCCAAACGGGCCATTGCACCACACCAACGCCATTATTTAGCATTAAATACGTCATGTGAGCTGGAATGCACAATAGATCTAAAGGTCGCAGTGCACAAAGTACTCCTCTAAATCCATACCTACAATATTATAATAATTTAATAAGCGATAAATTGTTTTACAGAGGTGGAAAGATTACTTTGATTACTTGGAGTTCAAATAATTACTTCGGACTTCTTTAATTTTCCGTCAGAATCCGCATACAAAACAGTACATTCAAAATAACATCAATCTTGCAAACAAAACAAAACGGCTAAAAAATGCTGATTTTAGTTTTGATTGAACATAATAGTTCGGAAAAATTAATAATTATGACTGGACCAAAACGTTCTAATAATAATGCAAGTTTATTAGTAAATACTAGAAAGTTTACGAAAAAATGGAAAATTGTAATTGTTGGAAATTAGCGCATTATAAAATACCCAGAAACAATTGATATTCGATTAAGGATGTCCATAACAAAATCTAGGATAACAGATTCACGTCTTTTTACATCACGGCAGACTAATTAAAAAACTGTTTTAAATTGGTAAAACTGAGAAACCATGAATATGCACCTGAAGTGGAATTAATTTGTATAAAAATACAAGAACTACAAGTTTAAATATTGTTACAAGTTACAAATTTGAATAAAAAATTATTCAAAATGAAATGGAAAATTTATAATTTGCGGTGAGAAAATATCAATATTTTTGGAGCAGCTAACGATTATGCAAAGTGCTAGACAGGCATTTTAATTTATAGAAAGGTAACATTTAATCGGCCTTATTTGACGCCCCGAATCAATTTCAAGAATTAAAGATCTAATCCGGAAATACTCTGTATATAATAATATCAATACTTACATTACAACTATGATTTATAAATCGTGCCAAATTTCCGCATTTAGTTGCATCGATAATAGTTTCTAAATCAATTCTGAATAAATACGAACTACCAATTCCGATTGCCTCATATTTAGTTTCTCGCAAATCTGCCACAACCGGCCTTATCATTTGTCCCACATACTCGATAACCATTTCATCAGCTGCGATCGGTTCCATTGCAAATAATCCCCAATCGTGGATTGGAGACTTAGCAAACTTCAATTGTTTCTTACGGAATTTCAATTGATTGAATTTCAGCAGTTCAGATTCTGTTGATGCCCCAAATGCCGTTAATAATCGACGTTGATTTGAACGGGCCTCACGCGATATTCCCTGCATTTTTGTGGTTACACTCTTCAATAAAATACTGTCCACAGCATTTTGACTGGAACTCTGACTATTCTGGGATTTCAAATGATGATGTTTATACTTGAGCTTATCTCGCACATCCAATTTGTAGTAGCCCTCGGTTCTTGCCGAACCCGTAACATGTTGCTTCAGTTCATCATCATCTTTATTCTTCTTTCGTTTTTTATTTGGCGGCGGTAGAAATTGACGATCGGTTACACAATGATCCACCCAATGCGTCGCATTCAACCAATAACTATTTACGTCATCTTGCAATAAGAGTTCATAACTCTTTCGCAGATACTCAATATCTTCCTGGTCAATTCCACGTGTCAAAAAACTGTACAATAATTCCATTTCGGTTCGTATATCACGCTCAGAAAATCGTGAAACAGGTACAAATTGATTAACATTATTATTTTGTAGTAAATTATTATTGTGAATTGTGGCCAATGGATATTTTTCCAATTTCGCATTCGTAATCGTTGCATTCTCATTTATTTTGGCTTTATCTTTCTTCGGGCGGCCAACCGGCCGTGGAAGTAACGATTGTGACACGGACAATTGATTTTGTGACTGTACTGTAGTTTTACTATTAACTGAATTATTCGATGATGTGTAACCATGATCATGGGCTAGTATATCGCGTGACGTTATAATTGAATAGTTATTATTATCGACTGAATTTATTGTTGGCGATGACATTGGCGATGCGGAAGGTGGTAAACTGTAGCAATGCTCGATAGCAACTTGGCTTGCCTGGCTTGAACCACCATCGGATGATGCTGGTGATAACATTTTGTGTTGCTCCTCATTGATCATATTGTGCTCGTGTATAATTGCGTCCACTTGTTTTAATCGCTCACTTAATGATATCATAGATGTTGTACTATTAGTAGAGGCTTGGAGGGTGGTAATCGGTGGAGGCGCTACTACAACCGGAGGCGATGATATCGATGTACTTATTTTTTTTTCTTTCTCAATTTGCTTTTCTTTTTGGGATTTGGTTAGAGATTTCTCTTTCTTCTTTTTCGGTTCACTCTTCGCAGTAGTTTTTGTCGATTTTGTGGAGGTAGGCGAAGATGTTGCCGAAGCTATTGTTGTCGCCGCAGACGTTATACTCGATGCGGATGTTGGTGTAAATGGATCGGTAACAATTTTGTTTCCGGGTGTTAGCGGTATTGCCATGATAGACGGTGTCAAAGGATCTTTATCATCGTCATCCAAACTATTAAATTTATCTACCGGTTTACTAAACGATACTGTTGGCGATTTTTCAATATTTAATTTAATCGCATTATTATTGCTAGTAGTATTGTAACTTGATTTATTGCTATTACTGCTATAATTGTTGGTATCAACGTCAGCCTCGGTCTGAGCTTTCCTCTGTTCCTCTAGGAACTCCCGTTCAATTTGCTCCATATATTCTGTATTCCTTCTACGTTTCTCTTGGTATTCTCGTTCCTCTTCCGAATCACTATACAGACGATCCAAATCGAATACCTTAGATCTTTTACTAGTGCCATTTTCTGTATTTTCAATTTTTTTATTTATATTTTTATCCGCCAATGTTCTCTCGTTTCCACCACCTGGCGTTGGTGGGCGATCATTTGGCTTATTAATTTCAACATTTCGCGCGTTATCATCTTCATCTGAATCTGAATAGATGTTCAATATTTTTTGTTTGTTAATTAATTTCTTGTTACTGTTATTTAAAAATGGTTTTTCATTATCACTATCTGAATCCGAATATACAGCTAACTTATTGAATTTATTATTAACAGTCTTTTTGTTATTACTATTACTATTTGAATTTGTTACGTTAATTTCATTATCAGATGATAACGACGTATCTGATATTTCAGATGTAGTATCGTCATTATCATCATCTTCTTCTTCCTCGTCTTCACTAGACGATGAGCTCGACGACGATGATGATGTGGTAAAAAACGATGATGTACTAGTTTTACGTTTTCGTTGCGCACTCTCATTTGTCGCTGTCGAAAATATTGTTTTAGATTTGAGTGGTTCTATATTACTATAATTCTCATCATCACTTGCTATAAAATAAATAAATAAATTTAGTCCCTTGTATAAAACACCGGATAACAATAGAAACATACCTTGAACCATTTCCTCTTGATCACTAAGATATTTTCGTTGACGTTCATCTTCATCCTCTTCATCGTCCGGACGTGTTGGACTGGGTTGCTTTCGTATTCGACGAAAGCTCGGCATTTTTGGAATTTGAGCCCGTAAACCTATACCAATATTTAATCCGTAACCTCCTAAATCTAAATTCATTGAATCTGAAGTTTTTGTTTTACTATTGCTTGTAGTTTTACTCGACTTTGGTTCCTTCATAACTACTTCATTGTCAAGCAATTTATTTTTAGTTCGCCTCTCTTGTTCATCCCACCATTCATCATATTTTTTATATGCTGTATTCTCGATCATTTTCTTATTGAAATCTTTTTTCAAAATTTTCTTTAGTTCTTCCGTAACTGAATTAATAACGGTCGATATTGTTGTTGAATACGGATCTTTATTACTATTATAGTGTCCGTATGAATCGTAATTACTGGCAAAATTATTTGGTATTTTTTTACTAGAACTATTGCCTATGGTATAGCCACTCATGAATGAATGATGATTATAGGTTGGATGTGGGATTATATTGGGAAAACTGTTATAATTTATATAACCGTCGGATGATGGCAGATAATGAGTTGGATAGGAATTCCATGGATCAGGATAATAATATGGATTTGTACCTGGAGGATAAATATATTGATTATTATGGTGTGATGGTATTTGTGACTGAGGAGTATTTATTGAAGATGAGCATTGTGATATTACATTATGGGATGATTGTGATGTTGCGTTGACCGATTTATCCTTCGATGGCTTGGTTTCATCCGTTGACGATAAACTAGATAAAGACATTTGATCTTCGTCTTTTTTATCGGTTTTACTAGACGTTAATATTGGACTGTATGTTCCTTCCGCTAAAAGTATCTCGTCATCACTAGATGAAATATCACTGGCTCCATCTTCAATTAATACCGTATTTTTAGTAGAATGACTATTGGGCTTACTATCGGATTTTGTAGATGCATTTTGATATGTTTCTAAGGATATATAAGGACTAGGTGGTGGCGTACCAGGAGGCGGTGTCGGAGGTGGAGGATCGGTTGGAGGTGGAGGAGGGGGTTGTGGTAAAGGTGGTGTTGGTGTGGATCCATCTCTTTTCACTTTATCACTTTCATTCTCGACGATTTCACCTTCAGAATCACTACTATCGAGCTGCAAAAAAGGTGGGGCTGCACCAAACCCTTTCTCTTTAAACATCATGGCAATTCTTGTATCCAAATCGACAGTGCTTTTGTCTTCTTCTACGTCCGAACTCTTTTTCTCGTGTTTTTCAACAATTTTTGTTGATTCGGATTTACTACTTTTGCTATATTCTTTTTTCTTTGACTGATAAGAAGTTGATGAAGATTTGGCTGTATCTACATGTGGTTCAACTGATTGCCAAGAATTAATAGGAGGCGGAGTCGGGACATCCCACAATTCCGAAGTTGACGTTACAGCTTGAGATGCTGTAGAATTACCCCATTGTTGTGAAGACCAGCTTACGTGTGAAGAATACACCGAGGAATAGGTTGACTGTGGATACATATAAGGTACTTCATAACTAGACGGAGTTTGATTGCTTCCATAACCACTAGAATAATTGCTAATTTCAGTTGCATTGCTATAATTTGTATCGGAACTAGCAGAATATCCTCGGTCTAATCGATCATAGTTTGATCGGTTGTATCGTGATTCTCGCGAACTGTGCTCCTTTTTATCCCTTTTATCGTGATCTCGCCGATCATGTCTGCTACTACTACTGTGTTTCTTATCTTTCTCCCAGCGCCTATCTCTTTTACTACTACTATTACTAGAACTATACTTATCTACATCTCTTTCACGATTATCACGCTTACTTATTGAGCTACTTTCATGATCACTTTCAATTCGAGATCGACTTTTACTTGAAATATATTCACTATAATGTTGATCAGCCCATGATGACGATGAAGCATCACCCAAACGATCATTTTTATATATATCTTGGCTGTTATCTTCTTGATGATAGACAATTGGTGGTGGTTCTATACTTTTTACAGGTTTATTTTCTGTATAGTTTTCTATTTGTGTTTTACACTCCTCACCAAATGGATCATGAAAAACACATAAAATCTAAATATTTAAAACAAAAACTAGTTATCACAATCACTATTCGATAAACAAAACCACTTACCTTTCCCATAACAGAGGTGCCATTAAACTTGTCTATACACATTTTAGCAGATTTTACAGCCTCAAAAACGATTCGAGCAATACCCAAATGTTTATTCGTAACGGGATGATGGTATATATTTAATTCATCAAACGTTCCACATTTCTGAATCATATCAGAGAGAAACGTATTATCTATATTATCATTTAGATTAGTTATCGTAATTTCAACGGCCGGTGGTTCCCCAATGTAATGTTGATCTATTTTGAACCTGCAAATAGAAAATGTGGAATACTAGTAGTAGGCCCAGTATATAAAACAAAACTGGTTAAACAAACAGCAGAGCATCGTCTCATACCAATTTATAAACGAGTGTCTAAATTTAAATATCATTTTTTCATTACATATAATAAAATTTGTATTGATAAGACAAACATTTCAACCAAAAAACCTTTAATTCATATTACCTAGGAACAGGTAACTCCATTGGATCTAGTCGGGATCTCATTCTGGAAAGTGCATTTCTAGGATCTCTGGGTATTACTGGCGGGTGACCACTATCGTTTGACACAATGCCATCATAACGATATAATTTGGTTGCCCCCTTGATTATACACGGATCGGTTAGCATTTTAAAATTCCGAATATTTTTATTACTTCCGCTCATCATAGACGAGCTCCTGCTATCAATAGTCCCATTCATAGTTCTGGAATAATACGAAATTATAATTTATATAAAAATTCAAGTATCAAACATAACCTCAAAAAAATCAAGTTAAAAATATTTTGACATTTACAAGATTTTTGCTTTAATTTTTGTTAACAAACCTCTGCTTGATCCTGAAACGTTGCCACAACAAAAATGAAATATTATAATTTAATTGAAAACAATTATTTCATCATAATTCCATTTCATTTAATCATTTTTTTGTCTGTAAATTTAATTTATTTCTTCGTAGTACGAATTTTCCTTTTAATTGTGCCCCAAAAAAATTTTTCTTTTTGGAGTTGTTTTCTCACAAAATATATCGTTTTACTGAAATTGTATCACTTAAACTTTTTTTATTCACATAAATCGATAATATTTTAAATAAATCCAAACCGAGATTGCTTAAAAAAATTAGAAATATTGCCGAACTTTATAAAAATGAAAAATGATTTTATTTTTGGTGATTTTTTTTTTATTCAATGAAATAAATGGCAGAAGTAAGTGATGTTGTTGTTGTGTGTTCATTTGTTGTGAAGTTTGGTAGATTTCGGAGTAAAATAAACATTTTTGTCATATTTATGTAATTCATTGAGGTATACTGATATATAAGCAATTACTGTCCAGTAAAAGTTAATTAGTAAAGACTATCATTACTTAAATTATGATTTAATGGCTAAATTTTAAAATTAAAAATACGTGATTGAAAAGTGACATCTCTTGGAATAACTTAGGCCAAAGGAAGCATAGAGAATAAGTTCGATTTTTTAGTAAGATGGCAGTTGCGTCTTGAACGAAACAGAGTGCGTTCGTGAATATACCTTGTATGTATACCCTCTAAACATTGAGTAACATTTACGTACAGAAAACTGTTGAATATGTAAGGAAGGGGAGCATTTTGGCATTAACAAAATTTAACCTATACAAATCTTTATTTTTAATGTTTGATTAAATTTAATAATTAATAATTTAATAAATTTAATATTATTTTTTGAAATTGGCAGAATCATGCTATTTCATTTCTTTATTCAATTTTCGAAAATATATAAATAAAGAACTCTGTTAGAAAAACTTATTAATGCTCGGTTTTTTACGCCACACAACTATTTTTGAAATACAATTAAAGGAGTGTGGATAATTTTATTCCTTTTGGTTGTCATAAAATATTGATATTTTCTAGGAAAAATTATGGCAACAACAATAATTTGCTCAGTAAAATAAAATCGGATACGCCATTCTCCCAAATAGTACGTAGTTTTACTGAGAATTTTTTCCCATTTTCATGGAATTGTCGCTATTTCGCTATGTCCTGACACTAACACCAACTCAATGATTTTTGTGTCTGTGTCATAGCCATATCCCTTTCGTATCCACCAAAAAAACCTATTTTGTGTCCAACCCACACAAATGTGTCGATTAATAATAATGTCAACACAATTTGTTTGCTATATAAAATTTCATCTTAACAGAAGTCCAAATTACGCAATTTACCAAATTTAAACAGTTATCTAGAGTAATTATTAGAGTAATCAAAACACACAATTGCTATAGAATAATCAAAATTTACATACACATTTGTGTGGGCGAAGGACACGAAAAGGATATAGCGGCAATGGTTCAACGATTGCTGAATGCTGCCATGGAAATGGAAAGACACGCGGTAACGCCAAATAATTGGTACGCGGAGTGCGTTCACGCGTTCTACATTAGGCGTTCTCGGAAATGACCCATGGTAACTTTTGAGTAATTTGCTGACAAAACATTACCCAACAAATTACATTGTTTCCAACATTAAAAGAATTAAAATTACCCAAAAGTTACCATTGGCTATTTCCGAAAAGGCCTATTGTTATGATATTAGGCGTTTTCGGAAATTGTCCATGGTAACTTTTGGGTAATTTTAATTTTTTTATTGTTGGCAATAAAGTTAATCATGTTACCCTGTCTATACAAAAATAAGATTCAACAAAATCTGAACTACCCTAAAGTTACTCTACATGTTCGGAAATAGATCGGGTAATTTTTTGTCAAAGTTACCATCGGCTGTTTTCGAAAACGCATATTGTTAACAATTGCTGCGTTTATACCACAGCTAAAATATCAATGCTAAATGCAAATGACAGCTGTATCAACGGTATAAACACTACATACACAAAGCTCATCTAGCTAAAATATCACTGCTATTTAGCATTGCTACGTAGGTAGCAATGCTACGTAGCTACGGTATAAACAAGCAACCCGCTAAGCAAGATAAATCGTTTCCGAACTATAAACGAGGACTACACTTCATACAATATTTCGCAAACGAATCGATTTGCATCTGAAAAACGAACCATTTACGGTGTTCCTATCCCAAGATAATTAGACTTTTCGTTCGCATAATGTTCGCTTTTATGATTCGCAAACGTAACACTTTTGCATTGATTTCCAATAATTTTATCAAAGTTTAAAATAATGTTGGAACTAGAAACACAAAATTAAATTTATAATTTATATTATTTTATTTTCATAATTACTATTCTTCATACTTATTTTATAATAAAAATAAAATTCCATAAATCAATTTGTTATGTCGTTCTCATAACAAATCTGACCAATGATTTCGTACGCTTTTCTCACGAAATTCTCATGAGAACTGTGTGGAAAAAATAGTTTTGATTCCATACTAAATTCCGTACTACAAAGTATGAAATACATAATAAATTTAGAGTGGGAACTATAGATGGAATAAAAAGAATAAAAAAATAACGTAAGAGAGCGAAAGAGAGGATTTACATGCATTCGACTATACTGAGAATAATGAATATAAAAAGAATAACAGAAATTGCGTTTATTTTTTTTAATTTTTGCTGTCACTTAAAAAGAATAACCGAGCGAAAATTTTCGTCCAAGAATAAAAAACTTAACAACTAGAACAACAAAACCCAAATAAATTTTAGTGCGTTGAATATAATATGCATGTTTATTTTTTATATAAGGGGATTTTATATTATTCGTGTGATTTATCTTTTCTATTTATAAAATATTCATGTATATATATACTAATATGAATATAATATCAAAAATAATTTTCAATACACTGTAGAATTGTATTTTTCTAAACCTAACCTAAAAAAATAATTTATCGAATTGCGGTGATTTAAACTGCATATAAATAATTTTTATAATTTTAAAAACATATATTTGTTGTTATAAATACGTTTATACTGAAAAATATTGTAGTTTAATGAAACTAAAATAATTGTAGGAAACATATCACAAAAATATATGAATGAACTTAATATTTCAAATCATCTATGACCGTAACGTCAAATTGGAATAATAAATTTTTGTCTTCGTTTTGTCTTCGTTTAAAATTATTAATTAAAATATTATAAAATAGTTAGTGGATTGTGTAGTAGTGCATCATTTGTTAATAAAAATTAAAAAATTAAAATTAAAATGAAGTGTCTAATGAATGGCTGCCAAAACACGCCTAGAAAATTACAAAAAGGAATTTCATACCATCGGTAAGTTGAAAACTTGAAAACCAAGTGTTTGTATAAATTGTGGTAAAAATATTCTTATTTTAATTTGGAAATCAGAAAAAACAAATTATAAAGTTTTGGTTGTTATTGTTGGGTTCTTCTTTTTGTAAACTTGTTTACAGATGGTGTTGGCTGTTTCATGTACTATGTGCTTTTCTTTTCATAATCACATTTATTTTTGAATAGCATAATTATTAGTTTTTACAGAAATTATATTTTAGGATAATGTTAATGTGAGGAATTAGAAAAGCAATGGTTGAATGAGTGCACCTAGAATACTACAGGCCACAGTACTCTCTATGTCATCAAATCTATGTCTACAGTTTATTCTTTGAACTATAGATGGCAGGCATGTTCATAAAAATAATACACGAAAATAAACAGAGAAAAAAATATTTATACGAGTGCTAAAAGTAAGGTTATGCCTTCCCGTAAATTATAAGAAATGTGAACACATTTTGTACGTGTTTACATATTTAACACAATTTAAAATGCATAATTCTATCATAATATTATGAATTAATACTTACCAATAGCTTTTTATTAAATTTTAAAACATATTATTATTTTTCTTGTTGTTTTTTTAAACATTTTTTTTATCAATATGACAGCTTAAACACAAAACAAATCAAAACAATCTTTATAATTTTAGTGCTGCCTACAATAGTCACAGAAGGAACTGACGACATAAATTGACGTCATATAGCGAAATGTTTAAAGCAGTGTGGCCTGTAGTATTCTAGGTGCACTGGTTAAACTCAATTGGCTTCGATGTAGAAGATGTAAAATTTAAAAATGAGTAAAATTTCGATTATTTGGTCATTACATTTTGAAAATAATTATTTTATGCCGCAGACAAAAGAGAATCGGTAAATATTTTTAAGAAACAAGTTATTTCCTTGTTGGTAAACGAGCAAACAACTAATTTTGATGGCAATGAAAACAATATTCAGTTAAATAGGACCAATAACTATTTGGATATACACAGGTTTAACTTACAATATATTGTATTTAAGGAAAACACAATTAATTTGTTGTACTAATGAATAAAAATATAATTCAATTTACAAAGATTTTTTAATTTTAACTTCCTAACTTCATTGCATTCAGGCGAAAAAAATCTAAATATGGCCCTGTTGATTTATACGCTTTCTCATTTTCTCTCCGAATTTGTGACGCTTGGAAGTTTCTTCCATTCGTTCTATATAATCTATTTCTACGGCTACTAAATGGTTGCGATCGGATTGGGCTAAAGAGGTAAAAAACAGTTTTGAAATGGCGTCGCCATTTACATATCTACACAAATTTTTAACGTAAATGTTTTTTTATTTTTTTAAGATGTTGGTTGAAAATCTAACAGGTAGATGGCGCGTTAAAATATCAATCATTACCCTACATAGGCGGAAATTTTTTTTAAAATTAAAAAATAATATATGTATTGAATACTGAATAAAACATATACAAATTACAACAAATAGTTGTTTATAATTTCAAAGTGCTATGGAAAGCTGCTCTGTTTGCATGCGATAAAGTGTGTTAAATTAGTACAGAAATGTATTTGGAATATACCCGAGTTTCCGACGAAATTTCACCTTATTTCAACATTGAACATTGATGTTTTCTCTTTTTAGTCGGGATTCACGCCCACACTGGAATTTTTGAGACACTTTTCTTTGGCGAGTAGTATGGATTTCCGTATGCATATATACTTTACATAGTAGTCTCCCTAGCAAGAGTGTGATTTTTGCACACGAATGTAAACGTAATTCCGTTGGTATTGCATATTGGGGTATTAAAAAGTGGTTTCACCAAAAGACATGTAGTAGCGACAACCAGTTTCTATTTGAGCCTATTTTTAAAATCAACATAGTATTTATTTTTTAAAAAATTATGTTTTATGGATACAGTGATTATTATGATGCTGCAAAACATGTTATTCCTATTATAATATAATATATTAAAATGGTGTATATAAAATAAGAAATTAATTTTTTATTATTTTCGCTTGTTTTGACACAATTTCATTGTTTACTGGCTACGTCATTTCTACATTGACTGTTATAATACAATATCATTACAATGTAGAGCTCGTGAACGTACTCCCGGGGTTCTGAAAACAGAAATGAGTTGCGGTAGAAATAAAATAGCATCTTTGTATATTTTTTCGAACTACACGATGCAAATATGTATGTACCATAAAATATGTACATTCCATGACATATTTTTATAACACGTGATTCTGATTCAGCCTTTGAATGGCATCATGAACATTTAAAAATTTTTAAACGAACTTGAACAGACGCAAATGGAAAAACAGACCACGCAGGCGCACAGAATATAGCCACTCCACCGACGAATCACCCGACTAAACAGGGGGCAGGTGAAAATTGCTTAACATATAATGCACATATTTTTCTTAAAATATGTTATATGAATAGTTAATAACTCAGTGGACAATCCTATTCTTTCATTCCTTAGTAAAAACAACAAGTATATTTGCTGATGCATTTATGAAAGAACGCCCGCTGAATAATTGCAGCGATAATCTTCCATCTATACTTGGATCAAATTTTGTATCAAAGAAATCCAAACGTCATAATTTTTTTTTTCAATTTATTCGTTAATTTTTATATAAAGTACATTTTATCTCAACAACGTTGTCAGTGTAAAATTGATAGTTTTACCACAGAGTATATTATATTCTGTGGTTTTACGTCATTAATAACCGTAGCATAGAAAATTCTCCTTTATACTCCTTGAATACGGCATTATCTTTTTATTGTTCTTTTTGTATAACATTTATTTATAATATAAAAAATAAATAATTAAAATAAATTATTTTACAATATTTTTATGATTGGCTTGCATTTGATGGCGCCTTAAATTTTTAAGTGTGGAATAAGACCGGCCGCACTGTTGACACATACGATCGTCGTTAATCTCGAGACGGACAACCATGTGTCTCAACATATGTTTGCTGTATTCTTGTAAACAAACAAATTCAGTACTGCACTTCTGACATAGGTAGTTTTCGAGCTGTGGTTGCTTTGGCATCATCTCTATGTCTTTAGACGAATCATTGTGCAAATTTACGTCCTGTACCGAATTATCTACATCACCGGACAAAACACTTTGATTTTTATGTATTGCCATATGCCTAAGACGGCCTTTAAAAGTTGTAAATTTTCGATTACATATTTCACATTCGAACTCCTCTTTTTCTGGTTCACTGACGATTTGATTTTGCGTCTCTGCTCCATTCGCAGTTAATTCGTTTTTATGATCAATTTTATGTTTTTTAAGTTGGTGTCGAATATATCCACTAAGAGTTGAAAATTTTCCTCTACATAGTTCACATTTGCGTTTCTCCTTTACCGGTTTTTGAATATGATGTAGTTCTTTCACCATCTCACTCACTTGTAGTTCCGAATCAGTATTTTCCTGTAATATTACCTCGGGAGTGTCATACTGGAACTGACTTAAAAAAAACGATGGAATTGGAGATGGCTCATCCCCCTCACCATCAGAATCTATAATCATGGTTTCTACATTGGAAACATTCGGACCTGAAACTCCATCAACAAAACCGTTCGCGTTCAAATATACATCACCATAGATCGTAGATTTTATCCATCGGTCCGACGTGAAACATAGTTGACGCAAATTATACATTTTAATCAAATTTTCCTTACACAATTGGCATAATTTCTGCGGTAATCTTGGATTCATATCAATAGGTACAGGATGCAAAACCATCGTGAGAATATCACTGTACGTAATGCTTTCGTTTAACGAATCGAAAATTGACAAATTGGTCTTTTCATCCTTTTTTAAACACACCCGACAAGTATTAGCGTAACCTACATACAAGTTCATTTTAATACAGTTTAAAATAATTAAAATCTGTTAACACTTCAAATAAAAAAGAAAATTGCACTTAATTCGGTTTTATGTGGGAAACTTCAAATTGTATTGTAGTAAATAGAATGCATTTGACAGAATTTCTCATTCAGCAATCAGCCCTAAAAACCATTTAGCGGACGCAAGAAAAGGGCGTCGAATTCAGACCTACAGTCCAACCCTTCCAACAAGAAAATGTGCGTACATATAATTAAATTGCATGGTTACAAATGGTAACAGAAACGGTATCTTAATAAACCGTAATATTATTAACACATATGCGGTCTTACTTTGAGAAATTTGCAACAACAAGTCCATATATTTTATTCCAAATTGGAATAGTTTTGAGCCAATTTTTTTGCCGGTATAGAATAATTCTATTCTACCTGTAGTTTTGATGTTCACCAGAACAGTTTTATTTTTAAATGTTGGCAATAAATTTATATTTTGGTGACATCGAATTTTTCTAAACAAGGCGAAAAATTATTTACGATTTGAATAATGTTCTATCACATTACTATATATTTGAATATATTTAGTTGCGTTTCACGTTGTTTTGAAATTCAAAATGTAATTGTTACCACCAAATTTTTGGACATTTTGAACTTTGAGCACAATATTTATTCCTATTCAGAATGGGAATTGCTTGCACCAAAGTAAGACGCTTATTATTTATTTATTACATTTTCGCCACCACTCGATTCCACAAAGCCTAACGGTTCCTCCCGACCAATACCACCCCCATGCCCCATGATCTACATCATCGAATTCCACCTTATTACCGACAACCATTTCCAACATCTGCTCCTCTCTATTATATGAATGCTCACAGTTTTGTTCCATATCATCATTTCTTTTGCCAAATATTTTGCCTCTCGATTGATCCAGTTTCCAGTATTTTATAGCTATTATACTTTAATTAATAAATAAACATAAATTAATTATATAGTTTACTGTGCTACAATGATAATTGGTATAAATTTTGTAGTGAACCTCTAGTTTCCGAAATAAAACGACATAACATGTATTAGTTCAAGACTAAAGAAATTACAACTTCTCGGTCTCACAAACCATATATATACATAAAAATACAGGTACATCGTCATAAACTTATGTACTAAACATACTCGGATGGTAATGCCAGCGAATAAAACAAAATATAATACTAATGTAATACTTGAAATATTAAAATTTTAAATTCAATTTGAGTTATTTTTTCCTTATTAATATACTTAAGACTATAATATATAACGAGAGATGTGTTTTATATAAAAACGAATTTAAAATCATCACAGCTACTACTAAAATTACTGCGAATATTTTATATAAAAAATTCATTAACCAATTTTAATATAAATATATGAATATTTAAAATAAATGAATTATATTCACAATTCAAATAAATATACTTTGAATTTGAATTGTTTTTTGTGAAACACTTGTAAAAAATTTTCCTTAGAGTGACAATATTTATTGATTTTATTATTAGGAAGATCGATTTCGAAAATGTATTTCTTCCTCAATAATAAAATCAATAAATATTGTCACTCTAAGGAAAATTTTTTACAAGTGTTTTACAAAAAATAATTCAAATTCAATTTTATAAGTGACAAAAGTTAGCAGTGGGGCTAAAAAATGGATTTCAACCATTATAGCACAAAAAATATACTTTGTTTAAAAAGTAACAAACAATTGTTGGAGAGGGGGGGGATATTTTTCATATATATAAGTTATAAACAAACAAAAATCAAAACAATAAAATACACCTCATTAATCTAGACACAAAACAATCTAATGTTAACGTCGACAATCAATCATTAAGCACAAGCATGAAACGATACAACTATAATCAAATGAAAAATTGAATATTAGACTAGATCCCTAGATCTGATTCTACTTCACGCTTACTGGTCCGGGTGCTAGTCCAACGCAAATTCCTACAGGAGGTAGCCCTCAAAGCTAAGCTTTTATTATGAATGATGTTACCATTATTCTTTCCCCTCCCCTTCGCCGATTTAACTAAAGAATTATGCTGCTTCGATTTTTTATAGAACATTAACCGTCATAATTATTTTGGTCAAGAGTTATCATAATTATTTTGATCACGCGCATTGATCAGTGTATGTTACATTAACTTAATTAATTATTTCAATTTTATAAAGTATTAAATAAAATAAAATATATATGTATATATTTTAAGCATGTGACTGTAAAGTTTTTTACATGAACATAATTTCAATATAAACGAACCATGTCTGAAAATTAGATTTTATTCTAATTTAAATCACCACCTTCACTTATTTTGTTTTGTAATTAATTGATTTTAAATATGAATCAATTGTTAATATTTGTTTTAAGAAAAAGATTGAAATATCGTCAAATAAATAAGTAGGCTCAAAACAAGGGTATGTTTGGAAAGTAGCCGGTTATAGTTAAATCTCCATCGATTTTGTTCTTTAGATCTAGTGATCACATATTTTGGCTTCTTGGGAAATCAATTAAAATATTTTCTTTTTCTAACTTGTGGGTAAGAGGGTTCATTAAATTAAATTTTCATTTTATACGAATTAAAAAGCTCATAGGTCGGAGCAAAAAAACAAATAAAAACATAAAAGCTCTTTATTATTATAATGTCAAATATGGCTGAAATTTTATGTCAAAAAATAAAATAATAAAATTTCATAAGACGCGATAATTTTGAATTGGTTTTCTAAATTAACTCGTAAAAATATTAACGTGAATTGTTTAAACACGGTGATTCAATTTGAATGGTGAAATGGCTGAAATACCACCACCATCCAGTTGTGAAATTCCAACATTAAATCCATATTTCGATTCATGTAGGATCTGTTTGACCAAAAATACTGCGCCCCAATCTTCTGTTTTTGCTAAATTAACCGAAGATATCAAATATTGTGATTTAATAACATTATTGGCACCGGTGAACATATATCCTAATGATGGACTAACGGAAAAGTTATGCAAAGAATGTACCGATAACTTGATTGGGGTTTATGACTTGCGAGCACTATGTTTGAAAACGGATCGGGCCTTGCGGTCGACGGCTTTGGATGATACAGAAAACATTGACGTTAAACCGGATATTATAGATGAAAGTTGCTTGATCATTAAAAAAGAAAGTCTGGAAGAGGGTGAACTAGAACCGGGAGAAATACGACATGGGGTGAAAGAGTACCCAGAGACGAGTGAAAAAATCAGAGAGGAGATAACATTAGTCGACAGCAAAACAGAAAGGATACTTGATGACGAGGCATTTGCACATCATCACTCACTGGATGATTCGTTAAGTATGAATGATGATAATGATTCAATTGGTGATGATTTCTATGGTGAAGATGATGAGGACGACGAGTTTGGTGAAGATGAGGATGATGATTACGAGCCTGAACACTTGATAAAAAAAGAGCCATCTGATGTTAATATACAACTACTAGATAGCACAGGAACGGGTGGAACTATTTCTGATCAATCGGGCGACCCAAATTCCACCAGTGGAACAGGTAAACGCAAAAAACAGCACACATGTAAATTATGCAATAAGGCCTTCGATAAGGCCTATCGATTGAGACGTCACTCAAATATTCACGATGCCCGAGGCAAACAATTCGAGTGTACCATATGCCATATATTCTTTGCGACCGAAAGTAGCCTTATACGTCACGAGACAATCCATTCCGTACATCTGGCCGCATCTTCTACGTTACTAAATTCTGAAATTAAGAAAGAATTTAAGTGTATGGAATGTGATAAAGTATTTCAGAAACAAGAGTCCCTTTCGTCACATATGAAGACCCATAAAAATGATGTCATAAACAAGGAGTATAAATGTGAGTTTTGTCCGAAAGTTTTTGGCAAGCTGAACCTTCTAACGCGACACTGTAAATCTCACGATGAGATGAAGGTGCATCAGTGTAACATTTGTTACAAAACTTTTGCTCTCGGTGGCCAGCTCCTAGATCACATTAATAAGCATCGAGGGATTAAACCATACGTTTGCCATGTTTGTAATAAGGGTTTCCAACAGTCGTGCACTCTAAAGGATCATTTAAGGATTCATAGTGGGGAGCAGCCATATTTATGTTCGCAGTGCGGAAAAGCATTCAATAATAGCAGTAATTTAAGACAGCATTTAATTCGACATACGGGTATTAAACCGTACGCGTGTAATCAGTGTCCAAGTCGATTTAGTTGTCGAGCCGGACTTAGATCGCATATACAAATTCATACAGGAATTAAACCATATATATGCGATGAGTGTGGCTCCTCATTCACAAAACCTTATTCTCTGGCTAAACATAAACGAATACATACCGGTGAGAAACCGTATGCGTGCGATACATGCCCGATGAGGTGAGTATCTCCCGCACTTTGCGCTTATTTGTTATACAATTCTTGTTTTATTTTAGATTTAATTCATCTGACCATTTAAAACGACACATACGAACACATACCGGCGAGAAACCATATAAATGTAAATATTGTGAACGGGCATTTGCCCAAAGTAACGATCTGGTGAAACATACACGGTCCCATGTTGGGGACAATACCTATCAATGTAGTAAATGTGATGCAGCATTTCGGTTGCAGGGCGAACTTCGGGATCATATACGGATACATTTTCTAGCAGAGCAGGAGACTAAAATTAATCAGGGTCTACTGGACGAGGAGGGGGACCTGACAATACCAAAAAAAATTGGTAACCTACAAATATAGGAGCTTACGATCATTGTATATCCTTTTATAGTTCATAAGGTTACCAAATTTATTTTTTAAAGTATTAATTCAACAACAAAAAAATTATAAATTGGGATTTATAATTCAATTATTTTAAGTATGTACATACATACAATACAAACAATAAAAATATTTTACATATTTGAAAAGTTATTTACTGACAATATGTATTGATTGTGTGATCATGCCTTTATCATTATTGACATGTTTTTTTTTATCGTTGGTAAACGTCAAAAGTGTGACAGGATTGATGTGCAGTGAAGTAAACGCCTAGGTCCCAAACTCTCAAATAGTCCAGTGAAAATGCCTTTGTACGATAGTGTCATGCAGGAAAAACCTGCTGTTGTATTTGATATAGGAAACGCATATACCAAGTAAGTATAACTTATAAATTCATCTTTTACTATGTTTTCGAGAGTATCCCAGTGTAAAATTGTAGCTGCCTTTCTTGAAAACGATTAAAAATTAAATTATGTTTAGGTCAGTCGGTCTTGTTAAAACTAATATAATCCTTAAATTTCAGACTTGGATTTGCTGCCGAAGCCTATCCACGTTTTATCATTCCAACTACTGTGACAGATGTGACCACAAAAGTGACCAAAAATCTATTCGATTTTGAGGATCCACAAGAATTTTACGATCAAGTGGTTGAATTTATAAAAATTCTCTTCTTTAAATACGTCCTAGTTAGTCCAAAGGATCGGAAAATTGTGATTGTTGAGAGTGTACTGTGTCCAAATTTGGTGAAGGAAACTCTGGCCAAAGCACTTTTCCGACATTTTGAGGTATCCAGTATATATTTTGTGCCCACCCATCTAGTTGTACTAGCTACGTTAGCAGTTGAAACAGCACTCGTAGTTGACTTGGGGTACAAAGAAGCTGTTGTTATTCCAGTGTACAGCGGGGTTCAAGTACTACACGCTTGGGATGCACAAGGCACCGGTGGTGAAGCAGTACATAAGGAAATAAAGTCCCAGTTGATAGCTCATGGTGTTAAAGAGGAGATGCTTACTGAGGAAGTGATTGAGGATATCAAAGTTAGGACATGCTTTGTAACGACCTATCAACGTGCACTACAGTACCGCAAAGGAGAACCACCATCATCATGTCCGGATGTGGAATACCCATTACGCGGTGAAGAAGTTATAGTTATTCCAGGAGTGTTACGAGAAACCGCATTTGAAGTAATTTTTTCAGACGATAATGATCATACTGGTTTACCGTACATGATTTTGGATTGCATACTAAAATGTCCAATTGATATGCGCAAACAGCTTATGGAAAATATATTTTTAATAGGTGGTACTACAATGATTCTTGGTGTAATGGCCCGCTTGAAAACCGAGCTGTTAGCTCTTCTAGAATCGGATTACTACCAAGACAAATTATTCTTGAAATCTCTAAAATTCCATACGGCACCAGCTAAATCTAACTTCACTGCTTGGTTGGGTGGTTCATTTTATGGTGGCACTGATTTAATACTAACACGCTCACTGACCCGTGAGACTTACGCCAAAGAACCACGAGTGCCTGATTGGAATCATTTCGAATTTGAAGGTCGGCTACCCGGCCAATAAATAATACTCATTCGTATAAGCTTAACAAATAAAAAATATTTTTTAAAATTACATATTTCGTTATTTTTATTTAATAATTAATCATTTTTTAATTACACATATTTGAAAAAATTATAATTGGAAACAACTCATGAAATAGTTCATCCACAGGAAAAACTAACAAAATTGTTGAGGTTCTTGTTGTTGAATAATTTAAAAGGAAATTTAGCTGCACATTAATTATTTTTTGTTTATTATTTTTAGTAGAGATCCGGGAAAAGGAAGAGATTCATTTATAACATTTACGTATTTACAATTACACATTAATTTATCTATATTAATTAAATTAAAATTAAATCAGAGATTATTAAAACATAATTAATTATTAAAAGGTTAAAAGCCACATTTTTTTGTTGTTTTTTTATAAAAAAAAATAACACTAACGTTATTTAAAATACTTAAAGATAATTAATAATAATTTTTAATTATTATTTTTATATAATTAATTAGTTAAATGTTGTTTTATTGTATTTAAAGGGGATATTTATTTATTTATATTTTTTTATTGTTATATGCATAATAAAATATATTCCCTGGAATGCCTTTGGTGACTAATTTATATAAATTATTTATATTATTAATTAATAAAATATTAAAATATAAAATTTTTACTTGCTTACAATATGGTCCGAATAATTAATCGTTAAACCGTTATTACATAATTCAATTTGATAGAAAATTGAAATTACTGATCGAGCACGATGTTAATCGAGTTGTCGTCGAAAGTGCAACAATATCGGAGAAACTTAGATGTGCTAGACTGGGAGTCCATTGCATAAATTTGCTTGATTTAGTACCGACGAGTCAAGGCGCTTGAACATTACAAAAGCCAATTACCATACCAATAAGTGTGACGGAAATAAGTATGCAATAATTATTGGTTTAAAAAGAAAATTTTCATTTGTGCATTATTTGGAAAATTCAGATCGATAACGCACGGGGATGCAAGCAATACCCCCCGAAAATAGCTGGCTAATTTTTGTTGGTGTCTTACAAAAATAGTAGACTACATTGTAAATGCCATACCGAGTTTTAAACCGTGTGGAATGTGGATACACCCGCCGAAGTGGTTAAATTGTCTATGGTTATTTACCGGTTCAAACTCTTAAATGTTATTTTTAGATACTGCTAGGTAGGTGACAGAAAATATACTTTTAAGCGATTTATTATAAATTAATGCCAAAATTAATTTAGGTCAAGTGAATTTTCGACATCATTTTTCGTACCAGTAGTTTTATGACCTTAAAAAGAAGTACCTATAGCAGGCCTGAATATTTTTATCTCCAAATTTTTGCAGAAGTAACTTTCGAGTTTTCATACCCCAAGTTGTCTGAATCTCTTAAGTAATTTTCGAAATGTGTATGGCTATCTGTCTGTAGATCCTTTGCAGGTCTGAGCCAGAAAGATCGCTAAACCAAGGATTAATTGTTTGTTTACCAGTTTAAATTGTAATTTAATTGTTAATCGGTTTTGTATAAGTCAACACGACAACACAACTAGTTACCTAATTATTATAAAGTTACAGACAAAAATAATTTCACCTAGAAATCGTTCACCATAGTTAAAGACCTACAACATTCATTAAAAATGAGATAGATTATTATGGAAAGGAATGCACAAGGGGGCAGTTTTTCCCTGATTCTGACAGACACTTAAACTTAGCGACGATCTTGATGTATAATCGACCAAAACCGAAATTTTCTTACCAAGTATTGGTATGACACACCAACTGGTCGTGGACTGACGAAGATCTCAACCACCATCTTTGAATATGTAAAAAAACACGTTTAACGAACACCTCCAAAGTGTTTCAAACAAAATGCCCGAACACGTAAAAATTGTTTCGGATGAGTTCAATAGCGCATACATACTTCCCATATAAAAGAATCATAAAGGCATGTGGAAATCAATCGATGGAATTACTGCAGTCTGCGTTTTTATATGTGAACCGTGCTTACACGGTGTATAATCGGTTCTTCAATTTTTTCACTGAGTCAATGTACGAAGAATGAAAAGTAAAAACAATTTATTAGTCTAAGCTCTCCGGATTATTTAACTCTGTACCACCTTTGCTCCATGTACAATGCCAGAGGTAAGCCAGCTTGCTCGGGTTGAACTAAAAATAGAACCGCAATCGCAAACATTTTTCTTTTCCATATATCGTTAGAATTTGTCATTCGCCAGCTCAACATAGCGCAGTAAAGCTGTTTGATCAAGTCAAATGTAACAATATTAGCTTACGTGAACAACAAATGCAACTGCACCCTAACATTGTTTCCCTAAAATAAGCTCTACTGCCGTTGGAAACAACTAGCATCGTAGACGGCAGCAGGCTATCGAGCATGCTAGGCTAACATTAAAATTTTTAAGTTTCGCAAGATTACAAAATTAAACATCTACAAATCACTGATAAGACCAGTAGTAAACTTTGGTAGCGTAGCGAGTCTTGAACGTTAACAACACTGGGTAATCAAAAATTTTCCTGTGTTTCAAGGACCCTGGAATATATAAGTGTTGGATTAAAATTGTGTAACTCCGCAAGGAACTTTGTTTTCTGTTTAAAACAAGAACTGGCACTTCATATACATGACCCTGGAATGAGTGATAAATTCTTGTTAGCTCGCTGTGGCCTCACCACTTTACTCGCTATTAAGAAAAATATTTTCAATTTTTAGGAATTTATAATTAGACAGCAGAAGCTAATGTAGGTTTGTGTCACGGCCATAAAAAGCGAAATATCTCTCAATTTAAAAATTATATGCGATCACCGACCTTGTCCTCCCTTTTAGAAATAATAATCCTCAATTTATAAAAATTTACATGGCGGTAGAAGAGTCTGTAATACATGAGTAAACAATTAGTGTGCAATTCAATCGCCATCGTAAGCCTTACTTTACCTCCAAAGTTTCCCAATCACTGAGGATTTTGCGATGAGCTGATAATCCCCGCGTGAAGAAGAATATCCAAGAAACAGAAAACAGAACTACGAAACCGAATTTATCGTTATCGACCATTGGATTTCGTACCAAAAAAGATTCGAAAGTTCACATCCTATCAGATATGTCGTGACTGGCGCAGGATTGTAGAGAAACGCATCACTAGCATCTAGAGTTACTTGGTCTCAACCAAATAGATGGTTAGGACCGTGCGGCTTCATAACACAGTTCTAAAATCGATCGCCTAAATGTGGCAGGAAGTTTGACACTATGTTAAGCAAAAATATCTCGGGTGAAATTCAAACCCATGTCGGAATGCATAATCTGGGTTCGTTTCCACCAACATAAACCAACACGCCCAATTATTTAACGTTATGTCTGTGCCATTGTGCTTGTGTTTGCCATCCCATTAAACATGAATCTCACTAACAACGATTGTCAGGACACCTGCGATACTTGGAGACAAATCCATGAAAATAAGCGGCTTCGAGCCGACAAGCGCAGACGAGAAAAATATTGAAAAATATTTTTAATAGTTGCGAGTAGGTGCCTCTAAATGTTCGATGCTCATATTGCGAGGGCATAATCAGTGGGTTAAGCCGAAGCGCAGAGTTCTGTGGAAATCAGAGAAGCTGTTCTGACTACTTATTAGTATTTGACACATTTATAGCAGTGTACGACCTACTGTTACAGAAACAGTACGGTATCAGAACACGGATCTAAATTAGTTTGAAACCGATTTAAAAACTAGGTAATATGCGGTTACCTAAGTGAATCGTCTTCAAATTATAAGTTACGTTTTTACTAAACATGTTGCTCCTCAAGGTTCCAATTTGAGATCACTATGTTCCTTATTTACAAAAATGATCTAACCTTGGAAATCGACAATAAAGGATGGATGAAAATTCTACCGTTGTCAGTGGTCCGGACACAAACATAACAGTTTACCGATAGTAAATCATTTGTAAATTTAACTACTTAATCAACCGTTACATAACAACTAGATACCAGAAAGACGTTGCGAAACACATTTTGAGAATCCTAAGCGGAATTAAAAATGGATATTCCTTTTTGTTTAGATGTCGAACAAGAACCTGAAATATTTTTCGAAATAAACAGTTTTAATAAAATGAATTAGAAATATTTTGTATACTCGTAATATCCATACGAAATATAAGCGTTAAGCTTCCTTAAAGGAAGTATTCTCTGGCAAAATTAATATTCCAAACATTTTTGGCGCAAATCGAGAGTAAATTGAAAAGGTTTTCTATTCATACTTATAAAAAATTATTTTGATATTTAACCTTGCTATTGCCTTTCGGGTCTATATGACCCGAAGCGCATTTGTTGTTTACAAAATGTTTTGTTTGAATCGAATACGATTGACTTTTCATCAAATACATTATTTTACATGTTGAATTAATAAAAAAAGGATTATTTATAAGTTTACGGTCTAATATGTATTTGTTACACATATGATCTTTCGGTTATTAGTGTATAAACGATTTGAGGAAAATAGGAAGGTTAAACAACAAATTCTTTGAATTTAAATTAGCTGCACAACACCAAGAAAGTATAAATATACCACTTTAAACGGTATCGAGAAATATCTCGGAAATCCTGGTGGTTTAGCAACAATATTGTGCCATACAAATTGTAGTTCTTATTTAATAAAAAAGCGAACGTTTTCGTCACCAATTTTGTGAAGACAAATATTTTCTAGTTATTTACCGAAAATTTTTGAATTGGACCACCCGGTAAAATATTTTATAATTTAGTTGACGCCCTTGGAAAATTATCACTGGTTTGATAAAGCAAACAATGTTCTGCAATCCTCCACAATAAATGTTTCCACTTTCCTCGATCAATCAAGGTGTGTCTTGGTATGCACTCTTTTATATATTAAATTCTTTACCTAATTAATATTCATACAAAGTTAAATTTTTTTAAAGATAAAAAAAATTTACACAGGAAATTAATTAAAAACAAAACAAACGAGAAAGAAAAATATTAACAGATTAAGCAAATTAAATGAAAAAATTAGTCATCAACACACATTGTTATTGTTTTTACATTAAATTTAAATAATTTTAAATTATAATTCAAATTAATACTAGGTAATTAAATTGCAACTATTCATAAGTAGTTAGTTAAGTGCTATAAAAAAATGTTTAATACTCTTTAAGGCACAAATTTTTTGTCTTTTATAATTGTCTAACGGACGTGCTATTGTCTAACGATATAATAAGATCTGATCTCTGATTCTTGCTTTATTTAATACTTTCTAAGTTTATGTGTAATCTCAAAAACACTATTATTTATAGTTATTTACATAAATGCTAACGTTACTATATAAAATGGCGTAATTATAAATTAAATTTTCAACAATTACCAAGTCGAGCGCCTCGCATCAACGGCACCAACAGCGATGGTGGTCCCGCTTGTCTCAAGAAAGGATGACTAAGTAAATCAGCTGCCGTTGAACGCTGACCTGGGTCCCGCACCAACATACGATCGATGAAACCTTGAAGTCGCGGCGATACTTTATGCGAATTTTTTATCGAGGGCGGGGGAGTATCTCGTATTCGGCGCATTGCTTGGAGTGGTGGTTCGTTAAAGAAGGGCGGTTCACCGTCCACCATTTCTATAACCATTATACCGAGTGACCATATATCAACTTCTGGACCATATGGTAGTCGGGATATCACTTCGGGTGCCATCCAATACGGTGTACCCACCAGAGATTTACGTTTTGGCAACTCTTGCGAGACTTGCGCACAGAATCCGAAATCGGATAGTTTTACACGTCCATCGGCCGCCAATAATATCGAATCTGATTTAATATCACGATGAATAACACCCTGGGAATGTAGATAAGCCAGAGCTTTAAGACATTGTTTGCACACGGTTGCGATTTGTTCTTCATCCATCCGGGAATGGGTTACTATATCGGTTAATGCACCACCTTCTAAATATTCCATGACTACCCAAAGCTCATCACCTACCAAAAAACTACTGTACGTTTCTACAATATTTGGATGATGGTAGTCGCGCATAATAACAACCTCATTAAATAATAACTCGCGCCGCTGCTGTTTTCGTAAATCCATTTTTTTAACAGCGACCTGTCGCCCAGTCGATTTGTCTGTGGCAATACATACCGTCCCCGTAGAACCTTCGCCAATTTTCATAAAATTTTCTAAATTTTCACGTGGATCACCGGGTGACACAACCATTTGTAGGGCCGCTCTAAATTGTTCATGCGTTAATCGTTGCTCTTGTTTTGTATTCCCAGGACTAGGCCCAATGTTTGTACTACCACCGATAGAACCACTGTGCACGGTCGATGCATTGCCACCGCTTGAACTAGATGCTCTGGAATTTGCTTTACTGATATTCTGATGTGGGTGCAGGTTTTGATTTTGATCTGGATGCGGTGGCCGATTACCAGCCATTAACTGACCCTGCTGCATTGCTGGGTTATGATGTAGTGGCATGGTCGGAGGGTAATTATGTTGATTTTGGTTGTGAGGTTGATGCGGATGAAGCGGTGGTGGTATTTGTTGGGATTGCGGTTGGGCTCCAAAATGTGGCGGGCGCGTTAGCCCGGTGCTACTTACGGATCCAACGGGTGATGCTTGTTGTGGCCTAGAAAGTGACAAAAAAAACAAATTTACAATGAATTAAAGTCTATGAAATAAATTATGTACCTCAATTGCACTTTAAATTATATTAAAATGGTTAACCGATTAATGGCTATTCATTAAATAATCCAAAATTGACAGAATATTCAAAATAGCGGTTCATCAGTTTTAGTGAAATTCCCCAAAACTCAATTGGTAAATCAAAATTTAAGCCAAACACTTTAATTGAACCAGTCCAGGAATTTCACTCAAAAGTTATTATAATTTCGTCGTTATGATGCTTAGCAAATAATTCCAATGGAAACTGGAGTCTTTCAATACAGACTGAAGCCCTTCCTTTCATTACGAAAAAAACGGTGATTCCAAAAAAGGAAAGAAAATATTATTTCGAGTCACCGACCGATTGCTTTGTTATGTATGTTGGAAAAGGATAAGGACTATTATCGTCAACTTCAATGTTACGTGATAGTTTGAAGCACATGATCTTCGTTACGATTTACAATATGCATTTCGAAAGACCTCTATCCCGAATTATTAATAAATCTTTTCGATTTCGGTTTCCTCACCAAACAAATTGGGCCGACATATTAAATAGAAAAACTTGTAACCAATTTGTATGCCTGATAAGATAAGATGTTTACAACGCGGGGCAGCTGTTAGGCCGGTTACCTATAACATACTTCATGCTAAGTATGCCCATGTCAGGATGTTTACAGATTTTTCGGAACAACGCACCAAACGAATTTCTTGAGCACATGCATACTACCGCTACTGCATTCGATTATCACGTAATTATTTGAAAAAATCTACTACATAAGGCACGGTTCGGTGTCCGAACTGACTAGGAATCTTGAACCTGCGAGAGTTTCTAATACTACAGGATAAGGATGTGTTAAATGTTCTAACCTATGAGAAAATCTATTTGAGCGAACTGTTTCTCCTGACAAGTACACCATCACCATTTCTATATTTCTGTGTTAGAAAATAATAATTATATTAAGTTAGAAGGTTAGTTGGAATGCTTCCGTTGAGTATCTTCCCTCGACTCACCATGAAGATGAGGAGAATATTTCGTTTGAATATTGAAACCTAAATAGTTATATTCTTCTTGTGATTTATTCTTGGGGAATTCAAGGATATCACGTACCACATTCTCGTGGCTTCAAGCAACACCACAAACCTTTCCGCGCAACAATGTTTCAGGACGCATTTCCCCCTCAAAAGTAAAAGATAAGCGGATCCTTCCGTACATGGTCTCTCTCCTCTGGTCTATTGAATTTACTATAATTATGTTTCGATTCGAGTTGGCTACAAAGCTATAGTGATAGGTGCGGCGGCTACCGAGAAACTCGCCTTATTGAATTATGGAAACGTTTGTTTCACCGCTAGCTAAAGCGGACGATGTTAACTTTCTAGATATAGTTTCCGATTACACTCCAAAAGATTTTTGAAAGAAGGGCGCTCCTCAACAAAAAATGAATGCCAAATGTTTTATGTTTCAATAATGAGATGCCAATTAAAAAGGTTTGGTTTGCTAACTCGATAAGTTAAGTCTAAATGAGAGAAATTTTTATAAACCAAAGCATTATTTTTCCCTATATGAAATAATACATATTTGGTTAATTGTTTTCGAGACAGCTATATTTTTAAACTGCGTCCATTTTTTTTAATTACTACCAAATCGCTCTCGGTTTGTTGTGATCCAAACTCCAACTCTCGAATCTTTTATTAGAATGAGTATTACTTTTAACAATGACCAAATCCTATCACTTCGTGAGTGTACATCCGATTAAGTGATATGATATGATACGATAAGAAACGTGCAGGTCAACCATAATGGCGATCCTAGATATGCATAGCACATACCTGGTGTAAGCGTAATGCGGGCCCAGGCCTTGCTTGCTTTATCACATTAAAGGCAATATAACAATTAATTAATCACAGAAACAACTAGAACACCATGTAGTAAAGACATTATCTAACAAACATATATGGTTTGTTAATTATTTACATTTACACACGTTGTCTATGGATAAGACATGTTAATTTATTAATTTGTGCCAGTTGTTATTAGGTATAGGATATCCAAAATTTCATCATATGTATCTACCGTCTTCGGAAAGTTTGATTGTAGAAGTATGATAGACTTCTATCAGTAGTTATAAACTTTGAAATTAAAAAAACGATTACATTTCATAAACTCATTTTTGATTGTTTTAAAAAGTTTTGGAAATTATACTGAAAAGTGTGCACTATGGAACCCGTGTGCCTGTAAACTGATATCAAAACTATTCCTAGTTATCAGAAACCAAAGTGTTTCTATTAGCCGAAAGGGTCTCACACTCAAAGCCACACCCCCTCGGTGCTAACCGACGATTCTATCCCAATTCGTAAACGAATTGTAATGAGTTTGAACGAAGGCAAGGTGCAGGCAATTGTCCTTCCGCTAGAGATATAGAGTTAAAACTTGCAACCTTGGATCCTTGAAGGCTGGATACGAAGTAAACACAATCGTCATCCACAAGGCATGCCTCACATAAGATTTATTTAATAAAATTGATAAAACTTTTTACAAACGCGCAATATGCTTCATAGCAAACCGTGGCCGTATAACATTTTGACTAAAATTAAACATTTGGTTTCGCGTTTAATCGTTAAAATTTCTCAAGGGTTATAGATAATATTTCTAAATATAAATGAAGCCCTATCTATGTGCCTTTGGAAATTGTATAATTTACCATGGTTGTGATTATAACATTATCTACAATAAGTTAAGAGCGGAAAATTTACTGGAAAATCATTAATCCTATTTCTCAACAAGTTATGAAAATTGCAAACTGTTCCATCAACTTTATGTTGTATGGGGGCATTGTTATGGACTATGATAAGAATGCTACACTGGGAATTATGGTTTAGCAATTAAACCAACAAACGCCTCCTAGGGAGGCACAAATCAATACCAAATCAATGTCTGTTCTGCAAGTTAAGGTCACCTGAAGCGGGCGTCCGTCTTGTATCAAACGGCTTGCTTGCCTTAAGATTATTCACCCCAGACATGGAACAGATGGGATGAGCTGCAGCTCTACAACCTTATCTCATAAAACCAATAAAGTTATGAACCCTAAACAAAGAACTCGAATTACCATATCGGGTTTATTACAACTAAGGCCTCGGAAATTGTACACTTGTTGCTTAGTTTTTTAAGATTTGTAGATCTTCAGAAGCTTTCGAACCAGGCAAAGAGCTACACTTTAGTCGTAATTGCCTACAAGGTTGCAATGCAGAGTTCATGGATCGAGCCATCTTTCATGTCAGTACATAGGCTGGCATGGAACTATGCAATGTGTATGTCCTCGATTTGGCGACTGCGTAACGTAGGACATGAAAGAGAGCCAGAACAGAATGCAAAAATTAAAAAGAAACAAGCATAAACAACAATTACTATGCGAAACTAGATAACTCAAACGGCTGTTTTGATAACGCCAAGAATCGTACTAAAGTCGTTCTCGCTCGAAGTACGGTCATCAAAGAGAGGGAATAGAGAGCAAATAACAAACGTGGCTGATGTTCTTCAGTATGGCAAACTGTTTCCAAAATATGTTAAATCAGAAAGGCGAAGTGATCTTTATTAGAGCAATTACTGAACCAGATGAAAGGGTCCTTGTATAATATCCCACAGTGGAGAAGATAAACGCAGCTATTAGACAGAATAATGGAATGGGGTCTTTCATAAAATCTATACGATCTCATCGTCTCTATTTGAGACCAAGAAGACCCGCAAAGTTGGACGGCCGCACTCATATGTTGGCTGCACCGGCCTTGTGCTTCATCATAAGGATGATTCCGGAAAAATGTTGGGAGTACAATATAACTATACATTAACTATACATAGTCTTATGGCAAGCATACGACAGTATCAACCGCGAGGACCTCTGAGCTGCACTCAATTGTTTGGGAATTCCAAAACTAATTTATCTGTGCAAATTTACAAAGTCTGAGACTATATGTAGAATTGTAATCAAAAGAACTGTTTCAAGCATCAGGCTGAAATAAAAGCCCAAATTGCTTCCGGTCTCCAGTTTTTTAACGTCTTTCGCCGTCGTACAAGGCTTTCGGAAGCGGGAGCTGAACCCCGATCTATAATGACTGTAGATTGTTACATACTTTCGAAAGGAAGGTCATTCGTTCCATTCTTGGTTCAATTAAATTTATACAAAATTAATATCGGATTCGTATGAACCACGCGATATGAAGCAAAATCTCGGAGATGGATGTTAGATGGATGGGCCACGTAACAAGGTTTTCATAGCCCGTTATCAGTTTGCTAAGTAGAGTATTCAATTATTGGATTGCCTTCGAAGTACTATATACAGTTTAAATAACCTTGAATGTCATGTCAAAATATTATATAGGTTATTTCCAGAAGACTATTACTATAACAGCAGTGCTAGATATTATTTCTAAAGTTGGAGTCGCTGCAAGTGACGACATTCTTAATATTTAATAAAATAAAGATAACTTTTCTTTAAGCACCTACTATAGCTTCCAATCCTGAGGGGTATTTGAAAAATGGAATTGCAACTCCTTTATGAGCTCCTTTTAAATGATCAAATCAATGAAGATTGTATTCTGGAGGAATGCGTAATCGAACTTTACAACAGCCAATTTTTGAAAAATGCTTATATTGAAACGCTTGTATCTTAAGCTGTTTCCGAAACCAAGACTTATTTGTGGAAACTAACTTATTTAAATAAGTTACGTCGCGGGATAACTTAAGTTGTATATAAGCCTGAACCAGCGAAGACGTTCCAAAAGACCTTAAGTGTTTGGATCATTTAGGAGAACGGTACGACCTCCAATGTTTTCTAGGTCGGTTGTTTAGTTTTGAGGAGAATGCAATTTTGGCGATCATAGCACTAACCAATATGGCTTACACAGCGCACAACATAAGCTTTAACATATTCGATGGTTGAGCCTAGTCCACACAACAAAATTTCGCGTGTTGTCTGACGTGTCCTAGGCTAAAGGCTTTGTTATTTTTTCAATCTAGATGCGAATGCTGCGGTATGTCAATTTGCATAGACTGTAAAGATATTATTTAAGTATTTTGCGTACCAGAAGCCTCGGCTATATAAGATAAAAATAAAATAGTTCGAAAATAAATTATTTTTAAGTGATAATTATCAGAAACTAAAAATATACTGTACTGAAGTTATTATCTGTAAAGCGCACGCATTACGTTCCAAGCGACTGCAACAAACCAATTCGAATGGTTTTACTGACTTTTATAAGATGGTCGCAATAAATAAATAAAATGTAACATGTTACGATTTCGGAAGCAGTCTGAATAATCGTCAACCAAAAATAATATTTTGTTTTGTTTATTGTAGGAATTTTGTGGAACCCGTTTTGTTTTTTTATGAATGTTTTGAGTACCAGTGAGTATATGTAAAATACAAACTGACTGAAAGAAAAACTATATGCTGATAGTCAAGACTTTCCCTAATTTTTATTCCTGAATTCAAATAAACCATTAATAAAAATCCCGAGCGCATTAATCCCAATGCAAGAGAAGGAATGCGCGATATTGAAAATTTAATTTTGTTCTAGATTCGCGAAATAGAAATACTACTTCGAAAACTATCAAATTTTGGTCATGTTGTTCGCAAAAACCTCACAAGTAATTGTCATACAGAAATTTTCGGTCTCATTTTCACATCATCACCCCATGTGAACTGATCTTACGTTACTTTAAATAACGAAGCAACTGAATTACTTGGGTACGTGCATTCTACCGCTACTGCGTTCGATTATCATCTTTGTAATGAGATATATCACGATTCGGTGTTTGAACTGACTACATAGATTTTCGAACCTGTGAGTATCTCTAATACTACGGCATAAAGAAATATTAATCCACCAAACGGCACAGTGGTTAAAGCTTTGCCGTTTGGGTCTACCTCCGGGTTCGAATCCTGATAGGGGATACAGAATGCAAAAGGGATTTGATGATGGTTCTACGAAAATCGGACTTATAGCCATATTTGCTCGAATGGGCGTAAAAGTAGGACGTGAAAAGCAACCCACGAAAGAGTAGGGAGTGCCCCAGAACAGATGTCAAAAATAAAAGGACTACTAAATCCGGTGGTTTTCTTCTAAAACGTGCTAAATAAAATCGTACACTTTAACTAATTATGGCATTGCGCTTACGGTATCATCGGTGCGAGTTGTTTTAGATTTCGCAGAATTTTATTATTGCAAACATTTGATGAATATGCCTTGGTTTGAAGTTACGAGTATATTGGTAATGTAAAATGCTTTGAATATGGATTATTTAAAAATAAGTTGATTCACCTTATTAACACACACCCCTTATTATATGAGTATTATATTACTACTCCAATAAAAACTATCATGTAATTCCTTACCATACAATTTAATAAGGGTAATATCCATTGATAGTCGTATTTGGAATAAACATATTTTACACCCGACTGCATGCAACAGAGTGGTAGACAAAAAAATAAAATATTATTGATGAGTCACTCGCCTTTATAAATAAATTCTAAGCAAAATCACAATGATTCATACCAAAATAATTGTTTCCAGTTATGTACGACAGACCTTAATTGATTACTTTAGTTTAGTGGCAAAAAGTATAAAAATAGTAATTTTGCAGCTAACCGTTTTCTACTGATTGCACGTTCAACTCTAATTACGCAACTCTAACCAAAGCTAAGGTTAAACAAGCCACCCAGATACACAACACACAGTCACATACCTCGTTTTTCTAGATGTTCGTTTTAAAAGTAAACATTTAAAATTATCAGAGCAAAACATTTTATTATTATTTGAATATGGTAACACTACATAATTTACAAATATTTTAGTTTTCTACAAATGTTTAAAAATGACACACACCAATTTGACAGTTGAACGAACTAGCCGCACGATATACGCTCGTATGCGTATAAAAGTCGATACAGGAAAATTTAATTAATTTTTTATTTTATTTAATTTTTAGACGAATGATTAAAGAATAATAAGTACCTTACGTACTACGAAACAAATATTAAGTAAAAATAAACAAATTTATAAAAATAAAAGTATGAATAATATTTAATCGTGGTAATAAGAGATTCCAACACGAATTACATTACAGTCTTGACCATAAAATAGATGATTGCTTAACAAATTGATGGCTATATGGGGGTGAAATGTTACTTATTCACTTTGACCAAGCAAGGTATTTAACAATTTACACATTTTATACGAGGCGTGGCCAGATGAATAAAGAAAGTGGTTTGGTTTATTACCAACATTAGTTCTGGTCTGAAGACAGTTAAAGCAATAAATAAAATTAACGTATGATTATTCTAATTACAAAATTAATTGGTCAGGGTTATTGCTTCAATTGTAATCAAATTTGAATCAAAATCTTCTCAATGTTCTTTGCAAATGTAGCAAAGTTACAGTTGTCACTGATTTTTTAGCCGAATACCGATCCTGAACGTGATATTCCTACATTATTTAACAGCGATAATGTCGAATTTAAATATTTATTTTAGGGTCCGACGAGGCAGATGCGAAATGATTTAACACTGAAGTACGCTTTAGCTTTTTAACTAGACCATAGGGGCTATTTCTAGCTAACTAGAGGGACATTCTAAGAATATTAAGGCTGTGATGTGCTTCATCACATAGGGTTAACTTTAAGTATGTAGACTACATTCCCATTTGTTGAAAATCAATTGTCATTCATTCATTGGTTCAACTTCGTAAGTTTACTTAGGAAATTAGGTTGGCCCTTTGATAGAATCTTAAAATTTGATTTTTTGCTGGTGGTTTAACAAATTTAGGTGGTCAAGCTACCCGGGGAAATTAAGTGAACATTCATGTCAAGTCCGTTTCTTACAGATCCGCAGTTCTTCGTGTTATTAACTTGTTTATTTTTTTATTTTATTTAATTTCTCATTATTATAATTTATGTGAGAAGCACACACTCGCAAGGGCTTTCGAAGGACATATTTAATGGTTGCCGGAAGCATAGCTTGCTAAATTATTTCATTCGATTAGGTTCGAAAGGCAATAAATACCTTTATGTACAGAACCAAATCATCTTAAGAGTTATCCTTTTATTTGTTTATTGTTATAATTAAAATAATATTTCGACACTTTTTAATTCAATCGAATCTAAAAAGTACAATAATAAATTAGTAAAAAATGACTGTCAACTACAATGGATTTACATCAATTTTGTTCCATATTTATCACAATGGTACTGAATTTTTTGATCTGAGGGTAACATTTTTTATGAAAACAATTCACCATAAGATGACTGGATTTGTGCATAAATCAGATAAGTGAAATCATGTGGCAATAGTAGTCTTGCTCCAGCATTTACAAAATAAAAACGTAGGATTTACAAATTAAATACAAATTTAAAAGAAAATTGGAAAATAAAAAGCGTCTAATCGACACGAAAGCGATACTAACTACTTTGTGTTAAAATTGGCGATCCAGATTTTACAACCTTCCCTAGACGATTCTTTGTTTTAAATAAGCAATCGCTGGCTGCTGGGGCGTGATTCGCTATGAGTTCGATGAAGGTATGCTGACAGTGTATAAAAAGAATAACGATGGCAAATCAAGGACATACCATCAGTAAATGTGGAGGACATAACGAGTGGTATTATTCACGATGGAGATAAACGAAGAAGTAGAAATACTCTTGGTGGAGTCGGAGATATCAAGATCACCAAGGAGATACTTAATGGATTCCAGCAGAATTTAGAGGCAAGAGAATATTCTGGTACAAATGTGGCAGGCGCTGAGCAAATCTAACTATAAGCGAAACCAAAATAACCATAGAGGGGCCAGTGTTGGAGAATAAAAAAAACAACTACTGTATGTCGTCTATTATGGATAAAGGAGCAGTATACTCTGCTGGAAATAACAATGAAGAAAGACTCTGTGTCATCAATTTATTAAGTTTATTACCAGCTGCAGTTAATAGTGGTGAAAATGGGTCGAGAAGAAACCGTAACAAAGGTAGAAATTGGAAAGATTCTTGCGCTTAAACAAGAAAATTATTCCAATCTCGCGATTTCCAAAAAAATTGGTCGCAACTCTTGGACCATCAACAACTATCTCAAAAGTTCAGAAAAATACGGAAAAAATCGAAAAGGTCACACAGCAATGGCGACAACAGAACGGGAACATATATCAATTTTGCGCGAAGCGTCGAATTCGATTCTATCTGCAAAAAAAATTAAGCAGAGAATTGGAGTCTCAGCCGGCGACTGAAACTTATGGAAAAACCACGTTTGCTCCAGCAAGTGCTCGATTGGAATATTGCCGTGGATATATGTATTGGAAGGAAGAATGGTTCCAGGTTATTTTTTCGGACGAAAAAAATTTTAATTTAGATGGACCAGATGGTTTTAGACATTACTTCAATGATTTGAGGAATCGGAGCTATTCTTGTCCCGCCACCACACCAGTATTGGTTCCACTATGGTGTTGGCAGCAATTTCTTTTCATGGTGCTATTGATTTGGTTGTCCTCGAAGGGTGACAAAACTCGCAAAGCTTCATCGAGCTCCTAGAAATGCAAAAACTCAATTTTGACGAAATGTTTGAAGGCCATTGCTGGATTTTCCAGCAGGATATTGCCGCAATCCACAGTTGCACGAGTGAAACAGTGGTTTGAAGAAAATAACGTGGCAGTTTTGAACTGGCCGGCTTTGTCTCCGGATTTAAATATTATTGAAAATCTTTGGGGATGGTTATCGAGACAAATTTAATCGAATGGAAGACATTACGAATGCCAGAATAACCTTATGTCAGCTGTGTATGATACTTTCGAGAAAGTATCGATAGAATTTATACAAAATTTTTATAGGTCTTTGCCTAATAGAATTTATGATGTTGTAAGAAAAAATGGAGGACACTAAATATTAAATAAAGAAAAAATATCAAAACAATAGAACGTAATGCGTTTTATTACTTAATTTTACAGATGAGGGTAATCCAGTGTCGCAGTTAAAATAAGCAAAATAATAGAAATGGGGAGTTTCCCATCGCATTGCATGCAAATATGCGTATTAGTAATTGGAAAGTTAGATAAGATAAAAACAAAGGTGATGACAAATTTTCAAATAATTAGGCGTATTACCTTACGTTTTATGGATAATTTTCAAGTAATGATTATCAAGTGTCGCGGAGTATATACATATTTTATTCTTTTTCAAAAGAATTACTCGAAAATCCTGTAGTTTGAAACCGTGTAATTCGAGGGAAGGTGTGTTCTTCAAGTACCGCGTTCTTCGAGGATTACCTGTACATACTATTTAAACGAGTTAAAGAGATTGGAAAAATTTATTCAAACATGAGAAGTAAAACTGGATTTGAAATCTATACTTGTTTCTACAACATTTCAAGCAACCCTCGTATATGGTAAATTATTTGACGCAAATATCGTTAGAAGGCGAACTACTATCCGACAACTATGCAGCTTCTACAGGATTTGACTGTTTGTGAACCGTTTTTCAAAGGTGAACATTTTCGAATGTGATAAAGTACATCGATGTACTTGATAAACATAGATAAATTATTTACTATATTACGCTCATAAAATATGTTGCTTTCTAATAATTTTAACAAGTTTCAGTTCAGCCTGTGCCTATTTTCAAGTTTTCTGCAGACTATTGGTATCAAGTACCCAATAGAATTAACTAGCTTACAATGATTTTGACATATACTGGATTTAGCTAAATCAGGATTAAATTTGATAGGTAACAAAGGTAAATCAAAATTCTAATACCACTGATAAGGTGATAAATGATAATTTAATACACTAAAAATAACAGTTTATATCTACATTATTTTTCTTATCTATTAAATTGATATGAAAATTTTAGGTTTGTTCTAGGAAACAAGAAAATGAGTTTTCGAAAGACATACTTGCATTTAGGTTAAACATGATTAGTTGTGAATCGGATTTACACCTTATAGATACCATTTAAATTTCAAGCAGTAAGAGTTCTGGAACGATTATAAGTATATTTCGAAGCGGCCCTTCAAGATTACATAATTATTAGTTAGTTCTTATTTGTCATTGAATTGGAGTAAGAGTCGAGGATACTAAAGAATCTGCGAAATCAAGTGAAAGAAAGATTATGAGAGTAAAGGGCATGTGTGTCGATAAACTTTTCAAGAAAAGTCAATTTAGGTCATCAACAACGAAGAAAACAGAAGTTTTTACATAAAAACAAAAACTTCATAATGAGACAAGTGTGTTTTTAAATACACATTCCATTCAAACATAGAAGAAAATGTATAACAAAACAATACAAAAATACCGTTACAAAACTTAAAGAAGAAACCAAAGTAAAACAAAATATAACTCTTTGCTCAAACAGCTGATTAAAATATAACTTGTAGGTAGGTACATCAACAGACTGTAAATTCATTCACGATTTAGTACACCACAAACTACAACAACAAAAACTAAAAATAGTTAATCCATTTAAAGCAAACGTACTATCTGAACAACAATCACATCATAAAATCATGGAAAAATGCAAATATCCATGACGAGAACGACAAAAATCTCGTCTATTTTTTGTCGTTGCCGATACATTTCTTTTAACCGTTACTGTAAGCTAATTGTGAATTAAAACAAAAGAAATTGGAATATGGTAAAAAAACGTGGTATGAATTACTCATTGCTTAGAGTGTACTACACAGATGGCACTTTGCATAATTTATATAAATAAGAAAATCTGTTCACCTGTATAATGGTGCCGGAATATCTGTATGTACGTTTATTGGTCCTGTCGTTGGCCCCGCATTGCCATTGATATTATTCTGATACGTTGGTTGGTGTTGTGGATTTTGGTTGGCATCGAAACCAGCTGGTATCTGAGATTGTGGCCGATTGTTCCATTCGTGCGGTTTCGGTGTTGCCCCAGTATTTTCATTTATGCGACGCATACTAGGGAATTGTGAAAGCTGCGACGCTGATTCTTCGGGCACGGATGGTGGTACATTTGCATTACCCCGTAAATCACGTCGTACCCGGGGTGGACTTGAACTTCGTAGAGAGTTTGATCGGGCAACATGACTTGTTTTCGGCAATACTATACCGTTTCCCGGTATCGGTTGCATATGCTGATCATCTGCTTTACTGATGGTAGAATGGGGGCGCACGATTGTTTTTAGATCTAAAATTTCGGTTGGTGTTATCTCGCTCGGATCCACTAGAGGAAGTGGACGATTAGTTGATTTAAGTATTTGATTATTTCCTACTATCGATGCCCATTGTGGCGGAAGTCCTACATATCGACCTTCCCGCTTATCAAATCCTGTATGGACACGATGCACAAAACTGGTTGGTAAGGAGATTTGGGGCTTCTTCTTCTTTTTCGAAAACATTGTCACAATTTCCAAATATTTTTTCTTATTTTTATAAACTTAATTCAATTCTTATAATTATTTCATCACTTTCACATAGAAATTTTTTCAAGTTTTATAATTAAATTACAAATAACAAAAAATAACAAATTCGATCAAACATTGATAGCAACACTAACAACAACAACAACTAAAACTGTAACACTCATGTACGGATTCTCCCCTTTATAACCTATATACTAGGTTTTAGTTTTTCGTATATATCCCCGTATCGGGCACCTTCCTACCCGTAAACACTTAAAGGGATTAAGAATCGTATAAATTCTGTAATTGTTAGAATATTATTACTGTTACAAGACTGTCAGCCACATTGACAGTTCGTACATTTTTTGTTTATTTTTTACAAATTCGTTCAAACTGAACGCGCGAATTCACCATAAAACTTATTTATTTTTTAAATAACAAATATAATAACGATTTTTTAAATTGATTTAACAGGAAAAACAATGTAAATTAACAAAATTAATTAAATAAAATAATAAAACAAAACATAAATAACACACACGAATACTAGTGGAGCACCATCTTTAATGAATAAAAACCGCGGTATGAGCGCATCGTGGCGTCAACGCTGCGAACTACCAGAGGAATTTTTACTGTTTTTTAAAACATATCTTGATTTTTTACGTCTTTTTATGTAAGTTAGGTTTGAATCATTGATTGACAGCAGGTGGAAGGGAAATTTTTATGTTCGATACTGTGTCATGTTACGCGACAGATGAGATGAATTTTCAGCAACTAAAATGTTTAGTATTAAATTGGTCCGTAAATTCACGCGAACGGGTAGTACCAAAAGTAAAACCAAAATTTCAAAAAATGTATATAATTTTTAATCATTTTGTTACATCAAATGGTTTCCACCAGTCTGCAAACTGTTTTACTTTCGTTATAATATTTTCCTCTTTTCTAGGACGTCGCCATCTTCGCACATCCAAATTTAGCAATCCGCCAATAATTTCTTGAGCATAGTTTTCCGGGAATTTATGTTGATCTTCTATTACATGAGCAAATCCCCGATCAGTTCCGAAATGTACCCAAAAGTAAGGCAGCCCTTTTGGAATCATCCGCCTCAAATCGCGATCCTTTTTAATATCCACCAATTGTTTATTTACTGCCCAGTCGGATTCTGATTCCTGGATCGCCTTTTTGAAATAGAATGGTAGTAGCTCAAAATCACGATTTGGTATGGCATGCACCACCATGTGCGGTTTACGATGTAAATTACGTGCTGTTTCGAAAAATACGACATCCTGCTTTCGCGATTCAAACATCCTAGTAAGTGCCTTTTGAAAATCTTTGATTTCATTCCATACATCTTCATCCAGCTGTGTTGCACATGTGACATGGTGCATTGGGGTGATAAGACAATGACCCGTCTGCAGGCCCTCGTACGATGGAAGTGATAAATAAACATTTTTCCCCATAGCAATGATGAGCTGCTTCTGCATTCGGTTGGAATCGAAGCAACGATCACAATGTTCTAACGTTTTTTGATACTCATGATGTTCCCTAATTGCCTCGTCCCGTTCTCTTCTACTTGATTCACCATCTGTTATTTCTTTCCTTACCTTATCCGCGAATATATCCTCTAAATCATCATTAGGATTCTTGTGCTTGCTAATGATCTTGGCAAATTCGATATCGGAATCTTGACCCGAAGTGAATTTTTCTTTTTCGAACATTTGTTTGAGGTTATATTTATCGTCATCATGAAAATACCGGACACGTTCCTTATCGATATGAGTTTCGACATTTTTACCTTTTCGTTTTTCTTTTTTCATAGGTTTGCTATACGGATCTTTTGTAGAAAGTGGAACACTTATTCCACTTGCCGTGGTCCGAGTCAATAGTATGTCTTCCACTTCATCATCGTGTTCAGAAGACTTCTTGGAATTTTTGTCTAATTTTTGCAATTTGAAATTATTACGATATTCTCGAGCCTTTTCTAATTTGGCTTTTAGTTCTTTGGCCAATTCTTCATTACCCATAATTTCGGCTTTGATCAGTTTTGCCCCTAACTCGTTCATCTGTTGATCGGTCAGAAAATTATGCTGGACTAAATTCGAAACATCTTTATTCGGCTTTGTTTCGAGTATGTGCAATGATGGCGATTTGTGATGTTCGTCTGATGATGAACTGCTCGAGGGAGATGGCGTTCTAGTTTTGCACTTTTTAACTGGTTCTTCGGTTTGTTTTTTTCTCCAACCACCGATTTTCGAAGAGGATGATGACTTGCTCCGCTGGCGTCGTTCATGATCCTCCTCATCTGAATCTAAAGTTGGTTTTTTAAATGTAGGGACTCCGGTTCCACCGTCTTTCCAAAATGGGTTTAGTTCACGATCACTTTTACCTGGATTATACGTGTCCAGATCTTTACGCTCGTCATTTTTGAGCGCCTTGTCTTTCGTATAAGACATCAATGATACACCAGATAACCAATCATCTCGCACTAGGGGTTTAGTTTCCTCCTTCTTTTCAACCCACTCTTCTTCTGCATTACTTTCAGACGAACTACTTGATGGAATGCGGTTTTTATGCTTTTTCTTTTTCTTTTTCCGTATTTTCTGCTCATCTTCGGAACTATCGGTGCTTTCACTTGACGATTTGGACTTGCGCTTCTTCGATTTTTTTGATTTTTTACTTTTCTTGTGTTTCGAGCTCTTATTACCCTCCTTCACCATCTTGTCGATTTTTTCGGAAACCGAAGGAAGCATCCATTTATCATCGCCTCGTAATTTGGCCTGTTTATCTCGCTCTTCGCGAACTTTAGCATTGTACGCGGCCTGCAATAAACATAATACCCAAATAAAATGTATCAGTTCAAAACAGTAATACCTACCCGCCTCAATAATTCTGCTTTTGCTTCCTCCATCTCTTGCCTGGCCTTGGCCAGATCACTGGCTCGGTCAAAATTTGAATACGACATAGTAAAAAGAAACCACAAAACTGGAAAACTACACACCATACATAAATTACATAAATGTAAATAAAGAGAATGACATCTGTCAAATGCATCGCAAAAATAAAAAATGTCCGCCTGTTCAGCACAAAGGGAAATTTTTCTTTTTGTTTTCAGCGCATCCAAATGTCGCAAACTTCACTTTATTAAAAATTTCTTTCCGGTTAAAATTATCGTCAAGGTATGTCGAATACATTTTAATAAAATTTTTAAAAATTAGTTTATTTACAAATTTATTTAACTAAATAGTGACCAAGTATCTAAAATAATTATTTAACGTAAGTTTATAAAAAAATTGGGTATTTTGCTCGTAAAATTATTGAAACATTTGTGAATAAAATTGATTTTGTTGCTCGCTTTGAGTGACGTCGCCATTTGTCCAAAAATACAATGTGCATGTGGTTTAATGGATTTTATACTTAATTGTTTCTAATGTCTTTATTATTTCAGATGCCAGGCGTAATTGTTAAAGACGTTGACCAACACAAAGTTGTTAAATCCGTAGCTCTCTTTTTGAAGAGGTATGAAAAATATCAACATAGCACAAAACATAACCTACATTTGCGTTGAGTTGTGTTTAGATTTTAGAATGAAATTTGATTAATTATTCACTTGGTTCTAATGTTGAATTTTTTCAGATCCGGTAAACTAAAAGTGCCCGAAACTATGGATATTGTTAAAAGCGCTAAATTCAAGGAATTAGCTCCATCCGATCCAGATTGGTTTTATATTCGTTGTGCATCAATTTTACGCCATTTATATCTTCGCTATCCAATTGGTGTAGGCGCTATTACAAAAATATACGGTGGCCGAAAACGTAATGGTGTTCATCCATCACATTTTTGCCGCTCAGCAAAAGGTGTAGCGCGAAAAGCACTCCAGGCTTTGGAGGGTATTAAGCTTATTGAAAAATCGTTAGATGGTGGCCGCAAATTAACCCCACAAGGACAAAGGGATTTGGATCGTATTGCAAATCAAATTGTTGGTAAACAACGCGCTGCCAAAAAGGAAGCTGTACCAGTTGTGATTACAACCACCCCAACAACAGAGTAAATCGTTTTTTTTAAGTGAAGAATAAAAGAAAGGAAAATTTAAGTTATGTGGTCATTTATTTCTTGTTTTGAAAGTTGTTCCGGAATTTTGGTTCTTATAAATATTGTGTTGGATTTGCGATTGGGACTTGTGTGGAACTTCCAAGATGGTAATTTTTGTATACCAAACTTCACTATGTCCGCAAGTTCATGTTAATGCTAACGTCAACAATTTAATTTAATCATCCAAGTACCCTACGATTTCGGCAAAAACCATTGGGTGTCATTCGGCTCATTACTAATTAGGCTGTAACTTCAACGTTCTTTCGAGTGGTCACTGTGAGAAAGATATCATCATTCTCGTAATGTCAGCGCGGCTAATTAAGATTGAAATCGACAAGTTTTATGAGACTGGTCGTGACGGTTATAGATTTCATGTTTACCTAAAGTGGTTACTGAAAACTGAAAATTAAAGAAACTAAACGTCGTCAAGCGTTAGAACGTCGATTCTTCTTTTTGATCGTAGATTTACTAATCGGGGTTCAAAGTTATCTGTATTAGCGTTAACCATAGGAATCATCCTTGTGATTGATTGAAACCTGCCATAATCTGTGCGAACAAATATGTAGGTATCACATCAAACGAACGGCGTTTACTCAGTGATTGTGTTGTTAGTGAGTCTGACCAAAAGGTGAGTGATATAACGCGAACTGTAAAAATCGTTTCTGCACTGCTTCAATTCTCGTTATGTGGATTTCGTTGTAAGGAAACCATTTATTTATTTATTTCATTTTTAAATTCGAACTTGCGCAACATCAAGGATTGCATATACATACATTGTCGATGGTAACACTTACATATTATATTCAAGGAGCTACATCTTACAAATGATATTAACAAATATCCACTAGGTATATAAAATAATATACAATAATTAAAATAAAAGTTGTAAACTGAATTACATTAAGTTGATTTAATTAAATTAAATTATGTCAAATTAACATATACAGAAATAATAATAATGTAATAACACAGATAAAAATATAATAACGTACCAATTTGGAATAACAAATATCGAATGATTCAAGTAACAAACCATTGAGTGGCGTTCCCAAGTATGAATCTAACAAGGAACTCATCAAAAGGAAGGAAGGATTGTTACTTATTGAGATTTGAAAATTTCTAACAATTTGAAATATGTACTAAGCAAATAAATATTCATGGTAAAAAAGAAGTGAAAAATTTATGAAAGATTTAAAGAATATTTGTGTGTATGATATCACACAGCAGAGTGGCGCAGTGGAAGCGTGCTGGGCCCATAACCCAGAGGTCCGTAGATCGAAACTACGCTCTGCTAACAATTTTTTTTAACAAGTTTAAATTGCAAATATTTCAAAATCCTTAAAATAATTAAATATTTTGAAATTAATACATTTTAGTTAAAGAGTTGGGATTACTGCGGTTGTGACGTATCGATTAAAATTGTGAAAAATAATTTTTACTATGCGATTTACTTCAGGATATTTTACGCAATCCGGAAACAACTAAATAGCTACTCCCAATTTATGATAGGCAGATGAATGTATAAGTAGTAGGTACCAGAGATAGTGGCAACATCCAGTCATAATAAAAACACATGTAAACCACTCAAGCACAGACAGACAAGGCACTAACAACAACACTACCTAGGCGAAGTATCGAATGCTAAAGTTGAGTTTGTGACATCTCTCGGTGAAAAAATAATTACTTAATGCTATACATTTATTTTGATTTAGTTCAAAATAGAAAATTTTAGTAGAATTAAATTAAATACTAAATTTTATTTAGAATCTTTAAAACATTATTTTTTTCAAATTAAGCTAAGTTTTTTTTTAAAATTACTACAACAGCTCCACTGCAAACAAATCAGTCAAATTTTCATAGTAAATATCCAAATTATAGCGTTCACTAGAATTAGAGACAAAACCAATTTGGTCAGCTTCAGCTGTATAAAATAAAAACCACAGCTGTCCTTGATGCTGTTTACAATGCGCCACAAAGTTTGAACTTTATGAATGTTATGCAATTATTTTTAGGAATAATATGCTCGACGAATAATATGCGCTTCGAACCGGTTTTAAGCTATAAAGCAAAATGATTTAATTACGTATCATTCAAGTTGCATACTAATTCATTGTAAAATATAGAAAGTGTAAAGAGGAATTTTACGCATAATTTATTATTGAGTCAGCCCATACACAACCGAATAACTCGAAAAATAAAATTGTACAATAACGGCGAGATTATTCCAAGGGTAAATTAGATATTGTAAAACGAAAATTAAAACTACAATCTCTGGCATCATCGATCATATCGTTAGCCGTCCTAATAGGCTGATAGATAAGTTGGATGAAAGATAAAGTATGCCGACCCATTTAAATGGTCCGAGTAGATGAATTGTGAAAAAAAAATTTCATAGTAGATTTTTCCGGTTTTGATTTATCTACAAGTAGGACGGTAGCTGGAATTCGTCAATTTGCTTCCCAAAATGCAAGAAGTAATACTCACGTCGATCCGACCATAAAATTGCACATTGTTTACCAAATTATTGTACAATAATGGATTATTAGTAGACTAACAACCAGAGAATTATAAATAATCTTGACTGAAGATTGAATTTAAGTTAGATTAAAATTTTCCATGGATTCCAATACCACTGAAATGTATTTAATATTGTCATGAATCAAACTCGATTCCTATCACTGGATCCTGAATACAGCTACTTATAAGTTTGATGGTTTGCAACATCAATTATTTTACCTAACACTACCGGAATTCTAAAAACTACCGGAAATTATGTCTCAATAATTTTTTAATTTTTTTATTTATTCGATACCAAAAAATCACGTTGAAATTGCGTGAAAAGGGGCCAGATGCATTCCATTCATGGCGAAAAATCCACAAACAACTACGGAAAAATGTACTTAGTTTAATATAGTTGCATCCTGGAGCTAAACATAGCTTAAGTGGCTAGACGAGCTCACGACAATGCTTAACAAAGATCGGTTAAAACCTGGATTCCGTAATCGCCAAAGGTAAGAAATTCCGCAGACGAAAAGCCCTAACAGTAAAAATCATGTTCATAATATGAAAATCGTGGATAGGAATGATAAGGTGTCTCGTTCTCAGTGAAAGGCCAAACCTAATTTGTTTGCAGAAAGATACGCCGGACAATGTCGTAATAACTTTATCATAAATACCACCGTTCTAAGCTTCAGAAAATTTAGAAATGAAATTCCTAAGAACTCAGGCCTGGAAACGTCATCAAATAACCTGAGGAAATAAAATAAAAATCTTATACATCCATTAAAACAAAGATTTATGCTGCGTACATGACATCGGAAATAAAAAGGATCACGCTCGCTCTTGCACTCAAAACCAATCAAATTTCGTGAAATGCATTTTGGTCTGCCTACTAGTTCCGCCTACTAGTTCCGCACTCGAGTTGAAATATTTTTTATCTTTGTTGCTTACAAAGTTAAAAAATATTTCAACTCGAGTGCAGAACTAGTAGGCGGACTGTACATTCAGTACGATACCATGGTATTTTTCCGAACTAACTCTCGATGCCATGTACGCAGTCTTAATCATCCACGATTACCCATCATATGTAAAGAAAGGCATGGCTAGTGGAGTTAACCTTTTAGGAGCAAAGCTGATCTCAGAAGTACAAATCTAAGAAATAAAATAAAACAAGTAATTAAAATTTTATGTTAAATTATTTATTTCAGTTTCTCTGGATTGGTTTTTCATCATAATTATAATTTTAAATAAAATGATCAAGAGAACAAAGGGACGACACAGTTTATACTCGTAACACCTGCGGACGGTACATAAAATCTACTATTTTTTTATTTCGTTATTTAATCCATTTATTTTGATTTTTATAAATTAATTAATTAATTCTATTTCACAGGGGATTTAGTTTATGTTCATTTTAAAATTTTAAGATATATAATTAATTTTAACTTGATAAATTATCACATTCTTCACAAGAAAACTATATTGAAATAAAATTAAAATTATATAATTATCTGTTCATCATACATATATTAATTAATATTATTAACTAACCATTATACATTTTATTTCTCGTTAAAATTTGTGCTCTAAACATTATTAATTTAATTAACAACAACAAAACGTAGTAAAATTATATAAATTATGTATTAATAAAAATGTAATATTATATATTTTATATATTTAGGACGTTAATTAATTTAATAGTTAATCAAATTTAATATATAAATATATGTATATACTATTTATTAATTTATTTTTTTTCAGTAACTTTATGTAATTAATTATTCTAATAAATAAAATATGTACTGTTTTGTAATATATATATATATATAAACTTTGTTTAATTTAATTAGTAATTAAGGAGAAACTAATAAATATTTGATAAAAATTAAATAAAGATGTAATTAAGGCAAGAAATTAATTAAATTTTGTGGCTATTTAATTTTTATTATTATTTTTTGATTATATTCTATTAAGGATTATTAATTAACTTTTAATTTAATTTAAAAGATACCACAGATACATTTAATCACTTTTTATTTTGTTTTATATACGGTCGTGTTAGAATAACGTCGCGAATTTATAATTTCACAATAATTAATGAAGTTAGTTCGCCATTATTCAATTAAATCAGTCTCCAAATCTAACATGCCGATTTATTTAAATTATTATAATTTTTTTTATTTTATTTTTATTAAGAAGAAAAAAATTAATAATTTAATTAAATTTGGTTTCGATTAGAATATTTTTTATGTATAAATATTACTTTAGAAATGTTTACGTATAATTATTTTGTTTAATTAATTAAATATTGATAGAAGCGATTACAAAATATCGCTTTTTCAAAAAACAGGGGGGCGTTGTTCCGAATATTTTAGTTCTTGGCCTGCAAGTAACTTTTTAAATGGAATTTCCCCAAGCATGAGATTTATAATTTTAGAAAATTTAATTTAGAAATTTGATTGAATTTAATATTTAACATATTATGGATATGTAATGCCACTCACGTGATACGCAAATAATATTGAATGGGAGCCGCACACCAATCACTCTAACAAATCGGTTTTATTACTTATACAAAAATCCGTTGAATCTAAAATACTTCCATGCAGATTGGTTTACTGACCAGGTATGTACAATCAATGTCAGTAAAATCTCGTTTTAAATCTTTCCCTTAGTATACCTTGAAATTTTTATATGGAAAATTAATAAGTTCCATCTGTGGTTCAATAGCACAATTAAATAAAATAACAAAACATTTATGATCTGATAATTGTTGATGTGCTATTTTCATCGGTGGCAAAGTCCACAAGCTATTTATTTTACGCTGCCTACGGACGCATTTTATTCAGTCTAAGGGTGAGGCTTGTTTAAAAAAATTGTATAGATCGTTCTCTCATTTTAAACGAAAATTTTGGGTTAATTTGCCAAAACATTCACTTGCTGATAGTGGCTTGGTGTGCTAAATTAAATCGTATAATGCCTGAAATATTATAAAATTATTGTTATAAATGGAAAATATTAAAAATTATTCGATTCCAAGTCCAACATTTATAGATCAGCCTGTTGGCTGCCACTCAACATCTCATGTTCATTTTTGGCTTGCCGCAACCAATTTCGTAAGTCTCGTGTTCTTTCCACCAACGACGTTGTATAATGGCCGGCCAACGATTGGCTCACAATTGTATTCGCTGCATTTGGGGTCGTCATAATACCAGCCACTGTAGTGGTAGCACGCCCAGTTGCCAATTGACGATACGTTTCTAAACGATCGGCTAGCGTTGGTATAATAGCAGGCTGATGGCTTGGTGGATTCGTATGCATTATTGAGGTCGTAATTGGATGTGATTGCGTCATTGAGGTTAATCCCCAACTCATCTCGGGGTAGAATATCGACGGTGGCGGGGTTAATCCGTGTGATTGCTGTTTAGATAGTATTTCCCAAATTTCACGGATTTCTGCATTTAAATTTTCTAAACTTTGAATAATCTCTGACGATTCCTGATATATATTTTCCTTATGGCGATTTGTATTATTCATTTGATTTGTATCGGTGGCAAAATCGGTACTACTAAATCCTGAACTAGAGTGCGACGATAGATCACTAAGTGTGGCATCTTCTTTAGTACCACGATTTTCATCCCCGCTATTTCCGATAAAATCTGGTTTCTCCTTCTCATAAATTCGCTGCAATGATTGTTCCAAATGTCGCAATCGGATGACCTTTTCGCCTAGCAGAGCTCGAGTTCGATGCAAATTAACCTCCATTTCGGTGAGTTCCTTCTCCTCCTGGATTAACTGGTCTAGAGTATGCCGGGCGCTACACTTGTGTCGTTGCTTAATTTCCCTTTGTCGTGCTCGGAAATTAGTTCGTTGCGTCCGTAACGATTCTTTGGCCCGGCGGACACTGTCCCTTTCCAAATGTATACGATGCTTAAAGAATTCCAGTTCGGAACTACCTTTATGCGAGTTATTCACAATGTCGGTGAACGGATATCGTAAATGGTATGTTGTATCGAGCGAATTATCCGGAAATTGGTCCTCCAAATCTTCTAATTTCTGTAATTGGCGTCGTAAATTTTCCACCGGAGTACATGGACGTTCCACCATTTGATCACGCTTATTGTTCGAATTGGAATTTAATCGTGACGTCGAAGCGGATTTCATCCTTGTAAATATTTTCTTACGTTGGCGACCTGGTGTCTCTTTTATATTGTTGTTGTTGATTATATTACTGGTATTGTTGTTGTAAAAATTCCTAGCTACTTTTATCACTTCCGAATCGGAATTGCCATTATCACCTATATTGCCACCTGTTATATATCGATGAATTTTAGGATAGTGGTTCGAGACCGTCGTATCACTTTGACTAATCGATGTTGTATCGTCGTTATAACTTTGAATTTGTTTTAGATATTTGGCGGTCGATGAACTAAATTTTTTGAGTGGCTCCTTGGGAATAGACGCAGTTGGTGGTGGTGGCAGTGGTAGTTGATTGATTTGATGTTGTTGAGCCAATTTTGATTGTGATAACTTAGGTGTAAGTGGAGGTCGCCCGTAATCGATCGGTGCTGAAATCGGTTGCTGTGATGCGCGATTGTTTAGATGATTGGAATTTGATCGTTCCGTTTCTGATCCTGTTGTAATGCTGGCAGGTTGTTGCTGTTCTCTTCGACGATTATTCCGCCGCTCGAGAGAAAGCTTAACATCAGTTTTAAGCCTGATATATTTTTCTTTTAGGCATCGATATTTATCCTCGAGCAAACGCTTCTCGCACCGAATTTTTTCATAAAGTCTATCTTCACCGGTCTCACGCATCCGTTGTCGTTCGATATCGATTTCATGGCTCAGTTTATCCTTCATCTGGGCCAAATTCATTAAATGATCCTTCTTTAGCAGGTCCTCTTCCGTTTTTAGATCTCGTTCTAATTCTTCGAGTATCTCGTTGTGATTTTTCTGCAACACCTCCACCGATTTCCGATGTTCGTTAATAATGGTATTGCGCTTTTCTTCAAACTCTGTATGTAGTTCTGTCTTTAAATTATCTATTTCCAACCGATTACTATCATGTAAGTCTAATTTTAACTTGTCCAGCACCTTTTGGTTATTTGCATTAATTTCCTCAACCGATTGTTTCAGTTCATTTTCATACAGTTTTCGATCATTTTCGTAGTTTTCATCGAGCCGCTTTTTCAGCTTGTCGAATTTATCGAGTGTCTCAATTTTTATTTTCTCAATTTTTGTACTTTCATCGGCTACAAATTTCTCATACTCTAATTTCGTTCTGCTGCTGTATTCTGATTTTAATTTTTCCATCTGATTTTCCATTTCGATTCGTAATTTATCCTCCTCTATTTTCAATTTTTCCGCCATTATTTGCTGTGTGTTATTATTATTAGGCTTAACAGAGTTTTCCGATTCGGTTAAGCTCTCATCGTCGTAAAGTGGTTTAACGTTTGGCTTAATTTCGGAATCGGTTTCATGTTTACCAAATGTAGTTAGAGTCTTAATTGCAGGTGGTTTAGGTTGTGTCAGCGGTTTTGATGGATTTAGTCCAACCCGAATTGAGGTGACGTAATTTTCTTCTAGCTTACTCGGTTGATTAACTTCGTTCCATTTAATTTCATCCGATTCGTCTTCTTCGACGTCATCTTCCTCCACCTCATCTTCATCGTCGATACTCGATTTTTCTTCAGACGACTTCTCTAACGATTCCGTTTTTACGTCGATCTCTTCCTTATTCTCGAAATTAAATCGAACACTTTTGCGATCTTCCAAATCGAAAGAACCATTATCCGGGTTTATCACGCTCGAAATATTTTTAGTTCTAATGTCGCTTAGGGAAGAGTCACGAAGTATACCTTTGACACCCGAACTAAGTGAAGAGTCGCGATCACTACTACCAAAACTCTCTTTGAACTGTTGTAATGGTGATTGCATATTGGATTTGGTTGTATTTGATTTAAGGAACATTGATCCGGTACCGGTTAGTGTAAATCCTTTCGGTTTACTCGCGTCTTCTTTTAATTGTCCGAATGTAGTTAAATTGCGCCCATTATTTTCGTCAGACTTTATGCCCAGTCCTATTTGGTTTGGCGTACCGATCGTTACAACATTTTTACGTATTGCACCGTTACCGCCCCCTGCACCATTAATCGGCGATAAAAATCGCCCACCTAAATTATTATCCATAGAATTTCCGTCACACTCCTCCTTCTCCTGCAAACTTTTAATCCCCGAATCGATTAGTGACGGGTCGTCATTCACCGATTTATCCTCAACGGCTAAATTAAAACGAGTTTTCCGCGCTTTTTCAACAACCTTTTTAAATTCGACGTCCAATGGATGTTCCCACTGTGTTACTTTGGTTACACGATTTGCATAATAATACGCTTGGTACTTGTCATTATAGCTGCAAGAGAAATCAAAATCAGTTACAGAAAAATGTATTAATTATCAACTGCGTGAAAATTCATTACCATATTTGCCAATTTGGTGGTAACGCTTGCATAAGTCCATCCTTTGCTATATAGAGTAAATATGGCTCCTTTTCTGGATCGATGCCAATACGAATTGCATAATCTCGTATTTCTGGAACAAGAAAATAAAAAATGGAAAAAAATGTTATGACCTTGTTTTCATCTTTTAACATGTATACGAATATACGAATGTTGGGTTACAGTATTTGAGAACAGTGTTAATGGACTTGACGAAGTGCTTTTTAATTGAAATTGTTTTTCTTTCGAGAATCTAAATGACCTACATGCAAAATGTTGTCCAATGGTAAAACAAATAATTAAATTTTCCACGGCTGCAATGTTTTGTTGTCTAGGTCTGGTGAAAATTTATTTATGTTTTGGCTGTTTAACAGTTGGCACAGTGTACGTGGTTCATAATATTATGTTGTGATTCTATTATGTTTTCATGTTTGAAAATGTTATATGAAAATTTAACAAGATTCTTAAATTGGCAAGTTTCCAAATTTATGAAATTTCGTATTCTGTTTAAGAGTACGTGCAGGAAACGGGGCAATCATTATAAACAAATCAATTTTCTAAAATTATTTCGACGTTGTACAACAACACAAAAAATTGAAAAATAAGCAACTTACAAGAATTTTGTGAACTCACATGTGTTTTTCAAAACTATCAAAAGGACTAAGCGAGTCTACAAAGGAATACCGTGAAGTTAACGCTCTGTTCAGAAATAGTGTGTACATAACTATAAGACACATGGTTTTAGTGTAGATACAGACCCGACCATGCCAACGACTACACATAAAGGGTGTCCCAATAAGAAGTTCAGATTTAAAAATTTAATAAAACAAAAACGGCTTAATATATTTCCAAATTTATTTTTGTTTGAAAGTACAATCCTCCTGGTTATTTATGGAAAATGATTTCATTCAAATGAGAATTTGAAATTGAATTTTTGAATTTTTCGCCTTGGCGTACTCCATTCGGTCGGCCCAATTTCGGCAATGGTTGCTCCAATATTGTCTTTCAAATACTCAATTTTTTACGGGCAATCTGTAAAACACTTGTCTTTCACGGCACCCAACAAATAAAAATCCAAAGGCGTCAAATCACAGCTCCTCGCCGGCCAATTTACGTTACCATTTCGACTGATAATGCGGCCATCGAATTTTTGACTCAGTTTCGCTATTGTAACGCCCGATGTGTGGCATGGCGCACCATCTTGCTGTTACCAAAGGTCGTCCAAACTAATATCTTCAAGATATGGCCACAAAAAAGATGTTAACATGTGGCGGTATTTGCCGCCACGCTACAAGCCGCACCAAACAGTAACACGCAATAGATGCATTGGCTTCACATACCCTTGTGGATTTTCCGATCCCCAAATGCGACAATTTTGTTTACGAACCCACCGAGATGGAAATGCTCCTCGCCCGAAAAAATGATTTTTAGAGCATAATCCTCATCAATTTCGAGTTTGTCGCAGGCCCACACAGCGAATCGATATCGAAGCGGATGGTCTCGGGATATCAATTGCTGAAATAATATACTGAGTTTCTGTCAAAGAAATAATGACATTAGTGTTGGCAGAGCCAAAATAACCGATACGTCAAATCTGAACCGGTTATTGTGATACCCTATATATTTCCTACCACACTAAGCAGTGGTGACGTACCACAACTGAGTGATTCACAACTGACGTACTTCTTCTGCCCTCTATCTAGCCAAAGCAAGTCGCATTAGATTAGCAAAAGCTTCTGCTAAAGCACTTTTAGGTTGATTATGTCGTGTTCGATATGAAAATGATAAAGAAGTTTTCCTGCACTGAATGCAACTTAATCTCTTACAAACTCTTACATACTCTTACAACTCTCTAAACAAAGGTTTAGCCTTTAAAATATTTTTAAAATTCTGGGCCATCTATCACTAACCAAAAATTCAGCAGAAACCTTTTCGTGCTTTGATCTTTACGGTTATGAAAATCTATTAGAAAATTGAAAGTTCTAGCTATAAGAACAAACCTGCAATAGGACTGGAGTAGGTTTTTAGCTGCTCAAAATAGATTTTCATTCAAAAAAAATCTGTCGTCAGACTAATCGCCAGCAAAAAAATATATTCTTGAACTGCTTTCCGCAGTACACTTTCCTGGCTGTAGTTACGTGTTAGTCCTAATTTGGTAGGAATATTTCCTACAGGTCTTAGTATTATAATTGATCAAATTCTCTACTTCATCCAAGCATTCGTGGTATTTGATTGTGACTCATCCTAAAAAGATGAAAACGGATTGTTAATGGATTTATTAGGAACCACTTGTTACAATTATCTCCCCTTAATAAAATTCAAAACGTTTACATCATCACAGATACTTCGAGATCACTCAACACCAAAAAGTCCCACAATTGAATTTTTGCGACAGCTTTCTGTAGCACCTCACCAATTACTTGAAAAGGCGCATACTTTCCAGAAAAGGAAAACCGAAGCTGCTACGGATTAGGACTGTTATACAGAAGTTCTCAAAATATACAAATATTAACATTCTCTAAATTGTAATTTAGGGTAGACTAGCCCACTTGGCCTAGTTAATTTAGCGTAAATTAGTTTAATGACTTTTTTGTAAAATTGAGTGACATCTAGATCTAAAAGTAGAATTGAAAGTAGTTGTATAACAGTTTGGAGATATTGCAGATCGTAGCAGAATGGTTGCGACTGTTCGCGGACCATCTGGAATGTTCAGCACGGTACATAAATACGAGTGCGGTGAATGCAGGAACTGGTGTTGTAACCATTCATTACGGTATTCACAATTAAGTGGCACGAACTGGGTTTGACAGAGCAAATACGTAACAGTATTTTATTATCCAGCCTAATGTAAGTTAGTATGCCAATAACTTTTGATGAGAACTGATTTCCGGGCTGTTCCTTATAAACGCAACAAATACTACGAGCGAATGGCCAGTAGAGCCGTGGACCTCTAAGCCATACACAAGGAAAGTCATGTGCGAAGTAAAGAGTTTCAAGTAATATGTAGGTTGGTCGTTCGGGATGGCATACCTCCTCGGATGTCCAGCAAACGAGGGTCAGCTTAGTCTTCACTGGGTACGGCACACAGCAAAAGTATATATTGGTACGGTCTCGCCTATTGGTTTGGGTGATATTAAATCTGTTACTTGGTCGACACATTAATTCAGCGTAAATTGATCAATCAAAGATTAAAAGTGTAATGATATGTATTTATAAAATTTAATGACTTCTAGGTTTAAGTAGGTTGTGATAGCAATAGAAAATATATAATTCATAAACGAAAGTCTTCAATTTCAGTTTAGGGAGGGAGGGGGGTGGTTTGTTAAGGGGCGTCGGTTTAGAAGGTCAATATTCCAGCCCAACTGTTAATCTAACCTGTACTTAAATAAGTCCTGACCTGTACTTAAGTCTAGTAACCGAGAAATCGGGATAACCGAACACCGATAACCTAACCCTCTCCACTGGCACACTTCCAATTACACTAATTAGGTTAGAAGCTGCTTAAATAACCAGTCCTTAAAGCAATGAGTTCGAAACAAAAATAATTTTTACCTCAGGTGGTACCTGAACTGCTCAGTTCGATAATACACCCTCTAACGAGGCCGGCTTAATGAATCCAGGCTATGATTAAATTACTGGGCAAATTGTAAAAGCCATCCCTGAGAAAGGTTTGCGCAAATTAGTTCAATTCAATTAATTAATGCAGCCTTCGGACTGAAATATGTTCCACGTCAATGGAAGGTGGCTGAAGTAATTATGATTTAAAATAAGATCTGGTTATCCCCCAAAATAACTCAAAATTTAAGTATGACTCCTAAACCAGGTAAACCAGCAATGAAACCAGGTAAACCAGTAATCAACAAAAAATCTTATAGACCGATATCACTTCTTCTCAAGAGGCTAAAACCTATAATACGAGTAGAAGAGAGAGTTTAATTCCACAATTTGGGTTTAGAGAAAATCACTCTACAGAAGATATGCTTCAGTATAGCTTAAGCATTCGACAAAGTTTGGCACCAAGGGCTTGAATTTGCATCCAGGAACTGCATCCAGACTTACCTTAGCAATTTTATCAAATTCTTTAGAGTCAAACATGAAAACGAGTACTCTGCATTATAAAGAATATCAGCAGCTATACGATAAGGGAGCGTATTTGGACCTATTATGTTCATCCTTTATACGAAAGATTCACCTAATATTCAAAGCACTATAGTAACAACATTTACAGGCGATACAGCTATCTCAGCAGTTGGAAAGCAACAAGTAAACTTCAAAATGCAGTTAACACAGTGAGCAACTAGACTAAAAACGGCGCATCTTATTAAATGGAGCCAAATCAGTACATGTCAACTTTACAGACCAAGATGTAAACTGGATTCCCGTGGTTCTTAACTCAAATCAAATTCCATAAGCAAATAAAGCCTTGGCATGACCCTCGACGAGAAGAAAAAAGAAGAGTTAAACCAAAGAATTTCTAATAATTCTAAGAATTATTAGAAATTCTTTGGTTAAACATTAAATATACGAAAATGTACTGGCTCGTGAGTAGAAATTCTAAGCCCTCAATACACAACAAACTGCTTCAGGCAAATTATAAAACCAGTATGAAACTATGGCATCCAATTTTGGGGTTATGACAAGAAGACCAATATACAAATGATACAGTTCTTCCAAAATAAAGTGCTGTGAGTGATTGCGAATCCCTCATGATACATTAGAAACGACAACGGCATGCAGATATCTATCGAATGTTGGACACCACCAATGGAGTGTGAAGACTTCAAATGCAGAAACCGGTGGAGCTATACAGTTCTAATTAGAATAAGAAATTATTTTAAAATAAGGAGCCAATAGCTTACTCATCATAAATCGAGAAACTAATTTAAGATAGATAAATTACTAGATGATCTCTGAATTAGTTGTAATATTGAGTAAGTAGAAAAAATACAGTTAAAGAAAAACAGACCCAAACTTCGATAACGAATAAAATGATGTAATAGCATGTTACCCCTGTATCCGTCTGAAATAAAGCGGTATGTCCAATCAATTATGAAGCTGTCTTCGAAGAATATCAAAGCTGGAATTGTTGAATTTGAATTGTTGAAAACCATTATTTAGTAAATATTCATACAAGTGTATGAGTATATAACGATATTAGCGCCCTAACCAATGATACGAAATTTCCTGGAAAAAGGAATGACCTGCTTCTGTCTCAGTTGGTAATACCTATTTCAGAACTTCTTGCAAAATTCATTTTAGAGTCCTATTTCCATCTTACAAACTAATTTTTATCAGGAAAACATTTTTTAAAAAAAACTTGAGCAGAAAAAAACGGAACCCCTTTTGGAGAACCTGCCAACGGCTCCCTCTTAAATTTTTATTAAAATCGTATACGAAACTATATGACACAAAATACAACCTGAGTCTGATAATTTACTCGTTCGACATTTTTTCGACGAATTGTCGTTTTCGGTAAATTATTATCGTTATCTAGGTATGATCCTACAGCAGGTACAATTGACATGGCCGATTACTTCGAACAAATGGAAAACCATTCAATTTGATGATAATTCTCATGATAATGCAAATTTACGGAACAAATGAATCTGCTCCGGAAGTTGTAGATGCCACCGATTTTTACTTTTTGGTTAATTGTTTCTCTAATTATTTTTGGTTATCACTAGTCGAACTGAATTCAGGTTTCTTAACTTAGCTTTTGTGTTGTGTTGGTAGTGACTTTGAACTAGTACTTTAGAATTATCGGAAAGCTAGGCTTTCGCAAAATTTTTAATTCTTATTAGGATCATGGATGATGATTTTTTTCTCTGTTAATTTCCTGCACACACATTAGTTATGTGATATTCCTATTTAAACAACTAATAGAAAATAAAATCATGGAATAACAATTATGCTCCGCTTTTCATATTTATCATGTCGAGGTCGAAACTCCTTTATAAGAAAATTGAATTAAAAAAATGAAATCCCATCACACTGTGTCCTTGTTCTCAGCGCAACAATTTTCACTCTATCGTAATAAGCAATTTTAATTCAATTCTCCAAAGACACACACCCAGTTATGAAAACTTTTTAAATGTATAATTCAATAACTGGAAAAGCTCTACAAGAAGAGAAAAGCATTTTTTGAACTTCCTGTGCTTTTATTGCAATTTCTCCTTCTCCGCTTGAATTCGATTTTTGATTCGTATACTGGTTTTATAAATCAATCATACATCGTACGCCACGTTTTTAAGGCAAAGAGCAGAGTTCAGCCAGAAACAATAACATTTATTTCGAAATCAATTTGCGTTGTTTTAAAAACCAAATTGCGAGGCAATAACCATTAGGGGGTGGAAAATAGAAAATTTGTGATTATGAAAGCGAAATCAACGACGAGGATGTTGTGATTACAACACACAACGCATACATACATAATCCAGACTAGTTGTTCTGGGAATTTTATATAAAATTGTGTCTTCTGTTTTGCCACTTCGCAATACCAGGCATCGCACAACTTTTTGGAACACAACATACAACTTTTTAATTAGTTTATTTACGAATTTGGATTCGCCATTTTGTAAATATATTTGTATACAAAAAATTGACTCCTTCCGACCTTCATACTACATCAGACAGTACACTAGAGTAGATTTTTACCAACAATTGTGCTGAGTGACACATTAATATCCTTTTTACAAATCTCTTCAACAATTCGTTTTGTTATACGCATATATTTATTTAAAACCTACAAATAAGAATTCATCAATCTTAGAGGATTTTGTCGAGTGTGTAGAATATTTTTCGTTTTTTATAGCGAAACGATGACATTTTTGTATCTCTAACCACAAAGTGATTCAATTTTAGTTCGAATATAGTCTTATCGAACAAAAATGGATTATAAATCTCCTGTTCACTGTATATATTGTGCCGGATATGTACGGTATGTGCCTTGCCCATATTAGCAACAAATAAACCAAAAACCAATTCGATTTTCTTTCAGCTAAGTTTTATATAAAATGTCGTTGCTGTGCCGCACAGAAAATATATTTACAAATTTGATAAAAAAATTATCCAATTTTAGAGAAGGCAAACATTTTATTGCCTTCGTTGTTTTGCTATATAACAGAATGTTGAAATATCTTTATCTGGAAATAAAAGCATACCAGACGTTAGATAAGACAGAAGTTCAATGGTAATAAAATACAGTTTTCGTTTAAAAGAAAATGGAATTAAATTGTATTTGTATAGGGGGGGTTTCTGCTAGTTATGTATATAGCGCAACTGTAACAAGGTGAGGTCAAATTATCTCAAGCACAATCGTGTGTTTAATGTTACTCGGATAGTTACCAGTAGAATTCACGCCAGCTCCAAATAAAAGCTAAAGTGGTGGATTTCGACGTGATTTGGGGGACACAATAAGCATAATTCCCATCAATTCTGTTGTCTAGCTATTACAGCACAATTGTTGGCTATTAGCCTAGTGTACTCCACACAATTGCTGATAGTCGCCGCCTTAACGCTCATAACCACAATTGCACGCAACTGAAATACAACCGCCGCTTTAAGACGAACACATTTACAACGTTCCCAAATTTCGAGCAATTTCTGCAAACTTCTGCATTTCTGCAAACTTAGCAGGCGGGTGATCCATAACTCCATACGTCACGATGGATGATTCTATAATTCAGGGCTCAATGCAACACCAAAGAGTAACAAAAATCACCACAAGCACCGTTTCAGGAACAAGTTAGTTTAATTCTCCTAACCACGGCTAATAATGCGCCAACAGAGTCATCATCGGGAACAATCCTAAGCTCAAATGGAATCATTGCATCACTAACCTTAAAGGTAACATCGTCGAGCCGCAAATCATTCTCGACAAAATTAAGACGGAATCTACTTGTTACAATCACCTTCTCAGTGCCTTGACTGACCAAGTTATTAATGACATGAGTCATATAATTACAGGCCCTAAATCAAATACACCATATACCGACCTAAAACACCATTCAGTCGCATGACAACAAACGGAGGAAGTATAACGTCAATGATGAATTAATCCAGACGACCTGGCTGAAACGTCTACCCACAGGAAATATTAGCTCCTACCACGAATTCATTAAATTCAACCAAGCACGCTGCACTACTACTTAATTGAGGCGTTCAAAGAAATTACATTTGACGACCAAGGGAATACAATTACTAAACACCACCTAACACATCACATTACAACTCTTGGACTCACAATTGCATGCACAACCAGACATTTATTCACGGAGAAATTAGCTATAGCCAAAAAGGAATTAGAGTACATGATTACACAAAGCCTCTCAAAGCCTTTGGTCCGGTTCATTGATTGTTCACCAAGGCGAATGGCGAATGAACTATGCGGCGATTATCGCGCCCTTCCGATACCTGGACTCCATTGGCCATTATATATAGAACAGAAAATGAAGTTGGAGATACACTATCCAGAATCGACTCAATGTCATTACGCGAAGCCATAAGCTATGAAAGCATAGCGGAAGCACAACAAATAGACGACGAATTAATCAATCTTATGGAGACTAACGAAATCTAGAATTTCATGGAAATTCAATTAGCTTTCGATTTAGATTATCTATGCCGACGTTTCGACTGGGAAAAAACCGACCGTAAACGATATGTCAAAATAATTTAATTGGCTCAACGTTGAGCCAATTAAATTATTTTGACATATCGTGTTGTTTAAATAAATGTTTAAAATTGGCCTAACGTTGCCTGGCATGCCAAAACGCCAAAGTTAATCTTCACACTTCAAATAAACTGGGGAATTACACACCGGTCATAAAGAAATTACCAAAATCCACAGGAGAACGTTACTGCGTTACACTAATAAACCGTTTTACACGATGGATAGAAGCAGAGCATGTTCCAGTTATCAGAACAGAAACCATAGCCATAGCAGAGTCCAACAAATGGATCTCATTATTTGGAGTACCACCAATCCTAGTGACAGATCAGAGAGTCCAGTTCCACTCTGACCTGAATTTTCGAAAATATTAGGTTTCGAGTACAGAAGAACAACTAACTACAATCCCAAATGCAATGGATTATTTGCCACCAAGGCTAGCAATGGACACGTATACTTCCATCAGTACTGCTGGATCTTCGCACAACATATCGTGTACATTTGGAAGCCTCATCCGCAAGAATCGTCTTCAGAGTGCAGATGCGGTTTCCTAGCCAGCTACTCGAAGAAACAAAAGTGGACCCAAAAAAAATCAGAATTCGTCCAACACCCCAAAAAACACCTCGAATATATGCGACCCACTCACAGATTTAAACACATGTTCCGTTCTATTTACACGGACAGAAGCAGTTAAGAGATCACTAAAATCGTGTTATCTAGAAGAAACAAGCAGAGCACCATCAACAAACGAACCAATGGAGACGATCACCAAAATTTCACCAGTATAGGAAATCTCTGCTAGCTTAGTATACAAATGCCTGCTACATTGGATAAATATTATTTGAGCAATCAGAATATTATTTTAAATTGTTCAGTGAAGGGATGAAATAATAGACAAAAATTTAGTTTAGTTTATTTTTACTAAATTTCATTGCATCGCTATACCGAACACAGTATTGCTTCACGAAGAGTCAGATTTAGTTTAGATGCCCAAAATCAACCAACGGAATCACACATTTTACCTAGCGCACCAAAGTTAACAAGAACCGGTCGAATCATCAAACTATCGAATTGTTTCACGACCAATTCGTGATCTCCTGAGTCACTAGGGAGGGGTGAGGTGGCTGACACAACGTCAAAATGACAATTCTAACCTTGCCGACATCTAGTCGTCAACACTGCGTTGTCCACATTGTCATGACATATAGTTCAACGGAATACAACTAGTCGTGCTAATGAGCATCTAAGAGCTCTCAAAGCCTCATTTAATTATTAACATAATTACATTTTAAAAATATTGTCAAATAAATAATTTGTAAATATTCCGTTGCATACTTCCGTGGCGATGCAGGACTACCGTTTGTCAGTAGAGTTTACGTCAGTTTAAAATAAAAGTCATACACATTTATTTAATTCTTGGGTACATTGTTTAGTAGGTACGGTAAATTGAAATTTTGTCAATGTCAAAATGTCAAAAAGCTAGTTGTTTATATTAAAAATAATTATAGGAAACTAATACAAGCGTATTTTTATTTTTATTTTTATCCAATAAAATTGGGAAGCGGTGCATATGAATATCAAAAAATTACACCTAGAAGCACAACCTCCATATTTTCACGATTTGTTTAGCAAAAACACAAACCATTATCATTTACCTTATAAGTCTCCGCTCTACTCCACTTTTTATCCACTTATTGATATCCACACAAAAAAACCAAAAAAATCCAATCGGAACTAGCAAATTTCAAGTATGTCTTGTAAACACATCATTTTGTTGTTTTCGAAAAATATGGCACGGGTTGCTGACTAAGGCATCTTGTTAGGATCTCGGCTATTGGTTTGGTTGACATGAATTCGGCGTGGATTGGTCACTTGGGCGGAGCATTAATTCATCAAAAATTGTTCAGTTAGGGAAACAATGACCTTTTGTGAAATTAGTGACATCTAGGTTTAAGTAGTAGCTTTACTTCTAAAGCGTATTTTAACAGTTTAGTTGTGTAGCAGATTATATCAGATAGTGTGGAGCAGAACCGAAGTTCTGGTTGTGTTTAAAATGAAATGAATTGTGGAAAGTGATTTTATAATAAATAATAGTGAAAATTGTTGTAATTTAAGTCTTAAGTACTTGAAAAACTGTTCTCAGAGATACTAGACAGAAATCAAAAATTAATTTTAAAATAAAACAGATGAGCATCTAGACTAGTGATTAATGCTTTTATGTTGTTAGTTAACCTATCCATCGTGTAATTTGCTTACTTTGCTGGAAAAATAGAAACAGTAAATTTTTTTAGTAAACACTCGAATAAATCTTGAAACGTAATTTCGCATCCTTGTTTGAACACAGAAATTTATCTTAATTTTGTGCAAAAATAAATAAAATCTAATTAAATTTAATTTATGAATAAATGTATACAGAAAATGATACACTTTGACGGTACACTCGTCTCGTATACAATAGGAACAGACATTTTTATTTTATTTTCGTCTTACATATTTAGAATTTAGATGTCTTCCGTCTATGAGATTTCTATGTAGATGTAGATTTATATACATATTTTATCCTTAAGATTCTTTTAATATTATTATGATTTTTTTTTCATTTTAATTTATATACAATTTCTTGTATTTTTTGGTTAGATGAATCTCGAGTATAATCCTTGTTGTTATCCTTCGTCGGTATATAGGCACAAGAAAAGTTGGGACACACAAAGGTTGTACGATGAAGATAAAAATGATTTAAATGGGAATTTATTTCTATGCTCCTGGAAAAATATATCGTTGTGTATAATAAATAAATAGCAATTCCGTATCGCATAATAATTCGAGAGGTCGTGGTATGATTTATAATTTGGGATAAGGATGCGAGAATCAATATGGTTTTGCGATTTAGTGATGATACTGATTTATGAAAAATAAAAATTTACTCGACTCACACTACTGTATCGATGTGATGAGAATCCAGCAATAGCGTAACTGACTCTTGTCTACAAAATCCAGGGTTTATGATCAATTGCACTGCAGATTTATTTTATCGCAGTACAACTACACCGAACAATCTGATCATAATATCCCAACTTTTCTGTACATTTCAAACATAATTTCTCTATTCTCATTCTACAAACTGAATTGTTAGAAAAATGTCCAAATTCCAGATTTTCGTCTAAATTTGACCCTTCAGAAATTGGTGTTAGTTGTAAAGCGTATGGTGATGCTGATGACCCTAATTTTTTATGGGCCTAGTAGTAAATGCTAATAATTATTTTTATTTTTTAAAAACCTTTTAATATAAAATGTCGTGTATCTCATTTGAAGATTATAATCACCCACGCTTATTGAATCATGCTCTGTTTTATTCCATTTGGTAGTCAAGTCACGTAAGTATGTTGGAGGACGCCACGCTCTATTAGATTGGTAGGTGATGATTGATACATTGGCAGGATCAGGGTTAACTTCTTGATGAGAAGTATTGGAGAACTATCACCGTTGAATATCTCTTTGAAACTAACGGGAGAAATAAATTTTTCAGTAGTTCCCAGAATGTGCCGCTTGACACAGTGCGCTAACACGATGGGTTTTTCTTCGTCTCTTACCTCTTCGCCTACAAACAAAATTTTAAAGAGGGGGTTTTTTGCAGCACGTTTGCAACAATATTTTATATGCGGCTCGTGTTGTGTACTCACTAACACAAACAAAAAAATTTAGGTTAGATTTTTATTTGTTTCTACGTGATCGCATGAAAATGAATTTCATCAAGAAATAAACGCCTGAGTAAATGCGGAAAATTTTGCATTTTGTTTCAATACAAGTGCCTACTAGATTTTTTAATTTTTTTTTGTTTTTCTATCCGTTTTGCTCAAACATTCAATATAAAATGAATATAATTTTACTATACGAGTGCGCCGCATATGAGTTTTGCACAGTGAGGCAAGTGCTGCTTGAGTTTTGTTTGAAAATGCAGTATGTGGAAAGGATAAATGGTAGCATTGGGTATTTCAAGCACACTGAAGTCACTAAAAACAAGGAATACTTCATATACAATTTTGTAAGACCCCCAAGAAGAATCTTCTCAATAGTGTGTTTCAATTTCTGGGTTCGTTTTGATTTTTTATACACATGAATTGTATTTTTGACAAATGATGTACTATCGATGTCGATGTTTTTCCAACAGATATATCGTCGAACATTTTTCATCTTGCAAATCCCTAGATGTATATAGTGTAGTTCTTTCCAGGGCCAAAATGAAGTGTATTTGTTGTGGCAAGCAACTGGCTTTCTTTTACGATAAATGTACATAGATCTCGAATACACCACACATAATTTCTGAAGTGAAAAATTGAACCTACCAGATTTGTGATAAAAATTATCTAGTAGAATGAAAAATCATTTTTCTTGCTTAAATTTCAGCAAATCAGGTTTTGTTATTGCTTCCTAGTCATAAAAAATTAATGTTCATTGTAAAAATTGAAATAGCTTCTACGCAACCTGCCACTTCTCGTACTCAGATGTCCACCACATTTCGCTTGAATCTTCCAATTTATGAAAACAGGTTTAGTATGAAGTTTTATTCCGAATAGTTAATCCGCCTGGTCTGTAGATATGCCAAATTTTGGAGAAATAAAGATTTTTTGATCAAAACTCGCCATTTCCGGTAAAATTAAAAATATGATCTGAACTAATTTTGTTCGAAATTTTATTTACAATCCTTTTTTTTAAATCGTATTTTCGTAATGGAAAAAGCTTATGAAAAAAGCTTCAGTAGGAATTTTCATCCCGATCAACCAATTCGTATTCGTTTACCGTTTCATTTTATGGCTGTACAGCGTCCAAATTTTTACTGAAAATCAGTTTATTGACAAAAAACGTATTTTCCGCTTAAATTTTGGAAAACTGATCTGGGCCGGAATCGTTGAAAAATTAATTTAGAATCTATTCTTGATCGTTTTTCTCGTAAATGATATACTTTTCAAAATACATGGAAGAAACGAAATAGTTCATCCTATTGAAACGTCACTTGGAAAAACGGAAAAGCTCCTATAGCTCCTATAAGCCCGATTTCGGTCAAAATTCACGGGATATCTCAATTTGTGGAAAAGCTTAGGAATAAAGTTTCATCCCGATCAAGCAGTTCGTCTGGGCTATACGGGGGGCCGAGTTTTTGTTAAAAAACAGTTTTTTTTGTCAAAAAAGGTCGTTTTCACTTAAATGTTGGAAAAATGATCTGAACCGGTATTGTTACAAATTTAATATAAAATCTTGTAGTTCATAATCGTTTTCTAGTAAATGACTAACATTCATAATATTTGCAAAAAAACGCATAATATTTGCAAACTGGGATCTTCTAATTTCTGGAAAAAGCTTAAGTATTAAGTTGCACTCAGATCCGTCAATCCGTCTGGGGTGTAGTGCGCCAACAGACATTTAGCCTGCACGCACCTACGCACACCCAGAGATTTTTTACAAACTGTTACCATTCAGTTCAACTGTTCCATTCATTCATTTCATACAAACTGTTACCATCTGCAAAAATCTCGAGGCTAAAATTTTTCATGATCACTATACTTCATTTTACTACTTAAGTAAAAACTTTACTTTGTCACGAATTGCACAAAACATTAATTAAACTTCAATAAGAATCCTAGAGAATATAATTAATTAATTGAATAAACATCAATTGCGTTGATGAGTGATCCTTTATTATTACCTCAGCGTTAGCAAGAGCAAACTTGATGATCACGCCACAGCAACAGTCCCCGTTCAACATGCGACCGTTGTCATCACGAACACAATTTAGAATTTAAACTCGTAATTAACTCACCTAACAACTATCTAATATTTCATTAAACAATAAAATAATTAAATCGATATGCTCGTAATGCACTGGAATTGTGATTCCTTCTCAAACTGGTAGTTCCCTGTTCAAACCTCCTCTCACGATAGCTCCACGTACTACTAAATCGGGTTCCCTCATATCCAATCAAATTGGATATTTTCATAAAACGGCCACACTTGTTAATAGAAGAAAACAACTGAGCGTCTAAATGATAGGAAATGCTTTGTTGGGTCACCACCTGAAAAAGAAATACAGTCGCTTCCGTCGAAGTAGAAGAAAACTTTTTGCGAGGACAGATGTAAAAAGTTTCTTTTCGCAACATTACCACCACACCACCTGGTAAACATGAAATTTAAGTGGCAATTACACAATTGAAAATGAACAGAACTCAGACTCTTTTATTAGCAGGGATTACACTGTTTACAACACGATTTATACAACACATTTATCGTTATTTTGGTTTGTATTTCGTCAGCGATCGAATTGTTATTGCGCACGGATTCAAGCCCAATAGATCATGTAATGATCATATAAAATCCCTCAGAATCATCACAAACGAGTCTGTCAGAGGAAATTATCGCTTTCTTCCTATTTGTCGATTTCGGAAGATCTTTAGACACCATTAACAATATTACCCATTTGAAAGGAAATGGGATATTGCTAAGTACCGCAAAAAATTATAGCTCTGGTTCGAGAAACGCCAAATTTACCATCAACGGAGGAGTACGATAAAGATACGCCTTCTCACCAATACAATTCTGATTGTCTTGGCCGTTGTGATGAAGCAATCCAATATTTATATACGCAATAGAATACAATGGCCCCCATTTCAGAAGCGATAACGCTGGCGACACTTGCCTGATTGCCCCAACTCTTACTGACATAAAATTTAAACTGAAATCACTGATCTATAATGCACAGAAAGATTATAACAATTGGAAATAACGTTACCACTGTTGATGATATGTAGAGAAGTTCTAGAAAGTGCAATAAAGACGGCGGCGCTGAAGAGTATCCCAAATCAACAAAGCCAGATGAGCGTTTTCAAGGTAAATAAAATATGGCGCTCATGAATAATATTAGGACGCATTAAACTTGACGTGTTCATCAATAAATATGTAAAAATGTATGTTGAATCTCTTGAGCCAAGACGATTTCTAACGTTGATCTATGACTGACATTTCATAATATTGAAATACGATGGAAAAAGTGACAATGAATTGATTACACATTGAAAAAATCAACAAACCAACGAAAATATGGCGAATACGTAGATGCCCTAGAATTAGAAGGATAAGATCCGTAGAAGCTGAGGCTAAGTAGAGCTTGTTTCTAAAATCTGCTCTCTACAGGAGCGACATTTATTAATTTTTGTATTATTTTGTAATAGTTTAAATTAAATTGTCGGTTTTACTTGGTTTTAGTCCAATTATCTATCACATCGGCTCTGTTAAACAATCCAATTGCATTACTTAGAACAATGTCAGCAAATTTAATCGGAAACAAATACACACAAATTTTAATCCGCCCTAATCTATATAAAAATACGACAACATAAATACATGTTGTACAATAACATAAAATACCAGAAAATAATTATGTTATAACAATATCTAACATAGGAGTACATTATGCTTAGATAGATAAATTACCAATTTTAATTCGAGTAAGTCTTTCATATAAATAAAACCGATTAATTTATCCTCCTGTGCTGATCAAAACTTAATTCTAAAAAAATAACAAATTATCCATACTCATCATATGTGTGTACTGTGTACCGCACTTAATTCATATAAAACATAATATAGTTCGATAACAAAAATAATAATCAATTATAAGCAATCTAGAAACACAAGCCCCACCCCCCCAAAAAAACAAAACGACAGATGAAAAATTATCCGGAAAATTTTACGGAATAAGAGAAGTAATGGAGTGAGGAATATTTTTTGAAAAATTTCCATCGATAAAATTCCAAACGATGCCAATTAATCATTTCTATTTAATTAAACAAACATCAGTATCAGAATAAATATGTGAAAATGTACATGGATGCAAGCGTATATTTCGATATCTTGTACTGCTGATAAAAGAGCGGACCGACATGCCACAAAACATATAAATAAAAATAAAGGCGACGTTACGTCTCTTTGAGCTTTAGAGCTTTCCATGTCGACAGACAATATTTCTCCCCTTGTGTAGGATTAACTATTATTTGTGTAAAACTCGTATAGACATCATAAAGTCACCACAAGGATTAGAAAATTGTTGATGACGAAACATAGCATTAATTTGGACAACAAGTTACGGTATTCTATGTGATTCATAAAATGCAGTAGTTTACAACATCTCATTGACTACGGTCCAGTATTAATTTCAAAATATTTTTTGTTTTCTGTAAATTTTATCTAATATTTAGAAGGGAGCTTAGGAAATTGGATGTTATTCTATTTTAATTCGTTAGACATATAGGAAAGCAAAGTTCTTGTTCTGAAAAAGACCGATGCAAGCGACAAACTCGGTTGGTACCCTCTACCAAACATGACCGAAATACTGAAAGTCAACCTTAAAGCAGCGTTTTTCGTCAACCTCGGAAGTTATAAATAGAATAAGGTTCATGGATAGTATGTTGATGTTCATGGGCAAATGTTGTTTGTGCTATATCGACGACATCTTAGTATTCTCGACGTCACTCCAAAATAGAAAGCGTGAAGCAAGTATTCAATGAATAACGGAAGGCTAATTTTCAAATGGGAAAATCGGAATTGCTTCCTAGGGAATTTGCCTTTTTGGGTTATATCGATACCAACGACGAAGTCTTTGGTTCTTTCCGGATACTCCCGAGAATGTTTTGAATATTGTAAAGAGTTATTGTGTAATGTTAATGAAAAAATTGAATTATTCCGCTTTAAATGAGTTCGTTCTTACGATACTGCAGCTAGTAATATTGCCATCGGACCTTTCATCTCGCAAGCTCTCTTTGAAAGGGATACGACATTTTGTTCCGCATCTGAAACCTTAATGGGTACGGTGCCAAACTTCAATCTCCAAGAAGCAAATTCGAAATTGACTCAGTGTCTCGCTGTTAATAATACTAACACCTCTGATAGCATATTTATCTAAGGACACAGAACTACGAGTAAAAAGTAAGTCCAAAACTTATGTACCAATAACTAATTCACCAAAATCATTTTATTTCACAACTAATTATAAAAATCGATCCCGCAATTCTGGAATTAAATATCCAACTCGATTATCTTTTTGATAAACAATGAATAATAATATCGAGTTGCACAAAATTAAAGTAAAATTCTACATATAGATTTCTGCTTCTTTCAAAGTCACGTCTTCCTCATAGTTCTAGAAAAATTCTCTAAATTTGCTGTGGTCCTCTAAATGAAGATTAAATAAAGTTTTTCAATTCTTTACTGTTAATTGTAAACATTCAAAAATAGTATCAGACTATAAAGGAAATATGAACTCCATGATTTAGAACCTTTTTACAAGAATATGACATAAAATTACAACATACTTCGTCCTATTCATCAACAGTATCGGCTGCATTTAATCTTAGAGAAGTCTTGAAAATAGCTCAAATTGAAACGCCCCCAGAGAACATTAAAAATGACATGCATAATTGTAATCTATCTTATAACATTAAACAACCCACTGCGCTAAAATTCACACCTTTTGAGCTTGTAACACGTTCCTGCATTTTTAATGCTCAAAATTATCTATTCAATCACTCGTTACTCTATGACGGACTATGCAAATGTATTTTCGACGAAACTCATTCGAGGAAAATACACTTAGCAAAAAACTCAGCATTCAACGGGAGAGAAACGAAACGAAAGATTGCATGGAAACAGTAGGCAGATAGAGAGATAGATATAGAAGAAACGAAACACAAACGAATGAATTAATTTATTGAATAAATCATGTTTTGTGGAAAGAATGGCAACCTCAGCGCTTCTACCAAAACTTAGAACGTTACAAAAACGAGATATAAGATTCATAAGATTATTTAGATCTCAGATATCTCTAGATCTAGATATCTCTATAGATCTCTAGATTTCATTTAGATTCATAATTTTTCTAGATCATAATAAAATTCACAAAAATGTATTTACTTAGCCCGCCGGTAATGGGTTGACGCACACAACAAAATTTAGTCATTGTTTATGTAATCTAAATAATAATTCTAGCGACATTGATTCAATTTTTATCCATAAAAGTAGAATTTTATTGTAGTTAAAACTTTTAAATTTACTAAAAGCACTTTTTCGATATTTTTATTCTATCGGATATGGCGGAGTCATATCTTAGGTTAATTTTAATATTAATAGAGCTGAAAAGCCATGTGGTGGTGAAAAAAATCGCTACAAGATCGTGTGATCTAACTAAATTAGATTATTTCCTTTGGAGATATGTTAAGTCACTTCTCTACGCCAATGATCCAGAGAAGATGGAACACTTGGAACACAACATTCGGCGAGGTATTAGCGAGATACGGCCACAATTGGTGCGAAGAGTGATCGAAAATTGGACCTCCAGATTACTCCATGTACGCGCCAGCCGCGGCGGATACATGGCATAAAATTATCTACCCAATAAAGGTAGTTTCACTGATATTCAAAATGTTTTTCTTTGTTCTATTTTAATTTAAAATTGTGAACCTCTAAAAAACACCCTTTACTTTGATAAACTAAATGTGAAGTTAAAACGTCCTAGCACTGGATTTGTAATGAGAATATTTTTGAGAAAAGATTATAAAGTGACTGTTATAACAAATGTTTTCTGCTTAAACGATTTCATAAGAATTGGTGATGGGAGGGAGAGGTCAAGTGTCTGGAATCGTTTGTGATCCATTCATTGACCTAGGGCTCTTTATATATTGTTCCAGCTCTAAATATTTTGATCGAAATTGGTGAGGTTTTTCGAGTGCCAGGAAGTGATTGCTATTAGTTACCAGGTTGGTTACTCATCATTATGTAAAATGTGTAATTAGGATGAAAGTCAGTCTCTTCTAATTAGATCGGAATAAAATTGAGCCTGTATGATAACAATGTGAGTGCCGAATGTATTTACAAAACTGGCCAAATTGAAATAGATCTTGGTTTGTATTATGTAAATACAATATAATATGAGTTCTTATTACGGTTCTGGAATTTGGCCAATTTTAATGGAAGTTAGAATTTTTCACCAAATTGGAATGAAGCTCAGTTCCTTTTAAAAAAAAGATTTTCCTATATGAGGTCCGAATGAGATTCTAAAAAAAATCTCTACCAATTGGAATGGACCTTGGTTTATATGATGAATAAGGGTTTCCACTATGAGTTACGGATGTGGATCTGAAAATGGCCTGGTTGAATGGAACCAATTATGAAAATGATGATCACCCACCCCATTATGATTATGAAATTGGGAATTCAATATAGGTTCTGGATGTGGCGTTGAAAATTCCTAATTTTAATTTAAAATAATTTTCATTCGGCTTCAATAAGCGACTTTTCAACCGATTAGGATGAACCGATTGGCCTCTTGGCTTCGGGATTGAAAAATAAAGTTCTTTGTTTGTTTTGAAGGCCAAATAGTTTGACGATTTTGGTACCGCCATTTGCTAGCTGATGTAAATATATGGATCAAGAAATCGAAGCAATTGTATAAGGCAAAATATAAAAATTTGTACTGGAAGCTATCATTAAACATAATCATAACGCAGGTAACATAACTAAATAATTTATAGTGACTTTCCTAAATCTAAAATGTACGTGTAAGACCATCATAACGTGACAAAACACATTCCTTTTATAAAAATTCTTATGTCACCACGCATAATTTCACAAAAACATAAATATATGACACACACACACATCGTAAAGGGATGAATACCGATGATTTAATCGGATTAATAAAAATTTAATTAAACAAACCAACTAACATTGCACGCAGTCAGTCACAGGTGGGTGGTTATATATATATATATATATATATAACTATATATACATAACTATATATGTGCATATGGGGATAATCTTGTTATCGGCGATTATTTTATATAGGAATATGAAATTTTTTATCACCCGAATCGAAAGGAGAGAGGCTTATCGATATACATAAATTTCGACAACTAAAAAACACTTTGACACGTCTTTATACCACAATTAATATTAACGATAAACAAAACAAGTTTTGATAAGGCAACAACACTCTTTATGGGTACAAGGCACACAGGTACAAACCTTTATTATATTCTACGTTATTAGCATAAATTTTAAGATAAGCGACGCATACAGGTCATGAGGTATGGCACTTACAACATTGAGATTGTTATTATACATGTGGTTTGTAATTAACTTTAAAGCAATAGATGTCGATTTGTTTAATCATAATCGTGGCAATGTCCCACATTTGAGCCAATTCCTTAAGATAAAGTTTACGTAGTAATGCAAACATGATCTTACCGTAATCCTCAACCGCCACCCTAAACTTTGCCTATTTTCTATTTAGACTAAATAAACAAATGAAAAAAGGAAATTTTAAATTAACTGTAAAATTGACATAACGATAAAGTAGGAAAAACTATAAAATATTTATAAATAAAAAAAGAAAATTCATTTCGTGTCTCTCTGTGTGTGTACGAGATGCTATCCTTCACCGCACATCTACTCGTATATTCATTCATATACACGATTGAATCGAACATGTTTTTCAATTTAGATTTTCTTCCGTTATCATCATATCACAGCACTACACAAAAACTTTATAAACGTTAAATATTACAGTAGATATGGTTATAGTGGATATGGAATTTTTAATTTCTTGGAAATGAGAAAAATCTAGGCTTACAAAAACAAAATAATTAATTGATTTTGTACTCGAATGACAAATTCGCTAAATGTAGCGAAAAAATTCATTCCACAAAATTAAAAATTGGGTGAACGTTATAAATTAGTGCTTAACACCGTAATGCTCGATAACTGGCTTCTTGGTACTGTAGTATTTAACTCAAGCTTATGACGTTTTATTAGGATTGTAAACGATATACAATATCTAATATGGGGAATATAACGGTGACAATGCTTGTATCTGGTAGGCTATGCTATAAGACCCACTCTCACCGCTTTTTTGCAAAAGCAATAACGCATATGGGGAACCTAAATTTTTCTATTTTACAAAGAAGCAGTAACATCATTGAAGATCGAAACTTTTGCCAAATAAATTTTTTCTTTTACTTTTTCCAAAACACAGAGTAAAGCCTCAACCAGCGAATACTTAAGAGTTTAAGTTGAGCTCTGTTTGGACCCCTTAGAGGAGCTTAGGCCGCGAAAATTTTTAGAGATCAGTTGCTTATTTGTGACGAGAAGCCTATACAATTTTGGTGATTGTACCACTAACCGAAATGGTACAAACAGCGTGCAACTTAAGCTCTTAAGTGTTCGCTGGTTCAGGAATAAAAGCCAGACTAACCTTGAATCCTCTAAACCAGGTTATTGGATGGAATGGGGACGAGGCCACCATAAAAGTGAAATAACATAAACCACAGCAATTCATTTTTGTCACCCAAATCCTTATAAAACACATCCTTGTAAAGGATACAGATCTCTATCAAAAAGCTTAGTAAAGAGTGCAGCACCATTAAGTTAACTGAAATTAACCGTAAATTTGTTGTTTAATGCAAAATACCACATTTGAAAAGAGGACGTAGTGTTTAACAATTTGCGTAAGTAAATTTATGGGTAGAGATTTCTGGCTGTTGGGTAATAATTTTTAATAGAGTTGATCGATTACTCATAACAAAAGAAACGTAGAAATTAAACATTTTATATTTTCACTTTTGCTATCCATAAAGTGAATTGAAAGGTCTTCGAAGGTAATTAAATATTTATGAATACCATGTCATTGGATAATTTTATACAAATAATACCTCAAATCTCACAATAAAGTGCCAATTGAACGTCTGATAAGATTTCCCAGATTTAGTAAACGTTAAAGTGGAATTAAAGTTATTATATTCAAATTTATTAGTACTCGCACACCACATGCAAGAAAACGATAAGCCAAAAACAAGCTTTTTCTTGGTATTAATGTTTTGTGTTATTCAACCTTTTTAAACAAACCTCGTTTTAGCAATATTAAGCTCGCTGTACCGGTTGCGAATAAAAATTCGCGGATTTTATTCACAGAGTTCCAGCTAATAAAATTACAGAAAAGTAATAAACATTTAATCTCCCCTCTTAAATTTCTTCTCTCGAGTTGAAATATATAATCAATTTTGGGTAAACAAATCCGCGAAATTAATCTGCGAATTTTTATCCGTAACCCCTGCATCGACCTTTAAGAATGACCGGCGAATAATTTTAAACTTACAATTACGTAGAGTATAGTCTTGTAATTGTGCGATCTGAATGTAAACTCTACAGTATATATCACTAAAGCTCCATTTTAATAACGACAAACGACTGCCCGTTATATTTGCTTTTATCTCGTCAATTGTATTTTAAAAAATGACTGAAATGTCTTCTTATTGTCTGGATTTACTGTCACCGAAAATCGCCACCCGGTTGTTTTATCATACGCAACATGATAAAAAACAGTATACACACAATCATAAAAACGACACGATTATCACACAAGTTGAATGTGGACGTTTCAACACAAAAATTGTGAATTAAACTTGTGTGTGTAGTGATAAATATTTTGTGCGAGCGCAGGAGCCACAAACACGCGACAATAGCAAAAATTATTTTTGTTCTCTTTTATTTAAAAACATCGGTGGCATGGTGCAATCTCCATTCGTTTTCTCATGGGATCGAGCAACCCATTCACAATGGTAAAATCCTTCATTTCGCAAGCAAAAAACGAGAACTACAGGGTTACCTGTTTCAATAGTTAAAAGTTTCGACTCGAAATTCAAAAAACTAAATCCGAACTTGCAACAAAAAACGGGAGTTCTCATTTAAAATTTTAAAGCTGCCCCCGCCTCATCCTCACAAGTGTGATGGAGTGAGTTAAGTGTCACTGTATCTGTTTAACGGATGTGTTTAATTTAAAAATGTAACGAGTATGTCTCTACTTTTCAAGTGAGCTAATTTTAGTGGAACATCACAATGGGAAGTTGTGATTAACCACGATAACTAGGAGACCGAACAGGTGGTGTAGTTGTTAAAGCCCCGGTACTTAGGCAGGGAGGTGCTGCGTTCAAATCCTATAAGAAATATGATGTAAAAATAGAATTATGTTATCTGCCTAAGGTCGATTATTTTATAAACACGACTCTGGCCCTTAGCTGGAGTGCAGTTCCTCATCTTTCATGTTGGTATATGCAGGCTGACATGGACCTTGTGACGTACAGATATTATACTGTAAATGTGTGAAGAAGTGATTTCGGGTAAAGCACATAATAGTTACAAAGTAATGCAGAGATCTCGAGTTTTTAGAATTTGTGACATTTTCAAAACTTGCCGTATGGCCTCTTAAGAGTAAAGGGTAGAATCGGTGGGCTGAGTACCCGAATCCGCGAAAAAACAGATCTGTTTACAAAGCTAACACCACAAATTTCAGTTACTCCTAAATATTATTTTATTTCCACTTAGAGCTACCTACGTAACATTGGGGAGGTAAACCTTGGTATTAAAAACTATTATCTACACTAAGCAATGATAGATTATATGGTTACTACTACCCACTGAAATTAAATTATGGGCACCACCAAATAGAAACATTTATCATAACGAATTCAACCATAACGTGGAAAATATCAATTGGCAACATCATCGAAAACAATGAACGTCGAAAAATTCTGTAATATCATCTCTTACAGCTTAATTCAAAACAACGACGTTTGATTGTAAATTGAAAAAATACAAATTAGAAACTGAGAAATTATTAACATTCAAACTCCAAATTCGAAAGTTGTTTTAATGTCAAGCTGACTATTCAACTTCACATAGAACAATTAATTCAACCTTTTTACAAAATGCAATTTCCCTACTAAATGAAAAATTTCCAAAGTAAGGTTTATTTTTCGATGTCAGAGTATAGGTCATTTTACAGAGATATTCAGCCACTAACTTTAGGACAACAATTGCCTATAGTTAGTAGATGGGTCAGTGCACCTAGATATTAATGGCCTCATTGCTTTAAAAAAATTCTTTATGACGTCAATTTATGTCGACGGTTCCAATCTTTGGCTTTATATGGTAGTATAATCAAATAAATGGTTCGTTTTTTTGTATAACCTTTTGTTCGTGAAACATTCGCGGTGAAAAAATCAGTTAATTCTAAAATAATATTAATTTAAAATTATATTCCGGGCTATTGGTAAGAATTAATTTATTATATTATTATTAGATTATGCAGGGAACATTTCGTTAAACCCCTAAATGTCAATTACTTTTTACGAACATTAACGCCATCTAAAGTTCAGAAAATAAACTGTAGACATAAATTTGATGACGTACCAAGCAGTACTACCTGTTACTCTAGGTGCATTGCTTTACTCTAATTGAATATATTGAACAATTCTTGTTGGGAATTGAACCCAGTATCTTTCACATATTGTCATAACAAGAAAGAAGGAAAGTTCCCATTTTAAAGTTAACAAAAGTTGAATTCTTTCAACCTAAAATTTAGATCTCAGAAAAAAGCTAATTTGGGTTACGGAATGGCGAGAAAATAGTAAAGATCGATCATAATATGCTAAATCGCTTAAAATTTTTACTAAATAAACGAATGCACACCGAAAGGTGAACGTCCTTTGATTCCTTATTGTACCGAATAAAGTGATAGCGTGTGCTTTAGTAAAATAAATCAAGAATGAAGCATATATAAAGAAGCGAAAGCGATGAACCAAGGAGACATCGTCGTCACCTTAAAAACACGGTAAATATAAATTTCAACCTGTAAAATGGCGTGTCTATATCTATCCAAATTCAAAACTCTATAACCACCACAAATAAATAACAAAACACGAACTTAACCCCAATTATAAATTCGTTACATATTCGAGTAATCTAAATATTTCAATTATAACAATCGATATTTTAAATAACTACACACAATAAGACACTTGAAAATGTACTTAATAATACAAAGCACTCTCCATTGTTGCAGCAATAAAACATATAAAATTGGTTAAATTATTACGAGCATAGCACAGTAAATTTACAGCAACAAAAACATGTGGAAGCAATTGCGCATAATGACTGCAAAAATATGGGAAAATACGTTTCCATTGAAATGAGAAAAATAAATTCTGTTTTGCTATGCTGCGATAAGCACATTACGGACCATAAAGATTTTGATCTCGAATCGATGAAAGTGCGGAAGGAGGGGGTGAGCGACATTCAAAAAATTAGCAAATCTGTTTATTTTATGGGTGCAATTTTTTTTGTCTAGATCAGAGAACTTGTGTATTTTATTTTGACTCTGTGTTTAGTGTTTTCCAGGAATTTTTTAGATCATTTGTTTTTAAATTTTAAGTTAATTTATAAAAATGATTACGTGGCACATTGAACTATTTCCATTTGAACGAAATTATTATTAATAGCTAATAGTCGAATGGCTGACGTAAAATTTCCACACAAAAGTAATGGCGATATAAATTTGGTCTGGTTCAGCATGTTCTTAATTTTTGTATGCTGAGTTATTAAACTGGTACGAAGCTGGACATAAATTGGTTTTTTGTAAATAATTTGTAGCTGTAAAGGGCTGTCCAAATCCATTTGTTAGTTGAATGTTTGCCATTTATCGTTATATAGAGTCGTATTCGATTGAAGACCGTGTTAAAGTTATTCAAGAGCAAAATGGTAAATAAACACGTTCGCCATAACCGCCCAGATGAAACAACCATGGTGGATGCACTAAAGCCTGGCAGGGCAAAAACTGTTCGCACACCAGATAATATCGTTGTTGTGAGGCAAAGTGTGAGAGATAACAATCAACAATGCGATACCATGCAATGATAACGGACTATTTTTGCCCCAGCTTGATGGAACCGACTTGGGTGATGTTTATTTTCAACAAAACGGTACAACTTACCATATTACGCGTGAGAATATCGAAGAATTGCAAAGGTTCTTCGAAAATCGCTTAATTTAGCGTCGCGGAAATGTGAATTGGCCTGCAAGATCATGCGATTTAACGCCATTAGATTACTTTTATGGGGATTTTTGAAAAGAAAAGTGTACGTTGATAGTCCAGAGACCATCCAAAATCTAAACACAACATCATTGCTGAGATAAATGCCATAGAAACGTCCCTATTGGAAAATGTCATCAACAATTTTGACCATCGGATCGACGTCTCTAAATCCAGCCGTGGTGAATATTTAAGTGATATCATTTTTCAAACATAAATGGCATTGATAAACCTTCAAAATAAAGTACCCAACCCTTTATATGAAATTCCGTGATGAAAAGGGAAATTTTCAAAACGAAAAATAATTTCGCAATATCACTCCTTGCATGTCATAATAATTTTTATTCTACACAAAGATTATCAGCCACAGAATATTGCCTTCGTTCTCAAAGGATTTCATCAAAAATTACTCGTTGTAACTTTACCGGACAAGTGGTGCAGTGATTAAAGCTTCGGCACTTGAACCGGAAGAAGTACTGGGTTCGAATCCTATGATCGGTGATGTTAATAAAACACAACTAAGACCCTCTGTTGGAGTGCAGAATTGTCAGTGTATACAGGTTGTCAGTGTACAGATTGACATGGAGCTTGCAATGTGCAGGTGATTGAAATTGTGTTAGTAGGTTGAATGGGTGGCACTCGTATGTGCGTGAATGAAAAGCGGGTAATATGATTTTTTATTGGTTTTCGGCTTAAGAAAAACTATTCCCATGTAGAAGTTGTAACTTCGCTAATCTCTAACTTCACCACAGTATTTGAAGGAATTAAAAAAAGGTCAGAACAGTTAACAAGCACAATCGCTTCGGACTTTAGGTAAAACTGTTTTGTATAATAAAAAATCATGGTTCTTTTAATTTCAGAAAACCTTGAGAAGAAGCTCACGTTACAGTTTCTTTGTTGAATACAATGGAAGTTGGATACAGCCTCAGCATGTTACCCTAAGAAAAACTTTATAGATACAACTTGAGCACAGTAGTACGCACGATTCATCACGGTATTCGCAAGAATAAAATCGATGGTTATTGGGTAAGGAGGGGCTCTTTTACAGTTGAGCCACCTTGCAAGAAAGTTAATCAATCTGAAAGAAAGAAGAATTGTTAACGCTTGTGCACACACCGTTAGAAGACGTAAGGGATAATTCTAACCCCAATTTCTCTGGCCATTAACGGATTACTGGGAGGGAATATAAAATGCTCTTCTAATCGTTACAAGATGAAAGATCACCTTAAGCTCACCTTTGAAGAAAAGGGGTATTTATATGCTCCATCTTGAAGAGAAAGCTGAGTTGGACGCCAAACATGATAGAAAAGACGTTGAGGAGAACACTTATTTTAGTCTTAGATGGTGACCTAATATACCAGTAGCAAACTAGTGGAGAGGCCTTCAGACAAAACACTTAATAGTGATTAATTTTTGATGTTAGGCTTAACCCCGACGCCAGAGAAGAAGCAGGAATCTTCTGTAATTTTCTGTTCTTTATACCCCCCTTACTGTCATAGAGTACCAACCATTGAGAAGATGCTGATTTTGTTCGAGCATAGTACATTATTCTCGGATGAGATTGTAATCTTTGTGGACTAATCAAATCGCTATAAACATTTTCCCTAATGGGGTGGCATTAAGTTGTCACTTATCCCTTAACGTCACGAGTAACCATTCAATAATCTAGATAGCCTCACTATTTTTTAAGAGATAGAAAATAAATAAATAGAGCGAGAAGGATGAATCTGGAATCTAATGAGTTCTGCAGAACCTATAAGAAGGCAGACGAAGAGGACCTTGCAGTTCCCTTTCTTTGTTTCGAAAGAAATATACTGTAGCGCCGCAAACACCGTAAGCGCTTAATTTTTGCGAAATCAGCTTCTAAAACCTGATTTAACCCAATGGGAAAATTCTAAACCTTTAAGTTGGTGTCTTTGATTATTAAGCATAGCTGATGATTTGTAATTTACTGTACCGATCTTGGGTTAGTTTTAACTTTAGATCAGGTCATAGTTGCAACTAAAGGGGTAGCGAAGTATGAGGTTCATTCCAGTTGTACTAGGGTGCTGCCTAGCCCGAGAGCATCATAAAACTATAGCTATAGCTTATTCTCTAACGGTATGTCCGGATACTTGGCGCCCTCCGGATAAAGTAGTTTTGTCTGTAAGTTGTGGATCTCTGCACAGATGGACCCCATCTTTCTCCATTATGGATCTAAATCATTCTAACAAGGTCGAAATCGGCCTTTACGCCTGGTTTGTAAGGCTCCAATAAAAACGGAACATAAGCAGGGAAAATGCTGATTCCTCAAAAATAACTACTGCGATTAAAAGTGCTATTACAGCTAGCACTCACGCGTCCAACTACCAAACGAGGAGCAGGCTTTCGAAAGGACTAAAGAAGCTCAACAAGAATCTGGTACCGAAAAGATCCACTAACGATAAAGAGATGATCCAACGGGTTAAAGAGGTTATACTACCAGCGCAGGGCAGTGCTTCTGGCAGCACTTCGGTTGCAAAACGAACCCGATTGCAGATAACTGCCTATATACATGTCTTTTATTGAGGTGCTCAATGAATGCCAATGTATAGTGAACGAGAATTGGAGTAAGAGACGGTAAAGAAGAGGGTTCTGGACCGTCTCCATTCTATTCTGTCTCCTATCTCCTCTAAGCTATTTTAAGCGTGTTCTCTTAGTAGTCCTTTGCGTAAATTTCTTCCACTTTGGTGGTCGAAAGAACTCCAAAGCACTAGGCAAAAATGCAGGAAGCTTTTCAGAAAAGCCAAGAGAACAAGAGCTGCTAAAAACTGGAACTCCTATAAAAAAGTACTTAGAACGTACAAATACGAACTGAGAAGTGCCAGAACCAACGTCTAGAAGTTGTGATAAAAGACAGGCGTCTTTTGATTTTTATAGGCTACGTAACGTATTAGCTACTAGAATTGGTTGTTTCGAAATTGCGATACAAGTTCCGAGGATCGTAGATGTCATATCGGTCTGAAGGTATTCAAAGACATATTTCCGGGAATTGGACAGAAGTAAAGGTTATAAAACCTAAACCAGAAAGGTTATCTTCTTTTCTCCTACAATTTTTGGGATTACAAATATAAACTTTGTGGAAGCTGCTCTCAAATTCCTTCTTTGTCCTATTAAGAATCCCTTGATAATAAGGAATTCTTTATGATAACGTTTCTGGTTATAGATAGTGGTTTTAACAACGTCAGTCTGGAGCGATCAATCGAACCTTCTGGGCTATTCCTCCTTCGGTGGAACTTGTTATGCTACTTAACCTGTAAATAATTAACTTTTGGTAAATATCCTAGCACCCGAAGTTAAAACATTATTGTTCTTTTCCTCTAGAAAATCACAATTTTTTTTAGTTGACCCTCCCTCAACTTTAAATGGTATCATTTTGACCTGTACAAATAATGCGAATTACCTGAGTCTTGTTTTAGAAACTAACCAAGCTGGAAACCTTAATTTATTTTAAAGAGTAAATAAAGACAGGATAGCGTTCTACTCTTACAAAAGTGCCATTGGGAAAATATGAAGTGTGGAGACACACTTGATACACTGGCTCTACACTACAACCAATAGGTCCAATTTATTATACGGGGTTAGATTAAAATCTCTGATGACAGTGCTGCGAACAGCTATTTTATGTGTCATTGGTGAGCAAACTGTGTAAACTGTGTAAACTTGTTCCCGCGTCTAGTGCAAAGAAAACATAAATTAAGGGTATCTTACTTGTCAAATGACGCCAAGGTAATTTTACACTTCGTCGAATGTTCAGAATTTTTACGAGTAGGAAAGAAAATTGGTAGTGCGTTTGTCGTGGACCAAACTGCACCTATGCCAACTAGAGGGCATTCAACTTATATTTTAAAGTACAAAAATAAAATGGGTGAGGTACGATGGGAAAGAGAAGAGTCCCAGGTCAATATTATTGATTACCACTGTATACATGGAAAACATAAAATATTTTTCTATAGTTTATGTACTAAAAATTAATGGGTGCTCGTGGTGAATTTTATTACGTATACATAACCGTGTGCCATACATAACCGTGTGCCTATGTTGTGCCGTAAACAAATTAATAAAATTTATTTTAACCGATGGGGGTAATTAGCGAAATTATGTTAAACAAACAAAATGTTTTTTTATAGTTTTTCCTTGTATTGGGAGTAAAAGTTACTTCCATCCCGTGAAGCCTGTGAATAACCTACTTTTACATTGATGTGATGATGACGGCGATGATAATCCGGCTGATGACGATAATGAATGAAACAAAGTTGTCCATAATTTTTATTTTTAATTGGATGCCATTTAGGTTCGTTTCCTACCCCGGGTGAAACAAATATTTAATTTTATTTCTCGTTCAAACGCTTAAATTATTTTGCTTCTTAATCTTATTCTTGAAATAATCTCACTGTGTTATACTCGTATATACAGACGAGTATTAAATAAGGGGTACAATTTAAACGAAGTACCATATTTTGGATGTTATATAAGAATTCTTGAGGTTTGTTTTAATCTTTTGTGTGGATGTACTAAGTACTGTGAACTATATATAAATGCCGGTATGCACAGGTATTTTATAAATAAGGTGGGGTTTTAATCTTTTATTTATATTCCCCATTGGGAATTTTTTAATTCATAACTCTCTACCGAATGCACGGATGTAATTCTACCGTAGATATGAAAATTGATGATCTATGTAAAATTATTACATCAATTTTCATTATTCATATAAACGTACGAACTCAAAATGTATCTCGTACGGTTTACAGAGGGATGATTTCTGAGGTATAAAAAATTGTATGCCATAAACGCAAAAAATATAAATTTATAAACCTTCTGGTTCAATTATAATTTATCTAATTCTATCTTTCAATTATATTAAATTGTATATGTGGTTATAAGTGTATATTGCAAACTGTATAAAACTCAACTATAAAACAGATTCATCCAACGGTCTCTTTATATGCTCGTTAAAACGACAGTGGGAAATTGTTTTCCTTGTTATTTTGAACATCGGGAACACGTTGCAAAATTTTATCTTTCGTTGGGGTGGAATGATTATAAGGAGTACGTGTATTGGAATGTGTGTAAACACCCTTTAAAAATGCCAACAAGTGGTTAATGTTTTTTGGATTTTATATATAGGGATTGCCCCCAATTTGAAGGTAACAATGATATTTTTAATTTGGATGTTTTATAAAATGTTTTATAAACTCATTAATTCTTAACACTAATTTTCGTAAAAATCTGCCATACTTTTCTTAAATACTTGTAAAAATGCGTTCAAAGTCGGCCAATTAAAATCGCTTTTAAACTATTTTAGGCTCTATGATGACCCCTGTCATTTTTTAGCATGCCAAGATGGTGCGCTAAAATTTAAAACAGAGGAAAAATAATTTTATCTCAGTGGATAAAGGTAGGAAGATATTTTCTTTACTTTACGATATTTATGACAATCCGATTCGCCGATAAGATCAGTTATTGTGACCTATCGTTTTAAACTTAATTTAGTCACTGGTGTGTCGGGTACGACAGTCTTTCTAATCCTTCCGAATATGGTAGTCTCAAAGTTGGTCCGGTTAACTTGATAATTGACGCTTGATTAACTAGAAATTTCAACGCGGAGAATGTTGCTATTGGTATAGCTCCGCAGGGATTGGCCGCATTCCAGTATATCCATTTATTTAATTACAGAAATTTAATAAACCATGGTCGATTTGTTGCAACACATACATATTTGATATACTGACGATTTAGTAAAAATAATCTCTTGAATATTCTAAACTCTTGTTTCTGTAGCTTGAAGATAATCGTAACTTCGTCCATAGTTCAGCAACTATTCTTGACATAGTTCAGAGTTTGATTAAGAATAAATGTCAAAACCCGAAAAACCTTTAACTATTCCAAATTTTGCTCAGAATTAGTTTAAACTTTTCTTTATCCATAACTACTAACCAGAAATTGGCAAAACATTTAGAATAGAACTCACTAAATTCTCAAAAAGGGGGGCTCTCAAAAAGTTTGATGATAACATGAAAGGGTTAACAAATGTTGATGGAAACAGTTCCCCGAGCCACCCTTTAAGGGAACTTTAGATATGGCGCAATTATTGGTGTTATAACTCAAACATTTGATTAACAAGGTAAAGATTTGGCGCAACAAATGAATCTACAAAGTAAAGATTTGATGCGAGAAATGAAACAAGAAATTAAAAAAATCAAAACAGTCAACGAAAATATCGAGAAGAAACATGAACAGAAGACCGAGCATTCACATAACGATGGAGAGTAGATGTTGGAAATGGTTGTCAGTACTAAGGTGAAGTCGGATGATGAAGATCATGGAGTGGGTGTCATTGGCCGGGAGAAATTATTGGGCTTTCCGGAATCGAGTAGTGGCCGAGGAGTCAGCAGATAAGGAGAATATGCTGAGGCAGCTTTAAAATGTTGAAGACAGTTGTGACTTCTAGAGAGGGACAGTGTGTGTATTGCAACGGCCTGTGGACTGAAGAGAGATTTTTACAGGACCTGAATATCAGAAAGAGAAACTAAATATGGGAGAGAACCGTGAGTAGGAATATTTGTGGAACATATATGTCAAGGTTGCTGGGGCAACTGGCAAGGCGATGGCGGAAAAAATCACCGACGAAATGCTGGTTAAAGAGGGTGTTGACAATTTTTTCAATTAAGTTGAAAATAATATCTTTGGTTTCATAATCTTTCGGGTACAACTGGGACAAATGCCAATGCCTTTCGTTTAGTTCATTCATTTATAGCCGCAATTACTCCAATGATCCAATTAGCGCTTTGAAAAAATTTAGAGAATTTTCTAATCGTCAAATATATAAGACACCTCATACGTAAATTACTAAACATAACCTCAAATTACAAATTAGTACATCGCAAAATAAATTCCCACAAGTCTCTTAAGGATTTCCTCGTTTATATACCAAACCAAAGGACACAGAAATAAATATTTCAAAAAACTGACTTCGTCTACTACCCAGCCTTCCTTTAAAATCGCGCGCGCTCATACACAACATACGCGCATACACACACATAGATCCCCACACAATTTATTTACTTCGTTGACGTTTTGTTTTATTTTTAAATTATGGCGAAAATTATTCGTCTCTGTTGATTTTGTCATCATGAAAAATCGATTTTCCTTATGTGTTGTGTATGTGTGTGTTGTTTTATTTTTCGTTTGTGACAAACACACCAAATCATGGAAAATTATAATATGAACAAAGCACAAACCGAATACAGTACGAGAAACCGCCAACACACCATACGAGTGTATACATATGGGACGAGAGATATGAAAAAAAGCATAAAATGTATGTTTCTATGTTTATGTGTAATATGCTAAAAACTATTATCATAAATGGATAAGGGGGTACATTATGGTTATACGAATTATAAAGGGATGGGGTGAATAGTGTGAGTAAAGGAATTTTCCTTTTTGTTGTTGTTGTTGTCGGTTTTTGTTATGTTTTGATGAATCATAAATTCATAAACGAAAGGAACTTAAAAAGCTTTAAGTGCATATATTACATAAGACGAGATTATATCTCTGTATATATGTAAAGAGAATAAAATGAGGGTTAAGGATTTCATTCAAGGATATTCACAATAAAGGGAAAATTGGTTTTGTTTATAAAAATTATTTTATATTTTTTGTAAATTGGTGTTTGGTTAGGATCTGACAACTGGTTGTGTATACATGTATAATGTTGAGGATGGACCCAATTATTGTTTTGGTTTCGTTTACTTTACATAAAATCGTGATGACGAATTTTCATGCGTAAGAGGAAAATTTATTCTTCAAACAAATCTGCAAAAGAAAATTGATGGATTTGCGGAACGGACATGATATAAGAAAATTTGATAGATTTATGATTAAAAAATGGTAAAAAATATTATTTATAAAGCCAATGGGAGATTAAAAGTAATTAATTTGTTTACCCATCAGGGGTTTACCCCCGAAAGTTACATATAAGAATATAATTCTGTTTAAATTCTCGCCACACGCAAATTCTCCACACCCAAAAACATTTGGGCAACAACCGAATTTTATTTTGACCAAACCACCAAACTAAAACCGCATAAGAATATTAAAGTTTAACAAAAATAAAAACTTTTAAACAATGTTGGTTTTTTTAAACGTAAAAAGCTCATTTTTAATAGCTTTTAGGTCTCTATTGTTTTTATTAGTTTTATCAGGATTTCGTTACCAATTTGTGTATATACATGTGTGTGTGTGTGTGTGGCATCGTTAATTTTTCATAAAGTCAATGTGAGATTTCCCGGTTTCGGTTTTGATTTTCCTTTCTTTCATTCTTGTTTGAATTTTTTGCTGCGTTTGTATACATAAACCTTATGAAAGCTTCGGTGTTTTGTTAGTTGAGTAGATTTGTTTCAAATAAAGCACAATTGAAAATGATAAGAAATTTATTGCGGTTGAGTCTTCGCATTATCGATTTGAAGACGATTTCATTTTATTTGTTGTTGTTACGACGTTATCTTGATACAAGTGAAACACGAATGTGGTTGGTGATGGATTTATGGGCTTGTTCTGAATTATTAATGGTGAATGGATTTTTTTTATCGTATTTAGAAGAGTAATAAATGCAAATTTATCATTTTTCGTTTGATTGATTATCTATATATTCATGTTCATGTACTTGTTCATAAAAATATTGAATGTCTTTAAATTTTTCAAAGTCATTCAATACTTCTTTGGGGAATTGGTAAATTGCCGTCATCGGATAATTCTTAAAAATGTGTGATATTCGATTTGTGAGTTAACCATGGGCGAAATTTTTTTAAATTTTATTTTGTTTTTATAACGTGAAAGAAGTATAATTACAGCATTTTTAGGGATTCTCTGGTAAACGGATACTCCATTTGCCCAAAATATACATTCTCATAATAATTTTAAATTAGTGTCAAATGGTTACAACATATCCAGATTTCTAAAAAATGTGGCAATCTAAAAAAATTCAACATTTTAGCCGATAGAAATGAAATTCGTTTTTCACTTAAAGTTACTAAAAATTTATAAAATGGTCCGACCAAATTTTTAGTTTATTCGTGTGTTCTCTTTGGTTGAATTAAATAGTTTTAATTTCTAATAGGAAACTATTTTTCTATTTAATGTATTCCTCTCTGCCCAAAATATGAACCAGCCAAAATCAATCAAATCGGTGTCTAATGAAAATACGTGATTCATAGACCATGTTTTCCGATTCAGCACGGAATACGTATAGTAATATGGACATTTGGCACTATGTAATTGATTTAATGCTATACAAGTTCATATTTTTTATAAAATTCTCAATAACTCATGGACCTAAAGTGTCAAAATGTCAAGAAAATAATTTTGGGCCAAAGTTATACCTTGAATTTTGTTACTCAACCGATGACTAATCGCTTACCTGCTATTCCACCCCCCTTTTTATTAGTAATTTTTCCGTGTAAACAACAGATGGTTGGAACCATCTGGATAGATTAATTTGTATTGCCTATTTTTTGTCCCTCCTTCTTTTATTTTCTTTTGCTTATTTCTACTGTATATAACTAAATTTTTATTTTTACAAGTCAGTAGATACTCCTGATGATGACCTAACAAGTCGAAATCGATCGGTAATTTTTTAAACATTTTGAACAAATTTTTTAAAAAAGTTTTTTGCGAAATAATAAACAAGTGTTATAATGTGTTTATTAAGTGTTAATGTGTTTCGCCAAGTACGCTTCGGCGCATAGTGTTAAAAATATGTGTTTTTGTTTGCGAACTGTGCTTACACCTCGCATACTCGGTTCTTCAAATTTTGCTCTGAACAGAATGCCAGTGTATGAAGAGTATACAAAGTAAAAAACAAAGTCTTTACTCTATGCACCCTGATCATTTGGCACTGCACAACCAGTGCTCAGTGTAAAATACCCAGGGCAAGCCTGCTTGCTCTAGTTGAATTAAAAAATAAACCCATAGTGTTACTCGTGACTGCACTACCTATAATATTCTATTTCTCCCTAGAAGTCAGCCGCTCATTACATTTATAATTAATACAACTGAACCCTTGCGTCGCATGGAAAGGAAATTGTGTGGAGAAGTGTGCTATCCTGTTTTCATGAAAACGTGCACTAGATGTCATTTGACTACTATTTTGTAAAATAAAGATAGAATTCCTTTAATACGGAGATAAGAGATAAAAAGAAGAATCGTTTTAACAATGAGTTTCATATAAACTATTTAAAGGAATCTTCGCAGTTTACAACATAGACCGCATCAGCACCGTGATTTAGAGCTTCAATATTCTTAAATTTTCGTAAATTTAGGAATATTGATGCTCTCTTGATTTAAACAATGTTAGCAACTCTGATTTGTTTTCAATCAAACTTGTTCCACATGAAAGTGAAACTCGTTTTGTCACATTCGTACTGCTTCTCTAATTCATTATAGTACAAGTTTATTTGTTGTTATACAAATTATAGCACTTTGCTGAATACTGAAGCATCAAAACAAATTGAGGCAAAATACACAAAATTGCCCTCTTCACAGATAGTTATTGGTGATCCACTGTAATACAAGAAATATTTGTTCTTAATCTTATTTTCTTTAAAACTTACGAAATTTTTGAAAAAATCGTCATTTTGCATGTTTTGCATTGCCATACTCGTAGTTTGCTGAAGTCAAGTGCAAGAAGATTTCATTTTGTTTCATTTATTTAAATGTTAGTGAAGCAGTCATGAACTTAAGGTTAAAGACGTAATCTGCTTCCGACTCATTAGTGTCATGTTCGAAATTTTTTATCGTGTTGGCCAAGCGGCGGAAAACAAAATACACGTAGGTGTTGCGAACCATTATGAGATAATCTCTTGATCGTATATTAGCAAAACTTTGCTATTTACATATTACTAAATCTCTTAAACAGTGAAAACCTTCTAGGAAGTCATGCTTGTAAGTTCTCCTCCTTTCGTTAAAAGTTATTAACAAGCTGATCATTACTTTGCTACTTCACAGTATAATCAGAAATTACTCTTACGGAGGAGAACAAATTTTAGCTGGACCATTGCAATTTTTACATAAAAAAAATTTGTGGCTGTTTGATTTAAATACTCACGAGACAGAAGTAGACTAGAGAGACTCTAAATAATGTTTATGAGGAGTCGGAGCGTTATGATTAGCAAAGTTGGTCAGACTAAGATGTCGAACAAATAAATTTTCCGGGTTTCAACAATTTTTAGTATTTTAAAAATGGAAACAAATTTTGCTGATACCCAAGATTTCATCTCACAAATGTGATAGTTACAAAAACGACTACAAATATTTGTATATCAACCATATAACCATACAATTTTTACTAAGGATTTCCACCCAAGATTCGTAGTCGAGAGGCGGGAGTGGAGAATTAAAAACGAAAGAAGCTATGTTCGTTGCTCCCTTACTTCCAAAATTTATAAAATCGGACTGACGAAGTAACTTTAATCAAAGATCCAGAAAAGTCTGGAACAACCATCCATTTGTCCGGTCGCAGGATCAAAGTTTCATTCATAACTTTATATCGATTTCGGACAAACATATTTGATGGTATGGGGGCCATAAATCATAAAACCGATAAATAAAGTATACTAAAAAAACTAGTAGATGGAAAGTATGAACGTTGCAGGAAAACACCAGCACTACGAGTTTACTCGTCGAAACTGTCGGTATAGAGCGAAAGAGGATGCAAGTTACCAGTGTGGTGTAGAGAGAAACAGAGAGGGAGAAGCAGAGAGAGAAAGGGAGAGAGGGACGAGTATATCAATCACCGACTGAATTGAAGAATTGAGAGTTTTATGGTGTTACATCGTTTAAGAGTATGTAGGAGATTGACATACTCTTTTTCACCGCACTATAGACCTATAGTCTAAAATGCTAAACGGTACAAGGCCTTATGACTTTATAAATTCTATTTCGAAATGAAACGAAAACAGAATAAACCTTTTTCTAATTTTTGTATAACTAAAACAAGTTTAATGCGTTTCATATGAGTGCAGCAGACGGATGGCTCAACCGTCAAAAGATACTTAACTTTGGACAAGAATATATGAACTCCCTCCGATATCCTTAAACGTTGTAACACGATCACTGTAACATTTTGTACAAGGCCTACTGTTTTTCGATATAAACATAATATGAGGGGAACGCTGTCCCAATGACATTCGTCACGGTATAATATGGTGAGCAGAGCCATTTTATTGAAAATAAAAAAAATCACGGCAAATAAATTCATACAATGTTTATCACATGCCTCACGTTTGTACTCGGTTTCTAAAATTTTAATTAGTGTTTTGAACTTAGTTTTCTGATAAAAATTATAGCAAGAACAAGAAGACTGACATGATCGAATTATTTCGATGTGCCTCGCTACATGTTATTGTTGCATCAAGTTGTTGTTAGAAAGTGCTCATAATAAAACAGACTGCTAACACTTTGCTTGTAAATCAAATGGTTTCCATTTCCTCATGATGTAGCAAGAAAGAGAATTCACAATTTTAAACCACGTCCAACCATTTACTCCGGTCGACATACGAGTATGTAGTCCAGCAAAAATTAAATGTTTTATGTCTTAGAATTGATCCTTAGATCGATAATTTTTTCCAACCCGCTCTTTAAATGAATAAGTGCTCAATTAATATAAATTCGTGCAACTCTCGACTCCATAACTCTGGTTTTTAGGAAAATTTTATTATTACGAATATAACTATAGGGCTCTCTAGTTATTGGGTGGGAAACGATAAAATGACCATTAAGAGTGTTTTACGAATATTCTTGTAATTTAACTCATAAGTGTTAGGGTACAATTTTAACATTCCAAACTTTGTTTCAGGAGGGTTGGGCATAATATATGGGCAGTATTAAGGCTTAACTTATTTCTTTTGACAAATAACTGTGCTTTACGAAAATTCTTCTAATTAAAATAGAAAGTTTATTTGAAAGCTTTTATAATCCGTTCATAGTTTTCACCGACGATCCTCGACGATGTATACAAAATATAGAAAGAGGTTAAAAATAAAATTGAACATGGGCAAATGGAGGTGAACTAAAAAAAATCAACTTGTCCAACTGGAGCTAGAGTCAGATATTCAAAAAGATCGTATTTACATGAAAACGAGTGGAACAACATCACAAATGATCTATACGGTACTCGCGAACAAACATTCGATGGAACAAGGTCATTCCGGATTTTTAAGTTTCAAGTTGAAGCGTTGGCCAACGAAATTGCGTGGGACGAATCTGTAGTAATATCGCAGAGCCATTAGTGGTCCTAAGAGGTGAAACAGCCAAGACATTCAATTTCCAGAGATGACCACAATAGTTATAATAAGTTAACGAAGGCACTGGCTCGAGCTTATAACAAAGCGACAATTCAGGAATACGTATCGAATATCGAGTGTTAGTGCTAATAAATGAGACGGAAAATTTCGTTAATTGAAGTACATCGAGGGACAGGACAACGATCGTCATATCGAGTTGGAATCACCCAGATTGTACCAATTGGGCCACATCTTACGTGATTGCTGGTATAGAAAACGTCAGGACTATTCTATAACAAAATTAGATGTCAGTGTTTAAGGGTTTGTGAATTATGTGAATCATTGTAATTGTGTTTGTGAGTTAATAAATTTTTATGGGGATTGTTGTTGTTGTATCTAAGGGGTAATAAAGTGTTTATTGATTATTTATGATTATTCTGAGCCCACAAAAAAAAAATGCCCACAATAAGCATTTTCGGGATTGTTCCGGAAGTTCAGGAATAAATAAATTAATGACCAATATTGGCGACCACGATAAAACTATGAATATCAGAAAATATAATTAAAATTCCAATTAGTCCAGCGTAATTTATTAGCGATCGGTAATAGGAATGAATTAATAGTGCGACTTGAAACAATCGATGTTGAAACAATTCCCGAATTTTGGTTACCGTTCAACAAGTTTTTGAAAACAATGAAACCAGATTAAAGAAATCATTTAGCCAAAATGGCCCAAAAATTTCTGGAGATGAGCGACCAAGTGGAGAATATACAAAAATAAATTTAACTTGTGCAAAATAAGATTGACAGTAGATGAAGTCAGAAGCTCAACTCTAGGCTCTAAAAAATCTTTTTCACTTAAAACAAATAGTAAATGTCATAAGCGGTCCAAATGGGACATACGGATAAACTAAAGCCACCAACTTTCGATGGATGAACTTCGTTTGGGGTTTTTAAATTTGAATTTGAAACGATGTCCAAAAAATCACCGCTTCGTTTGGGGATGATAAATGAAACAGCCCAAACTATATTTGTTGAAGAGAGATTCAGAGCTCAAGCATTTTGAAGAATAAGGGTCCATTCAAGAGAACTACAATATTTTGTGCAAATGGGAACACACTACTTCGGTAACAATGCATTACGAAGAATAGAGGCATTGGCTAACGTTAATCAGGAGAATATAAAACACACATCGTGAAGGCGTATATCACGGACGGTATATACCACTGGCGGTTGTGTCAAGGCATTATGTTGCTCAGATACTTAGGATGGTTAATGGAAGTAGAAGTTGAGGTCACTTGGAAATTAGTAAACACTCGGAAAATTTATTCAATGATTTTAGAGGACTGAATATATAAAGTCAATACACAACTTGAGGTAGATGGAAAAGCTGAGCAAACAGAAATGATAAGATTTATGATTAGTAGCAGCGATATCAGATGTTCGAAATGGAACAAGCTGAACCTTATATCATGAAATTTTTAGAGGATCAGGAGGCAATGAGTAATCGAATGGATGGATAATGTTAATTACGTTGTGGTTGTACTCTACACTGTTAATTGCCACTTTACTGTAAACAGTGGCATTTATGGGATTAGACAATAGTAGTAGTGTAGTGTGCAGAAACATCGAGAAATCGTAATATAAAAGTAATGTGAGATTAGTGCTGGCGTTTTCATGATTGTTTCGGAAGTTCAGGAATAAAAATGTTCTAAAGCATGAAGAGTCCACAGCGAACAAACTCCTCAAATATGCTCAACAGTTTATTCTTCTTTGTTAAAGCAGCTAGAACCTACATTTCGCTCATTGTGACATTTGAGCAATGAGATAATCGATAGTCTTCAAAAACAGGTTATTGCAGTTCTAAAATACTAGCGCGGAAATTCCGATTACTGTAATCTTCAATAATTATAAGGAAGTTGTTAATAGTTTTGTTGGACGTGCTACAGGAAAACAAACCAATCTATCTGCAAAATCAAACACACCTGACCTGTTCTATGAAAAATGTTTGTTTACAACCAGGACTCTAATATGTTTTGTGAGTTCCATATAGTTTTCGATTTGAACAGATTTGTACGTCCTCCGATAATAAATATAAGAGCTAAATCCTTTTATACTACTCTATAAATATGGTTAACGTTGGCATTCAGATTGTATTTATGTGTAAAGTTTTTACAACTTTAAGCTTTCGAATTTATGAGAGTTTGCTTAGCTTTTGTACCAAATTTACGCCAACATAGGCTTCCTCACTGGAACAGTTATTAATAAAAATAAAATGTGTGCTCTAAAAAATCCCATCTCTGCAACGCTTTTCTATTTGGTGCCGTATTTTAAAATTTCATTTCCCTCCAGTGTGACTGAATGGTATATAGTATATGATGGTACAGTAGAAGCAGTAGCAAAATAAAAACCATCGTAAAAAGAGTCTCGTGGAGGCATATAAATATAACAAAAAGCGGCGAACAAAAAAAATCGTTTAGAACCGAACAAATTTTCCATCTATCCTACCCCAGTCGGCCTTACACCACCCTTTTCATTATATATATACACCAGGATTTGAAAAATCCTTTTTCTCGCACTCCGACGCATCTTAGAATGAGAAAAACAAAAATTTCGTTTGATATAAAACATTAAATCGTTTAATGGTTTGGGAGCTGTGCGGGTGGTGATATAATGGCAACACAAATATGATGAATTGTGGAAAATGATTTTCACCCGCATATTTTTGTGTCCAAATCTGATATTAGAATTTATAATCGCTAAATCTGGCCACAGCTTGTATAGTACTGAACCTTTAAAAATATTTTGATACTTCTTGTTAAACAGATAATTAACTAGACATGCAAACAGTCTACCAGAATTCAACCACTACATGGTTTCTAGCTTAACATAATTGTTTTCGTTTGGTAACTTACTCTGCATGATATAGGAATGTAGACACGAACACTTGTTTATTTTTTGCTCGTGTGTGTGTGTTCAGCTTTAATTGTAATATCAATCTTTTGGTCTTTGCTTTTTGGTGCGGATTAAGCATGAGACGAGGGTAGTCTATGTGTTCATTGAGCACATGGATACATATTTATATCGAATTTTTAAGGCGTATACAGAATCGCATTTAGATATACGTCATGATAAACGAAGGCCGAATAACAAAAGGTCAATCGAATGGAATTATCATGGTGATGTATCGGCCGGTTTAATGCGGCGGAATATACTAAAAAAAATATTACCACCCCTAAATTTTAATCGGATTTGTGTTTTTAAAATAAATAAACTCGGTAATTAGCTGCACATAACGAGTTCAGAGCGACGCTTATCTACAATTTGCGTGTTAAAAGCCCATATTCGAATCGCAATTCTGTTAATAAACTTTCGTGCATGCGATTTTCCTAGGATTTCTCAATTCAAGTCTAAGGTCGTTTCGATTTAATTTTTTATTTTTTGTGCCTGATTTCATTTATGTTTTTGAAAATTAGGGCTTTATACATGTCTCCGATACATAAAAAAAACTAAGCATTTAGACTTCATACAGTGAAGAGAAAATAAAAAGATTTAATCAATATACGATGAACGTATGATGTGTATTTTGCGACAATATGTGCTGGCTTTATTTATACTGTGTTGAAATGCGACAAAGGATATTAAAAATAGGACGAATAAATATAAATTTAGGAATGAAATTGTTAAAGCAATATCTGGATTTGAAAAAGGAATAGACGAGACGTGACTTACAAATTCATTTGAGTTCAAAATTTTTATATGCAAATTAAGCAAAACTTTTTGCATTATTCAGTTGTATGCTAATTCCTAGACTCAGACACATCGCTCCGGTACAAGACTTATGTTAATATATATTGCTATTTTAAAGATATTTGAATCTCAAATTTACACTATTTGGTTATGGGCCAAAATAAAAAAATGCTCAACCTTTATTAGATTATGCCCTGGGATAATAAAATCATCAATTTATAGTCATTCAAATTAAGTCGCCTTCTAATACAATGCACAGCCAAGCTAACAAAGAAATACAAAAAAATGGACATGAAAGAAGCAGAGGTTGAAAAATAAGATGCCGATTCAATGTAAATGTAAACAGAACAAAAGAAAAGAAACATATAAGAAGGTTCACTCAAGAAATATTAGAGCGTTTCCTGCTTTTAATTAAAAATTTTACACTTTTCATTTTAAATTTCAATATAATTTTTTGAATAAGTGTTTGGCTAAATGGTCTCGTGCACTCGTTTGCTCGTCAAAAAATTTCGACTTGAATTATTAATGCCAGACTCCACGTTGCAAACTTTTTCAATAATTATTTGGATGAGGTAGGAATTGATCGAATTGTTTGACCCGCTCGCAGACCTGAGCGTAATACCATTGAGCACATGTGTATATACAAGGCCGTCGTTTAAGGCAAGGGAAGTCGTTCCAGAAACCAGATCAGCTTCAATCAGCTCTGTAGGAAGAATGGGAAATGATACCTCAGGGGTACATTGCAAACCTGGCGCACAGTATGCCAAAAAGAATGCTAAATGTGATCTTGGAGGAAATACTCGATATTAGAGTACCAACAGCTTAGATGGATTATTTTTATTTAAATAAGGATGAATAAATCAATATCCGCTTTTCAGGAATTTTGTTATTTCATTTATGTTGATCCTGTGGTTACTTTTATTAAACAAAAACTTGTTCCCTTAGTGCCTTCTCGTGCATATTATATTATTTCGTACAACCATAACACGAAAAATGCAAATAGTTACCGTCAACAATAATTTAATACATGTTTGATTGAACTGAATTATTTGAATAAGCAACTATTTCTGGAGTAGCTGAGTTGAAATGACTGTTCGATGTGCAAAACTCTTCACTACCGCGAAAAATTGGGCAACTTAATTAACTGGAGAGGTAGTCTGCTCTTGCAGAAATAACTGATGCGCACTTTGTAGCTAAGCCTTTTTATGACCCCATCGAAAGGTTTTGATACAATTGATTGGTCACTAGTTTTGATTAAACGTTATTAAACGGTAAATAAATAACGAAAATTTGAAAGAAAAAGTTCCTGGGTAGCACCTCATTGCAAGTCAATCATTCCGTTTGCATTAAATTTCGTTAGGTAATCGTTATAGGTCAGGAGTCACGTCGAAAAAATTAAATCAAAATTGTATTTTTTTCAATAAAATCAGATTCGTCGCTTATTTGAGGATTTTACAAAATTAACATCAAATCCAATTGAAATATAAAGGGCGGACCATCTATTGGTTTGTTTTTAAATCATAGGCTATGGCAACACTTTTTTGAACGGTTTGATTGAAATTTTGAAAAGCTCGTCAGTTTGATAATCCACATCACGAAACAATCATGTTTTCGTTTGAGGAGCGTTTCGAAATAATGAAAGTTCATTTTCAAATTCAGTGTTGTGTAGTCGAAACCGTGCGAATCTTGAAAATAAATATTAAGGCTTGCTATTGGATGACCAAAGTGGTCCCGAGCTCGCATAGTGCGCAGGCCCGAGTATATTGCGACTGTGGTTCATAGTGTAGGAGAGAATCCATCGACCTTAATTCGACACCGATCGTAGCAACTGGTCATTAGTCGCGCCAGCCTGAGGAGAATACTGCATGAAGACCTCTGATTATTTACCTACAAGGTAGGTAAATCGATATCAGTTCTCTGCGTGGACCATAGACCAGCTTCTTAATGACGTCGATTTTGGTCGAAAAATTATCTTTTCAGACGAAGGACATTTCCATTTCGAGGGCTATGTAAACAAGCAGAACTGCTGAATTTTTTGTGACTGTTTGGTGTGAATTTTGAATGGTGGCATAATTGGCCATCTACCAAATCGCCATTTATGGTGGCATAATTGGTATTCGAAAACGCTGCAAACGCCATTGCCGTTAATGACGACCGTTACAGAGCCATGCTATGAATTGAACAATCTTTGGTTTCAACAAGATGGCACCACGTGCCAGACAAATCAACCTACAATCGATCTATTGCGCGCCAACTTTGACAACCGAATAATCAGTCGTTTTGGAGATGTCAAATGGCCTGCGCGGTACTGCAATTTGGCGCCGGTGGATTTTTTTCTATGCGGTCTCGTTAAGGATAGATAGTATGCGGATAATCCAGAGTCAATTCCACTTTTCAAACATAACATTACGACAATTATTCGCGAAATAGGCGCGAAAACTGGACTGAAGAGAAAATGGCTTACGGTAACGCCAACGGAGGGAGCCACGTGTATGAAATTGTTTTTCACTGTTAAAGCGGAGACTCCAGCCTACACAAAAAAATCCACAAGATAGAGATTTGACAACAAACAAAGAGAACAAACTTTTAAATGGCCCACCCTGTACCATTTTGATAAAAATATATTTTTTCAAAGAATTGTATTTAAAGCGGAAGACATAAAACTAAAATCAATCAATTTTTTGGTTGTTCATAACTTGACAACAACTAAATGCAAAACGTTGGTAAGAATAATATGCGGGAACGAACTATGGGAAATAATTTACTCTAGAATTATTTGGACAACTGTCATTGAGGATTGATCATTAGTTGTTTTCGTTTGGTTACCCTTACATAAGGAGGTATTGCGAAAATTCGTTAAAAATTTATCTTTCGGCAAAGTTCAAAGTATTCGGGTTATTTAGATTTGTCAAACTATTAGTATTGATCAACTTTCCAGATCGGAAGAGTCAGATCCGTGCGGAATTGATGAGTTTTTAACGAATTTGTACAATAAACCGTAGATATGAATAAACGGAAACAGCTAGTGACCACTCCTTAATGACGACAGATGACCAAACGATTCCGATTGTTGGATTTGTGATAACATTAGGATTATCCAAAGTAAAATATTTTCCATATTGCGTTCCCAGTTCCCACATATTATGTTTAATAACGTTTTGGATTTATTTGTTGTCGAGTTATGAACAACCACAAATTTAATTGATTCTAACATTATGTTCTCTACTTAAGATTGTTACAATTCTTTGATAAAAGATATACTTTAATCATTTTGATTTAATTTTTTTGAAATAGAAAATGGCCCACTGGTGACCAAACGCCAAATGTGTTGAACAAATTTGACATAACGATTACCTAACAAAATTTAATGAAAACGGTATGATTTTCTAGCAATGAGATGAATTGATTTTAAAAATTTTCCTTGTTTATTTACCGTTTAATCGTAAGTAACCAAACGATGAAAATTAGGGGCCAATTCTGATCAAACTGATGACCAACCGATTCCAAACATCATTGGTATCAAAACCTTTGGATGGGGTGCTAAACAGGAGCTGCACCTTGTTGTCATTTTTGACACTAGTGTTAATTTTTGTAAAGTAAATATTTGTCCAAGCCAACCAGGCCAACCAAGGCCTGGTTGGCTTGGACACATTCTCCGTTTTCGACCACGTAGCCCACATTGATGAAAACCGGACCTTGCGGAGCACCCGATTCGATGGATGGACAATGTTGACGGAAATACTTGAACGGAAATACTTCAAATACGTGGTTATCTTGTATGACGCTTACGGACCGAGTTACCTGAGGCACTATTCTGGTTTCCCTGGTAATAAGGACTTGGATAAATATTTTCATAATGTTTTTGCCAAAATTGTATTTTTCTGGCGTACTGATATATTTGAAACAAAGTTAGATGGGTCGGTAGTTTATGGCAAATTACAAAAAATTTTACTTCTACCAAAAAGTGTACACTTTTTAAAAATTCCAATAAGAAATTAATATTTACATATTTTTAATTTTAATTAACAAAAAATAGATCTTTTATTATGTTTAATTTGAATATCCAATCTCGAAAATTCAAATATACGATACCTGAACTCTATTTAGATTCCGGCGCTAAATTCCGAAATTTATCGAAAATGATTTGGAGACATTCATGTTTAACTGTTACAAGGCTGCGCTACACAAAATAGGGTAAATGGATAGCGCAAGCATCATTTCGCTATTGACGATGTCGTGCAAACATGTCGTTGTCCGTAGCTATTCCTTAAACCGAACTGAAGGTTTTGACGAAAAGTGTAGTTGCACAAATTAACGAAAAGTGTAGCTACATATTAACGAAAAAGGAACTACTAAAATGTTTAGTAATGAAAAAGTGTAAATAGCAATCCTTTCCTAAAAAGGTCATCAAAAATGTTTATTAGATGCAGATATTGGGATCAAATATGATCATAATAATTCTAGTCTCTTAGCTTGGATTTATTAAAACAATTAATGAATTGAATGTTTGAAATGACATATGCGACACTATGGTCGAGATGTTACCAATTATGGGCATGCGTTATCTAAATATCCGTCAAAATACTAGCTACACTAAGGCCGATATCAGGAATCTCAGAGATCCACTCTATTAGAAGATATATGCCACACTTGTTAACAGCTTTGAGATTCCTGGAATTGGCCATAGTATAGCAAGTACTTTGATGAATATTAGAATTTTTGTGGAATTTACCGGTATAAAAATTATCGTAGAGCCAAGAGATTTCACGACAGACATCCCAAATCTTTTTATTTTAATGTGGTTAACTGTGTTGAACAGCTCAATTAGTTCACTTGGCAACATCTTTATGTAGCGGAAATTTTGACGAATATTATAATTTGTATTAAATTTTCCAGTGGCAATCTCAAGCGGCTCTGTATATAAACGTGTTAAAGGATTGGATGCCTTAAGACTCTTCACCAGTATGAGACTTACAAGAAACAACCGTCTCTCATAAAACCAACTAAGTTATGAACCCTATACAAACGTCTCGGCATTCGAAATTGAATTTTTAACACAACTTTCGAAATCTAATAGGATGGCGAAACTAAAGGACTGTCGGACTCCCTGTCGGAGTACAGAACTCATGGGCCAATCCATTTTCCGTGCCAGTACTATAGACTGGTTATTTAATTTTGGGCTCTAATTTTCATAGTTTCTGAGGTTTGGGCTTGGTCACGATGAGGCAGTGCCAGTACGTCGGTTTAAAATGAAAATCTCCCATAACTACAAACACGCTTTTGAGTTCAATGTGCAAAATTTAGATAATTCTTTTACCTAGAAATTTAAAATGTATTTCCCTAATTCTTAAATTCACTTACATAAATCGAACAGTAAAAAATTGAACCGTTTTTTATCGGAATTGGATTATCACATTCCGTAGGGAATTCATAAAATTAATATAAAAGACAAACTTTTCAATTTTCCAAAGAATAAATTAAAATTAAATTTATGAAGTAGGTCATCACAGGTGGTTGATCCGCTTTCCATCAGCAAATAAAATAAAATCCAGTGAGCCCACATACAAATCACAACCCACACAAACATTTTCGTCTCACGCTTTCATAATATAATTCATTTATCTCCAACTTTTATTTTACTACCACCAGAAAGATATCTTGACATTTGGAAACCAATTTAAAATCCTTTTTCAATGCTACATAACTGTGTACAGTTACTATCTATAAAATGTATATAGGAGAAAAGTTCGTTAGATTTCGACACTGTGATTTTTAATATCGATTTTCCTTTTACAATAACAGCAGTGTATAATAGCACAAAAAAAATATCCTTTCTTTAAAATGTTCCTCCATCCCCGTGTATATCCTTATGGTGTATGGTGAACACAAAGCAACGGAGAAAACAACAACCAAAACAGTTTAGCTTATTGCATGATTTTCAATAATGTTCTCAACAAATGTGCTCGAACCAACAACAACACCACAGTTCCAAAAATACTGGCAGGACATTTAATTTTATTGTATCGGACCAACAGATTAATTTAAATTTAATTAAGATAAAACAGGGATCTCACAAAATATAATGTATACACGTATAAGGATACAAAAATAATGTAATTTATAAAAATTTACCAGGCGTCTCCACCTACACACAAAACACGAGCTTTTTTTATTATCCTTGTAAAAAAATTTTTTCTGCTCCTGATTTTTCTGCCATTCGACGTAATTAGTATCCTTATTCCGGTTGGTATTATTTTTGGAGAGTACACGATTAAATTAAATTTTCACTAACAACTGTACCACAAACATAAAAATATAATAATAAATATAAAAATGTACTTTTAATCGAAAAACAGGAAGTTAATAATCCATATTTCTAATGTTTATCCTTTTTAGTTTCCTTGGTGAAACCATACAAAAAAAAAATTACGTGCGGATAAAAATAGACTCGAGACTTTTAATAAAAACAACAGTAAAAAGGGTGGATGGAATATTTTTAGTCCTTAACCTCGAAAACTATATTATGTTTAGAAAATATCCTTTACGGGGAAAACATTATATCTAATAAAATTACCTTCATTCGATGGCTGATATCCTTCATCGAAAACTTCCTCGCATATTATCGATGAGCTGGACGATTTGGAACAACCAAAACTTACAGGACTTGTCATTTTTTTAATTTTTATTTATATAACAAACATATAATTTAATTAATTATTCATATTATTATCCTTTTTATCGGGGCTCGAAATATTGTAAATCCTTTTATGATAAATTGTGTCCCTATTAATTCACTTTATATTACAAAACAAAAATTCTTTCACATTGCATATTTTTATCACACTGTGTACTTCACTCTAATATAAAGAAAATATCCTTTTTGTGCGGCCTGGGATCCTTCGCCGATTGAATGGTTGACACACAATGCGAGAGAGATACTTGCACAACATGAAGAAAATATGAAAATTTTTCGAAAATAATCGACGAGCACGATTATTACTAATATGTAGGTTGTTCGCTTGTTTGTTTTTGTTTTTCCGTATTTTCCGTTACCCCTTGGATCCCGATTTGTTTTGTTATGGTTCTCCTCGTTCTTGTATGTAGGTGAAATCTGCATGAAGGGGAATTTTAATGTTAACTTTGAGTTTGTTTATGAATGAATTTTATTGGAAACTGCGTTGTCGACAGTTTGTGAGTGGTGAAGAATTTGTTGCGAACGAAAATGTTGTATTATCGACGCGGTGAATATAAATACAGTTGACGAGACCGATTTTAATTTACAAAATTCATTTAGCATTCATTTAAAAATTCAATTACGTATTTTTTTGATTTAACGGTATATTGTTAATAATTAGACTTAGAAAAAATAATTTTTTAATATTTCATCTGATCCTTTTACAAGCGAGTATCTCCGGTTACTTTGAATTGCGACATCTCTTAGCAAATACGATTCAAATATATGTGTAAAACCGAATGCATACACGCCTTTAAACGGTTTGTTCTATATATTTGGGTCGGTAAAGCCTTAGTTTTAATGGAATAAATATATAAAAACTATAAAATAAGATTAACCTCGCAAAAGAAATTGACCTATATAATTTTCACAATGAGACCTCTTATATATTTTTCCCCTCCATATCTCTCAGATCACTTTTGTACACTTTTAAGTTCTCCTTATTGAAATATCTAGCGCCATTCTAGATTGACTAGTGCATTTGGCTTTATTGAAGGATCTCCTAAATATTTTCTGATAGGTTAGAAATTCCGGAGACCACTTAATTGGTTTTTGCTTCTCCCTCAACTTCACTAAAGAGCAAGCGGCACCCACTGAGTAGTTATAGGCATAATCTTGGCTTATACTACCATTCAGTCCAGACTAACCAATTTCACTCGGATGCTTAGTGGTCCAGGCAGTAAAAAATGTCTCTCCTTTACCTTTTAGATGCTCGAGTTTGTATTCCTATGATTCTTTGCACATATTCCAGATAGCAGGGTGAAACTTTAGGCAGTTTATATAACAATCGTTATAAATTGCGGAAGTAAACCAATTACCTTATTTACTACTATTAAGTTCTATAGTACTTAAATTACTTTTCCCACGAATATAGGATGGAATCATCTCAGATTACTTTTTCACTTTCATTCTGAGGCCACATAGTATACATACTATTCTTGGATAAGAAGTCTAGTCTGAGAAGGAGGGCTTTCGAGGCAGCTCGACACTGGATGATAAGAATTGTTCGAAGCATCTTGAGGTACTTTGTCCGCCATTTCGCTCCAAGTTATTCTCTCTGATATTGAAACGACCCCTATCTGTGGTCATTTTTAGTCACTTTTCAGAACTAAACTTCTAGTATTGGTTTTAGCCCAAACATAGATTTTGGCTATTATGGTATTTCTAGTAACAACCAATCAACGTGTCTGACTTCAATTTTGACTACTAATAAAAATAACTCAACATTTACAATATTTCTATTTTCTATTTTACATTGAATTTATTATATCTAAAAAAATTTCAGCACGTTTGATGACCAAGTTTAGACCCTCGTATGGTGGTTGCAATGATTTTTTAACCGCATCTGTGTGTCAAATACATGTGTTAACTCCTCCATGTGAACGTTTAACTCCTTACGATGAATCCTCCGCGATGAATACTTTATCCTGTCGATGTCTGGATGGTGGGATATATTTTAAGTGCGCCCTAAGTTGATTTACAAATTTTACTGGTTTTGATCCATTTTTGACTTTTCCAACATCTGGCCAGAAATCCGAATCTGGTCTCCAAAAACAAGCTCCGCTGAAGTAGTTTCAAAATCTTCGCGATATGAAGTACGAAAACCCAATAGAACAGAATACGCGTCCATTGCCTGGTTTGATGGCACATGATAGCAGGTTCGAGAGTATGATGCTCTCTCTCAATAAATCATTGCAATAACGGCCAGTACACCAAAACGAGAAATGCTGCTACGGCTACAGTTTCTGTTTGGATGTTTGGAATAGGTGCAGCTTCTGCCCATTTCGTAAAGCGGTCTATAATGGTTATGCAGTAACGTTGACCGTCAGATTTTAGTAATGGACCGATGACATCCACATGTAATTCGTTGAATTTTTCCGAGGCAGGTGCGTAACTTCCTATTCTGCTGGTGGTTTGTTATGCTGACTAGCTTTTGAGCTTTGGCAGGTGAGACAACATTGGGCCATCTTTTTGACATCACTCTTGATATCGGTCCAAATAAATTGTTCATTTGATACCGGAATGGGATAGATTATGTATAGATTCGAATTCCAACCTGCGAAATTCCATTGGTTGGATTTTTCCCCGTTGAGACGTCATAATAGAAGGTCAAATTTGAATTAAAGGCCAATGGAGCATACCAGGTATTACAGAAGTTGGAACAAAAATTTTTGAGGCGACAATACGATATTTTTCCTTCACAAGTCGCCGTTTGTAAAGGTTTGTTTAGTTTTTTTAAATTCACTCCATGATTTCACTTGTCGTGGATTCTGTTTTGCGCTCTGCGTCTAGTTGATCCATCAACTGACGGAGCCTCGATCATGATGCGATTGCCTTTTTATTGGTTACGTAAATAAGTGCATGGTATCGTCAATGACCACTATAATAGTTCTGGATGGCAGGAACGGGGAAAAGCGTGTTGACTGAATTACTTGAACTGGTTCTTCCAAACTGACTGCTTGCCATTGATGGGGCTATGACCTTGGTGGATACATGTACTAAATGTATACCTTGTCTTGGCAACACATTTTGCATGTTTGATGATGTAAGTAACTTAAAGAAATTTCTATACAAATTATCTTGATGAATTTGACTTTTTCTGTAAAAGGTGTATAAGTAGTTTTCGATAAATACATTCTCAGGTGTCGCATTGCTGAGGCCGAGCTGAACAGTGGCTAAGCTTCCAAAAGTTACCTCATGTTAATGTTTTGTCAACTCTTATTCTTTTTTATGCCCAGTATGGTTAAATTATATTCCGCTATAGTTAGTCGCTAATCGCGGTCTATCCTGTTAAGATATTATTATGTCTACAGGGAGTGATGTGCTTGATTCGTTGCGGAATCCTTAGTTTCCTGCGGAACAACCCAATCTCAAATATCTTGTTTCTCCTACCCAACGCAAGGCAAAATATTTTATTTGTGAACGCAGCTTGAGGTTATATCAAATTATGCGTTATATTTGTTACAAAAATGGTCGTGGGGAATTCATTTACAAGCTTGGCTAGGATTACTGTATAGACACTCAAATACAGATCCCGGTTTCTTGATCACAGATCCTTGATTGTTGATCAGTTGTCTTCCCAGCCTGCGGTTTAAACGCATGTAGTTTGACAGAGCATTACAGTGCAATCTCAACCTGGTATTAAATCATCGATTTCCACCATAGGCCCCATGTACCATTAAATGTGGGACCTTTTTTGTTCCTAAACGTACCGAACCCTGTTTATAGAAGGGAATAGAACGACTCAAGAGGCAACTCGATCTGCAATTGTTACAATGACAATGCACTTTACTATCATAACCTTTCAGAAGTGCAGTAACATTGTCATGATTGCAGATTTCTTCAGGTGTCAAATTACACTTTAATTACTAAAGTTGACATGAATTATTCATAATTTTAACTAAATTCTAGGTCGACGTCGATTAACTTACCTTGCTAATGCCATTTAAAGTACATTAAAACTCATCAAAAATTACTAGTTCTTACTCAACTTTTATTTACACTAAACGGGGCCATAACATTTAGAAACCTCATAAAAACCTTGTCGCAATCGCAAGCACTTTTGTATAATCAGCCCCCTTAACCTGTGTCTTCTCCTTTAAAATCGTCCGTAATACAGTCGGCACGGGTACATGGATTCGAGTCCCCAACGGCGTACCATTGTCATCGATAAGCACCAAATTATTACTATCGAATTTCGGCACCTTCGGCTTTTGTTTCTGCTTCAATCCAACCAAAATTCCTTTCTTCTTTTGGCCCCTTATTGCGACAAGAATTTTATCACCAATTCTACCAACTGAGGTTTTATTATAGACGTGAATACATCGTGGAGGCTTTCCTTCTGCCATCGCCAGCTTACCTATTTCACTGTTGTCCACCACACGTAGGCGAGCTAATTTACGTATTTCAAAATTTATGCCAGTTGTGTGTATTGCATTCACCGTGTTATATAAATGCATGGGTGCACGGGCGATTTGTACAGTATTTTGGAATAATTTCAACATTTTCGGTACAGCTAGAAAAAACATAACCTCAATGGATATAGAATATTATTATAAAAGGTATAAAATTATTAATTACTTACAAACTATTTAAATACACGCGATTTAAGACTTTATTCCAATATTATTTTATTTAATTCATTTGGTTTTTATTTAAAATTTTTTATTTAATATTTTTTAAATTAAATAAAAATTTGAAACTTGTTTTGGTTATGTCAAAATCTTATAAGCCGGTTTTGCAGTGAGTGTATATTGATATTGCAGTTTATAAAGTTTTTTGGGTCGAAAGTATCGCTATCCCTCGAGAGGTGGTTGGCATGAAGTTAGAAGAATTACTTATTGATTTTGAAAATTTGAAATTTAGAAAAACGTTATAGATAGAACTAGCATAATAATTATTTTATTGTTATTTATATTATTTTTGGGTTGTGTAAAAAAGTTATCGCCCCCGGGTGGACTCGAACCACCAACCTTTCGGTTAACAGCCGAACGCGCTAACCGATTGCGCCACGAAGGCGTTGTGAGATGTCTTTAAAGGGCGTAATTACACGAATGTGTATGTGCCAAATATGCCTTCAAAATTGGTAGGTTGATTTTAAAAGGATTAATAAGAGTTTGGTGAACCTATAAAGTATGGCAAAGAATTTTGACAATAGAATTACTTGAAACCGAGTAGATGAGCATATTTCGTATAGTAGGGAGTTTGTTATCACGAAGTTAGCGACGTATTAATTTTCTTAAGAGTAGAAAGTATTTCAAAATCAATCGGCCTAACGCGCTAACCGATGGCGCCACAGAGGCCTTCGGACGTAACATTAGATTATAGGGATGTATTTACGCGAACGGGAGTTGTATTATGTCTTCAAATTATTAGTAGGCTAATTATCAATAGGATAAATGAGATGCAGAATTTGATGAACCTTATCAGTGGGGAATCGGCAATAAAATAGCTTACAACCGGTAGATGATCAAATATCGTCGTAGAGCGTTTATTTTAACTCTAATTTAGTATTTCAACGGTAAGCCAGTAACTATTAATTTACCAATAAATATTTTTTTTAAACTATAGAGCTAACTTAATAGTAATGAGCTCTCGACCACATATGTAGGGTGTTGTGACTCTGCTTTTAACGCAAGACATTGCCTTCCAAAATGTTTAATTTAGAGTTTTGCTCAATTTAATGAATTTAATTCGAAATTATTAATTTATGTCAGTGAGAGATGTAATGTTTTGATTATAATATTCTTACCGCTACAATTTCCAGTACCGAAGAACATAAACTCAAAGCTTCATGAGTCCGACAAGTTATTTCCGGAAGCATATCGAGGGATATTCGACAGTTGCGTTGCCGCATGATGGAATGATAAATCAATGTCACTTATAAAAGTGTAGCCAATGAATAACAGGCACTGCAAAACGATTATTGTTCATCTTGATGATTATTCGGTGGACGGCGGATCGCTGAAGTTTGTAGACGACAAACAGTTGTTGTTTGTACCAGAAGAAATGCAACGTGAGCTTATTCGCGCATTAAATGAATACTTTATTGCCGCAGATTAGCTGAATTAACGAGAGAAAACAGAAATGATTTTAATCACAAAATGGACTATGCATGCTGAAGGCTAAAAACACGGAGAGCTTAACCCAATTCACATGGATGACACTTCTTTGCCACCATATTATATTGATCATGTAGGTTATGTGGATATGACGAGCATAGAAATATCTGTTTGTGGCGGCTTTACAAAGTTTACGTTGATTTATCCGACAAAAAAAAGACAAAGGCAACTGAGGTGTTGGCTCGAATGCGGCTTCAGCAAGTGACGTTTGGTAATCCACTCAGAATTGTTACGTAAGAAATGGCCGTTGCGCATCACGACAGGTGTATCGAGAGGCAATATACAGTTGGAAAAAGTAGACCAAAAAATTATTTCAACATTAACAATGTCAAGTCAAGGTACAAATCCAAGTTACAAATACAGCGGTGTGTATTAATGCAATTGAAATGAGCCGAAAAACTAATATATGGCAGAGTGGTTGTTAGAGGAGCTGGCAGAGGTATAGTGTAATATTCTGGATGAATTGCGATAGCAAGCGAAAAAACGCAATTATGGCTGGAAGAACAGCAACAATACAACCAAATTGGTTTGGTCATTAAAAAATTCTATCTGAGACAGCAACAAAATTAAAACCAAAATGCCGTACAAAACCACTCGTGTTGGTAGCAATTATCGTTGCGATTTAGAGGTGCTCGATACTGGCGATGGGCCAATAAAGACATTGTCATGTGCACGAATATCTGGTCAGGACGGCCGTGTTGCTCAGTAGTAGTATTCTGTTGAATTTAAAAGCTGCAAGGCCTATGATTTAGGCCGTTGCAGAACTTAATGGAAGTTAGGTAGGATTCGATGAAGAACAAGCGGAAGGTTTCGCTGGTCATCTAGTGGGCATATTGTAGCCGGACGTTTCACAGCGGTGATCAAATACAGGCAATTGACGATCGTGAAATCTTCCTAATCTCTTGTGTGGAAGTGACTAAAGAAATAATCCTAGGGGCATAACCATTTTTTAACCGAATAGAATTGTTAATAGAATTGTTGTCTGAAAAGGAAATACATGAATTATTGGATGGGCCATCTGCTAGTCCTTTTTCCATTTGTAAATAAAACACACATATTGTTATGAAAAGTCAACATTTTTTATTGATAAGGAAAGGCTATGCCATTTATGTATGAAAAACAATATCGTTCATATGCCTAGGACGGCTTCGTCTACAGGCCTGACAATGACCTCAATGCCAGGTCGAATGTTGTTTTTTAAGTTGTTGAATTGTTTGTGGATGCGATTAGCATACACCTTACCTTTCAAAATAATGAAGTGGTGTTAAATTCGGGCTTCTTGGTAGCCAAGGAACCTCACAATTTCTTGAAATTATGCGATCAGCAAAATTTGTTGACAATAAATGGATTGTTGCACGACTTGCGTGGCAGCTCGCTCCGTCACAGCAAACCAGTTAACATGTTGCGATGACGTTCCCCATTCACTGTAAAGGCATTTTCCTGTTAGTTTTTAAAGAAAAACGGCCCAATGATGCCACCAGACCATAAACCACACCAAACAGTGACTTTTGAAGAATGGACTTCTGCTTCGTGAATAACATGAGGATTCTCCGCTTCCCAAATTCTACAATTTTACTTATTGACGTACTTATTAAGATGAAAATGAGCTTCATTTCGTTGAAGCATCCAATTAACAAAACGACGACGATTTAAATGATCTGGTGACTTTAATTTTTGAGTTAGTTGAATTTTGGATTGACGCAAATGAAGATCAACATGCAAAACGCGTCGTAATGTGCTTCGTTATATGTTTAGATCTTGTGAACGATGCCTGGTTGATGTGCTTGGTTCAATACGAACACTTTCACTAACAGCTGCCACTGCATCGGGACTAATAACTGGATGAACATGTTGATACGGTCTACGACCTTCCACTGAACCAGTTTGTTCAAAACGATCAATAATTTTGCCAATTGCACGCTCAGTAGGACGTCTATGTCGACAAACCTCTCACGTAATTTACGAAATGTTGTTGTTTTTGAACGATTATTTTCATAAGAAATTTGAACAATCATAATGCATTGTTGTATTGTTAGTGACTCCATGATGATAAATGGCATATTTTCGACTTTTCATATGTCAAAGAATTTTTTAGAACAGATAACATTAAGTACTAGAATTCATCGATTGAGAAAAGGACCAACAGATGGCCCACCCTTTACATGAACAATTGGTTTGAAGTTCGCGGGGTTGATTATGGTAACAGCCAGGGATTAAGAAAACAACCCAAAGGAATAACGCCTCATTGGTATGTCTATTGCTCAAGCTCATTTATAACCACCAAAACTATACTCATAAATTAAAGAGATCAAAACTGAGTTATCACAACGGTATTGTCGTACTACTCGTCCTATACGTTTTTTCACAGGCGATTTTTTACTAACTTGATTCGCATCGTCAAGAAAAAATTCGAAGGGTATGGTAACTTAACCGCAGTAAATTGTATTCTCTTTAGGAAATTTTTAACACATAGTAAACTGGTGCTATATACGCCTGATGTTTACTCAGTATGAAGCTGTACTAAATCGAGCTGAAAATCATCTGAAGATTCCAAAACAAATTGAACTCACAAAATAAATAGAAACCTTCTGATAGAATAATAAATTTCTCAATAATACAAAGTTTAATGAACTTGTAATTCAACAATTCGATTTTAAATTCAAAATTTTGATCTAATTTTGTTGTACTTTTGCCTCTAACAATTAAAATGATTCGGATCGGTAAAGCAGGGATTACATATTTCGCTTGAAAGCACTGTTAATCGATTTCAGTTAGGAAGCATCTGTGCTCCTCATTTCTTTAAATCTTTGAATATTTTTAAAATCCATAATCCAAGGAACCGGCCCTGTTTACACACCTATTAAAATTGTTATTATCATAATGCATTATCCCATTTAAATTACATTTAAAATTATTCCAAAACCAACAAAAACAATTTAGTAAATTGCATTATCCTTATTCATGCATATTATTATCATTATTATCCGTTAAAGAACACAGTCGTAATCTCTATTCAGCCCGCGTGATATAATGATAATGAAAACCCCATTCAGATTATTTTTGAATAAAATCATCTTCATCAACATCATCATTGCATTCATTTTCATATTTTGATTACACAGAAGAAAATATGGAAAACAAAAAAAATCTCTTTGATTTTCATCCATCTAAATATATCCTTAAGGATCATTTTATTTATATTCATATTATCATTATCAGTCGTCCGCTTTATACCCCTCCCAGTGTGCACCCTCATCATAAGTCCCGACGACGTTGTTGTTGTCGTCGTCATTACCATTCACTCTATTATAATTTATTCGTTATCGTTAAAATTCTCATTCTTCCAGGATTTATATTCAAATTCCTGTTTTTTATTCATTTTATCCTTTTTTTTATTTACATGCAGACTCTGTTGTTTGTTTGGTTCATGATTTCATGAATCATGGTTAGTAAAACAGGGACGAATACAATTTTTGTGTTTTGATTGGATTTGGTGCATTCAACATATACAAAAATGGAATAATTTTTGATTGCACATACGTTGGGGTATCGGACTTTTATTGCATGCCATGCCCAATATTTTTACACCTGCACTCAAAATTTATCGCAATCATTCAATCTAACTATCAGTGCGTAGATATATAACAACTCGCACAGTAATCCACTTAAGATAATCCCACTTAAAACTAAACCAACAATTTTTTTTGTGTATCTTGCCACATTCAGTAGGAAATATTTTGCTTGTTGTGTCGTACATAAAGGAATCTCTCTACTTCACCTTCATCAAAATCACACATATGTACATATTATGCTCGTATACACAACATAAGATTATTTTTATGGTAAAATATTTTTGTACAACGTCTATTGTCCTTTTGGGTTTTTTTTGCTACACATAAAAACTTCGACGAAATGTGTACGCAGATTCAAGATACACAATGTGCCTTAATCTTTAGAAATTTGAAATCGCATATCTAAATATTTTGACATAAAATGTTAATCGCACATTATGAATGGGAATAATAGGAACTCAATTCCTGTAAATAAAACTTTAAAATCACGGAAATAATAACAACGGGATGAAATTTCAAATGTTCTGAATATATCTGCACAGTCTACAACTTGAAACCGTTATTACAAGTGGGTTTTTAAATCAGCTGTTAAAATATTACAACCCGCTACTTAGTGGCCTTTCTTAAGTATCTGGGTTAGGGCGTAAAGTGCCATCTTATATTTTAACACTTCTTGGACATGTGAGTTACTGCTTTAATCCAAGTTTATCGAAGGTTTATCGTTTTTATGTGACTCTGTGATCCCTAACAAGCACCTTCTCTAGGTATTACCATTAGGCCTTGTTACATTTACCAGAATGGCCGGAGCCCTACAGCACATTTTAGTTTTAGTTATTTTGAAATATAAACTTGATCGTTGTCAATCTGCTAAGGATGGTGCCGCACGTTTTTCCAGTGAGTATTTTAGAGGTTTTGCCATTTGTATAATATGGGCCACCTTGTTAAATACCATATCCTGTCTTGTAGCATATTAGAGTTCTTAGTACTTGGCGGTCCCACTTCAGTACTTTGTCTAGATGCTCGATGTTGTAATTACGAAGGGTTTTAGTTTGTCTCATCCCAAACTGCTTCGTTCGTGTTTTTAGTCAATATATTTCACTTTTATTTAAGTGGCTCTTGGAATAGACAATGCGACTAGGAACAAAAGCAATGCTGCTTGGCCATCCGAGATTATGAAGATACAAGAACAGACTTCTATTGCGAGAATATATTCTAGTAATACGGTTGGAGATTTTCTTAATTATATATGCAGAGTGTGAACCCAGATCTCATTTTCCAACTTCAAACCATTTCTCTATAAACTCGTTTTTTTTAATAATTTCGTTTTTCAGATTAGTTTTTATTTATCATTCATTTTAGAATAATTTTTTCAAATTTTATCTAGTTGCCTTTACTTAAATATTACCTTCCAGCAGGAAAGCCATTGACGACACACTAATTACTAATTTACGTTTGTTACCAGTCTGAGACGAATCGTTTATGACAAGTCTAATACGAGGTGACAAGTCATAGACGAGTCGCATGTGTCATGTCTGAGATTAATTGTATGTGATATATCCCCAGCAAACGTAGAAGAAGTTCCAGAACTAGTGCAAAAGTAGTGATAAAAGTATTTGTTTCCTTGTGAAAAAGGATGGGCGTCGGGAAAAATTCATCAGTTTTATAAAATTTTTAGTAAACATACGAAATTTTTGCGAATTCTAAATTATTTAGGATGGATATTTGGATGGATATTTTAAGGGATATTTGAATGCAACCAGGTAGTTAATCTAGTTAATCTGTTTTTTTTTTGCTATTTTGTGTTCGCCCAATTCAACGGTTAAATACTAATGAATTTTAGAGTTATTTTGAAACCGGAAAATATGAATTTAGAATTAAATTTCAGGAAATTTACAGATGCTTGTGAATTAATGCTTCATTGTAATTGCTGATTGTGTAGTTTAGAATTGTGTTGTCATTTTATTACTAACGACTTTACATAGGTGTCTGTAACGGGTCAGTCAACCAATTTTGGTTAGGAAGCCGAAAAGTATTAATAGAATTAAATTTCAGGAAAATTCCAGATGTATGTGAAATAATAATATTTTTTCTTAGGTTGCCGTTTTAAAGAAGCAATTGTTGAAGACCAATACCTTCGTTATCCATTAACCTATTAAGCCTTTATCCTTCATCTAGTAGATTAGAATTGTGTTGTCTTTGTGTTACTAACTATCGGCTATACCTAGGTGTCTGTAACCGGGCCGATTCTGTCCCACTTAACTAACCTATCCAATCCTTCGGTTTTGTTATGTGTAAAAAAGGGTGTACGGTGGACCCGGCGTCATCCGGGAACTCAAGCCTAAGAACTTGGTCGTACATTCAAAATCAATCAATCAATCAATCAATTTCGTTTTTCAGATTAGTTTGATCAAGATACTATTATAATATGGCCTGTTGCTTTTTATTTGATTCTCCTGTTGCACTTAGCTATATAGGGTTTTCCAATAAGAGTGATATGATTCTCAATAATTTAATTGTTGCACTTGCTGTGTGGCTCGTTGCCCCGTCTTGTTGGAACCAAATGTTGTCAAGATTAACTTCTTCCAATTTCGGCCATAAAAAGTTGGTTATCATCGATCTATACCGATCTCCATTGACAGTAACGGTGTCACCAGCTTCATTTCGAAAAAATACGGACCTATGATTCCACCAGACCAAAAACCACACCAAACTGTCAATTTAGGTGAATGTAATGGTTTTTCATGAATAATTTGTGGATTTTCCTCGCACCAGAATCAACAGTTTTGTTTATTTACCGCGTCACTCAGATGAAAGTGAGCCTCATCGGAGAAGATGATTTTCTTAAAAAAAAAAGTTATCGTTTTCACGTTGTAAAACTGAATAATTTGTAACGTAGTTCTTGCGTATATCTCACCATGATGAAATTGAAAACATTACTGAATACAATGAAACAAAAATGACATATTACAAATGGCCGAAACGTCACTTAAAAATCAAATCATTCCTATTGGAAAACCCATTATCCCGTCTTTGAATTTTATTTAGTGTTACGTAAGTTTATGTTTGCTAACAGGTGATATTCCTGAATTGTTATCACTTTCGGTATTATTTGCTCTTCAGTTTCACTTGGAATGAAAGCTGCCTGCAGACGATAAATAAAAATGTTTGATCCTTTATTGTTGATTTTTACAACAAAATATTTTTCGAAACGCTTCACCATTTTATATGGATCTGTATATGGGCTTTGTAATGGGGCACGTACGCTATCCGTTCTCACAAATACGTGTGAGCAGTTTGAAAGTTCCTTTTATACAAAAAGCTATCGCGTTGTCGTGATGAGTGTTTGTGTATGTCGAATAGTAGACATCATTCTCTGAAATTCTTTTACGAATTCAGATTCAGTCTTTCCGTTTTTCGTTTGACAGAAATATTCTCCTGGAATACGTAAGGTCTGACCTAGTACCAGTTCTGCCGGAGTAGCCTTCAAGTCGTCTTTTTAGACGACCCGTAGTTCCAACAAAATCAATGGCACCAAGTTTGACCAATCGTTGTTTTGATGACATTTAATGGCAGTTTTTTAAGTCCTGTGTCAACGTTCAATTATCCCGTTGGCTTGCGGATGGTATTCGGTGTGGTTCTCAAATGTTTTACGCCTAGAATTTTGCTGTTGAATCCATCCTGTGATAAGATGTCGATATAGTGATAAATTTTGCTGGAATATCCTCTATCGGAATTGCAGTGGGCCTATCGATGACTGTTAAACAGTGTCTATTTCCAGTTGAAGGTGGCATTGATCCAATAATATCGATGTTGATGTATACTTCGAAATCGGGGATTTATTGTGCCGTAATATCTTTGATCGTTGACATTGCATACATGACATGAATGTTTGATAATCTTTGTTAATCGATGGCCACACAAACGCCAGGGTGAATAAGTTCATGCACTTTACGGATGATTGGCTGTCGGTACTCCGACGGAATGAATGTCCGAACTGGTTTTTGTGAAATGTTACAATATATTTTTGTTCCAAAATTCGGCATGGCTAACCCACTTAACGTTAATGAAATGTTCATCGCATTTCAGTTCAATATTGACTGCAATTTCCGATCTCGTTGCTACGCCGTTGCCAAGTTTTCGAAATTTACTTCGCCCGTTAAATGTACCGAACTTATTTTGGACAACTCGGCGACATTATTCTCAGCACCAGCAATGTGATGGATGTAACATGGTCCTTGTTTTTGCTTAAAGGCGAAGAAAAATGGTTTGTGGTCCTTATAAATACAAAAATGTTTTCCTTCTAACAAATGCCGGAAATATTTTACGGCTTGGTAAATCTTAGTCAATTCTCTGTCATTTGCTTAGTATCAGGTAATTTTTTTCGAATAAAATCCTATTGGTTGGAATTCATTACCATTTACTGTGAAGTTAACAACTCGATTTCAACCTTTCAGTATAAATGACGGTTAACATCGGGCAATTTTAACCATAACTTATTATTGGCACCGTCTTTTGTCAAACGGTTCAGACTTATTTGTATACCCAATAAAATAAAATTGATTACATGAGATCGGTAATATTGTTACAAATTTCGGTCGTTTTTGCAAATAAAACACTCAGCGACTTAAGTTACAAGCTTTATTTTTCAACATCTTGAATTTCTGCAGCAATTCACAAATTTCACTTTGTGTCTGCGTCCCAAATTGCTCGCGCACATATATTTGCCTATCGCTGTTCGAGGTTGTTCTTTTTATTGCATCTGGCAATGTATGCGTTTTGCAATTGTAAATCACTTTCATGCAGTTATATTCGCGAACATTCTACGTCACTAATTCCGCTATCTTGATGATTAACGCCGTTCTTAATTCTAGTATTTTCCTTGATGATTATCGGCGCCGTTTACAATTGCGTTCGTTAACTCCATATTCCCCTCCTTTTGGAATGCCATTGTAAAATCCAATTCCCCAGTACCACCCAGTACTATGTTTCTTTTCATATTCCAATGGCTCTTTCAAACGTTACTAAGAGACTTAGGGTTGAGTATTCGACTATTGAAAATGTCGCCAAATGTCGACGGTACATCACAGTGGCAGATGTTGGAAACAAAACCGCTATGAAAATCAGAATCCGTTCAGGGCCTTTAGAATAATTTTGAATTACTTACCATCTACAAATTACATAATAATTCTCATCTCTTAAAATTTAATTTTTTTTATTCATTTCTAGGTTAGGTGTACTATACACATTTTAAAATTACATATAAGTGTTTTAATAATTCAAAAACATCATATAATTATAATACATATACATAAAACAAATGCAATTCACTTAAAAACTCTGTACAATAAACATATACGAAAGAAGTATATGTAAATTATGTTTTCCCGTATAATTTTCTATCGCACTCGCGGATGTTGAGAAAATGTAATTATAATTTTTAAATAAATTCAAATAAATTTCCAAGATGGCGACGGCCGTGTATTTATACATTTTTTAATTATGTATCGTGCTATTTAATGTTCTTAAATATGTTGTATGTTATGTAGAAATGTGTAGATTCCGTTGAGAGGTTTTTATGTTGCAAATTATTGCGATGTACGAACGAGTACGTATAATTTATATGCACAGTGAATACATTTTTCTTAAGTAATTGCATTATTCTCACGGGGGATTTAGCACCTGCATCAAAATCATTTGCTACAGTAAAGTTCGAGACAGCACTGTTATCACATTATAGTATGCATACCTTAGAAATGTTTTCAAAATCCGAATATTTTCATTTGCTCTTCAATAAATAATTAACAGTGTACATATATTATATACATACTAGACATATTCATAAATCAATCATCCATTAAACCGTTTGCATATTATGTTCATTCAAAATACCTGAACCAAACAAACCACTTATCAACCATCATACAAAAATTTTAAGTGGTTTTACCTCATGTATTAAATAATTTCACAGACAAATTGATATGCGTGAAATTTTAATAAATTTTAATTAAGGAATTCATTAAAATCCCAAAACCCTGGCCCCTTTGATGTTTTTATACCAAATAGACTTGAAGCTCCTCGTTATAAAATAGCGACAAACAAAATCAACTTGCTTTGATTTACAAAATTTAATAAACAAAAATTTCGCGAGCGCCATCTTGAATCTTGATATGTATGTTTCACATTTTCAAATTAAACGAGGTTATGTGTATTGCACAAAAATTAAAATCCACGAGATATATAACAAACCGCATAACTGTTGTTTGATTTATCATACTACAAGCAGCCCACAAACGAACAAACCACCCAAAATTGGGATGATGCGATAAGGGGTAGCGCATATGCAGAGGAGTCATCGAATAATCACAAGACATCATAAATACATAAACACACAAAAAAACTACTGCATGAATTTTTTAATTTTTTCATCTGTGAAGAGCGCTTTGCTACTATTCAAATACACATACTGCAATTATGCCAAAGTGAAAATTATTAAGCATAAAAATGAAAAACAAAAATGTTTGTGCATATTTTTCCTTCTAGTTTTTCATTTGTTTTATTATTTGTGCTTGAAGTGTTTGGCAAAACAAAAAAATGCATCTATCGTACCATAAAAAAAAATGATGGTGGAAAATAAAAAGAAAACACACACACATATAGCGTGGAAAATATGGAAAAATCTTGGTACATATTACATGGAAAACAAATGAAACATATACATCATCCATATATCCATACAAAATGCGAGGTTATATTTTATTTCTTTGTGCTGATTTTTTTGTTTGGCAAATTTTCTTTTGTTCTTCTTTTTAATTTTGATTAAAATTCCTTTTTAACAGTGTAATCTACACTATTTTTCATTTCAATTTATAATTGCAAATCTAGTATTCATCTATGTGATACCCATTTCTTTTGCTGCAACATTGTTGCATATGCGGAGAATGGTATGCTTCCGTGAAGAAATGATTAAAAAATGTCTAACTGACTTTGCTCGATTTTAATTAAAAGGGTTAATGTGCCTTTCCACTTGTGTATTAAGCGCAACACATCAAGGTAACAAAAAAGATGCATTTTCCAGGATTAATTGTTTTTTTGTAATACTGAGTAGGGTTTTTTAAATATGTGGTAATGCTTAGGATACTCATTTAAAGTACCTTTTTCTGCTTTCCTGCCATAAATCGGTACTAAAATTCGAGTCCTCGCTATATTTGAAAATTTTGGTTTAAATTGCGAAATATTTACCACCAAAATTCAAAAATAGATAAATTAATTTTTTCTCAGTTAAAATTATTTGAGAAAGACAATTTACCTAGGTCCTATTTAACGAAAACCGTTCCATTTTTAACTTAGTGAATTTCAGTAAAATTTTTTGTGCTTGGAAAAAATTTGTATTGAATTTTGGTATGTGCCAAGGAGATAAGTGGTAGGTAAGATTCTTAAGATTCGGATGATAGTGATATTTAAACAAATCCCGATTGAGATTTGTACCGAAAATTTATTATTATTTCAGTTGTGCTTTGATTAAGTGATTGACGAAATTTGTTTGAAACGGCATGCTAGCATATTAGAGAGCATTAAGAAAAAAAACATTTTCGGTTTTTGAACTTATCTTCTCTTTTCTCTATAATATTCGATTCAACAATCAATCGATGTTGGTTTCTTTCCTCTGGAGTTCATATATTTTGAGTGCAAACGTATTTTTCAATGCCGGCATCGAAAGATTAATTGAGGAACAACAAAATATAAATACAACAAATAAAATGAAATTGTTGCATTAATTAAATTTTTCTGTTATTAAATTTTTTTACGAGGTTTTATTTGAAATGGCGTTAATTAATTAAGTAAACAGTTTTATGGTAGAATCGCAATATTACAATTCGGTTAAAATTTTTAATCGACACATTTACAATTTAGTACATTTTCCGGTGGAGTCGACGTCAGCCAAAAATTATTGGGATTTTCCAATTTTTGGAAACAGCTGAAGTATGAATTTATCCGAATTTTTTCTGAAAAGCTTATTTTTATCAACAACGAACATTTCCTCTTAAATCCTTGAAAAATGATCTGAACCAGTATTGTTGCAAAATTAATTTACAATCATTTAGTTCATCGTCGTTTTTCTCACGAATGACATAATTCTCAAAATATTTGCAAAAAATGAAAAAGCACACTTCCGGTGACCTGACAAGTCTGACAAGTCTCATAAAGCTGGGTATTTACAGCTAAAGGTAAGAAAAATTAGGAAGAGGTAGCAACCGAGCTATAATTAGTATCAGCCCGAGAAGCACAAACAACGACATTTTGCTGTACGGCCATTACAATTGATTATTTTACGCACGGACATCCTTCACGTGGAAAGTGTCCAAATCTTTCCGTAATTGATTTTTCAGTTGAAAAGCAACATTTACTACTTTAGCGTCAATAATGGCTGGTAAAAATTTCGCGCCTAGTTTGCCGAAAATTTATTGTTGGCGTTGCTAAGAGCAAATGATCGAACAAATACCGACTGCCCTACAACGAACCACCGAATTTACTTCGCGGGTTGTTTAAAATTGGGCCGCATAGTTATAAGCTACTCTGAAGTAATGAATAATTTTGTTTCAAATTATACGCAACCGATCGGGTTTGGAGAGCAGATGTAACTCGTTAGGACTGTTTTCGAATTAAAACTTCCAAAGACTAAATAGTGAGGAGAATAATGAGTTGTGTCATGTACCTCAAATGAAGGTCCCACTCATTATGTGAATTATCTTTTACATATGAACGGAGAGCAGAAAGTAGGGAACGGTTTATACGCGCAGAAGCATTACTCTGTGGAGAATAAACTGCGGTGCGTGTATCAGATACTCCGTATTTAATCAGTAATTTCTCAAATACTTGGAGATGAATTGTTTCCCGTTATCTGAGGTTATGATCTCGTGATCCGAGAACATTAGAAATACTTCGTTCTCAAAAATTGAACATAATAGGGAAGCGGAAGCAAAGTAAAATGAAAACTGATCCAAAACAATTGCCTTTTTTTGATAGACGATTCGGTTCCTAATCTATACACAGCGGGCAGATCGGCAAGTTTGGTGCCTTATTCATTGAACATTGCGAACATCTGGTAACATATTGTTTCATTTGTTCTGACATTCTGAGCCAATAAAATTGTATTTGTAATCGCTCGATGGTTTTATTGATCCTTAAGTGAGCGGAAGCTGGAGGGAAGTGAGCTTGTTGAACCAATTTCAACGTTAAAGATAAGGGTATCATTAACTTTCAAGTAGAGAGATCTGTTTCCAAATATCGGAAGCCATAAGAAGGAGCTATCAAGAGTTTGCTACTTTGAATCACTAAATTAGAATGACAGTCCTTTAGATGCTAACGCTTTCTAGTTGATTCACTTACGTTGATTTAGTCTAGGTCAGTAGTATTTTTGCGCAGAATAAAGTTTATTTAAAAAATACTCAATGTTCGTTTCCCTCAATGCCCATTTGAAACAGTATACTATATACGCCTGCGGTACTGACATCACATTTTATGTAGAAAGGCTTATTATAGTCTGGGTTAGTCAACACGGGAGCGGAAGATATCGCTTTCTTGAGGGCGCTAAAAGAAGTATCGGCTCAGATCATTAACCGTTCAGCACACACTTCTAGAAAACATCTAATCTGTTTCGTAATTTTTGGCTTAGGAAAGTCCAAGAGCGCCTTGCATTTATCAGGATTTGTTCAAAAACACCCATCTCCTACAATATAGCCCAAATAATTGACTTGTTTCAATGCAAACTGACTCTTCGCTACATTAACGGCGAGTCCCGCTTTAACAAATACGTGTAACCGTGCAACTTGCTCTAAGAGAACGAAGTGTTCTTCTAGTCAAGGAGATGTTACCAATAAATCATCGAGATATATAAATATCTTATCATGTAGTTGATACGGCATCAGGCGAAATAAAGTTTGTGGAAGTACGAAGGGCATAATCTTGAAATGGTACAGCGGAGTCCAAGTATCCGTTTTTTAAATCAATCGTAGAGATACATCGGGTTTGATCGAGTCTACCTAACAATCCGTTTCACACGCGGATAGGCGTCTTTAAGGGCCACTGCGTTCACTTTTCTAACGTCCAAACAAAGCCCTACTTTTTCGTTTGCCTTCTGCACCAAAGTGATAGGTGAACACCGGGAACTTTGACTTTCCTCGATCAGGTCTAATGACACGATTCGATCCAACTCCTCGGACAATAATTTCTGTTTTACCAACCATACGCCGTATATCAGAAGCCCAAAATTAGAGACCCAAATTAGAGCTTGAAGGTGAGAGGTGAGAACATGAAACTTACGAGAATCGACCGAATCGACTAACACGGTGCTACAACTGATCGACAAAATATTTGGGGAATGTCGAAACGATTTCAAAAATCGATTCCCAAACATAAAGATTATTCTAGACATGGTACGATATAGAGTAATAATGGATGTAATCAAATATACCCGCTGTGATTGACGACTAGCTGTATATGTATAAAGCTTGAGAAATTATGAAATTTGACTATGCTCCAATGCGAAAGGCATAGGTAATATCATTTGTAGTAACTACCGCATATGGTCTTTCGGTCTTTCTAACGCGACGACTTTTCCGACTTATACTAGAAGGCCTCTCGAAGGCTTAATATACACTCATGCTCACATGCTTTATTATGAGGTTTAGAAAGCGAAAAAGAGCGTGACATATAAACAGACCTATTTTGCATTTGTACTATGGTGTTAAACCGGACCGGGTGTTCATTCCGATGACTCCTTCGACCTTCCAACTCGCATATGTACTCATAAAATTCGGTTTTTGTTTGTGTGCTAAACTGAGCCTCAGCTGATACATGGGTGACATAACTATCAGTGTGTATTTCCCTAATGATACGACCATTAACTACCGGACCATCAGAAGAAACAGCCCTTATTGTAAATTGTTGATCAGTCAGATGGTATTGAAGCACGGGTGTCATGTTAGTCATCATTAATTGTATGAATTCCTCGTCTCAAATTGGGGTACGACACTTTAAGGTTGTCACTTCAAGACCACATATGGTGTTAAAAGTCTATTAGGCTTTCATTCACCCGCTGCTTTCTGGCTTCGAGATAGTTCATCGTATTTCAAAGTCAGTTCTTCTGTCTTTGAACCTTTCGATAAAACCGCGTTTTACATTGGACCATGAGGCTCGCTGGTTAGGTCGGCGATAGGTCCATTGTAGCAATGCAACGCAATCTTTATATTAAGTGGAATACAATTGATTTTTTGGGAGCCACAAAAATACACTTCTTACTCAAACCTCATCTTGACAAAAATTTAAAAATCCTAGTAGTCCTAATTGACTACTTTGACAAACACTGTAAGCATATTCATGAAAGCCAGAATGGCCTGGCGGGTTTTTGTATGAAAAAACAGAACTTTGGATGTGTGGTTTCAATTAAATTATATATTTTGGAATAGCGTCGAAGAAGTGGCAAAATCGCCTCATTTATTCTCGACTCAAGTTGCTTATAGGAGTGCTATAGACTGCCAAATCATCATCATAACTCACGAAGCTACTTAAATAATGATAACAAAAAGATTGACATCATCCTTGAAATGAGATGAAATTGAGCCGCGGTATATAATTGTCCTTGACAAGTAATTTATATTCAATATGATCAAATATCTCTATTTTGGTACTCAATAAGACATCAGCTATTGTATTTCCGTTTTGGGACTGTTTTAATTTCAACGCAATCGTCATATAATGTTGATGACGTTAACGGAGAATTTCTAAAAATGAAAAAATTGTTAAACCAAAACCAATATAAAACAATATGTCGTTGGCTAAATAATTGCCATGTTTCATGACATCCATGGATCCGGATCAGTTCACATTTTATATGGAAAACGTGATCCCAATTTGGTTTTAGATCACAAATTTTGATTTAAAATCTAGTAAGCGCCTTTGCGCTGTTTCACCAAACATGAACTGAACCGGATCAGGTCAAGCGTCAAGAAACACAACTAATGTTGCTAGAAATCGAACCGGTTTGTGCGACAATTTCTAGCAATATTATACTACTGTAACTGTTAAACTATTTAAGCAAAGCAATTATTAAGTAAACACGTGAACTGTAACTTACAAAAATATTCCAGAAGTCGAAAAACGAATGCGAATTCGTTACTCAAACATCTAGCGATTACTGACGAACAACTACAATGGAGTGTGGGATAAATTAAGGGCGAGATAGGACAAACGATAATATGTCGTTAACTGTTTATTAAAACATTTCAAAGAACAACCGTCTACATCAAAACTACTCGAAATCATTACACCGCCTGACGGACGTATCGGATGAAGTACTATGTGGACTGAAGATACTATGACTCAAACGAAGCTTGGTATGGAGTAGTGAAGAAAAAGGGAGTTCTCTTAACTGATTATTATTTGCCGCCGGTAGAATAAATCTTTACTCAAATTTTATCGAGCTGCATAATTTATTTAACGCATGTGAAAGCAAAAAATGTGTTCATATTAAATTATTTTAAAATCAAATGTTAGCCCGTCGGCCCTTTAATTTTGTGTATTTATGTACCATTAATGTATGTGGTGGTTAACTTTTGAAAGATCGGGACTATTTATATCAGTATGCCGTATAAATATTCACATATTTCCGATTTACATAATTAAATTAAATTTACATCTCAAATTTTCGTTTAAAATTTATAAATCTACTCATTTTTTCAATACTTACACATAGATGTCGTTGCGAATGTAAAGAAGATTGAATATGTTTATTTAATAATTTATCGTCAAATACACAAATTTAATTTAAATCCAATTAAAATTACATTAAATAATTTTCAAAATTAAATAAATATATTAATTGAAACAGTAAAATTACAAATTTGTAACATAAATACGAAAATTTAGTAAATGGTATAATTTATGCGAGGTTTGCGTCTCAGGTAAACACATACAATTTTTTTGTTCTGTTCTTTACCAGAATTTATGTAAATTTCCACTTAAATATTATAATAACAAACATTTTCCATATCATTAAAAATATAAAAATTAATTTTCTTGTCTACGCGATACAATACACAAAGGCATTTTTATTTAACGATTTATTTTACATATATAAGGTTAAGGCAGTAAATTGAAAAACTCGTCTTTGGTTCGGAATTTTTTTATAGATAAAAGAATGGAAAACAATGAACAAATCAAAAATAAAGAAAATCCAATTTAATAAAAAATTATAAAAAACACAAAGAAAAGGTAGAAACCGCGCCCTCAATCAAATTCGTTTTTTTATCATCCAACCTCAAGAAAATTGTATACCGCACGATTTGTATCCCCAATTTTGTCGCGCAAAGAATTCGAAAACAAAAAGTAAAACGAGGACGATGAAAATTTATCCGCTAACAGAATATACTCGTATATTGGAAAATCGAATTTAATTGGAGCGGTTGCTGTGATATGGTTTGAGTAGGTTGAATCGAAATGATTTAATCGCTCGGTTTTAAGGATTAAGGTCGAAAAATTTAGTTGCAAAATATAATTAATAATTTTCTCGTCATAATTATATAATGCACCAACCCCCTTCTAAGTTATATAACAAAACTATTAGGGTGAATCGCAAACAATAGAAAACTACTGTGCTTCCATATTTCCAATCCCCTCATGATTTATATTTTTTTTATATTTTCGGTTCGTCGTTTTATATTTTGTAACAATCAGAGATCGGTGGGTAAAATGTGTGAACGAACGAACGAAAAATAAAAAAAATAGGCGGAAACATATGCGATTTCTTACATTCGACTTCGATTTGTAATTTTTTTTCTAACGTATCCAACCACCTCGTGCACCTCGATGCTCGCGTTTCACATACACACACACACACACATTGTGACAACAAATAGTAATTACAGTTTGTGTATTTAACGACGCCATTTTCATGATGCGGGAAAATTATTTAATTTTTTATTTATGCAACCGTAAATGCGATGATAATAGCTGAGATTTCTAATTAGGGTCTGTGCCGTTCGTTGTAGTGTTATTGTTGTTAACTCGATTGAATTAATTATTTTTTTGTATAATTTGCGGGGAGGTGAAGTGGAACGGAATTTTATATTCGGAATATAGATTCGTAATGATGCGGAATAATTTGATGTATATAGTTTTCGGTTATGTCGAGATTTAATTGAGGAAATGGGAAATTAGTTCATTTGCGAATGTTGCAAAATTTCTGTACCGTAATTTCTGGGACATCTGTCAAGCCATGTTTTTTATAAATATTTTTTAAATCAAAGTAGAGGAATACTTTTGATCGTTATATTGTTATGGAAATTTATGTGATTTACTTCTACGCCAACATTCTTAGCATCTGTGCCATCATGATGTTAGTTTATGTAAATTCAGTGTATATTGCTTAGAGTTGATGCTTGAACCTCTTTACAAACTTGAGTTTATCTAACGGCACTTCTCAATCGATTCTAAAATTGCTTTGATCACTGCTTCATAGGATTTGACATGCAAAGTCCCACGGGCCTTTCATATCATCTAAATAGGTATGTAAATCGGCACTCGGTGAAACTAGATTTCACCTGAAATCGTTTATTGCCTGATCTAACCTCATATCATACATTGAGAAAATCGGCGATTTCAATCATCGGGACAAAATGAGTTATGTGTGGCCATCTCGTGGTGTCAGTGCCCCGGTATCTAATAATATCTAGCTCTTTGAAGACTGCATTGAGAAAATCCTCGTTAAGCAGTTCCTGTTGCCATATATGGTACGTAATTATTTCGCTACAAAAAATGATTTACACTTTAAAAATTATTTCCTTTTCAACAGTAGCTAGATGTCAGTAAATGTTTATTAAGATCATGTTCAAGATGAAAACTGAGCTTTCGTTTGGTTAAAGAAATTACACTTACAAAACACACATCCCGTTCCTGTATTTCTTAATACGTAAAGCGTAAAATCCGCTGAATTGTATGCAACCAATTTTTTATTTTGAAATAAATTAAAATCGCTTATCATAATTTTTTTTTTGTATTCCATTAACAAGAACGATTTTCCTCTTTCCATATTTCTCCCACCCCATTCTCCATCTCTGCATATTATAATGATAATGATGATTGGAAATCCGAAAAAAAGGATAATAAATTTTCATTCATCGTGCATATAAGAAAATTAAATCAAAGAAAAGCATAAAATGATGATGATGATTAAAAAAATTTGAATTTGTAATTTTCATTTTTCTATAGATTTTGAGCACACACACACACTCGCATAAATGAAAAATGCTTAATAATTTATTTATTTATTAGAATTATATGGAAATTGAAGATATTCATAAAAACTCGAGTACCGCATAAAAAAAATATTAATAATAATTGTCCTTAAGATGGTTGTGTGCACAAAACCATCATCATCCACCCTCTTACGCTCGTAGGTTGGAAAATTTTTTATTTTTATTTCTTGGTTTAAATCAAAATTTTAATTTTCAATATATACAGCAGCTTAATTCAATTTTAGTATATAAACGAGTATTCGACGGTCCCTGCTCCATGTATTTTTTTGGCCCCTTGCCTTATACATAAGTATATGGGTGGGTAGAATAGCACACACAAGAAATTCATTAATGAATCAATTTTTTTATTGTTGTTGTGTGTAGATTTCTGATGATTTGATTCGTAATCATCGCATCACTTCAATTACCATTTTCAATCAAATTCAAAATGGAAAAAATGGTTGATTGATTTTTTCAATTTTTGTTAATTTTCAAAATAATTCGAATCAATTATTTTTAATTAAATTTAATTTAGATTTTGAATACAAAATATTTTGGTAGCGTGATACGAATTGTCGAAATCGAGGGATAACATCAGAGAATTACAATCGAAATGTGGAATGAAAGATGTAGAGTGGGAAGGTAAACACACAAATTGGGTGTTATTAAGAACGTTATTCTTGTTGTAATGCGGTAGGTGCGGATTACGCAATTACGTAAGTATTAAAGTAAAATCTATAAGCAGAACTTTCAGCAGCTGTCGTTAAGCTTCTCAGTTCTCCATCAAAGTGGTTTCTGCTATATAGTTTACAAAATATTTGCAAAAAACGAAAAGCGCTGGACCAATGTAGGCCAAAAATCACTGGGATCTCCAAATTTATGGACGAACCTTGGAAGTATGAACTTTCATTCAGATCGGATTTTATTATCCATATGGGCTATACAATCGCCTAATTTTTTTGTCAAAAAAGTCGTCATTTCCGCTGAAATTTTGGAAAACGGTCCTGGACATGTTATCGAAAATTTAATTTGAAATCGTTTAGTCGTTAAGTCGTTTATCTCAAAAATGTTAAAAAGTTTCAAAATATTTGCAGATCACGGAAAAGCTCCTATGAAAGCTAGGGTCTCCCAATTTATGGGACAAGCTTAAATACGAAATTTCATCCCGATTAATCAATCCGAATGGGCTATACAAGGGCCGAATTTTTTGCTGAAAACGTTTCTTTTCTCAAAAATATGTATAAATGTTCGTTTTCGTCTCATCATTAAGTTTTCGATAATCTACACAAATTCTCATGGTGCTGTCCTTCTTTTCATCGAACCTCATCGGTGAGCTCTATGGCAACTCTTGCCACTCGCATATCCTTAATCATGCGATCCTCTTCTTCTTATTTCGCCATGGCCAAATTTTTAGGTGCATGGCGAAATGATGTTTCTCTTCCGGCGTTAATTCTCTGTTTTACCACAGTGGTCCTTCCATTATTTTCTGGTGTACCACAGAAAATGAGCATGGATCCTAGTATAATCGCTGCTATTAATTTTCCTGCTTCTAAGTAAATTTTCGGTCCAGTTCTGCATAAGTTGTCCTATTATTTGTTGTGCTGCATTGGCTTTTCTCACCTTTTCACATTTTCCGATGATTGACTCTTTCTTGATTGGTTTTGACTTATCCGAGAGATTTAGATCTCTAATTGGCTTTTCCGATCATTACTTCTCTAATTCCTTATTCCGGTTCATTGGCTTCCACAACCCATAGTCTGGGTGACCCAGAACCTCACTCAAATCATCCCAAAATAATTGTTTCTGTATTTAGCGACAGATTCTCTCGGTGGTCAATTATTATTCGTCTGATGGTTCTTACATTGAAAGTGGCATCTCGACATTACCGTAGCTCAGGACCCCGTCGAGCATCCAACACGAAGCCATTCGTTCTTATAAAGTCCATACCAGGAATGAACTCACCTACAATAACGGGGACAAATTTTTCGTATTGAAACCTAGTATCCCGAATTCTTATTTTCACTACTTTCGTACCTAGGATGATTTTATTGTCTCTAGTGGCTGTTTTGCAACTTTAATCAGATGGTTGATTGAGCGTTCTCGCTGATGAGATCTTTTCCAAAAATCGTTGAGTTGCTCCTGGGTCTAAAGTAATCAAGTTAAGCTGTCAACACTTTGTGGTAATCTGGAAATAGAGATGGAGGTCATGGCCAGCCAGTTGAATTTGGGTGTCGTCCGCTCGATATTCCCCTCGGTGTCCATATCAACCCGCGCAGTATTTTCCATCTAGCGCCCTCATTATCTCACTGTAACTGTGGCGATTATTTTCAGAAATTGTTAGCAATATCGCGGCCGCTCCACGTTTATGAGCTACTATTAATTCTGCGACATGACTCACTTTATACCATGCATTTCTGTTGGCAGCCGTTTCAAATTGAATTTTGTAAATTATAAACGAAGTTGTTTTATTTGAAGCTGGACTATCTGCGATGTTGTTATATTTGCTTTCAGGCAGAGAAGGTCTTTTGGAGACGTTGAACCTAAAACTCGAACTTTTGTTCAACCTGTTGAACATTCGACTGTACGAGATCAATTTTCTGTCCAACCTCAAGAGACTCGTCGTTCATTTTTTCTCGAAGTTTTCCATTGGCGGTAGTTCTTCCACACTTTTCTCTAACTTTTGATTCATTTCTTGCGTCTCTTTACCTTGTTGATGAAATTTTTGATTAATTTTGTGCCAAATTTTTGTTTTGTTGATCAAATTTTTGATTCTGTCTATAGCTGTCATTATTTGCGCCATATCAAAGGTTCCCGGTGGATGTGGGCCTTCTTCCACTATCTCTAAGCCATGCGTCGGTAAATTATGGTGATTCAACTGGTATTTTAATTTCGCAACTGCCAAACTTTTTAAACCCATCTTCTAATATCCACAATCCCACCGCTGTACCCAATGGTTCCTGTCAAATCCTGTTCGTATTTCTGGATTGTGAATACATTTACAAGAAATTGTTTGTTGTTCCACATTAATCTGCTATTTATTTATTGTTGGAACCTATAGAAAAGTTCCGCACTCAATGCCAGAATGAGTCCATGGTGTAAACCAAGGACTCTAATCCAACTCGACGCACAGGGAGTCATTAACAAATCCCATTCTTTGTAAATGCGGACCATGACCTGTCAGAATAGCGACCAGCATTCTCAACTAATCCCTTTTAAGCCGTACTTTATGGGGCGTACTTTGTTAACCTCAGGTTAGGTTTACTGATAAAGTGCTTAGCAGTCGGCAGGTATGACTAGCAAGTCATTTGAGCTTTTCTTATGAACGAATTTCATGATAGTTATTTACCATTAGTGGAGTTCAAGGAAGCTGTTGGTTCGGACCCAAACAATTCCAATCGAGAACCTTTTTTTGTGCTAAAGAGTCAGCAATCGTATTACCCTTACTGAGAAGGTTAATGAAGTGTTTGCAGTTCTTGACCAACTTGGAAACGGTCATAGGATTCATCAACAGCTTTTCTATCTGCGTACATATGATATTTTCTTCCAAGCCAGCCAGGAAGCTATCAATCTCTCAGTACGTGAGTGCAATCAACTACGCCTGAAACACTAAGGAGCATGTATCTAAACTAAAAGTTGATCTAAGATAGTAAGGCTTTGACTTTCGTGTCAAGCAGTCGGCTATTTTTTCCATGCAAATGGAACAATGCAAATTATATTTTTAAATATAAGTAATTTCAACTGGTCTTGTTGGGAGTCGCGTAACACCGTTTATGAATAGACATACTGAAATTGAAAGATGTTTGCCAGTTGAATGATGCACCTCAGTCAGAAAACGTTTGCAATTTGATGCAAATTTGGAAACGCCGATTGCCAGGAAAATATATATACACGGAAAAAATCTAGCTAGATGAAGTTTTAGATGCCATTATGAACTTCGCACTCTGTATGAATGAGCTTTTATGCTCAAAAAGGGTGTGGAGTTCACGAAATTTTTTGTCAATAAATAAATAAATAAATAAATAAGATCAAGTGAACAGTAGTTCCTACCACCCCCCTCCCCTCCAAAGTGAAAAACATCAACCACTCAGACACCAGGTTGTTAAAATTCTGGTACAATGGTAAGTCCTTCGATGGGTAAACTATCGAGAAGGACCTGTCGAAGCAAAATATAGACAACAATTTGTCATTAATCATGTCGATTTCTGGTATAGATGAGGTGTAGAAAGTAAAAATTTGTCTCTGCCCCACAATCGAAAGGAGAGTGTTCCAGACTCCAGTGTACCTCAATTGAAACGCAGTGGAACATGCTATTCCTAGAAAGGAATACTGCGTAGCGGAGGCAGGAATAAGATGGTCTGCAATTTAAGAATTAGAGTTGAACGAATAAGACTGACAACAGCTATACAAGCCACATCTTGTAGGCTGTTAAGTTTAGCTATAGCCGAATTTGAGTTGGCCACCGACACCAAACAACAGAAGCGTAAAATAGCATAAGTAAAGCCAGCGATTTAAATAAATGAATATCAGCATTTTGGGAATCAGCTTCCAGCATTCCAGAAACTTTTTGCAGTTTGCTTTCAAAGTGAAATTTTCAGGAAAGTTTACAGTTCACCATAACACCAAGATGTTTGACGATATCCGCTCTAGTAATCGTTTCTCCAAACATAGAAGGAGCGGCCAGTTCTTCGTCTTGTGAAGACCAGTAAATTGATTTTGGACGGATTAATGTGCCCACCCTTTTCAGTGCACGACAATTCTACAACATGTGGGATGCGCTGCATTAAGTCAGACAAAACGTTTAAATATTTACCTGAAACTGTTAAAATAAGGCAAAAACACCAGAATGAAAGCCAGATTGATGCAGTTTGATTAGTAATTCATGAATAACTATCAACCATAAGAGTGATAACAAAACACTGGTCAATGCCAAACCTTACACAAGCATTAGTGACGGAAAAAAATTACCTGCTATCAAAAGCACCCACAATATCTAGGAAAGTTCCTACAAGAAACTCTTTATTGTTAAGCGACCTTTGAATCCTATAGTTACAAGTTCATGTAGATCAATTTCTCGTAATTTTTTCACGAACTCTGTAAGCGGCTGAAATCTATCGACAATCCTTTCCAGAAGAGAAAAGTTGAGGAGAGACTAATAGGCCGAAATACCTTGGGGAGAGTATAATCTGACCAAGCAGCTTTAGGAATGACAACAACTCTATTCTTGTTCCACGAATGTGGAACAGTCCCAAAAGCAATGCATGGTTGGAAGAGTTGTAGGAAGTGAGCCAAACCTATGGGCTAAGTCCCAATCTAGAGGGTTGAAGATACCGCGCAGATTCTCGGACGCAACAGAATCAGAGCCGATAATGTCCGGAAGCACAGGAGAAAGAGTTGAAAGCAGTAACTCCTCAATTTACCTACTGGAAGAGTTAAGTGTGCTATCAAGAAGTCGCAGAACAACAGGCCTGCATGAGCAACTAAAAATTAAACCAATCAATCTGAAGAGTAGACCTTTTAGTATTATTCTTTAGTCTCCTTGTAATTTTCCTTTGTTTCCACCTCATTAACAGTAGCGCTTGCAACAGAAATATTTTATTTTGAACGACCACAATGATGATTACAATTAACTGACAATTTTCTCTTCCATATTTTGTATTTCCTTACAACTCTGCAGGAGCGAACTTTCACAAAATTTAAAATAATTTTTAACAATAACCGAAAGGTTTTAACTTGTCATCTTTTAAATAACATATATCACTCTACTACAAATAATGCAAATGGCGACAAATGTAAAAAATAACCTCATATTGGAACACCCTTTACTTATGTTGCCTCTGAATATTATAGAATATTTTTGTTCCAGCGGCATTGTTGATCTATGTGGACGTTTTCATATTTTAGACATTAGTTAAGAACTGTTGTATCAACATTTTATTCTAGCGAATTATATAACAATGCATGCGATTTCTATGTGAAACAGTCTTGTGCTTGATAGTGAATTTGAAACGTTTTTTTAGGTGTTTGCCGTTTCGTCAAAGGCTATGCCTTCGTTATCGTTAGAAATTCGTTCATGTACGTTAAAAACATCCATTTTCTTAATTAAAATGCACCGCATCCAGATGAATAACGTTTGTCGTTTTAAATAGAGATAAAAGAGATCCTTTAGGAATATAATAGATCGCCAACCCTCCGTATATTTTAATTCACATAAGTCTATACCGTTCAAATTAAGGTGGGTGGATCTGAAAACTCGCACACATCATCGGTACCACCATTTTCGTTTTTCATCTGAATATTCATTTGTTTAATGAAAATTTAAAAATTATAAAATATATCCGTTTTGTTGTTGTGTTTTTCTACAATAAAGGTGTATAACAAACAAACAAACAAACAAGGATTTTCATTTGGCACAGCAAAAAGGATGTTGATTATAAAATATTTATAATGAGGATGTTTGTTTGTTTGTTGTTTGGCGTTTGATGTTTTTTTCATTAAAATTTTATGTTCTAATGAATATACGTATATGTACGTTTTCCTTATGTCGCAGCCTGCATATATAAATAATGTATATCGTTTAATTACAGGTATACACAAAAGGATAATATGGAAAATGGAATTTCCAAATGATGAAATACGTACCATATTTATAAATAAGGAAAAAATTAAAATATATGAAAAGTACGAAATTAATTAAAATGGCATGACGAGATGAATCTCGCTCGTCATAACAAGATGAAAAGGATGTGAATTAAAATTGCGCAAAAATATAAAAGGATTAATGAAAAGTTTTTCCTTTTGCATTTTAAAATGGCGTCGGAAATATAATTACGGACCCATTCATTTAGGTGCTTAACAAATTTTTTTTACCTTCTTTCAATTTTCGAGTATAATAGCATTAATGGTATTAAGGCGGCGAAGGTATAATGCATGATACCGCACTACTTGCATCGTATGTAAGGAATGTAAGAATTCAAATTAAATTCGAATTCTTTGTGATGTCCAGTATATTAAAATGACCAATTTAATGCTGATTGACAGCTATTTGTAAAAATTTATTGGACGCATACATTCTGTAAATAAAAATAACCAAATGACCAATCGTGGTAACAATTCCATCCGGATTTTACGAATGTGAACAATTGTTCTTTTATTGGTAATATAAGTAAGTAATAGTCTTAACAAAGCTGTAAGGTTGCTTCTAACAACTTATTTCGCACTTCAGTTATAGTTCAGGCATTTTAGATTAAGCTTTTTTGGTCATAATCTTACAAACTAAAAATCCCGATCGCCCAACGAATTTACAGACACACACGAGCGTGTCTCAATTCATAAAAATTTCAGTAAATATTTACCTAAGCGCCGACATTAAATATCGAAACTAAACAGAACGCAAATGGTTTATCATTTTCAACGCATCACATAGAATTAGAAAACACATCAATCACTCGCATCCACACATTATATTATTATGTTATATTGTAAATTGAACAATAGCCTCTATCAAATCAACATCACATCACATCAAATACATACACAACACATCACAAATTACTTTATAACCATTTTTAGTCCTTCCATTACACACATTCGGTTCGTCAGGCTATTGTAATCCGAATTGTTGTTTCGTTTCCAGTGATGACAACTTTTGTTATTTAAATAAATAAGGGTACCTTATCCGTATTATGATTATTATTTATTAAATATAATAACACAATAAATTGTAACAAAATTTGTTAGGTTATGTTTTTCTAAGGGTGGATTTTACCAACCTCCTTTTTATAATAAACAATATACATATATATTTATACTATGTGTTCGGTAAGGGAAAGGGGGCGCACATAGAGTAGGTGAACACGCATTGTAATATTCAAAATTCTAATTCTATAATTCAGAAATAATATAATTGTTGATTAAATCAAAAAACAAAATGGCGGCATTTTATTAACCGAATTATGCGTAATGGGGGATTATTATTACTCTTAAAATATTTGTTACCATTTTGTTTGTGTGTACGTACGTATGCTGCCAGTGAAAATTGACCCCTTTTTTATGTGCTAGATTTTAGGTTCAAATTATAATTTTCGATTATTCAATTCATTAAGCAACGAAAATTTAATAATTTCCTTCCTCAATTGCTTTTTCTAGCAGCACACATTAGTAATTGTATATTATGTAGTTATAAATGGTGTGGATGTAAGACAGCTCTCCCATTTTTTAATTTTACATACGCAGTTCTTTGAGTTAAATTGGAATTCAATTTCGTTGATTGGGATTTATGAAGTTAGCAGTTAACGAGATTAGATATTTAAAGTTATTAATGGAGAAAATATATGAAGTACAAAACAACGGGGTATTTTAAATTTTTATAAAGTAAAAAGTTCAACTGTCATGAAAGTAAAATTTGATTTCACGGAGGTTTTTTAAGACAGGAAATTGTACTTTAAGGTAAATGTAAATGCTACGAAAAATTCAAGAATTTTTTTGAAGTTTTGCTTTATTGTGGTAAGCTAACTTCTCTGGAGATTAATTCGGCAAATGTTTATAGTTTATACTTTTAATAAAATAGTAGATTACCACTGCGGTGAGGACTACTAGAGTAAGAACCATTGCTTGGTTAAAGTGTCGTGGTGCCGGATTGTCTACACCGTGTAAATATTTAATATTCTACATGTGTAGAGAGCGTATGTAGACAATTAAAAAAATAACGTCGACAATGTAGACAATGTCGAAAATTATTGTTTCTGTAGCAAAATTCAATATGATTTGTTTAATGGAACCATTTCGGCTCCATGAATCTTCATTTCTACCTCACATTTGGAAAATTTTAACCCAATAGTTTTTATGTATGACAATGACGTACTCCTATGTATAAAGAAGAACTGAAAATGGTTTGATAATAAAAAATAAATATTTCTTGCATTTACTTTATTTAGCTGTCTTAATACAAGTTTAGAAATATTCGAAAAAAGTTAAACACCTATGTTAAAAAGTACAACTATACACAGTTAAATCTTTAAACCACGTACAAAGCTGTTAAAATAAACTATTGTAAGTTCACACAAGTTTATGGAAGGATTAAAATCACATATAGTAAAAAATCTAATTTGGGTAATATCATAGAAATACCCCAATATTTTTATGAAGCTTGTAAATCCAGCGGTAAATCCAACAATGATAAGAGTGCTACAATGATAAGAGTTACGGAAGGGCTAACGACTCATTCAATTTATTATGATGGCACCGGTTTGCTGTTTCTTATAAGGGGCTAAGGGGCCGTAGATTTACGGCTAGTGAGATGCACTATGAATTAAGAAGCTTTCAATGGGAAATCTTAACTCATTCAATTGTTTGTGTTGACTCAGTTGTGTAGTTCGATATACGGGGCCGATCCTAAAGATTTCCTAAACCGCGTGGAAATTTCTAGGATTAGTCCCTCATAACAAGCAGTAAACCGGTGCCAACCCAAAAAATCACTGCTGGGCGCGTAAACTACACGACGTAATTTACATGGTTATTTACACGTAAATTACATTAATTATTTTTTACATTATGTAAAGTAAATAATGACTTTTTCATGACAAGCGCGCTATCTATTATATAGTTTAATATTTAATTATTATAAAAATTGACTTTGTAACGTACATCCGTACCGTGATCCGTTCAATATATCGAATAATTTTTATTACCTACCGAAATCATCAGAAATAACCATGAGACTCAAACTCGGAGGAAGAAATTTAATTCAACATTAAACTCCAATACTTGAAAAGCCAGCTTCGTTTATTCCAACACCCATGAAATATGGGCTAGCATTCACTGAACCTCATCCTGTTTTACCGCTGCTAAAACACATTCAAAAGAAGAAAAAGCCACGAAAGTTAGAATGAATTGCGTCTGGTGGTGGATATGTGTTCTTTATGAGATCTGACTGGTCGGCATGATGCAATAATTTTGGTTGTGTTTTGTAAAGAACATCCCCTTTTAATGAACCAAGTAGGAATGTGTTCGAAAATTAAAAATTATTATAAACGAAAACCGGGAAAAGATTCGGGTCCTCCAGAGTTTAAATATGGTGAAGTTGCATTTGTTCACCCAAGCTCCTTTTTGGGAATACTTCATCCTGGACAATATACAGGCTGTTGAAAATAACGCTTCGAGCTCCTATTTATCCGCATCTAATTTTTCAGTCAGATTTTCTACCAATTCGCACAAGAAGGGACTACTACGTTCGGGAGATAGATTTGTTGGTTGCGGCTGGGCAAGAGTGCCCTCTATAAGAAGTTCCAGGACCAAATTCAAAACGAGCCAATAATTTTGTTCGAGATTTTTTGCAAGTTTTACAGGAAATTACAGTTGCCTTTGGTCATAGTGAAAGATTAGTAAATAAACCACCGGTCGTTCAACAACAACCACCTACTTCGACTGCACCTATTGGTCAATATTTTTTACACACGACTTAGAAGTTTGATGAATTTGAACCATGGGGTCTCACCTACTTGGTCAGATAGATCAGTTAAAACCCTACTTTATGAGTGTATGTCTATATGAAGTTAGCCCAGGATTTCATCCCAGGAAAATAAAACAATGTCATCAGGTAAAACTAAAACTATGCATTATCATCCCAGCCCAGGATTTGTTTATATTTTCTGTTTACATCGTCCCAAAAATAATATAATCTGAATACTTATCCCAGAAAACAAAAAATTACGAAAACAAGAAAACTTTATAATTTGTCATCATTACAAGACGATACCGCTTGATTCGGTTTCCGGAGCTCATGGTTCCTGGAAACCAATAATAAAAAACTGTCTCTCATATTCTGGGTCATACAGCACAGTTGGTATCGATTTGCCTTAATGATTGTTGCTTATTCCAAGTTGATTCAACATTTAAAACTCTGGTAATTTGGTAAAATTTTGGTATTTACGGCAATTGTAATTTTACCCAATTCATATTCCCTAAAAACTACGAACTCGATTTATTGCAAAAACAATCAGATAACAGAAATCCTAAAGATGTTCACAGGATCACGTATATACTTTTGGATAGTTGAACATTTATGGGATAGGCGATGTAATCGTAAACATGAAAATGCTCAGAACTATCGAAAGTCGAAGCTTTGAACTATCCAAAAGTATAAACGTGACTCTGTGAACATCTATAGCATTTCTGTTATCTGATTGTTTTTGGAGTAAATCGAGTTCGTAGAATTGGCGTAAATACCAAAATTTACCAGTGACAAGAACATTGAAAATTGAAGAGTTTTAAATTTTGGAAACTATGGTAAAAATCATTATTCGTGTCCCGTTTCCATAATATCGATAGACAATTTTCCGACCTATTCGAATTTATAAAAGAGATCCCGCGACCATTTCTGGGATAGCCAATATAATCGTATAAACGTAAAAATGTTTCTAAACAAGTTAAAAACCATGGTGGAAATCATCAATCGTGTTCCATTTTCACAATATTAATAGAATATTTTCTGACCAATTCGAATGTACGAAAGAGATCCCGTGAACATTTCTGGGATAAGCCATATAACCGTAAGCGTAAAAATGATCATAATTAGATCCCGTTCAACAAATTCGTAGGGCTTTGGCTGATCTATTTGACCATGACGGCAAGACTGCATGAACAACTCTAGGATCGGTGAAATAACATTTGAAAATTTATTCAAATTCATGGAAGTAAAAGCATGGCACAGTAAATATCATCATAACTAAACCATGATTAATTCAATGTTAGAACTTTGTCTACGCGATCCTAAATGACATTTAAAAATCAATGAAAAGCTTTAGGAGTGGTAACAGAAAATTTTGAAAGGAGATTGAAATCAAAAACCACAATTGTTTAAATACGCCAGACAAGTTAAAAATGATCATAACTAAATCTTGTTGACCATGCACGTAGGGTTTTGATTTAGCTATTCGGTCATATAGGTGAAACCCCGTGAACGTCTCCTGTATAAGAGATATAAAAGTAATTAAACTTTTTTAGTAAATTGTATCACAATGACACTATTAAGGACTCAGGGTTTCCCTATAATATGAATGTTGAAGATAATCTACGAGTAAACATGTTTCAATTTCACTATATAAGCAAATCCAATTAGAATTTTGTTACATTTAACAGTGTAATTTTTAGTATTATTTTAGTATTGTTTTTGGCGTTTTTGGTGGAATTTACTGTGATAAATTCTTCAACTTTAGAATATCATTAAATTCTGAGAAATTTGTACAATTTGATTTGGACAATTTTTATCTTACAAGTCGGTAGGTTTCTCGAACTAAGGTTCTATAGAAATATGAATTTTTTTTACCCCTGGAATCTGTTCTGGGGCCAAGGCTCTCCCAATTCTTTCGCGGTTTGCTTTCTCCGTCCTTACTTTTACGCCAGTGTTGGCCAATTCGAGGACGTACGGTTATAGGTCCGATTTTATGACCCTCTGCACATTGCATAGCTCCATGCCAGCCTGTACTGGCATGGAAGATCCATGAGGCCCATGAGTTTTGTACTCTGACAGGGGTCATAGTTGTGTTTCATTTCATCACAGATCATAATCTGTTGATGAACATTCCCTTTGCATCCTACCCCTATCGGGATTCGAACGCTGTGCCATTTTGTCAGTAAATTTGAAATTGGCAAGCTAATATTTTATTCACATTTCCTAGCAAATTTTTACGCTCATGTTCCATCAAACACACAGAAGCAAGAAAATGCTGTTAGTATAGATTTTTTGGTCTTCTGATACATTCACAGATTACAAATTTTTTCCTTATTTCTCTCTTCTATTTAACCCCCGGTATAAACCAAAAATTCATTATTTACTCATCAATTCGATAAAACCTCATACTCATAATCACATAACATAATAAGAAAATATTTTTGTATTCAATTGAATTATAATTTTCCAATCAATCTCTTATCAAATCTCGGCATAACACATTGAAATTGCTCTATATAGGCGCTTTTCTTATGTCTTATCAACACACATATACACAAAAAAAATTATTATTGTTGGATTTTCTATCCAATTTATTCGAAAATTATAATTGACATGTCAAGTCAATCATCTTCTTTCTTCAATATTTTTTGGAAATAAGATTATTATCGCAGGCGTCCGCGGTTTGAGGAGGGGTAGAAAATTGAATTTTCCGTATAATATGTAATATGATTTAATTCAATGTGATCGAGCCGTTTACAAAACGAATAATTGCTCATTTTGATTGTTTTCCTGTATGTGATTATAATATTTTGACATTTCAATATCCTAATCCCAAACGCGTACAACAAATCTTTTGTTTGATAGAATGCAGACCCTATGTATTACGTACAAATGAGACAAGTGCTGCCATTTTACTAAAACTCTTATATTACAAAATATTTTGACATTTTCCTGTTGACATTTGTTTTAAAAACAATTGGTAATTTAATACTTTACTTTTATATTCGTTTGTTTATTGATATACGATCCATAAAAAATACACAAAAAATAAAGGATTAATAAGTAAAGTATTTAAGTGAATTAAACAAAGCGACCCGAAAATAATATAAAACAAAAGAATATTAAAATAATAATTTGGTCAAGATGGACGGTTTAATGCGGTGCGCAAAATACATGCGATATTAAATTACAACAAAATGGCCGATTTGGTTTATAAGTATTTAATTGGAGTTTTGGAACAATAAGCGATGCCGAACAAAACAACTTTTTAATTAAATATGGCGTGATAATTGTTTTCCGTTTAAAATGTACCCTTGTTGCATAGAAAAACTGTATTTATATATGGATATATGGAAGGAAAAACAAAAGATAAACGTGGTTATTATATTTTTCAATTTTAAGTATCCTTTTTATTGTGTAGCTCAGCGCAGTGTAACGTTCACACACAATGCATAATATGACGTGTTGTGTTGTGTGTTGGCGTTGTGATTGTATAAATACGCGGATATACGCGGTGTAACGGAATTCTATAGATTCGACACGTTTTTGTATATAGAAAAAGGCGTTTCATATCCATTATATATACTCGTATATCCTTTGTTAGATGTTTTTGTATTTATAATAATTCACTCTTATGCTATCCATTTTCATTTTATCCTTTTTATTTATTAAACTTGCGAGAGTTGGAAAAATTTTGTATGCAAAAAAAAGTGTTTACTGGAAAATAATATTTACAGGCTGCAGTGTAACATTGTTTACTAGCAATGTTGTTTGACGATTATAAACATAAATAGACTAGACGTTATATGCTAAAACGAATTTGATGCATCAGGCACTATTGCGAATTGAATAACCGGATGTTCGGATTTCTCGTCCAACAGGAAAAACAGCTAAAGTTACCAGATGCCACCGGACATTATCGACAGTTTCCGAAATTTTGTCGTAATTTTCTTTTTATTAAAACCATTAGAATAAACTCGGTTACTTTAGGCTCTCGTTGTACCATACTTTAGTCGTCTTTCGAAAATGAGGAGAATGTTCGGAGCGGTAAAGAACTTTGTCAATTTTCTAACATATTATACTCTGCTTTCTCTGAAAACTACAAGTAATTTGGTTTCTTATCTAGTTCTATGGATTAAAAAATAATTATTCATTCCAACTTTTTCCAATTTAAGATTCGATTCTTGCACAAATCCAGTTTGCGCAATTTGCGGTCATTTTAAAAATACAGAATTTGTTGACTTCATATCCACACACAGTCGTTCTCTCGTTTTATCTTGGCGTTATCTCGTGTGACGATTCTGACGTTGACATGGTTGATAGTCTTTACATTGGCTCACTTGATTGCCTTGGCATCGAATCATGCAGTAGGTTTAATGAATTTTACTTCGTATCATGCACATTTGGTGTGTGTAAAAATTTCACCTCACAATTTAAAAAAATATTTCCATAACTTATTCCTAATCCAACATTTGGATCTTACAACGTGATTATGTTATTTATTGGCGGTAATATACAAGACTGGTGCAAACGATTAAACTATTTTAACTCGAAGGGAAAGTTCCATGTGGAGGATATTCGTTTGGTATCGTTTGATTTTTATTCCTTCTCCGATTGTGTCTTAAATTCCAAATCGAACTAAAATGGTTAAATAGTTATTAACAATCCTTACCAGAAATTTGACTAAGGTTATGATAGTAACTTGAGATGCTTTTGAATTCTTCTGTATCCCTCTTGGGGTATCCCTCTCCCCCAGTCGCGTCCTGAACAGACATATCATTTGCCTTAAAGTCCTCGTCTCTGGAATTTGAAGAAATTGGTTCTCTTGTAGCATAAATAAAACGGATTCTAGTGGCTGTCATGATACGAAACCTTCCACTAATGTCGCCATTTTTGAATTATTCGATTATCAAAGGACGGCAACGATCGTCTCTCACGTTTTCGATTTTTCTTCAGTTTCCTCTGACAAAATTGAATCCCTATGCAGGATGGAGAACAAAACCAGGGATTTATTTTCGCGCTAGAGCGTTGGAGGTCATTGCGGCGTTTTCAGCAAATCCGCATACAAACTAGACGTAATTTCCGTAGTTTGAACTCGTTTGTTTTTCTCAACTTACCAATTTTTCGACCAATATCAGAGTTGTAAAAAAGTTGTCCATCGTGACTTTTTTCTCCGTGCTCTTGTAATTTCCTTCACAACACATTCGGCATTGCTGACGTCTCAAAGTTTTTTTTACCTTGCCGATTATATGTTTGGCCCTGCAGTTGATTGTATGTCGAAGAATTACAAACCTGACAGGTCTAAATGGCCCTTGAGTAAAACTAACGTTGCATGTTCCCGAAAAACTTCTAATCTTTTACAGTGGTCCAGTGCCCTCTCAGCTGATACTGAGTTCCCAAATTCTCGTTGAACACATCAAACATATCACTTAGGGGTGATGTCTTGCCTTCTGCCTGACAAATAGTTCTGGGAACATAGATAACAGTCTGATAACAGAGCACAGAAATTGATTCTTGACTTAATTGAGACTTAACTGAGAATTCGTAATTAACCTATTTACGTATACTGCAACTAAATATCCCAACTTCGGAGAGATTTTTGTCATCAGGTTTGATCCCATGAAATCTTTTGCTCGAATTCGGATCCCGACTGACTGGTGGTTCAAAAGTTGGGGTTGTATGTTTTTTTGTTTTTAATATTTGCAATCCGTTTAGATACAGAAGTACTTCAAATTGTACCTTTTGCGGTGGCAATATCGAAGAAGTACGGCTTTAGGTAAGATTTGCGTAGAAACATCTGCGTATTGCATAGCTCCATGCCAGCCAATAGTACTTGTCATGGAAGATGGATCGGCCTTAGAGTTCCACTGTACTTCAACAGGGGGTTATAGTTGTGTTCATTTTCATGACTAACGTTGTTTAGTACCAACCTCTGTTTAGTTTCCTCAGATTAAAACCACATTGATGAAGTAGCTGAAGATAAAATGACAACTGATAAAAATCTGTTTTATCTCCATAAGGAAAGGCGTCTACTTAGTTCTTCGACTATTTTGTTCATATAATGCTATCCCGTATACGATTTTGTAACACCATCTGTACTGGCTTTACCGTAATATACTGCCAAAGTAAAAAAGAAAAAATGAAAAATCATAAATTTTCCTCTTTTGTATTATACTCTACTAGTTGTTGTTTTATTGTCGTTTTTACTTTGGGTTTTTTGTGCTGTTTTCCAATTTTAATGCAGATGAAAAATCACACAAAAAATCGCGCCATTATTAAAGTTTTCCGTTAGATTTTTTCCACTTTGCGCGCGATTTTCATCGTATCGCTATTGTAATTTACTTCAAAGGGAAACAATTTTCCTCTCGCCCTATACAGATCATCTACTCGTATCTATACATGTAAACCTCCTATTTTGGAACAAAGTGATTATTAAACGATGTGATGAAAATCATTATGATGATGATGATGATGATGATGTTGATGATAATGGCGTTGATGCGATGCTGATTGGGAATGGAATTGATTATTTGAAAATGAGATGAATAATTTTCTTGTTGGGAAACGTTTTTTTTTATTTATTTCTCGTTCGAATGTGGCATGGTGTGTGGTGGTTCAATTTTGGGGATGCAATATACATTGTTGTTGATTCCAAACATAAAATGAAAGTTTTATAATGCAGGAAATGAAATTTATCGCGAGGAGGAGAGCAACAAAAAATCATTTGCATGATTATAAAGGAGAAGGCGGTTTTATGTTATAAAACGCAAATTAGATCGGGAAAAGTTGAAAAGTCTCATTATACTAACGAGCCTTCTGATTGAATGAATTCCGATTTTTTTCTTCGTTTTTGAATTTTCAATTCATTATAAATTTTTCATTTTTTAATAATCGAAAATATTAGAGTAATGTGGGAGGGGTATTACACATTGGTTTACGTAGGCTGGGACTTGTGATGCGACAGTTATTTTCTGTTATTTGAATGATATACAGATTAAGTATTTTCTGCATATAATTGGAGCCGATTGCCGTTGAACAACAAATTTCGATCGTAGTGCAAATGACTGAATATAGGTTTTAAAAGTTTGTGTTCTTGTATTTCAGGATGTCACCGTCAGCTTGAATTGAATTCTTCCTTTAAAATGCTGTTGACATTTTATTTTGATTTCAAAAATGGCTAAAAGCATATCACTTGCGAATTGAGGCTTGGTTCCTGTTTATATTCTAAGAATACTTTTGAGATTAACGATAATGTAGTACTGCATGCTATTCGATGATAATGCAGTTCGATACTATACGAAAAATTCATAAATCTAGTATCGAATTCTTGTTTTACTAATTCGTAGCAGTATTGTGCCGTATTGTCTACGCTGCGTAGTTAATCAATATTCTACATGGGTAGACAATATATGTAGATAATTAAACAAATGGCGTCGTTTATGTAGAGAATCTTTTCTGTATCCAATTGATAAAACGCTATGATTTCTTTGCTAATGAAACCATTTTAAGGTGGAGAGTTTCATCCTTACTCTACGTTTGATAACGATTTAGGACCATTTGAGAGAGAACTTGATGCACATTAAAGTTTTTATATCAAACACAGACTAACAACAAAATATAAAAATTTTAAATCATAAAACTTTTCAGACAACGATACATTAAATGATAATACTCGTTGATCGGTAATAACCCGACGGCTCGCTGGGTAGTTTAGGCAATATAACTCCTTTGAAAAAGGGGGGATGAATCTCTCGGTCAAATGTAAATTCAACACACAATACTAAATTTGGATTTGGTAAAACCCCATAAATATTGGAGTATTTTTGTAGTTGAAACATGAAGTTGTGTATAAAGCGAGCAAAACCAAATTGGTTGAACACGACCTCAATGTGTGGCCACTATATCTGTATGCCTCTCGTTTTTTGGTGAATACAGTATTTTTTTCGAAGATATATTGTATACCTACATTTTAGTTTAATTGGTGAAAGATGTCGACTCGATTCTAACCAGAGTTTAAGTGGAAACTTTCTACAGTAGCAACGCCAGATGTAACACACCGATGCTCCTGTGTCGGTCCTATGTCTGTGTAGTATCGATATAAATAACGTGTCAGGAAATGTTACGTTATGATCATTGATTCTATTAGTGTGTGCTAATTATTACCAACAGATATACGAAAATTAAATTTTGAACTAACTCCACCAAGTGCGTGAAAGTTTATGTTGGCTCAAATTTTGTGAAAGCAATACTATTGAAAAATAGTTTCGAAATTATTGAAAAACGGTTTATGTTAATAATCTTAGATTTATAAACAAAATAATTAAATTTTGCGAATGGTAATGGCGAATGCGAATGTACTATACCCCAACAAATGGTTTATGTACTCTTTTAAAAATCACCATTGATCCTGGATAGATAGAGAAAAGTACAAATGGAATCGCTCCGAAAGCTCGATTTTCAAAATTCCGAAATGAAAATATGGTTTTTATAAAAATGTCGCCTTTTCAATATCCCGATTTTCAAAATCTCACTTTAAGTCCCAACATTCCAAAACCACACTTTACAAAAAAAAATTAAAACTTCATTATACAAATTACCATAAGACAAAAATTCATACTCAAAATTCCAATAATGTAAGTTCCAAAACTTATTTATTTTAGAAGAAATTACAATTTATACAAAATTCCGTTATTTCGCCAGTTCTTATTTGTCTAATCTTATTATTTTGCATTTTTAAATGTAATTTAATTGTTCTAATAACACTGTGCTTGAATCGCAAACTTTTTTTTTGTGACAAGCTGGGCAACCAGGGGGTAAATTTAATTGAAGTATGCTGAATTCAGTGGTGCTAGTTCCATTTCAAAGTTAGTCCCCATTTTGAGATATCGCTTTCGACATGTTTTGGCACTGAGTCAAAATTTGTCAAAATATACACTCATTTTCACGTTGATAGCTCTTGAACCATTAAGATTTTCGTTTTGCTTTATTCAGAAAAGTTGTTGCGCACGCCAAGACAAACAACTTTGCCGAACATATCAAGACTGAAAAACCACATCTACATTCATATTTTTCGTGTTACTTTTTCTTTCTCACTTTCGAAAAAAAAGTTTTCGTCGAAATGACGAAAACCTCTTTTTTATCATTTTTTGTCCATTTATTAAATTTAAATCGATTGGAATCGATCGAATAAACATCGCATCGACAAATATAGATACAATAGAAACTATTTAACAGAAAATTAAGTCGTTCAGTTGATTTTATTCTGTTTTTTCTTAACTTTTTGTACCAATGTTCGAGCCTTGCCGTTACTTGGTGAAAACGCTCGCCGTGTTCATCGGATTCGGCTGGAGATTGTTCGGCGAATTTTTTCACATGCGACAATGCAAAAAATGTATTTTTAATGATATACGAACGTTTATATTATGAAAAGCGGTCAGCATATTTTCAATATAATTGCGCCAATCATCGGATCGATTAATTCCGAGAACATTCTTAATAACTTCTTTTGCACATTTCCATGCCACATAAGCTCTCGTTTACTGAGAGCCTTTTCAAATACATCATCGTTCATCAAACGACGAATATCTGGTCCATTAAATATTCCTGCAATAAAAAACAAGATGCGAAATGAAATTTCATTTGAACAAAAGTTAGATTCGAATAGATTCAAACACCAACCTTCTTTTATTTTCATTCTACTTAACCGTGGAAAAATGCGACTCAATTCGATGACCGCATTTCCATCTGGATTGAGCGCTTTTATAAAATTTTTAACTACTCCAAGCTTGATATGAAGTGGTGGTAGCAATATTTTTTCAATTGGCACAATTGCATGCCTCTTAAAAGAGCTATCACTTTTAAATCTGCACAAACTTTCCATTGATGGTCATTGTATTTAATCAAATCTATGATTTTTGTCATTGATGCATGTTTCCTTTGTGTTTGTGCCGAGTGCAATTGGAATGGAATTTTTTAGTTGGTAACGTGAAGGAGAACTGCCCTCAAACTGCTTTTGGAGGAATTGATAAACAATCGCCAATCTTCGGGATTACATGCACTGTGCATTGTGGATACCAAACCATGGATATCAGTGCAAAAAGCGAGTGAATTGTAAAATGTAAAATGTATGTAAAATGACGATGGCGATTTATTGCTCCGCATATATCTGAACATTTGGAGCCAAAATATTCACTTATTTTAAATCCATTGACAAAAGCATGGGTTGCCGCTGCGATAGTTTTGGGCGTCGTACCATAATATCCAAACGATTTTGCGAGATTTCAATGTGATTGCATGGCGCAGTGACATTTGATGATTGATATATTGATGCAGATGTTTCTTCGGTTTCATCAGATTCAAATGTTGGTTGTAAATATTCTTCAGTTGGGTTTGATCTTTCCGGAACAGGAATTTCATCTGAATGCGGCAGCGGTAGTTCAGCATTTGAGTCAAGATCTTCTAACCTGTCTAATTTTGGTCTTTTTTTAATTTTGTGAAAAATGGTTAAATTTTTATTGAATTTAGTGTACCTATGACTTTCAGTTTTTATGTGTTGTGCGAAACTTGATTTTATGTAAGTTTTTTAAATTTGGTTATATCATTAATGTGTTCTTTGTACCGTATTTAAAATGAGCGTCCTGTTTGGCCTAAGTATGCCGACCACCAGGTGTATTTAGCCTTACCTGTATATACGGATCTTTGCACAGGGGGAGTCATGTTTCTCTAGACGGCAAGGTAGGAGCCCGAAACTTCTGTGATGAGCTTTTGCCAAAACTGACATCACCCTGCCTTTTTGTGGAACATGCGAAGAGGCTGGGTCTACAGATGATTGACTTTGTAGTAGTTGCATGGACGAATATGAGGAAGAGACTTTACTTCATACCGAAGGCATAGGTATTTGGGCGTGCACAGTATGGCCAGCCTTTCAGATCTCGTGGACTATGGAGCGCGAGATATTTTGCGTTACGTACGTAGCTCTGAATGGTTTTGAACAGGGGTAAAAGGGAATTAGGATCCTGTGGCATCACAACGGACCACTACTGGTCTAAGTGTGCAGATGCAGCCACTCCAACCTAACCTTGGCCTAAGTAAAACACACAAATATAGCGGATGCGGTTTTTCGGTCTTGATATGTTCGGCAAAGTTTTTTGTCTTGACTTGCGCAACAACTTTGCTGAAAAAATCAAAACGAAAATCTTAATGGTTCAAGAGCTATCAACGTGAAAATGAGTGTATATTTTGACACATTTTTGACTCAGAGCCAAAACATGTCGAAAGCGATATCTCAAAAATGGGGTTCCTCTTGAAATGGGACTAGCACCATTGAAATCAGCGTACTTGAATTAAGTTTACCGCCTGGGTGCCCGCCTAGCTTGTTATTTTTTTACAACTAGCACAGTGTAATTAATACACAAACATGATTCCAGTTTCTTTCTAGATTGTATATCGCTTATCGTGATTCTACAAACAATTTTTGGAATGCCGAGCCTCATAAATAAGTACAGTCATAAATAAATTAGTACTAACACGGTTTAACCAATTTTATCAAATTACAATAAATTATAAATTATAATAAATTCCCAAATTAAATTTCATGGACATAAAATGTAATTTATTTTGGACACAAAAATATTGGAATTTCGACATCTGGTATGTGTAATAATTTTTCTGTTTTTGGCTTTTATCTGAAAATTTTGTTTCAGTTTTGTTTTTTAGAATTTTAATTTTTGAAATTTCGGATTTGATGAATCGTGTCTATTCGTTGTGTTCATGGCCATTTCGCTACAAATTATGGTTAAGTTTGGTATTTTAACGAGAGCTAGATTGGGATTTTAACGTCAACTATATGAATGAAGTTCTGGAATTCGTATATTATTTTTATTATTTTTTTTATTTACAAATCATCTAGTAATTTATCTTTCATAATTTATATTTTTGTTTGGAGGGTTGTTGCCCTTTGGCTAGTCCCCTTTACAATTTTATTATATTTTTAGTCGATCCTGATTGGATCTTGTAGATCATGCGGTTTCTTCCTTCGCAGCCGTCTTACTCGGTTTGAATCATCCAACATACGACGTATCTCAGCATTTTGGTGTAGACTTATACGTTGCATGTGTTTTCTCGCGTGTTTGCTTATTTCTTCACTAACGAAATACATCTTCAGATCTCTATGGAGGTTGTCATTTCTTATGTACCACGGTGCATTAACATTCCACGAAGGACTTTGCTTTGGAATGACTGCATGATATTGACATTGGTTTTCTTTGTACAGCCCCAGAGCTGAATACTGTAAGTCCACACAGGTTTTAGGATTTGCCGGTATAGTAGCAATTTATTGTATAGAGTTAGCTCAGAATTTCTCCCTAAGAGCCAATCCATCTTTCTGTATTTGATGCTTAACTCTTCTTTTTTCTTTTTCACATGCTCTTTCCATTTTAGTTTCGCGTCTAGAGTCATGCCTAGATATTTTGCCGTATTTGCACGGACTTTGCTGGGAGTTCAATTCTTCTGGTATCCAGTTGACCTTCTTGTTGGTAAAGTTTACGTGAACAGATTTTGTTTCATTAAGTTTTATTCGCCATCTCTTGGTCCAGGTACTGACAATGTTAGTAGCTCTTTGCAATTTGCTTGTAGATTCTTCTATGCAATTAGCAACTTCTAAGATGGCCGTATCATCCGCAAACGTCGCTATGTTAGTCTCCTCTACCGTTGGCAGGTCCGAGGTGTACAGAACATATAAAGTTGGTCCCAGATCGTTACCTTGTGGTACCACTGCTGATATTTTCTTTATTTCTGAGTATTCGCCATCTAATTTAAATCGAAAGTGTCGAAGTTTACTACTCCAAGCCGCTTTTTGTATACTGTTGTTTAGTTGTTCTAGTCCTTCTTCTAACTGTATCGGGGTTTGATTGGTATCTGAAGATCAATATTATCCTCAACAAGTTTCAATTAATATTATCAATCAATATTATCCTCAATAATTTCCTCTTTTGCGCAGGTTGGGTGAAGACCTCTAGCCATAACTTTAAATGGGCGATCATTCTTATCATCATAGATAAACCACTGATGCCCCTCGGAATTAAGCTTTGTAGCCAAAGCTCTATAAGTTTCAGAGTCTACAACATAAATTTTCCAGACGCCGCTGTTTAGAGATACGAGTTTGTACTCGGCTACCGTAATCGATTTCATAATCGATTGTATAGTGGAGAAATTTGATATCCCGACGACATTTATTGGTGGAGGTGGTTTTTCTTTTGGTTGTTAAGAGCTAGTAGTTTCTTGATGATTAACTGTTTTCTAGAAACCTCTATTGAAGTTGATCCGTATGGAATGAATTAATGTCATCATCGACTGTTGGGCTAGGTATGGTTCCAAGTTCTACACGTGTTTCAACTGTTTTTTTGAGTTCTTCATTCTCTTTCTTTAAAATTGTAAAATCTTCCTTCTCGTACTGAAATATATTTCCAGTTGAAGATCTTGATAATTTGGAACTTCGTCCAAATGGGTTAAACAATGATTGGCCCACCCCCGAATCTGTTGGGCCTGCCTCCGAAGAGTGTGGATTTGCCAGCATATCTGCTGCTGTACCACCTGGGGTATTAAATTCCGTATTTGTTGTACTCATTGTTTGTTTTAGCCAATTTATACCACTGGCATTTCGCCCCCGCGCCGTGGACGCGGCTATCTTGGTGTTACCTAGGTGTACACAGAGACCGCGGAAACCCTCTGAGTACCCTATATGCTGAGGGGCATTCGAATATTATGTACAGAATTTTATTATTCAGATACGGATTTGAATTCTAAAATGAATTCTGAAATAATTTCTTCGATTAATTCGGTAATGCTGAATAGAACTAGGCAATGGATTTCTGTTCTAATTACAGTTTAATTTGATTTAAGTAGCAGGATTGGAAATCTAACATCTATTTTGGCCATGTTGAAACTTATTAATGACATAAATATCAAATGTCATATTTCATTAAAAAAATAGCCGAAATGAAACAAAAATCTATTTTAAAAATTTCAAGTTCCACAGGTGATATCTTATGTATATTATTTAAGCCGGTAACTTTTTACTTTAATGATTTCAATCAAAACTGTAATGAATTTAAAAAAATCGGGAGAAACTGCCTGGTTACAAACACTTTCAAATTTAAAAATTATCGGTTGAGAAATGGCTTAGTTTTATTCCCTATAATGCTTTACAACCCAAAGAAATAGCCTATTCCGTTTATTTTGACCAAAATACAAGATTTCTTCAAGCGTTCATGTTAGAATTACAATTCACCCTGATTCGGGATCTGAAAGGTGGGATTTTGAAGAGCGTTATTTTGAAATTCGTGAAAGGCGAGATTTTGATTTCGAGATTTGGAGAGAACGCAAACTACCTCAACCCAGTACTAAAGTTCTAAAAAACTTGTCACGATTTTCGTAAACGGATATCGCTCGATAATTTTAACACGCCAACGGTGAACATTTTAGCTTGTTTAAGATGCCAAATCAATGGACATAAATAAATTTTAGTACACAGTGGTCCTTTGAAAATTTCTTACAAGATCGCGTACAGGTGCTCGATATCGAAAGTAAATTAGTTCTGGAAGTTGCGCCGTATACCGTTACAACTAAAAGATCTTAGCCGGCATATTAATTTACGGGCTCAAGTTGCTGTATTCTATTAAATTATATAAAATAAGCGATCAATTGTACTTTAAATTAATAAGTTTTCTAAAAGAAATTACCAAATTACGACATCTCTGGCGGAAATTGTAATTTCTAATAAAGTATAGTATAGAGTTTATTAATGACTAAAACTGATTGCGTTGAGAATATTTTTTTAAATATTTGAATTTATTTGTAATATCTTGAAGTATTTAGTTAGTTTTGTAAAATTGAATATTAACTTTTAAAATTTTGGACAACGTCAATTTGAAATAGAAAACTAGCGACCTCAAACTATATTTTACATTTTTTACCAACTGTCTACATACTTACATACTCCTAGATAATTCCGAAATAGGTGTTGACGCACACCAATGATTTATAATCGGTCTAGGCTTTTACTAACATTTAGCGAACTAAGATTTACATCCAAATATTCGTATCTATAAAATATAACTTCTGATCTAAATAACGACATTTTATTCTCTTCATTATAAATTTAAGTTATCAAAGTATTACCATCACAACGAATTTCCGTATATTTGTAAGAAAATTGTTTCCGTCAAAAGTCACGTTTTTCATATATTTAATACACGCAGTTATTACTTAGGTTACTCATCCCAATTATGGTAAATGACAATTTGAAACACGAACGAATAAATCAACCCAACCATCGACGACGAGATGATGTTCATTTATTTTTAATTATCTCTCTATACAAATAACCGTTTTTCCACACTTAATTTTATTTTTCATCTAAAATTTTGTAAGAACAAAATTAGGGTTGAAATAAAATCTCCTATATGTATCAACATTTTTGTTTTTTATTCTAGTGAAATGGCACGAACTTGCCTCGGGCAATACTAATTATTTATAAAAAAGCACGTGTTTTGACATGATAATTATGTCAAAAGTCAAACACGTGTGATTTTTGGTGACATTTATCTATAATTGAACTGATGCAACCCTGGGAAATTATATTTTTGTATCGTTGATCGATGTGATATACTCGTTTTATGTGATAAGGGTTATTTAGTTACGTGTGTATTGTTTTAATTTGCTATATAGTCGGAAAAACTGTGATGCGAACGAGAAAAAAAACAGGAAAACTGGGGTGGAAAATTCTAAAACTGATATTCGATTTGGTAATAAATTTATTTATTTAGAAAATTGGCTAAATTTGTGATTTTCAAGATACGATGTGTTTTCCGAATAGTCGACATACACAGTTGTAAAATTTCGATATAGGCATTGTTATTAAGGATATCATAATAATGGAAATAAGCTGTTTATTAACATGGCCGATAATTTCGAACGCCATCTTGTTCATTAGTATGTGCATCCTGCGCTTAAGTAAAACGGGAAGTTAAACGCTGAGATATAATGATGTTAAAGAAAATATCATCAACATCATCATATCATCATCATTAAAATAATAATAAGATATTTAATGATGACAGGTTGATTGAAGCGAAACCAATATTTTCTATCTTCAACTGTTGTGTTTACATCGCGTGTTTATATCTCACACAAAACATACACAGAGTGTAATTGAATATAAGATAATCTGTTAAGATAAATGATGTAACATAACCTCAAATTTACTTTATATTCGTTTTATGTAAACGATTTATAATGAGACTGGAAATGAAACTCCTTTTTGATTATTATTATTATTATTATTGTTGATGATGCGCGCGAGGGTGTCAAAGATCAATAAATTATAAATTATATTATATTTTAATAACGCCCGTAGATTCGTCCCGATTTTTTTTAATGATGCAAAGATGATTTGGGGATCAATTGGTTTATGTATAATGATATCGTATAACCTTTCATTAGTGCACGTTATATAATTTTTAGGTTATGTTTACTTCACAAAATCAAACAAAAGGCAGTATTTTGATGATCAATTGTTCAATAAATCCATAAATCTATCAATTAATATTTTGATTGATCACTTCCGCGTCAATTAAAATTTAGATCAAAATAGCGCCACATCATTATATGAAATTAATTTTTAATAAAAATTGTTGTTGGGCTCAAATTAGACCAATCAACGTAAATGTTTTATATAAAACGTGCTATTGTTGAGCAAAATGCGAAGTACAATGTTTACCACGTTTACGACGCGTAATGGCCTATTCTTTGTAATATTTTTATCTTATTGCAAAATGTACAACAACAAACTTGTACGTAATTGATATAACCATCAATTTAATTTATATAAAAATATAAATTTAAATAAAATAAAAAAGGAAAAAAAAACATCAAACGGAAATCAACGTACGGTATAAAGGATCGAGAAACACACCTTGAGATGATACAACAGAATTAAGATTGAATTTCATTAATTTCCGCGGAAAAAAATGTTTTGTTGGTTTTCGTTTGATTAAATTTTGTTGATTGGAAAACAGGTAGAATTTCCTATATTGCGAGCACTACGTGAAAATATTCCGGTGAAAATTAATTAGAAATGTTTTTTGTTTTAATTGATAAGTAAATTAGATAATGAAAATAAGCGCGGTGACATAAAAGGAAAACATTAATTATTATGGGATAATTGATTTAGAAAAAGTGTCTACCAAATTTTAATGAGCTCTGGAAAATTGTCATTTGTTTAGCGAGTGAAATCGCTAATTTGCCTCTTTAAAATTTTGACATGATGAAGCACAACAACAGTCGCACTGAAATAGATGTTCTGAATACTTCTGTAGTTATGGAGTGAATTTGGAAAAATGAAGGGAGTATTAAGTCGTAAAAAGTAGTCGTGTGTGATGTATGTGAGATAATAATACCCGAAATTGATGTATGGTAAAGATGTGTGAAATAAATTAGATGCTGAACAACCTTCCCCTACTAGGGAGATTAGAATCATTGATACAGATAACTTAGAATTGTTGAAAATTTTCAGAAGAAACCGCACAGCACCTCGCCAGCAATAAAATGGAAAATGGTCAGCACATTCGCATGTCCAAATATTATTTGCATATTAATAATTCAACTGATCACAATCTCTAGGAATGGGGACAATTTGAAGCTATAAGAGCACCCAAACAAAGAGAAATAATTAGGCGAGAAGAATGCTGTAATTGTTTAAACCAAGGTCATAATTTTCACATATTTAACCCAAAGCCCCAACGAGCACCTAGAAAAGCAACTTTACGTTATACTATGTTAATAAGGTGATGACGTCATTTGAACTCCAGAGACAAAATAATTGATTTACTCGAGTTGCTGGCGTTTTTTTAATTTGCTTTCAAGTATTGTTCATGATCCAGGGTTTGCGCCTGTATTCTTTGCACCTGAGTGTAGAAATTTTTATATGCGGCCATATGGATGTTGGCCAATTGTTCAAACACCACCATACGGCTAGTACCCGACCATACGGCTAGTAGCCTATGACTGGCCACATTTAGTCCTTATCAAAGGGTATTCACAACATAAACAATCATTTCCGGTAAATCATATTTCTAGGAAAATGGCTGGATTTTCTTCATATCTTTATACGTGGCCATATGGATGTTGGCCATTTACGCCAATCCTACAATACTGCTGGCACTGCCCTCTTAATCCTTGTGAGCCCTTTCTATTACCAAGTCAAAACATTATAAATCATTTCAAATTTCTAGAGCAATGGCAATTATTAATTTTTAAATTGGGCCATACGGATGCTGCCCGTTTGCATAAATACCAGGCGCAGCGAATATTAAAACTATACGTAAAACTTTTGTTTAATGTAATATAGCTGGTCAGTAATTTATCTGGTAACGTTGTCTTGCTTGGAAGTTCGTACCTATCTCGTGACACTGTTAATTTTATTTCTAATAAGAATTTTGAGTGGAAATTTTTTGTAAAAAACATGCTTTGGTTTAGAGGATTGAGATAATATGCCATCAAGTCAATAAAATAGTTTAAAGTGATAAAGGCTAATATTCCCATATGCCATATATGTAACGTCCTCCCGATTTCTCAATTTTTAAATAATTATGTATAACATGAAGATTTCTACTGTTTGAGTAGCTTATATCTCGACTAATACCGTAAGCGGCTCGAGAATTTTTCTATGAAGTCATCAAGAGGTTACAGGGTTACAAAAGCCCCTTGTACTAAGTAATAAACTGTCCATATATCATGTCAATTTTTTTATTTAATTTGTATGGCATACCGATTCCACCTGTTTGAGTAGTTTATATGTCGACTAAGATTATGAGGATCACCGGGATCATTCTAAGACGTTATTAGGAGGTCACAGTAGCTGTATATTCTACGTAATAAACTGCCTATATGCCATGTCCCGGCGGTCTCTCTAATTTTATTTTTTTCATTTAATTTGTATGGCATAACGATTTCACCTGTTTGAGTTTCGAGGATCACCGAGATCCTTCTAAGACGTCATTAGGATATTACAATAGCTTTATGTACTAAGTAATAATCTGCCCTTATGTCATGTCACAGTGGACATATAAACTACTTAAACAGGTGAAATCGGTATGCCATCCAAATTAAATAAAAAATTTAAATTGGGGAGACCGCTGGTACATTGCATATAGACTTTTTATTACTTAGTACATAGAGCTAAGACGTTATTAGGAGGTTACATCCTAATAACGTCTTAGAAGGATCCCTGTGACCTTCATAATCTTAGTCGACATATTAGTCGACTACAAAAACCTCGATATGAAAGCGTACAAAGTTCAATTAGTGCATGAGCTGAAGCAAAATGACCATCCGCAACGTTTTCGGTTCGCTAGTTGGAAGAAAATGAACATTTTTACCGGAAAATCCTTTTTTCCGACGAAGCTCATTTTCACCTCGGAGGCTACGCCAACAAGCAAAATTGTTGCATTTGAGGCTCGGAAAAACCTACTCAAACAGGTGAAATCGGTATGCCACACAAATTAAACAAAAAATTTAAAATTGGTGAGACCGCTGGTACATGGCATATAGACTGTTTATCACTTAGTGCAGGTGGCTATTGTAACCTCCTAATGACGTCTTCTATAGAAGACGACCCTTATAATCTTAGTCGACATATAAACTACTCAAACAGGTGAAATCGATAAACCATACAAATTACACAAAAATTGAAAATTGGGGAGACCGCTGAGACATAGCATATCATACTTAGTACATAGGGCTATTGTAACCTCTAGTCGAAATTAGTCGAAATTATTTGTCGAAATATAAATTACTCAAACAGATGAAATCGGCATGGTATACGAATTTAAAAAACAATTGAAAATTGGGGAAACCACCCTGACATGCAAATGGGCAGTTTAATACTATCGATTTTTTTCTTGTTTGTCACATCTTAGAACAATCCTTTGGTACCTTTTTGTTAATAGTTAAAATTTCAGATAGTTCAACAGCTGTAATCTAAAGATAAAGGAAGTTATAAGAAATTACTCATTGTAATAAATTTAGTCTTATGTGGATTTCTTACTATTTTTTTTTATAAAATTCCAATTTGAAAATTATTCGAAGCGGATAGAAACTTCACTATACCGTAACAAATTCATAAATGATTTAAATTGGCCTTTAGACAGACAATGGAAGAAACTTGAAACCACCACTACACTCTGGATTCACTCTGTTAATCAGCTTTGTGGACAGCAGTTGGTGAAAGGCGTTTGAAGCGACCAAAATCAGAAATGTCGGTCGGAAAGGTTTTGGCCTCCGCTGTTTGAGATGCGCAAGGTATCTTACTCGTTGAGATACCTTGAGAAAGGAATGATCATCAATAGCGAATATTATATGTTGTTATTGGTGCATTGGAATGAAGAAGTTGCGAAAAAAGTGCTTTTTCACCATAAATGAAGTTCGAATTGCTTCCCATCCACCATTCTCCGTATCTGGTTTTCAGCGACTACTAAATGTTCGCAGACCTCAAAAAATGCACCTCGGAAAGAGATTTGCATAAAATGTTGAAGTTATACCCGAAACAAGGCAACGACCAAGAAACAATTGAAAATTTACACTTGGAAGGAGGCATTATTGGAAGTTTTGGTATTTTGAAATTCAGAAATATTTCATAATCAAACCTGACGGGTGAATCGGATAACATATCGCAACAATTTAAACGTCATTTTAAAAGTTTCAAAATCCATGACTATAAATTTCATTCGATGCATCCGGTTTTTTGGTCAACAACACCTCAGTTCATGACTGATTTTAGATCTGTTAATAATCGGATCTGTTTACTCTGCAGTTTCACGGGGGTTATTAACAAACAACAAAATATGCTTTTACTACCTTAAAAGCGTTCGGAGCAAAATACCTCATTATGATGTCAAACTCATTTTGGGTGACTTTAATGCTCAAGTTACGGAAGGATGCGCACCGCCAAATTTGCTTTACAGCATAATTTGTTTTTCGTCGGCACACACTTCCCATATGGAGACGTATTCATAAAGGTACACCAAACGACGTGCACACGGTTAGGCAAACTGGACAAAACATCATCATACCAAAAAAAGAAATTTCTCCAGTATCAAAGACACCGAACATTTCATGGATGGCACTATTCTGGTGATTCCCGGGAATAGGGAACTGGGCAAAGAATTTATATGTAATTTCTGTTCGAATATTTTTTTTCCGGCCTACTGAGGAGAAAAGTTTGATGTAAATATTTATAAATTGGGAATAATTTTTCCATATCTAAGTTGGCAGAGCATATTATTCCCCATTTAATTTTGTTTTCAAAAAAATTAACACGAACTTTTTACCTCAGCATGCCAGAAAAAGAATGTTTAAAGAAAATCTTTCCCCAGTTCCCTATTCCCGGGGAAATACGAGAATAGTGCCACAGGAATTCGTGAAATCCAGCCGCTGCCCGAATATAATAAAATCTGCGATAGCGTTAGCATCATAATCAACAATTAGTCAAACTCACGTTATTTCTAAAATGATTGGTTCGCCGAAGAATGTTAGGGGTAATTCGAGAAAAATCGCTCGCCTCTGCAAACGGAAAAAAATCATAATGGCACAATTTACAATTTGTTATTTCTAACATCGTAGTAGGAGTATTCGCAACGATTCAGGAGAGTTAGTAATGGACACCAACAATGTTCTTCAAGTGTGGTGGAATTATTTTACCTCTCATTTAAATCGATCAGTATCACCCTTGTTACGTTTTACATCATTGCGTACTTCATCAAATAACTGTGCATGGAGGTGGTGGAGTAATGACTCTACTACCTCTTCCATTATTTGATGAAGTACGCTATGTGATGTCAAACATGAAATGCATAATCTTGGTAAAGATGGAATTCGTCCGTTGAAAAAAAGATCAGATTAAATTGTAATAATTAAAGCGGAATAGCTTTGTTAAATACTGGTTATACAAATTATCGATAGTGGGCGCATCTTGGGCAAGTGTATCCCTTCAAAACTGCGATATCTATATTTTTGGAAATTATTGATGAGCGATTTGTATCTTTAGAATACGTCACCCGTCAGCCCAAAATAGTCCAGCGCAGTCGTCTATATTTTAAATCGAGCCGGTTATTAGTGTACGCTGATGGAATATGCCTTTTGGGCCATAACATTGTCCTCCTGCTATTGTGGTCAACAGCTCACCAAATTGGTTTTCAAATCAACGAAGCGAAAACCAAATATATGGTTGCCGTATGACGGCAAATTTATGTGAAGAATTTAGTTCGGGAGGCAAGCAATATGCGAAAGTGAAGTAGTGTAAATAATTAGGATCGTTAGTAACGGAGCAATTCAGTTTCTGTAAATATACCAACAAAGCTAACATCAATTCACGACAAACTAAACTTAATATCTTCCAAGTGCTAATTATAAGGTGGTGCTGATATTCGATGTTATGATATGGGCCGAGATACGGAATTATCTCGAAAAGGTAGATATAACATGTTCTATGAGCACAAAACCAGACCACTAAGCAAGTCCTGCTATCTGCAGATATTTCATTGAGACAGCTAAATCCCTTCATGAGATGTAACGCCAGCAATAATTAAATAAATCCTATAAATAGAAAATTTGCCCATTACAAGATAAACTCACGAAAGCAAAATTTAAAATGGCGCACTGTCACATCCAGATAACAAACGAAATCCCAGATTTAACAAATTGTGTTTCAATTTTCCATTTTACAATCCATATTTACTTTCTGCAATCAAATATTTTTAACAGTTTATTGTTGCCACTTTATAAAACGATCATTATGTGTTTTATTATGTTGCATATGTAGCGCATTGAGTTCCTAACATAAAATTTGATTCTAAGTGAAAATAAATAAACTGTTAACAGAATAAGTTCGATGTTACGTTACGGAATGGAGGGACGAGCGCCAAACGATGAAATAAGAAAATACCAAATTTTCTTCCTCCTCCATGTACCATCTATATGTATGTACATTGTGCATGCTTTGCTTCTATCAAATCACTTAATGTCTTATTTGTTCAATTTCTTATCTCTGTGAGTATATCGAAATAAAGTGATAGAAATGGCACAATAATAGTGTATAGCTATTACACACATCATACATAACATACGACGACAACGAGTATATAGAACTGATTGAATTTAAAGAAGTTATAAAGCAATATGACAACAACAACAACAACACCAACAAAGTACTTGCCATGTATGAAAGAAATGATGGGGAAAAATGAATCTTATCTTGATTTGATAACGTTAAAAAAAATTCAATCAAAAATTGAATCGAATTTAGAACGAAAAAATAAAAATTTCGAAATTATCTATCGATTTGTTAGCGCTGTGAATAGTCGATGGAAGTTTATTTGCTGCATTGTCGTTGTTGTTGTTGTTGCTGAGTGACTCGACTTATAATTTTCCGTAGCAGGTGAATAGAATAATAGTTGACAGATTAATTGCTTAATTGGAATTAAGGAAAAGCGGCTTGGAGAGATATCGCAATGGGTCAAAAACACTTGCTAAGTGATAATAATTTTGACACACCTCCTTAACCACCACCATCATCAACCATTCAGTTTATCTAACAACCATTAATCCAATTATTTTCTAGAAAATTATAGAGCATGAAATTACACAACGAACTTCAATATTTTGAAGTATGACGATAATTGATCCGCCATATAAAACACACGATGCTCGTATAACTATGAATATATAGAAACTACACGGCAGAGTGATTTAGACTCCGCAAGCACTAATGAAACTATTAATTATTTTCAAATTACATACTTATATTTGAATGAATATGTTTTCAAAGTTTAGGCGTTGAGAGGTAAATGATCTTAAAGTGTACTCATGATGTTTTTGGGGGGAAGTAGTTACCCGACCATTCTTTACGACTTGGGGTAATTTAATTATACCAGTCTCTATTCAGCTCGTTGGGTCAAAATATTGATATGGTGTTCCGCGGAACAAACCCTAAATCAAACAGAAGAGGTAGTCGGTGTAATGTGGAGGTAAAAATTCGACTCCAGTAATCTATATATAATAGCCGTACTAAAGCAGCGCAAACCACTCTCGAAAAAAACGTCAAGACCTCATGCTGAGTAACCGACAACATGTCGAAAACAAAAAAACTTACGTGCTAAGTGAGAGCTCTGACGGTCAGGTTTTCCGTCATAAAGGATCACAGCTGATAGTGGAAATTTGCCAGCGTATATTCAGATTGATTTTTGATTGAAATATAAATTTTAGATTAACATTTGATATCTGTGCTTCTACACGATTAAAATGAATTTTGAGCTGGATAGAACTCGGCTATTTCTTAACAAATAATTGTAAAATTTGCATCGCATACATGGAGATTCGGACTAAACTAATTTCTTGATTTTGTGCCGTCATGTATGTGTAAGTATGACCTTATAGCTATTCGAAAAAAACTGAAAGTATTGGTTACTAGTGGGAGTTTCTGAAATATTGGTTAAAAATCAGAAAAATAAAGTGACTATTCTAATCGATAATTTTGTCCGAATTATCCATGTATGCACTGCACATTTTACAATTATTAGTTAGTTATTAGTGCTGCCGTTTGTCGCGAGTAGCGTAATGTCTTATTTTCCGCTGGCAAATGTCCGCTATGTTATGGTATACAGGTTTTTGCGACTGTTATACTGATCATGTTTCTTTTAAATATGCCGATAAACTAGGATGATGGCTAGGTTGCAGTGCAGACAGACGGATCACCCCAGAACAGTTCTCCTATGCTGCCTATGTACGCAACTTTAGCAAGTGCTGACGCCGTCTCTTCACGGCGGCCACTGGTAACTATACCTAATAATTATTGTAGGTCTGCTTTGAGCTAACAACCCAACCTGGAAAATAATTTATTACGAAACTTCAACAAAAGTCTCAGATTTACAACATCAGATTTAAATCATAAGAATTTAAAATTTGTAACATGGAGAATGTATGCGGCTTAAACCCCCCGGAGAGCCTCGACAAATACTTCGATCAAGCATCTCAGTACAATCTTGATATAATTGCACTACCAAACTTATCGACAACATCATCGTCGATTACAGTCGCCACGGGTTTATTCTCTGCCAAAGTATGAATTTCTATAGACACTAGTTCAGAAAAGTTTCTCTGATCAGCAACCGCTTATATCAATTCATTGTGGATTGTATTCTCATAAAGAACCACATCTGCGTACTAAAATTGAACACACTTCCCTTGAACTTCTCATTTATCAACATACATGGTGCAACGGAGGACAAATCAAAACAAACCAAAGACAGCCAGCACGTACATACTTCCCACATAAGCGAAGCCTTAAAGGCACGTGGAAATCGAATTATGGTGTTATGGCTATCCAAATTGATCACATCCTCGTACCTAAAAGGCATTTTCCTGAAACGAGGCGCCATAATCGATCCTGACCGTTTTCTGGCAGTTGCGATATATGCGGTCCGCGTATCCTCCACTTATGATAATCGAAGGATATCGGAAACTCTGTTTCGACCAACCACTACCCCGTTCTGTGGAAGAACAGTCCAACATAATAAAATTAGATTCGAATGCTTCGATTATAAATCTTGGTAAAAATACATCTAAACCTAGACTCTCACTGAATGAGAATTGCCTATCTTCAATTCTTCAGTTCAAAAAAGAAAGCGCCACCGATTTTCATACACGCACTATTCGCAACGAATCTGGAGATTTAGAAATGGATATAAATAAAGTCTTAACTGTTTGGTGAAATTATTTCTCGGCACTCTCGGCACAGACAGGGATTATCCTGAAGCGATCAACCAACTTCATTGCATCAGTCTGATATCAATATGGAAATGACACCACCATGGCATCTGTAACGAAATGCTTAAGGACGAAGGCGATTACCTCTTCTGTGGTATGTTTGACCTGATTTCATGGAGGTGGTTCGAAGAGAAAATTCCAGACGTGTGGAAAATAGTACTAATCTGACCACTCCATCAAAAGAGAGGCCGGTTGAATTGTAACAACTATCGCGATTAATTTACATCGAACACATTTTGGGCGACTACCAGTGTCGGTTTTGGCCAAGCAGGTCGACAGCCGATCAAACTTTTTCTCTCAAGATTGTTTTGAAAAAGGCTACGAAAAGCTATTTACATCTTCTATTCATCTATTTTCAGCAAGCGGATTATGGCATCCAGAGGAACACGTTATGGAGTGTTTTACCACATTTAGGCATTTGCTCAAAATTGATAACCTTGTGCAAACTATTAATAGATGGCTCTAAAAGAAAGGTGATAAGAGCAACCTCTTAGAGGCTTTCGAAGTATACGCAGGAGTGTGGCAAGGAGGCCAAATATTTCAAACTATATTCAACTTATCGTTAGAATGTGATTCGAAAGCGCTATGTTAAGCACTGCTGCTTATATGACAAATTAAGTAAAATATTAGCTTACGCATACGACATATGCATCCTGGATTGTAACATCATGTCTTCCAGATACATGGCTATGAGTGTAAATACTTGGAATCGATGGTAAATGTGCAAAAGTCAGTATCTGCTGACATATCATCGCAAATCGCAGCAGGTTACCGAGCGCCCTATGCTACCAGCGCTGGTAACAACGGACGCTAACAATACGGAACAGTAAAAAGCGTACCGTTTTTGAGCGTAAATTACTTCGTATGGTGCTACTTCCAATTAAGGAAGGAAAAATATACCGGTTGTGTCCGAATTCCAAAATCATGAGAAGATCTGGACAACATCGATATAATAGGAACAATTAAATCGTCACGGCTTAATGGCTCGCACATGTTCTACGTTCCCGAAACCGTTCCATAAACATGCCCTTGAGTCAACACCAATAAAGACAGGAACTGAGGCGGCTAAATCTCTTCATGGGATATAGCAACAGCGAAGCAGAAGAAGAAATTAGAGACAGCCATGTGCCCTATGACCTTTTATGACCTTAAATACCAATATTTCAGGTAAAGTAATGGAGTTTTATGATGGGCCTTTATATAGTATAGACTTTGAGATTCTCAATCTTTTAAGTGCGGGGGCGTCACATATGAACAATATATGTTCGATTCGGATGTACCTAGTTGTGTTGCAGAATCTTCAGCGGTTCGCTATGGAGGTCTTGTCATGTACTGTACTAGGCGCCTCAATGATTGGTGGTCTAATTTGAATACACCGTGTAGATGTCCAATGTTGTAACTAAGAAACTTTTAGTTTGCCTCAGCTTAAGCTGTATCGATGGTGCGTTTTTACCCATAGTCCATAATTCTTATACTTTCGTGGCTATTGGAATAAGCCATGCTTGGATCTTAATTTTTTTTTGTATATAACTTTAATTGATGTATTCATGTGACCAGACCTCTATTGCGAGAATTTCCGTTTGAAATATGGTTGAGAATTTCCTAAGGGTATGCTGAGTGTGAGCCTAAGTAAATGCGAGAATATAAAGAATATCTTGAAATCCAGATTCAGAAATTTTCCTAAAAATTCGTTGTTTTTATCAAGCCTGATAATTAAACAATTCAATTTGCAGGTTTAGTTTGGTCAAGATACTGTTATGACCTGGTCTGTTTGGTTTTATTCAGCTATATACCTCTGATTGTAACTGCAAGAGTGTAACACCTTTCGTAGGTTATATTACATTGAGACAAATTAGCATCTGAATTTCATTTAGTGCTGTGCAAGTTTTCGTTTGCTCTGTTTTTGGCCACGGAACTACGAAATCTTAATTCCATCTAATGCTTTGATTTAGATAGACTGTCGTCTATGTGGTCTGATACCTCACGTATTGCCAAATATTCATTAATACGTGAAGTAAGGTTTATTAGCTTTGCTAGCGACTCATGTATTAGTCAGACTTCGGTTTTACCTTGAAACTATGGTACGGTGAATTCAGTTTCTTACGGTTTGTAAACAAACTAAGCCTAACTAGGCTCTAATTCATTAGGACTAGGTTAACTAGGATGTTCGTAGTGAGAGTATTTCTTTATCTGGTGGGTAATTTATCCATAATTAGCGGCAAAAAAGTGAGACGTATCCCCTTGGAGAAATCGGGATAGATTCTAGTCGCTGCAATAGTGATGGTTTTTTCAACGATGGAGGCCTGAATCCTGCTACTCTTCAACAAATTAACAGTAATCCTATAATGGAACAGCCAAGACTGCTTGCTCTAGTTTGTGCTTGAATCACGTCGAAATTGATGTTGTCAGAAACGCCTCGTGTATCAATAAATGCACACAACAAAATTTCTTTATTCCCAAGTGTTTCTCCGATTTCCGTGGGCATCTTGTGAGAACCTCTTCTTTTCCAGTCTGATACGCATATTTCCCGAGATATGAATGGTATTATTAGGGTGTATTGGATCTGATATTTTGACTACTCGAATTAGAGGGAACTTGTATAGTATATAGGCGTCTATTATTGTCTCGGTGAGGTCGTTCTCAACGGTCAAATCTGTTTGAATTCTGATTAGATTATATTGAAGTCTATAGATACAGTCTTGCCAGTTAATGTACTTTCCGTATTCTTGATTATGTTTTTACTCCTTGAGGTGCTTCGATATTAAAACTAATAAATATAAAGATGGTCAAAGAACGACGTCTTTTTCGATACATGCCAGTCGACGGTGACATTGTTCCTACCAACGTTAATAATGTCCCTCGCCTTACGGCATTTATGAAATCGCATCGCTACCATTGTTACTTATCATAAAGTTATTTGATGAACAATAAAATGTTGCTCACCTCTTGACGCCTCTGGACTTGGGATCGGTAATTCCGCAGACTGGTGTAAATTCGCCTCTCCTCACCCGGTGGAAAATTTTTAATGGTGAGCTTTATAATAATTGATAACGCGTTACACGAATACAAGCCAAGCAAAAGCAGGTTGTAGCAAAATTTACGGTGGTCCCCGTTTGTAATCTGTTAAGAAATCGTGGTTAAATCTCTAGAACTAAATATTTTTTGGAAAAGTTATTAAAAAAAAGTCGGCAAAGAATTGCTTTTCTTAGTCTTCTCATAGCTGTTATAAATTTACTTATCTGTTATGTTTAAATAAACCTTCCATTTTTGATCCAAGTGTTATGTCCCAGTTACGTGATGTAAAGAGGCGGCAGAGACTAACAATTACTGCCATTGACCTATGCAAGTTAACCTAAACGAAACACAACATGCTGAGCATTTGATGCCTGATTTTGTGGTTACATTTGGGACTGTCCTGTATGTTTTGATGAAGGCTGAGCTTGATTCCTTGCCTAGTTTTTGTTGCGTAAATCTATTATTGAGACATATTGATGACATTTCCTGTTTATTCAGAATAGGATTTGCTTTTGGATCCTTTAAGATTCTCTTTTATTTTGGGCGAAGTAGAGCTATTTAATCGTAAATACCTACAACCTTTCCCTATGTTTCCTTGATATTATATTTTACTCAGCGTTCCGCAGCTCCCTGTTTTGGAACAGCAGGCATCGACTGATTTTTTTATTCGTCTCGTTTCTGCAGTGTAACAGGTAAGCGAGGAAAATTTTAGGAGATCGGAATTTCGTTCACCTCACTAATTTTTAGCCTTACAATTTGCCACCCATTGCGCCTTCGTAACAGGTGGATCAAGGAAATCCTTCCTCCAAGGAAGGTCCCAAATAGACGATGCTCTTATAATAACATCCGTATTGATGGAATAATCGCTAAATTGAGAAGGTAAGCGCTTCCGCGAATAAGTAATGAGATGATTCTTTGAGCACCAGATTGCAAAACAGGTTAGGTCGGCTTGTTAAAAATTTGGCATCAGTGTTTGTTGAAATATTTAAAATAAATTTCATATCGTCGGCATACACAGAGATAACTCAATTTTTAATAACGCGGTCAATTTTATTTTTGGACAGAATGAATAACATTGATCGCAAATGAATACCAAGACTCTATCCAAAGCATGACCTGTACTGGAAAGTCAATGGCTTTAAGTTTGAGGATAATGATTCAGTGGGAAACCCTATCGAAGGTTTTACTGAAATCTGTCGTGACGACATCAACCTCCTTCCCCGCCTCCATGGTGGTAAAAGCGAATCAATTCAACTAGGTTTGTTGTGGTAGACCGACCTCTTAAAAGGCCGTGCTGAAGATCAGAGAACAGCGAGGTCCGAACGAAGAATCGTCAACCATATTGTGTATTTTCCTACTAATTGTGTTGGCATCGATGTCAATGGATACTAGGAATGTCTGAGTGCAACCTTCCAGATAACTGAAATAATTCAAGTCCCGTTCAAAATCACAACTAGAAAAAGCAAGGTAGAAAAATTGTGCTAAGATATTTATAATAACTTTTGGGCCGTTAAAGAGTAATAAGAATGGTAATTTTCGGACTGAGCTTTTAAAAATTTCTGCCATCGTTTGTTTCGAAGATTTCGGAGATTGTGGAGAGCTCGTAGTTCGCTACTATACCATGGCGGCGATGGCAAACTGTTTTTCTAGAGTATGAGTCAATACTTGTAAGGATTAGGTTAGTTTATCTGGCAGTGGAATTATTAGCATCAGTGGCACTATTCTGGTAATTTTCCGGGAATAGGGAACTAGGGAAAGATTTTATATGTAATTTTCATTTAAACATTTTTTTCTGGCATGCTGAGGTAAAAAGTTAGTGCTAATTTTTTTGAAAACCAAATATAAATGGGGAATCATGTGCCCTGCCAATTTAGATATGGAAAAATTATGCCCAATTTATAAATATTTACATCAAACTTTTCTCGTCAGTACCCTCTAACTCAACTGCATCCAAAGAAATTGCAGTTGAGTTAGAGGATACGTATTGAATGCAATCTTCCGAATGTGTCTGTAGTAGGGCAGGAAGTTTGACGTCCCCTAGAACCAGAACTTCATCTTGGATGTTCCTTATCAGATAAAAACTCAACAGTATAACTACTGGTAGCTGGTAGGTTTCAATTGGACTACGCGGTAGCAGCTAGGCAGATAGAATGCAAATGTATTTTCCCGTGTCTTTTTTATTGTCAATTTTCACACATAACAGCCCGATGTTGTTAGTTCTAGGAATGAAAAATTCAGAACAGCCGACGTTAGAGCACATTGCAGTGAGTCATTGTTATGAAAGTCGCAATTTAAATTAGTTTCCGTTAAAACACAAACATCAATAGGATGTGTTTGGGATTTTAGAAACAACTCACGAGACTTAGTGCGGAGTCCCTTTACGTTTTGAAAATTCAGGGACAAGGTGCTTAGTTTATTGGCACAGCGTTATGGTCATTGTTACGCCTATCCACAAACTCTTGTACAATATTGTGATATTGTGCTACTGTTTCGTGGTGACGTAGAGCATTGCGGTTGATTTTTTGCTCCAAATTATTTCTAACTACTGAAACCTCCCCTACATATGAAGGAGAAGTATTCTGATGTTTCAAATGGTTATATGCAGGTACCATATTTCATGTATCATATCCTTCCAGGTATTCTACAGATTTCATAATGTTCTGCCAGCTGCACCTTATGTCGTTTACAGTGGGAAACATATTGTTATTTCCTAAAGTTCCTTAGTGGCATATAATAAATTGACGCTACTATTTTGAAGCAGTTTAGGTGCGCTCTAAGCACGTACAGATAATAATAAGTGTACTAATCCATTGAACTTTGTCGAAAGAAATATTAAACAGGTCTAACGATGACACATTTCGGTAACATAAAGTCAGATTGTATAGCTGTTATAACTTTATCGTCAGAGCAAAGTTTACAACAAAACAATTTTTTCTAAATCTCTAAACAATCCGAATAATTAAAAACTTTTATAATTAGTCAGATACCATAGAAAATCACGAAAACTATAAACATTCCCATTCCGCATGATTCTACCACATTCCCACACCACAAAATCAACATTATACCATTTCATCCAATTTCCAAACCAAAATAAAACAAACAATTGAAGTAGTTTGACTATTACTCACCGAGAACGTAACAATCGTTTACAAGAAAAAATAATTAAAATACCGAAGACACATTTTCTCATTCCCAATATAAATGTTGAGGAATTTTATTAATTCAATAAAAAAATTCTAATAAAATCTAAATAAAAATCTCAAATTACACTCACAACAAATCAATGAAATATATTAATGAACATAAACAATACAAAATCTAAATTTAAAATTTCTTTAGAAAATCAGCAATTGAATGAAAGCGGTCAACTCATGAACACACAAAAAACCCTCTTTCAATCTACACAAAACACAACGAGTTGTAAGAATAAGGATTATTCCTTTTTCCACGATAATCCTTTATTATGATTGATTTTAATCCTATTATAAATGGATTGTGTGTGTATGTGTGTGTATATATGTATAATAAGCGAAGTGGTTGTTGTGTGCGATTTCATTCTTGTGTCTGATCAATTGATCTTTTATTGGTACGGGATAGGGAGACCCGTCGCTATTGATCCGATTTTTTGTATGCAAATATTAAAATTTGTCATCAAAGCGAATTTATTAATTTTAATATTTTACGGTGTGCAGGAATGGGCGATTTATTTTCGACAATTTTAATCCTCGTATATTCCGCTCAAAATTTATATTTTTTGTTATCTATTAATCGGTTTTTGGAAAAATAAAATATCTAAAGCTGAAAATTAATTTGACGAGCAGGTACATAAAGGAGAAATGGATATAAAAAGGATATATACAATGACTTTGTTGGTCAAATTAATTTTTATGTTTTACATATTCGGAGATGATATTCAATTAATTTAATCTTAGATTACCTAAGCATGTTTATACATAATGTTCGATTCATGTAACCCCTAAAATATATATAACCCCCTGGCATCCATTCCATAACTCCCAAGTTGCATAAAATAAACAAAAATTTTGGGAAAATGAATGCATTGAATCTATAAAAGTAATTAAAATGAAACCGCGAAAATATCTCATACTCGTAGGTATTTGCCTTGTTTGTTTTAATTCCAAAATTTATTAATTTTGCAATAATGAAATTATAATTTTATCCGCATATTTCACATACAAATAAATCGTTAATTTAAAATGGTTTGATTTAATATTTGCATGATTATTATGACTCGAGGGATGAAAACAAATTTAAATATTGATTTATGTCGTCCAACGGTCGATTCAAAGTGCTTCAAGTATTTGCTTGATAATGCAAATTATGTCAGGTCAACATAGAAAATTTCGCAGGGGGCCAGGCCTAGAATAAACGTCAACTTGTAAAATTCGTTTGATTCCCTCTAAATGACTTCGTTGGCCTGAAACTTCACTTACCGCCCACTCCAATAAAACCTCTACTAAATTACATATTAAGTACGAAAAAGTTACAGAGTAAGACAATTATGGTGTCGTTGAAGCCGCATTATTTTTTGTTACCCCAATTGCTTATTAGAATAGCCCAACACCCTTAACAAACATCATGCAAATGAAAACAATGCCATCAAAAATCGTGCGTATTGAAAAGATTTGCTATCCTTACATTATTTGCTGCGTTCCATTTATCGTAGCAAACTATTGAGGTACTTCTAGGTCTTCAAGCAGCTACTCATGCTTTTTATAAAAGTAGATTGATTGTGTTCTATTTGTTATCTACTCACAAGTACTTGTTTGTAGTTTTCCACGTTAAATGGAACACAGCAATAGTCAACTTCGAATTTATTGTAGTAGAACACGCCCTTAACGATTAGCCACAATGAATTAAACTGCTTTATCCTGGTTATAATTAAATGAATTTCAATCATGTGTAATATAATGATCAGCCTCAAATTTTTTACAGCTCATTACACCCTTAAACAGTGATTATAATCAATCAAAATGCCTTCCTGTATTCGTAATAACCATCCAGGAATTTATTGCAACAGGCCACGCCCTAAAAATTGGTTACAACAATAAGGTAGTAGATTCCTCGTAAAATCGCGATTTCTTTAACATAGTTTCAGTCAACCCCCACAAATGGGACCCACGGCCAGTTTTATTGACCCAAAATAAACATTGATCGGGAGTATCTAATTTGAGAAAATAATTGTTTGCGGTTCACGGGAAATATGAAAACCCCAGAAATGAGTAGATTGCCTCTCAATCGATCCAATGTCCTAACATGAAATAGGTTTCATTGCCAGTGTTATCGAGTCCAAGATCAGCTCAATGAACTGCCCCTTGTAAGGTAGAACCGTTGGATGCTATCCTTCAAAGACTAACCGAGAATTGTTTATTCACTCTCTTTCCCATATCATGTTGTTTCATTGTTGTTGTGAACGTATTTGTTTGTAAGAATGACAAGCATAGGGGTTTGCGGTTTAATACAGGCTTATCACACTCCTAACTGCTTGTTATCGCTGTAGGATAAACTACTTACGTCAAAATGTGAATTAAATCTTTTAAAAATTTCGAGATTATTCGAGATTAAAACCAGGGTTTATCTTACAATCGCTGTCGTGTCCGTCTGCCTCGCGGTTAAAATATTGTCACAGAACTTTTTGAATGCGTGAAGTGATTGGGCAATATAAGTACCAGCTTGATAGCTGTCCAGACTAAATTAATTTCACTACATAATTGAGAGAACGATATCACAATCGAATAAACTGTGATCAGCCGTTTCCGAACTATTACCACATTGGCAATCTGTTACAAGCACACAGATAAATAAATCATGCATGTAGACTGCGAATTTGTCCCGATAACATTTGCGTAAGTGCGTTTCCCTAAGCACTTAGGGAAACTTTATTCTCAAGTCTCTCTGCTATATATTTGGCTTGTAACTGTAAGTAGTGCGGTCTTTCGATTGGTTCCATCTTTTTTGCCAAGTTGCTATGGACGCTTCTAGAATATTCATTTTGACTTTACTCAGGATATTAGGAACCATTGGATTGCAAATTATTTGAACATTTCTGTAACTAACATTACCGTTTCCTCATTTTGTATCTAGCCAATCGTTCATACCACATTATATCGACTGGGTTGACTCCAGGTAAGACAATAACCGCTTTGCTTTAGAGTATCCTATACGCGGTCTCATTAACCAAGCAAAATTGACATTTGTGTTCCTCGATGGGGCAGTAGGTTTTTTTACCCATCCAGCGCAGCTATAAGTCATGAATGCCACCAATAAGCTCTCGTATATCTTAGTCAAGGTATAATTAGTTTCATTCTGCTACTTCTATCAGAGAAGTCGCTGTTAATTAGGTGGCTGCCGAGACTACTGCACTTGCTCGAGTTGCATACAGAGACGGCACGAGAAGGGGTTCTGTGGTAATCCCTATGTCTGCATTCCAACCTGACCACCAACGAAACCAGTTGACTTAGCGAATTATAACCCTTCATAATCTCGAAAGAACCAAACTTCCAAACACTGGGTAATCTTACCTGATATAAAACCATGGCTGGTTGTTCCAAGATCTATAGTCATTGTCTAGCATTAAACCTACCAAGTTCATTGGTTGGAAATTCGTCCAACTAAACGTCCTTGTTGTTCACCATTGTGAAATTTGTCGCATTAAATGTAGCTGATAAAATTAGGCAGTCTTGCGAACTCAAATCATCTTATAGTATTCCCCGGTAAAATAAAATTTGGAACGCCGACGACATGTTGTTACTGGCACTTCTGGCACAGTTTTCTATGTTATAATCCAATTCGCATGTGTCAGATTTGCAATGACCACTGTTACCGGATAAATTTTGAAGTGTCTTTGACCAAATTTATTTGAGTCATCAAATATAATTCTCTGGAACCTCCAGTATCGGGTGTGGAGTGTCGTATGTTCATGGTGGTATGGCACCCAGCAGTGTGTAAACAGATTGTGAAGATCTTACGGCGGTTGTAATTTTCGTAATGGCCTACACGTGAAACCGTTTATGACTAAGGTTGATTTCGATATTAATTTAATAAAACTCTGAGTTTAAGGGGCTCAACTTGGCAAGGAATCCAACATATGACAAATTGCCAGCACCATTTGCATTTAGTGTATAACAACATTTTTAGAGAATATCTAATTCACAAAATATTTTCATCTCAAAATTAATTCAAAAATTCCCTGCAAACTCGAGTGTCAAATGTGGAATTTTCACTCGAATATATCCACGTCTAGGCCCATTCCTCTAATCACAACATGTGTATGGTTTTAACATTCTTCTCACGTATGATAGATTTCATGACAAGACGAGCGTACTAAAGTTCACACCCGACACTCAGGGTTCCAGATAGTTGCCGAATTAATATCGAAATGGAGCAAATTGATTCAAAAATACTTCCACGTGTAGCCCCATTCCGTCGCTCTTAATATGCGGATGGTATTAAATAATTTCTCACATATTTTGGATACCATGTAATGTCGAGTACTCCAAATTCCACAGCAGACACTCGAAGTTACAGGGAAATATGTTTGATCAATATCAGAATCAAATAAATTTGGCCAAAATCACTTCAAAATCTATATCCACAGTTATCCACTAAATAAGCTTTGATTTTCGTATATAGAGAAGTTTTTTTTTCCTTAAATTCATTCTTTGATGAGGTGCGAAATTTTCTTCAGGGCCAGATTTATGCGCCAATAGTAGCTCATTGTGATACCACAGAATCCTATATCCCCTTTACCCCCGTTGAAACCATCCAGAGCTACTTATGTAGCGTAAAATATCTCGCACTTCACAGTCCGCGAGTTCCAAAAGGCTCTCCATACCGTACACATACCTAAGTACTTATGCCTTCTGTCTGATTGGGCCGGACACGAGCATAGGAAGTGATCTAAAGTCTCTTCCTCCTCTTCATCCATACAATTTCTACAAAAGTCATTCGTCTGTAGACCCAGCCTTCTCGCATGTTCCGCAAAAAGGCAGTGTACTGTCAGTATCCCTACGACCAATCCTACTTCTCGTTTTTCCAGGGATACTAGTGCCTTGGAGCGCTGCAAGCCCAGTTTTGGCCAAACCTGTTTTGCTATCCTGGCCGTGAGAGTGTTGATCCACAGTTGTCAAGGCGATTTCCTTTTTACTGAGCGCTTCTATAGGTCTCCCGAGACTTGCCCTTCCGGGCTGCATCTAGAGAGTCGTACCGTACCTTGCTAGTTCGTCTGCCCTGCAGTTTCCCGTGACGTCCGAGTGACCAGGGACCCAGAATATCTGGATTTCAACTCCGGGGTCCACCATGTCGGTTTTTGCCTGCCCCTAGGCTTTATCAGGGGGCACACATCTTTAAATAAAAGATTGCATGCCTTTGTGACAATATCAACCATGCAATCAAATTTTCTACTGTCGCTGGAAGTCCAGGGACCTCCAGTTTGTCCTTCTGGGATTTCTGAAGGCTTTCCGGATAACAGGTTTAACGTTAAGGTTATATATTACATATCGGCGGTCAGAGAATGAGTGCTCCGTCGCCACTCTCCACCCCTTGATCATATGAAAAATTGTTTCTGACGCAAAGGTCACATCTAAAACCTCCTGTCGATTTTTAACAACAAATGTTGGTTCTCGCCCAGTATTGCAAAGTAAAAGGTTATTATTTAATAACGTGTATGCATCACATCCAAGTATAACACCTACCCTCCTTTGACCTGCTTCCCGGACTAGTTCCCCCAGGTTATCAGGCGGAACATCCTTCTCGCGATCCATATAGACTGACGCTATGCCGAGGTAGCTGTTGTGTGATGCAGGTTTATTTGTACAATAGTAATCATTGAGATCTACCTTACTCATCTCTTTCTGCACTCCCTGAGACTTCGACAGGATGTCCTCATCAGAATTAAGAGAGAGGAGGCTACCTCTTCTCACCAAACTGCCCGCTTGACCGTCTTCCGCTTGGTTCGTTCACCGTCGTCCTCAGGCTGGTCTTCCGCGCCCGTATCGACCTCATCTTTCTTATATACTTTAAGAGTGATCGACCCGAACCCGTAGTTGATCACTCCCTTTGATTTTGCAAGGGAAGCCCGGGATTCTTTATTGATTAGCATGATTGCCAATCTAAAGCCCCCCATAGCTCCCTCCTGCTTTACAAACCTCCAATCTTCCGTTGGAAGATCGGGATTACTGGCCGAATGATCTCAAGGATCTCCTCTAGCTTGTCCGGCTTGGTTGGTCCAGAAGACAGGAAGATGGGAGCATCACGCCGGAGAAGTGGAAAGTGGTGTATAATGCACTAAACTCCATATTTTTGAGGGTCCTGAGAGAAAATCCGAGATCTCCCCGTCCTGTAGAAATGCAGGTTAATACCAGACACGTGTCCTCGGCCTGATCGGAATTTCCCATTTGCAGACTGCCTCAAGCCTTGCACCCTCCCACTCTCCGCCTACTTCGGTTTCTGCCCTTTTATAGAGGTCGACCGATCTCTGGTCTGAGCACGCAATTAACTTCACGCGCCTCTGGTACTATCCTGCATTTCTACAGCAGGATACAGTAGGATTTTCTCTCAGGACCCTCAAAAATATGGAGTTTAGTGCATTATACACCACTTTCCACTTCTCCGGCGTGATGCTCCCAACTTCCTGTCTTCTGTCAATGACAGCTAGCATCAGTACTTGTTTAGGATCTCACTGAAAAGCTTCGGTTTATGATCCCTAGGAGCACCCGACATCATGTCTGTGTGTACCTTGCTACGCTTGCTGTCGCCCGCTTCAAGCTCATCCTGGGACCTCTGTCTTTTAGGCCCAAGAACCCTTTCCGAGCTATCGCAGCCGACAGTTTTCTTAGCCCATGGCACAGATCCTTTCTGTTCTACTGTAAGCTGCCCTTCAGAGGTCGCAGCCAGTTTCTCTAAAATTCTATACGCCGACTGTCTCTCCCTGTACCGTCGCTTTGCCGGAGGGATCTTTCTCAATCACCCACTATTTTGTTTGGCGGTCCCGCTAGGGAGTCCCATCTTTATGGTTAGAGTTACTCTCCTTCTTTGTATTTTCCGGTTTTTGGAGGGTCCCGGCTCCTTTATTTTTATTTTTATTTTGTCTCTGTCGTTCAGGTAAGGCTAAATACAACTGAAGCCTGGTATCCAGAGAGCTCCGTTCACGACTGGGCTTTGTTAAAAGGGCCCTTGCCTAATCGATCATAAGCACGGGTCGCATGACACCTTAATCTAGTCCATTAGCACCGCGACCCTCCGGCGTCCCCTCCTCTCAAACAAATGGGACCCATTCCATTCAAGGGATGACCCGTTTTTAGGGTTCCCCACTCACTACCTGAGGGAATCGAGAGCGCAGGAAGACACGTCGCTCAGTTAGCCGTAGTTAGTAGTCGATGGTTTTATGGCACCATCAGTTCGCCCTTCCATACTGGTTATCATAGGCACTCAGAATTTAGTGAACAGAGGTTACCCACTCTCCAGTTCCTTGAGACCCTCCTCTCAGCAGAGCTGCAGTTGGGGCGGCTTATTTAATTCACCGCTATACCTATCGGTAGGCCGTCCACTATCAACCACCTGTGACCCCCCAATAGCTGCAGCCAGTCACGGGCTGGTTAGTTAACATAAAAATCATGTCAAATTTTATTTTTGAAATTTGTGCTTTTGTGGCAGAATGGTCGGTCTCTGTTCGGTCATATGAATCACAGGCATTAGTTGCAACAGTTGTTGCACGAAACTTTAATGAAAAATTTTGTTCTATAGAACAATTCTCTACATTAAAATACATACATAATTTTTGACTTCGGTATACCGAAGTCAACAATTATGTATGTATTTTAATGTAGAAATGCTAAGTGGTTGGTCACTGGGTTAAGCAATAACCGCAGCAGATCTTTCGCGATATTTCAGTGAAATATTTTTTTATACAAAAGTCAAAAGACTCATATATGAAAACGGTTTTTGATGGCCGGCTGTTTGATGGCCTTGGAAGAAACTCTAACACAAACATGCTACTAAGGTCGGTACTCGGTACTAAGGTACTAAGTTGTTGCACGAAACTTTCCAATTAAAAATGTTGTTCCATAAGGAAGTCAAAAATGTTTTCACAAGAATAATTTGTTATAATCCTGGATAAGTTTGTCCTATCCTCAAAAATACTCGTAAAGATATCACATCCCATGGAGGGATTTCGCAGATGAGGCCCCCATCTACGGCGTACATGGGCTAGTTCTTTCTGGAACACTTTTCATCTAATTCGATTGAATTTAATTAATTCCAAGGATATCGTTGTCTCCGAAAAGTCGCTTTATCTCATGTTTCATACGAGTCCGTTATTCGGTTTCGCGCAACTTTATTTGGATCAAAGATGGAGCAAATTACCTCCTTTGCAAAAGTGAATAACATTCTACAGTAGTTAGAGGTAAGAGACAAGGTCCCGCTCCCGAATGCCGGCATAGTTCTAATGAGTGCTTTGTAAAATGCGAGCTTACTCTACTGCAACAGATGTTTAGATAGCAATAATCTTGATTTGACACAGAAAACGCGATGTTCGGCAGAAATTCGGGCTTTTATGTCTGCCTGCATTTGATTTTAACACTGACCAGAGTTATTTGAAATCTTTCATGCTATCAAAAATGTGGTAGTCGGTTACGATATTTGGATAGACAATCTCCTGGGGATTGATACGAGTTTTGTTTTATTGCTCTACTTTCAAACGAAGTCTACTTGAAAAGCGATCGAGCGGTATGAAACTATACTTCATATATCGGTAGGTCTTCGACCAAGAAGCACGTTCAACTGAAAGCCAAGAATTGGCCTAACTTATTAAATATGTAGCGTAAAATTCCGATGCTGCTTTTTGTTACTACTTGATCAGCACAGGTGCGACATAAAGCAACTTGTGGTAGTTTGATGTAATAAATTATTAAAAGTGGTAAAATCGACCTAGGTATATAGGACTTTTGATAGAGCAAAATTTTTCGTTGATGTTTCGTGCCATATGGCATTTTTGTACTAAAGTCCATGTTACACTTTATCTCAAAATTGTTTTAATTTTATTTTTTAAATGCATCTTTTTAACGTTGGACATATTGTTGGTCAAATAAAATTAGGAGCTCGAAGAAAATGTTAACACATATTACCCACGAGTGGTCTATTGAACAACAGCATTAGGTTTTTCTCTAATTCAATCTACCATAAATGTAAAATTAACCACACAACCAATATAGGGCCTATCAATAAATCATGCGATATTATCGTTAATCAGTGTCTCGCCTCGCCAGATTATTAACTTGTTAAATCTTTTGATACATAATTAACAAATGAATTTTTATTTTTGACATTAACAAGACTGTCAAAAATTAATTTTCATGTTCTTTATGTAATTTAACCGCACAAAACTTCATCGTCAATTTAATAATAAAAATTTCGCGTTAATAATTTTGAGTTGCAAACAATTAAAAATTCTCCGCATCCCGCAAGTGTTTGTTGTATAACAAACCGCGCCAAACCAATTTTTTGTGTCTATTCGCTTAGCGCTATTTACGAAAAATATCTGTGTTTGTGTTTGTGTTTACACAACAAAAAAACCCGTCAAAATATTGTTCTTCACTCCATATATGTTGCCAGGTTGCCTATTGTTTGGTATATGTGCTATTCGTATACTTAGACGAAACAAAAGACTAATGGAAATTTAAGATCTTCTTGAATATTAAGAACAATCTTAAGGGGTGTATTAAGGGATACCGGTTAACCTGGGTACTTTGCCAAGTATGTAGAATTTTTTTACCTGGTTAGGACGTCTTGAGGCTAATCTAACCAATTCGGCGATATCATTCATTGCTTTCCAACAAATTACAAGATGAACAAATTTAATACTGCCACGCAGCTCATTCTTTTTTGATTAATAACTGTATAGTTCGAGGGGGCTGGCAGTACCTAAAACCACACACACAATATAACTGATATATACAATTAGTATAAATAATTAATTTTAATTAATCCAAACGGTATGCGAAGTAGGTAGTCCTTCTATATATTCGTACACAAAAGGATATTTTCTCGCTGTATTCAAACAACGCAAAGCTTTAAAAAAAAAAAAAATGGGATTCAAAAAATAAATATAAATCCTTTTTTTCCATTGTACATATATTTAGTTGTTGGTGTGCTCTGTGTCGCATACATAGTTGGTGTATTATTTGTGTGCCTTTCGACAAAAAAAAAGAATCCTTCAAGCACAAAAAAATGCTGAACTTTTTTTCAGCACTTAATCGTAATTATAATTATCGCAACAAAGTGGATTTAAACCTACATACATATGATATACACAGAAATGGAACCAGCGCTTAAGCTACATATACAGGTCCTTAAATTATTTTTACATATACATATTTGGTATAGTTCAAAGGAACATGTTGCTGCATTAATTTCGCAAAAAAACTAATTTCTAAGCATCCATATATTCCATCCGCATATATGAAGATATCCTTCCGTGGCGCGGATTAATAGAAAATCTATTATTTTTCGCCTATAATACAAAAAACGAAATTACAGGAAGAAGAAAATATATAATTTTTCATTAAAAATGAAAAACTCTTGAAATCTCGTTTTGTTTTTTGTCGACTTCAGCGTCGTCGTAAGGAAAATGCAGCATAAACTACGTAATTAAAAAATTGTTAATTGAGATTTTATACACTCTCGTACCTCGTAATATTTTTTCATAAGACTATTCATTTTTATAAATATTACAGACTGACGTGCAAATCAGTTATTTATGATTGTAACTGATGACAGTTACCGCAATCGTGTTATCAAATGGAATCCCATTCCGATCGGTTTTCAAATGGTTAATACGGTTCACAATAATTTGACACGTGCAAACATACCTCAACAACCAGTGCAGTACAAAAGTAGGCGTTTGCAATTTCGAAATGTCAAAAATTCGCTGAGAGAAAACATTTTAATCATTTCAAATCAGCTCTACAGAGCGTTTTTCGTGCAGCGTGCATTCTTTTACATCGGAAAGAGTGCCAGATGAGAGATAATTACTCCAGTAACAATCAATCAACGCTTCTTTGACTTATTAAGCAAATTTTTTGATTTAGGTACTTGTCGTTACAACGAAACTTGTTAGAACTTAGAGAACCATTCTTATTTGGCTTTCCGAAACATTTTATCTGAATAAAAAGTATATATTTATTGATTAACTGCTTTATTAAAACGTGCACTCAAGCCAATATTTTCTAAACTAATGGGTTTCAAGATCAAAATTTTTGCAAAAAAATCGGGTGTCTATCCCTGTTAGTATAGGGTGGGCCAAATAAAGTTTTTTTTAAATGCAATAAAACAAAAAGTTCTCAATATTTTTTCATTGTAAAGAACAATCCTTCCGATTAATTATGGAATACTATTTCATTCATATGACTGCCTCGGCTGGCCTTGACGTACCCCATGTGGTCGGTCCAATTTTTGAGCACATTTTCGATGGTATGCGGCATTATGTCTTCAATGGCAATGCGAATATTGTTCTTGAGAGTGACAATCGTTGCTGGTTTATCGGCGTAACACTTATCTTTGACGGCACCCCCAAAGATAATAGTCCAACGGCGTCAAATCACAGTGCGCAAAATATCAATTGAAACGTGTGCTGTGTGGCACGGAGCGCCGTCTTGTTGAAACCAAATGTTGCCTATGTCCTCTTCTTCAAGTGCCGGGAACAAATAATCGTTTAACATGGCGCAGTAGCGCTCACCATTGACAGTAACGACGGCTCCTTGCTCATTTTCAAAGAAAAATGGCCCAATGATGCCACCGGACCAAAATCCGCACCAAACAGTCACTCGTTGAGGATGCATCGGCTTTTCTACGATCACGTGCGGGTTCTCCGCGCCCGAAATGCGACAATTCTGAATGTTTACAAAACCGCCAAGATGGAAATGTGCCTCATCCGAAAAGATGATTTTTGCCGAAATGGGCATCTTCTTCAAGTCGATCGTAAACCCACTCAGCGAACCGAAAACGCAATGGGTGGTCTCTTTGCTTCAATTCCTGAACCAATTGAACTTTATACGGTGGCATACCAAAGTCTTTATGCAGAATACGTCGCAATGGTGTGCGTGAAATGTTCAATTCTTGAGCACGATGACGAGTTGACGTTCCCGGCGACTCACGCACATTCTCGGCTACATCATCAACATTTTCGGGTGTACGCTTGGTTGGCTGCTTGGTTCGTGTTGGTTTATTAATTAGCAAGCCTGTTTCTTTAACTTTATTCACAAAATAACGCACGCATTTTCACACACATTCTGCAACATTTCCATGATTTTCGAAGTAATGTTTTAATATTTCCCAGCGTTGTTCAAGCGAATGCACAACCATTTTCATGTCATAACCCTTACCATACTCAAAATAACCGCTAGTTCAAAAAAAATTAGTTGGCCCACCCCTTATACGCTTGTCAGCTTTTCGTGTAACTTTTAATTGTGTGCACATTTCATTTGACATTTATGAACCGTTGTTCAATAAAAATTTTTACGAATATGCTTGGATTCGAACTGGTTTGTGATTGTGATAACCTCTACGGCGCAAAGATGCAGTTTCATGTGTTGGTTGTAGTTGTCATTTCCATGTAAACTATGCATTCATCGGACCGTGTATCGAGCTCCGTGGAGATCTAGCTATCTTACGTCTTCGTGAGAATGTTATACTTATGTGCACTTGCTGTAAGCAATGGATCGTGCAATCCAACTTTAATACTCTAATTGATAGAGTAAAGGGTATATGCCTACTGATCCGAATATTTCAAAATTTGAAGAGGATATCGCGACCCACAAGAAACATATCTTCCCCGATCACGGTGCCAACATCAGTATAGATGCTTTTGAAACTTGTTAATGATCTTTCGTTCAAAAGATCTAAGTTTAACTTTTATTAGCTTTACAATCAATATACCAGAGAAACTATTTTTAGAGCATCAGATCCAACAATTTGGCCGGAAAAAGTTCAAGTTGCATATATTAGCATGAAAATTTAACGTTTATAGTGTTATGAGCGGTTCGTAAATGGTTATTGCTGAAGAATTTTACAGGGGGTTCGGGAAAATTGAGGGGAGTGAAATAAGTTTGAGGTGGGTCCCTCCAATTTTTTGGCATCCCATTATAATCATAATCTACCCGTGGTAATCAAATCCACCCCAACCTACAATCAAAACATATGATCATGAGCAATCGATTTGTCATAGCGAGGGGAGGAAAACATGAGGGAAATTAAAATTTCACCACTTTAACCTCATCAGACTCACCCCAAACCAACCATCAAAATCATTCTATGATCATGTGCAATCGAATTGGCATAGCAGCAACGATTTCATCGACAAAATATGGAGGAAAATGAAATGTTAACCCCTATAACCTCGTCAGCACCACCCAAACCAATAATCAAAACCTTCCTATGGTCATGACACGAATGATTGAATCAACAAAACTTGGGTACAATAATTATAGTTTACTCCTATAACCTCATTAAACCCACCCAAAACCTATGGTCAAAATCCTGGAATGACGAACGATTTTTTCGACACAACATGGGGAAAGCCAAAATTTCACTCCTATAACGTCATTAAACCTATCCCAAATTTAAAATTAAAATCGACCTATGTAGGGTCATATATACTTTTAACACTATGCGCCGTTGGTACTTGGCGAAACACATTAACACTTAATAAACACATTAAAACACTTGTTTTTTATTTTGTGCGAAATAATAAACAAGTGTTTTAATGTGTTTATTAAGTGTCATATATACTGTAGAATTGGCGTAGTCAGACAGACAGCGGCAATCTGGCAAAATGTCGAATGGTGGACAATTTTTTTCCACGAAACAACGGAAAAAGGAACGTTTCACACTTCTATCACAACTCTAGCGCAATTCGATCAAAATCTTATAAATTGTACTTGTCGGTGTTGAAAAATGAGTATAATGTCATTTGTATCACGGAAACATGGCTGACACGGTCGCAGAGTATTTCCTCCTCGGACTACTACGATTTCAGACGCAATCATTATTTGGATCTTGAATCGAAGGCGAGAGGTGGTGGACTTCTGCTATAGCTGTCTCGAAAGATATACGTGTGGATAGTCAGGTCAATGGAGAGTAACGAGCTGATGATTTTGGCTGTTAAACTGGCTTTCAGTTATTGTTTACATTCTATATATGGATTGTAACGAAACGACATTGTGCGAACTAAGGTGCGACAGAGACGCAACAACAAAGTAGCATATTTATCGCTTCATTAGCAGAATTCCTCCGTGGTTATATATACGTGACTTGCAGCACGTTTGCCGGCTAGAGTGAAGAAGGTGGGCGGAGTCCTTGTCACGACAACCACAGAGAACTGGATGTGCTGCTATATTGTACTCACACCTACGATTCGGATTTAAATGTAAATGTAAAATAAGCAAATTATATAAATAAATGAATTAAAGTATTTAAAACAATCACCACGAATATTGTACAGCCATTTTCTGATGTGAGTGGTCAAGATGGTGGACCACTAGCGCACACCTCCCTTCCCATGGTAATATCAAGTGCGAAAAATTGATAGACCCCTAAAGGTTGAATTACTATGCTAGCCCATGCTACCTATAAAGATTTAATTATACATCATCATGATGTTCAAGCAGACTAATATTTCAATTTAATGCAAGAAATTTGCCCAAGGTAAGAAAAATTCAAACGGTGAAACATAAAGTGATATGGACTAGAATTGCAAAAATATACAAATAAACAAAATTCATCTAGCACGCATAATTATTAGTACTTAAAAGCTTTACAGCTTATGTTTCTTACATAACAACCAATCTGACCTAAACGACATACACAACAATATGAACTAACAATTATATTTATATACAAGGGTAATAATAGTTAAGCAAATATTTAGTCTATTACAATCTAGTTTAAAGCGGATCCGCGGTCCTATATCTCAAAGTATTCGTGATAAACAACTGCATAATATTAATTATTTTAAAACAAAATTTTTGATATATAAATGAAATATAGTTTTAAATAATATAGTAATAATATAAATATAGCATGCCAATAATATATAATATGATAAGTTTATGTAATATAATATATAAATAAAAACAACAAAAAACAATAACTTATACGGTTATAAAGACTTAGCTGATTTAAGATCCGTTGGTGATGGTCGTTAATAACGCGTACCTTCCTGTTGTCTCGTACATACTAGCGTTTGAAAATTAGGTGTGTCCAAGGATACCCCGTTATCGCGCGCGCTTTTCTGCCGTGATATTGTTATATGAAAGTCCCGGTTTATCCAAAAAACTAATCGTAGGAGTAGCTGAACTCCGCGCAAAATTAACGTAAATCCGGAATAATTGAATGTCGCGGCAAAAACCCTCGATATTAAGCGTGGCCGATTTAGATCTATATATATATATGTATGATATATATATAGTTATATATATATAATCCCACTCGGAATTTACTGTGGCACTGTTTTTCCCGCGACAATTGTATCTGTTATTCAAAAAAAAAAAAATATCCGCTTTATAAGCTGCGACGATTGGTTAATTGACACGACTCACGTTTAGCACGATCACTTGACACGTACGTTTGGAATTAATATTTTATTGATACAGATTTTGTATCTCACAATTTGTATTAATAACAATAGCTACTTTATTATTTTTATTATAAACACTCTAACTGTGGTAGACTGATGACCAAGCTACCTTGTACGTACTCTTTACAAACGCAAATGACTAATAAAAAAAATTTTAATTTCTGATTATTGTTTTGTTGTAAAAAAAAAATAATAAGAAGACAACAGAACAAAAATGCACAACGAGCATCACCATCTATCTTACGATATTTTGTTTAAAATAATGATAATGAGCTAATTATACCAATAATTATTATGAGTGATAATTAATAATGAGTAATTCTAAGCCCTTATCAATCAGCCTGCTGGAACATCTCAAATGTTACAGGATCATCATCTGATATATACGGAGAGCTATCTGATTTCGATTATGTGATGATTTTAGGAGATCTTAACCTGTCTAAATTAAATGGCGTACTACTAGAAGATGATCTTCTACCATCCAATGGTGATTTAACCTCAGACCTGGTGATGGACTCAATCTGTCCACTCGGAGTAAGACAGATTAACAACATCGAGAACGAGAACAGCAATAATTTCGATCTGGTGTTCGTATTAGTGGAATTACATGGTTCAATCAATCTTGGTGATTCTACAAGTATTTTTCATACACCACTCATCCAATTAATTTTTGTATTATTAATCTTAACGTAAATTTTAATTCTAACGAGTCTTCTTCATCTTTAAAAAGGGAGATTATGATGCTTTAAATCAGTTTCTGGACAATATTAATTGGGATAGCTATAAAACGGGTAATAATAATGAACTTGGCAATTGAACAAATTATTTCTCGTTCACCTTTATTTTTGTCCGCATACGAGCCATGGTTTAATCGTAGCTTCTGGACTAAAATATCGGAAATCTAAAGCTCATAAAAAATACAAATTGAATCCATCCGTCGTAAATTATGAAATATTTAGTGCTCTCAAAGCTCAATTTATTAAACTTTTAAATCGTTTCTTGTATAGTTAATATTTTGTTGAACGTTAACGAACAAAAAACGCAAGAAGAAGCATTCGCGTTGCTTTGGATGGGCAGGTGTACAATCGGCCTAATGTATTTCCCATAAATATGCCGTCGTATCCTTGGACTGGAATGCCTCGCTTTTGTGGGTCCCACAGTTTTGTCTGTTTGTTTCACGTGGAAACTCGTGGCTCATCAATATACATAAATGTCTTTGCGAATTGACCGGAAATACCTGGTCGGTTGCATAGTGCGAAAACTCAGTTAGTGAGGTTTTTGGGCAGTTAATGCTTGTTGTAGAGCAGTCTCTTCAATAAACTCGCTGCCCATTTTCAAGGTGCACGGCCAAATATATAACAGCAGGGTCTCTGTCGTGGAAAAACTCAAAATCCGGCAAACTACTTCATTGCTGCTAATGGATCGGCTCATTTGATAACGTGTTCTTTCGTCATTATCATTTAAATTTTGAACAGCAAAGACAGCCATATCGCTGCCTTTATGTATTTACAAATATATTTGATGAACTTCAGCGAACAGCAGAACTCAACGTTTATGTGTGCTTTGGTTTTGCAGAGAAATGGCGAATTCAGAACCATCCAGCGGTAGTCAATGCCAACCGTTTGACATGCGCAATTGATATGATTGGCCAACATTGTCTGTGTCTCTACAACGATACAATGGATAAAACTCGATATTAGTGTATCATTTATACACTCTTTTAGCAACATTTTCATACATTTTCCATTGTCCATCCACGGCGGCGTCAAGTTTAGAGCACCGCATGGACCAATAATACATTCAATATTCACGTAAATGTGATACATGGAACATCGAAACACAGCGAACAGAAATTATAATGTCAAAACAACGCCTAGCTATGAGAAAGTGACTTGCCCATGTATTCGTACGTCAAATACCACAAAATTCGACATCAGCGCAACCTATGGTATACAAACATAACTATGAATTATTCTCAGAAGGTCAATTATTCATAAAGTTGTCAGAAGGTTTCAGCGGTCAATTATTCATGAACTTACCATTTTTTGTCGTTTTATAAAATATTGGTGGGTGGTGGGGGTGAAATTTTGGGGTTATATGTTCTGGTATGCGTAAATTAAACTCGATTGCAGCGCCACCTACCGGGTCGAATTGTGAAACTAAACCATCCATTGACTCACTCGATCGCATACAAAAAATTTAATCAAAATCGGTCCAGCCGTTTAGGAAGAGTTCAGTCACGTACACACGTACAGAAGAATTATAGAGAAGATCAATGAAAAATTCTTAAACGTCAAAAATTTGACAGTAAAGTAAGTAATTATTAATGACTAATTATGAATGTTCTAAAATTATAAAACACTAATTATTGATTGATTTAAATGCAAAACGACCATTTAACAATCAAACCTGCAATTTTGATGTACCAACCTGTAATATTTTGACGGCTCAATCCGCAACAACCATCGAAGACATCTATTTTTATTATATACCTAACCGTCTTGTTTTTCACACGGTAAAATTTTCCGGGAAATATATGCTAAATATTATGCTTATACCATTTATGCAAATTTGCATACACTTTTCCACATAAACATCCATCCATAATCATAAATTTTCATCAAGAAGCAATTCGATACAAACACACATACATATATACGTAGGTATATAAATCACTTATATGCAACTCCTACATTATGCTGTGATTTTAATATTTCGTTTCATCCCGTCGCATTGCTCCTCAACATATTATGCTCTGCTCCTTTTGTTGATATGCCACAAAGCGCACTATATGCGATTTTCATTTTTTATTTTCCATAACCATCCATCCATCCATCTACTTTTTTGTAATATGTATGTATGTGTGTGTATGTGTATATGTGCAATTCTTTACAATTTTCTTTTCTACGTACATCCCTTCCAATATTTTATGTGCTCGTTTCATAATTTTCATTTTCCAACAACAATTTGCGTATGCAAAAGATTTTCATATGAAAAAAAAAAATCCTTTTCGTTTGTTTATTTGTTTGTTTGTTTGCATCCTTGATGTTATTTAAGGTAAGTGGTAAGTGCAATTTATAATGAATGCAAAGTGTAGGGTATGTATGTATCACAATGTACACTGCACATTCATATACAGTGCGTTCTGGGGTTTTGTATTATGTGTGTATGTACAGCGCTTACTGATTGTTTGACGCCAGCCATGTTTTGATTTACCTCTTCTTCATCTTCGTTTGTTTTTGATTTACTGCCATGATTAATAAAATTCGCCGCGTTATTCAAAGTGAACATAACGCATAAAGTGTATTAGTAGATGGGAATACAAAAGCATTGTTGCATAACAATATTCTATTATGTTGCGGTTGCATGCATGTATGGGAGATGCGAGGTATTATGGTTGGCAAGAAAAATGGCGGTCGCTAATTGAAAAATACGATAATTTTTAATTTATTAGTTTAGTTTGCGTAAGGTTTTGCGCCGTGCGCGGTTCATTGGCATATTTGAATTCCGCTGTTCAGGCGGCCTAAAGTATCGTATTACGTGCGCAAGTAAATTTACCGGAAGTTTAAATGATTTTCGATTTAAATCGATTCCAATCAATGAAATTAATACGATTTGATTTTTAAGTTTTTGTGTAGTAAATAGTTTTTTCTATGAAAATTTCGGGATGAAAAGAAATTTTGATTTTCTTTTGTTTTGTGTCGTATACAGGGATAATAAATAATTGAATTTCAATTCTTTTGTTTATTAATTCGACTGTGACGGAATTTATATATCGAGCTGCATTACTGCTGAATGATCGTTATGATCCAGGAATGTCATATTGAGGTAGGTAATCGAATAATTGTGTGGGAAAAATTTAATAATTTTGTAAAGGGTTTATTATTTTGCTTTTAACAAATCGAAAGTTATTCAGATGATAATCAGATTTAATTTCAGATGATATTGGGCTTAGCGCTGGTGAGGCCTCACTATTTCTGAATTAAAATTTTTTGAAAACAAAACTAAGACGTAACTGATATAATTTCGGTCTGGTTTATTATTGAGAATTTAGTTCTTTATATACAAAAAATAATTGCTTATGTATTATTGAATTTACAGTGCTGGGAAAAAAAATTGGGCAAACATATTTTATTGCAAATTGAAGTCTTTTTTGCTAAAATTACAAAACTTCTGAAAGCAATTGGCTTATTGTTTCATTTTAAATACATGTATGACGTAATTTTGTGGAAAAAAAATTTACCTGCAATTTAGGGGAACGCCCCTGAAAAATGCCAAAATATTCAAAATACGTTGATTGGAATTAAAGTAATGGAATAAATTAAACACCTAATTTTTAATTTTTTTTGTTGTTTATTGATTTATAGAAGTTCTATCTTTAATATTAATATTTTGTTGCACCGACATTTGCTTTTATTACAGCGATACAGCTCCGATTCATTGAATTTGATAATTTTTTTACAGTCGTAGGAGGAATGGATTCCCAAATCGTCATCAACAAACTTTTTAAAGCTTGAATCGATTCTGGCGCTTTCTTGCTACTTCTAGCTTCATTATAGCCAAATATTTTCAATGGAATTTAAGTCTGGACTATACGGGGGCCAGCTCAACATATCGATACTTCCTTCCTCGAAGTACGTTTTTACCTTTAAATGAAAAGATAAGAAAAAAAGAAGTTTTTAACAAATTATTTATGTTTATCTGAAAGGCAAATTTTTTATCTACACTTCAAAATTAATAAATCACAACTTTGGCGGTATGGCACGGAGCGTTGTCCTGTCGAAAAAAAAATTTTCAAATCTCGCCAAAAAGCTTTAACACAGAAGGCTCAAGTTCGTTGTGTAGGACCTGCAGACAAACAGCTGCTGTAATGCTGGAACTAAGGAAGCACGATTGACCGGTTTCATTTCCAGAAAAGCGTCCCCAGACCATAACTCCTTCATTTTTCTGTGGAAGTCTTAAAAGACATTCGTTGCTAAGCCTTTTGCCTGGTTTTCTTCTTACGAGAATTCTTCCATCTCCAACATGCAGCTTGAATTTTGATGCATTGGTGAAAATCACATCATTCCACATCTCTGGAGTCCAAGAAACATGCTCCTGGGTCCATAGCAAACGTTTTTTTTTCACTAGTAATGTGAACTCAGGCTTCTGGACTGGTTTAAGTGCTCTCAAACCAGCTTTAACAAGTCTTTTTCTCACTAAGCTGGCTGAAATTTGTTTTTCCGCTGCTCGCTCAACATCCCGTCTTATGTCCGATGAAATTTTAAAACGTTTCCGACAACATTGTAATATTATGAAACGATCTTCCACTGGCGTTGTATTTCTAGGCCTTCCAGAGCCTTTCTTTCTTTGTGTATTGCCCATCTCTTGCATTTTTTTAATATTCCAAGCGAAAGTACTTTTAGGAATGTTTAATCTTTCTGCTATTTCACGCGTGGTTAAATTTTCTCGCGCCAAAATCAACATATTGCTCTTACACTGCTCACTATTGCCACACTTTTCCAATTTTTTTTTTAACAAAAACTGCACTTTATTCTTTTTTTGACTATGATCACTTACAGAATAACTTAATCTTACAAAATATGCACTATTTATACTCAAAAACAAAATTACAGGCAATTTAAAATGAAACAATAAGCCGATTGCTTTCAAAAGTTTTGTAATTTTAGCAAAAAAAGACTCCAATTTGCAATAAAATATGTTTGCCCAATTTTTTTTCCCAGCACTGTATATGTCACTAGCTAATTTATATCATAATTTGATGAGTAAGCTTATACATTATGCATGCTACAAGCATGCTTACTTATATACATACTACATTACAATTATAGTACAGGGTTTTCCAATAAGAGTGATATGATTTCTTTAAAAATAATTGTTGCACTTTGTGGCACGTAGCCCCGTCTATTGGAACCATATATGGTTGTCAAGATCAACTTCTTCCAATTTCGACCATACAAAGATGGTTATCATCGATCTATACCGATCTCCATTGACAGTAACGGTGTGACCACCTTCATTTCGAAAAAATACGGACCTATGATTCCACCAGACCAAAAACCACACCAAACTGTCAATTTAGGTGAATGTAATGGTTTTTCATGAATAATTTGTGGATTTTCTTCGCACCAGAATCGACAGTTTTGTTTATTTACCGCACCACCCAGATGAAAGTGAGCCTCATGTTGTCAGCTCCAAGTTGTTCCAAGGTAAAATCAGCAAATTCACGACGTTTACGGTGGCCCAATGGCTTCAGTTCTTGAGTGAGAACAATTTAGAAGCGATGTGAGCGAATCTATGTCTTATTGGCACTTCAACATTATGTAAAGAAAATGTTCGCTCAAAATTTTCAACAATTCGACGAATAGCGAGCACACTTGGACGATTATTACGACTATAAAATGGCAAAAGCGCACGAAAAGTTGCAATTGGAGGACGATTATTTTGATAATAAAACTGAATAATTTGTAAACGTTGTTCTTGCGTATATCTCACCATGATGAAATTGTAAACATTACTGAATACAATGGAAAAAAATGACAGATTATGACATATTACAAATGGCCGAAACGTCACTTAAAAATCATATCATTCCTATTGGAAAATCCTATATTTTTTCAGATCGATGCCCTTTTGATGTTGAACTTGACATATTCCGAGCCGCCTACTTGGGACGATTAAACTTCTGCACGTTGAAGTGGCGAAGGTAGTGGGCGAGGATTTGCTCGTCTTTGTCTTATACATTTGGTGCCCCAAATGACACCTAAGACTAAAAGGATCCCAGAAATGACATGAGTCATGGTATAATGGTGGATATGATGATTCTTCCCCTCGTGTAGTTGGATCTTCATATTTTCGAGCATCTTTATCTCTTGTTCCAATGATTATGTTGGACTGGGCTATCTTTATTCCGGGTGATGAACTTCTTTAAGTGAATAGATTCAGCTAACGCATTAACCGATCTATTGAATCCCTTTTCCAAATGGTTAGAATAGGATCCGATTGCAATGATATAAAAATTTACATCCCGTAGCACACAACCAGCTTTCATTTTTTACTATGCCTGATCCTTGAAGGTTATACGATTTGCTTTCATGACCGCATATTACATCGACTATTGTTTCATTGTGAATAGCATATACCCACTGATTGTTGGCATTAAGCTTCCGTTGTAGGATTGCCACCTCGCACTGAGCTTGGCTGCCCATGATGTTATATATTGGCGATATTTTACACAAAAATCTTCTTCCTTGAAATGACTGACAATTTTTTACTTGCTCTCTAGTCATTAATGCGAGCTGTTCCCGGTGAGCATCTATTGCTAAATATTCTGCCTTGGTGTCGATGTAAGACTGTGAATTCTTATGTTCGATATTAGGCACTGGAAAAACGGCTAACAATTTGTACTCCCGCGTAAATGGTAATGGAATGGTGAGTTCTACTAAAATGTTTCTTGGAGTTACTCTACTGCATATCTTCATGCTATGATATACGTGAAGAAGATCCGGAATGCCATGCCCTGGTATGGTGATCGTTGATGGTATATGTCTTTTAATAGTTATGTGCTCTTCATCTAATTGAGCCGGGGAGAGTAATGAAGAATGCAAAATGTTCTTGTGTGCATCATCTTGTGTCCTCCAAATTTTTCAATTTTAATATCAATTCAATGCTTGAAGTTAATATTAAACGAATTTGCTTTTCCCGTATGAAGTACTCGTTCAATTATTCTAGTTCAGCCTTCAGCGTTCCATGATCATTTATCAGTTTGTTTAATGATTTCATGGTAAGAATTGAGCTATGCTTTATTAGCTTAACTGTGTTGTCTATGTTGGTGGTATGATTCCTTATTGATGCTGATCATTGTTTATGGCTTCAAATTGATTTTCATATTCTCTTGCTTCACGTTCTGTAGAAACCCCAAACATGTCGCCTATCACAACGCCTATTGTGTCGCCTAAACCTTGTTTTGGTCTGCGCACTTCCTTGTTGCTCGCTAATAATAATTCATTATCTGCCTCCAAATTGTTGAACTGCCATTGAATTTGTTGAAGAATTAATTCGCAGTTTATTTCAACAACGTCTATGCATGACTTCTTCAGTTGACTTTGCGCGGTCTTGAATGCTTCAATTTCCTCCCAGTAATTACTCATATTATAATAGATTATTAGTGACCATTTCATGGCTACCACCTCGAGTCGATGTAGAATGGTTGAATGGAGTAATGTCTATGTTGGCCTGACCTCCGACAACGTCGCAAGCGTCAGATGTTTCAATTTGCTCTCGCAGAATAAATCCTCTCGGAATTCTTGGATATCTGTGACTCCTGCTCCTCTTCACTCTGGTTGGCTTTCATGGGCATTAGATCCTTTAAATTTTCCTCAATTGTTAGTTTACATAAATTCATAATTGGCCGCTTGAAGGTATTGTTCTCGCACTTCACTGTAGCTACTCGAACGAAATCATCGCTTCCGGCATGTGTCTCGATAATTCGCCCTAGTTTCCATCGTGTGGTTGGTTGTTGGCCATCCTTTAGTAACACCAAGTCGTTGATCTTTAGGTTCGGTTGGCTACATTTCCATTTAGTTCGTTGTTGTTGTTGGTGGAGATATTCAGAGGACCATCTTTTCCAAAAGCCGTGCACCATCTTTCCCAAAATCCTTCTCAACAAGGTCAATCTCAACAATCTGTATCAGCGACCGGCCGTGACTTGAGAGAATCACCTATCAAAATTGTCCTGGTGTTAAAGCTGATAGATCTGTTGGATTATTCGTCAGTGGAGTTAGCGGTCGAGAATTTAGACATGCCTCGGTTTGTGTAACTACTGTGTAAAGCTCCTCAAAGGTGATGGTTGCTTCTGCTATGATTCGTTTTAAACGGTACTTGATAGATTTAATACCCGCTTCTCATAGGCCACCGAAATGGGGTGTCATGGGCGTTATAAAATGCCAATTGGTTTCGTCGTTGGCTATCATAGTCGTTGGCTCATCTATCAGAGTAGATATCCGTGCATAATCCTCTCCTTACAATTTCAATATGTATAGCTTTTGTTACCATGCAGATAAATAGTGCAATGTAACCTTTGTGAGTTTTGTGACCTCTCACCTTGGTTGTTCTTACTTGAATGGGGCCAGCATAATCGATACCCGTTTTTGCGAACGGTCTTCCCGGCCGTACTCTAGTATATGGTAAGTTTCCCATTTGGTGCTGTGTCAGATGCTATTTGTTACGAAAGCAAATAATGCTGAATTTTGAAGTCGTCCATTTAATCGTAACAAGCCATTTTCAACTAAAGTTGGATTCAATGATATGTAGTAGATTGCTTCTTTTGCTAATTTGTTTAGTCTGGTTAAGGCAGCTAATTTCATTAGAAAAATCTTGTTTTTGTAATGCTTTGAGAATTGTTATTTCCGCAAACCGAAGTTGGAACCGTGCTTGGAATTGTTCATGAATCGTTTACAGTACGCAACTATGCGTTTTTTAATCTGTTGTAATTTGAACATCGCTCAAATAATTCATTCAATACGTGGTCTTCTCTGCTTATTGTCATTAGTTTTGAAGTTTTCTCTTCTAATTCTTCACGATGATGTGTATAAGTAAGTGAAGAACTGTTGACTTCCTTCCAACTAGTTATATTTTGTCGCAGAAAGTCCGGTCCTTCCCACCATAATTTGTTGTTTGTTAGTGCGGATGGTGGTGCGCCTCATGAAGCTATATCAGCTGGGTTGTCGCTTGATTTTACGTGATGCTATATTGTGGTCGGTATTAAGGATTTTACTGCAGAAATTCTGCCACGAATGCCTTAAATTTGCTTGGCTCGCCTGTGATCCAACATAGTGCAATGGTTAAGTCTGACCACGCATACATCCTGCAGTTGTTTAGATTTAAAGCTTCTTGTAGGTGTTTAAGCAGGTTTGATAATAATAACACTGCATTTAGCTCTAGTCGAGGAATTGACAACCTCATTTTAGTTGGAGCGACTCTTGTCGTCGATGTTAACAGTTGTGTTGTTATTGTTCCATCTTTGTTTACTGTTCGACAGTATATAGCAGCGGCATATGCGTATTCCGAAGCATCAGTGAAACCATGTAGCTCTGTGTCGGTATTTTCAGTTGTACTGATCCATCTTTGAATTTTTATGTTTTGGATATCACTTAATTCTGCCTTATATTTTATCCAGTTCGCGTTAATATGTTCTGGTAGATGTTCATCCCATTTTATTCCGCTTAACCATAATTCTTGCATCATAATTTTTGCTGTATCAATAATGATGGTGTCCCGTATCTGTCTTTAAGGATTTATTTAAACTACAACTATTCAAACCAATAAGATCGATTTGATTTGCGAGAACGAAAAAGGATACAGATCCCCTCCTTATGGGAAAGGCTCTTGATTTATTTGGTTGTGTTAACCTAAGACAAACATTTTCACATATCGAAATTTTCTGAAAAACTCTACGATATTCAGTATTTATCTAAACTAAAATGCTCAATCCAATAAAATCGATTTGATTTACGAGAACAAGAAGGATTTCTGACCCTCCTTATCGAAATAGCTCTTGACTCATTTGATTGTGTCAACCTATAAGGCTATATAACATTTCCACACCTATCCCCTCCTGTGGCATATAACTCATTTAATTGTGTCATCTGAAGGCTATTATTTCCAACTAGCGGAATTTCCAAACAATCTTTACGATATCCAGAATTTATCTCAACAAGATTACGCAAACCAATAAAAATCGATTTGAATTGCCAGAACTAAAAAGGAAACCTCTAATCTCAATTTGGAAATTGCACTTGATTTCCGTTATTTATTTAAACTAAAACTACTCCTACCGTTCGAGTCAATTCAGGTACCAGAACAAAATTCAAAAATATCTCATTGTTATGGATATGCCTTTAGCTCACTTGCTTGTCTTATCTTAATAAAATAATTTCCACATAGATATCGAACAGCTAGTATTATCGTCTGTAAAATTACTTAGAAATGAGAATTTGTCAGGCTATTATGAAGAGTCAAGAGTGTAAAATATATTTTGTTGAATTTTTTTTTTAGTTTTGACTCAAATTTTTTAACAGTGTTCGCTTACTAATACTTGTTTATTTGTATAATTTTGAACGTATTTCACGGCCATCACTTTTGGGCAAAATAAACCAAAATATCATTTAATAAATATGGATTATAATTAATTATGATTTAAATTTCACTCGAATACAAATTTCACTCAATGAAAAATTACACTCAAAACTTTAATTATTCTGTTTCGGGTTTCACTAAACTCACTTAATTTTGCATGCCAATTTCTTTGATAATATCACTCAAGAGATGATATATTTTTAACGTTCATTACTCAATTTCTGCAACTGTAAATATTGATATTGGAAAGGGGTTTGCTTCTTGGCTGGGAGTGTAATTGCACACCACGGATAAGCCGGGTCCAGTAAAACAAACCCTTGGACTGTAAAATAAAAATAACATATACAACGAAATTCGCAATCCCCAAAAATCGAGCAAATCCGTACATCGGCATTTTTTAAGCCACTGTATATCTATTTAATCCATTATATTTTAATTAATTTGATTTATTTCAACGAAAAATAAAAAAATAAAAACGAAAACGTATATACAACAACAAACAAGTTCCCATTTTACTTCAAATTTATTATTATTATATTTTCAGTAGTTTTCCCAACAACAACAATGGTATGCTCTATACATACATACATATGCTCTGAATGAAAATACAAAACAATCTAAAAAATCATAACAATTGGGAAAATTTAAATTTGGTTTAGTTGTAAATCATACACCTACTCTCTCTTTGAGCCCCGGTGTATACGGGGCTTACTCAAAACCAATAAAAAATTTCTCGAGAACCCGTAAAACATAATAAAACATTTAAATTCTCAAATTTTTTATTTGTACTGTGCACAGAGAAATTCTTCCAGAAAATGTCAGGCCAATCGATAAATGAAAATTACTAATTATCACTTTACACAAAAAAAATTCTTCTAATTAACATTTTCCTATTTTTCATAAAAACGAGAGATGTAGGAAAATATTTTGATAATTATATCTTAATTTTCCTCCCATTTATCTTTTATTTATATATTCTCCGAACTCGATCTCGCTCACCACTATATATTTGTTCTCACTCTATCTCTTATCCTTATTTAAACGTAAACCAAAGTTAATTTTGTTCCCTTTCTTAATTTAATTACACTTCAAAAATTATCGATGATATCTCGGCTATCATACAACTATATACATTCTATAACGATCTCTGTTTTACAGTGTTGCTCGGTCTCGCTCTAATAAGTTAAGCAGTAAATTAAAAATATTAAAAAAAGGCGTACGACATTTTTTTTTTGTGTATATATTCAAATCTAATTATCCCCACTCCGGTTGGTGTCGGTCGGTTTGGTATCATGATCTGCTAAAGAGTAGATGAGGAATAAAAAAAGATAAAAAAAAACAATTGAGTGGATAAAATAAAATGTCAACGCCTTATTTTGATTAGAATCCAATTAGTTTTTTATTTCTTTATTTTTATCAGAAAATCGAGAGGTGGAGTTTTAGAGTGAGATGTGTATATATCGATATATTATAAGATGAAATAAGGCAACCCAAGGCATGGGTTGGCATGCGCACAACATTATATGTATACGCGAGAATAAATTAATGAAAATATTGCCATTTCATTCTGAACCGTTTTGGACCGATACAATTTTTTATCACACATTATACCATTGTGAATGGTATAAGCAAGATGTACGTACTTAGAAGCGAGTGCATATTTTTTATTTCTTACGGGATTTAGCGTTGGAAAATTTAGAAAAATTCGTGAAAATTTTTTTCTCGTTCAGTGTGTTTTAGATAACGGTCAACGGTGGTTTAGTTTTGTGTTTTTTATGTCATCTTACACCGCGAGAAAATTATATTGAGTGAAAAATAAAATATTTTGTGTAAGTGTATTGTGAGTGTTACGATATTGAACAACGAATTATTTTCATTGGTATTTTAAAGATTTTCCCGCCGGGTTTTTGGTACATGCGGTATATAAATAGTGCGTGGAAAATGGTGAAAATATAAATTCGACAAAATAGTGATTATAACGAATTTTGGTGTAATTTATATAGAGTGATTATACTAAGTGCATGTTTTAATTATATATAAATTGAAAATGAATTTAGAGTCGATTGCACGCCCGGAAACAATACATGTTACTGCACCGGGTGCCCTAACACGACCAAGTGGTTTAGGATCACAAACAATGCCGCAACGATCACCATTCGCAATACAAGAACTTTTAGGTCTTGGTGGCAATAATAATAATAATAGTAGTAGTGGTAATAATAGCAATGTGAATGCAAGTAGTGGCAATAATAACAGTGCAAATTCATCAAACGATAGCCTTCACCATCGTTCGAATGGTGCTGTATCGCTATACTCATCCGTCGGCCAATCTCATTTCCCGGATCATCATCACATGACAATGGCCGCATCACGGATGGCATATTTTAATGCGCATGCAGCTGTTGCCGCTGCATTTTTGCCCCAACATTTATCATCGGCTGGTGCTGGTGGTGGTCCATTAGGATTACATTCACAATCAGCTGCTAATGAATTTAGTAAGTGTTCTTTATTATAAATTTTATTATATTGTTGTTGTGTATTGTATGTGTCCCACGGACTACATTTAATTAATTCGTGTATTGTTATGTGAAGTAAGTTTATATAAGAAGAAGTTCAGCAAAAGGATCATGTTACACTGTTCGATTTGTTTAGTTAAACGTCGCGCTGTATGAATGGAATGGAATTTGTGGAAAAATCAAAAAAATATAAAAATTCCTTCGTGGTTTACCTTTAAAGCCTGTGTTGAGTATACACAGTCCTATTGTCTGACTGTCTTAAGACAATTGAATAGAAGACTTTTACGCAATATAATTGGGTAAATCCAGTGGCGTCGAGTAGAATTTTATGTTGCTAATCGAATAGTTGTAAATTGTACATTTGTCTTCTTATTTTGTTTTTGTAAATTTTGTTCAAATATGTAATCAGATTTCACTCAAACTGTAGACGATTTAAATGTAAATCTTGCCTAAAATTTAAATTAATTAATTTCTAAATTTTGAAGGTATATTGCTAAACCCACAGTCTGATTAAGTTCATAGCATGTTTATTATATAGGTAATTCCAATAAAATTTGACTGAAATAACAAATATTTATAATATGGGAACATTTCGTTTCAAATTTAATTCAAACTTGATTTTACTAGTTCGAAGATCAGTTTAGCAAACAACTCTACTAAAAACATCCATCAATTGAAATATTACTCAAACTACGATTGAGTAAAGTTTGTAATTTCAGGATTAGTTTGTTATTACCATCATATTCAAATTTTACAGTTTGATTTACATTTGAAAGGACTTGAAGAAGTAAAACTTTACATTTATAATTCTTAACGTAATTTCTTATGGAACAGAGAAAGCTTTGAATTGTTTAATGTGCGATAGCAGACATTAGACATTCTGCATTAATTATTATTTATTTCACTCATTATAGAGCGAAATTTGAATCGATCTTAAAATCACACGATACTGTATCACAAGAATTTAATAAAATTATTTTAAATTGTAAATTGGTCACTTACGGGTTATGGGACACACGGGGAGATCGTTATATGAAGACGTGGTACGTGATGAACTAACCGCGGGAAAATTATTCGTGATTTAAGGTAGTCGTAATTTGCATAAAGTGCATAGTATTCGACATATTAGAAAATGGTGATAAAAAATTCCAGTTAAAGCAGTGAAATCTACCGACGGGTGGCCCTAAATCTATTGCTATCGCGACTGCGTAAGATTATGATGGAGAAGCGTCGATTAGCCCTAGATAATTTTGAGTTCGAAAAGTATAAACGCGAAATGGCGAAAACAGTTCCCGAACCATCTATAACCTTCGTTATAAATCAAATGTCAGACGAAATGAATCAAAAAGTTGAACAACAAAATCAAATCTAAAAAAAGTACACAAGAACTTAAAGAAATCAAAACAGGCATCGGAAACATCAACAAGAATTTATAGACCAATTGCAACACAGAATATTTGGCAGACGCAATATAATGATGTTCACTATATATGGAGCAGCAAGTCGGGCATTCGGATAACGATAGGGAGTAGATGACTGTGAGCAGACAGTGGATAATGGAAATCAGCTGAACCAGGTCGATGATGATGAAAAATTCAACTGCGATATTGCCGCAGTTCAAGAGGAAGAAAAAAAATTACTCGAGACTTCTAATACTCAACCGCATGCAAAATCGTGCCCTTATGATGACCCATTTATAAATCAGCAAGAACCAGAAAAACCATTATCTAAAATGAATGAGGACGGTCGTGGATCGGCGAACGGCAGTACACTTAGTGATTGCGATGCCATAGATATAGATATGGCGGAAACAATCAGACAGGAACTACTAAGCACGGACGAGGTCGGTGAGTATATATTAAAGAAAAATGTGAAGTTCGTTTTGGGTGGACAAATTCATCAACAGGTCTATAGAACATTCAATATTTAACTCTCAAGTTTCACTGCATAATTTTTTAATTTGGTTTTCACCAAAAAATTCGGTACAGATTCAAATTAAAGTTTTTATGGAAATTTTAATATTCTACGTACAGCTTTACGAGAGTGAACCAAACTAATTTTTGGGTGGGCAAAATACATATATATGTGGACAATTCTATGACATAAGTAAATTTATTAAATTGGTAATAAAGAATTATGGCCATTTTAAGTTCACGCTGTACACGATGTTCTAACACGCTTGATTTTACTAAACTATCCTGTTTGTGTTCTCACACATTTTCTTTTCCAATTAAAAGATATCCAAACACAGACCGATATTGCTGCCTTTTCATTGTTGTATAAACAAACATACATTTGTCCATACTTTGAACAAGATCACCAATGTTACCTTCAATACTCCACAATTTTCATAATAAATAGTTTTTACCTTTCTAGCACCGTTCCTGAGAGAAAAGCCTGACATTTATTTCAAAAATCACCGTATATAGTTAAACCTACGTAATGTTATGTGTTTTCAAGATTATTCTACTCTCTAATAGATGTCAGTACCACCATCGCAACAAAATCTTTTCGCCCTGAATAGAAAGCCTCTTCTGAATGTTTTTTAAGTTTTGATTTCTATATATAATATATTGACATTGAAAAGGAAGGGACACAGATAAGGCACTGTGTCCCTTCCTCGAAGCCACTGTTGTACAACACAGTGAATCTTATCCAGACGTATATATTCGTTTTGCGGTCACCACCGATAAGAAATGAATCGCTTAACTCTCTCCACTCCAGTCCTTTCTTGTTTCGCTGATCATTTGAACGTGGCAACTTGACTTTATAAAAGCATGTATTATCGGTTAGGAACATGGAAAAACCGACTTCATCTTACAGATTTTTAATTTTTGCAATTTTGTTACTTTTGATTCCTGTAACTTATCCACTTAAGGAACCAGTTTCGTTCCAGACATGTTTTGCTCTTATATCAAGATTAATTACCTAACGTTTTCTATAAACGCATCATTTACAATTGTTGATCTCTCTTCGATTCTTGAACTATAATCTTACGAAATGTATAACTCACCCTATCAATACCCTTGTATCTCTGTCGAAATGAAACATAAAATTTCTTATCTTGTTCCATTTATTATCAGTCGTGCAAAATTTTTCTCCAAAGTCGTTGATCGCTCTGAATCTTTTGCCGGCTCACGGCATATGTTCAACCCCAGCATTTTCTCTACTTCCTCTTGAATATTTGACTGGACGTGGTTTATATTTTTTATTTTTCCACTTCTTTTAGTTTCCTCCATCTTATAGTTTAAATCTCTAGCCCTGCCTTATTTACTTTTGTTTGTTTATTCAATTCCATCCATCTAATTTTTTGCAATTTATCCTTAAAATGTTGCCTTAATTTGTGATTTGTTTAGATTTTCGTACACGTAATTATCCGAAACTGATATCGGCATTGATTTATTTACTCCGTGCGTATTTTACGCATAAATATTTACTAAATATTTTCGAACAGATTAAATTAATCATGTCTTAAATGCCTTAATTAAATTTACGTTTGAGCTTACAACATTGTAATATACAGGGTGATTGACACGAAGTGTTACCAAAATAAAACGCCACAGTAGCCGCGATTATGGCCTTCAAACGGCCGACAAAGCTATTGCATGCAGCACGAAAGTGGCTCTGCGGTATTTTGGCTCTTTCCCGGCGAAGTGCTTGCTCCAGATGATCGACACTTTGGTATTTTTTGTCCCAACCTTGCTCTTCAAAATACTCTAAACCAGGAAATCTAGCGGATTTGCATCCGGTGAATTTGGTGGCCATTGGATAGTGAAAATGAACCGCGGAACATTGTTTCTCAGCCAATCTTGATTAACGTGCACTTTATGACTCGGCGCCGAGTCCTGCTGAAATGTCTAGGCTCTGCGGCCGAAATGTTTTTGTGCCCAAGGCTTCAACGCTCCCTCCAACACATGATCCCGATAAATTTGAGCATTTACCTTGATGCCACGGTCCAAAAAAACGAGCGGTGAACGGCTTTCGGCCCAAACCATCACCATCGGTGGCGCTTGGTTTCGAGTGGCAATCCGTTGGTCCAAATTTTCAGTAGAACGGCCGGGCAACTAAATCCGGACGTTTTGCTTGTTCACATTTTGCTCAATAACTAACGGTGACTCATCGGAGAAAACCAAATTCGGCAAATCGCCATTTTCGTGCAAGCGTAACAACTCCTTTGCTCTTCCCACTCAAACTATTTTTTGAGCATCGGTGAGACCATGCATTGGTCCATGCATGGAATTTCAAGGCCTTTAGTCCAAGAATATCAACAATATGTGCTGCATCCGTTGAGCGAAATGTTCGTCCCACGAGCCATTTTTCTGCCGCAAATATAGAGCAATCACACTATTACGCTTGAATTCCATTGCAGATAACTTTTTTTCTGAATATTCATCACTGGTTTGACAGCAATGACAGTCTGAAGTTGGTAACACGTCGTGTCAGTCACCCGGTAGATGGCATCCTATACTGCTTTTAGAATTGTCGTATCTATATTTAAATTGCTTGTTTCAGTTTACTTCACCTCTTGTTATTTTCTATACCTGGTTTAGTTGTTCAGTTTCTTAGTTCAACTGTTTAATTTTTCAATTTTTGTATGACAATCAAGGGTTGAAGGCCTGATTAAAATAACCGACTTCTTATGAGCTATGCCATAATCTTGCCCACATTTTGCTCAACTGTTAAATAGTTTCGTCCGCCACTCAAAAAATCATAAAAAAATTAATAAATTTGGAACCAACACTCCAAAAGTATGATTTAAATAATAAAGTATGTTTTGTTAAAATATTATCCACGTTTTGCCGTATTTCGCCTTTCGTAAGAACTAACGATCAAATTAGTTAGCTGGAAATTTGGATAAATAAATTGGTGTCAGGTACACAGAATTAGTGCGTTAAAAACTACGAAGAAATTTTAATTTCACTTTTCGACGCAATGTTAAATAAAATATTTTGGATTTTGTTTCCAAACGATGTGATCATATTACAAGATTTTTAAATTTTATTTACACCAGTTACATCATGATCTAACCGATAAACTATGAACTACGTTATATTGCATCTTTTTTAAGATTACCATCTTGACTTTATTGCTGAACCTAATTAAAAAATCTATTATTTTATATATCTGGATAATCCAGAAACTATAATTTTTAAATATTATTTAACTTCATCTATAAAACTCGTAAGAACAATTTGATTAGAATCCTCACTGTAATTTAATTCGTACTTATGTCTTGCTGGGAATAATAATAATTGAACAACCCTTAATCTTAGCAATGTTTTTCAAATTTAGTTACACCATACATACGAGTATCTCCATTCCTGAAATTATAACCTTTAGTTAATCAGCTTTACTGTATCTACCTAACCCACAAAGTTTATTTAATAATAATATCTCAAGCCTAATAATAACGTCCCAATAATATCTCTCTGCATTATCTCACTCCTGAAATTTAAATATTTTTAATAACTACTACCTTATTATTAATTAATAAATAAATTTAGAAATTAAATAAAATTAATCAAATTCTAAAATCATTATTTAAGAATTTTTTGATTAAAACGATCATTACGTTATTCGTCCTCACATCGCTTTTGTGTATAAATCTTTTCTAATACGGTGGTTTCTTATTTTTAATCTGCAATACGTCTCTTGTAGATATTCGCCCAGAACTAACAAATAATTGGACCACCGTCTAAAAATTGTCCAGTGCATTAAATTAATATTTTATACTTCTAACGACTAAATTATAATAACTTTAGAGCTTCCGCTATTGTAACATAGATGGCAAGCTGAAAAGTCTGTATACAAGGTACATTTCGTAATTTTTTGGTGGTAAACAACCTGTGAAGGAATTTATGTAAAGCTGTATTGCAATTGTCAAGAAAAATTTAATGCACTTTGCTGAGGCTGACTTTTAATTGACATTCCTGGTTAAAAATTTGACTTCTAATTTTATATTATTAGGGGGAAGCTTCTTTATCAAATAAAATATTTAGCTGATCTACTCTTCTTCAATATTCTCAGCAAAAAATTTTGATTGAAGGTTTATATATAAATTCGGAATTACCACTAAAAATTAACAATTATTCATAAAATTATTGTGGTTATATTTGCCAGTTTAGTCATTTCTGGCAAAAAGTATTAATGTTACTCTGCAATGCAACGTTATAACTGCTTGATTTCCATGAAGTACTAATTAAGGTCAGGTCTATAATTAAGGTCAGGCTAAGCCGGAATTCATATTGAAAAATGTTTATACGATACTGATTGTTTAAAAAACTTGTTTTATCTACTTATAGAAGCATATACGAGGGTGGACTGATAAAGGTTTAGAATAACGCCATCTATGCGTCACTAGTAACAACTTGTTTTGAATGTCTTGAAGTATGTTTTTAAACGAAAGCTGTCAAATTTTTAAAAGTTTTAAACCAAAAGAAATAATCGATGAGATAAAAACAGTGTTAGAAATTTAAACGTGGCCGTACAAGCACAAGTGATGCTGAACATTCAGGGGAGCCAAAAAAGGTATAACAACACCAAAAATTATCGAAAAAGTTTATAAAATCGGTATGAATGACAATCGTATAAAGTTGCGCGAGATTGCTGGTTTTGTAAACATCTCATATGAATGTTTACACAACACCATACACGAATTGCATATGAAAAAGCTGTCAAAACGTTCAAAAAATGAATCAAATGACCATTTCTAAGCACTGTTTGAAGATGTTTCAGCGTAATCCAACTTAATTTTTGCACAGATTCAATGGGTAGAAGCTGGTTCAAGTGCAAAGAAAGTAAAAGTTGTAGCATCAGCTGGTAAGGTTATGGCCACTGTCTTTTGGGATGGGCTAGGCATAATATTCATCGACTATCTTGAGAAGAATATACAGTAAAACCGTCACAGATGAATATTATGGATCATTATTAAGCAGTTTGAATGAAAAAATTAAAGAAAAATCACCACATTTGAAGAAGAAAAAAGTGCTCTCCCATCAAGACAATTCACCATCACATTAGTCATGAAAAACACAGCAAAAATTGGATGAATTCGGTTTATTGCTTCCACCATATTCACCTGATTTAGCCCCTTGTGACTTTTCCTATTTCCAAACACGAGGAAATGGCTCAAGAGATTTGGGTAAAATGATAAAATAGTAACTGAAACGATCGCTTATTTTGAGGAGTTTGGTATAAGTTAATCGAGTTAAAAGGAGACTTTGCTGAAAACTAAAGTGAATTTTTACTTAAAAAAATTAAGTTTACTGTTTTATTCTAAAGACTTATCAATCCACCCATATCGTTATTTCTTATCCTGATAATGCAAACGTTAAGTGTTAGCTCAGTTTGATATAATCTAGACGCTTAAAATATATTCTTAGTTTGATTATTTTTACTTTGAGGAATTTTCTTAAACATAAAAACTACTTTCAGATAATTTTGCTTCACAACTATGGAAGGTTTTGGCTATTTTTGATTCTTTAAGTATTTGTTGTACAATACTGAATAATTTAACCTCGTATTGCTGAGGTTGGAGTTCTAAAATTCAGGTATGCCGTTTTTCCCCACACCAAGTATTTGTGGCATTTTTCACCGCATTACCATTTAAAACATTTGACACTGTTCGAGAATGCTGTATTGATTTGTTCACCTCATCATCCAATTAAAAAACAAGATTGAACACAATGACAGCACTTTATATACATCAATACAATATTTCAGATTAACAACAATAACAAATTGAAAATCTGTAATTCTGTATACCAATGACAATAAATAACGAAGGAATAATTTTGCACAAATTTAATTACCAATTAGTATACATTTGATGCATTGTGCATCGTCACTCGCCAAACTAGCAATTTTTTTAAATAATTTCGACGCCACTGCCGAAACAATGGGTACATACACATAATATATGGGTTTGTGTATTCCCAATAAATTTTTTTATCGCGCGGAATACAATATACACATATGAGATTTGTATAGTTGTACCTCATACACATTTATAGGTAAAACAATCATCTCACTTTGCGAATATTTTCCAAATTTCTATTAAATTTCATTGAACAAAAAAAATCCTTTTCAAATTCAATTTCGAAAAGTATTTGTGTGCGATGTATGCGCTGCATCTACACCTCTACATACCGCGCGCACTATAAAACAGCGAGAAATATCGCGAATAAAATTTCTACAACAAAAAAAATTTACTATACACTTCGTCATCATCATCATCATCATCATCGGAACATACACATATGTAAATATAACAACAACATTAAATAAAAAATACAAAAGCAACGCAATCGCGAAAAAAAATTCAAGAAGACGACTACAACGAGAAAAAAATTCCAGAACACCTTTTGAATTGTTTTTCAATTAATTAGTTATGAAATTGAACATACAACAAAAACAACAACAATACAAAAAACCTTCACCATCATCATCATCATCATCATCATCATCAGTAATAACGGAATTAATAAACACAAAAACAGAACATTTTTTGTATGTATTTTGTGAATGCTGGCAATACTAAAAATAAAAAAATTCCCTACAATTGTTTTTTCATACATCATCATGTACATACAAGCATACATTAGTACATACATATATCGTGGTGTTGTTTTGTTAAAGCGACAAATTAAAAATGACAGTAAAGCAATTTTATTTTTTAATTGAATTTAAAAAATATACAGTTACGTACACAAAATTGTGATGTAAAAAAGAAATAAAATAAAACATTTAAACAGTGTTATTGTGTTCAGTTTTTCGGTTGTTTCAAAGAAATGAACAAACAACAAAAAACAATTGCCTTAAAAATTTCCCCATCTCACGGACGATATATGTGTATGAGATGCGATCGGTTTATTATTCTATGTAGTGCCATCTATTGATTTTAATACGAAATTCATATACAAATTATTTGATAATATATTGATTCCATAGCTAACCACGAGTTTTTAGTATTACGGAAAACAAAAGCATTTAGCCCGAAAGATAAAGTTATTATAAAAAGCAGATTTGACATGACGTTTTAGTGGAAGTGTTGGCTGTAAGAGACACATAGCAGATTTTAAAAATCAAAGTAACGCAATTTGCTATTTACAACAGAAAATTTCCCTAATTTCAATAATGCGGGTTTCAGATAACTTAAGATGACAAATTTACTGTTAAAGTTAACTGGAAAATGGTAATGCAGATAGTGTCTTCGCTATCCCAGCCGAAAGTATATTTTATAACCGAAAGATATATTACTCGATATACATGTATTTTATCAACATTTTCGGATGTTTAGTTTATATAGTGTTACCTGTTAATTTATTACGACCAAATCTTCCTTACTCACATTTGTGGATCGGTTATTCAATTTGATCTTTTTTATCGACATACTTGACTGCTTTATTTATAAGGATAACTGAATCTGCAATATCGTAATTTTCTTTCTGTGTGTGCGTGTATGCTGCCGTGCCGACTAAATGTCTGAAGCTTCTCTAAAGCGCAGAGCGATTGACTGATCAGCCTGGAGCATTGGAGCTTTTTCGTTTTTTGCATTTATTTTGAAAAGTATATCATTTACGAGAAAAACGATTATGAACCAAAAGATTCTAACTAAAATGTGCAATAATACCGGTTCAGATTATTTATCCAGAATTTAAGCGGAAAGTCCAATTTTTGACATAAAACTGTTTATCAATTAAAATTCGGTCTTGGACAGTCCAAACGGATTGCTCGACTAGGTTGCAACTTCATATTTAAGCTTTTTCCGCAAATTGGGAGATCCCAGTGAATTATGGTCGAAATCGGTCTACCGGAAGTGAGTGCTTACATAGGAGCTTTTTGTTTATGCAAATAATTACAAGAAAAATGAGTATGGACTAAAAGATTCTAAATAAAATTTACAACAATATCGGTCCACCTCCAGTTCTCTAAATTTTAAGCGGAAGTTACTGTTTTTGAGAAAAAAATCTTTTCTAGATATAGAAAAGAAGAAGATAGGTTTGCAAATATTTTGAAAATTATATCATTTAAGAACTAAAATACTCTAAATTAGGATGCAAACTTATCCAGATCATTCGTCCTAAAAATGACGTTTTGACAAAAAAACTCTTTTCAAAACATACGATTATATACAACCCAGATGGGTGGTTGGGATGAAACTGCTTATTTAAGTTTTTGCACAAATTGGGAGAGTCCAGTGAATTTTGCCCGAAATTGGTTCACATAGGAGCTTTTAGCTTTTTTTCGCTTATTTTGAAAAGTGGACCGTTTTCGAGAAAAAAATTATGAACTAAAAGTTTCTAAATTAAATTTGCAACAATACTGACCCAGAACATTTTTCCGAAAATCATGAGAATTTTCGACCTCGAAATGTTTGCTAATTTACCTTTCGCTATATTGCCGAAGTAAACAAGTGGGTTTAAAAAATTTCTGTGTGTATGGTTCTGTGACGACTAAATGTCTGTGACCTCTCTACAGGCCTCATATGGTTTGTATGATCGGGATGAAACTTCATACATAAGGTCGGGTCGGATGGAATTATAAAAGTTTACTCTTCAAAATTTAAAAAAAAATTATATTATTCACGATGTGGATTAGGTTTGGTCCTTGCAATTTGAGAAATCTTAACATAGTCTGCTGGTACGTTTATGAACCGTTCTTTATTTTTTCGTTCTTTGGTTGAACGCATGTACTCCGATTTTTGAATAGTTGTTGCTAATTTTTCTATCCCTAATTTAATAAGGGGATTCGATAGTGTGAAATTTTGCGACGTACATCCGTCGCTATAAAATTCTATCTTATTATCAATGCTTCCAATTATAGGTATCATTTCAGTCGATGAAAAGGTTCTGATGAATGCAAATTCATTGGAACTCAATCCTCCCTCAGCTTCGTGCCATAGAAAACAGTATTCGTAAAAAATGTTAGTTGTTCTTTTCTTTGTCTCTTTGCTTTTCCAATCTTGAATTTGTTATTGATTTTCATCGATGTTTTTGGTTTTGTGCCCGACAAACACGTCACACTCATTTTCCTTGAACTGGAACAAACTTAAATTCAAGCGCTCAAATGTATTAGAAAAAGTTGATAACGAAACTGGTGTCACATGTTTTTTAAAGCACCATTTCAATTTGAACTCATCATACAGCTCTCGTTTGGAATGCGAATTGGGTTCTAAAAACAGTGTACTTTTGGAAACTCGACAATAGTGCAATTCCGTTTTCACCAAATTCGTAAAAATTGTTTGCGATTCTGTAAACTGTCTTTTTGGGCTGTTTTATTTTGATTGGTTTCTTCGCTCGTCGATGGCTTGAGTTTTCGGCAATTAGATTGGTTGTTTTTTGCGTCTTTGATCCAATTCAGTACAGTTCCTCTCGTTAAGTTAACTGTATTTTGAAAAAAAATAGTAGGTTCCGCAGCTCCTCGTTGTCATACTGCTGCAGTCGAAGTACATACATGACTCCTTGCAAATTTTTGTATTTCATCGCTAACAGGAGGTATAACACAGAGCTCAGAACACTATCTTGAGGAACCCGCTCCAATAATTTCTTTAGTTTTGAGGTTTCCTCTTTCTGTCTCACCAGGAAATAACGGTCGTAGTTGTAAGACTTTAGCAATTCAAAATATTGTTTTGGTAAATCTCGTTGGAACTTAAATTTCTGACCATGGTGCCAAACCTTATCAAATGCTTGGGCTACGTCTAAAAATATTACGTTTTCCAACGCCCCCTCAATTGTATCAGTGATCCTATATGTATCTGTTCTATCGTTAAGTGCCAACTTTGAAACCCACATTGATGTGTTGTTGTTCGAAACAGTCTTTCGAAGATCTTTGATGTTCTTGTTAGTGAAGGAATTGGCCTACACGATGTTTTGTCGTTTAGCGGTTTATTAGGCTTTGGAATCGTTATGGTTTCCACTACTTTTCATACTGTCTCGGAACATCACTTAGTCTAAAGACAGCAATAATTGTGTGCTCCTTAATGCGTTTTCTGGTAGAGCTTTGATTATTTGCCCCGTTATCAAATCGTATCCAGCGGCTTTTAACCATTGAGGTTTTTTACTTTGTGTTTGGTTTCTTTCAGAGTAAGTGGTAGGAAGCACAGATACCTCGTCTATTTTGCTTATAGATGTTAAATATTCATCATCCGCTTATTCAGTTGGTGGTTTGAAGGTATTTTCTAGGGGTTCGGTGTTAAAATAACCATTTTTATGGGTGGCACATAAATTGCTTAGGATTGTTTTGTTTTCAGAGGCTCTAGTTCTCTGCTAAGCCTTACGAGCTTTTCGTTTTTCGTTAACCAACTCTCTCACTTTAATGAGTAATATTCCTTGGTGATCAGGGGTACTTTCCCAGGCCACTTTTTGTACATTTTCAATGAGGCTTTCCAGTTCTTCTTCTATCATGTATGCGTTCGATATCTGCATCTGTTGGTTGACGCTTTCTTCGGCTATAGCTGCCGAAAGTGTTCCTAGTTTGATTTTTGTATTTTTATTAGTCTTGGGGCTTGCCTTTCTTATTACGGTAGCATTTTATTGTCATTAAAACTGGAGAGTGGTCTGATGTTATAGCCCTTCTTCATTTTTCACTGCAAAGTAATTTTCGAACAGACTTCATGATATATAAAAATCTAGGAGATCAGAAATTAAAGTTGAGTCCGTCGGCCAGTAGGTTTCTACTAGAGTGAAATTTACATTTTATCGTTCTGCCTGGTCCAAATAGCTTTCTTTCTTTGGGAGTAGTTCCATTTGATCACCAGAATATCTTTTTCATGTGAAATTACTACCAAGCGATTTAAGAAGTTTTAGATTGCTGATATTCTATAGCTATTGTTATTTTTGGTTTCAGTAGATACAGTAGCTAATTGGATAGCTTCCTCCTCTATTTTTAATTGTTCGTGGTGTTTAATGATTGCTCTTCTGTCGCCTCTAGCTATTTATGCTGGATGTAGAGCTTGATAGCACTGGTATCCACGATTTTGGCATCGATATTGGCTTATCGTTATATTTAGAAGTGTTGAGCTCTTTTCTTGTTTTGTCAGTAGCTGGCCCATAGATTCTAGTCTTTGGTCCAGCGCAGCCAGATGTGAATTGATAGCGTTTTGCTTCTGAAGTATTTCTAGTAGGACATGGTTTTCCCGGCTCGGTGCTGTTGTGATATTTCCGTTTTGCTTAACCATTTGTACATATGTTGTACTTTCTCTTACTTAGGCGCTATTTAGAGGTACTTGTGTTGGGTATAGAATTGCATCCTAGGTTGAGAACTCTTACGTGTTTGATGTTTCTTGTTGTCTCTCATTTTTGCAGCTCTTTTGGCTACCTCGCAGCCTCTGTAATTTGCTAGGTTATGATTACCACAGTGTATGCATTTCACTGGTTCGTTCTTACTTTTGTTTTGATGGATATTTCCCAAAGCACTTTACTCATCTGGGCCTCCTATTACAGTATTTGCGTATGTGGTTATACGCCTGACAGTTACAGCATTGTGGCATTCTACTAGTGTTATTTTTTATTGGCTCAATCTTAACTTTCATATTAAGGATTGCCTTGATTCTATATCTCCCTCTTTCGGTTGGAGTAATGCGTTCTTATATACATTCACTAGGTCCGTGGAGCCCCAAGTTGTGGTTTTCTTTCTTAGAAACTCGGCTCGAAGTGGTTGTATTGAAATATACCTGAACACACCCAAATCACCCGCCATTTTGGATATATGTAACTTAGTCATTGCTGTTTTTATGACATAAGTTTCAGTAATTTACAAGCTGCCGTTCCGTGTGCATTAATTTTTAGAGATGGATGTTATTGCCGTCTATTCTGTTTTCAAATGAAAAAATGCTGCTTAAGCTATGTAATTGATTAATTTGACTTTGAGTGAATATTCTGTGACTCATTCAACAGTAAAAATGTGGTTTGCAAGATTTCGTGATTGCAATTTTAGTCTTGAGAAAGAAACACGTCCAGGTGCAGTAAAACAATTTGCAGTGTCAAACTCAAAAAGAGCTTGCAGAACAATTAGGAGTTACTCACCAAGCAATATCACTTCAATTGCACGCAATGGGAAAAATACAGAAAGAAGGAAACTGGGTTTCTCATAAACTGACCGAAGAAAACAAAAACCGAAGAGTTGGCATCTGCATGAATTTGTTTTTTCGGTACAAAAGCGAGAAATAATTGTCCAAAATCATTACGGGTGATGAAAAGTGGATTTTGTTCGATAATCCTAAATGCAGAAAACCATGGGTTGATCCAGGCCAGCCATCATGCCAAGAAGGTGTTGCTATGTGTCTGGTGGGATTGGAAAGTACTTATTTACTACGAGCTTCTGAAACATAGTCGAACTGTTACAGCTGAACGTTACCAGGCCTAATTGATCAAATTACGTCATGCTCTGGAGGAAAAAAGATCATTTCGGGAGTAGAAAGGCGGAAGGTGATATTGCTGTAGGACAACGCTCGTCCACATACAGCAAAATCAACCCAGGAACTCATATGCATCTCCTTAGGCTGGGGAGTTTTACAACATGCGGCGTATTCTCCAGACTGCTTCTGATGACTGAGGACCGAAGGATTCATTCCATTGTCTGGTTCTTTGTTTTGCATGAGAAAGAGCAAAACGATTAAAAAATGATCAACCTCTGTTCATCTGTAATCGAATAATTCGAATAATTAATTTAGATGACTTCGTTGAGAATGAACAATTGCATCGAGGCTTCGCTTCCCGTTTCTTCTTGATAAAGTTAACTTCTTATAAATTATATTTTTGCCCGGATATTGTTTTCAGCCTCTCGTTGAATGACGTTCAGTTTTGCCTTCCACTCGTCTTTATTAACAAGACGCCACTTACATCTCTTACATATTTGGGTGGATAATGATTCTTTATAGACATTTTCTTGTGTTTCGGAATGTAAGGTCGAAAATGTGTTCAGAACTTCGCCACAAAACGAAATAATTCAGAATAGGGTTCTGCTCGTTGTATTTTAGAAATCTGATTACTTATCTGAAAGGTTTCATTGGCAGAGCAAATGGTAAAAGTATTTAAATTAATTGAGTCTTTCGTCCGCGTACAGGCTCGTGTACTTTTGGTGCTAAACTATGGCAAGGACATATTAACAAACACAAATTACTTTTTTTACGTTTTTGCCATTATTGAAATTTTGTTAGTATTGCAAAGTATTACATTCAATGAAGAATCGTCTCTCCTTTTTCGTGAAACCATACCGAAAAAGGTAAAGAGCTCGATCTGGTTCATTAATTCGATTCGCCTTTAGTAACATTTCGGAGATTTTCATAACCATTTCCAAAACAAAATAACAGTGGTTGGGGTAAAATGTGAGAGATCCGCTAAAAGAAAATGTGTATTTTAAACGACAAGTACAAGACAATTCAATGTTTTAATTATTTTAAAATAAAATTAAATAATAAAATGTGCCTTAGTCACATCTAATAACAGCTAACACAAAAAAAATCTAATTTTTAGGCACGTCTTCAAATTCACGTTTCAATGGATAGATAAAATGTGTCTTATATACATACCTATAGCAGTGGTACACACAGTTACAAAAAGATTATGATGATAAGAATTTAATTTAATTTAAAATTATGTCTAATTTTGTGAATGTTTATTGCTTTTCATTAAAATGGAATTCTATATTACATAAATAAAAAGTGCTTCCAGTGTTCCGCCATACGATTTTCCATGCATTTCGGGCGCGATTTATTAACCTCTCCCCTTGCGCGCACGAATGAGCAAAATTTACTTTTAATTACAAATTTTTCTTTTATTTTCAACTTAATTTAATTCGTCGCGAAATGTTTTATTTAATTAAGACATAAAAATATTTGATGCTGTTGTTACTATTTTTGGTACACGGCAGTCATAGAATCAAAAAATTCTTTCGTTTTTTATTGAATACTGTATATAACAAACAAAAAGGGGTGAGTGTGATAAGATTTTTGATATATTATGGGTTGGGTTGAGTTTTTACGGGGTTTGGTGTGGCGATTATTTAAATTATTTGCGTTTATTGCATCTATATAGTGGCGGTTTATGCGCTGGGATGGGGGAAGAGGATTTACAAAAATAGTTTAAATTCCGTGAAATAGATTTTGAGGTAAATTTATAGCTTATCCGTAACAAATTTATGGTCTAATTCACCTGGGTATGTAGGGTCTATAAACGTAAGTTTTGTTCTAAAACTTTACAGCACAAAAGTTGATGGCGTAAGTTACACATCAAGATTTCGAGAGCGAATAACTTGCAAAACTTGTCATTTTCTGTAACGGTTTTCGCATATTCATGTTGTTACAAATTGCATCTCGCTATACCAACAAAAGTTGATTAAGAATTTTTGCTTTTCTTGTATACGCCTAAATGTTGATAATGAAATAAATTTATGTACAGTCGAAACAAATAGTTTGTCTGCGATATACACAGAAAAATATTATTTTTAATGTAGACAAACGAATATCACCAACTGTACTAATATAATGTTTGACAATTGTAAATACAATGCATTCTTATTTTTATTTACTTCTTAATTAATTTACATAAAATACAATAATTGTATGATGTACATACATAGTAAAGTGTATTTATAACGCGGGTTTATGTCAATATTTGAGTGCCGAGACCGAATTTGATAGATGGTTTAAAATAACCCCACTTTGGTTCAGCGGCAAATTCCTCCTTCGTATTGATATTTACAGCAGCAACAAATCTACAGTTAGTGAATAACATTTTTTAGAATACTGTATCTTTTTCTCTGTAAGCAATTACTGTAAAGTTACAGCTGTCGAATTTTTACATTTTAAGAATCGGCCCATTAATCGTTTTTATAGCTGGATTATAGGGTGTTGCACGGATGAAATTAACAATTCTCTGAACTTCGGATATTTTGCGGGAAATATCTCGACGTCATTGTATAGTTTCAATTATATAAGACAGGAACTCATCTGCCTCTGAATTCAGTTACGGACGCATGACCTTCCCATTATTGCACAGAAGAGACTACATATTGTTATTTATTTGGAAGGTATTTGCCTTCATCCTTATATATTTTAGATAGAAGTGAGTAACGAACATTCAAATTATTATGAAATACAATTTCTTGATAGCTCGGATTAATTGGCAATGTAGGCAGACGTGAAAGAATTTCTGTGATTAATTTAAAAAAAAAATTTGTATGGAAGCATCTATCCCTAGTAGCCCGACTTGACCCATCCGATTGGATGAACAGAGTGGAAATTTATAAGAAAGGTCCCTTTGGTCTAGAGGACAGACCCCTCGGATTGAAGCATGCCACTAATTTTAATTATCCCCTTAAACTAATTTTCGTAAAACAAATTAAATTTTATAAGAAAATTGTACCGGGAGCCGAGACCTCGGCGTCCAACTGCTTCAAAACTATATCGTAAGGTTAATTTTGGACATGCAACTTATACGCGGTGCAAACTTCATGACGATCGGTTGAGTGGCTGAACGCCCATTCGGGACAAACACACATGGAAACACTTAGTCCCAGGATCCCCATATCCTTTTAAAAATGTTACAAAAACCTGCTCATTTTGGTATATAATCACCGTGCAAATAGTGAATCCGATTAGATGAATCGCGTGGAACATATAAGGAGTGCCCAGTTCTGTCCGTGGTGGAAAGAAGGTTCGTGCTCGAATCGCGTGCAGTCTCAATCTGTAACGATTTTCAACAAAAAATTTACTAAGAAATTTTCTTCTGCCGCAGTCTCGAGGCAGTCTCAGTATGTAACGATTTTCAACAAAAAAATTTCTTCTGTGACGGTTTTCACAGGGATTGCCTGAGACTTCGGCCACTATCAGAAAGTAGCGTCCATCTGAAATCCAAATAATATGCCCCCATTTCAATACGAGGTGGAAAGAAGGTTCCTATGCCAGTCTCAGTATGTAACAATTATGAAAAAAAAATTACTAAATTAATTTTCTTCTGTGGCGGTTTTACAAGGACTACCTAAGACTTCGTCCACTGTCATGAATTAGTGTAGGCCTACTGGAATCCAAATAATGTAATAAAGTTTGCTACATTATTTCATTACTAATTTTTTAAACTCCTCGAAAAGCACAGCGCGACACAAACCTTAAAGAGACCACTAACCGTAATGTACATAAGACACAAACTGGCATCGATCGCTATATTACTGTAAATCGGAAAAGTGATAGCGCAAAAACGGGAAAACTACTGATAAGTAAGAAACGAACGTCAAAAAATTCAAAATACCGCTAACAACCGATTTAAAACCTTCACCGAAAAGGATCCGAAAGACGCCAGACTGTAAATGCAAATACTCAAAAACAGGCTAATCGAAAGTACAACCCACTTCCAATCTACTTGCGCAAACCAATACACACAAGGCGGTGCAAGAACTCAAATCAAGCGTGCTAACGAATGGAAAACATTTCACGTAACAAATTTACTTCGAGGTAAAATACACGAAGTAAAAATTCAAACCTATGAGATCAACGACTATAGAGAAGTCATTAATTATTACGATGCTCACAACAGAAACTATTATACATACCGATTGAACCAACAACAACCAATGGTCAAAGTTACACTGGATCCATCCGAAAGCATTTTGAAAAAGGGATAAGTTCATCCACTATATAAACTGTAGTACCTCATACAGACGCATAACTGTTAAAAAACTAAAAAAGGACCGGACCAATACAGTGTTTAAACTGCAAAGAATATGGTCACTCAAAGGCATAGTGCAAGTTGATATCAGAGTGCGTCGTGTGTGGGGAACTACACCAAACCAAAAGTTACCCAAAACAAAAGAACTCCTCAACAGAAAATAAATGCAGCAATTGTGATGGAAATCACACTACAAACTACCGAGGATGCCCAGTCTAAAGAAATATTAGTCAATTGTCACGTCCCAGGAGGCAGTATAAAACTAAACCAGATGCACAGAATAATAAACCAGCAAACCAACATACGCAAGTGTTCTCCAAGGTGAATCCTCAAATGCTAAACCGATTGTGAATAACTATGACAACAATGCAACATGCTACATGCAATGCTACAAAATTAAACCATTATCATCCAGAAACTATAATGTTTCCGATAAATTATCTGAAGATATGCCACTGGAACGCAAACGGTATAAGCCAACATAAACTCGAATTAGAACATTTCCTTGCAAAACACGAAATTGATCTTATGTTAGTTTCTGAAACCCACTTAACCGATAAACACAATTTCGGAGTAAAGGGTGACGAAGTTTATGACACAAAACATCCCCTCCTGGGCAGAAGTCGAGGAGGAACTGCTATTATTATAAAAAAGCGGATTTGCCATTATGTTCTAAATGAATATATCACTGAGGAAATTCAAGTAACCTCTGTATGTGTGAACCTCGACAAAGAAAGTCTAGTCATCGCTTTGATAGATTGCCCTCCAAATAATAACTTTTTGGCAGATATCTACCTAAAGATTTTTTGCAATTCTGAGTCAACGTTTTATGGTCGCCGGCGACTTTAATACCAAAAATACCTACTGGGGTCAAGATTGACTACTTCAACGGGAATGTTATCGACCTACTGATCGTCCAGAAATCCCTGACGTCCTTGATTTTGCAGTAAAAAGTAAAATAATCCAAGCTAACCACTTTTCGAATTATCTTCTGACCACTCTTCGATCTTACTACATTACTGGGCCGACCAAAAGCCGTGTTCTACAAACAACTATTTAACGAACACTCACTAACTGGTTGAAATTCAAGATGTACATCAGTTCATATATCGACCTGACGTCTACACTGCAGACGGCTGACGATATAAACATTCCTGTGGAAAACTTTAATGATTTACTGGTCAACCAACGCAGCTATTTCAGCCTCGTCTAAACCAAAGAGCAAACATATAAGGGTTAAGACGCATCTGACAAATTAATCGATCGCCAGATGCTAAACATAACTTTAATCAGGCACAAAGAAACTACAAAGCCTACTACAAAAAACAACATGGATTATATGCAAAACTATCTTAAGGAATTATCTCCTCATTCGGGCACAAACTATTTATTATGTAAGGCCAATAAATACCTTAAATGGCATCAGCAACCAAATGAGCCAATTCGTCCTTCTAACGGGGAATGCTAAAAGTATCAATTAAAAAACTAAAACCTTTGCTGATCACGTTGAAAGTGTATTCACTCCAAACCTTGGATTATCGATGGTTCAACCAAAAATTGTAGCATACCGAACGGTGACTCATCAAAGAAAACCAAATTCGGCAAATCGCCACTTTCGTGCAAGCGTAACAACTCCTTTGCTCTTTCCACTCTAACTTTTTTGTGAGCATCGGTGAGACCATGCGTTTTATGGAATTTCAAGGCATTTAGTCCAAGATGATCTTTCAATATGGGCTGCATCCGTTCGAGATAAATGTTCGCTTCACGAGTCATTTTTCTGCCGCTTTCGAATGATATCCGGCGATGTTGCAGTGCGTTTCGGTCCCCCACCATGGCGTTTTGCAATGCTGCCAGTATCGTTATAACGATTTATGGTGCGATACACAAACATTTTATTCACATGCAGATGTTTTAACTGGTTAACTATCTGCGGCTGTGGTTTCCCAGCCAAATATAGAGCAATCTCACTATTACGCTTGAATTCCATTGCGGATAACTTTTTTTCTGAATATTTCCCACTAAAATGCTTTTGTACGCTTGTAAACAATGGAATTATCTGTCATTAGTGTAAATTTGAGCGCTTGTCAAAACTTTTTTAACAGCAATGACAGTCTGAAGTTGGTGACACTTCGCGTCAGTCAACCGGTAGTTAGCCTAACCGATGAAAAAAATTCTGATTATTCTCTGTGGAAAGCGACGAAGGGACTCAAAAGACCCAAAATGCAAGTGCTTACACTTAACTTTACTTGGGGAAGGCTGCTCATGTTACCTTTGGGGTGCCGTATTGAGCTGTGCCCACAGTTGGGAGTGATGATTGTTACTCACAAAGATCCAGCGAATAGTCCATTGTACAACATAAAGGAGCCTATTAAAATTGTGGTATGATGCATGGGTGCATGAAATTGTTTCATGGTAACAGATACCAATTTTAAATAAATAAATAAATAAATAAATAAATAAATAAATAAATAAATAAATAAATAAATAAATAAAAAGGAGGATGGAACCTGGCCAAGAGGTCCTAAAAAGAAAGCTGATCTGTTTGCGGAGTATCTCGAGGATACCTTCCAACCACTACCAAGGCAAACGGACAATGAAAATATAATGTTAATCCACAAGCTAGATGATTTTGATAAAGGCCCAGCAACATGAATGTTAAAAAGCCCCAGGATATGACTTGATTACTTGCCAAATAATAGCCAGGGAAAGGATTTCGTAAGCTATTACACATAATCAATGCAAGCTTTCGGTTAAAATATGTTCCGTGGCAATGAAAAGTACCACAAGTAATCATTATAGCAAGACCTGATAAACCACCTAACGATAAAAAATCATACAGGCCAAATTCATTGCTGCCAATTATCTCAAAACTCTTTGAAAAATTATTACTAAAAAGAATTAAACCAATAATTGAGGACCGACAACTAATTCCTCCACATCAATTTGGATTCAGGGAAAAGCACTCCACAATTGAACAGGTGCAAAGCAACACCAACATTGTTGAAAGAACGTTAGAACGCAAAAAAGTATGCTCCAGCATATTTCTGGACGTAGCTCAAGCATTCGATAAAGTTTGGCACAGTGGACTGGAATTCAAGCTGCATAGAGATCAGCCGAGGCATTTCTATGCTATACTAAGATCTAGATCTAAAAATAGACATTTTTGTGTGAAATATAAGGATGAATACTCCGAACTAAAGAAAATCTCTGCCGGTGTCCCACAGGGGAGTGTCTTAGGACCAATCCTGTATTTATTATATACAAGGGATATTACAACAACAGATGAAGGAACCATAGCCATCTTTTCAAATAACACTGCAATCATGGCCATGGATGCCATGGCCATGGATAATCAAGCTTAATAAGACGAAATCCATGCATATTAACTTTATATATCAAAAGGCTTCCCATGTATCGATAGAGGTTAACTCACGACCGGTGCCATATGCAAACAAAGCTAAATATCTTGACATGACTCTCGATGCCAAGCCCAAGTGGAGAGAGCACGTCAAAACGAAAAAAGAAGAACTTTATATTAAGTTCAGAAAAATGTATTGGCTCATAGGTAGAGGCTCTGAGCTTACAATATACAACAAGCTGCTGCTATATCGACATATATACTGAAGCCGATATGGACCTACGGTATTCAACTCTGTGGATGTACAAAGATGTTTCAAAATAAGGTTCTCCGTAGCATCGTAAATGCTCCGCGGTACACAAGAAATGAAGACCTTCACAGGGACTTACAGATGGAATACATCAAAAATAAAATAAAAAAGCATGCCGCCAATCACGAAATAAGGCTCCAGGAACATGGAAACCCCTATATTCGCCATATGACAGATAACTCTGTCGTCGAAAGCAGACTTCGAAGAAATAGGCCACTTGACCTAGTAAACATACCAAATTAAAATTATATTCTAAATAGGTTTAATTAATTTTGGGATCAACCATTGGGTTTCACCCCAACAATTCAGAATTTACTTTCATTGAATACGTTTATTATTAAGTAAGACCCGCAGTCACTTATCTTGGTCATAACTGAGTCTAACGTGTTTAACACCCGTTATACTTAATATATAAGTCAAATTCTTACCTTATCATGGATCGTTAGCAGCAAAGAGCGCCAAACCTGCATGGGTCCCAACGGACGATCGCGATAAATAGAACTCGATCATATCTACCAAAAATTATCGTTTCCCCTGCGTGCACAAAAAGAATTAATTTCTTAAAACTGTTCGAATATTTAAATGTCCGAAAATCAGCCATTTCAAAAGAGTGCAGCACAACAATAAAGTACATACAAAGCATACGATAAACAATAACGTCATTCCTTAATCATCCCAATTTCACACTTGCAGAACAAAAAACCATTCAATTAGCAAAAAATACACACAAAAAGTGTTCCATTGTGAATTCTGATGTGCTGATGATGATGCTGATGTTGCTGCCACTGCTGCCTAAACGCCAAAAATATAGAATTTCTCTTGTTTTGTGTATTCTCGGTGTATATCCTTTCTTATTGTTGTGTGTGCTATTTCGCACTGTGTTCTTCTTCTTCTTCTTAACGTGTACACAAAATCCTTTTGTTTTCATTCTTAATAATAATAAAATACGTTTTGTTGTTGTAATTTTCACACTTAGGATTTTATTTTTTTGTGTCTCATCAAGAATTCGTTTTTTTTTTGTTTTATCTTTTTGCTCCATGATAACATTTGGGAAAAGAGAAAATTCTTCACTATACGTATGCAAGTGTATAGGTGTATAATGTCAATATATGTCTCGTGTATGTAGCAGCAGCAGCAGCAAGTACATCGTCTGTTTAGTGTATCCTGTTTGTGTGTTTTCCTCGGGGTTTTTCGCGGTATGTTGAATACATAGCACCCTGCTGTAATGAAAAAAAGACGAATGGAATGGTTTCGATGTGTGGTGCTTATATGAAGATTAGTTCAAATTATGTATTTGTATGTATGGGTAAATACTATATATACGTATACGTAGCTACACTGTGGCAAATTTTATGAGCTCTAGGTGCGAATACAACAACAACACTTCACACAAAATTAACACCCTTCTGGAATCACAAGCACAACCTTAACAAGAAAATTGTGTGAAGAGGGCTTTTGTCGTATATATGTGGATGTAATGTAGAGTAGATCGTCGCCATATGATAGTGTTGATGATGCTACTAACTACAACTATTTTTTTATTTTGTTTTTGTAAGACGATGATGACTTTTAGTGCTTTATTGAATTTTTGTATTTTCCTCGTTTTCACATCCCGGAAAATATCACATTTATATACATATACACAGACCATATTACAGCGCGCGCACATATACACATGTACATTAATTGTTCTATATATACAGCATACATACATACAATTTAAGGGTTGGAAATTGTGTGATGACGGTATCACACATATGGGAAATGGAAAAATCGGTTAAATATATGCAACGAGAGGAAAATCATTTCAATTGCTTTAAAAAATAATTGTTATTCCTTTCGATTGAATATAGTTAGCTTAACATGTATACGTATGTATTTGTACAAGGGCGAATGACCTAGCCCGAAGCACCTTATACTATACTCGTATATATATATAACTTCCAAGGAAGTCAACAAGATTATTAACCCTTTTAGTATATAACTGACTTATGATGCTAAAAAAATTTCTAAATAACAATAAAATGCAAACCTCACCAATCTCATTACAATAGAGCTAAACATTTTAAATCCCCGAGATTTATGCGAATTTTTCTCGAAATGTGTCAGGTAGAAAATTTTGAAGAAAATATCAAATTTAGCGATTATCCCGTACATACGATATAAAAGGGATTTAGTTTCTTTATTGCCTGGATAATTTGATAACAATAGAGTCCTGCACATAATAGACTATTTTGAGGCGTTCTATTTTGCTTCGGTTGAGGACATCCGTCCGGTTAAAATTACATTGCACTGCGTGTATTTATATGTGCTGTGTGTAATCCGATTTTCTTTATATTCAAGAAATTAAGGACTGCACAAAGATGTCTAAATTATTTATAATATATTGAATGTCCTTTTGCATTGATCCTATTGTACATTTTATATATGGTTTGTTTTGGGTATTTAGAAAACTAAATGTGGTTTAACATGTAAGATTATAAATCAGAGTTTCTTAACATTTTTAGAGAAATTATTTGAATTGGAACTTATTTGATAATATCTGCATGCATTTTAACAATGGCTTAATATCCCTAAAACAAGCTGAGAGATATTTTGTAATTAACATTGTTTGACTATAGTGGAAATTGTACATTAAATTGATCAAAAATGATAATTGTTAGGAACCTCCATTTTTTAACCAAAAGGTGCTATCGCAACGAAACTTTAGATTTATAAAAATTACGTCAATTCAGGTTATTTAAAATGCTGATTGGCATATCGACACAAAGGATTTTTTGCTACTTTGCTAAGTAGATGTAGTATTTTGGAGCCAATTTTCCACCGCTCTTTCACATATATCGATCGGAACATTGGCTATTTGGCGTTCGACATTGTTCCTGAGCTGTAACCCTACAAAAAGAAAACCAACGGCGTTAAATCGCAAGCGCGAGGTGGCCATTCGACCAAAACATTTCTCGAGATTACACGGTTACCAAACTTCTCCTGCCTTCAACCACATATCACTGATGTGAAGTCCATCCAATTCTGGCTAAAATAGTCTTCCTTCATGACTCGATAGCAAACTTCATATAGACCGTAGCATGGCGATCATTTTCATTGACGAAAATATGATCCACTCTCCATTTTGGCAACTACAACCACAAAATGAGACCGTGTGGGGTTTGGATTATATACCGGAGGTGTGATTGGCACTGAAGATGATTTTTCGATGACATTCAGGATTTTATTCTTTAGCAGAGCCCAATCGGAGAAGTTTCGGCACTCAAATGATCAAGAGGCTTCAGTTCTTGAACTAATTTGATCTTGTAAGGGTTTAAGTTAAGACCTTTACACAAAATTCGCCACAATGTGGTTTGAGGGCTTCCTAATTCCTGTGAACGGCATGAAATCGACTGATTTGGCTCATTTTGAACTGAAGCACTTACGGCTGTTATATGTTCGGTACTGCGACTGGCGCTTAATCTCACTGGCACAGGAACGTCCAAAGTGAATATATTGACTCTAATTTTTCCACTATAGCACGCGCAGCCCGTCTGATGGAACGATTATTACGACCGAAAATTGGAGTAAGCGCTCTTAAAGTTGCGAATCAGAATTGCGGTAGTAATTTTTAATAATTTTCAAACGTTCTTCGTTCAGAATAAATACAATAAACAAAAAATTTTATTCCTCGGCTAATTAGGCCTGACCCACGGTGTAATCTAATTAGTTAGCTTGAACAAATAATATGATAATGTTTGTCTTTACAACCCAAACAGATGTTAAAATGGACCATCGAGGCGGATAAACAACCAGCAACTTAATCAACGTTGAAGTCATATAAACAAACATCAACCGGCGAAGCAATAGAAGCTACCGGCCAACAACTCGAATTTAAGAAATAGGCAAGTAACAATGATGCCTTAATCAACGAAAGATGGATGCTCTACTGGTAAACCAGGAGGAGCCCGCAGGCTAGAATCAACCAAAATATATTAGGAGAAAAAAATAGAAGGACTAAGTGTACTCCAAATATGTGGTAACAGATAATAAAATATTAAAACCAGTACTACCTTTAGAGAAGTCCCACTCTTACCTCAACTCGAGACAAGCACCTACACCTACAATACCATCGGAAAACTCGGAACCACTCATATTTACAAAGACCAGCGGCAAACATTCAGAGGAGAAGTGAAGAACGTCAGTCACATTCAGGTGCAGCGGAGTCATCTAATAAACTATTCAGGAAGCAGAAGGTTCTTATGCGACAGATGTAAATGGAATTAACATCTATTAACGACACATTAGGGCAAACAACTACTCGAACGAGTATTTAAGTTTAAACGTGAGACAATTGGAAAGAGATATGGAGGAAATTACAAACTTGCATACAACTATATTGATCGAAACAGCAACTAAAGGGGAGAATTACGAGATAGCTTACAACACATTGCAAGCCCGATATAACAACCCAAGATTGCTACAAATAACTACTTTAATTCACTGTTGCCCCTACCAACAATGCAAATAGTATCAAGGCAAGCAGTTCGAGCTATGCATTACACTGCAAAAGAGATACTACACAACCTCAATCAACTCAATATGAACTCCATATTTGAAGCATTCGTGGAGGAAGCTGAATCCGGATTCAATACGGCTATATATTAAACAACGCTGGAAAATCCAAATGGAGTCGTCAAATTAGAAAACTTTTCAATTTTCTGGAAAGACGATTCCAGTCTTTAGAGGCGATGGGAAACAACAAGGCAGCCTTACCACGTCCTCAAATTATACAGCCTTTGAGGCGAGTGAATGCAGCAACTATTTCCACACGTTACGGGGAACAACAGTGCAAAGACCATCATAAATTAGAGCATTGCCATTTGTTTAAAAAAATGCCAATAATAAAAATAGTTAGATTGGTAAATAGTGGTAATCCTTGAACACGGTGTATAACCAGGCATCAATCATAAAGATCGGTGTCTCGCAACAACTTTCTGCTTAGTGTGTAACAGGAAACACAACACACTTTTGCATTGCAATAACTCGGCATCGAAAATAAAAATTACAGCCAAAACTTTTGTAGTGAGCCAGCAATCATCAGTTTTATTACCAAGCGCCGTAGTAAGGGCAGCAACTAGCACCGGTCAGCTTGTAACTTTAAGAGCATTAATTGATCCAGGATCGCTGGCGATTCAATAATTTCGACAAAGGCCGCCAACCAATTCAATTCTAAAAAACAAAGGGCATACAATAAGATTTCGGGTGTTGGTGGAAGGGAAGCAGGTTTTTGTCGGCACGTTGTCAACACCAAGCTATCAACAAGGTTTGCAGGTGATTTTGTTTTAAATATAGAAGGTAAGGTATTTGAGAATCTCAATCATCAACTGCTAGAGATAGATGGTGATACAACTATAGATGGACTCATCTCCACAAAACACAACTAGCTGATCCACGGTTTAATAGATCGCAGCAAATCAAACCCGGGCTGTTTGTGCGTGATATCATCAATCCCCGTGTCGATTGTATCGAGTTACTAGCACGTATCAACTTGTATATGCTCCCGAACGTCGAATGAGTCAATGCGATGCAGCTTTATTCATCGATCGAGCGGTAACGAACTACGGTCTTTCTGATCCAATTCCGAGGGTATCGCGAATGTTCAACAAGATCTACGGAGCTTTCGATTATCAGTTGTCGAGAAATTCATTCAAGAAAGCTTTATATAATCTTTTGTAGTCGAACTCATAATTTCTTTTTTTTTACCAATTGTTTTGTTGTGCCGATTGTAGTCACTGAAGGCACCATTTATAAATAAATAAATAAAAATAAAAATAAATAAATAAATAAATAAATAAATCGATTTAGTACTAGGAGCAGACTACTATCCGTTAATAGCCAACACCAACATAATCACTGAGAGCTCGGAAAATCATATGACACAGGAAAATGAATTAGGGTGGATCGTAATCGGCAAAATGGGAAGCATAGATTGTGAATAAAAACCTACTAAGATAAGTACCAAAGGGATTGAGCATCTACTAAGGTTGCCTGTCGAAAGCGACAGTATCCCAGAAGAAAGAAGTCGCACCAAAGAAAAGAAGAAGTCAAGGTAGAAATCCGTTTTTCATCAACCGTGATGCTTGGGTCAGGTGGAAAATAAAAGGTGAGAATCTCATTTAAGGATTACCATTTCAAACTATAGGGGGATCCAGAAGGATGCGGTTACCGCCAGGTAACTGCAGCCGAAAGAAAGGAGAATGCTCCGTCCACACAAGTCTACCATGAGTTTATAGGAAGGAATATTTAAGTGCAGGCTTAATCCACACGGAATTAGTTCGAGGAAAATGGCGGACATTCCGCATCACGGCATAATCAAGCAAGATAGCACTACAACAAAACTCCGAGTATAGTGTTTGGAGGCTCGTCCAAGACAATAACAGGAGTGTCGTTGAACGGCATCATGATAACCGGCCCAAAATTACAGAAGGATCTAGCTGACATCATATGATGGCGCAAACATAGGTACGTTATGACAACGGCAATATAAAAATAGCCAGATTGGTAAATACAACGAAAATGATTCAGAAAGAGATGCATGGATTCACGGATGCGTCGGAATACGCATATACGGCAGCATTACAACACTTAAGGCAACAACTCACTTTATGTTGGATCAAGGGTGAGCGAAACCGCTTCAAAACCGTTGAAGCAAATACGATTTCAGCAATAAAGCAAATTCTCATAACCCCAAGAGAGCTCGTTAACTGTCATTTATAACTAGAGCTTCAAGCAAAATAAATTCTAATATTTTAATACATGACATTGACAATTCTATAGACAACTTGCTAAAATGATCACGCCCTTCTACTCAAATCAATTTATAAGTCTAAATATTTCTTCCAATAATCGACATATCGATCGCAACCAACCCTCATCTACTGTTAAACACAAAAGCAACACCACCAGCACCAGATTCAAAAACCAAATGATTACCCCAAAAATACGCCGAAAAACACATCCCATTATATGAATCTATTGTTTCCGATCGTTCGCTAGATGAACACACATATATGAGTAAAATACTATACTCACACATAGAAAAAATAATTTCCATTTTCAATTTTAAAAGGTGTTAACACGTGAAAACCAAAAACAAGAGAAAAAACAGGAAAAACAAACATTTCTCTAAACATTTTAATTGAAGTAACACAAAACAAAAAATCTTTTATTTGGACGCGTTAAAGTATATTGCCATTGTTTCCTTGAAGAACTAATTCATTCCGCTCATCCCTCTATAAAAAAATTCGCGCAGAAAATTTTACCAGAAATTGTTGTATTTCCTCCACATAATTTTACCCCTTAAGTTATAAATACAGCAAAAATATTTTTTTCCGCTATCAATTCCAAAACATTCATTCATTCATTTTCACGTATACCACTTCTTCATCCCCATCGTACACCATCCCCTTGCCACCATTTCACCACATAGTTTATTTTATTTCATATTTCAACACGATTTTACCTTATGCAAGACTATTGTGTGCCAAGGTAATAATAGAACACAACGTCATATCCATAAACAGATATAATACACTCTAATCAAATATAGATGTCACTGCATGCAATAATTGATTAATGCATGAAATTCAAAACTACTACATATTATATCGAAATCAATTTATGATAAATTTGATAAGAATCTCAAATCATAATATTTATTCGTGTAAAGGATTTTTGTTATCCTTTTTTTGCTGATATGCATGCCAATTCCTCGAAATCGGATGACATGTAAATAATGTCGCCGGCGTTTGTGTATTCAAAAATATATGTAAAACGATAAAAAATGGTTGTCGTTTGTATAAATTATTTACCTGTGTGAATATGACTACATATGCATGTGTGTGGGTTTAGAACAGGAAGGAAATTTCTTAAACACGATTTCAATTTGACATCGCACGTATGTTTGTGATTGTCTGATATGTTAAATGTGAGACGTGTACCATAAAAAATATTTTCGCTTTTCAACGGTTAGGAATTTTTGGCAAGATTTGTTTTTAGGTAATTTTGTTGTTTTCGCTTGACTGGGAATCTTGCAGTTATAGTGAAGTGACGGGTTGGGAGCATCGAAATATGGAATCGAAATTCTAAATCGAATCTGGCATGAACTAGGGTTCATTGTAATTGTTTAACAATTTGTGAAAATCACGGACGTCATTTAGTTTCAGTGGTAACGTGTGGTGATATTAGATGATTCCTAAAATGTTCTTAGATACATTTTTGAAGGAAATCAACAAATTGGCCATGAATGTGTCATTTGTAATTTCTCATGAGATAACACATCAGATTTGTTGGCACATATGTGTTAGTCGATTTTCTCACAGTTATAAACAATACAAATTTCTATGTTTCTAGAGATTTTATAACTTTCGATGAGAAAAACATAAAATACTTAGGAATCGTAATGTCGCCTAATTTCCCTCCCTTACTTTCCCTCTCACCAAATTACCTTTTATAAAAGAATCAACTTTTCTTGACCGAGAATAAATTAACAACAGCTTCATGTTGGGTAATCAAACCCAACTTCTGATCACCTTCGGAGGTCGAACCAAGTTCCCCCGAAATAAAAGAGCAATCGCTCTACTTGCTCTGCTAAGGAGGATAACTATTTGGTAGTATTGTTTCTCTGCAAGTGCTTTCGTTATAATTTATTTGAGTGATTCGATACACTTGGCTTAGCATCCACCCAACCAGTGTTATGCACGTAATTTAAATTTAGTTAGTTATCTCATTATAATATTAAATATTTAATTTCCGTACAAATGAACAACGACGCCATCTTCTTTAAAGTTACAAACCACCAACCAAAGACCCGTAACCAAGTTTCCCCTATACTAAGACCCATTGCATTCAGTTCCTGGCACTCGAGATCCTCCCGACCTAGTTTTTATCAAAAGTGGTCAAACCAAAAAAACATTTATACCATTTATATACACCGAAAAGTCACACACACACACTTCCTTGTTTTTCAGAAGACAGATACGGGACAACCCCTTTGAATTTTTGTTACAAAACCTAAATCTTCGTAGCAGTAAATAAATTAACGGAATTCCTAGAGAGATTATCGTTTACTGAGTTAATGGACCACGCAAGCCTCACCTGGCAAATGTCCGAAAAAGACTTGTCAGGCACTTTTGCCTGGTGGATTCTTAACATTCAGGGATATGTCTTCGAAATAGAATACCAATTAGGATCCTAATATTATATAACATATGCTCTATTTCACGCATACAAGGATGCACTTCTTGAGCTTCGAAAAAAAATTGAAACTTTGGTTCCAGAGACAGACCTAATCAATTTCATCTTTCACTTACCCCTGAACAACGCAAAATGCTGGACTGATAAGATTAGAAATAAAACGCCAGACTACTCGGATTTGAAACTGATTGTGTCAGAAAATATTCGATTGGATTAAAATTGCTAATGCTAGCAAACTTTGAGAAAGGAAATACAAACTTTGTTAATTCGTGTGAACGTATAAAATTTTCGAAGCTTTGGACTACACGAACCACACACATCTTAGTATTATACCGACAACTTTCCGACCGTTTCAAGGAACTTATTTGGATTTTATGATACGATTACTTTGCGACTCGCGGGCATGTAACACGAGCATTCTAATTGCTGTGGATCAAAATTTTCAAAATTCTCATTATCGATTGTCGACAATTATAACTAATCAACAGAAAATGACACCCGATATGTCGGTGAAAATATCGACCGGCAGCAATTTTCATGTGAGGGGTCCAGGAATAATACAATTTAGCTATAAATTACACATTTGAGCTTCAAAGCTTATTTGTAATGCGACGTGCAATCATGAAAAATTGAATAATTTGGTCCTTTCATGAGGACGTGATAATTATATCAGATAAAAGTCTTACCCCTAGAAAAAATTTCAATCGAATTCTTTCCATATGAAAGTTGTCCTGAAATTCAATCTTCAGGTAACATCACTAAGATCTTTCTTTTGAATCCGACCTGCATTTTTTTCCAGGGACTGCCACTAAAACCTTTAATTTTAATCCTTTTCCACTTGTAACACTTTGAACTATCAATTTTTAGAAATTTCCCAAAATCGCCGAAATAAATCGAACTGTAAAAATATGGATCTAGCCTGCTAATAGTGCTAATGCACTAAATAGACATTTGACCGACACAAACAGCAATACCGGGCATTCGATGAGGGGAACTAGGCAAATGTGTAGCTTCATAAGATTAGTGAAACTGTAACTCCAACGAAACGTTGGCCTTCTTTACCATAATATTATAAAACAGCCCACATATGCCTGTTTAAAACATAGCCTAACTTGCTCTCATAAAATTATTTTAGAGAGTCCATCGCCTAGTAAAAACGAGTGTCGTTTGTCTTTTAACGTATCTCTATATCCGTTCTGTTGCTGTCATACTACATTTACAAACGATATACACTTCACCACCCGCACTTTATTATTGTATTTGTTGAGGTTTTTTAAATAGCACTATACCCAACATTCTACTTGAATACGCATTGAAGATATTTACTAATTTAAAAATGCAGTGAACGAGTAATATTCCAGTACAATATTGTGGCCATGCTGGGATAGAATGCTCCGTTATTCTTATAATTGTGCCCTATTAAATGACAAAAACGTAACTCCGACTGTCTATATATTCCTTAAGAACTCTACAATTTTGCGTTAGGTGTTTCGGTCAAGACATTCGAAATTTCGGTTAATTAGAGCTACTGCCGACTACGGTACCACAGTTTAAAAATTAAAGAAGAACTAAACTTCTCTTATACGAGTACCATATATACTATTTCATGAAAAACTCTTTCTTACAGAAGTCTTTTAACGCCTAAATGTTGTTTGTTTCCATTATAACGGGTGTCCGCCGAGAAGGTATACAACTTTGTTTTGCCGCCATTTAGGCGAATATTAGTATTGACAGTTCATACTTGACAGTCGTGAAGTAGACACGTGGCAAATTCTTCCACAAGACCATTTACGCCGCCATACATATGCCAATAGGATGTTACAGCTCGCCCATGACAACCCCGATTTTCATGAAAAAAACATAATGAGTGACGAGGCACATTTTCATTTAAACGGATATGTGAATAAACAGAATAGTCGGTTCTGGGCAATGGAAAACCCTCACATTATTCATCAGTCACCTTTACATCCATTAAAAGTGACAGTCTGGTGTGCAATTTGGTCAGGAGGAATCATTGGACCTTACTTCTTTGAAAATGAAAACGGCGTAACGGTAACTGTGAATGTGGAGCGATATCGTGATATGATTGAAAACTTTTTAACACCACAACTGCATACTTTGGGCTTGATTAACATGTGGTATCAACAAGACGGTGCCACATCGCATACAGCCAGGATTACAATGGAATTACTGCGAGAACTCTTTCCACAACAAGTTATTTCAAAAAATGGTGATGTTGATTGGCCTCCACGGTCGCCTGATTTGACTGCTCCGGACTTCTTTTTGTGGGGATATCTAAAAAGCAAGGCTTATGCAAACAAACCAGAAACGCTTGAGCAACTCAAACAAAATATTCGTGATGAAATTAATGAAATACCGCGTGAAATGTGTGAGAATGTAATGAAAAATGTGCTCAAAAGGGCTCGCATTTGTGAGGCTAACAGAGGCGGACATTTATCTGATATTGTATTCCATACATAATTGCCGACATTAAATAAAACATTTATCAATATAAGATCCATTCTCTTTCATTTAATCAAAAATCATAAACAAACAAAGTAGTATACCTTCCCGGCGGACACCCTGTATTTTAATTTTTAATCGAGTTTACCAGTGTGGGTAACTGCTGTAGGGAAGCTTTCGAATTTCAAAATGAAACTTTGCTTACATAATTTGTTTTAATTAGTGCTCATGGTAAAAAATGAGCGCTAGTCCAGCAGCTGAAAAAACGGGAAAAGAAAATTTAAAATTTCGCCTAAAAGACGAAACAAATAAAACCCGATATCTAGAAAAAAACTTACCAAAGGTGGCTAAACTGATAAAATTTGTGCTTATCATAGACATATGATTTCCATAAATTTTCATTCATAAATTGAGGAAAAATAAACTAGCCCCTAAAAGATACTATGTTAAACAAACAAAATGCATCGGTATACCGTTCAATAATATTTTAGTTGAACAACAAATTAATAAATAGAAATAAAATATTCTAAAATCTAAGAATAAGCAAATCAGATAGCATGTTACTGTCAGACATGTTCATTGTCACCCGAAAAATATAGTGACTAAATTTGTGCTAATCCAGAATTTGACCACTTCCATTCAACAACAACGAACGTTGAATGGACAATTTTCTGATAAAAAGTTCTAGAAATCAACGAACTTGGCCCTTCTGAATCCAAATCCCTATAAATAATGTTCATTGTCATCCGAAAAAGATAGTGTCTGAATTTGTGCTAATCCAGAATTGGGCCAATTCCGTTGAGCAACAAAGGCCGTTGAATGAACGATTTTCTAACAAAAAGTGTACTAGAAACCAATGAAGTTGGCACTTCTGCCTGACAGGAACATGCTATCTGATTTGCATATTCTTGAATTTTAGTATATTTTATTTCTATTTTGTAATTTGTTGTTCAACTAAAATATTATTGAACGGTATACCGGTGCATTTTGTTTGTTTAACATAGTATCTTTTAGGGACTAGTTTTGAATTTTCTTCCAAGTTTCAACTCTAATCCATGGTTTTCTAGTGTAGTCTTGTTAGCCGAGCACGTTGGTGTCCATTTCTAATCGATAGTGTTGATTTCGTCATTTGGGAAATTGAGTTGGAACGTTTCGTTCAACCAATGCATGTTCGATTTAGTTCTTGGCTGTTCATCTGGTGACGTTGAATAGATTTATGATACAGTAGTCGATAAGCCTTTCTTCGTTGTTGTTTCTAAAAGAAGCTAATATTTTTTACACGTAATTGACGGTATGCAAGTCTTATCGGTCTTTGTTTTTGTGTTCCAATTTCCTTCACCGATCCCACTTCGACTAGTGTAAAATATTTTTGCTTGTAACTGTTCCTAAAATTAATCTTTTGTTGTGTCATCTGCTCTTTTCGTAGGTGCTTATACATACATTGTTTGTATGTTCTTTGTGAGTGCTTGCTTACTTTCCGTTAGCTATTGTAATTATGCGTACGCTTTGCACATGTGCCTCTGGCTTACCAAAGTAGGTGTGGACTAGTATTTCAATATTGTGCTGCTGCATTTTTTTCTCCACGTGTGTTAGCCTTGAAGTTTCCGTTAAAGTGCTGATGTTCTAATTTCCATTTAGTGTTCGAGTACGATAGTCAACGGTTCACGTTTGTTTCGGATGCTATGGTGTAAGTTATTTCTTCTTCTATAGTGGTAAGATTTTAGGTGGTAAAATTTTGAATATTCAACATTTTATCACCACAAATTCGAAGGAACACGCTCCTAGGTTCGAATTGAAATTAGATGTTGATTGGGTTAAATGAAGTTCTTCGGAGTGATATTTAGATTTTTTTCAATGATTGTCGGGTTTCATGACACTCATTCATCCGGATTAGTTAAAATTTTATATCGAAAAAGTAATCCATATTTTGTTTTAGACCATAAATTTGGATTTGAGATCTAGAACGCGCATTTGGGTTGTTTCGCGAAACATGAACTGAACCCGATCACAGCAAGCAACAAAATACAAAACTGCAAAGGTGCAAAGGTTCCAAGGTTATAAAGAGGTCTCTAAAGAGATTATTTGAATCAAGTTTCAAATTAATAGAAAAAATAATTCGGTGTCCATCGTATCTAATTGCAAACTATTTAATCAACAATCACAGGTCTTTTTGATTTACTGGTGGTCAATTTTATCTTGTTAGTACCGATAATATAATACTATAACATTGAAGAGGATGGCATTTAATGAATCTCGGCTTTCATATAATTTTGGCCCTTTAGTATGAGAAGCATTCTTGAGGGCACCAAGTTAAACTCTTTTCTCATCTCCAATTTAATAAGTTCTAGTGTGCTTCTGTAAACAATGAAGAATGAAACGATCGTAATCTTTCTCGTCGAAGAAGAGTGGATGACGAATGTTTGCACAGCACTGCATACACAAGGCGCGCTTTTGGCAAGAGAATGATAATAGTGTATAGTTTACTAGCTCCACCAATCGCGTTCATAGTCTTACAGCTTTTGTCTTTTCGACGTTTATTTATATTGACTAAATTAATGTGTCACATATGCTGACTATATAGTCTGTCAGATGCATCTTTACTAAATATTATGTTCCCAGTTTGCGTCCTGAATATTTGATTTAAAGTATCTGAGACATTGACTGAGCTTACAAGCAAACAGACGCAACAAAACACAAAATACTGCGAAAGAATAAAAATTTTGAAAAGGTGCCGGGATTTAGGAAAGTGCCGCATGTTTGAGCACCCGCTAAAAACTATATGTAGTTTCTGGCTAATTCAAAACTACCCTAAAAACCGTGTAGGCGATTGTGACTTCTGACCCATGAAGGGTCGAGTAAACATACGAAGTGATTTGGTACATTTCGTAAAACTTCAACTTCAACATGACGACAAAGACGACTTCAACAAAGACGTTAGTAGCATAGTCGCGATTCAAACTTTTTTTGTCCGACACTGGCAATTTTTACTGCGAGTTGTATGCTAAAATTAATAATAAAATAAATGAAGTTAGTTAAAACTAATTTAACCAACTAAAGTTTCATATACCTGCTATAACTTCATCAGGGAATTTGCTACTCAATTCCTGTATTATTTAGTTCTTAAGGGTTCCACAACACCCACTAGATATTTAAAAATAAAATTACTACTTTGCCCGGAAACACTATATAAAAAATTATAGACCCCCGACGGAGCACAATTCAAATTTTTATCGCTCATCGCCATGACCCATCGAAAACAATACACAATATGATCAAGCACGCGTGTCGAAAACGTCCGCACAAAACAATTCACAACATAACCTATAATTTAAAACGAAAACAAATGACAATCACGTATATTAAAAATAATAATAATAATAAAAAAACAATCGATCGCAAAAAAAGAATTATTTATTATTAAAATTAAAACGACATTTGTCATCTTCACAAATTCAAGACGTTATAATTTTCTTAAACACTTTATTATTATGCTTTAGTTATGTACGAACGGTCGAAACGATCCAGAAAATAAAATGAAATAAAAAGATCAATTGATCGATTGATTTGTAAAGAACCTAAAACATGTGTACCAACAATAGGCGATGAGATTATAATCTTTATATTTCAAATTCTCAAAAGAAAGTGTAAATAAAAAAAATGTAAAAAATGTGATGATCGGTTACAACAACAATGTATATGTACAAAAAACGAGAGTAAAAAAAATGTCAAACGTTGTGGTTTTTTTATTATCATTTATTTGTTGCAAATATCTTAAGAATTTTTTGTAAATTGAGATATAATAGAATTTTGACACTTTTACCGGGACTATGTGTTTATTGTGACACATTTTGATCGTGCATAGGGTGAATTGGTATAAAACGTTGGTGTTACACGATTTCCGACGGTCTTCAAACGAATTATATGGAAGTACGTCAGTTAATCAATCATAATATGCAACGCGGCATAAATTAAGTATAAAACGGCCAATTATTTAATAAATAGGCGGGAATATATCATGCATGCGTTGAAGGTCGATCAATTAATTTGATTAGATAATTGGATAATTATATACAAAGTAATATTAAATTATGTATGTAATTTATAAAAAATATTTATATCAGACATTTTGTGAGAATCTATCAAATCAATATTATTATGTTTCATTACAGGATTTTCACAATTAAAATCATCATTTCCATCAGCAACAAGTCCATGCCTGCCAGGTAAGTAACATTCTTATACACAACGTAACGATATAATGACGTTTTAATCATTATCTAACCTAAACTCAAAATAATCATAATAATAATTTAACGGTACATTTACCCGGCATAATGTATAACGCCATTTTACCCCTCTCCTCATACTACACTAATGTAACGACGAAATTGGTAACATTGTTGATTAAATTACACATTGTTCTTTTAAATACTCGTAGTATGTCATTTATTTAATAAACGACGAAAGATAAAAAAACCATTTCCATCCACTGAACTTAATATAGAATAATGTTTAACAAACAAAAGACGTTTTATATATGTAATTAGACAAAAGACAATCGACCGAAAAGGGGAATTCATTTTTATTATATACTTCTCCTCTCCGAAATTATATCATTTACGCATTTAAAATGAGTAAAATAATGACGTCATTACATTAGAATGGGACGAGTATATATTTATATAGTATTCTGTGAGTACGGATATAAAAAGGGTATTTTGTAATTTTTGTTCATTATTATAGCAACGGGTGGTCCCTTTTTATTTATTGCTTATGTACAGGCGAGCGAGATGAATGAAAACATACAATATAATGCGAAAGGGGAATATGTATGTACATATCTCTAAAATGATTTGCGTTGTTCAAAGATAAAGACAAAACAAAAGAATTCAACAACAAAAAGAATTAAAATGGCGGATTTTTATCGTCTTTTGTTTTCTTAACATGTAATACCGATTTTGTATACGTATATGAGAAAAAATTAAAAATGGAAAGAAAAAAGTTAAATAACGGGATTCTTGTTTTTGTTACATCGGGCGCTGTTAATTAGATTAATTTTTGTGTGTATTTTTTGTTTGTTTGTTGTTCACGGCAGTATTTCTGCCATTTTATTTTTTGTAAAATGTAATTGTGTGGGAAATTTATGGTGTTGCCACCGAAATTAGGATAATACATATTTAGATAGAAATTGAATGGTAATTATATATGTATATGAAGGTCGGGATAATTGGGTATGAGATGAACTTGAAAGTGCTTGACAATAATTATGCAGACGAGTTAAACTTAAATATGTCTCGTGTCAATTTATTGTATTTGTCTAATTGAGATTTCAAAACAAAAGCGAAAAAAGGTCAACCAACTACTTAAAGTATCAAATATTGCCAATAACTAAAAATAATTTATCTTACCGCTCGAAATTCCCGCGCACAGCACCGCGCATATTGTTCTCATCATCTGTCACCTATAAATATATCTTCCAAATATGTAACATAATCTTATGTGTTTCAAAGTCATCGGTTGTCATCGTGTCGCGTCATCTGGTTGACAAATAACTAAGAAAAAAAATTAAATTAAGACATCGATTGTTTGCGATGCGGACGGTTTCTGTATAAAGAAAATAAAAAATTATCGAATTTCCGTTAACAAACCACTTTACTCGTTTTACATACCGTATTATCCTTTTTGGTGTTATTTATAGACTAACTGTGAAATCATCGAAAGGGAAAAATAAAATTGGCGACGATAACGATGTGATGATGATAATAATGATATGATGAAAAGTAAAATAAATTGCGTTGGATGAGATGAGTTTGTAAACAAAATTTCAGTGAGAGTACATCGAGGAGAATTTTTATTTTAATTCTCCCGCGTAATTAACTCAATTTTAAAACGCGCGTTGTTATTTTAATATGGAATTGTTATAAAAAGTTATTTGTTCGACTGGAAAGTGCAAATGAATATTTAATGAGTCATCGATATTTTATGCGATTCTGTATTATGTACGGAATCATCGTGTTTTTGGGAATTGTTTGATGTATACGGTGGAAATTTAATTAGATTTCCATATATAAAGTTATTTCTCGTTCAGGGCTATGTTGGCGGTCAGCTTTTAGTTATAACTTTTTAGTTGAAAATATATCATATAGCGACTCGGTTTCATCATATTCGTGTTTATAGTGGCTTACTGAATTTAGATGTGGTCGAAAGGGCACGAGTTGACATCGGTTATGAAACAGTGCTGAACAAAAGTCGTGCTATCGTGTTGACTGTTCATCCAGTGGAGATTAAGAAGTTATTCGGCTCATTTGTTATATAAACAGCGTATAGCTCAGATAAATCCAAAACGTTTAAAGTTCACCCGTTATCCTTGTGCATTATTGGTTTTGAGTTACTTGATTTTCGAACATTGGAGGGGAATGAATTTAGATTTATAACTAAAATTATGGAATTTATGTAACCTGTTGTTAATACAAGCCTCCAGATATACGTAAGGTCTTCTCGGGAGATCAAACTTACAAAAACGAGTAGGAATACATTTTGAAACATAATTTTTAAAATCTCCGTCTTGTAAAATGAATGTGTTCGTGCACCTAACAGGAATTTGACCTTGAAAACTTGAGATACTATACTTAAGATATTAAATTTTCGTGCGCAAGTATACAGCAGCAAAATAAAGGCCAATCAGCTTCCAAAGCTAAACTCAAACTGCGACTATGTTAGACTGTCGAAAGATTTTATTTTTGAATAATTCACAATTTGCATGTGTTCGAAAAAATATTATTTGATTGCTTGCGAATACTCAGGAACTTTCTTGTTTTATCAGGTGCGCAACTAAATTGTTCCGGTTTTCACACATAGATGGTGCTAGCGACACATCTTGTTGTCATTTATGTCAGAAGTTGTGTTTTGTTCATGGCCTGGACAGTTGTTAACGATAACCAGTTGTAATACCAGCACATATCGCAACGCAAAAATATTTTTTCTAAGATCGAAAATGTCGAGCTTTTTGCCAAACAAACAGCATTTGCAGGAAGCTTTGCTTTTCTGCTTAAACTTGAAAAAAATGCAGATGAAGCACGTCATTTGCTTGAAGAGGCCTACGGCGAACATGCACCATCGAAAACTAGCGGTTAAGATTGGTTTAAACGCTTCAGAAGTGACGATTTCAACATTGAGAACGAAAAGCGCTCCGGAAGACCAAAAACATTTGACGACGCCGAGTTGCAAGCGATATTGAATGAAGATATGATACGCAAACTCAAGATCAACTTGCGGAGGTATTAAACGCGACTCTACAAAAAGAAATATCGGTGCCACATGAGTTGACTGAGAGACAGATGGAAATTCAGAGAGTCACCTGCGAAATTTTGATTTCACGGCATGAAAGAAAGAGCTTCCTGCATCGAATTGTTACGGGATATGAGAAGTGGAACTTTTTAAGAATTCCAAACGCAAAAAGTCGTGGCTTTCCACCGCATCAATATCGACGGCACGGCTAAATTGCTTCGGAAAGAAGACTGTGTTTGGTGGGACCAGAAAGTAATCGTGTACTATGAGCTGCTGAAACAGGGCGAAACTGTGGGCATGGGTAACGCTACCGAAAATAACTCATTAATCTGAACCATATGCATTGCTCGAGAAACGGCCAGAATGGAACACGAGAGACGAACGAGTGATATTGCAGCACAACAATGCTCCTTGGCACTTTATTTCATTAAAGTTTGGCCATGAGTTTAGTATAATTTAAAGCCTTGTCTTCAGCCTAAAAGTATTCGGTATATTGGAGTTTGACTTTTGAACAAACCTAACCGTTCTTTTTGACAGTTGAGTGTGTCGCAAACAGGTCAAGTAATTTCAAGCGAATGTCCATCCAGAGTTTAAGGAATGTAAATTTAAAGATAATCTTAATCTTTACGAGATCTTTGCCAGATCTTTGTAACTTTTCAACATTTCGGAAGATATTTCTAGCCGATAAATAAACAAACTGTGGTTCAAGTTTCACCGGGCTATTTAAACTCTGGGTAGAACCAAAAAAACCCTGAACAGAATCATGAAAAACGACGCAGGAAACTTTTAATGCATTAAAAAATATTTCATAATTCTGCCTTCTGGTTGGATGTGAGGAAATGTAATTGGGATGTGTTAAAATGTTGCACTTTCCCAAAAACACTTTCGTTTACAGGAATAATTTTCCAACATAGAGCTATTTCTTCATTTTCTTAGATCTTGAAAAAATTTTGAATTAAGAATTTGGAGTGGCACTGGCTGTCTTTTGTAAACGATGCTACCATTATATCACAACAAAATAGACCAAGGTTTTGGTAGAGCAAATGTTTACGGTTTTCGCAGAATTGTTTAATAAATCTTCTAATAAATATTTTAGCTTTAGTTCAACTTTAACAACGGAGTGTTCAATTTGCAATGCCTTATACGAACTCATTTTGAAACCAACAAACTACAGTATTCCACTATTAAAATGTTGAGTCTGGCAAATATTCTTTATTCATTTCGGTGGCGCTACATCCCACTTAGGGGTTTGGCCGCCTCGTTGAAGTTACATTATCAAATTTATTTTCAGATTAATGGTTCATAAGTTCATTAAATTTTCTGCCCGGTATAGTAGATTTTCGTGCGGTACGTCACGGAACATGGTTATAAAAACCCATGGGGTCATGTACAAAAATTTGTCGCCAGCAAATCAAAACCTCCTGAAGTTTTAAATACCATTAGGAAGACAAATGGCGTCGCCACAGATACGTAGCATGACATACTTTTGGAATTACAAAGCTTATACTTATAGAACGTTGAAATAATTTAACTTACATGGCCTATTATATGGCCCAGAATAATAAAATTACTAAACAGCTGCTTCAGGCGAAATGATTGTAATCAGGTATCCTGGTGATAGAGATCCGCTTTCTTCGAAATCTTACAGATGTTACAATGTTGCTACCTGTTAAGGAGAAACTCCTAGAAAGGTTACTAACCATTCGCATTACATCGCGGATTGAGCAGAGTGGACTGTTCTCTGACAAACATGTTTTGCAACGTAGCATGTCTAGATGATCCGTCTCAAAACCCAAAATTCAAAATATGTTATGGGTATATTTCTGGACATCACCGAGTATTTGATAACCTTGCGTGGCCCAGCGGCTTCACAAGTTTATCGGTCTATAACCTCCCAAAAAACGAATATTTTCACGAGCTATTTCAGCAATCGTTCCGCAGTAATAAGAGAATTTTACTAAGCAAATCACCAAAGGATGTCCTCAAGGCTCTAGGTCCTCTGGTCTGGAATATCGTGTTTAACACAAACATGATTAATGACCTTGAAATTGCATTCGCGGATGACAAAATCATTCTGATGTATGGCTCGTAACTCGAACTTCAGCGTCAGGTCCAAATCGCAATAAATATTATGAACCAATGGTGTGTAGCAAATAAAATGTCAATATCTGAAAAAATAACAGTGACGCTGCAGCTAAAAGGCAAATTTGACTCTTATCGACCTTCAACAATATCTTTAAACGTTCGAAATGTGAAAATGGTCAAGACTGTGAGATATCTAGGAGTTGGTCTTGATGAACGTATTGGAGTAATTTCTCACGTTCTAAGAGTCTTTGAAAATACTAAGAAACTGTTTCACTACCTGGCCAGAGAGTCAAGAGAAGGATGGGATCACAAAACACTAGTAATAATTTACAAAGCGGAGGCGCTATTCACGTATGCTTTGGCTGGTTGGTATAATAGACAAAACTACAGTGTCTAAAGATGCTGTTGTGGTTCTGACCGCTGTGCTCCCAGTGGATATTCTAATCAACAAGGGAGCTCTTGACCTAAAAAGGAGAGCTCTAGACGAACTATAGGTGACACTGTACATGTTGTAGATATTGCATATAACCAATATAGAAACAAAATGGAAATAGAGGCAATGGCGATTGACCTATGACAAAGAAGCTAGAATAAATCGGTCAATAGTATAGAGATTCAGAATAACTGATCAATTTCCATGTAGTTATGCGAATCTAAAGTAGAAGACGTTAAGCACCTAATGTGTTAACCGTTGTAACACTAAACCAAAAGTGGCTTGGTAATACGAACACAAAATAATTACCACTGTCGTCATTACTAAGCGACGAAATCCTTTCTGAGTCCGGTAGTACTGTGCTGAACTGCACTATCTAAAGTGAACGAAATAGAGATATAGTAGACCGTTGGTTGCTAAACGTTGGTTTGCTGAAAATTATTTCGGTCATATAATTGAATAAGCCAGCTGTGTTCAATCGCTTATAGTCGTTATCAGCAAACATGCCATCACTTCCTGCGATGACTCCAGAAATGTTCTGATGATCCGTAGCTTGCGTCCTTTTTATTACAACTGCTTTCTTAAGCTTGTATAGAGAATATTGATTTATGCTTTGCGAATGCAATATTTTATTTGTTTTTAATGAAACTGCAAAATACCAAGTCCCCTTCCTCCCAAGTTTCGAAAGTTTAGAAGGTTTTATACTGTTTTGAGCGGTGAATTTTGTGTTTGGTGGTACACACATAGTCAATATGTCACAAGTTTGTCTATATTTTATGTCTTCCACTTAATACTTCGTTAAAACGACATTTGCACTTAGTAGTTCTTCTGCCGATATGACCATCAATTGAGAATAATCTACCGAAGTTATCTTTCTCTTTTCAGGATGTTAATTTTGCATTTTTGAATCTGGAATTTTGACGTCATTACTAAAGCCTGAACGATTTTGTGAGTATCCTAAATTTTAGTCTACGGGTAGTTTATGCCTATTTTTTGAATTCATAGATTCTTAGTTAAAAGTTTCCAAAAAGAAGTCTGATCGTGTAGTTCTTGTCCGGCTTCATTTGTGTTTTTCTGTAAGGATTGAAGTTGTATTAAGCCGACAGCTCTTGCGTGACTTCGGCTTTTATTTCTTGCAGTTATCGAAACGTGGCTTTGTGAGTATTATGTGGTTTTAGTCAATGGAGATTTTGCACATCTGCTGTGCCTCCCAATGCAGGGAATCATTCTCTTACCGTGGAAAACTGCAAACCTGTCCATTTTGTTTTTGGATTTACTTGTACAGATAAAAAAATTCTAGAAGCGTGAAAATTATTTAGTTTAGCATCGACCGTTAGAAAGTTTCAGAAATCCTAAATTACTTTCATCGTAATTTAATAAAAATCAAGAATTTCTTTATAAAAACAGCAAAATGCTTATTTCAATTTACTTTCCAATTATTGTATCCTTTTTATACATCCAACAAATAAAAGATTATGGGTTTGCCCATTCTGTCAAAATATTTTCAAAATTCATAATTAAATTTTTTTTAATTTTTCAAATAATAATAATTGTAGTAATTGAAATATGATAATTTCACTACAGATACATTTATGAAAGAGTCTTTGAATTGAAATTCTACATATGAGCGCAATAAGCACATATGGAAAAAAGGGTTTAATTTTTTTTATATATCCTTATTTACAATAATAATAATAGCACATTATATCACAAGCCTAAAAAAGGGTTGTTACGATGGAATTTCCGTCAAATATATGTTTTATGTTGTTGTATACAGAACGCACCCTTCGTATATTGGATGTATATATAGAACATAATTTTTGACTGTTACATACATAAATAAAATTATATGATGTTTGCTAAAATGCCTCACCCACAATCCGTCATAATATGCTGGTGGTACGAAAAGGATATTTGCGTCATCATAAAACATGCCTCTCTTGTCTCTACACATACTATATTTGTAAGGGATGGTCAAGAAATTATTATTAAATATTTGTATCATTAGGAAAATTATCATGTACGTTACATCCTTTTTTAATAGTATCCCTGTACATACACACATGATGTATGTGCTTATACGGAATTTTTCAATTTTCTAATTAGACAGAAGAATGTTTTCCGTTTTTAATTTTCATTCACTCCGTGTTTTACTCGTTTTGAATTTTATTTCATTTTTTCGAAAGGAAATGCGATAATAATATAATCAAAACCGAAATGAAAATGAGGGGAAAATATATTTTCCACATATCCTTGTTTATTTCGCTGTATTTTTTGAATTTTAATTTAAAAACAAATAAAATGTTTTTTTATAATGTACGCAAGAATACACATATGCACTGCACCATACATGAAGTACACCATACGAGTATATGGTGTGCACAATTTATTATCAATATATCCTTTTTTGCGTCGGGATAATAGCATAACGAATAGGCGTGACTAAATATTATTGTAATTAGTTTTTTTAACGCATCTATTTATGTTTCGAAACGTAGAAAATGTGTTTTGTTTGTTTGTGGTGTCGTCAGTTTTCCTCACTTTCAATTTTTTGAAACGGGTTACAGTGCAAAAGAAAATCACTTTGCTTGTGCAATCAAGCTGAAAACAAATTTCTATACCACTACTTGGATTATATGGAATTAACATAGCCATGAATTTTATAAGTTATTCGTCGTGCTAACTCTATTTTTCTATACGTATCAGTATAAGTATGGGCCCCATGACCACGGAAAGTAATTAAACTAGTTCAAACAATTTAGAAAACTTCTTACAGAGATGCTTAATTACACTTGAATATCTAGCAATTTGACAGCGGATGTGCTAAGGGATTTCGGTTTCAACGAATCGGTCGAACCTACTTGTATACTCTGGACCAAACCTACTCGTATACTTTCAATATTCGAGCACAACCCAATATGCGGTTTCATACTCGTATATCAACTCTTAAAAAGTTTTTAATTTGCGATAAAATATTTAGCCGAATCCGAAAGATGGGATAAAACTGGTCCAATTATTTAAATAAAAATTTCAAAAATTCATTCTTTCTAAAATCGAAAGTCGGCCGTGCACAAAATAATCGATGGCCGTGCACATATCATGACATACATGATCGATCTACCGACTACCCAAACAAACGAAATATGTCAAGCAAAATGGAATTGTCAAAGAAATTTTTTATTCAGTTGTGATTTTTTATTTTCTCGGGTAATGTGATGTGGGCTATAAAATCGTGTTTTATTAATTTTAACTTAATAAATTATAAATAAATAATTACAATTATAATGTGATACAAGAAAAGTGTTTTTAACACTACAAACTAATAATACTCGTAAATGGTATCCGAATGTTATATCGGCGAAATATTATATCGATAAATTATCACAGACAATACCCGTGAATTAACATACATAATTTCCCATACAGTGGTGCGAACGATGCCAATTTTCTAGCTCTGTGAGAATGGGGAATGCCCTATAAGCACAGCGCGCGAATCGGGTCAATACACCAACTCTTTTGCACTCCACCATCGACAACGATTGTAGTCGAAGAAATTTTTCTTCCATAACAGCTGAACCAGTCAAGCACTCAGAGGTTCATCATATCGTGGTCACAAGTCATTTCTCGCCCTCAAATACTAGATCAGATTCGGTACAAAACTACATTGCATATACGGAATTTCAGCATATGGTTTAATTAAGGGTCTCCAGTATCTCCAGTATCTTGTCAGCTTCATATAGTAAGACAGAAAGATTTCAATTTGAAACCGAGTGGAGGTTATCGGCGACTTTATTCGGGCACGGTACCGGATCGTTACCCACCCGATATCACACATTCAAAACTTCTGCATTACCGACCAAATGGCATATAGTGGTTAAAGCTTTGGCGTTTGGGTCGGGAGGTACCGGGTTCGAATCCCGATAGGAACAGGATACAAAGGATATTTTCATCAACAAACATTCACTCCTGTCGGAGTGCAAAACTAATGGGCCGACCCATCTTCCGTGCCAGTATAGGCTGGTATGGAGCTATGCAATGTGCAGATGGTAACAAAATCGGACCTATATCCGTACGTCCTCGAATTGGCCAATATAAGTGTAAAGGTAAGGACGTAAAAAATTACTCCCAAAGGTTTTCACCTGAACTAATTAATGCCATTACGGAATTCCCAGCTGCAACCACAATTAAACTGAAAATCATTTTAAAAATAATGCCTAATAATTTGAAATCTATTGTGTAACAGCGGCGCGTACGCATCGCTTATAGATCACCGGGCCGTTACAACAAAAAATCTTTACACAATCTTCGACATCCTGGAATCCTCGCAACCCGTAAGTTGATTATTGCTCGATAATTTTGTCCTAATTTAAACAAAGACGTGAACCATTGGGAACAATCTTGTTTATCCTGCCAACGATCAAAAGTCCAACGGCTTACTACGGCAACGATTGGATGACTCAAAATTCCACGCTTGATTCGGTCATATTCATTTGGATATATAGTGGGTCCACTTTCACGGTCCAATAAATATACTTATAGCTTAACCTGTGTCAATTGATCCGCTCAATGGCCTGAAGCGCATACTGCATAACCGATATGTCAAAACAAACCACTGCGACAATCACGATTCGGCTATATAGTACAACCGAAAATGGAAAGCATTTTGAGACCCTACTTTCCCCAAATTAACGAAACTTCGTGGCTCACGATCGTATCATCCACCGAACATCACGTGGCACATGCAACCAATCAGAAAGGACTTCTTCGCCGAATTTTCGGCACGGCGAAGACATGAACAAAATTTATCTTTTCGGCGCGACGACACAGCATACATAGAATACATGTTTTTTAACATCATCTGTTGTTTTGTTGAAATATTGTTTATGTATGTATGTGTGAAAAATTGCGTAAAAAAATCGTCGAATATGTAAATAATCGATATAGTACAGCGTTCGCCGAATTTCCCGCGGCAAGCAGCCTTGCCGAAAAATCGTCGGATTTGTAAATCCATCTTAAAGGTGCTCTCAGGGCTCGAGGCGATACAATACATTGAAGTTCAGGAGTTCCAATCGTTTTACTAGGAATTGGAGCAACGACTAAAGAAGATGCTCACTAGCTGAAATGGTTTATGGACAAACCACACTTCGACACACAGTCTCCGACCAATTACGGAACACTATGTAAAATCTTACTTCCACGAGTATACGCGACAATCACGACAAAACACTAGTTTTGTTCAAAAATTGCTCGATAATTGCGATTTCGTCATTGCAAACAGCGATGAGGTGCGCACCGGACTACAACCCCCATACGAAGCGCCACATAAAGTTATTCGCCGGTTACGTATAGATAATTTGCCATCGTAATCAAAAATAAAGAACAAAATCAGTATACATTTATCGTTTAAAACCGGCCTACGAAATACTTTGTTCCGCGGAGCGAATTTCAGCCTGTAAGCACAGAATACAAACAGAAGGGACATTACTCGATCTGTGTATGGAAAAATTGTGACCACTTTTTTATCCTTGATTTCATATGGAAAAAGGTAGAATATAGTGGTGAAAAAGATTGTGCACTAAATTTTTTTACATTCAAAACGGGTAGAGTCAAATCATTTTTTGGTCTACGTTGTAGCTCAAGCGTTTGTATTTCGATTGAAAATCCGGATACACTATGAACAAATTAAAATAGTTTAGCAAAATTCAATCAAGCACCCTCTAGAGAAAAACTCGTATTTCCTAGCAGATTTTTTATAAATCCTTTTGATTCCATTTTCTTATCTTCATTTAAGCTGGTTTTCATTACGGGCCACTAACTATGCGAACAGGATTTTTAGGTGAGTTTCAATTCCTATTTTCCAAGTAAACATTTTTCTCTGTGAAAAATTAACTTTATACAAATAAAATTTAACTCAAAAAATAAAAACAAATAAAAATTCTAAAATTATGGAATAACGATTAATATTATGTTAACAATTTCTTGCTTATTTATGGTATTTTCAGGTCGGTTTTCAAAAGTTGTTAAAGTTGTTTCTTTAAGTCATTGATATTTTGAGGAACTGCCGCGTCAGCGCGCTACAATTCTTTTGAAACCAAGGCTTTATTTAGGGAATATTATGTTATTTACACTTTTTCAAAGCTACACTTTTTAACACTTACACTTTTCGTCAATTTGTGTAGCTACACTTTTCATTAAAATTTGGACATCGGTGGCAATAGTCATTTTTTTGGCGGGAAAACAATAAAAGTTAGAGTAGAGTACAAAATTTCTCGCGTAATTCGAGGAAAATATATCGACAATGGAAATAAAATATAGCTGTTAAATCGGCACCTTCAACTTATCCACTCTACCATACCTCCTCTACATTTACATAAAAATTATTAAACAGCACAAAATGATAAATTGGGTACACAAATTTTCCAAAACGAGAAAAACGAAAAACTTGTTTTATAAGAAACCAAAAATGAATACAAAAAAGTTTTTTACGTAGGCCGGGGGAGGGGGGGTTGAATACAAAAATAACGAAAAATGGAGGAGAATTTTTTTTAACAAACAAACCAAAAACTACTGTGCAAACTAACTAACTAAACTAATGTAATAATCACCCATTTAAATTTAACACCGCAAGCATCACACCACCAACATACATTTTCTTCATCTGTCGAGTCGAGAATGAAACTAATTTTTTATTTTTTTTCTAGTTATTTTGGAAAAATTTTCATTTGAAAATTAGTTTTTCCTCATTTCATTATATACATAACAACATGTACACTGTGCTGAGTAGTTGGGGCTTTGTAGTTTTGTGTGTTACTTGTTAGTTTTTCCCAAGAACAAAAAAAAATCCATTATTGAGTTGATTAGTTTCGATTTTAATAAGTTAATTTTCCACTTTTTCTTCGTTACTATTATTAGTACTACGTTATACTACTACTACGTTATTGGTACATCATACATATATTTTTGGTGGGTGGGAAAATAATTTATATATTATATTGGAAATAGGTGGGTGTTTTAGTTTGTAGCTGTAAAATTGTTAAAATATTTTTTACCAGCATTTGATTGATTTATTAGTCGAGTCTCAATATACCAATTTTTGGTTTTAATTATGTTAATTAATTTATTTATGTTAATTAAAATTTATGTAATGATTTAAATTAGTTTGTAGCCTAATATTGGTGCGATGATTATATTGTGCGCATCCTCATCCTCGCATCAGAGTATTATTTGGGAGTATATACACCCCGTTCTTAATCATATAATCCCATCATATTAATTTTGGCACACTAATACATATACATCCATATGAAGTGCTTACACAGTAAAAAATACATGCTAAGAGGCTCCAAGCGGAACGAGAAAAATATTTCCGGGAAATCTCTATGTACGCACCAAACACAAAAGGGAAAATTCATATTACCAAATGTTGTTGTTGTAAAATTTTAAATTATATACATTTGATTGGATGATTGAAAATTGGATAATTTTTCCACAAAAAAAAATACAACAACAATTCGTAACGTACGATATACACAAAAAGGATAAGAGGAATTCGTTCGATCGATGAGATTTCTAATTTTCCAACATTCTTCTCGTTTTTGCTTGTATGGATATATATAGCACTACGCTACCTAGGAGTGATGAATTATTATTGTTGATTGTCGTTGTTGTTGTTTATTTTTCCTATTTTGATGATTAAATTAGGAATATTTTGAATAAAATTCAAGAGAAATAAAATATAATAATCCGCCATTTTTTATGAATATATACGTTTCATTATATACGGGTTTTCTACGTTAAGTGGAAAATTGAAAATGGAAAATTGGTTTTCAATTTATTTTTTTTTATAATTAACAATTTAAATTAAAGTATTTTGATTTAATTGGGAAACGAACTTTGTGTAAAATCGAGTATTGATTTATGTATGTGTGCGTGTGTATTCGTACCGGGGCGCCCAGGATATACATAAGAAATGGTTTATCAAAGCAGCATTTTTTTGACTAAATATGATAAGGCTAGCCTCTGACTACCAGACTGAGATACACAAATATACCTAATAAAATGTTTAAAGGGTTAGAGTTTTTGTTAATTTTTATTACACAACGGGGAGGTGGAATTGCAAGGTAATAAAGTTTATTATTACCATAAAAACTCGTATGTGAAACGAAAATTAGTTTCGCATTCCAACGACCTATATATACGATATATTATGAACTTTCATTGTAATTTATTGGTTTTTTATTAAACTCACATATGATAGGGTTAAATAATATACAAACCCGGCACATATGAAATGTTAGGCATCCTAACCCTTTTAATTCTTGAAAATTTGGAAAAACTAATTTTTATTAATCGATAGAAACTGTAAAACTAATTTATTTATTTTATTTTCACTTAGCTAATCCATACTGATATGCCGATGTTACAGAGTAGCAGTAATTATGGGACGACAACCATTTAAGCAAATCTAGCACGTAGCTGTGGAAATGTTATACCCGAATTTGACAAGTCATTTCAAAGAAGTGCTACGTCGAAGCTCTTTCAATGACCATTTATATCATATAGAATTTAATTTTTTACCTAAAGTTTAACTACACAAATTAACCTTAACTGTATACCATGACACATGCAATGTCCACATAACCAGATTATATATGATATTTTGACGTTTCTTCAATTTCAATATAGCAGATTTTCAAACAAAAAATATTGTTCAAGTGACGTTCTAGTTATCGAAAGCGTAATGATTTCTAAATGTCAAATTATAGCAAGTTTACCACAACATTTTGTCAAATTTTGATAGAAAGAGAAAATAGATTGCAATGGTGTACATATGTCAGGTGGAGAAAACGTGTATAGCAATATTATGTTAAATAGATGATGATGATGTGCCATTGATTTTAACTTCCCGAAGCTCCTTTTTAAGACGCTGGATCTCCATCCGTAATTTTTCGTTAGCCTTTTTGAAACGATGCCCCATTTGTACGACTTCATCTTGAATTTCTTCAACCTTGTTGTGCACCTTCAGAAATTTCTTATTCATTTTATTCTCGATAATTGCCAAATCTTATTTCATATTTATAATTATCTTTCATCTAACATGTGCTGCCATCTTGCGTTCAATAGTAGTACTAATGGCGTCACCCTGGCCCGTAATACCATGTAAATGTCAAGACATAATTATATGTCAGGTGGAGAAAACGTGTATAGCAATATTATGTTATTTAGACTTTTTCAAACCTACACCTTTTCGTTAATTTGTGTATCTTCATCTATAAATACTTATATAAAAATGAATGTGTCTGAATTAGTAGAACCATTTTGTAATAGGTAGCGCGCAAATCGTTTCAACAAATGAGTGTATTTCATACAATTTAGCGGCAGTTCGTGCGTGTTTTCGGAGTATGAGTGCGATGCTTCACATAATTGGATTGAAACAAATGTAAACAGGGACATTGCCGTTCATGCGTATCATAACAAGTGATTTCGATTGCGAAATGCAAATCAATTATGTCACCCAATCGACAAACGATTGGTTGAACTACACCTCAAGCTCAGAAGAAAAAGGAGAAAAGAATCTCGAAGTTTAGAAACAGAGTAGCAACGGGAAGCAAGACAGGAAACCGTTACGCAATGCTCAAGCCCATTTGTCGGAGGACAGTGCCCTCAATTATAGACAATCTCACAACATAATGCATAAGCAACAGTCTCAAAAAATGTCGCTTAAGAAGACAGGATCTTGATATCGTTCGCCATAATGTGTTAGATGCACTAACCGCTCGATGTCCGTTGCAAATTCTTGGAGTGTTTCCCTGTCCTTTTGACATCTGCGTTTTAGTTCGATACGATATAGCGCTCTTTTATGATAACCTCCATACTTGCCAATGCAAATTTAATCGAGGTTCCCTCGGCCGTACTCCGGTATGATTTGTAATCTATCTGTTCCTCCTCCTTTAAAAGCCACTTTCAATGCGAACGTTAGTGGCTTGAGCTTTATCGTCTGTACCGTCTTGATTACTTGCGATGATGTCCCATTGATACCACCCGTAATTTCTCGTCAGCGTTTTCGAAACAATGCCCCATTTTTTCGACTTTAGACATTTCTTATCCATTTTATTCGCGATAATTGCCAAATCTTATTTCATATTTTTAATTCTCTTTCATCTAACATGTGCTGCCATCTCGCGTTCAATAGTAGTACTTACGGCGTCACCCTGGCCCGTAATACCATGTAAAAGTCTAGACATAATTAGGAAACGATAAGGATATAAACTGCTGAGCTAAAAATATTGTGTAAAGATAAATTTTCAAATTTTGTTTGAATGTATTCGTACATATTTCAAATTTAAGTTGGCGCCATCTTGAAATTACAAATAACAAAGCTAAAAATCGGTGTCAAAAGTTATCTTTCAATTGACTGCGCCGTGCAGAAAAGCTTGCTGCTAAAACTGTGGAGACATTTCACCGCTGCCATCTAGATTAGGATCCGTAAACTGAATTTTTAGTAGTTAAGCAGTATACTAGCAGTAAAATAGTTTTAGCTTGCTAAATATTAAGTTAAATTTACCTTAGCTCGAGCTGCGTACTATCCTTTATTATTATTATTATTATTTTCATTAAGGAAAGTTAAGGAAGGTATCAAAGGAGGTATCAAAATTAATAAACTTTTTTTTTTGAAGACATCAGATTTAACCAGCTGGAAAATTACGTAGGAAATAACAATTTCTTAGTAGCCCACAAGTCAACGGTTTATGTATGGTCACCACGGAAAGAAGCAAGTTGTCATATATTCATCAAAGCAAACCATCTCGCTGAAATAAAAATCAAAACTCAAATCTGGCTACAAAGAGGAGAGCGCAGTTTTTCTAAAAGCAACTAAACTGAATTAAAAGCGCATTTTAGTTTGAAACGGAAAATTCATATTAATGGAAAATTATGCCAATTTTCTCATTTATAAATTTTCCACGTATATACAAAACACATATATAGAGACACACAGACCTACGGAAATACGTCTATTTCATTTTCCGCGATTTTTTATTATAATTTTTCCGCTCATGATGGAAATGATGATAATAAATATAAAATAAAAAAATTACATCCTCCGACTACATTTCACTTCCATATTAAATTGCCAATTTGAAATTATATAATAATCCTCTTTTCATCCTCGTATACAAAAATAAAAATATAAAAAACGTCGATTTTTATCTTCCGTACACATATACTCGTACAGTCCTTACTCGTCGTTCGCATCTTGGGTCGAACGAAAAGTTTTCCGCACACTGTAACAAGCGTATACTGATTTCAGTAACTTTTCATTCAACCAAATTTATAAAAAAAACTGAATCATTTCCATCAGTATATGATGATGATGATGTTGATGATGGTTGTTGATTATGTGCGTCGTTGAAAATTTCAATTCAATTATCTTCCATTTTTTGTGAGGTTATGTTAAACTTTTTAAGTTTATATTTATAGTCGAGTTCCTATTGGGAATATAATGTGTTGTGTGGTGTGAAGACCCAACACCAACCAACTAAACAAAATAATAATAGAAATATACACAAAACAATCAAGTTATAGCATAAAATATTCAAAAACATAACCTCACTTTATATTTTATATCAACAAGAATATTGCTAAGTGTGGGTTGGTCCCAATCCTAATATAAGAAATCGAAACTAAAACATGAAAAAAAACTATTTGGTAATAGAATAATCATATGGATATTAAAATTGGATGTGGCCTGACTATCAAGATTTTATATTATATACACAGATATAGGATCTGAAGCACGTAGCTGATGAATATTTTAAATAGCACAAGAATTTTCAATTTTATTATCGTTGTGCATTGAATCAGCTAAATGTTTATTTATTTACGGTACATCCACATATTATAGATTTGGTTTTTGTGGCTATGAGATTTGTTTGGCGAAAGTATGTAAATAGTTTACCCGCCCCCCAACACATAAAAGTACACAATTCATCCAGCCATTCTAATTTAACAACAAATCCTGGTCACCAACAAAAAAAATGTATAATTTTAATTTTCATCATCATCATCATTCTTGTTCCTTGTTGCAGAAGACGAGAGAATTTGTTTCGTATATAGTAAAAGACGGGAAAAAAATAAGAAAATTGAGAATCCAATTAAGGATTTTCACAAGGAAAATTGGATTTTCTTTTTTTTTTTTTAAATTTTCTTTTGTTGTTCACAAAAATTGTTCACAATACAATTAAAAAAAAGTCGAGTCGAGTTTGAATGAGGAAACGAGACAGAAAATTTTTGTGTAGTTTGTTATATAAGGATTTTATTGTGTCCTCTCGCTCTCATTACGAGCACATTTGTTGTTGTAAATCTAAAATTAAATAAATGGCTTTTCTTGTTTGTTAAAAAATACAAAGAATTTTCCTTCTTAATGTTCTTGTTAAAATATTTTCATAAACATACAAAAAAGGATATTTTTTGCTGGTGATGCTGTGTGTTCCACTCTTCATTACCAGATTATAGTGTATATGTGTTTGGGTGGTTGTTGTATAAAAATCCTTAATTTAATATATAGTTTTTTAAGATTCAAATTGTTTGTTGTATGAGTATGAATTGCCATTTTTTTTGGCAAAGGATGTCGGTGGGTGACCAGCAGGTTGAATACAATTTTAATATTATATAAATAAGTTAAAAAAAGGAAGTGAAATCTTTGCTGTAAGTATAAACGAGGGTTTTTACTTGTTTGTGTGTTTCTACTATAATTTGATTGGGTCATTTCGTTATTGTTGCGTTGAAAAACTCCTTTAAGGCATTCATGTTTATTCATAAACCGATTCTTTTGGTACAAATGAATTTTTAATATTTTTTATATAAGGAACAAAAACAAATAAATTGAATTATGCAGAGTGGAAAATTATGGATGATTTTTTTTTGTGGCTGGGGATGGTGTTTTTTGATAATGATGAAAGACGACTAATAGGCTAATGTTTAACTAAACGATCACTATAAAATATTTTTTTGACTAAATCTAGGTTTCGACATTGTGTATGTACCGATCAGGAATTTGGTAAACAATTATTTATAATACAAAGCCATCATAACCATGTTACGCGTACCTAAAAAATATTTGAATAAATGTAGTCGATAGTACTCAACATGAACCCATATTACAATAAATGGGCTACATCATGGGCTACATAATGGGCTACATCATAGTTTTCTACATATTTTGTTCACCAATTAAATTTATTTATTCACGCTCAATAAAGCGATAGAATTCAATGAGTGAAATTTACGTCAATTTTGTTCACATTTTACCCGTTAAAAAATTTTGACCACCTTTTTGAAGCCTAGGCATTAATGTCCACCCATTAATTATTTTTCATCAATTTTAAGGCTAAGTGTGGAATAATAAAATAAAATTATAGAAAATGTCTGGTTAAATTATAAAATTATTTTTTATGAAATAAGTACGGTGAGTTGATTGAGTCTAATTTTAAAGTTCTCTTGATTGAACACTCGCCAACTTCAACAAAGCTGTGCATGAATATTGATCTTTCCATAAAACTAGTTTTTCAAATTTATAAGATGTTTTTAAAGAAATTCAATTATAAGTAAATGAGTTATCCCTTTGTTTGTCCATCGGTCGATCAATTTTGCTATACACTAGCTATACTATAAAAGTTTGTAAACTACCCATAAACGTCAATTTATTAAAGCAAGTTAAATTATGAAAAGTTCATATACCACTCCTTAATTTAATTGAAATATCAGATGGTCCACCTGTTAATTATTTTTGCCCATCCATTAATTTGTAGTATCCATCGCACTAAAGCTAACCTATAAATATAAACATTTTCATAAAAACAAATTGAAGGCACATTCCAGGAATGCTCCTAAACACTCATGTCAATATAATTAATTTATTTGCCTTATGATGGTCCACCTGTTGATCACTTTTGCTCACCATGTTGAGCAATTTTGACAGACTATTAAGTTGTTATGTCCACATCTAAAAGTTTATTAATTTTTGAAAAGTTTATAGTTGGAAAATTTTATAGTTTAACTCAAGTTTGTTGATGAATTTTGGTTTACACGTAACTTTAAGAAGAAGACCAAAGATATTTAATATGTTGAAAAAACGTGAGTGATATTATTAAATAACTCATTAGTATAAATTAAAATTGGGGCTTGTTGGCTCAAGTTTCACTAGTGGACAAAAATATGACGTAAATCAAAATTATTATTCAGTGTATTGTATCGCTAAGTAATAGGTACTGAGCGTAAAACTATTTGTAATCCATTTCTCTAAATTCACATTTGGGTATGATATCTGTAAGAATTTCAATTCTTGGTATTTAGTATTAAAATCGGTAAATGCGCTATGGAGGAGACAATATTATCTGGTCAGGGCCTCCAGAGTTGAAAAATCCACAACCAGACAACATGAGCCCGAAGCACGACACGGTACTTTCAAAAGGTAATTTTTAAAAACGTGTTTCTCTTATCCATATCTTAATTCAAAATTGAATTCCGTGATCTGCCATTCTCTAGTTAGTTCGGAATAAATTTCACTCAAATTGAGTGAAATATTTTTGAGTGTTTAAAAAAAAATAACATTATCAACAGTGGTTGATGAAACGAGTTGTAAAATGGAGGGAAATCGAGATCATCCCTCCCATTCAACCGTGTATACCCGTTCCAGCACCTCTGGGACTTAGGCAAGGATTCAACGGACCAATAAAATGTTAATCCACACATTATTTGATTATGTAACCTCGATAATGAAGCGGTCAAGTCTTTACATAGGATGTAGTAAATAAAATAGATTAAGCAATATAAAATAAATAAAAAATGTTATTGGAATAATTTAAATAGATTTGGTTGTTTTTCTAGGTGAGAAAATTCGAAGTTGTTTTTGGATGTGGACTTGTTGGGCATCCTAAACACTATCTAAAGAATGAATGATCAACTGCATGTCCGCTCACTTGGTTGACTGAGCCCACTGAATGACTCAACGATCGAATCGTCCAAAGAACACATCTTCCATTTGTGCGCCTAGTCCTTCTCAACTTTTCTTTTAGGATTGTACATAGCTAAACCTAATTCCGAAACTCGAGCATCCCTCGAGAACCGTTCTTAGTTCGCATCTCATTTTCATTCTATCAATGGCTTTTGCGATATTGCTTCTTACTTTATTATAAATCTTGTTCATTCTCCGTCTTAGATCTAAAAACCCAAATTTGGTATGGCACTGTAGGCAAAACCCACCGCCAATCACCACCATTGCAGAAATATTTATAGTCATATCATGCACCGCGATACCCCAACATGAACAGAGTTATCTAGGATGCCTAACTTATGTTGGAGATATTTTCTTTATGTTAAAAATCGTAGTACCTTGATCCAACCGTAGTTCTAGCGATACTTTGAATCCGCAAAACCGAATTATTTACAAATATGTCGGTTACCGCCCGAGTGACTTGTTTCATAATCGGATAGGCTCCCCTCTTGACCTGCTATCCAATATACACCAGTATGCATCGATTACCGCCTGTGTTTCTGAAAATTGACCAACGACATCCATTGCTATTCGTTTAAATGAATCCTTAACGTCCTCTTAGCAATTGACCCTATAAAATCGGTGACTTATCTTGTCCAATGTCTTATTGATTCCCAAATGTGCGCCGAATCTTTCATCATGTGGAATCAAATCCATTCCAAGATTCTTAGTAAGCAACCGAAATGCAATCTCGTGTGCCATTGTGATCATCCGCATCAGAACTCATCAGAACCCTTGTCTTCTTTCAAATATTCTTTATTCCAACCATTTCATTCTTCAATCTTTTTCGTGCAATGATTGTGGGCAATAACTAAAGTGTTGTCCTATACACATTATGTTTACACTAAACTCCACGAGGTCTTCTGGATAATCAATCTACATTAATTTGACAAGATACCTCGTCGGTGTTCAGTCTACAATGTGTACGCTTGTACTCGCTCGGTACACCTGACTAATGGTCACTCACGTCCTTTATTTTAAGCGGCCCATGTTCTATTTGAAGAATAAACTCTTGTCCATACAGATACTTATGAACATGTTGCGGTCACTGTCTACCAAAGCCAACAGTTCTCTGCGGATTAAACAGTAGAAATTCTCCGCTTAGCATAGGGATCCATTGTAATAAGCGACCACTCTTTCCTTGCCTTCTCGCTTCTGCGATAACACTCCACATATTTCGGTTTTGCAACATCAATATCCAAGATAAATTTTCGTCGGAAATGACCATTCAAATCGTTGGTAATAACCACAATCCTAAGCTTCTTACTTGGAATACTCAAACAGTTATAACTTATTCGGCCGCCAGGATGGTTTCTTGTATTTGATTAAGATTGTTAAAGTGGCCTGCAAATGTGCGGCCTAGTATATTCATGTCCAACTAAACATTATCTTAGAACTTGTTCCATTGATCTCTCAAACGTAGCAGTCTTATCATCACAAGGAATTACTACTTACAAGTATCTGCTTTTAAAGTCCAATGTAATGAAAATTTTAGTTCCTACACAGTATCTTGGCAAGACAATCTGGACCCTTGATCTGAACAAGAGTCAATGGTGGCCTCCAAGGTTAAGCACTACTTTTCGCGTACTTCATTTTCATTCTCCGCAACTACTTCGGCCTCTCATAAACATTTTTCCTCTACTCCTTTCTCAAAGTTTTTTGATAACATGTATGAGCATTTTCCTCTGGTCTTTGGTATTTACTCTTCCCAGATTTTGCCTTTTCTTACTCGAGCTTTTCTTTCTTGAGCGCCTGCGTAAAAACTCCCACGTACGCTGTTCCTGTTGTTCGAAAGGGTTCAGTGAAACCAATTAAGATGGTTGTGCTTAAAATATGGTGGCAATTAGTAAAGAAGTTTTGAATGGCGGTAATTTGAGTTTAAATTATTGAATGTATTTAAAATTTTAAATTATTTGGGGACGCATGGCAGAGCACCATCTGATGCGACAACAAACAATCAATTTCAGGCAACCGTTGACTTAGTACAATTTTTGGTGACCGCATGGGAACAGCATAAAATTTAATTGTAAGAAAAATGGAAGAAAACAGGATTACCCATATCCCAGTGTAGTCAGAAACTGGCTAGGATTCAATGAAACAATCACAGATGAATCCCAAACCTAAAACCAGAGGTTACTAATACTCCTTGAGGAGTATTGAGGTTAGTTAATACTCCGTAAACCATAATCGTTTATTAACACCACTTCATCCATATACGCTTCTCCGAAAAGGACAATTCACCGAAAACGCGAATGCACCGAAAATTTGTCAAATGAATAGTTTACTCCAAATTTGTACTTCATCACATATTTCGTTTGAACGATGTTGATACAGAAAAAAGCCAGAGCTCCAATTTCTGAAAATTTTGTTTAGGAGGTTCCTCGTTTTGGCACAGGGTCTGTTTTTAATCATTTCTTGATATCAATTCGAATTCAAGTTCTCTAAGTAGCTCTGGAAAATTTAAACTTCTGGAATTAAAGTCATTTCACTGCTGATCATCAGGGAGTTCTGGATTAAGGGCAACTGGAACGCGGTTAGGTTATTTCCTAAACGAGATATATAAAATTTGGTACCCACGATGGAAATAGAATTTTAAAATGAGTTCTGGTAGAAGTTCTGAAATTGGGTAAGTAATTGGGATTGAAATGAGATTTTAAAACTATTTTTGAAACAAGTTATGGAATATGACCAACTGTAATGGACTAAGCCATTTGTTAATCGAGCGTGATGAAATTTAGTGCAAAGGATATAAATGGATTATAAAATAATTTTTGGAACAAATTCTGAAATTAGGCAATCTGGAACGGAACTAGGACATTTCCTACACAAATATAAGAAAATTGGTGTGTATAGGTTGGAAATGGGATTCTAAATATTTTTTAAGAGGAAATTCTGGAATATTAAGCGATCACAGTGAAAGCCGCATCATTTTCCTTACATTGATCAGAACACCCTTATGAAAATCAAACAAAGTTAGTTCTGAAAATTTATCACAGGAAAATTGTTCTCTTATTTAATTGTGCTATTGAATCACAGATGGACCTCTATTACATTTTTTATAAGGTTAGCAAGACATATTTACCGAACGAATGAAAATTAATGCGACCAACCAAAAGCTAAAGTTCCAAAAAAAATTCTTGTTCTTTAGAAATATCGATGATCTTGAATGCAACTGAAATTGGGTGTGTAGAATGGAAATTGTCTAAAATAAAATAAAAAATATTTAGGATTGAAATGGGATTCGGAATTGGGTATGGTGAATCGAAATTTCACTATAAAATTATTTTTGGGCGGTTTTGCAATATGGTCAACTAAGACCGAAGTGGTTCATTTATTTGACGATGAAATTGTGTAATCGAAAATGGTTTCGATGGAAATTAAACTTTAAAATGTTTTAATATCACGTCAGTTTTAATTTATTGAAATGGTTTCTAGTGTGACTACACCAATGTATCTTCTCTTGGTCGCATCTAGCCGGTCTATTGGTACGTAGCTTAATTACTCAGATTGTATCTGCCTTAGCAAGCATCCTGTAAAGGATTTATAAAATTTTCATTTTAAGACATGTTAAGCACAGATTGCCATATTCCAGAACTTCTTCCAAAAATCATTTTAGATCGATTAAGAAATGGCCGATACTTTAGTCCCAGTTTCGGAACTATTTAAATAAGTGGTCTTAGATAATAACAAATTTAAGCGAAATTAAACCATTTCCGATCGGTGTAGAGAATGAACACATCTATGACCCCGTGTGTGTAGAACTCATGGACCAACCCGCATCAGCTTATAGTACTGGCATGGTGCTATCCAATGTGCAGATGGTCCTACTTAAATCGAACCTATAGCCGTACGTCCTCGATTTGGCTGCCAACTGTAAAAGGTAGGACGTGTAAAGGGAACCGTGAAAGACTTGGTAGTGCTTCGGTCCCAGATTTCAATGACTAAATCATAAAAAACATGTCCCAACGGATTACGACAAAACTGAGTAATAAAATGAAGAGCGTTCGGGGTGAGGAGAGGAAGGTGGTTATAATTTAGCTATCTTTCATCTAACTAGTGCAGATTAACTCAGTAGAATAGAAATTGGTTTGTATGATCAATAATGGAATAGTAAATCGATTCCAAATTTTTTTAATTGGTCAAAGTGCGCGTTTTGGTTTGGAGTCAATCCCATTATTTTGGAGTCAATCCCATTTTGAACAATAACAAAAAATTACCGAGATTATATCATAATGAAACACACAGTAGTAGCCCCAATGGATCGCCTAATGTGGAGTTTTTTAATAAACCTCCAATCGGCTCATTTTGTTTTTGAGTGAATCTGATTATATGCAATAATCGCAGAGATTGCCGAAAATGCAATAATGTAGAAATTACTCTTTAGAGTCTCTAACCTACCAATCGATGTTTGTACCATTTAAGAATTGACTTGGATGGATGAGCCAATATTCAATCATATAGAAGTAACTCCTAAAGGCTGACCTATCGGGGTATGTACCACTTCACTATGGTTCAATACAATTTTTTAAGCAAAATTTTCATTGGCTCAAAAAATCTTACTGTGTAAGTCGATAGTGAAACAGTATAGAGAGTTACTTATATATGCTTGCATTTTGTTGCAGTCTCTTGGATATCTTATTACTGACCGAGCTGGGATTCACTCGAAAATCTACAGGGCCTGAAGTAGCTTTGTTCAAATAAATCAAACTGAGCAGGTTCATATAGAGGAACGCTTTTCACTCAAAACTCTTTAAACCTTATAAATTGAGTTTAATATAATTTTGAGTGATATTTTAAATTGAGTCAAAGTCATTTTTGGTAAAACATGCGTTTTACCAGTTTACTCGTATGTTGTTATTGAAAATTATTAAAAAAAATATTGTGCCGGTTCGGACACAATTATTGCCAATCAAATTATCTGCAAGCCGTTAATACGATTTATATGTAAGTGTCTATGAAAGGGCGGTGGGAAAATGAGTTAATTATTAAAATGAAAATTAAAGTGGTGGTTTAAACAAGAAGTTAATACGAAAGAAATTTAATTTAAAGATCTTTGCATTCGCATATCAGACTAGTCGTCTGATTCTAAATAATTTTGGACACCCCTTTCCAATTCAATTATTATAATTAAATCGCAAATTAAACATGCATTGCATCATTAATTTATCGGCCTTGGATTTTTATATCGACTAAAAAATATGAGAAAACCCTTATGTCCGTCGAGAAAAATTGAGATCATAAATCACTTTACTTGGTGCGCCCCATTTAATTTATTTATCTTTTCTTGATTTCTAATCAATTTTCGGTTAGTTTTGTGTCCTGGACTTAATATGTCCCCTTTTTTATGTGTATATACATGTATTTGATAAAATTAAATTTTAATTTAAGGCAAATAATTAAGGCCAACAAGAGGATGTACGAAGGGGTGAGATGGATCCTTCTGGAATTTTCTTTGTTTCGGAACATAAACCCGAAAACAATAAATGACAAAACTATTTTGTGTTTAAAAAGGGTATAACTACTACTTAGGGTTAATAACTGTTAGACAATACATAAAATAACCCTACATACGAGTACAGGATATATGTGTGTATGTATATAAATGTATGTATATAAAACTAATTATTTTTATTTTTTGTCTTAAAATATTTCAGGTGTTGGCTCATTAGTCGATTCAAGTAAAGAATTCACAATAGACGGTGTTAATGGTTTTGGTAATAAAAAGAAAAAGAAGAAACGTCGGCATAGTCGAACAATATTCACCAGCTATCAATTAGATGAATTAGAAAAGGCTTTCAAGGAGGCACACTATCCAGATGTATATGCTAGAGAAATGTTATCGTTAAAAACTGATCTGCCCGAAGATCGAATACAGGTATGTGAATGTGTTGTAACCCGATCCACAATTTTCTTTTAATTCAAATTAATTATTATTGAATTAAAATTGTGTAGAAAAAATAATTCTATTTAACACGTTTTTCTCATTTAAGAATAATATGTATATGACATATCTGAACAATATGGCGTCTTTTTTATAATTTTTTTTTGACAGATACAAATTTAACTCAATTAAAATATCAAATTACCCGCACTTTGCGTTAACAAAATTTTTTTCTGTTTCTTTGCCTCTTTTGAAATGAATGCCAAAGAATTTAAAAGAGCAAAAAAAACAAAAGAAATCACATCAATGACAGTAGCTAACTTCATCCCATTAATTTATTTTTAATTATATGAAATATTTGTTTTTTCTTATTGAATGCACCTTTAGAAATAAAAAACGGAAGCATATTGGTCATTTTCGGCCATATTTTTTCGGTACACATATATACGGTCTCCATTTTATTTAGTTCTTTTGTTTTAGTCGCAGCGCGATTTTAATGTGTGTGCTGTTGAAAAATTTATAATATGAAAGATGCGAGATTGCAACCCCTTTTTGGTGTTTCATTGATAATCAACTTTGTACTTGTGTTTTTATTAGTCTCTGCGATTTTTCATCATTTCCGATTTTTTTTTTGTGGTGTGTACGTAGTAAATGGGGGGAATTTTTCGCATGCGCATTTTCTTGACAACAAGTCGAGTAATTTTCCCGAAAAAATTTATATAAATATTGAAAAACAATATGAAGACAATTGTATGATTATTATGATCTGTTGTGCTGTTGGATTTGTTGTTGCACCATGCTGTATTATTGGTATACTCGCGGAACATCGTATACTACAAAGTATATTGGATGGATTAGTTTTTTTATGATGAGCAGTATGGAGGATGATGTATAACCATGACAACAATGTAATGGGAAAAGTAAAGCAATTCTCTAATTAGGGTTTATAGTAACAGAGAAGATGGAAATTGGAGGAAATTGAAATCTCCATAGTGAATCGGAAGAAAATTAATTAGTTGGAGGACCTGCAACTATTCAATATACTGAGATGAAAATACTTAAATTATTTAAACTCGTAGCCACATAATAGCTATTATGCTGCAGTTGTATTCTTGGCATCATTCAATGGCTTTGTAGGGATTCCGACCAATGTGGCAGTAAATTCCCATAATATGTAATTATTTGTGTAGAAGTAATGTGCCTATAATCTAGTTTTGGCCTCAGTTCTTTTTTCATTGGATTCTTTCAACAACTGACATGCGTTTTATTTGGTCGTCTCAATATTACATTTCATCAAGAGCTTTATATTTGTAATTTGAAATAGAGATAAAATGGTATTAGGTAAAATGGTACGAGTATTTTTCACATAAACCTGCACTTATTTAACTAATAACACGAATAATGTAGGTTTTACCGTCATTGAGTGTTTGTGGTTTATTGGAGTGTTTTTTGTTTTTTTTGCGACTGCCAGCAAATTAAATTTTTTATATATATATTTTGGGGGTTTTGGGGCTCGAGTATAGTTTGAAGAGTTTATTATTAGATAAGTATCGTTCCTCTATTACCGTTTATGTTGCTGGTATTATTTGGCTTTCAGATTTGATATTTGAAGTTAACCTGGTTTTTGAAGAAGAACTTAATTATTTATTTAACAAATTGTTCATGTAAGTATTGTTGTTGAAGTGCGCCACGATTCGCGATGTCCACCGAAAGTATTTCTTTGCCCTCCATTTTACATAAATCCATGCTTCGGACTAGGTCCAATTTGCTTAATGTGGTTAGTTTAAGCGTCCAGAGTCTTATTTTAAATATTGACGAACTTCGTCATACTTTTAATGGGGTCTCAATTGATGTCATTTGCTTCTCGGAAACGTGTCTATCGTCCGATATTCCCGATTCCGTGTTGGCCATTAATGGTTATAATTTGTTCAGGCGTGATAGAGCTAATCCATCGGTTAATTATGGTGGAGTTTGCCTCTATGTTAACGAGCATATTAAATGATTGAGTGTCTGTTTAGTTATTTTTCCTGTCGGTATGATGAGGTTTTCATTTCGGGTGATTTCAATTTTGATATTTCTCAAGAGACTTTATTTTCTCGTAGCTATTTAAATATCTTAAATAGCATTAATCGTTCAGTTTATAACACTGAAGCGCCCACTTACTCTTATGCAACCGCAAGTGGTGGTTCTTATTCTCTCATTGATCATGTTCTCGCTTCTGCTGGTAATTCCATTTGTTTTTTCAATCAATTGTCTCTTGGTATTGGTTCTCATCATGATCTCCTTGTTTTTCTGTTAATTTTTACTCTCGTCCTAAACCTAAAAATTTCAGCTTTAGGAATTTTTCGAAAATTGATGAATCTCACCGTTCATCAATTTGTAGCTCTATTTGTTGGGACAATATTTTTTCACTTAGTGCTTCTACCGATCAAATTGACTATTTTAACTCCTCTATTAATTATGTATTTAATAATTGCGTTCCTCTCACTACTGTTTATTTTAGACCTAGATCCCCCCCTTGGATGACGCAAGAGATTTCGAATGCTATTTCCGTTCGTTTTTCCAAATATCGTCTTTGGAAAATGAGCCCTAATTCTTGGTCTTATCTAGCTTATAAGCAATCTCTAAATAGAGTGGTAAGTTTAATTCGTATCGCTAAGCAAAATTTTTTCAAGGATAAGTTAGATTCCTCACTATTCCCTCTCTCTTCCCTTGGTAGTTGCAAAGGGGGTGCTTCGGTAAATTTCAAAGCTAATGATTTTAACCATCACCTAAGTAATTCTAGTTCCACCCATGATATTTCCAATATTGATTTAGTATCCGTAGAATCCCTAAATTCTTTTTCGTTTACAAATATATCTATTGCCGATTTGCATTATGCAATTTGGGAAGTTAAATCGCAATCCACTGGTCTAGATATGGTTAGTTTAAAATTTGTTAAGCGTATTTTTCCTAATGTATCAAGATATTTGTTACATATTTTTGATTTTAATTTAACGACCTCGTTTTATCCCGCCCAGTGGAAGTTGAGTACAATTATTCCTGTTCCTAAAATTAGCAATCCTTCTGAGCTTTCCCATTTCCGACCTATTAGTATTTTAAGTTCTCTGCCCAAGGCGTTTGAGTTGGTAGTAAAAAACCAAATTCAATCTCATATTGATAGCTTTAATTTACTTAGTATTTTTCAATCGGGCTTTAGAAGATTCCACGATACTACCACTGCTTTACTGAATGTTTGTGATGATATTTGTCGTAGTTCGAACTTTAATTTTATTTCGAACTTTAATTTTTCTCTCTCTGCTGCTAAATTAATTTTAGACTATATTTCGGGTCGCTTTCAGGCAGTCTTTTTTAACAATTCGTTTTCTGACTTCTTACCTGTCTCTTCTGGCGTTCCTCAGGGGTCGGTTCTTGGTCCTTTACTATTCTCAATGTACATTAATGACGTTGCATGTTCGATTCGCCATTCTTCTTTTCATATTTTTGGTGATGATGTACAAATTTATAGGAGTAGTCGCTTAGATAATGATTCCATTAACTCTAATATTTCTCTTATTAATGAAGATTTGGTAAGAATTTATAATTGGTCACTATCTAACCGGCTTGCTCTTAATGCTAATAAATCTCAGTCTATTATAATTTATAAAAAATCTATAGATACTTCCTCTTTTCCTGGAATTTTTCCCGTTGATTCTTTAATTCCATTCCCTAATACAGTTAGAAATTTAGGGTTAATTTTCAATAAAACTCTAACTTGGGGTGATCATTTGATTAAGGTTAGCAAAACGGTTTTTGGAATGCTTAGTTGTTTGTATAAAGTTGTTGGGTTTTCTGATAGTAATTTTAAAAAGCGTATGTTCCTCTCGCACCTTCTTCCACATTTTCTATTTGGGGATGTTGTTATGTTTGGTATGCTTCAGAAGAATATGAATGTTCTCCAAAGATGTTTCAATACTTGTACTCGTTTTGTTTTTAGTAGGAAATATGATCACATTTCTCCTTTTTTGAATTTGATTCTGGATTGTAATTTAGTTGATTTTTATGAACTTCGCGTTTTCTTTTTATTTTTAAGCTTCTCAGGACTAAGCAACCTCCCTATTTATTTAATAAGTTATTGTTCAGTAGATCTTATTCTTCAAATTTACGTTTACTTCCCCCTATAAACTTGTGTAGGTCTCTAAATACTTCGTTTTCTGTTAGAGGTATTTACACTTTGGAATTCTATTCCATTAGATATTAAGAGATCGGCGTCGCTTAGATCTTTTAAAACGAGTTATTTAGCGTGGCGCGCTTGAATGTCAGTACATTTGTATAATAATATTTTTTTATTTATTTATATTGTTTTTGTACGTAGTTTGTAAGTATTCACTTCTCGCAGTATCCTCCGTAACAAATGAGCTTGAGCTCAACATGGAGGGTATTAGCATGGAGTGGATTTGTTTTTTGAAAAAATCTGAGGTTTTTATGCCTAATGGAAGTATTTTTTTGGTGTTGATGTTCATTTATTATGCTTCCATATGTGCTTTTCCTCTACTAAAATGTTTATGTCAATCTATCAATAAATAAATAATTAAATAAATAAATAAATGATTTAACAAAACCCCAAAGAAAAAAGTCTCATGGAGTTATAACGCATGATCTTAGGTGGCCAATTCACATCGGAATTTTTTGAGATTATACGGTCATTAAACTTTATATCAATAAATTGATTGTGTCAGGAGATGTAAGGCATATGACACGATCTTTTTGAAATCACATATCGTTCAAGTCGCAATACCATTTTCATTTTTCGTTTTCATACCGTTTTCGCATATAAGGCAAACATCAACTTTTTAGATGTCCAAGTAATGCTTTTATCGCAGGACTATCCTGACGCTGTTTTCTAGTTTGAGTAATTCGATACTTGATTCAATAGCTCTGTCTTGTTTCTGCTCTTGCTACTACATTCCGTATAAAATGGCAAAGTGCCGTTATTTATTCGTGTTCCAGTATTAGCAACTTCGGAATTTTGTAAGCATGTAACTACTTTCATATCTTTGATATCTAGGTTTGATTTTCGTTTCATTTGGGTTTCTTGGCACCATACTGCTTCTTTATCAAATGTTACCATAAACAAAGATTGTATCTGTCCTCTTCACAATTTGAGTAACTTGTTTAAATTTTAGAATATTTAGAAGTAAGTTTTGTTTTATTTCTACTGGCTGGCTATAACTTTTATTGATCGGGATTGTTCGTCCTCATACGAGTACCATGTATTACTTTTCTCATTACGAAAGTGTAAGCTTTCTGTAGTTATCTACGTCTGGAACAATTACTTTAAGATCCCCACTATTCAGCAATCATGAACTTTCCTAAACCCTGATAGTTCTCAACTTTATTTACAACTACTTTCATCAGTGTTTTCGTGAATTTGAAGAAATTGTTGAGATTCCCCTTTTGTAGGCAGTGTTGAGAAGATACAATTAGCGATTTGTTGCGTTTGTGCTTGAGCATTTCCCATCTCTTGAATTTTTGCTTCTATTTGCTTAACAGTTTCTACAAAAATCATTCCTTCTGTTCTTTCCAGACGCAGAGTCTTCTATAGGAAGAGTTTTTTTGTAACCAGTTTGTCTGTGTTTGATTTTTTGTATCTATTTGCAACGATAAGAAGTAAGTGTAAAAATCATTTTGAACTTCCGTATACCGAATTTTATCATATTCAGTTAAGAAGTGAAAGCGCAACTAATACGCCATATTTCAGAATTTGAATTTAGTTATTTACAGAACTTGTGTAGGCCACATATCCCCTCAACAGAATTTTTAACTAACCGATATGGTGGCAAATTTAGACCCACTTTTGCAAGGTATCGACAATTTCCTTCTCTTTTTGGCGAACAGATTTTTAGTATTAAAACCGCATCACTTGATCTATAACTGAGATTTTTATAAAATTTTATAAAATTTCGAGACTTTATCACTACACCACTGCACATCTAGTAAAATTCACATAAATTACAAATTAAAACTACCTATGACTTTCACTGTTATTCGACTACAATATAGAATAACTTTGAAGGTCTATGCAATATTTGTTTCCACATCCCTTTATATTCATAAATTTAAATTACTATCGTGTGCAGTTTTTGTATCGAGATGAACAAAGGTATAGACGACCGAACAACTCAACAGGTGAGATAACAACAAACAGACAAAGATTTTAAAAACGCTTGATTAAATCATGTAAAAATTATTCAAACAATCATTTATGTCATAAAAACCCACATGGCTCAATTGGTATAATACGACAGCTCCCGCTCTATCGTAACACCTTAAAAACTGCGCGTTTAATCTAAAAATTGATTCCTTAAAATTCGACCCTAACTATAAACGGATCTATCAACGTTAGACAGTAAAATTGATCACCCTCTAGTACACGTATATAATGAAATCATTCACGTACCACTGGTTACATTGTCTCCTCACATCCATATACAGACACAATAAAAATGTACACAATACACTCTACTCAACGTAACTGTCGTATAATATTCCATGTCATGTCTTAAGAATATTTTCTTCTCTATATAGAAAAAATTTCAGTTTTATTGTTAAGTAATTGGATTGTCATAGTCATAATGACATAATTTTTGAATCTTCTACACCTCCCCAAGCTTGTTGGTACGACATAAATAGCACCTCATCGCTTTCACCTTATATCTGTTCGTATACAATATGCTGTGTACTGTTCTGTACATGGAGAACAACGTTTATTTTTCAATTAAATAATAAAAATTAAGTTATTTTCCATTTTGCTTTTTCCTAACTTTTCTTAATTTTTTTTTTATCTAAAAATTATTTAATTATGAAAATTGAAAGAATTAAAATACAACAAGACAAAAAAAGCTTTTCCAGTTTTTTATTCTTCACTTTGTTCACCAACACTTTTAGAAAGTATACGGAAGTACGAGCAGCAAGAGGATAACAAATTGACTTTAAGATGTTGGAGTCTCCACCCATAAAAAAATTTAATTTAATTTAATAAATTTTCTTTCAGTTTTTATTGCTGCTTTCCATTTTTTTATTTTATTTTTCAATCAAGAAAATTGAACATTTTCTTTAAGTAGTTTTTTATCCTTGTGTATATCGTGTATAGATATCATTATATTACATAGTTTGCTACTATAAAACAGTGGTATGTGTGTCTGGACAAATTCCGTACAAAATAGTTTTTCAATTAGACGAGAAAAGCTTTGCTGGTTTTTCTATACACTGGCTGAGTCGTGCAGAGCAAATTTAATGTTTGGACATGAACAATCTGTACTGTTCGAGTTGGAAGTTTGCTTGTTCATATAGAGTCCATTTACTATACCCAGTTAAATTTTCAAATTTTGAAGCAACTATTTCGCAGATTCTACATCCAGCTGATTTATGTAGGCTATTGGCACCCACCCAAGAGCGGCTCATACAATCGATTTCAATTCTATAACTTTATTTTACTCAACTTTATCTGTATAAACTAAACTTTCAAAATAGTATGATGGGTGGAGTTTCTCTTGAACCCTTTTTCAGTATTATGGCGGCTTATTAAGAGAGAAAAATTGTTTCCGAAACCTTGAAGCTTTGGGCAGATTTCTTTATCCAGTCCAACATGCAGAAGTAATTCTTGTGGTTCGGGCGAAACAAGGCTGCCCCACCAAAAGTTTGGTTGTCAATAAGTAAAAACAACTCAAAACAGAAGTAATAAATTATGTGCAAGAGGGACAAATAGCGTAATAAACTCACTGAAATTTGAGTATTAACAAATTAAGTCAAGAATATTTTCTTTCATTTAGCGTCGATTTATGGTCGACACAAATTTAATGCCCAATAACCACTACTGTGAAGTTTTCTGCAAGTTGTAGTTTGATTAATTAGAATCGTTCAAACTTAATTTGAAGTATGAAATCCCCAACATTTTTTATTTTAAACTAAGCAAAGAGATTGGCAATGACCTCGTCTAATATAGAACTGCATCATGATGAGACCGATGGTTTTTGAAGTTCTTTAACATTCTTTTGAAAAGTTCCAATTTTGGATTCAATTCAATATTCTTTGACCAACAAACCAATATTGAAAGTTGCACCAACGCATTGAAACAGTACAAAAATTGTCGAAACGATTCGGGATTACTTCAAACGCGATACATTATCCTTCTATAATCTACATCAACTAGAAGCTGCTATTACCATACTGATATACGAGTATCAAAACAACAACAAAATTTGTACAGTATGCGTCCACCATGGATTACCATTCAAACATTGAATTAAACCTAAAAGTAAGATTTTGGCTCAAACACGACACCATAAATCATTAAGCACAAGGAATTTGAATTTAATTCTACTAACAAACCATCCAGTACGGTGCATCTACATTTTGCAACATCTGGCAGCATTCCAATAACAGTGGTATCGTGACGTTTAAAAACTACATTTAATATTTGAGGTACAAAAATAGTAAAATAAACCTTCGCAAGCTTGGGGATTCTGAGAAAGCAGAGAAGTAGTAAATAAAAAATTGAGGGGTGTGGATAAGACCCAACTTTCTTTTACCGGATCACTCTAGGAAATAACTCGTAAGTCAATAAGCCCCGAGGATAACTACTAAAAATCGATTTTTTTGTTAATGCAAAATTCGACTTTGATCATCTACAGTTTCTAGTCTACTTCAAGAGTGATATACCTTCATTCCAACGCTTGTCTAATATTCCGTTGTTTTTTGGTACAATAATGTTTTTGGCCTCAGACTTGATGCAAATCTCATTCCCTTGACCATTTTTTGAGGTCTGCGAACATGTAGTATAGGCGCTGGGAGCTATATTCGAGGAATATGGTGGACGGAAAAGCAATTCGAATTTCAATTGGTGCAAATTTGTCAACGTAGCAAATGACTATGTGACACGGTGCATTGTCTTTCTTTTCTCAAGCTGATTAACGATTTGATTCGGGAGTGTAGTGGTGGATCCATGTTTTATCCATTACCACACACCGAAGTGAAAATTCCGGTTTATTACGGTTAAACAGCGTTCTGAATCATCGACGCGTTGCTTTTTCTGACCTAATGTGAGCAAGCGTGGCACCCACTTTGAACAGAGCTTTCTCATGGACAAATGTTCATGCAAAATAGTGTGATATCTTTAAGGTGTCGACTATCTCACGCAATTTTGCGTTTTTACCTTTTCTGGAATAACTGGACAAACCAACATTTGACGGTTGTTGCATTGCAAAAAAATTAACGAAAATAAAATATTAAAATAAAGTATCGATTGGTTTAACTAATCTTCTCGATCCAGAGCGATATGATATGTTTATAAGATTTGCAGTGCGGTTATCTGTACTTTCAAAAATGACTATTTGTATTATGTTGGAAGCATGTTTTGTTGTTCGGTGTTTAGATCTAATTTATTCAAAAATTTTGTTTCCGTCTCAATTTCAGATGAGGGTTGCCTTCTGCCAATATTTATAAGTTGGTAACCATGGTCACAATTGCTATCTTGGCCCAATATTCAAATTTGGGGATCTAAGTTCAGTATGGATCGCAATATCGCTATCGATAACTTATTCTCTCGATACAGATTTTGTTTTCTTGTAAAGATCATACAAACTGCCAGATGTACTGCATGGACGAAGCAAAGTTATTGTTCACAGAAACGTAATTTCCATTTCTTTTTTTCTTTCTCTCCACTACAAATGATTAATGAAGCATTTTGCTGGTAGCCAACTTGATACTCGAGCCTCCAAATTTTCTAGAGTCACCTTTAATATGCGCATTAATGTTTAAATGGTTGGTGAACCATTTTGCCGTAACTTAGAACCATGTTTCAACATGGGCTGATTTTAGCACATATGGAACCTGAGTTCCAAAAGTAAATATGCTGTACTTTCAGAAGTGGGTCTCTTTACTAGATTTGAGATGATGTAGTGAACCGATTTCAACGAAGGACACATGTTTTCAACATTTTTGACGCATTTTGTACTTGTAGATTCTCCAGAAACAGTTTCTTTGAAGCCCTTGACTCAGAGGCCCTGTCAGGACAGGGTTTTCGGTACCAAAAATATTCCTATTTACCCAGGTTTCCGGTTCTCTCTGATATATCAAAAACAATTCCATAAAAAATTTGGGTTTGTCCTTACCACGAAAGAGTGACTCGTAACGTAAAAATATGTACCTAGGATGATGAGCATATTTTCATATCCTTTCAATTGACAATACTGCGCCTTTCTTAATCTATTACATGTCCAACACCCAATTTCATAAAATTATTAATTAATGCAAGTCTAATCAGAGCCACCTGTATGAAATAGAGCCACTGACGGTTGCGGAAAGAGGCTTTTTAGAACTATAAAATATATTTAATATCTAAAGCATAACGGAAGGGCGTAAAATTAAAAAAAAACCTTCACAACTTTATAACCAAATGAAACACACAATAAATGTAAAAAAGGATAATTAACAACAAAACCGAAACAATATCCTTTTTGTACTTATTTAATCTAATTGTAATTTTTATATTTGTCGTTTTATTTATAAATTTATATTTCGAAAATATCTTCTGTACCAAACAATATGTACTCGTACCTACATTAATATATATCCTTGCATTATCCTTTTTGGTTATGGGTGTGTGTGTGTGTGTGTGTTTATGTTCAGTTTAGGTAAAATGTAAATAATAAACAAGAAAATTACATAATTATATTGTTTCATGACGATGATGATAATCATTTCAATTTAATTTATAATATCGTTACACACCCCTCCGCCTTAAAAATGTATACATATACATAAGGATAAGTATCCTTATGTGATATTAAAAATAAAAATAAGATAAATTAATTTTAAAAGATAAGTACTTGAAGATTAATTGATTATTTTATGTATGGGTGTATTTATATATATATGTGTAAATACAAATGTGTGTACAAAGGTCCTTGTTGAAAAGGTACATATGTACATATGTACAATAAATTTTTTTTGCCAATGGTATAATTTATATTTTAATGATAAAGAATTTTATCCTAGCTACTTGGTAAATACAAAAGGATAATTTATATAAATTTGACAACGCAAAGGATATTAAGGACATAATGATAATATAAATTGTTTTAAGACATTATTCGTAAATTTGGCCCTAATCTAAAGTCATAAATTTATATCGTACTCAATAAATTTTTATTTTAAACAATATGGCCACCTCACTAAAACCCCCGAATTAATATCGTCCTTTTGAATTATATTTATACATATTATTTTTTGGCAAACTGTATACATATTAAGTTTATAATGCAAAACAAAAGAACACAAAGCAATGCCAAGTAACATGTCTAACAATATAATAAATTTTCATTTGTTTTTAGGTTTTTTTTTGGGTTTAGTTTTGAGTGCGACGTCTCATACCATCACGTCCTCCATTTTGTTCATTCATAATTTTTATCGTTATATAACAACGCCATTTTATGTTGTTGTATTAATTTAATATTTTAAGATAATTTTATTATGCAAATTTTTTTATTTTATGCTGCTTTGCTGCTTTTATGATAAAATAATTAAATTAAATTAATATTTATGGATTATGGGTGTGCAAGCTAGTTTTTGTTATGCGGCTGTTAACCGTTATGTTTTATTTTATTGTTTTACTGTATAAGACAACACACAACGATTTTATCGTTCGGAAAATTTAATTTTTCTGAATTGATGGTAACTTCACATTGATATGTATATAAGTATATATTGTAACGGAAAATTCTAAAATATAAATATCTGTATAGTAAACACGAGAGGAAAATCAATTTAATTTTTGCACAATGGGAAAATTGAATTTGAAGGCGGATAAAAAGATATGTAGGAAAATGTGTCGGTCACAGATATAAAACTATCACAGTTGGATATCCTGAATTGATTTTTCAGTTTTTATGTATACGTACATGTTACGTTAGGTGCTGATGTACCTATATATACTGGCTCGTATACTACACATTTTGGGGAACAAAAACGTTTTTTATTGATCGACATATTGTAGCACCTTTATCTCGCATCATCATCGCCATAACAGTAAATATTTCGATTAAATATTCATTGATTATTTTTTTTACGTTATATATCTCAAAGCGAGTGGCTACCCCTTAACAACACGCAAGTGACTTTATTATCCTTGTAATACATGGGAAAAAACATTATCGGAAAATTAATGAGAAAACAAGTGGCAAAACGGGTATGTTGCGTAATGTGGTAATTTCGGATAAAAAAGGGATACAATTTTGTTATATAGGGGGAAATCGAACGAGATAAATTTATTTCCCGGCACTAGTGCACCACCGCAGAGGATGAATATTAATCTCATTATAAATATCGCGTATACGTAACGTGTGGGATTATTTGTTTGGCCCAATTTTTATTAGTCACAATATTAGCATAAAATGGCGCCACCTGTATTTTATTGGAACTAGACTTTACATTATTTTATATTTTCTAAAGAAATTTATGTATCCATACGTAAATAAATTATAAGAATGATATTGCAAATATAAATATTTTTTATTGACTTTAGAAATATATTTTCTTATATATTTCTTGAGAGTCATCTCGTAAACCACTTGAAAATTAAATATTATACTAACGAAATGAAATAATAATAAAATAAAAAACGTCTTACGATGTTATTTTCTTAAGTTAATCAATAGGTCGATTTTTTTTGTATGTTCTTTCTGTGTGATATGACGTGAAAATTATTATTATTATTTTTTAAATGAATATCAAGGGTCTTAAAAGGAAATACATTCGATATATTCTTGATGTTTTTTTTTTTTTTGGGAATTCCTTGGAAAACAGTCAATATGTCTATCAAAATATCGAGTTTGTAAAAGAGAATATATATAATGAGGAAAGAGGTTGAGGAATCATATGCGCGCGTTTTTGTTGAAAAGAAGGGCATGATGATTGCTTTACATGGAAATCCACTTGAGTATCAGAATATAGTATGCCATATATAAAGATTTTTTTTTAATAATCATGATGTAATTGACCTAATATTTTATTATATGTACGGTAAATAATTTAAAGGAATGAGATTGCAATCAGAAAATAAAATTGGCGCCCAACGTGGGGCATACAATTCAAATATTCTCTGTATAAACTCGTTTGATATATCCTCCTCATATTATAATATGTATTTGCTATTCACCCGAAAACTTATTGTCCACTTAAGATATAATTCAACCGCAAAGAACAAGAAAATCACTTACAAATCATCAATATTTACATCTTCACATACATATATTTATGTGCAGAGAGAGAGCAGCCATACAACACAACAGAAAAAACAAACCTCAAACAATAAATTTTCTTCGTTTTATTATTTTTCTATTCCATTTCCTTTTTATAATCAACCGAACAACTTACGATACAGCACATAACAAGAAAAGAGGAAAATCTTTAGAGTGGGTGGCAATCATATTATATAACCGCCTTTTAAATATTATTCCATGTCTCAATCTGAAAAGTAACAACAGAAAGAAAATCTTTTATTAGATAAAATGGACATCCAATCCTGAATATATATACTATGTATAAAAAACTAAATGATGGAAAATTCTGGAAAATATATATAATATATCAACCACCACCCCATGTAGTTTGGTTTGTCATTGTAAAGTTGTATATATTTTTATTCCCCAAAAATAAAAAAAATTGTATTTCCGTTTTTTAGGAAAATTCAATTTTCTATTTTCCAATCATATATACTGTATTAAAGTAGATACGTATGTGGTAGTGTAGTGGTGGCAACAGTTTTGGGGAGACATATAACAAAGCAGCAACTGTACGAGATACAACAACACTAGAAAGGGTTTATTAATATAAATGGATACGAAGATTGGATTTATTTAATGATCAAACGATGGAAAAACCGCTGCGGAAAATTTTCTAATTTATCATTTTTTGGTTTGTTTGGGAAATTTTCTTGTAAAAGTATGTGTGTGTGCATACGGATATATGTAAACTAACCACAATCGTGAACGCAACAAAAGGAAGTTTATACAACAAATAACTAATTGGCCAACGGTTCGGCACGTGTTATTTAATGCTGTTTAAATATAGACTTTTGCATGGCAGTCAAATAAAAAGGATATATGTATACTACCAATGAGGAGCACAAAATTTATATATTTGGAATGGATCACCTTTTTTGTTGTTGTACATTTAATGGATGAATTAATTTCGGTTTTGTATTTGTTATGTGCGATATATTTATGTGTGAGGTTAGAGAGGTGATAGTTTGTAAATAATTTTGTTTGTAAAATTACTAGACGAAGTAACGAGCTGAATAAATAAGAATTTGTTGAACTTTTGATCTTTATGTGGTTAGTAACAGGGAGCTTATTAAGCTCATTATTTTATACCAAATTCTTAATTCTTTTGTTCGTACTTAGACTAAAATTATTAATCCAATTACTCATTAAAAAGCTTGGGTAACTTGTATGTTGAGTATCTGAACAAAATGTCGACAGATAAAAGGCCGACAAAGACAAAAGGCCAAAACGTGGAACAGGCTGACACGAAAAAATTCACTACACGGACAAAGTTTGCCACTGACAAAAGACCAATTCGGGCATAAGATCGACCTGAACTTAATGTCAATGCTGACAAAATAAAGACATGAAAGGAAACTCTTGAAATATTGGAATGCGGAAAGGTATTACGAAATTCCGAAAGACAGAATCGTAATTGACAAAATTGTAAAGAACATAAACCAGAAACAAACAAATGCCGACAAAACAAAATTCATCATTAATTTTTTTTAAAATGGTTTTTATCGGTTTTTAAAATTGTTTTGAATTATTGGACAGAAATTTTCGTGCTCTTCATTCAATATTATTTTGTAACGGTTTCATTTAATCTGCTTTTCGAAATTGTAGGCCCGCCCGGTAAATTAATATCGACACCATTATGTTACCTTTAATATTACTCACCCAATTGAAATTTATAGGAGAAGGATGATTTTGGAAATACTGATATTGCCAGAGCTGGTGAAGTTTTTTATTCCGACGGCTATGACTACATTTTAATCTGTTGCCAAAGGTTTCCAGTTTAAAAACCGCTAGTACTCGTAGGCGGCAAAATCCCTTCATGAGATGTGTAAGCTAGAGAAAGAGAGAGAGAGAGAGATATAGAGAGAGAGATAAAGAGAGAGAAAGAGAGAGATTAAGGGAGTACCCGTTAACAAACCGCTACCTGCAGGCAAAATATTACTTAAACCGACATGCCAGCTGTGTTAGCTTCATTTGTTCCGTCGACCTTTTGTTTGTGCTAGCCTGAGCTTTTATCTGCACCAACCTTTTGTTTGTGCCTTGTGTCAGTCGGCTTATATTTATGTTTCAATTTTTTTTTATTTGTGCCTGTATTTTGTCTATATCTGTGCCTGTATTTATCCATGCCTGTATTTTGACCAAATCGGCCTTTTACACGTAACGTACAACATAAAATGCCAACTCGATATAAGCTCGACATGCAGAAAATGTCGATGCAAAGGTGGTGAAATAGAATATGCTCGAAAAACAAATCAGAAATATCGAAAATAAAAATCTCCTTTTGAGAATCTCGAAAAAATTAACCTAAATCTCGAAAGAATTATCTTGACTTGAAAACCTCGATAATAAAAATGATCGATTTGGATCACATTTGATGAATTCGAATCATATTTGAAGAATATTTGGAGAATCAATTCCTAAACTTGCTCTAGCTGCCAATATTATTTACCTCTAGTATTGACTCTCAAATGAAGTTTCATATGGTCGCCCTTGGCAGCACTGATAAACTCGTTCACTGTTAGTCCGTTTCCGCTGGAGTTGTATCTTGCATCATTCTCTGATGTTTGAAAGACATCTGGAGCTTTCGCTCGAAGAGCCAAAATGAGTGCGTTGAGCTGTCGAGTTTTTCGTTCTGCACATTCTATTGTTTGCTGGCTGTTCAGATTTAGCGCTTTGCAGGTATCATTTGTCACCTTGCTCTGTGCGGAATTGATGCAAATTTGGCATCGAATTTAGCGACCATCCCCTTCAGTTGAACCAAAAGTGTCCTCATCAGGTCTCGAATGTCGACGAGTGGTTTTTGTTGCGCAGGTATAGGCGGCTGAATTGTTCTGATTGTTTCTGTTTAATCCATTGCGCCGGTTCACTCAATTTTTACTTCTGCTTCGCAAAGCTGGACTTTCTGTTCCTCGTTTGGAGTAACTGTTGTCACCCCAGGTGGCGTCGGAGATAATTACCGCGATCTACACCCTTCTCTCAGCATCCTCTGCCATTGCACTCTGCAACCTCGAGAGAAGCTCGTTTTTATTGCCTTCGGTTAAAAGCCCGAGACTTAGGACAATCTTATGAGGAACATTCTTATCTGGGAAGCTTATCCAAATTTTGCAAATAAAGTTACAAGATATTAAATTTTTGGCAAAAAAAATATTTAACGTTTTGGCAAATCGATATTATTTTTTCGGCTAATTGGGGTCTCCCATAGATGTATGTTATACAATTGTGATTTGTGCTGGTAATTGTACAAAACTCAATTTTGCTATTTTATCAATTACATTTCACAGAATTTCATGCGATATTATGATGTTTTCGTTCAAAAGGCCTGCTCTCCAGTGAATATTTTTTAATCCGTGTCAGCCTTATTTTAGCGTTGGCCGTTTGCCAGTATCTGAATTTTGTCTATGTTGGTTTTTTGCTCGTGGTCACTTCAGGCCAGTTAGCTTTATGTCTGTTGATATTTTGTCGTCTTTTTACGATAAGTTGGCCTACATAAAACGCCGACTCGGGAATGATATCGAAATGAACGAACGTCTTTTTGTCAATGTCCGCCTTTTGTTCGGTGTCCTTTTGTGAGCGTGAGTTTTGTCTCTGTCGGCCACTTCTTTACGGCGGCCTTATGATATGAATGGAGAAATTCCGACCAATTCTATCGACCTCTTGTCGTAGCCAAAATTATTAAGGATTTTACTCAGGACCGGATAGTTGGTACATGATAGAACTTGCAAAAGGGAGTAAAATAAAAAATAGAAATACAGCTTTTTGATTATTTATCATGAATAATAAAGGTTTGCACTTCACACTTAATGTGCAATTACACTCTGCATCCTTGACAAACTATACGAGTATTAGCTTGCAAAAAGGAACGGGATGAATCGCCTCCCGCTAGACCGTAGAACTTCTTTTAATCAATCGCATATTTGGCTAAACCATGTTTTGGTTTAATAAAATAAAATAAAACAAAAAAGGTTTTGGAGACAAAGCCGATATCTAATGGCTTGTGATATTAGAGATAAGAACATTAGAACTTAAAACACACACTTGTATAGCTTTTTCTCTGGTTACCATCGTGAAGCGAACCCAAGACCCAAGAATAACAAACAAAGTAGTCTGCCTACACTGTTACAGACAAAATACAGAAATGAAAGGAAACTCTTGGAATATTATAATACGGTAAGGAGGATGTATCAGAAATCCCGAAAGACCAAATCGCATAAGCCAGAGACAAAAAAATACTGACAAAACAAAATCCAGTCAATATAAATTCGCGCGCGTCTTGGCCTTGGTTGTTAAAATTGCCCATAATATGATTTTGTAACGATTTTATGTAATCTGCTTTTCGAGATGTAGGCCCGCCCGGAAAATTCATATCGACTCAATTGTTGTAAGAGCCGATGACGATTTTTATTTCGGATTCAACCGAAGTTTGTCCGGTGATATCCGATCATTCATTCACAATTTCATCGTATACAGACTACAGATCGAATTTGTTAATTCGGTTAAGTTTTATATAGGAGTCAACATGGTTATGGCTATATTTTCAAATTGTTACCAAAGGTTAATTCAATACCAATTTTACCGATTTGTATCACAATTGGTAATTCGGAAATGCGAACAGGTTTCTTCACTTCCGATATTTGATCAGGAAACTCAAAATTCCATAGAATGGTTTGAGTCTATCAATAGACACAGGTTGTTGTTTATTTCTGATTTGTTATACAAAAGTGCTAACGAAGTTGTCGTGTCACTTTGTATGGGCCTTCATAAGGTGGTATGGCACCAATGCGTACTTTGTCTATTCGTATACGAAATCGTATAGCCATCACAAGTTTGCAGTGAATTTGGTACGAATATGCCATTTTGATTTGTTTTGCGCGTGTCCTTTGGAATCAGTTAGTTAGTTACAGTGGGTTATCACTATGGTGTCATTGGTAACTTGTCGTGTAGGTTAGTATTCCAGTAACAATTCCCCAGTAAACTTAATCGTTTGACCGTATACACCAGTTCTGCTGGTGAACATTTTAGTTCATTTTTGAATGTTGCTCATAGTACCAACAATACGATTGGGATCTTTGAGCTCCAGTTGACGGTATTTGCACGAGCGTTGAGAGCTGTTTTAAGTTGGCAGTGGAACGTTCAACCATATCGGGTGCTTGTGTATGGTTGGTAGTAGTTCGCATTCTATGTCAAGCTATAATCGGCCATTATATTGACCGATACACCGAACCTAGAAATGTAGTTATTGACGAGTGTTTTTGGAATTGTTGGGGGAAGATGACTTTTATGCAGTAGGTTTCTGGCCACAGCGTGAAACGGTCTACACAATTTTAAATGTATGTGAACTTATTAGTGGTCCAACAATATCTATATGGATGTGCTCAAATCTACCTGGTGGAATATGGAAATTCCCGTGATGCGATTTGGTGTGGCATTGCATTTCCCGTTGCTGGTAGAATAACTCGGTTACTGGAAATTTATCCAATTCCCAATTGGAGGGTCGCCGATTTGTAGAACTAGAGAGTAAGGCGTTGTTGCGGAGGCAAGCTCGTGGTCAAAAGTCCGAAATAATGTGTCGGCGACCACAATATTTTTGCCTTGTATATGTTGAATGACTGTCGTAAATTGAAAGACAAAGTCTAAGTGGCGTGCTTGTCTTGAGAGAGAAACTTGTTCTGGTAAGCGGATTGTGGTCGGTAAAGATAGTGAGTTCCTCACCTGCAGCAAAGTAGCCAAATGCGGACTATTTCCTTTCAGCATCTGATAATTTCTTGGAGAAAACCTCAAGAGATTCTCAAGTCTGTTTATTTAGTTGCAGTAAGACTGCGCCAATTGCTGTGTTTGATGCAAAATTAGTAACGCTGTATTTTGTTGCATTTAGAGGATGCGCTAAAAGAAGAATATTTTTTAAGCTGGAGCAATGCATTTTGACATTCTCCAGACCAAGAAAAATTTTGAGGCGTTTTGGGCTTTTGAGACTTGCCAATTGTGTGTGAATTGGGGCAAGTATCTCTGCGAGTTTTGGAATAAATCGGTGATAGTAATTTACCATACCGACAAATTATTGAATTTGCTTAACGTTTTGCGGTGCAGGGAATTTCCTAATTGCATTAATTCGGCCTTCGGACGACAGAATGCTGTTGGGATTAATCTTGTGACTGAGAAATGATTACTTGTCTCGAACAAACTTTGTGGGTGGATATTGACAACCCAAATAATTTGATAATTTTTGGAAGAATTGGTCTTCCAGAAAGCAAACAGTTAATGGAATGTATATGATCGCACAGTAGCTCAATTGTGTTTATCCCGGCTGGAGCTAAAATGAATCCACCTGAAGGATCCGCTCCGTATTTCGCGTATACGGGCAAATGGTTCATCGGAATGGAACAATGCATCTTGAAGGAAGTGAAGTCAGACAATTTACCCGCCAAAGGAACTGTCCAGTGAACAAGTAGTGCTCAGAAATGATCATGATAAATTTAGCTGATAGAATTAATAATCATCCGCTTCCAAAATAAAATCAATCAAAACGAAGCAGATGACGTTGAGCCAACCAATGTGTCATAAGCAATTATTTATGACAGCGAAAATGATCAAAAGCGATACAATTATCCAACGGTTAACGAAGTGACCATAGTGTTTCAAAACAAAAATGATGGACCATGACACCGTTTCATCGGGCTGACCAACCAAAATTAGAACGGGTTGACATTTGCTATTCCCATTCAAATACTATGACGTACCCGATTTTATTCCCGACGGGTCAGGAAGGATGGAACACAAAAATGATTCTGAGTATCTATAAGGGAATATTTTCTTATCGATTGTCAGTTAGAAGACCGGAATTATTATGATTATTATTTTTTTATTATTTAATCTTTATAATCTGTTCTGGGGCCGAAGCACTCCAACTCTTTCGCAGTTCACTTTTCACGTCCGTATACCTTACGCAGTCGCCGGCCAAGCCAAGGATGTACGGTTATAGGTTCAATTTTATCACCATCTGCACATTGCATACCTCCATGCCAGCCTATGCCTGGTGTGGAAGATGGGCAGGTCCATGAGTTTTGCACTTCGACAGGGGGTTATAGTGGTGTTCCATTTCATCAATTAGGAGCAGATAATATAAAGCTTTAATGGTATATATATATAAATCCTGGCGCAGACTCTGAAAACAAGGAGGTTGGACAATTTATAATATTGCCATCTATAGCTTCCAGGATAGCCCCCTCTATATGCAACAGCTTTACCAGGATGCTATAGCAATTGTTAGAATGTATGGACAGCCGGATTTTTTCCATCATGACCTGCAATCCGAAATTGATAGAAGTCATGGAAAACGTTGAGCTCTGGCAAAAAGAGGAACATCAACCAGAAACCAACTTGGTGCCTAGAAAAATTACGAACGAACGAAGAAAATGATAAAATTGTTATTGCTTAAATTTCTAACCACGAGTTATCGCCTCATCTTTTTGAAATAATGGATATATGATCCATTTACCATGTGAAACCGTAATCCAAACAGTTAATGCATGATGCAAGGAAAATGTTCCAAAGGTTTTCCAAAAGAATTTCAACGTGTGACATTGGGCAACGTTAACGAATATCCCAAACAAAAAAGAAGATAGACGACGAAATAGAAGTTTTTCCCGGCTATCGCATTGACAACAGATGGGTTGGGCAATGGGATTGCCAGTTCATTTGCAGGAAGAGAAGAACGTTCTCCTTCGCGTAGCGAATATACTGCTTGCAACAAACTGTGCCACTTCCAGAGACAGGAAATGTTCTGCTTGGATCAAACTCCCGAAGTCCCCGTTCACTATGTTTGGGACGACAAACACACTTTCTGGAACATGGCGGGAATAAAATAATCGGTCGGATGCAGTTAACGAAGGAATCAAATATTGGAAAAAATACCAGGAAGCAGCAAAGAAAAAAGGCTAACTTTTATATGATTCAATTTGGCAAAAAATTCTGGAAGACGCCAAATCGTACATTATGGATGGGCCTTGTATCAGTTGTGAATCATAGGATTTACTCTAGAGTGTTTCAACCTACCCAATGTTACAAACGGAGAAGCAGTCAAGTGTATATGACAAAACTATTGGTGCAACTGAAGTTGAATTCAGAAAGCCAAAATGTTATTTTTTTAGCACTTAGTTTTGGTTACGGCAACAACTGGAGTAGCTGCTAGTTTATTAATTTTTAGAGAAATTTACTATTCACTTTTTAAACTGCCTGTACCAATCGGGGAGACATCCGTCTTAGAATTGGGGATGGAAAGTTATGATGCAGAGGATATTCGTCCAAACCCGGTACCGGGTCCGAATCCCAAAAGGAGCAGGATGCAAAAGGAAATTTTCATGAACAGGTCATGATCTGTGATTAAAATGAACACAACTATAACCCCCTATCGGGGGGTGAACACACCTCTTCTGTCGGTTAGCACGCATCCATATATAAGAATGTTCTAACTTGATTTAATAGTCAAAATTCAATTTCCAATTTTGATTACGACACAGTTGAAATAGAAAAATTTGAGACTAATACATCTTGAACGCGAAATATATTGAAATGATGCGGCCTTTGTGTAATCAGACGGGCTACGTAAGCGTATTTGTGTTGTTGTTCTTTCTCGCTCACAGATTGAGATTGGAGCTTCATCATTTAATCGTGTCACTACGGATTACACTTGTATTTCCTGATAAATAGAAGAGACAGCGAATAACATTGTTTAAGGAATTAGACCCTCAAATATATCATTCAACTTTAACAATATTAACACACCATATGTACTACAAACAGCTAAATATCCACTTGATTGCATCTCGTTATATAAAACAAAATTTTAAAATAAATAATCCCAAATGCCATCATAATAACACACGAGGACGATCATTATTAAATTAAATCAAAACTAAAAAATAAAAATTATTATTTATGAAACAAATATCAAATTAAATGTTAACAAAACCAAAAAAAATATAAAATCGACCCCATCATCATCAACATCATGATTTGACGATGATGATGATGTAGCTAAAAATACCAACCCCCCATAAATGAAAAAATAAAATAAAAATTGTATAATAAATAAATAAAACTGAACCACCCTTAAATACGTATATTTATCTAGTTTAGTTTTTATTATCTATTAATTTTAATTATGATAAATAATGAGAATTTAATTTAATTTTAGATTTTGTATGAGATATTATCATAAATAGTTTTCGGATTTACCGCACAATAAATATGTATACATGTATCGGATAATACGCGCCGGGGATGCATATGTAAACAACAAATAAATGTGTGTGATGTGCCGCGCGGTTATCATTTTAAACAAACCAAATCAATATAATTTAATATTTAAGGCAACACATAAGTACACTCTTATAAAATAAAATAAAAAATTAATTAAGAAAAATTTTATTTAACTCAAGTAGAGTATACAGTAAACCAATGTAATGTAAATTATACAGTGATGTCACGGATTACGTCGGATGTAGTTTAAACCATCACAATATCAACTAAAACACTACCGTTATCATTTCTCATGATTTTGCACGAAACCTATTTAAATTCTATTTTGTTAATCAAATCTGCGCAATTAGAGGGACTACTGTAACTTGTTATTATAATATATAACGTATACTCAAAGTAATTGTGCACAATCACCGCTGAACAATAAATTGCATTGTTACGATAAAAATGCGTCATTATGTATCAGAAGTGCAATTTAAGACCACACTAGCTAAACTCGTATATAAGAAAATAATTACAAATTTTATTAAACATAATAAACCTCTCTAACCTATATATACACACACATATTTTTAAAATGTCTACAAGGCGCGGGCATATTAAAATATCATCACTTAACATTAACACGTTTATGACAGGTGGATCTCTCATATTTTTATATTTTTTTTTATGTTGGACAAAAGAATATTAATCGGGTAACACTTTATAAAGGTATTTATTATTGTATTCAACAATGAAATAAAAAATCTGCAAGATCATCTAATTTGAGGTTATGTTGTTATAAGACATCCTTATTTTTATTTTTGTACATAATTTCAACATTTTTTTTATTTATTCAGACCGTAACGTTTTAATTAAGTTGTTAGCGCTTTATAATTTCAAGATGGTGGCGATATGATTACAGCGATACAAAATATTAATTAGGAGAAAGTTAGGTTAATTAAATAAAGTATAAATTGGTAGGTATGCATAACAGTATTGTACGCAATAATTATAATCAAATCTAAATTCGATCCTAAAACCACAATTAATATTGGACAATGTACATACGTACATGTTCATATACAAAATTATAATTTAATTAATTTTAGATAAAAATATTATTTTAGAGAGATAAAAATAAATTTATAATAATTTAACAAGGATATCATTTAATTATATAAAATAAATAGTAAAATGAGAATATGTATACATATATATGTACTCGTAGATAGGACAGAGATAGATTTGCAATGACCCTCTAGGCAGAAAGTATTGTTCATTTGATTTTTTTTACATTTTTATTTTAAAGTGAAATTACCATAATCGAATCATTTCCAAAACATTTAATGGGCGCCTTGTACAGCGCAGCATAATACGTAGCATAAAATAATTTGTTGTTGTATATGAAAAAAATATAAATTATGTATACGTACATACTGGCAGCGAGAGAATGGTATAAATATTTAATTCGATTATAAAATTGCATTTTCACGCACATGATATACGAGTATACATTTTGTGATTTCCCAGTTGAATGGTGTTGTAGTCAGTAGTTTCGAATACACATTTCTTTTTCAATGTTCGATGGTGTATGTGGCATAAACAGGAAATTATGTATTCGGTTATGTATTTAGATGGTGTGATAAATTTTTAAACGCGCGACTCTTATTTTGGTGGGAATTTATCGACACAACTCTCGATGTTTATTATGTTAGAGCGTTATATCAGATATTATTTGCGTAGGTCAATATTGGCTTAGCTAAATCTGTACTGTTGTTATTATTATTATAGTGGCTAGAAACCAAGCAGGTTCCGCACTCAGCACACTGCCTTGGTGCAAGCCTAGGATTCAAACTGCATAGCTTGGACAAGGGCAAAGAAGACAGCTAAACCACATACTATTAAATTTAGCCGATAGTTCCAGCCGAAAGTTAAAAAATCGATAATGCAGATAGTGTCTTTGCTATCTCAGTCAGCCGATATTTCTCAGCCGATATTTTTCCGCCGAAACTGTTTTTTATACCACAAATATTTGTTTTCTACAACAAAAAAAATTCAAACCATTAAAAATAAAACACTAATCAATATTTTAAATAGCATTTATAGTTACTCGGAAAAATTCATTTTATTATTGGGAAATTGCAAATAAACATAAAAATACAAAATTTGAAAATTTCTAAATATTGACCGTTTAAAGTGTCATGGTTGGAAATAGATTCAAATAATAGGTTCCAGTTGCGAGCATCATTAAGGCCTTTCATTTGACACTTTAAACGATTAATATTTAGAAATTTTCAAATTTTGTGTGTGCGATATATTCGATCGAGTTTTCCCGGGCTCCCCACATGAAAATTGTCCTGAAATTTTTTCTAGGTGCGAGCATCATTAAAACCTTTCATTTGAATCTATTTCCAACCATGACACTTTAAACGGTAAATATTTAGGAATATTCAAATTTTGTATTTTTATGTTTATTTGCAATTTCCCAATAGTAAAATGTTTTTTTCCGATTTAATTTTTTTAGTGGTTTCAGTTGATTTTTTTTTTTGTAGAAAACAAATATTTGTGGTATAAAAAAACACTTTCGGCTGAAAAATATCGGCTGAGAAATATCGGCTGAGAAATGTCGGCTGAAACAAATCGGCTGATGCATAATAATATTTGACATAACATATTGTATTTTCGGCTGAGATAGCAAAGACACTATCTGCATTATCGATATTTTTACTTTCGGCTAGAAAGTATCGTCTAACTTTAACAGGGTGACAACCACAAGCAAAGTAATTTCAAAAAAACGGCTTTAAAACGGCTGTGACTGGTCAAAATGGCGACCAAAATTCTTAGCTGGTCTTTCTTCAAAGGTAACGCGATCTTTGTCACCTAAGATTAGGTTCAGAATTGTTTTTTCTTTAATAATATTTATGTATTATTGCCACTGATTTATCAATCGTCTAGCAATTTTTCTTTCATAATTTATATTCTCGTTTGGAGAGATCTTACTGGATTTGACTCATCTAATCCCATCCATACGACGTACCTCAGAATTTTGCTGTGGACTAATACATAGCATGTGTTTTCTCGCGTGTTTGATTATTTCTTCACTGCCCAAATCCATCTTCAGATCTCTATGGAGGTTTGTCATTTCTTATGTACCACGGTGCATTAACTATTCCACGTAGGACTTTGCTTTGGAATGACTGGATGATATTGACCTTGGTTTTTTTGTACAGCCCCACAGCTGAATACCGAAAGTTCACACAGGATTTAGAATTTACTGGTATAGTAGCAATTTATTGTGTAAAGTTAGGACAGAATTTCTTCTTTAGTCAGGTGCTTTCTCCGTTTTAGTCTAGTCATGCCTATATATTTTACCGTGTTTGCATAGGGAATTTATCGATAGTTCAGTTCTACTGGGGATCCAGTTAATCTGACTTTCTTCATCTCTTCGTCTAGGTACGGACAATATTAGTAGCTTCTTGTAATTTGAATTACCGCTTGTGAATTCTTCTGTGGTATCAGAGACTGCTAACGCTACGCTTGTGATACTCCTGCTGATATTTTCTTTATTCCTGAGTACTCGTCACCTAATTTTACATAAAAGTGTCGGTTAGATATGAAAGATTTTAGTACTCCACAAAACTGCTTTGGCCAGTCTCTTTGTAATTTATATTCCTTTCTGCCATACTTTGCCAAAGGCCCTGTGCTACATCCAAGAAGACACTTGAACATACTTTCTTATTTTTAAGTAAATCTTCAATTATGTTTGTAATTCGATGTACTTGTTGTTTTGTTGAATGATTTCTCGGAAGCCAAATTGATATGGAGCAATTATTGCTTATATTTTTGGTTTGAGTCTCTCTAGGGGTAGTTTCTCTTGAAATTATTTTAAGTAGGAAATTGGCCTATTCGATTTTTTGTAATTCAATGGTTTGTTGGGTTTACGTATCATAATTACTTCTGCGACTTTCCAATAATTTGGAACGTGTTTAAGTCTGAATACTGTCTGAATACTGCATCTGTTTAACTGCGTTAATTGTTTAGAGGAGCTTACGTAGTCCTTTTTCAGGAAGAGCTTTTACTATTTGTCCTGTATTTAAATCATATTCTGGAGATTTCTTTGCATTTAGGTTAAGATCGATTTCATCTTTTAATTATTGTAATGTGACAGGAGATATATTGTAGTTATTCACTTTATTTACTGGTGGTATGTTTTCTCTGCTGTTTGTCTAAGTAGAGGCTGCAACGTGTTCTCGAGGTAGGTTGCAAAAAACGAAGCTTTTTACTTTGCACTTATAGCCCATGTGCCATCTTCATTTTTATCTGGTGGAATTTTAAGTTTAGGTCGTTTTAAACTTTTTATCGCTTCGTATTATTCGATACCTTTTCCCCAGTAAGGCCACTTAAGTATTTATTAATGAATTTGATCTTGATTCCCTCAATTAACAACTTTAGTTTGTTGGACAAAAAATTTTGAGTTGGATAAATAGCATTTCGGTGGATTTTCTTTGAACTTGAAGAGGTACTACTTCACGACGCTTCTTGTATACTGTTGTTGAACTGTTTTAGTTCATCAAGCTGTTTTAAATTTTTAATTGGCACCTGAAGATCAATATTATCCTGAACTAGTTTCTGGAATTTCTCCCAGCAAGTTTGACTCTGAATATAATACATTTTTTATAGTGACAGCTGATTTCCGTTGTTGCAGACAGATTTAACATCTGCCGTTAACATTTAGTTTGTATTGCTTTGAGTTTCATACAAAACGTGTTTTACGGTGTTGAATATGTCGGATTTTGTGAACAGCATTTACAAGAAGTGTTAATTTTTTGTTTTAATTGGAAAAAAAGTGCAGCTGAATCACATGGAATGTTTGTTGAGGTTTACTGTGACAATGCTCCAACCGATAAATCATGTAGAAAATAGTTTCGACGCTTCAAAAATGATGATTTCAGTGTTGAAAAAAATCCTCGCTTGGAACAGCCAAAAAAATTCGTAGACGATAAATTAGAGGCATTGCTCGATGAAGATCCGACTCAAATGCAAGAAGGGAGCTTGCCGGTGTATTGGAGGTGACCCAACAAACAATTTTCATACGATTGCAATCTATGGGCATGATTCAAAAGCAAGGCAATTGGGTCCCTTATGAATTGAAACCAAGAAACGCGGAAAGGCGATTTCTTTTTTGCGAGCAGCTGCTTCAAAGGTTTCAGAGTCTGCAACATTAATTTTCCAGGCGCCATTGTTTAGATTTCATTTTCACCGATTTTATAATCGATTGTATAGTGGAGAAATTTGATATTCCAACGACATTTATTGGTGGACATGATTTCTCTTTTGGTTTAGCTGGCTGTTGTTCTAGAGCTAGTTGTTTCTTAATGACTAACTGGTTTCCAGGAACCTCTTTTGAAGTTGATGGTAATATTTTTACCATTTCGGTTCGGCCATCATTTGTGTATCCTTCTAATTCTTTGTCATACGTATGGAATGGAGTAATGGCATCATCGATTGCTGGGTTACGTGTCCTTCTAAGTGTTGCACGTGTTTCAACAACTTTTTTGAGTTTTTCATTCTCTTTCTTTAATTGTAAACTATTCTTTCAATTTAGTTGTAAATTCCTCCATCTCCTCATCTCTTTTTTGTTCACGAAGTTTGGAATTTTTTTCTTATGCTGGAAGATATTTCCACTTAAATATTTTGATGATCTTGATAATTTGAAGTTTCGTCCAACTAGGGTAAACAATGATTGGCTCACCCTAGAATCCATTGGACAGCCTCCGAAGAGTGTGCATTTGGCAGCCTCTCTGCATCACTTAAGGAAAAGCACTTAAGGAAATTGTATTCGCAAATCTTCCTGTTTTATAAGGCATGTAACTATTTATAAGTAGTTCTGCCGTCTCTCGTTTATTCAACATTATATCGATTGGAACGGCTCCAACTAAGACAGCAACCACTTCGGTTGAGACTGTCATATACGCTTTATAGTTATGGCAAGGAGAATTGTCCGTTAGAATTCTTCGATTGTGGCAATTTATTCTAACTGCCCATCCAGCGCAGTCATAACTCATGAATGCAACTACTAAGCCTTCGTATATCTTAGAAAAAGGATTTTGTTTCAAACTCCACCTTTCTTTAGCTAACTTTTTCAACCCAAAGACAAGTTTTTTACTAGTCTTTGCAACTCTTTTGTCGTCCGATGTTATACCGAACCTTTCATCAAAATCAACTCCTAACTAGTTTATCGATAACACCATCTGTATTCTCCTTCCACCAACAGCCAAGTAGCTATATGATCGTATAAAGAATAAATGGAGAGTCCATTCTCCATAAGTCTTTCATTATAGTAGGCTACCACAGATTATCAAAAGCTCCAGATACATCTAGGAATACTTGTGAGACTTGCTTTTGCTCTGACTCCTTTACTATGTTTACGATTTGCACCACAACGTCCTCTGTGGGTCTATTTTCTGTGAATCTGAACTGCTTGTCGCTGTATATTCCGCTACTCTGAAATATGTTCAACAATCTGCCTATAATTTATCAAGTAATTTACCTATGATCGACAGCAGCATGATTGCCAGCTGATTATTAGTTTGCCATTTTCCAGGATTTTGGAAAAATTCCTTTATCCAGACAATCCTTTAGGGAGCTAGTAATAATTGGTCCCATTATTGGCCAAGATTTTTGTATTACCTCGACGATGTTATCTAGACCTGGCGCTTTTTACATGGATATGATAGCAATCGTGGCATCTTCACTGTTAAAGTGTTCCAGGCTCTAAGCTTCTTCGGCTTGATAAATTAATGCTTTTAATGTATTGATTACGACACGATAGAAAGTGCCGTGATACAGCTGTCTTAGTTTATGAACTCTAGTACGTTTGATGGCAAGATCATTTAACCGCCACGGCTATTTAGATCTTCTTTCAGTTAGAGAGCTTGAGTGAGTACCTCAGAATCTTATCGCTTATATCAACAGTGAACATAATTGTTCTGTATTCACTCATGGGCCATTTTTCTTTCATTGACCAGATTGTTGCTCTTCTCAACAGTCCGCCCGTTATTATTGCAATTGGTCATTAACCTTAACGCTCTACAATCAAACCGAGAGTATTCCACGCGCCAATGCACCGCAGTCGAAAGGGAGTAGTTGCGCGGCACGCCATACCTTGTCAACTGTTAAGTTTCGCAATAACGGAATTTAATGGACCATCAAACAACAGAAGCGTAAGATATCATGGGTAGAACCAGAAATTTTTAGATGAACATCCACCTATTGGGAGTCAATCCCCAAGATTTCCCAAATACTCTTCTACATTTCCGAAAAAGGCAGTTGCTTTTTGAAGTATGATTTCAAGAAGATTTTTTCAAGAAAGCTTACTGTCTAAAATTACAGCAAGATTTTTTACTGTGTCAGATGTGGCGATCGTCTGCTCAAAAAGAGAAGAAGCAGACAGTTCGCCAATACTACTATATCTCGAACAGACTAGCATACTAGTTTTAGATGTATTACTGTACAAACAATTTTCAAGACACCACGTTTCTACAACCAGACAAGTAAATCATCAATAAGCAATGAGCACAAGAGAGGTTATAAGACACTTCCCTGGGAAATAGAACCAAGTTTGACCACAGCAATGCAAGAATTAAGCATGGACCCAATCCATGTATCGATGGTTTGATCGAAGCCAGAAATGTGCAGACCTCATGGATGGTAGACCAAAATGTTTCCCACGATTTTCCAACTATGTATGCTTGTTGGGTGCAGCTGAGTGGAAGGATAGATAAAGGACGTTCTCTAATATATCTGTCAACAATTGCTTCCAAAGCTTTAGGAAAACTTGAAAAAAGTCTTATAGAACAAAATGACCTGGGATTGGTATAATACGACTTACTATGCTTTCGGATGAAACAACTATACTCCTAACTCCGATCCTGAATGAGAGGAAATCCATGCTGTAATTTGTTCGGGAAGACTCCATCCGGACTATCTGATTTATAGGTTGGGAAGGAGAATAGACTCTTACGCAAAGTATCGCGAGTGACAAGTCTACCGGCAAGGTACCATTAGGCCGGAATAACAGTATGGTTAGATTGTTCGGTAGCAGCAAAATCAGGATTGATAGTGCCACAACCAGGAAAATGCACAGAAAGCAGAGGCAGAATCATGAAATCCGAACGGAAAAATCATTTGTTCCAAAATATTTCTATGAACAAATAAAAAATACTTCGAAAAATGATCAAAGTTGGCTTGAATTTCTCTAGGTTGGTTTAAACTGAATTCGAAAAATCTCCTAATAGATAAATCATTACCTAACTTAAATTTTCTTATCCACTAACTTACACTCCTCGTTCACGATTGAAAAATGATTTTTCAACATACTCGATTGAGACTGTTAAAATAATTTCAATCGAGTACGTTGGAAAATAATTTTTAATCCGTTAGAAATTTCCAGTCGTTTTTCATGATTCCGCTCCAGTAAGTCGACACTTTCCCTTATGTAAGAGGTAAGGCTGCTATCTGGAATCTCTTTTGTTAAATCTTTTCGCAGAAGTTAATCCAAGACGACCTGCGAGCGGATCTAAATTTGTTTATGATCTTTTTGAGATGCTAAAAAAACAAGCCTGAAGGTTACATCTTTTGGCTTTATTTTTGCACCCCCTCGCAGTTTTCTTAAGTTTTTTAAGATCAGAACGAAGCTTGCCCAAAGATCCCAGCAGGAGAATTCGCCGATTTAAAAGTGACGAGTTCAGCTGCAACATATGTTGAGCTGCATTCATGTATAAGAGTCGCACTAATATTATGGGACATAAAACGAAAGCTCTTGAATTAGACATATGTCAAGCATAGAAGTCATTAAATTAAAAGCTAAAAAAATATGAGATAGTGAATGAATACGTCCATGAAATAACCCTACAGAGGGAAATTCTAAATTCGGGGTTGTGAAATGTTAATTCTGGTTTCAACGTAGTGAATTCCAGGATTTTAATTTCAGGATTTTCAATTCGAGAAAAATCCGTTATATCGAAAGTTCATCCTATTCCTATAACGGAGCGCGGCGACCTCCAATTTCAAATGTTTGGGACTTTGCTCTTGGTATTTAGGCTTCCAATAGCAAAAGTTTAAATAACGGGATTTAAATTTTCAGGATTTTGAAATCCGACTTCAATTCTGGATTTTGAAATATGAAAAAATCACCCCCATTCCTGCACCGACCTCCAACTTCAAATTTTTAGATTACCGTGATTTTGTATTTCGGGATCTTGAAATTCGGGATATCGGCGTTAACTCTTAATTCTACATGAACAATTGTCAAAAAATTGTCGATTTATGTCACTACAACTAATTTTGTGTCTTAGGTCCTTGATGTCCCATAATTTTCATTTGTCTATATTTTTATTTATTTATATTTACTTGTCTGTCTGTTCAAGGGGCCCCCGATATATTATTAGATATAGACGACGATACATAGAATTTAATACCATAATTAAATTTCTATTTAAATTTCTAATTGATGTAAACATAAATATTGTAATAATGTAACGATATAATAGTTTTGTAAACAATCAAATATTCACTTGTCGTTTATATTTTATCGACGGGGGAAGGCGATGTGGGGTGGTTAAATACTGTATACATATCGGAATATAATAAGGGAATACAATATGTACGAGATAAAAATAGTTTGCGGGATGTTGGAAAAATATTTTTTTTTGCTTTTCGAAGGGAATTCAATTTTCTCAATTTCGGTTTAGCACCGAACACACAAAACACTTTACATGGTAGTTTGTTTTCTTGTATATTGTACATAGTACATGATTTTTATTACGGGATGGTGAATGGAAGATGAAATGAATTTTTTTTATTTCGGTGGTGACCCATGGGAATCGTATCTGGGTAAATTGAAAAGTTTACAAAAATAAAAAGTTTAAATTGGAAAAAAATATTTTTGAATGGCAAAAGTATATTTTTTGGTGGGTTATTCGATGAGCTTAGCGTAACACACATGTACTCGAGAGACAAAGAAATATTCAAAAAAAAATGTACAGAGCCGCACATAAATGAAGAGGTCTGAAATATAATTAAATTGTATATACGACCAACTAACTAACTATCCTATAATAACAACAACTAGAAGGATGTAAAATCGATATACCGACAACATACTCGTATAATACAATTTCATACCTAGAATAAACTGGGTAGTTTTATGGGAAGGAAGGATAAAAAATAAAATTATTCCGATTTTAAAATCGGATATCCCTTTTCATTTATGCTATCACGAATTTTAATAATTCAATCATTTAATTTCCATAATTTATATCCTTTTCATTTTCCTGAAAATGTCGTAATGATAATAATTTGCAAAATATTGATGCAGCATTTATTTATCCAAGGACAATAGAAATGTCAAATCACCCAAAATGTTGACTTTTAAACTCGTTCTCCCTTAAAATTAGTTTAACAATCAGACACGCTGTATTAATCCATTACACGGAACATCTGGTTCGATGTTATCGGATACTCAGGACCAAATGTATTCGGTCAGATTATATCGCTGAAAACCAAAATGTTTAAAGGATTTTTAATTATCAATATTCTCATCAATTTATATTCGTGCGCATATTGATGTTGAGAGAATCCACCACATCGTGCACACGTTTGTCGCACAGCAGGTTACGCCGTTGTTATAGCCGAAAAAAACTTTGTTATTTCCCGAAAAACAACAAAAAACTGATACACGAAATGTTTACATGTATAGGGGTGCCAGAGACTTGAGAGTTGTTACAAATTAATAACGAATTTTTTATTTTTTTATGTTTTAACAAACAGCATACCAAATAAAATATAACAGGACACGTGTCCTTAACGCCTTTTTACTAAGAAACATTTTTTGTGCCGTTGCTGTTGTTGTTGTTGCAGAGTAGTTATATTAAGGGTTAATGTTGTGATTTTGAACCCCCGTTTATCGGATAAAACAGATAAGAAAGGTACATTGTTGTTACTTGTCAGTTATTTAAATGGTTTGCATTGTTTCGTTAATTTAGTTTCTTGTAACCGACGATTTTGTATTCCGCACACCCCCGCCGTCCAGATGAGTTTGTGTTTGTTGGGAAATTATGAAATTTAAGACGCATAATAGGCGAACAAATAATATAACAGTGTAATGAAAGGATAAAATTAATTAATTTGTTATTTCTGTTGGCTACACTTACACCTTATATATATACCGCAGGAGTTGGTTTGATGGATTTATTTTTATAATAACATCGTGCTATGTAAAGGTGTTGATTGATGTGATAGAAAATGTGATTTGGGTTTTTATTTGTTAACCGAAAGGATTTTAGGACATTCATTTTATTGTGTGCGGTAAAAATTCAAAATAATTCTCCGCCTAGGCCAGGAAAATTTTTCAATTTTGTAAAATGCTAAACTACAACGAGAAGCAGTGTGTATAATGTGACAAGACTAATCTACTAGATACTACTAGAATTTCTATATAAAAGGTGTTTTTTAGAGGTTCACAATTTTAAATTAAAATAGAACAAAACATTTTGAACATTTTGAAAATCAGTGAAACTAGCTTTATTGGATAGATAATTTTATGCCATTAATGCTTGAATATGATTTCGGCCATGTGGCCACCGCGGCTGGTGTGTATACATGGCATAATCTGGAGGTCCAATTTTTGATCACTCTTCGCAGCGATTGCGGCCGTATCGCGCTAATAACTTTCCGAATATTGTGATCCAAGTGTTCAATTGTTTCTGGCTAATCGGCGTAGACAAGTGATTGGCACCGTCCTGTTGGAACCACATATCAGCAAGATTTATGCCAGCCAATTGGAGAATAAAAAAGTTAAAAATCATGTCACTGTACCGTTCACCGTTGAGTGTCTCATTCCGCCCATCACCAAACAATGATTTTCTCTGGATGTAATGGTGTTTCGGCAAAGGCTTGTGGATTATCTTCACTCCAAATCCGACAATTCTGTTTATTAACGTTTAACAACCAAACGTGAACTTAATCGCTGAACAAAATTTTGTTTGGAAAATCAACATCAATATTAATTTGTACTTCCTTCCATTGGGCGAATTGACGGCACACAAGTGCACAAGTTGAATTTTGTAAGCAAGTAAACCAACATCCTTAGATATAATCTTCCATAAAGTGGATGGACACATTTCCAGTTGCTGAGAACGAACGAATTGATTGATTTGGGTCTTCTTCAAGGATAGCCTTGCTGTACAGTGCCTATCGCTTGTTCACTGTTTATCGTCTTACCGGATGCGTATTATCATTTAGGGTATACGTGGTGCGAGAACAATCCATAGTTAACCGAATTACCCACTCTGATGGACGATTATGACGACCATGAAATGGACGTAATGCACAATGAGTTTGGCGAACAGAACCATTATTTTGATAAATAATTTCAACAATTTGCAAGCGTTGCTCTGGCGTGAGTCTATTTATTATGAAATGGCAAATTAAACTAATGACAAAGCAAATGTCAGCTGTCAAATCGGTTGTCAAACAAAACAGTCTTGCCAACTTAAAGATGTGAACCTCTAAAAAATACCCTTTAGAAGATAAAAACTAAAACTTGCGTTAGTTAGTTCGTTTTGAGCACTTCACTCACTACACACTTTCAGCCGATGTAAATTTCACATACTTGGACAAGTAGACATTCAAAAACACTTTGCGATAAAGTGTTAAGCAAAAAATAATAATGTTTGGTGACTCATTGGTCCAAGTTAGTAATATTTAATAAAGTTATTTGGGTTATTTGCTCAAAGCTTAAAAAATCGTTTATCTTAACTAACTAATTTGAACTCTTGTTTTTCTGAAAGCGGACATTTGCATTCTAAGGGAAATTTATCGTGTGATAAATTTGATGACATTTGGGCTGAAAATATGCATGAAATCTCTTTTATATGGAGTAACTAACGATTTTTTTAAATTAATATTTTCTCTGCTGGTCAGCATAAACTTGTCGCTGACTCTAGCGATTTATATTTTTCCGTATAAAAATATAATCATTGTCTATTGAAAGGTAATTAGAAACAAGGAAAGGAGGAGCAAACGCACGAGAACTAGAGGTTTAACAAAAATTACTATTTTAGAAGAATTCAAATGTGTATAAGTGCCCTACGTTACGCTTGCTGTACGATGTCCTTGGAGTTAGCCGATCTTAAAGATCGACTGCTCGAACACCTATTTGCGTATATCTATATATAGCAAGACGAAAGCACAGCAATATATGCGCAGTCACACAATTCATGCAAAATTAAAACACCGGCCATTTAATCAGATCGCATTAATGGCTGCGGCGTAATGATAATAAAGACAGCTTATGGCAAATATCTGCAAATTGAGGCGTTCACAACACAATAACATTAACCTCATAGGCATTGACATTTTTAACAGCGTTCTTGAAGTGCTCAAAATATTGCAGTACTACGACTCGCGTTGTGTATGCGAAGGGGTTAGAATAAAAATAGGTAACTTTTATCTATAGTTAGTATCTACGAGTACATGTAAAGTATCTATCTATAAAACTATGTGAACAAACTCAAAAACATTATGAATGGCTAGAAGAATCACCAGTCATTGCGATGTTATACACATGACAGTATTCACCAAGCACAGATAGTCATAACAGAGAGTAAGATAAAAATCTTACACACAATGTATTCAACACATATATCTTTTAATTTCCGTCGATCATCATCCATGAGATGGTGAAGTCCAACAATAAGTAAGGTTTGGAAATTCACATGAGGTGATTTGGCAAAATAAACGAAATTCACTGAATTACATCTTGGTTCATACTGGGCTCAAAGCATCTTGAAGTGGCGAGTTTTCATGTGTAAATTGCTAAATCGGCCAATAGAAAATTGTCTAACTTTCACTTAGAAGGGGTCAATTTGTAGGACAGCAGCAGGTCTCTCTGAGTTCTAGGCCGCATTCTTAAGCCTCTGCGATAGTTGTAATGTCGAAGCAAGTGTCGGCAAGAGCAATCTCGTGGTCAGAAGAGTGTGTATCGGCGTCCACATTATCCTTGGTATTTATATGCTGTACGTATATATTGTAAATTGAGTGACAAATTCTAAACGGGGTGGTTGCCTTCGATTTAATTCTGCCTTGTAGATGAAATTGCTCAAGCAAGCAGTTTGTGGCCATAGTTAAGACAATGAAATCTCGACTTATTGTTTAAAAAACAGCTAAGAGTTCTACATTTAATGCTGAATTTTTCTTTTAATCCTACGGATTAGGTTGTTTAAGTTCTGTTTTTGCAAGAAAGACGTTTTGGCATTCTTCAGGCCAAAAAATAGTTTTGGGCGTTTTCGTGGTAATAGTTTAACATAACGACAAATTGCTGAATTGATGCTTTAGGGTACTAATTCGTCGTTCGAACAGCAGAATAAGAATAATATTGTCACTGAGAAAGTCAAGAGTGCTAGTGCCAATCACGCATTTTTTGGTGTTAATATTGACGCGAAACTCCGATAATCTTTGGGAAAGTAGTTCCAGGTGGAATTCGTGTTGCTCCTCATTTTTTATGTTATGAGAATGTCGTCAATATAAACGAAAACGATCTTGAGATTTCTCACGATTTCATTGATGAAGCGTTATAATGTTTGTGCGCAGCGTTTCTGGGACCAAATGGTCATTGCTGTCTTATGAACATCATCGAACGCGACTGGAATGGGATGTTATACTCTCACGAGGTTAATTTTCGAGAAAACCGAACATCCATGTAATTGCATGGATTAATTTTGAAAATGTGTGATTGAGTAATGAGCATAGGAGCAGTGATTGCGATAAGCCTTCTGTAATCCTCATATGGTCTTCAGTCCCGATTCTTCTTTAACATATGTAATGGACAAGATACTGATGATGAAGAAGGTCAGCAGTCAACGTATTCTAGGGATAAGTTAAAAAGTATTTGATCGATAGGATCACCTTGCCGTACTCTTGATTTTATTTCAATGGCATTCGAGAGTTTGCCTGCGATTTCCACCTTGCGATTTGTATCACTCATCATTAATTTGCACATAGATAGCAGTTTGGACGGAATACTTATAGAAAGAATGTCCCACAAGCCACAACGTATTCCTCTGTATGCTGCAAGCTTACTTGCTGGAAGAGTCTACAAAGAGACTGTGAACAGGGATATCCTTTTCATAACCTTTCTCCAATATAATCCTCAGAATGAAGTGCTTTTCAGGTGTTGATTGGTTTGGGCGACTCCCACACCGGTAACACCCAAGTTCATATCGCTAATTTTGCTACCACTACGTTGCCCAAAGCTTTATAATCATCAATATAATTGATCTCCCTTTCTTGTAGTGGCCCACTTTAACTCTTCTGGGATTTATTCAGTGATCGCGTCTGTTTTTTGGCATTTTGCATCAAATTCCAACTCACCAGGGCCCTTGTTGATTTCAAGTTTAACACTACGTTACACACTTCATCGAATGATGGTGGAGATGGTGGAATCATTTCAAGATGTCTGCCAAAAAATTTAGGTACTGGTCGATTTAAAACAGAGGAAAAATAATTTCACCACACTTGAAGGACGTTGTTGGTATCCATTAGTAACTCTCTATACTCATTGTGAATAGTGCTGCTATGAGGTTAGAAATGTGTAGCTATCTCTTTTACGTTGCGATTACTATCTCTAAGGCTCGAATTTTCAATGTTAAACTTACGTTGATTGTGTCATTTTCGTTTCGGAAACGTCCGAGAATTTCAAGCAAACTTCTTCCAACCTCTGCGGAATCGGGTAGTAGCTGGATTTCAAGAATTCCTGTTAGAGTATTCTCATAATTTGTTCTGGTAACGTGCGGTTGTTAAAAACGTCTTTATTCCATTGAGGGTTCTGTGGAAGCGCCGGTTGTATATTGTTGATAAACGAAAGGTAAATTTTGCAACTATAAGGAAGTGATTGGAGTCGATGTTACACGACAAAAAAATGAAGTTTGAAAGCTCTTAGGCTAGCCAATGTCTGAGTAGCATATAGTAAAGGGTGTTCCAAAACTTAACCACAGGTACGAAAATTGATGCTTGTTAGTCGGTAAATTGATACCGAAGGTGCGCGGCGACCGTACAAACTGGAGCATGCGTAAGAAAGATAATGCGGGCTCTTATTGAAAATTATTTTATATAAAAATAAAACAATGTAGAGAATTGTAGGAATAAATAAATAAATAAATAAATAGTAATTTTTAAATTTTCAAAAGTATGGGTTTTGAACTGGCCTAGTTTAGTCCAGCATGAACAGATCCTAGAATTTGGTCCAAAACTTACTTTAAAATCCCTCATCAATACTATTATCCAAATTTCATCATCATTCTTTAAGAAATGGCGGAAAGATGGAATATTGTTAAATTTCAAGATTTCATTTACCGAATTCCTTTACTACGGAGATGAATCGATTTGTAATTTTAAGGATCACTTTAAATATTTTAATCCGCTAGGATGTTTAATTTAGTGAAAAAACAGATACAACATGAATAAAAGAAATCCGCTGGTAATTGTAACGGGTGTCCGCCGGGAAGGTATACTAGTTTGTTTTGCCGCCATTTAGGCGAATATTAGTATTGACAGTTCACACTTGACAGTCGTGAAGTAAACACGTGGCAAATTTATTATTCGATAAACCATCGTGTCAATAGGATGTTACAGCTCGCCCATGACAGCCCCGATTTTCATGAAGAAATCATAATGAGTGACGAGGCACATTTTCATTTAAACGGATATGTGAATAAACAGAATAGTCGGTTCTGGGCAATGGAAAACCCTCACATTATTTATCAGTCACCTTTACATCCATTAAAAGTGACAGTCTGGTGTGCAATTTGGTCAGGAGGAATCATTGGGCAAATGAAAACGGCGTAACGGTAACTGTGAATGGGGAGCGATATCGTGATATGATTGAAAACTTTTTAACGCCACAACTGCATACTTTGGGCTTGATTAACTTGTGGTATCAACAAGACGGTGCCACATCCCATACAGCCAGGATTACAATGGAATTACTGCGAGAACTCTTTCCACAACAAGTTATTTCAAAAAATGGTGATGTTGATTGGCCTCCACGGTCGCCTGATTTGACTGCACCGGACTTGTTTTTGTGGGGATATCTAAAAAGCAAGGCTTATGCAAACAAACCAGAAACGCTTGAGCAACTCAAACAAAATATTCGTGATGAAATTAATGAAATACCGCGTGAAATGTGTGAGAATGTAATGAAAAATGTGCTCAAAAGGGCTCGCATTTGTGAGGCTAACAGAGGCGGACATTTATCTGATATTGTATTCCATACATAATTGCCGACATTAAATAAAACATTTATCAATATAAGATCCATTCTCTTTCATTTAATCAAAAATCATAAACAAACAAAGTAGTATACCTTCCCGGCGGACACCCTGTATAACAAATTAAATTATCTTTCGTGATAGTGCTGCCACTTGCGGTGAGTAGCGTAATATCTTATTTTCCGCTGTCAAATTTCCGTTATCTTATACAGCATGTAATATATGACATTTTCCAAGCATCCGAGAATACTGATTTAGTTTAGGCAGTATCTATGGTTTTTCGGTTAATGAGGGAATACCCTGTGTTGATTGATTTGGCTAATATAACTGCTATAACATCAACCAACATTTAGTGTGTAACAATCATAGAAAATGGTCAACATGGTACACCATTGTTGAATTAAAATAAAAGGATTTTTTTTTTGAAATCTCACTTAATTTTATCTAAATTATGCATCAGTAAATTTTTCTGAAGCAAAAGTAAAAGCAGAAGAAGAACCACGACCAAATCCAACCTCTTCGAACTACCGACATTTAAATATTCCTAAATATTATAACCGATTACAAATTCGTGTTCGAGGCTTCTATTAAGATTTCGTAACAATTTGTTTTTCCCGCGTTTGGTTGTTAGCCCAAGTCAAAGGTGCGAGCCATCACACATTTAGTAGGCCTTTTTTATGAGATAGTTACTGGTGGCCGTCACGGGGAGGCAGTATTACCACATTCAGGGACCACAAACAGGAAAACCCGAATCTCCTAAAATTTTGAAAACATCTCTGAGTATTTGACCGAAGTTGAAAGTTTTACTATAATTGGCCTGCCACAAAATCTCTACAACGAAATAACAAAAAAATGTTGTTCACCCCAATATTCTGGACAATGAAGATGGCGTTAATTATTAACCAAATTATGATCAAATCTTTGATACTTTGTGTCTGAATATGAATAATAAATCTGCCACTTGAGAATCTATTGTTTCCAATAAGTGCGGTTATTAAAGTAGAGTTACGTACAAGTACGCTAGAATATATCTGAATAATTATTTTGGGTGGCTTATTACTAAATACATACGAGTATATTTACTGTTATGGTAGTTTAAATAAAAATAATATTTAAATTAGCTATGTTGGGTTTATCTTACAAATATCCACATACAAACAAATTTTTCTCACGTTAGACTTAAATAATCGTAATAATAATAGTAATCGTATAATAGCTAAATAATCGAGTGGATAAAATCTTTATATTTACTTAAGAAAGAGATGATGATTATTGTAATGTGCTGCTACTCAATGAATATAAGAAATACACATATAAGAAGGTACACAAATAAATAAGAAGAAATAGTTTCACTGATTGGTTATGATTGATTGAAGATATTCCCACTTATATCGTACGTCTGTATGGTAATATTTAAATTTCTAGTTTTCGGTAATTTACCGGAAGTTAATTGAATTATTATTATTACTATTTTATAACAAAGAATACACCATTATTTATTTTAAGATGAATCACTGTATAAATACATTTATTTTTTTCTATCCGTTGTGCACGATAAAATTTTCCTAACAATAAGAAAATTATCCACTTAAATTAACCCGCAAAAGAAAGCAAGCAAAAAAGAGAAATCGCAACCAAGATACGAAAAATACAAATTTTTCCTTTTTCTTGCGTCTCGTCAAAATAATTGCGAAGAAATGGGAAAATAGATACAGAAAGGTGTATCCATCCACCCACCCTTAGAAATGGTATATACTCGTATAGAGAGCATCGATATAACGATATACATATCTAGATATACACAATATCGAATTGTATTTGGTACACATTTCAACACCTTAAGAAATCTAGATATCAATAGTTTTTTAAGAATGTATAACAACACAACAAATGGTCAACAGAATTGTGTTGTGCTGTTGAATTGAAAATTGAATTGGATGGAATGAAAAATGAACACTTGAAAGTTTCTTTGTGTAAACACTTAAACGTATCTATCTCTCTTCTATGCATATCGCTACATACAGAGTTTGTGAAGCATGGATTGTGTGTTAATGAGCATCATGATGATGACGAATTTATTTATTCACATTTATTGTTGAAATTTATTTTTAATTAAATGATCTTTTTAACGATTACACTTATTTAACAATGTACACCACAAAGTGAAAGGGGTATCAATCAATCATCTAGATCCATGAGCACAGGAGAAAATTTTTGTATATCATTGTCTTATTAGCACATCAAGTCCCGTCGTTCAACTATCATTATATAGTTTTGGGGCCTATACGTACTCGTATCTCCGCACTGATTCATTAATAATTTCTCGTCGAAATTTACACATTTAATGTACGACCGACCCCCCATCACCCCTATTCATTGAAACGCCGATCGCGGTTGCAGACGGCATTCCCAACCCTGATTAAAAACAAAAATAAAATAAAAAATAAACAAATTTACCCGTATTATTATTTGAATAATATTGGGAAATTCGTTCGGAAACATAAGTTGGACCTCATCTAAATAAAATATTCGCCCCACTCTTTTTGCGATTGGCTATAAATAACGCCTTCGCTTTTTGCTCGCTCTCTTTGGTTTTTAGTCCTCAAATTTTGGTAAACCGATAGATTGAAACGGCGGTTGCTGATGCACCCTTGTTCCCAGCCCTGTGAAATAAATTTCCCTGTATTTCTATATTGGGTAATTGTTTTCACGAAAAATGGTTAACCTACCCTTATTTAAGTTGATTCCCCCACTTCTCAAATTTAAAATAAATAGCGGTCCCAAATTGGAGAGTGAGGTCAGTTTGTTTTAAGTAGTGTAATCGTAATTATGTACCAAGTAATTAAATAGTCAAGAATCCCTGTTAATAAGTTTTTTTGTTTGAAACGCGTGGGGATCGCGTATATCGAAATCTGTGTAAGCTCACAAATTTAATTAAGAAACGGGCGTTGGAGTTTAATAAATGCCGTGGTGAAGGAATCATTACATAATTCCAAAATTAAGTTGTACATTTGATTATCAAATAATGTTAAGTGTAGTTATGGTAGATGCGAAAATGCATATATTTAGCGGTACCATTTTGAAAGTTTTGTAACAAAACGGTGGTACCTATATATTTTTTTGTAAGCGTAAAATATTAATGCGCTAAATTAACTTTATAAAACCACGAGTCAGGTTCTTATGCGTTACCTTGCAAAAAAACTGTATTTAAACCGAATGTGAGTCTGTGTAAAACGGTTAAGACGTTTGCAATAGAAAATCGTGCAAAATGTCTAGTCACTTACTGTGTTTTAAATAATTGAGTATTTCATTTGAATCGGACATTATAAAAATTATTGGTGAAAACAAACTTAAAATTATTATAATATTTAGTTTAATTATAAAATTAAATTAATAATAAAATAAATAGTTATGTTAGTGTCAATCATTTAATTTTGTATGTACGACGCCTAAGTATATTATATATCGATTAGCATTATATATGTATGTTACTGTATGTTGCGCAACAATTATATGCAACGCAGAAACTTAAGTACACAAATGAAATTTTATTGGAGTATTTCGTTTGTGCATACTAAAATAACAAACAAATAAAACTCATCGATTCGAGCTTCGGTTGTATGCATCAAAATTGTATATACTGTACATAGATTGGAATGTACATAAGAAAATTAAACACAAAAAAAAAATACATAGAATGGATATTGGTGATCAGCTGTGGAAAACAACCTTGTTGGATTGGATATTAATTAACCACTTCAGGATGAGTTTTTAACAATTTATTTATCTATTTATTCCAAAATTTATAAAACTATTTGTTATATCTGTTGTTATTTATTTATAAAATTATTTATTCATATTCCTATTTATTTTCTATTATACGTTATAAATAAAAAATAAAAATAAAAATATTTATGCAAGAAAAGTAAAAATTACAAAACTAAAAGAGCAATTAAAATATCTAAAGCTCCATATTGAAATTTAATCATAAAATAAAAATATTTTAAAATTAATTATTTAAAAGAAGAAAAATTTGGCTGGGTGAAAATACTTTCATTTCAATAATTTAAAGTAAAGTTCTTAGATTTCGTAAAATTGCTTTATAAAGGGAGCCAAACATTAATATTATTTGCACACCAACTAAATTTAAGTAATTAAGCTAAGCAAAAGTCCGGACTATAAAAAATACAATTATTTTAATTCGAAATTTTTTTAGGATAATTATTTCGATGTTTATTGTTACATTGTATTTTTTTTGTAAATAAGTTATTTTGATTCACGAATAATTCTTATAGAAATACAAACTCGATTGTTAATTTTGTAAAATTTAATTCTGCTGGTTTTATATTATTGTTTTTTTTCTGTGGTTATCAATTTGAACATGGCTTAATTAAAACTCCCAATACTACGGTGATGGGACCCAGCTAAATTCGAAGAAGTTAATTCGTTGTATTCCCATTCGCGGTGTATTCTAATATTGTACATGTTTCTGAAACCCCCACGACCTTAACCGGGAGCACTAGCCGGCTACCAATCACCGCTCAGAAACCGCTGTATAATAATTCTGTTAGCAAAACTAGGTTTTGTTACATCATCGTCACCCAAAATTGCAAAAAACGTTTGCATAAAAAATATAATTTTCCGCTTAATTTTGTCGAAATTACCTAACAAATCGAATTGTTTAATTTTTTGATTTGCGTTTCTATTTGATTAATTTTAATTAATTAATTATATGATAGAAATTTAATTAATTAGGGGTTTTAATAGTTGTTTTGAATTTTCTATACAATGACGCAGATAAAGTTTGAATGGATGATTTGTATCCTTTATGGTCAGCCAGTTTAGTACATATAAGATAAACGTTACCTGAGTCTATGGAACATCACTCTGGTTTTTTGGGACGATTCCATATATTTTGAAATTATTTACACTGCTCTTGAAATCAGGTAGGATTCATGCTTGCAATATTTAATTTTCATTTAATTCGCCTGCTTCGTATATAAAGAAGTTGTCGGGTTTTCCGACGCGTGAACAGATCATGTGAGCTGTCCATGTGAGAAGCACGGATTTAGTAGATTTAATCCATAAACTTGAAGCGACTGTCAAAGACAGGCTTTTTTACACAGTACAATATTGTTACTTCGATAATGTTATTCATCAATTTTTTAACTGCAAGCCTGGTGCCATGGGCCCAGTCATGGCGGATCGATATTTCGAAGCATAATGATGGGTGCACCAATTTTCAATATCAATTCGTGTGGTGGTAATCTTGACAAATCAAGTGAATTCAGAAATTCAACCGCATAAATGACAACCTCTTCTTGATTCATAATGCAATCAACTGACTTGTAGAATTGCCTTGTGGAATTAGAATATGTTGTTTTAATAGCATTGACATTATTGTTCGTTCGCTTGGCCATTGGTGATTTTTGTAATCGCAATTAATGTTTGAAAATACGCTGTTAATCAATTCGTCAATTGTCTGTGTAAAGTTACAAAAGTATGGTGAAATGGTAATGCAATTTATGGTGTCATCGATTAGCATTTTCCCATTTCCACGATCTAAAAGTTGCTTAGCAAACCGAGCAGCGGATTCGACTTGTTGCAGTTGGACACGCGTGTTGGTGTTCAATATAATTTTCTGAACATTTTGCGTGGTATAAGTGAAATGATGGAAAATAATGTACGAATTTGGTGCGGTTGGCAAGTGAATACTGCGGCCGCTTCACGATAAGTTTGGCATAATTTGGCACCAACTGTACGTGGTAGAACATTAACTAACAATAACCGCAAGTAAAAGCATTCTGCATTGTTGAGATGAACGGTGTACAATCTACTCAATGCATAGGTTGAAAATAAATTGTTGTGTCCTTCTACAGCTTTTCTATGTTTGCGTCTTTGAGAATTTTTTGATATTGCGTTCCATTGAAGTATGTTGACCTCTGAATACAGCAAGGCCCTATCGAATTCATCATTTTGGTTTAATGAGAAGAATGCTGTAGATGTTGTGGCTGGTGGTGTATTTGCTCCTCACTGCCTTCTCTGCAGGGAAATACACACGCTGTCCAGATGAACAGCCAAATGGACATCTGTTGGATGGGGTTCATATATTGGAAAAGCCAAAGCTCGCCAAATTGCTTCATTACTACTTATATAACGACCCATTTGGTATCTCGTGATATCATCGTATCTGTTGGATAATGCAAAGACAGCCATGTCCAATCCTTTGTTGATATATTAACAGATCTATTTGATCAGTTTAATGAATTGCAATATTCAACATTAATATGGGCTTTGTATGTTTTGGAGAATAATGGCGAATACGGTACAAGCCAGCGATTATCGACGTCGATGTCGATGTTTCGAACTTTTATTACCGTCGAATGTCCGTCGACAGAGTGGATACCCATCGTTGCCAGTGATCGTTTCTTTAAATAATTTGTTTAGATATTTTTTGTGCATTTTCCATCTGCCATGCACGGAGACGTTGGATTAATAATTCAGTATGGTGCAGGGATCATATTTTTGGTGGCTACTTCAAATAACTCTGGAACGATTGCATGGATTGCTTTCTGAAGTTATATGGAAATTATATATTTTGACTTTTTATTTTAAATTTTATTTGTTAAAATAATTAAAAAATCGAGAGTTAATCGAATATTTAGTCTAAAGTATTATTTTTTGATTTCATTTATTTGATTAAGCTTCACCATTTTAAATGTCAAAAAACAGCTTAAAAATTGCAAAAATTTAATTTTAAATTCAAATTATTTAATTTTAATTTAATAAATATGTTTTTGAGTCCATCAATTTATTTCGACGGATCTATTCAATTGATCGATAACGCAATTCGTTTCGTACGAATGCTCTTCTGTTCACTGAAGCGATTCCATTCCCAATTGCTGACGATTAAAACGTAAAATTTCTTGATAGCTCTGATTAATTTGCAATACAATTTTTGCGTATTTTGGAAAATATTTGTATGGAGCAGCAGACCCAGGGACCCGATCCCTTCAAAAAATTATGAAACTCCGCTTATTGGTATAAAATCCAATGTGTTCTATCCAATGTTTGAAACCGATTGGATGAATGGTGTGGCAACTTATAAGGAGTGCCCCTTGACCTAGCGGACAGACCCCTCAAATTCACGCATGTCACTAGCTTCATATAACCATTTTCCTTAACTCATTCCCGTCAAAGAATAAAAAATAATAATTGTAGTTAAATTTGTACCGAGGTCTCTAGACCCCGGGGTTCAACCCTTTCAAAAATATTGTAAGGTTGGTTCTGGTAATGTCACTCTTACACGGTCAAAATTTCGAGACGATCGGTTAAGCGGTTCGCGATATTTGGTAGTGTGACTCGTGCGCCACCTATTGTAACAAAAATCGCACTATGCTCACGAGCATCCCCTTGCCGCCGAGATACACATTGTGTGAAAGTTTCGTGTCCATCGGCCGTATAGCCAGTCGGCCGTCCATCGGCCGTATAGTCCATATAGATTGAGAGTGTCCGGATATGGGGTGATAATGGGTGATTCCTTGGTGAAAAAATCATATCAGAGAGGAGGGGATCAATTTTTGATATTCTTTAAAATACAGGGTGTTTAAAAAATTGGATTCAGAAAACAAATTCTCATTCTTATTTGACTGGTATTTGTATAGGCTTGTTTAAGATCTAAGTGGTTTTCTGTAGTGGTTGCTTCTGCTTCCGTTTGACAGCTATGATGCTTTTAAGTAAAAAAAGTTATTTTTAATTCGCTACAATCGAGCTCCGCTACAATCACCCAATACATTATTTGTAACCACATGCCATAGTTGTTTACTTATACTGTTTATTTATGTTGTAGTGTTAATATTGTAAAAATATTTTTCATCAGTAAGTCATATTCGTAGAAGACTGCGAGATATCGTAACAACATCAAATGTGCGGGCGAAGCCTCATTCAGTCTTACCAAATCATTCAATGTCGACGAAGAAATAAGTAATCGCTTTACGATTGAACGTCTCTCGCTACCGAATTCATCGAGTATTGCACAAGAATCTTCATCCAACCATACAACACCCGCTCAAGAACTATTACCGATAGACTACCACTTCTCCTTGTTGATGTCGTATTTTAAGTAGATTCTTGCACACATACCAACATGACGGTGCACCTATTCACAACGGTATATAAATGTTAAGAATTGATTAAACGCAAGGGAACGAGGAAGGCGCTTCTATACTCCAAAGAAATTGAAACAAAAGAAGAACTAATACAACGAGTACACATAGCAGTTCAGCAGATAAGGGAAGAAATAAGAATTACCAAGAATTTGAATAACCAAATACATATTTAAACGAATATTAGCCTGTATTCAATCACAAAGAAGACATTTGGAGCACCTTTTATAACTCCATGTGATATTTTTACTCTCGAGCCAAAGCTTTGTATTGAGGGAATGTAGGGGAGACCATGCCGAATTAAAATTAAGTAAAAAATAAATAATTATAACTGTTTTTTGGGATCATTTTGGAAATTATAGTTTAATATTTGTGTATACTTTTTTTCTGAACCAAATTTTTTGAACACCCCAAACCCGGACACCCTGTATACACAGAGTGTCCCTAAAGTAGTTGACAAGAATAATACCGCTGGATTCCTTGATCAAAACGAATGTGAGATCACTTCTATCACTTTGCACATTAAAGTCCCCCTATGAAGTTATAGACATTTAAAGAGGAGCCAGCACCTTGTATTAGAGAAACTTCAATATCTTGAGAAATAACCATTGTTATTTTCAAGTACGAATTTCATTAAAAAGCTGATAATATTTTCTTTTAAATATGGTGTAATAATTATGACTATTTAGCTAAAAAGTATTTCAAATTTAAACAAAACTTTTAGAATTTTATTTGTTTTAAGAAAATCTTTTGTTTCTGTACGTTCTAACTCTTAACAGTTACTCTGCGAGGTCCAATAACCAGTAAAGGGATTCATCGGCCGACGACGCTGAAAGAAAACCAATACACGTTCTTGTCTCAACTGTAAAGAAGTCTACAATTGACTAAAAACAAAAAAGGGATGGATGACATCTGAAACCAGAGAATGCTTTTGGAAGGGAGTTCGATAGGTTAAATAACAAGCAAAGATTTTCAAAGAATGATACAATTATAGCACTCGATCCCTTTATCAATGGCGAAAGGATATTAAGAGTTGGGGAAGACTAGACAACGCTAATCTAACATTTGATTAGAAACATCCAATAATATTACCTAGAACTCATAAATTCTTGAAAATGATCATCAAAGAAACACACCACAAAACACTGCATGGAGGAAATCAGGGCCTTACTATTGAATTCGAGAAAGAGAGAAGAATAGTCAACATTTCATACATTTTTCTTTTTTCTTTTTTTGTGTAATATAGGAAACCGATACCCTTCGAAAATGAATGTGGAATTCAATAGTTAGACCTCAGGTCACTTTAGTTTTGCACTAATAGTGAAATAGATTACGCTTATCCCATCAGTTTAAAGCTATACACAAAGGGGGCTGCTACAAAATTTGCAAGGTATATATCGCTGTATTCATATGCATAGCCATAAAAGCGGTTCACTTTGAAATCGTCAGCGATTTAACAATGGAAGCTTACCTCCCCGGGAAGTCCCCATTTTGGAGGATTAAGGGAGGCCGGAATAAAGTCGACAAAACAACAAATTAGAAAGATTATTGGGGCCATACACTAACTTTTAAGGAATTTTCAACCATATTAGACCAAATAGAAGCGTGTCTTAACTCAAGACCTCTATGATTCAGCATTAACCCCAGGCCACGTTTTAATAGGCAGACCAATGATAGCAATACCAGAGCCCGTCTTGACAAATTTTAAATATGTCAATAATAATAATGTCAACAATACAAAATTGACCCAACCATTATGGAAGAAGTGGAGCTCAGCTCCACTCAAATCCTCCTCTACCACGGCTTCAAAAACAACCTAAATGGTTAAAAGAAGAATTCAACAAGATGGCCACTCGCAAGAATTATTAAATTCCATCATGACTCAGATGGTCTTGTAAGAGTTGTTACAGTAAAACGAAGTGATAATTGTTTGACAAGTAACATCACCAAAATATGTAAACTACGGATATCTGGTGGTTACCGATCTGGTGACGCAGTAACCCAAGACAACCAACGGTAAAAGCAAGCTCTGCATCAGGCTTCTAGCATCGAGATGGAAAATCGTGATACATTATGACCTTAATGGCTACTTGAAATAAATTACTAACATTACGGGTTACATTCGTCATCCTAAAAGATGGGTTGGGGATATGGTAGGTTTCGTGCTCGGCGACATGTTCGGCATATTAACGCAGAGTTCGAATGATTTTTAAACTAATATACTCGTAGCTAGTAGAGTAGCGATTTCAACTGTCCTTCCAGATACAGTAGCCTCGAAGTTGACCAAAATAACGTGGGCTCGACGTTTGGTTTTAATGCCTTACAAATTTCTTTTTGGCACGCAATATATTTAGATTAGCATAACAATAATTAGTGTAGCCCCGAGAAAAATCCATGTAGCCAATTCAATATTCCAGTAATCCAATTTTATTTAAATCACATATCCCGATTGATGCCTTTCTGCCCTGGTTACTTCCCTATATAAACGTATACTATTCAAAATTTCGTTATGGGTTAACCCATAACGAAAGTTGATTAAGTTATGGGTTAACCCATATTTTGTAGAGCTTCAAAAACCGAAGTATAAGGAATTATTTGGATTTGTGCGAGCTTTTACAGGATCTTTATGTAATGAATTAAATAGTTTTAGAAAAGCGAATCGATTAAAATGAGACCTGATTATTGTATTGTTCCCATTTTTTCATGACCTAACTTAACACTACCGTGCTCAGTTAATTATGTTTAGTTTGGATATTTTTAATTACTATATATACCAAAACAAGCAAAATCATAAACATTCAATTAATAAAATTAGTTCATTACGCAACCCTTCTTTAGTTTTAACGTGGAATGGGACATGTTAGTTTGTTGTCTCTTTGCAATGTCTATCAACACAAATCTATCAATTTTTTGGGAAAACAGATGATCAAGTTACACATGTTCACACACAATAAAGTTAGATTTCTATTTTTTCAACATCTCTTCCGGGAATTTTCTTTTTTCTTTTGTTGTTGTCTATTTTCCCATTTACGTTATTATTTTACACTTCAGTTGTGAAACCCTATATACGAGTAGAAAAACGAGTAAATAATTCAGTAGATTTGTGTGCAGTACTTTCAAGTGGTGGGTCGATGTATTTACTTTGACTGATAAGCACTTTAAGTAAATAGTTAGTAATTATGATGAGTTACAAAAGGATCTTCCTTGTTTCTCGACTCGTATTACAACTCTCCACGATTGATGATAGTAATAATATAGTGCGATGTTTAAGTTTGGTAACATTTAATTTGATTAAATTTTTACTTCGGGGGGTGACTAATGTTCTATATTGCAGTGATTTGTGTCTTTTGTTAATCAATTTAGTGTGTCTGAAAGGTAATAATTTTCGAATTATATGCGACCGCGTAAAATTCATTCCATATGTTCAAGAGGATTTCTAAATCGTATACCAAAGGGATTAAATCATCGATGCTTATCATCCATATGCTGTAATTTGAATAAAAAAAATATTATTAATCGGATTAGATTCACTTGTTTTATACCACCCACACCATACACGGCATCCGCACATTAATTTTGTAATTTTCAATTACTGTCAGGTCCACATTAATTCACAACAAAACACTTAAATCGGTTTCTTAATTTGGTGCTGAACAGAAAACGAGCAAATTTTTATTATTAAGCCATATAATCATCGTCATACATGCGGTATTAAGACTCGTCGTCGTGTACATGAGTATGCGGTAGAAGAACCACAACTGAGGGGTATGAAAACAAAAGACATCATGAAGAGAAAAAAGGATCAATGGGAGGATTAAGAAAATTTTATTTTCATTTTTCGAAATTAATTTTTTTTTTATATTTTGTTGTCGTACAACATACAGAGGGCAATTGACTTTATATATATATGTTACTCGTATATAAAGTATATGATGTGGATCTGGATATGAAAATGAGTAAATTAGTTTTTAAAGGATAATAAAAGGATATACAGAAATAAAATAAAAATAAAAATTCAATAACAATGACACGTTTCGGATAAAGAATTTGCTGCTCGCCTCACACTCGTTCTCGAAAAGAGTAATTATAGTTTAATGATGAAATTGGAAAAAAATTAAAATATGATGTGAAGTTTAACGAACAATCATCTAGGATAAAAAGGATAAGTTAATGTGGGTTATTAAATACTAATTTTATGTACGTGTGCATTTGTATTCGTCTTTTATTAGAAAAACTGTTGGTATCAAGTGGAAATGGTGGATGTAATTGAAGCGATAACTATAGGTACTGTAGTACAGAACATTTCGTTTAGTTCTCAAAAACGTTCCTTGATGTAGGAGAAAATCATATGGAAGCTTGATATTATAAGTTATTTTCTCCCACCTAGTACCATATTTTAGATTAAAATATTTGTTTTTTTTAACTCATCCTTTATAAAGTTCTTCTATAAAAGCTTCAATCTAAAGGAGTTGGTCCTGATCCTTTTAACGATGTCCCTATACAAAAACGAGCCAATGCCATTGCATACATTTCATTTTAAAGCCGATGAGATTTATAAATCAAACGCCTATTTATACTTCCGTCCTGTGGCTTTGATTACTGACTACTTTACTGAAATATTATAATACGGTTTAAATTACCTAGATGTTTCGACGTAATTTACGATTTACCGAGGGTCCTTCCGGTTATACATAGCCTCTAAAATATATTTCAAGCCTTCTTCAGTCGATTTCAGGAGATATCCGGATGCCCTTTGATATCAAGGTTAATGTTTGTGCCGCTTGAGTAAATCAGAAGCCCCCACGGTATCATAGGGATCAGTGTTGCGGTTCTTAACAAGTACAATGAATGTAATTTATACTCCACAATTTGGATTTAGTGCTGAGCCACAGAAAGCAACTTAATAGAGTTATAATAATTCGACTTATATCAAATTACCTCAGATTTGTTAAGCTCGAAGCCATCAAACTAAGTAGTTCTTGCGTTTATGAAGTGATAAATCACTTTCAACTAGGATGCATTCTAGCAGCTTCACTGGTATATTCCAGAAGTATTAGAGAACACAAATTCCCCAAAATTATCGAACGAATTTTTAACTATTTTAATTTTTATCCGACGCGCAGCATGCCACTCGTTTAAGCTTTTCAAATTACAAAAGTCAAAACATTACCAACCAAATAAATAAAATATTATATTTACGCCTAAATGCGTTTATATTTCAAGAAATGTTTTACCCCGAAATGCAGGCAAAAATATAGAACAACTCAATCAGCATCAAAAACGAAAAAATTCAAACTTCTTTTGGACTTCCTTAGTTTTCTAATTTTAATATTTGGCTTACAAGCAACTGTTGCAAAGGTGGGTCAACATTTACAAAAATTTGTGCCGAATGCGTTCGGCGAAAACATTTTCGCCGCAAATTAAGAAGTGTGGACGTGTGCGGCGCACGAAAACGACACAAAAATGTATACCAAATTCAACGCTCTCGATCCAGCACTTATCGGTTAAACATTTGGGGCGAAAATATTTTTGCCGAATGCGTTTGCACAAAAATCTGTCAGTTTTGTTGTTTGTGAAAAGAAATTTGTTGAGTTTTCTAGATATAATCGTTGTCACTGCTCTGCCGATCTATCAAAGAGACTGGCAGCGGGTGCCATCCAGTTTGACAGGATTGTAGTAGGTTGCTTTGTTTAATACAATTGAAATTCCATGTATCGTGAAAGAAAACCGACAGGCATGGGATCATACATCATTTAATGCTGTAAATTAATAATTAAAGGTATTTGTTCATGTTGTCTACTGACTCAATAAACAATTCATATTCTATCTTAATTAAGTTGATGATAAGTATAGCTCTACGTGCCGAAAGAAGAAAAAGACCAAACCACCATTTTGAACTCTTCTTGAAACCACAGTAAAGAGTATAACTATTGGCGGTATTCGAATGCCCCTTCCAAATAACCTAAGCACTTCACTACCTTGGGTTTAAAAATAATATTTCATAAGGACTTACAAGGTCCATCACTGGATTTTAAGAGGGTTAATCCGTTTCATATTCCCGAAAGTTAAGTAAGGAACGTTAACTTAAATATTTTCTTAAAGGAGTTAGCCTCTATGAAATATGTTCAATTTTTCACCCAATAGAATGAACTCTCGGTGGTTCAAATTTCGTCATTTCTAATTATAGCAAGAGAGGAACGGAAATGATAAAACCCTTCCAAATTTTGAAATGTTTTAGGTAACGAACCGCTTGATTTTTTATAACTCTTAAATTTAACCGCTAGGTTCTGGCTGTAATATCCAGACAGATAACCGTATAAAAAATTGTTTACTCTAAACCTGGAGAACACGCTGGGTTGGATCAGCCAACTGAAATATTTATTAATCTGGTATCGAGCAATGAAATCAGCTTATGCTGAGACGGAACCCGATTTTGTTGCATTCACGTTAATTGCAATTACTATTCGGGAGCATCAATTTTCGATGACTGTCGCATAAATTTGACCGAATTTGCTGGGCGGTTTTCGTTATGTTGACTTTGAAGGCATCAATTGCTTGCAGTTTATTCGCATAGCGCCGTTCTGTTGGAACCATATCTCGTCGGTATCCATATCATCCAGTTTAGGCCACAAGAAGTTATCATCGATCAGTAGCGCTCTTCGTTGACGGTTATGGCAATTCCAGTTTTGTTTTGGAAGAAGTACAAGTGGATTGGTATCGCCCAAATCCGAAAAGTTTGCTTGTTCACATATTCATTCATCCAAAAACGGGCTTCGACGCTAAAGATGATCTTTTTGGCGAAATTTGGGTCAACTCCCAACTGCCTTAGAGCCCAATCAGCGAGCACACGGCGTTATGTATGGTCGTTTCCCTTAAGTTCCTGCGTCAGTTGGATTTTATACGGGTGCAGACCCAAGTCCCGAAGCAAAATTCGTCAAGTTTAAGTCGAACTAAGGCCAAATTCTTATGAATTGACTGCCTCAGGTTTCCCGGTATACTCTCACACACAGCAGCGCTGTTTTCAGCAGACCCTGCGTTTAAGTGATGTACGGGTGTTGGATGATTATTTATCGAACGTTAAAAATCATGTAATTCGCGGAACATTTCTCGAACGGTGCCCTGATTTTGAAAATAAAATTTGATGATTTTCATACGTTGTTCAACGATATAACCTTCGATAGTGATTTGCCACCATACATTACTAAACAATTTAAAACAAATTTGATATAGATGTTTCTTTAACAACATGGCTGCTAAAACCTAACAAATTTCGAGTGTCCCTATTGAAAGGCCCTTTATTAGCTGCTCGTGATTCAAATACAAAATTGTCGTCCTTCCAACATATGTCGAATATGTACTACTGCTCGATACATACATTCCAGCTTCCTATCATCTGTGCTGTATGTATGTATCACAAAACAACGTTAGAGAGAGCTTTAGGAAAAACACCAAGCTGCTCTGGCTCACCATTTTTAGCTATATATTTGATGACTTACATCTCCTAACATTACCTCTAATGCGTCTATTATTAGTAAAAGTTCACCATTTCTTGATATTCATTTGATTCTCTACAGCATGTGGGATAAATCTACGATTGAAATTTATCATCGTCAGAAATCTCTTTATCTGGTCATTTCGACGCGATCGAAATATGATCAATATACGGAAACACAAAATGTAACCCTTGAAGAACTTCACTCTTCAGTCGTTGTTGCGTTTGCATCGCGTTCCGTAATCCAAATGTCATGTACAAAGAATCAAACAGAACAAAAGGCGTCATGATGGCTATCATCTTTGGTATATCAGCAAACTCAATCGGGGGGACTTGATGAAACGGTTTTATTAATCGATTGTTGAGAAAATTGTTATATCGTGCAAAATGCTTACTAAATACTGAATAAATGGTATACTCGTAGGATAGTGATCAGGTGTGGTGATTATATTAAGTTGGCGGTAGTCGCCGCATGGGCGCCAATCACTGGCGAAGTGGTGAGGCCAAGTTACTTCTTGATGGCCTGCATATGCTTTGTTTCACCATATATTTAACTTCAGTTTGCTATCTCTGTATATCCTTATATGTTTTTTTTATTTATTAACTATGCAATCTCTTCTGGGGCCGAAGTACTCCCAACTCTTGGGGAGGAGGACGTACGGTTATAATCCGATTTACGTAGAACCATCTGCACATTGCATTGCTCCATGCCAGCCTACATAGTATTGACATGGAAGCTGGGCCGGCTCATGTGTTCTGCACTCCGACAGGAGGTCATAGTTAGGTAAGATCGTAATCTGCGAAAAATCCATTTTTTGCATTCTGCCCCTATCGGGATTCAAACCCAGTACCGCTCGATCTAAAGCTTTAACCACTGTACCGTTTGGTCGGTAATGTTATATCTTGATATTGTTCAAGAATATCGCAAGGATTGTTTATTTGTCCAGATACTGTAATTTTGACCAGCAGTAGTGAGGCCCTTAATATACAACTTCGTTACACCATCTATTAACTAGTTACCGCCTATGTCGATAAGTAAATTGTAATGCGTGATGAAATCAATACCGATTATTGGTTTGTTTAAGTCGTCAATGATGAAATTTCATATCAATCGTCTGCCAACAAAAATTTTGAGGAAGTTGATTTCGGAAGAGGGTGCAGCTTTTATTTCCTGTATGGAGCCATAACGGACACGTCTGCGTGGGTGTCGATTAATAATTCTATGTCGCATAATCGGAAACTTAAATTCGATTTATTATCGCTTATTTAACCACTTATGCCTCTCCAAATTGCATGATGAATGTCACGTTGTTGCTAAAGCTGATGAAGATCGTGAGTGACTTTGACATTCGATTTTATTGATCTGATGCGATCAAGTTATTGAAGATCAAGTTATTGAAATCCTGATAAAAATCATGAAAAATCACCTTGGCAATAAAATCATGTGACATATAAATCATTCACGGTTGAAAGGTCTTGGAAAAGCAACAATTTTATTATAAATATTTACTTTAGTTCATAAATTCACCGCTTTGGCGCTGATACATATACTTCTTACCAATTTTAGGCAAATTAGAGCGGTTTTAATTGTTCGATTCATTGCGTATCATGATTCCGTTAAAACTAATAACTCCGTCTAATTTCAAAAGCAATGAAGATCGTAAATTAAGGGCATATTTTCCTGAGTCATTTTGCCACCAATTTTCTTACTGTAAATGTGCCATATCTTACTGGAAATCTGTAATTATACCAAAGTTCTAATTATCTCGCGAGGCTTCAGCTTCTAGCACTTTAAATTTGATTTTCTAGCGGAGTAACGAACATATATGACGGCGTAACGTATGTTGAATTTGTAGCGCATATAGATCAATCGACTTGTCAGCCATTTTGGTCATATCGTCGATAGGATCGTTGCTTGTGAGTACAGTCAGTCATGCATAATCAGCGATGGTAACCGTTGTAAGCACATTTCTTTTAATAAATCAACTGTAAGGTTTTTTATCACCAAGCTGAGTATCTTCGAGCTATAGAGTATTAATAGATTCACAGGTGGCTTAGTTATAGCAGCATTTACTTGCGATAATATGCTTGTATCTACAGCTAACATTTCGACGTTAAAAATTATTCTGAAAATACCTCAAGGATGCATCGATTTCTTAACTATAGTGAGTATTATGAGTCCCCTTTTGTCAAAAAGGTTTGTCAACTCCCTTTATGACAAACGAGCAACGGAAATTAGAGTTTGAAGTCATCTACTATTTTTCTTAAGAAGAAATACGATGTGTGTCTCGTTATTTTTTCCGTAATTCTAACGAGCAAAGTTACTAACATTCTACATCATGACCGATTTTCAACCCGATTGTGTTTTGCGGTCTTTTGTCACTCACTTGAACTTGAGACGACAAAAGATTCCAAAACACAATTGGGTTGAAAAATCGGTCAACATTCCAAAGATTTCGAACGGCCGAAGAAGAAACCTCATGCTCTTACCACATTCCATAGAAATCTAAACTCTTCTATTAAACGAGTGCAGTAGAATGTTTTTATTTTTAAAAGAAACAAAAATGATTGCCCTCAATTCCCGTTACTTCGAATTTGGGAAATTTCTACGGTCAGCGGAATTTCCGTAAGATTGGGATAGCACTTTTCTATGATAAAGTCGAAGTATTGCCGTCATCGTATTAATTTATGTATTTATGTATTGGAAAAACATATTTCTAAAGAAACATAAATTCGTTGTGTCTTGGCAAAAATTCGATTTTATTTTAAGTGTCTTTTAGGCAAAATTCGAGAAATTGATTTCCTGTTTTATGTAGTAACTGCTGTAATATAGAAATAGAATGCTCCCGCGAGCTCTAACAGCTCAATTTGGCTTTGGCGGTACGCAAAGTTTAATTTACATTAGAAAGCTTTCCTGCTCAAGTTACTCACAAGTAAGTATTCATGGAGTGTGTAACCGGAACTAAATTTAAATCGATTTACATTTTATTGAAATGTGTGCAAATAGTGCTTGTGATGATGACTATTCGTTTCTCTTGACCTACATTCATCACACCAAAAACCCCATAACCAATAAAATAAAATGGCTTATTATAGAATGAAGCACCAGTTCATTACCTTCTTCCCATCTTACTGAACCGTTCTGTATAAACGAGTATCTGACACAGAGAACAATGCAAAATCAAAAATATCTAAAAGAATTTTTATTAAAAAACTATACAAATGGAAATTCACACTTAATCATTCATATGCAAATTAGTTGTGAAAAATAATTAGAAAATCGGAAAATTTATAATGAGAAAATTTAATTGAATTTTATGAGAAATTGTATTTTATCAAACGAACGAAGAATGAATTCGTCCTTTTGTTTTGTGATATAATCCTGTATGACTACACACACACAAGGATGGTATGCTAAGTGGTTAATCCTTAATATTTGATTGTCAGTTAATTGAATTAATTATATAGATAAATATAGAGGGTGACATCGCTATTGTTCGATTGTTACACCAAACGTCAAACTATAATAAATCATTTATTAAATAAATTATTTATTGTTAAAAATGTAATTTAATTTCATCATCGACTTAATTAAATTGATATTTATCATCCAAAACTGTTCCAACCAACGAAATTTACCAATGCGATATTTAATTTTGTGTGAAAATTTTTTGCTTAAAGGGTCGCAATTTTTGTACGTACAGCATTATCTCTCTAGGGATAGATTTGTGTTTTATATATATTATGCGATCCCCTTTTAACCGAATTTTGTAACAGTTTAGCACTTTTTTATGTTACATACATGATAACGATAGTAATAACAATAATACTATTTGTACCCCGATAAAATAGTTTTACCGGGTGTAAAAATAATATTTTTCTCAGGAGATTTGATCCAACCTTATTTAAGTTGATTTTTTTATTTTTTTTATTTTCAGGTTTGGTTTCAAAATCGTAGGGCAAAATGGCGTAAAACAGAAAAATGTTGGGGACGTAGTACAATAATGGCGGAATATGGTTTATATGGTGCAATGGTAAGGCATTCATTACCTCTGCCTGAAACAATACTTAAATCAGCAAAAGAAAATGAATGTGTAGCGCCCTGGCTACTAGGTATGGAAGCCAAAAGTAAATAAATTATTATTTTTATTATTTTATTATAATTTAAGTTAATTTAATCTTTTTAATTTTATTTCATCAAATTTATGATTTACGTGTGAAGACATAAAATTCACCCCTCACCTCACCCAATATTAAATATACTCGTAGTTGTATAGGTGTGTACATCAATTGACTTTTTGTCCAGGAGGGACGCCTCCCAAATAAAAATAATAATATAATATAGCATATAATGTAATGATTGCGTCTATCGATAGTACACACAACTGATAATAATCTCCCGACCCTCGTAAAAATAAAGTCGAAAATTAAATTACGTGACGGATCATCAAAAATAAATTATTAATTTTTTTTTTATTAATAAAAAGTGGATTCTAATTTAATTTATTAACATAAATAAGGCACCTAAGCACCTGTCGAATTTATATATCGTCGGAAATGTTGAGGGGAGGATTTAGTTACGAAAATTTTTGGGTAATTTTCACTTGTATGTTTATTGGAATTTTTATGGGTATTTTCATTTTATTTGCTTATACTGGATAATAAAACACCAAACCCGATTTAGAGCGGAAGTAGCGAGAATTTAGTATAAAAAACGTTTTTATTATTTTGTTCCAGGTATGCATCGTAAATCGCTAGAAGCGGCTGAAGCATTAAAAAATGATGATAGTGCAAATAGTGATCGGGATGAAACAACATCTAAAGCCAGTGATACGTCAACGTCGACAAATGGGAATTCAAGTACCAACAATAATAATAATAATAATAACAATATTAATAGTAGTAGTAAGGGTTCGCTAGGTCATTCGGTGCATCACGCGAATCTATCGTCTACCTCATCGAATTCTGAACACCATTCAACGTTAAGCACGGGTTCTCCCACCCATCAACATCATCACAATAACCATACCGCAATGCATCATAATTTAAATAATCATCATCACAGTCATCACCATCACCATCATTTATTGGATCTGGGCGGTGTCGATGGCCGAGGGTCTAGTAGCAATAATAATAACAATTCAAACAAAAATAATAATAATATTAATGGAATTAAGAACGAACCAAATTTATCATCATTAGCGTCACAGTCACAACAGCATACAAATTTCCATCCAGATCAAGACCCAGAAACCTTTAGGTTGGTTAACTTCAGAGATCCAATATCATTCATACGGTGATTAAAACATTTTATTTACAAAAATTTTTATATAAACATAAATTATTAATTTATGGCATATACGAGTACTAATTTTTACTAATTGTTTACAGGAATAATTCAATAGCATGTCTACGTGCGAAGGCCCAGGAGCATCAAGCAAAATTATTAAATAGCGGACTATTACTTCAAGTGCGTTCACTAGCCGGTTTAAAGCAAACGTCATCATCGCCGACCAATTTATCTCCCCAATCATGTGATAGCAACGCGAATACACTAAATAGTGGCGGACACCATTCCCCAATATCGAATATGAACCTAAACACTTCCGAACATTATTTAAACGAGCGGCAAAGTCCTGGTCACGGAAGTACCGGCGGCCGAAGTGATCACAATACAAGCAGTCCTAATATCACATTTTGACACTAAACAACGACAGAACAAAATTATTTAACATCGAAACTATATTTTAAACTAAAAACTGTGCAATTTACTTAGAAACAAAACAAAACTAAAATATTATTTTGGACAAAACAAAATTTATATTCGGTTGTGAAATTATTTTATTTTATATAACCTATTTTATTATGTCTGAACAAAATGGCCGACAATTTTTTTTTTAAATGTCATCGAATTATTTAAGAAGTATATGCAACGACGAATTTCTCGAAACGACGACATTTTTATGGCACCGTATCGTACGTTTTAATTTTCAAAACATTTTATATTTTTAACGAAATGTTATTGTAAATAAAATATTTAAATATAATTAATTGTAATATTTATATATATATATATATTTACATTTTACAAATAAGTTCTTGTAACTATTATTTTCTACTTTAAAAATATGTAAATAATTAAATTATATATACCCTTACCAATAATATAAATACGTTATATATTTTGTTTCAAAACAAAAAAAAGTTTTAAAGGCAAGATAGTGTGACAATCACTCAACTGAAACGTCGAAATAAAAATGAAACAACCAACAAAACATTATTTATTTATAATAGTAATTATGTTCATCAACAGAGGCGCGCGCTTTTATGCAACTTACTATAATATTTTGTCAATTTTGTTTTAATTATAATTATGTACTAAATATATATATATAATTAAAACAAGAATTTTCCAAAATTTATTTTATAAAATACAAAACCTATATAAATAATATTAAATTAATTCTACTAAATTACATGCATTACATAAATATTATATGAACATTTAGAAATATATTTAATTTATAAATATTTTAATTTAATAATAATTATAAAATAATAATAATAATAACAAAAGAAAAATAAGATACTATAAAATGGCTATAAATAATTAAATTAATAATAAATATAAGATACAAAAAAAGTTATATGTGAAATTAAAACAAAAGACAGCACACACAAAAAAAAAGAAATTAAATACAAAAAAGATTACTTAAAATAATAAAAAACATAGTATTATTTTAGCGAATTATATTTCATCTGAACGAATATATTGGTTGGCATTTTACTCAGCACTCGAGTCACTCCAAAAGTTTCCTTCTAACAAGTTAATACATATTTCAATTGGTTAAGAAAAACTATTACCATAATAGCGCATAGAAAGAATACAAAACAAATTATAAACTAAATTAAATTAAATTAATTAAATATTTATTTATTGTTAAATGCCTAAAAATTATTTTTCTAAAAACAGAGTTACTCATTTTAATAGAAATAGTCAATTCATTTTTATAAAACCGATTTATTCAGTTTTACAATCTATACTACCATACACACTGGATAGTTTTACACCGCGCAACATTTGCTCGATGGTTAGCTCTGCTCGCTCAGGTTGAATTAAAAATAAACCCTCTGTGTGCGTCACCCGCGTCACGTCTAAAATCCCGACTAAACTAAATTTACAACTACTTGTAGTTCACTTCAGTCACTGATAGGTGGCATTATTACTAATAAAAATAGTTTACCGGTTCAATTCTAATTGGATTCAATCTTAATTCGCATAATCAATACCAATTGAGCTGATGTGCGATAAGTATATGAGGCACTTACTCAAAACAATCGTGCTGACAGCGTCCAGAAGGAATAAATAATATATTACAGTTAGGTGAAATTTTTCCTCGAGCTGAGGAAGCCAAGTGCGAATTTATTTATCAAATTTCCACAAAGTAAAATTAGTTAAACGGTTTTGAATGTCCGTTGGACTGTAAAATGCACAAATTTAAAAGGCTACTATCAACATTTATTTCAAGAATCGGGCGGTAGGTGCAGTAGCTCCGACAATTACAAAGCGCAATTAAAAATAAACACTGTTTGCTGGTCAAAATGACAAATTTCCAATTGATAATCAGATTCCTGAACTTTTGCAAATGTGCCAATCTGCGCATAACACGTAAACGCTACCACAGTGTTTACAGCATTTGCAATGCTTAATTTCAGCGGTTTTTCGAATACGGATCTCAGTTTAGTTTTCGCCCACCAAACCAAACTTTCAATTATAGCACGCGCTCGACTAAATAGAAGATCTAAATGTCGAACTGCTAAGAATCGTTCAATAGCTAGATCAAAATTCGAAAGAAAGTCACAACTTAATAGTCAAGCAACTTCGCGAGGAATCTAAATTGAAAAGCTGGTGATTAATAGGAAAACTAATGATCACTTTTGTTAAGTGACATCAACAAAATTTCGATATCAAGCACACAGTATAAGAGGAAAAACAATGTAATGTTGATATTCTAGAAAGAGTTATTTCAAATATAGTTCAGAATGAATGATAGATACTCCGACGCGGACAAAGAAATTTAACTGAGAGTTAGAACTGAGGGCAAAGTCCTGTATTCATACCTCCTAGCGTGGCTCCCTGGATATCTCTATAGGAGAAAATTCTGTTTATTGTAATGGACACTACATCTCACGCAAGTCATTGGCGTTTTAAACCCAATACAAAATCAGCATCTGACGATCTCGAGAAAACTGTACATCGACAACGCTTAATAAAAGGAAACCAGGAGAGTACTTAGCCTCCTAAGACCTAGAGATCACTAAAACCTTTCGAACCAGGCAAAGATTTACACATTAGTGGCATCCGAGAAGAATTTAGAGTTGGTTTTCTCAACCACCAGCAACGAAGCAAGATTTCATCGTCTTCTGGTCAGACTCGGGACAAAAAAAATTATAACTCGATCGTTAAAGTACATGCATCTACCTAAGATACAACATAGATGTCGCCAAAGATCTATTCTTTGTCGAGTTGGTAAGAGGAAATCAATAACATCTCGCGTAGTCAATCAACATCAATAATTATAGTGGGCGACTTCAATGCAAAAATAGGTTGGAGTGCAGACAATCGGTTGTAACAGCTTGCACCTCACAAGTAAAAACAATGGTGAGCGCGTCACCAGACTGGCAATAATGAACAATTTAGTTGCATCAAGTACGTTTTTTCTCCATAAGAGAATTCATAAAGGAACGTGGAGATCAAATGACAGAAGAACACAAATCCAAATCGATCACGTCATGATCTCTAAGAAACATTCTACCTGCAAATTCGACGTTAGATCCTACAGAGGTTCCGACATTGACAGCGATTATTACTATTAAATGTAATAGATAAGCACAAAATTCCGTCCAAATGTTTGGGTCTATATGTAGGATCGTAGTTGAAGAAACTGTATCAAATTCTTTCAAAATAACATCTGGTTTTCTACAGGGTAATGTATTTGCGCCTGTACTGTTCAATCTGGCGCTTTAGCACGTAATAAGAAAAAAGGCAACTTCGAAATAATAAGTCGGGCCAACTTCTTGGACATGCAAATGCAAATGCGCTTTCTGGCCGAAAAACTACGTTTGAAAGTGAACCGCAGTACAATAAAACTCGTACCAACCCAAAAAAGCGTCCCTATGGCAAATAACGAATTCGGTGACCAATATATATTGGAGGAACCCTTGATCCGGTAACACGATGCACAAAATGTTATATCTGTGTAGAGTACAACTTGTAACATTACCGCAACCTTAAATCTGTTCATCCCATGTCGAATCGCATTGCGATTGACGACTTTTCGGGAATTTCTTAGGTTTCTTTGTATCCGATATACATTATCGTTAATCTTTCTACCAATTTTGTATGGTCCCTGCCAAATGCGTTGTACCTCTTGAAACGCTTTCTTGGACGCTTTTCGCTGCCGATGCATCATGGTTCGGATCCTTTCGCGGCCTCCTCACATTCAAGCAGTTGTCCTTCTCAACTCTAAAGGTTGCCACCTTAGCACGTCTCGTTTTCGTGGCCTTCTGGATCGCTCTCTCTCTCTCTCACTCTCTCTCTCTCTCTCTCCATCTATCATCTTCAGTACCGAACTCACCCTCATCAATTGTACTGGAATCTTCTGCTAAGCTATCCCCAAGCATCTTCCCTTTCCTTGGTAAAAACTAATTCGTCTCTTGTTTCCCTGGCCCAGCACTCTCTTCACGCAGTCTATCAATTTTATGTTTTGGACTAAACATTTGCCTACGGTTTTGGTCGTTTCTTGAACCCTCCGTGGTTTTCAGTATTATTTTCTTTGTTTATCTCGCCAGTTTTCACGCCCTTTCTTGGGCTGGTATAAATTGATGCAGTTTCCCTTTCTGCGCGTTCAATTGTTTATGCCGCTCGGCAAACTAAATCAAGTAACTGACCGATATTTCTAAAAACACAAACTTATCCACTTTGAACAGTTATCAAAACAAGACTACTCAATAAATTTGCCAGAAATTCGAAAAGTGGTCGTCGAAAGATGGCGTTAAATATACAACAAATAAAGCGTGATATAAAAAATCACACCAACAAAAATATTACAATAAAATGCAGCACTAGTGAGTTAAACGAAACTTTGCTCATTGTTTTTGTGTATTCGACGCGCCTAATTAATGAAAACTTTACTTTTTACATGAATATCGTATTTTTGTATGCCAAAGCACTAAAATAAACCAGTTACATCCTAAGAAAAGTAAAAAATACAAAATATTTCGAAATCAGTTTCCGTTAAAACCCGATTAGCGATGGGAGTGGCATCTTCAGGTGTTCCATTGAGATTGGTTTACAGAGTGAATAACAACAACAAGTTGCGAGTTGTTATTGCGCCATTTAACTATGAAAAATATGAGCCATCCGTCTTATAATCATTATATTCATATGTGGTATACAGATTTTGAGACAGTGGCGTTAGCAGTCGTTAAACATAAGTATTTATCATACAGCGCATCGTATATCAATATACATGTTTATCGTACACATGTGAGTATCGGAAATACAAATAGAAAATTTATTTGTCATTTTACAATTGCATAAACACAACACAAATAATGTAATTATTTAATGAAATAATGATCTAATTTACATATTAATAAATATTTAATTGTTCACTTTAGTAAAATTGTATGCAAATATGCATAAAAGAAAATTTATTATAACAGTTGTAGTCTCATGTTTGTATTAATAAGAATGCATATGTATACGACAGAAATCAATTAATATATTAACAAATTTCGCCTTATTTATTAAGCTAATATTACATCGAAAGCATAAAATACAAATGTGAAGAAGTTATTCATCATCTTTAAATAATTACGATTCTGGTTCATATACTTTATATGGTAAGTGCGCTCCAAAGTGGACAATATTTAATGCTTAAACAATGTTATGTTCATTATTCTTTAAACATCTCGGTCAATAGTTCGACGTCCATTAAAATCCTTAGCACTCCGCTTCTAAATATACATATACAAACAGCTTAGTGGTAAATTTAAATTAAAACCTGACAATTATATCCAAAAGATGGGGTTGTGGCAGAACTAGAGGGCTCTACATAGGGATCTACATAGATCTTCCATCATATTGTTACAAAAATAAAATTTAATACTCTTGCCATAATCTACTTAAATATAAGTCCTGCTAACTCCTGCTCTAAGTATAAATGTGTTGGTGCAGAAAAATACAATAAATGAACAAAAAAAATTATATTTACATTGGTTTGTTAGTGTAACCAACACAATCTTCGGTAGTCATTTTTATATAGGTATCTGTCAAAGAGAGTTAGAGCAGGACTTATATTTAAGTAGGTTCTGCTCTTACAGAAAATGATAAACAAAATCACTCGCGCATACAAAATTAAATAAATAAATAACTGAGGCTGTTGGAAATAGCGTTACAATTATTTATTTATTTATTTACTAGTCAGTTTTTTAATTTAATATATAGAAATAAATACTCATCAACCAAAGAAACCTTATAAATAAAACAGATACAAAAAATGTTCATACATGCTGTAAACAATTCCACGCACACTGTGTAAAAATGTAATAAAATGGCCTTGTTTGAATCGGCATTGCATTTTGTAAATATGTGTGCTGCATAAACAAAATGTATAACAGATGGCGCTATTTACAAACAAATAATGTTAGATACGCTCAAATGTTGATTAAAATCGATAAAATTATTTGATTATGTTGTTACACGTGTACCAAATCAGCATTTACCATTTTTTGCTCCGATTGTGAATGTGGTAATTTTTTGTGTTATCCAAATGTCATTAGTGTCATTAGTGTCAAGTAAACAATGCCGAACAAACATAATTCTAGTTTATTTTATATTTTAATTCTATTTAGTACAATATCGTTGATTTCCTGTGGTCCAGAGGAAGATGAAGGTGTAAAGTATGCTAACCGATGTGAGGCGTGTAAAATATTGGCTACAGAATTACAAGGCAGACTAACAGAGACGGGTCGCAGTCATGATGTTATTGAAATTGGGTGAGTTGAATGGTCGTTTAAATGTGATTTACGGCGTGTTAATAACATTTTTATGTGTTCAGGTATTCATTAGACGATGTAAAAGCTAAAAAGCGAACAGAATATAAGAAAAGTGAATTACGGCTATTGGAATCATTAGAGAATGTATGCGATCGTATTCTCGAGTACAACATTCACAAGGAGCGGTCTGATAGTACCAGATTTGCTAAGGGCATGTCACAAACTTTTCAAACACTTCATGGTCTCGTGGATAAAGGTGTTAAAGTTGAACTAGGAATCCCGTTTGAGCTGTGGGATAAACCATCAGCCGAAATTACGAATATGAAAACGCAATGTGAAAATATGCTGGAAAATTACGAGGATGTAATCGAACGATGGTATTTCAAGCAACAGGAGAATGTGCCACTAATCAAATATTTATGTGAAGACCGCGTACTCAAATCGAGTGATTCCAGTTGTTTATATGAAATTGAATCAAAGGAAAAGAGTAATAAGAAGTCCAAAGGTGATAATTCAGAGTTGTAAAGCTCAAATTCCATTTACAAAATACCAATAAACCAAATATTTTTGTTTTTATGAAAGGACGTTGTATTTATCTAGATTTTGTATAATTGTGGCATAATTTTGTGTTAAATCAGATTCCAGGTTCGGATCTTTTAAGTTTTTGGATTGAATTGATAGCTCATAATCGGGACCATAGCTAAGAAATTGCTTGTTATCATCGGGAATGTCTTCAGCGATCTCTGTGTTGGAGATTAAAGCGCTAAGATAAGTCCAATATTTTGCTGTGTTGATAGGATTATATCCACCTCCGCCAAGAAACAAGATGGGGTGTTCCCAGCTAAGAATTTCTTTGATGCACACACCCATATCGATTGGAGTTAAATTGCAATGTCCAACTGGATCACCCACGATTATATCTCCACCACATTGTACCACAACAGCCGAAGGTTTATATCGGTCGTGAACCAGGTTGGCCACGAGCATGAAATACTTGATGTAATTAGGTCCCGTAAAGTTATGTTTGAATGGAAAATTGGCAGCGTACCCAAGTCCTGGACCAAAACCACAGTCGCGAACATCTCCAGATAGTGGAAAAAACCCATCCTCTTTACGATGAAATGACAATGTGAAAACTCGCTTTGTTGTGCTGAATGCATTTTCAACACCGTCCCCATGATGCACGTCTAGATCAATATACAAGATTCGGTCAAATTTTCGTTTTAACTTTTCGATTCCGATTACGATATCGTTTATATAACAAAACCCCTTAGCTTCATCCCGTTCTCCGTGATGCCAACCACCGTTCCAGTTAATCGCACACTTCTGTCCCCGCAGTAACTCATCCACCGCCGAAACAGTACCACCAGCTATAATTTCGCAGAATTGATATATTCGCGGTATTAATGGACAATCGTAAGCAAATCCGAACTCTGAATCTTCTTCGGTGACACTTTCTTCCTCCGTGTAGTCCGCACTTCGCTTTTTGAGATGCTGAATATATGGCTCAGAGTGGAAAAGCCGCAAATCGGTTTCACAACACCTAGTCGATTTGCGAAGCCTCATTCGTTTAAATAAACCATAGCTACGTATTAGTTCGTATACCCTAGATGCTCGATTCGGGAGAACACTAATCCGGTCCGTTTCGCGTAGTAATTCTGATGAAATTACAAACGATGGTTGACACATCCTTCGAGCGGGAAAAACTTGACAAAATGTGTCAAGGTCAACTGTTTGTTTTGACGTTTGTTTGTGTGTACTATAACGCCGATAATGTAGAGTGCTACAGTTCTAGTAGCTTGCAATAAATATTATAGTTTTCTACCAACCGATAATGCAGCAAGCTACTTAGAATTTAACAATTTTTGTGCAGTTTCAATTTGTTCAGTCAGAATTTTGACGATACCAATTTTCGTTATTTTTGACAGTCCATCCATACACAACTTATAAAGAATAACAAAATCAGTGCGATGTTAATTTACAATTTTTATGAATAAAACATGATTAGATTTTTATGTATTTCGATTAATTTATTATAACAAATATTTAATAATAAAACAGCCATGACTAATATTTAATTTTAAGTTTTTTAAACATCTTGCACAATTCAATCTAATTTTTAGGTTAGGTTTCACAAATTCAATAATTTTATCATATACAAGTGAAAGATGCATATACAATTATTGAAATAACTTTATATATATAATAATTTGTAATTAATTATACAATTAAAATAATTTCCACCATTTTATTTAATAAAAAATTAGATTTTCGGTACAATTTTTTAAGTTTTTTCTTTATTTTTGGGCGAGAAATCGCGCACACTATATTTTTTAAGTGACAGCTAAAATTTAACGAAATTCGTTGAATTTCTTAAGTAAAAATTAAGTTTGGTTGGGTAATAACACTGACATGCCATTTATCGCATTCTTATTATTTTATTAAGTTAAGTTTTTATTCCTGACTGGTTTCCACTTAAGTCAGATATATGATGGCCGTAATTATTTACGGTTGCTGACACTTAACGGACTCAATCATCATACAATTTGCGAGGTAATAATTTTTTATTTTCCAAGAATCATTATTTAAAAACGAAAAATTTCTGCCTCAAGGCTCTTGTCACACATTTATCGCCTGTTATGCACTTGTTTCTTAGATGGCATTCGACATTGTAATTTAGTTTTAACTCTCAATACTCGTTCGTAACGCCATTATGTTCCGGGTAGAGATTGTAATGCATCGGCCGGCCGCCTTGCCTCGCAGAACTGAATCGAACAAATTGTTTCGAGGTGTTTGCTACCAAATTTCAGGTGACCTATATTGATTTGTCTGAGTGTACAATGAATCAAATAGCGGGCCTCCAGTTTTTTAATTTTAATGACGATGCCTGATTTTCATTTGGAAATCAGTGAATTGGATATTGACTTCTATTTTTTGCTCGAGAGAATTGCTTTCTGCTCTGATCTCTTTCTTCTGTCCGTGTATGTTATCACCGCATTCCCAGATTTTTACTAGCAATGCTTGACACCATCGCTGGAATTACCTTCAACTTTTCCTTATTACAGCAGCTTTCCCTTCCATATAATTCTTTATTCGCTAATTATGGAACAGCTCCTTTTTTCTCTTTTTTTTAAGGAGTTCTTCGAACCTGCACCCAATTATTCACAAATATCTAGCCTATAAACCTTTTGTTTTACAATCGATTGGGGATCCGTCCATGTGCTGAATTAGTAAATACATACCAGTATAAATGTAATGCCCGCGTTCTTTGGGAAGGCCCTAGCGATATCCTTTGCTTCTCGCTTAAAAAGCACCGCTTTAACAATGAATTGGTGCATTTTGCATCCGTTTGAGTTTGAGTCCCTTGCTTGTAACGCATACTTGACCCTCTCTGCGGATCTTTCAAGCGTGTTTATTGTAGAAACTGTTATATTCTGTTCGATGGTACCACAATCTGACATATTTTATTGATGTTTTTGAGTAGCCCAGCGATTCAGTCTCAATGTCGAGACTTTCTCGCTGGTCCTCAACATATTTTGTGAAAATAAGGTTAATTTGACTTAAGCAGATTTTATGTGGGTGATCGAATACATCATTCTGTTATATTTGTCGATTGACAGCAATTAGTATTAAAGTGAAGTCAATTAATATTCTTGCGTCGAGTTCGATTGTAATGTAGTGTAACGTAAATCATTTGTTTAGGTTCTAAATCAGGCAGGTTTTACTATAACGCGGATACTGTTGTTGTGGTTAGAATGCGTCAGTGAGGGATTTTCAGAGTAGAAATAAATATGTGGTATCCCCGTATAAGTTTCTGATGGTCGAATAAATATCTCGCATGTTTCCAATAGCATAGGGTTCTTCGCGATTTCTACCATTTCATTATAGACATTTCTCTTGCCTGCTCGCGTCATCTTCTTAAATTAACTGAAAATTACTATTCACCAGAAGCGACAATTCGCCGAAAACGGCAGTTCACTGAAAACGATGATTCAGCGCGAACATTAATTCACCGAAACTCCAATTCACCGAAACGGCAATTGGCAAAACATATTCCACTGCAGCCCAGGATTTTTTTCTTAGTATACGTTGGTTCGAAGGCAAAAGTTGATTCGAATAAGAGTTCCGAATGTAGTTCTAGAAAACGACAAATTTGGTTAAAAGTAAGCCATTTTTCAACCAATTTGGTTGAGATTCGGATTCAATGATGAGAATAAGATTCCCGCAAGAGTTATAAATGTGCCTTAAAGAACAATCACCAAACTAGCATATGTGTCAGAGATCGATACTGCGACATCAATGGTTAGTATAAATTGGGGTGACCGTATTTGAACAACATGAAACTAATTGTAAGGTAAAGTAGAAGGAAAACGAGATCGTTCCGCGGAAAATGTTATAAATCTAATCAATAACAGGTAAAACGCCTTGTACGTAATGGAGTTCAACATAATGAATCCTATTTACTTAGAGTTTACTCGCACTACCTAAAATAGAGATTCCCAATCTAACAGAAATACGGCTACAGTAATCAGTAGAAAATCTTTGGCTTTTATCAATCATCAAGAACTAATCACTTCTGGATCAGCTTATCCTATAAGAGAGAGAGAAGACATTTAAGAATTGAAAACCATTTTTACAAAGGCTTATAACAAAGCGCATATATTGTTAATATAGAAAGCACGGTGACGGCTATGCTGAAACTAAACTACTTGATGGACGGGGCATGCGATTGCCTGGTGTTTCAAATTAGATTTCTGTTGGCTTCTTTGTGATCATTTCTAATTTTTTGCGTATCGCTTAAATTAAATTGTACATCGACTTTATGAGGGTTATGTTAAACCAAAGGTGGAGCCTTATTTACGCAGTCTCGGAATGACAACGTATTGTAACCAATTGTTTGATTCACTAATTCGGTCTTTAATGGATAACTTGGTATCGTATAAATTCAGAACCGGAGTAATTGACAGCATTAATGTATCCACTTCTAAGCCACTTCGTATGTAGTTAACGAGGTAAACGAATAACTATTTAAATTGCACATCGATCACTGAGTAATGAATACGGCCAACAAAAAGGGATCGTCTTGGTGACACTAACCATATATTATATAATCGTATGAACAGAAGAATAAAGTTTTCCACCCAATTAATAGCTAAACCGATATAGCTAACAATTGGATGCAAATCTTGCTAGGTCCATCTTAGGATTATTAAAGCTTTATACTTCTGTTGATTTGAAAATGGTGTAACCTCGACGATGGCGTGCTCATTTTTAATGGAATCCGTTTTGATCGTTTGTTCTTTAATATCCTCATTTAGTTCCGTTACGATAATACCACCAAGTCTCCATACAGGACACAACTATGAAATTCATAAGGCAATAAGGACAAACATTTGTCGTGGTATACATAACCATACGAGTATAAATACCGAAACATCCCGCTATTACATAGCTGTAATCGAAGATTTTATCTCACTTTGCTTTAACTGTTTTATGGGTATAAAAAAACTACACACAACTTATTTGTGTCAGAACCTTACAAACAGATGGACTTGTAGGTTGCTTTTGCCCGAGATACTTTTTTTCTACGCCTCCTTGCGAATGTGAAGTTAAATTCAGCTTACGAAAAGAGCTACGAGAGTTTACCATTAAGTTATATCAACCCTGTAAGTAGCCTTTGGTAATTATGCCAGTATCAAAATTCTGTCGCGAAAAACACTTGAATTTAGTTTCGAATCAAATTTTTCGTGAATCAAAATTTTAATTTTTCTAATTTTGTGAATTATTAATCAATCGGGAAATTATTTATTTATAAATATAAAGTGTGCATAAATATATATTCTGTTAATTAAATTACATTATATTAAAAGTAAGTACCTACATTTATTTTATTTAGGGGGTTGTGGTACTTCCTTTCTGATTCATTTAGTAGTTCTTCGAAAATCAGTTAGTCGTGTTGAATTTTGTCTAGACATAATATACTACTTTCACGAATATATTCTAAAATGAATTTAGGGTGGATTTCATTTTGGCATTCCACTCAATATTCGAAGACCTTTCTGATTTAAATCGTCACATATTGGCCTTTTCATATAATAAGCGATTTGTGTTAATTTTTTGCGTATATGAATGGCGCCAACAAATCCACCCGTCGTATCATAAATTATTGACCTAAATATTTCTTATAAAAATATAGACGAAAATGTATCGAATTTCCCGCACATTTTCATTCAAAACACAGCACAAACACAATAGAGCCAATATTCGCCTACAAAATTCGTTCCATGAACAAATTGCTACCGACCTTGAATACAAACGCAACAAATAGTTTGAGTTCCGTGAAATTTTTCCAAACACAAAAGTTTTTATACAGCGCGAATAATACGAAATGTGATGCATGGAGAGTCTGTAAATGGAGACGCCAAGTTTCCTTAAATGGAATATAAAGATATTTCTTGTCGTGTATCGCTTTTAGAGGGATGAGAAATTGTTTTCGATATATTCTTGTTATGCTTTATTGGAGTAGGGATTATAAACTATAAAGTTCAATGATTTCCATGTTGAGTAGATGTTTGATAGGTATATGCACGAATATCCTTTTATGCATGTGGTTGTTGTCTTAATTTGCTTCCTTAAAAAAACCAATTCGATGTGATTTTTTGCAAGTATAACTATTATTTTGCTAATTCTTGTCGTCTAGACTGGAAAGATTTGTTCGTTGACGTTTTATCGGCTGTACTTAATTAACGATAATAACTGGGTTATTTAATTTATTTATATCTCCACGAATTACTTAATAAAAGATTATCTACTAAATATAATATCAATCGAAATTTATTTTTATAAATAATATTATGCTTGTCGTAACGTAGAACGAATTTAGATAATTTTGAGTATAATGCAGCTGTTCCATACTACACCAGCCGCGTGCTCTCAACTATCACTAAGTTGTGCTTGTTCATTTATAGATTGTGCAAGCAACAACAACAAAGAGTTATAATATATGAACACAAAATAATTAAATATGATTGGCCTTCGTACAGTAACTTTCCATAATGACTCGTCGACACATTAATCCATCATTGGGAGGTATAAAAGTACCAAGGCCTTAAGATTTTTATCGTGCACGCGCGCTGCACCAATGAACCGTAATGCACATACAAGGGTTACAAATGTTTCCCGCGCTCATATTTTTAATGCTCAGATCTAGTTTTGCATCACGGCAAAAATACAAAGCGCTTAACATTTTACATAGAATGCATGCACATATGAATTTCGTGATCTTTATGAGAAATAGTCGCAATCGTATCATAAAGAAGAAACATTTTTATAAGATCATAATATTATTATAAAAAATTCAAAGAAATTTATTTAGAAAATTAGATTTTTTGTATAGCTATTGTTGTTGTGCTCTGTGTTGCAGCGTTTTGTAATATACAAAAACTATACAGATCGTGATTAACATAAAACAGAATTTTTTATACTTCAACTAATAAGATTTTCTTCTATATGGTATTTTAATGTCTTGAGATAGAGGCACATAATGTATATGTAATGTACACATATTAACCCTTTTATGGGTGTGTTATGTGCTCGATGGACTGACTATTCAATTGTTTTCAATAAACGTTTGTTTATGTATGATTAATATGGTTGACCGATTGACATCGTTTTGAAAAATTACTTCCTGATTTTATTTAATAGTTTCTTGTACCATTGTTTTCAAAATCTCAAATGTCACTCAAGTTTTTAATCTACATAAATTTGTTTTACATGTTTTAATGTGTGCGGTTTAAGAAGCACTCCATCTTTATTTTAAACACAAGCCCACTTGGAACTGTCAATCACTAATTTAGTGGTTCGATTCACATGCAATCGCAGCTACGTACGAGAGGTATACCACAGAAAGTCTCGTTTGCAATTGTACGACTATACCAAAAACAGGTTCGAAAGGTAGGTTCCAGAAGGTTACACTTTTTGTTTTATGATGAAGCCTTATTCCATTAACAATTAAATCGTTTTACAATGGGGCTATATACTTGTTTTCTGCATTAAATTATATGTAGGAGAAGTTATGGGAGAGCAGGGTGAATGATTCAAACAGGACTCTTGCTCGCGCCACAATATCCTCGCAAACAAAATATTTTTCAAAACATCAGGGTTGCGCTTATTCCAACGGTTTCCCAATTTCATTAAACCTCCATTAAAGTATGATTTTTCAAACTCCTCAAAATAAGCGTTCGTTCCAGTTGTTATTTCATCATTTGAGTCAAATTTCTTTCCGCAGAGCGAAATCGAAAATAGGAAAAAGCCACAAATTAATCCAAGTTTAGTTTTGTTTTCCATGATGAATGTGAGTGCATTGTCGAATATCACTTTTTCTTCTTCAAATGTGGTTGCCTTTCCTTAATTTTTTCAAAAATTTTCAAAATCTTTCCTTAAATTTATTCAAAGTACCCAATAATGATGCATGATATTAACCTGTGATGCCTTCTGCATCACAGAAGCCTATGGTCAACTTTTGCCTTCTTTGAAGCACTTAAACCCGCTTCTATCCATTGTTTTGATTCTGGCGTGGGATGATGGATCCATGTTTCATCAACCATTTTGAATGGACACAAAAATTCAGTTGAATTATGCTGAAATATTGCTTAGAAATATTCATTAGATTAATTTTTGAACATTTGTTAGCAAACGCGGCACCCACCTTGCTGGCAGCCTTTTCATATGCCTTTTCATCTACAATGTTGTGTACCCGTTCATATGAGATGTTTACCAGATCAACAATCTCGCGCAACTTTATACGACGGTCATTCATAATGCTCTATACTAACAAGTCATAACATCTTAAGTCGATTGTTGATTTTTTTCAGGAGAGTAAAACAAAGCCAAAATTATTTTCGTAAAAATGTGGTAACGACTTAACATTCAAACGAAATGTTAAAAGGACCGGTAATGTAGCAGTTTACCTTTCTTTAAACATTTTTAATTTAACTGCGCTTTTATAACCTAAGATTTGATCAAAAAATATAAAATTGTAATAAATTAATACTCAAGTCACTTAAGATGATTTTACAGATTTTTTAAAAAGTTACTTGTTCTCTTATGTTCTTTATTCTTTAGATGTTTGAAGAAAGTGTTTTAGTAAGTAACAAAACTTAAGTTAATTTAATTCAACAATATGTTATTTCGGTCAAGATTAGTATTCATCCTCAGATTATTCCGTTAAGTCTGAATGATAATCCGATTGATCATTAGTGACTATATTTTTATAAAATTCATGGTAAATGGGGTCTACCAAATTAAGTAAATCCAGTAGATCTTTTTTTAGCGGTGCTAATATTTACTGGGCGAGTGTAACATGGCTTTAAAATGTTCAAATTTAACGAGCCAATGCTGCGTTTTTTGTTTATACATTTGAATGGTTCCAACTATTTTTTGTACTCAATTTTTTAGTGTATCGAAGCCACTTCACTGTATTCCACATGAACTTATTTCCTCTTTCATCTGTTTTTCTCCAAACAAATTTTTCTTGGAAAACAGAAGAGGGGCTGTGAAACATATTATGGGGCCCTCTTATTAAAAAAGCGATATCGCAGTTTCATACGATATCGCATTTTGGTATTATAGGTATATTTTCGCAAAAATGGGCTCTAAGTAGGATGCGAACGCCATATTATAAAATGTTACGGCAAATTTTTGGATTTTTGGAAACTATTAACAAATGCGAATGCTATTAAGTGAAGGATATCGTATTATTTAACTAGTGATAAACTTTTATTTTTTTAAATATGTATATTAAATATAAAGATATTATAAACGTCTTAGGCATTTTTGTTGTAATGACATGTAAAAAAAATCCCAATGACAATTTTCCTGTAGGAAATTCGATATGCTATAATCGTATTTCATAATACAAGCGCAAGCGGCGAATCGCATCCGCAAAATCAAAAAAAATGCGAAATGCAGCCGGTTTCATAATAGAGCCCTGTTTCATTTCCTCTACTATGAAAATGCACTTATAGAGCCGACGGACCACACAAATTGGTACCGATCCCTTCGGTAATGAATGGCCGTGTGACTTTTTTCTTCGATTCATTTCTTTCTCTTCAGGTCGTGTGTGACCTGGAACCAAAATTTTGTGATGAATTACCTGAAATGAATATAACAACTAAAAACTTATGGCCTAATTCACAAACTGTATGTAAGCGCTGTAACTATAATAATTCCGATATGTACTAAAATGGTTTTCATAAAATGTAACTCGGCTCTATAAACGCAGGTTTTGTTCTGTTACTTTCCAGCACCAAATTTGATGACGTGAGGTACATATGAAGATTTCTATACCGAATAACTAGACAAAATTGTAATTTTTTGAAACAGTTTGTGCATATATATGTTGTTACCAATAGCATCTCTATACCAACAAAAGTTGAAGTTAATGACAATTGTAGTTTTCTAGCTTTTAGATAAAATTTATTTGTTTAAGAGTTATTACTTTTCTTATATACACCTAAATGTTGATAATGCAATACATATACGTACAGTCGAAACAAATAGTTTGCCTACGGTATACACAGAAAAATATTGTTCTTAAGGTATACAAACGAATGACACCTACTGTACTAATACATTGTTTGCCAACTGTACAATACATTCTTATTTTAATTATCGGCGAATTTATTTCGTATTGATTTACAGAGGCGAAAAGTCTGCAGTTTGTGAATATCATCTGTAAACAATTTCTATAAAGTTGCAGCTATAGAATTTTACATTTTCAGAATCAGGCTATTCGCAGGTTCGCCTAAGATACAGTCATAGGCGGTGAGATTATACGTCCACAATAATCGTTTGTAAAATGAGACTGATGTTTCTAAATTCGGGGTGGGAAAACATTTTTGCAAGTTAAAAATGAGTACGTTGCGAGAGTCCGCATCTTTTGCCAACATTTTGTCGTGGTTTTTGGCTTTGTATGCACCATCCGCTTCTTTATGGTGCTCCTCCTGTTGCGTGAATTAACTGTACTATTTATATATGTTTCAATAGGCGTTTTCGGAAATAGCCCATGGTAACTTTGAGTAACTTGCTGACAAAATATTACCCAATCTATTTCCTACATGTAGAGTAACTTTATGGTAATTTATTTTTTGTTGGTTTTTGTTTCTGTTATTTTATTAAATTAGAAGTATCAGAAAAATTAGATTACAAACTTTTAATGCACAAATTGTATAAAACGAAGCAAGAAAAATGTCGTATCTGCCAAAAATACGCCATTGAATATTGCTGAATAAAAATATTCTTGTGCGAAATGTAACCTTACTTTTTGTATAGACAGGGTAACTTAAAATAGACAGGGTAAATTAAAAGAAATTAATACCCCTATTATGGTTCTTACTTCACCGAGTGTTTCCATACAAATCTAGTCACATTTGCACAGTAATTTTAGGTAAGGTGAGAATCGTAATAGAAGCCTAAAATTACCCAAAAGTTACCAAGGATTAATTTCCGAAAACGGCTAATATAAATAAAGTTGTATTTTATACGCACATAATTTTTCACAATATTTACATATAAATTGCACTTTATTTAATTAAACTTGACTTTTTATTTCTGAACAGTCCTTTTTTGTATTATTTACTCTATTTTCGAAAAAGTTTCTTTGGTGGCCAGTAGAGTAACTAGGCGTAGAGTTATTTTATTCCTATTCCTACAAACACTTGGAATAAAACTATTCTGGTTGGAATGAAATGTATGGGTTGTTGTTGTAAAATTGCCAATGTAAGACGCTTTACGTTCAAAATACTGTTAAGTAGCTACTAAGAAATATACGAATTCTAATAAAATAATTTTCATTTCGGAATACTTAGTCCCCCTCAACTATTGAAAAAATGTATAAAAACAAGTCCAATAAGCCAAAAATTCTTTAACGAAAAATCGTCGTTGTTGCACAACTAAGCGAAATGCGAATCTGCCCTGTTTTCAGAATGATGTCTATCAAGGTGGTCATGAAGCAGCTTCATTTAGTCATTTGCAAATCTTAATTTTCATCTATACTGAATTACTAGTATATCAATCATCTTGATGCGATCGCTACAGACGAATTGAATACTCTCATTATACTTTAAAATAGTTACAAATCTCTGCTTCCACATATCATCTTTTACTAAAAAAAAAACTAATACGCAATTATATTAAGCGCTACAGAATAAAGTGGAGTGTATTGTATGCCTTAGACAAATACAATTAACCCCCTTTGTTATACAAAAGCTTTATAAACATTCGTCATTCCATAAACCCGTTCGCTGCCAATAAACAAAATTCCCGTTCATCATAAATAAGTCGCCCGTCGTATAATACGTTATTCTCATATGTTTGTATATGTGTTTTACAATACATTATTGTGTTTTATAACCTTTTAATATCTTCTTGTATACGTCTTTAGCAGCGCAACGCAAAAGACAACACTAACAACAAAACAGCTGTGCTCGAGAAACGACAACAATCGACAGAAAGAACTGTAAACTATTTATTTCATTATGTAATATGTACAAATAATCGTTTATGAATTAGAAAGGGTCATGCTTAATCATCTCACCATATAAACGATTGATTACCTTGCACTATCTCATTTCCTTATCGCATACTAACCAAGTTAAACAATTACCACAATCAGCTGATTTTGACGCTTACTAACATTCATGGCTTTTGTTTGTTACGCGCAATATAAATATTTTTTCTTGAGAACACGCGCGATTAGGGGTATTCAACGGTCATTTTTATTTTTGTTTAGAAATTTACGTGTAAACACGAATCTACATTATATAGAGCTAATTATTATAGAGCCATGGATTTTATTATTGCATTTCGTCGCGTCTGGAAAATTTTCACATTTTCTTTGTTTGCTTGTACAGCAAACAATTTGGGTAAAATGTTGTGTATTTACTGTGAAGAAAATCAGAAAATCAATATTAATTTATTTATCTGTGGTCTGGTTGCAATTAAATTGGAGAAAATGCGATTGCAAGCGCGGTAAAACCTTGAACTAAATAATTTAAATATTACTTTTGTTTATATTCATGTCTTGATAAGACGTACTTGACCTCTATCTATTAATAAGTCAATAATTTATTGGTCGTCAATTAGATTTAATTAATGTAAATGATCTTATTGTGAGTTCGAGTCGTTTTTCAATTCCTACGCTTTTCTAAAAATATTCACGCTATACTTGATTGGGGTGTTCCGAGTTTGTTTTACCCTAAGGACCATTCAATGGATTCTGCTTCTCATCCAGCCATCAGAATTATAAAATAAAAACTAATGTATAACTCTTTTTATAGAGTGCAGCACTTCTGGTGCTAGAATTTAACCATGTAGCATGTAGATGCAATATGAAATAGGGTTGTGCTTGATTTAACTAAAAGCCATAAGGTTGACATAGAAAGTTTAGTTCGAAAAAAAATTTACATCTTCTGACCAAATCCTCTCCTCGTTTCAGTTACTAAAGTCGTTACTATAAATTGCTGATATACAAATAATTTTTTAATTTTAATTTTTTTTTTTTCATTGAAATATTATTCGAGCACAACCTCATTTTACTATTTTTAATCCTAATCGGCTCTCTTGACCATATATGCGAGCAAAGCCATTTCAATTATAGGTCTAAAAAACCGTCGACGTTTCCGATCAAATGTTGGTACTCATTTCTCAAACTCGGTTTGGTTGAATATTGCTGTTGCCAAATTCCGCCCAAATATTAAACGGAGTATAGATACGGTTTGGGCCAATCCTACACACCCAATTTGTTGTTGTAAACTGACACCACAAACCATTTTGTTTTCTAAGTGTATTTGCTCCCTTACAAGAACATTCCATTTCTGGCCTATTTTGCCACTTTTTAAATTCTTTTCAAGATAGCCTCTTTAGTTTTTCAGTTATTTTGTCCCTACTGTTGTTTTTTGTATCTGTCTTGTGCTGGCTATAGAGCTGGAAACCGTTTTACCTTTCTGAGTCTTCGTACTACGAGTATGTCTCAGTTGGTTATCGTCTACTTTCTGGTTTTTGTGGAGTGTTTTGTTATGCTTTCGTACAGCTTTGTTTATCTAGTTAGCGACGGTTTCCACTGCCAAGCTCTTATAATAAAGGTAGCTATTACTGTGAACTAATAAGATCTCCCAATATTTTGATTTAAAATGCTTAATATGTTGTAATAGCCTAGGTATTTCTCCCAGTTTTCATATGGCCGTGAGACATTATTCAGTACCGAAGGCAGGTTTATTTTTCTGTTGAATTTCTTTCGTTTCATCGCTCCATTAGTAGCTTTCATTATAGTGCACCTAACGCCATGATAACAGTGTCATACTCAAAAGTACCAATTGTGGAATTCTGAGTTATTGGATTTTGAATTATCAATTGTGAGCACTGGGTATTTGACCCCGCTTTAATCTCTTTAATTCCTGAGAATGACTTCCAGTTTAACATGAGTTTGTCTTCTGTATTCTATGGTTGTACAAGTTGACCGACTTTTGGATGTAAAGGTTTTCTAAGTTTGAGCAATATTCCCTCCTTAGAAAAAAATGTCTGTTATTAAATGAACATGATCAATTGGAGAATGTCATTCTCGAGATTGAAATTATCGGAATTTGATATAGACATTCGTTTCTGACTTTCAATCAATGGGCGTATTTGTATTAATAGGGGGTTTCAAATGATTTTTGACATAATAAGTAGTAGGCATATTGGTCTTCGTGTTGTTATTTCGTTGAGTAATTTAAACATACCGAGGAACTTTCATTTTTTGGTACACATTTGTACCCGAAAACTTCCTTGGTTACGGTGACCAATTTATTTATATCCCTTTTGGGCAACTGCTCAACGATTTTTCTGCTATGAGGTCAAAATCTGACGCTTTTCTTGAATTTACTTATTTTGTTTTTAGTCACTTCTGCAGAGGTCAGGTGATTGCTTGAACTTCAATATTTTATGTAATTCATTCTCTCTGTTCAACATGCTTTGCTCATATATGCTTTCACATTTTATTATTTTCTTCTTCCTCATCTTCCAAATATGTTATCCGGTTTTTTTCTGCAACATCTTCAATTTCAACTGTCTTCAATTTTTTGAGGTATTTTTTCCATTGATTTTCTGTTATAACACATGGCTTATTTCATGCTATTAACTACTTGATAACAGCTTTCGTTTTTGTTTGTAAACTTTCTAACAAATGTTCCTTCTTTGAGGGTTCCGAGGGTAAATCGGCTCATCTTTCTAAACGTTTCATGTTTAATATTTCTGTGCTTTGGTGTATAATTCCTTTAACTATGATCTATCCTCCTGCTAATTCGTGCAAATATCTTACATCATTTATTGCTAAGCTTTTGTTTACTGTGAATTGCAACCAACTGAGAAAAAATCAGACTAATTTTTTACATTTATATTGAAATACCAAAAAACCGTGAGTGCAAAATTTGAACATTTCGAAATTGAAACCTTGAACAAGTACCAAGTGTCACGCAAATTTAAAAAACAACATTTTGGTTCAAATCAAACCAGTTTATTTTGGCGGATTCATGTTTTTTTCTGATTTAAATCCCTTCTCTATTTCGCCGAAGTCCGAAAACGCGGTTTTCGAGGTGGTGTCTGTCGTTCTGCCTATCTATCTGTCGGACCGTGTTCTTTCAATTGTCCAGACGGATTGACTGACTTGGAATAAACTTCATCCTTAAGCTGTTTACATAACTTGTGACGACTCAGTGAAATTTGGCGGAAATCGAAGTGGCGGCTTCTATTGGAGCTATTCTGACTTTGGCTTATATTTTAAAAATTGTTTATTTACGATAAAATCAAGTAAGGACAAGAGTATTCTAAATAAAATTAGTCCAAATAATTTTTCCAAAATTTAAACGGCAAACGATTTTTGATACAAATCACGGTTTTACAAAAATTTCCTGATCAGGATGAAATAAGAGGGATACTCGAGAGATTCTCACGAAAATTGGAGGAAATCGGTATACCGGAAATGTAGTTCCATAGGAGCTTTATTGTTTCTCGTCAATATTTTAAAAATTCAAACATTTACAAAAACATCAATTAAGAACCAAAGTATCCTAAATTTAATTTCCAATAAAACTTCTATTCTTCTCTGTAAGCGCTACTTTCCACGAAGAGATTTAGCCACCCGCTTTTCCAAATAATTCGATCCGTAACAATACTATTAGAACTCAAAAACGGCAAGTTGTTGGCCGTCCCGTATTGCTAGCGACCAACTAAAAGACCGACCCCTACCAAAAGTGACTAATGGTCTTATCAGCGCTTTATAGATATTTTATTTTATTTTGCTCGCACTATGCTCAGTAATCGGCTGCGATCATCATGATCATGTTATGGCTGCAGGGACAGAGTTTTATACATTTACCATCGATCCCAAGTATTTAAACTCATTCACCTTTTCACATTATGTGTCACCTGTTAAAAATTTTCCACGTGTATGTCTTCTCGCAATAGTCATGTATTTTGTTGTCGGTTCGATAATATGGGGCCGATTTGTTGCGCATTTGTTTCCAACGAGAGCAGAATTTCTTTAAGAGACACGACGTTAGATGGATATGTCGTCCGCTTAAGCTAATATTTGGCTGGATTTGTATTATAACTTTATAAGCAGCTGCGCTCTGCTATCTTAGACAGTATCTAAGAAGAGAATTTTTAACAAGTGAAAAGGTGAATGGATTTAAATACTTGGGATCGATGGTATATGTATAAAACTCTGTCTCTGCAGCCATAACGTGATCATGATCGTGATCACAGCCGATTACCGAGCATAGTACGAGCAAAATAAAATAAAATATCTACAAAGCGCTGATAAGACCATTAGTCACTTTTGGTAGAGGTCGGTCTTTTGGCTGGTGACGAATGTTGTGTTATAACGAAACCTTGAATAGAATTTGGTGAAAATATATGAATAGATGATGTACTGGGATGTGCTTTTCGTAGCGCTTTTCCTACACAATCCTCAGGAATGTTATGCACACGTTCAGTTGAGATGTTTACCATCTTATCAATCTCGCACACCTTTAATTTACTGTCATCCGTCATTAAACGTATAACTTTTTCGATCACTTCCGGCCTGGTATATAATATCATCAAAAAGACTTCCTGAACGATATTCGTGATTTGTGGTCGAGCAGATGTGCCTTAATTCTTATCAAGATGATGATGCGTGAAATAACTCTTCAACATCAACCCGTTGACAGATTATTATGAAACTGCCGGTTTTGTTTTTCTAAGGTTGGAACTTCCAAAAAAGACTACATTTGGGAAAATTTCCACTTTATCCAAGTAATTAATGATTAATGTGTCGTCTTGCATTAATTTAAACTGCCGTCCAATATATGGGGCATATAGAACCATATGATCTGCTCAGCTGTCCATGATGTTTCAATAGATAAGTACACTATCGTCGCCTAGGAGCTTAGTTTCTTTAGAAAATTTCGCTCACGCCCTAAGAGAGCGGTACACTTGAGGATATGACGCATTTTGCTACTACACGGCTTTCCGCCATACTTTATCAAATCCATCAGGTGATCGCAGACTAAACCTTGTGAACAGCAGATAGTCCAACGAGTGTTATGAATACGGGCAAAATATTAACACAGCGTATGAAATGACCCCGTAGAACGATGGATACCATAAACCGATTGTCCTAATCGTGTTGCATGTTTATGACTTGATCCAACCTTTCGCTTATATTGACTCTTGTTTCACATTTCAGCTTCATCATATCTTATAATTGGGCCTTGAACTGTATTTTGAGAGAAATTTAAGTAGGCAGCCAACGTTTTATTTAGGCTGTGGCCATCCTTTCTCCAGAACACGTCACGTTTCGAGTTGAGTTTCATAATTATAATTTGTGCTAATAATAATGATGATGCACTGATGTCGTAAATTGTATTAATAATACAAACAATAAATGCGATTTAAACGTTTAGAAATAGTTGATGTATTACATTCTACATTACCAAACAACCCAATTTCGATATTTCCAGAAACAAAAACACCTTTTTCCGTGTTTTGTACTGTTTAGTATGACGAATTTTAGCTTTACGGTAATTGTACGTGTGTTGAGTTAAGTTCATTCGCCAATTTATCGATTACGAAAACTTCTTCGCCGCCCCTTGTAGGTTCTTGAAGTTTTTGCAGACGCGGCTAAAACCGGCTTCGACATACTTGCAATTGCTATTGAAGCCATTAGATTCCAAGGCAAGTATTTTCGTTTGTTTCCTATCCTGTAAGTATCCCTACGATAGTTAATAACTGTTATTTCCACTTACTTACTTCTGAAGCCCTAGTTTATCGTCTCACACCTAACGAGTTCCCCCGTCCAGCAGATACCTTAGATAACGCCACCTAGCGAACAGTTAGTGAACATTACACTTCTCTATAGAAGGGCAAATGGTGCAGTTTAATCAAAAATCGAATCTTTTGTATGGAAACTTTTCCACAAACCTACCACTGAAAGTCGCCAAATTGGTTTCGGTCTGCTAACGGAAGATATTGAACGAAACATGAAATATAACTGCTAAAGACGCGCACGCCATCTTGTCATTACCAGGCCAATTAGCATATCTGTTTCTAGATAAGTCCAGCTCCAAGAGAAACAACCCTTCGATCCTGATTTAAAAACGCGCACTTCGTAATGAGGGATTTTCGGGTTAAGCGATTCCTCTATCATATGGTAAACTATATGTATACAACGATATACGACCCATTCAACAAACATATGGGACCCAACATGTTATAATTTATTACTATGTATTTGTAGCATCATATTCGATAGAAATTACATTTTAAATAAAAGATTCATAATTTTTAATGTACATTTGTTCACATATTTCAGCTGTTGGTTACGCCGCTTTCATAAACGGTTTACCTCCCTGGCTATTAAATAATCAAAAAGAGTTATATAAATTTTCTAATACGTACATATTACAATCATCACGATTGTAATTATTTTTTCGATTAGACTATAAATAACTGATTATACCAAAAGAACCCGAAGACTTTACAGAAAGATTATAAAACAACCTATCGCGACGTAATTGTGTCACACTGCGTCTTAAAAATCTTTACGATACTTGAACTTTTGCCAAAACAACTAATTTCTGTTTACATATCTTGGATCTGTGTGTGCGAGAGACAAAGAACCACTTTGTGTTTACTAATTTTGTTGTTTTTGTTGTTTCGTATTTAATCCACTGTATTTACGTTTGTGTTGGGTATCAATTTGTATACGAATACAGTGACCGAGTGCAAAACAACAAACTGTGTTGAGTCAATATTTTTGTCTCATTTTAGCTTGAGTCGTTCAAAAGGTGGTTGGTAACGAAACAAATCCATTCACCTTTTATGAGTTTAGTTTTTTCATTGTGTACTGTGTAGTCGTTTACTGCATGAGTATACAAAGCTGCTACACTTACAATTTTATTTTTGTTACAAAAAAAGAAAAGAAACAAAAAACACAGCGCAATTCAAAATACATAAACAAGATATATCGCGACTCGCGAGTCTGAATCGCGACTTTGATGTATGAACATCGCGCATGAGAAACGTTATAGTGAAGATATAGAAAATAAATAACAAGACGCGGAACTAAAATAAACAAAACTAAAAAAATATTATTGGTGTACTGATTTCAAAGTGATTTTGTAATCGATCAATTATATTGAGGTTTTATCTATCTAATTTAGGTGTGAGATAATAATAGTGAGCAGTGAAAAATAAATAACAAGAAGAATTATTTTTGATATGTAAATGAAAAGTAGTAGATGTGAAAATTATGTGAATTGAAAAAGCGATTTTTTTAAAAGTTGTGTAAGTGGTAATTTATAAGCCTGAATATTCATATCGCAGTGTTCTTATATAGCAAAACAATCTACTGCAAACGTGGAATTATCTCTAGCTTACGGGAAATACATAATAAAGGTAATTTTTTTCAATGACAGATTTTTCATTACGATAATAATATTTTTTTCCAACCAAATGTACATAATCGCGATGCAACCCCGAATCAATATGACGCGAGGGACGCATGCGTGAAAAAACTATAAAGTGCTTTTCTGGTATTGATGTTCACGTGTGTTTTCCTTTTGTGTTGAAGTTTTTCGTTGTTGACTGTAAAATAAGGAAGTTTTGTCTTTTATTCGGGGATATTTTGGTTTTTATAAGGGATTAGATACGGCATAATGTTATATGAACAGTTGATATTTATAGTGGATTATACAGTATATCTGCTTCAAAAGCAGGTTCCCTAAATTTTTAAATATTTTTCTTAATTGCAGACAGTGGGTTTAATAACCAGGCGGAACGAAATACTTTACCCCAAGTTGTTTTGTTGACTAAATTTAAAATAAAATTAATTTCATTTTATATGTTGTGCTTTATGGTACGCTAGATAAAAAAAAACGATTCCGACCCCATCCTAATTGCTTTAATTTTTAATTCAATGTTAAAACAGAACTAAATAAATTTTCATAGAGATACATAAATGCAGAGTTCCTTTTTATTTCTGTTAAAGCATTAGAAAACATTTATTTTCCAAAAAATTTTAGAAATTACCAACTTTAGATGTGGTAAAACTATTTTTAGTTTTTTTTCATGATTTTGCTTCTATAGAATATATGTAGCTTTCAAACTGTGTTGTGACTAAATTGCTCAATTAGTTAATTATTTGTTAATTCTGTATCACCTTAATCTCCCTGAGGAGAGCTCCAATAATGACTGAAGACTCAATATAGACTGTATTTGATCGATAAACACAACGTTTGCGACAACCAGGGGTGACGATAATAAAATAACGATGAAGTGAAGACTTTATTTTGTAAAAGGCGTAGCAGGATTGAAGTTTAGAGGAAATATATATTACGATTGGCAAGGAACGACTTAACAAATTTGGAAGTACTAATAAAGACGTCCTTAATGAATTGGTACAGCTGTAATAATAACCGTTTGGCATATCTTTTGGACAACCAACCTAATCTTACTATAATATGCGCTAATTAATTTTGGATTTTTTAACATCAATCTGTAACTCATCTTTAATCTTTCGCCAAAAAAAAAAATCCGCAATCTTGATTACGATTACCCGGGTAAAAAAAGTTAACAAAACAATTCTATACTGTTGTTAAAAATTACAAAATAACGGTTTATTACACAACGCATACTATTATATATTGCAGACTAACATATGAAGAGAATTAAGATTCGGATTCGGGAGATGATGAGCACGACCTTTTCGATAACGATGATATTGACCCGGATTATTTGGCCCCAAATGATGCTGACGATTCAGATATGGAAATTGAAAATGTTATGCCTGAAATGAATGAGAATACTGACTCAGAAGCCGAAGCCGAAGAGATTGTAGCAGATAACAATGTGGAGGATAACAGTGAAGACAAAAACTCAGTTGGTGGGACTGAAAACGTTAACGAATTTTACATTGGTAAAGATAGTACTAAATGGAATAAAAGTTTGCTTGTACACAATGTTACTCGTGAATCGTCATTTATGGGTTCTCATCCTAACACCAAAAATTTGAATGAGGTAGATTTTGTACGTTATTTAGCACCTCACAGTAAACTATAATTTGTAGGAATACCAATAGAAACGCGCAGAATGAATATAGTAAATATAATACACCGCATCCTGATAAACAACCATTGATCTTGAAACCGCTACAGGAAGAAGAATTCTTAGCGTATATAGGTTTATAATTGTCATTGGAGCTCACACAAATTATGAACCAATAGCGCAGTTTTGGAACACAAATTTCTTATCTTCTTCTTATATCGAGCTACAATGTCTGTGCGACGAGGATTTATAATATTATACATGTTCAATTCGTTTAGACTTTGATGCCACACGACAGATTCGAATGGAAATGGATAGCACCGATCCGTGAAATTTTTGAACTACTAAAGGCAAATTTGAAACAATTTTAGATCTTACAAATCGATTACAGTCGATGAACAGTCGGTATCGTTTAGAGGGCGAACAAAGTTTACGCAATATACCCCCTCTAAACCCTTCAAGTATGGAATCAAAATATGGTGGGCCTGGGATCTACAAAACTTCATAGCCGTTGAAAATTTAAAATTCAGCGTTTTATTGATTTATTTGACGTTACTTTACAATGTTGCAAAACGAATCTACCCATTGATGGTATACCTTATCTTGAGCTTTAAGCTCATTTACGATAAAGTGTACCACTTAAGGAGTGAACCAAATAATTTAAGAGACATAATATTGATGTAGTAGTAATTGAAATATTTAAATACTGGGGCTCATTCTACCCCTTATTTGTCTGTACATCTAATGGTGTCGTCTGTTATATGGTTCTCTTGAAGTTCCCCCTTTCAGCAAAGCTACTGTGCAAAGGAATATGAAATCTAAAACTGGCCACTTCATCGTCTCGACTCTAATCTCATCCATGAACTGCGGAGACCGGGCATTGTCATCCATAAATTTAAAATTTTCCTCTATATATTATGCGTAGGACACTACATGATCCAAGAGAATGTCCTCGATATAATTTTGGGCCTCTAGCGGCCCATCTTGGAGTGAGGTTGGTTTTCTTCAAGCGTCTTCTTACTGTCCATTAACTAACAGCTCCATCACGAACTTGTTTTACCTCCTGCTGCACATCGACACCCGTGCGGTGGCCATTTCGCAGTGAAGTTAGGACGATAAATCAATCGTCTCTCTCAGATGTACGCCGATACCGGCTGGTATATGTGGTCTCCGATTGAAGGTACCAGTTTCCTGAAACTTTAAGGATTCTCTTGAGACAGCAGACTGGCTCACCATGTTAAGCTGACGAGCGACTTCTCGTTGATTGCGTCCTCCTTGCAATAAAGCAACAAGTTGTGCAGCTTTTCCTTGAGTAGCTTCCTTGATTTTGAGGAAACAACGAATGAAACTGGTAGAGATTTGGTCAGGTCAACGTCTGATAAGTGTCTTATGGCAAATATCGTTCAACGTAATATTGTACATTAGACTGCAGCACGCTAAAATTTTTCACCGAAATATCGCATTTTGCTACGATTGATTTAATTTGAAACTGTATAGATTTTAAAGATAAAGGTGTACTTTAAAGATAAAATACTGAACTGTCAAAAAAAATTGTTTTACAAAAATCGGTTAAGCCATGTTAAAAAATACTTTTGTACACGTGGAGGTTTGAGTCGATTTAGTTTCTCGCGAGTGCAAACGAACAAAAAATTCTTTAGTTTTCATAATAAGCTAATAAGCATATTGGAAAAAATTTCTTTACCAGGGTAAATACTGTCGAGATGGTCGAAAAATAGCATAATTTGCAAAAATTGGCAGTGAAACGTATTTCAAATTTTAGTTTTCAAATTTTTCTGTAAAAATGGCGAAATTTAATCACTGAGTTGTAGCGGTTTTGTAGTGGGGATAAAAAGCAATGAATTATTCAAAAGTTAATTTTCCGATCTTTACCCGGGTAAATACCGACAAGGTGAAGGCTAAAGGATTATATTGTGAAGTCAATAAACCCTATAAAATTAGAAGAGGTTGATTAACCAGGAAAGAGGCCTTATAGCTGGGGAATTATATATTTTTTTAATAGATTAAACATGATATATCTGCATCAGGCATTCAAAAACACGAATAAAATAGAGATTGGTCCATAATTCTCGATGTTAGAATTGTCCTTTATAAAAACAGCTTACAAAACTAATAATGGAAATTATTACATAGTTCAAGCTCAATTATTACTGAGCGGACAGCTTGCAAATCCGGCCCTATGTATCAGCCTTCTTTCGTTATGAAATTTTATGTCGCTTTTTGACAATAATAGCTCTTCAGACTCTAATATGAGAGCAGACTTGGCAAAAGAAAGGGAGGGGCAAGATTAGAATTGATTGATGATATATTTGCTTTCTTATATTATGATTTTTTTTCTCGCGAATTTGAAGATGTTTCTAAAAATTTGACTGCGTATACTAAACCATTAATCTTTTATTTATCACTTAATATGCTTGGAAGCATAGAGAGAAAAACTTTTAAATTTTACAAAATGCGTTTAAATTTATTTTGGTTTAATTAAACGATTACATCTTCTTTCATAAATGTGATCAATTATGAAAGCTACTGTATGTATCAAGAAAATCGCGGTGGATTGGCAAACTTACTCGGTTAGGGCACTCCTTTCTCGATGATCATTTTTTATTTCGGATTAATTAAAGATCAGTCTCTAGAGTCAGCTTGATCTGCTAGGTGTGGCAAATTAGCTTGTCGGATGGGAGGAGGTGTTTCAATTTCGTGAATGCAATTGTTTTCCTTCTTTTTTCTGCAGAATGCAATTGTTTTTCTTCTTTCGACATTAACCAGTAAATCTGATACAGATGATTATATCAGCTTAAACGTTTGCGCCTAGTTTATTCTATGCCGCTCAATATTCAAAGAAATTGCCAAATTTGATTCAAATACAATTTGATTAAGTATTACAATTTTTAATGACACTTAGTAGATATGAAAAAATTGTAGTACTATTATCTAATGAAAGGTGTTGAAATCGAAACAACTATCTTTGAACCTGTTTAAAAAAGCCTCCATCGAAATGTGCAGGCACAGAAATTACAGGGAACAAAACTGAACGCGTTTGTATAGGGTTTTCCAATAAGAGTGATATGATCTAAAACTTTTCTCGCAATAATTCAATTGTTGCACTTGCTGTGTGGCACGTAGCCCCGTCTTGTTGGAACCAAATGTTGTCAAGATCAACTTCTTCCAATTTCGGCCATAAATAGTTGGTTATCATCGATCTATACCGATCTCCATTGACAGTAACGGTGTTACCAGCTTCATTTCGAAAAAAATACGGACCGATGATTCCACCAGACCAAAAACCACACCAAACTGTCAATTTAGATGAATGTAATGGTTTTTCATGAATAATGGATTTTCATGAAAAGTGAATTTTCTTCGCACCAGAATCGACAGTTTTGTTTATTTACCGCACTACTCAGATGAAAGTGAGCCTCATCGGAGAAGAAGATTTTCTTAAAACAATCCTTATCGTTTTCAAGTTGTTCCAAAAAATGACAGATCATGACATATTACAAATGGCCGAAACGTCACTTAAAAATCATATCATTCCTATTAAAAAACCCTATATTTAAATTTGGCCGAAGATTCAATAATATACCAAGCATACCAAAAAGTAATGGCTCGGACAATATTGTCGGTCAGTATTGGGATCAAATTTTTCCTCGGATATCTTATTTTATTTAAATGGTAACTACTCAGTGACCGAAAATGCATAGGTGTTCAAAAGTAAACCAATAAATGGTGTTTCAGTCAAAATATATATGACTGAAATATTTTTTATAAATATTGTTCAGCCCCAACTACAATCAGGTATTTAACTCGATGTCCTTTTTGTTTTTTGGCGTTAGTGATTTTAACTGGTCTCCTGCGCTCGATAAATTTTTCTCTCGTTTCAGAAAATGTTACTTTTATCTCTTGTAAAACAATAGACTATTCATATGCTCAATACAACAATGGCCACGAGAGTCTACTATATATTCCGAAACGAAAGTGGTTTGTCAGCATTTGTAAATACCTAACTACCGAATTCTAATTTCAAACGTAAATCAAACAACTGAGCAATTCCTCAATATTCATAGACTTTAATTTGAGCTCTAATGTACATTACATTCTAATTTCAGAATTGTAGTAAAACCACTTTGGTTTCGGAACATATAAAATCCCTCAGGTTCCTTAAAAAAATCGCATAATCGAAATTATTTTATTTCAGTAAGTTGATTTGACCACCTCGAGGAAGGTAGACGCCGTTTGAATACAAGGGGTCAAAAATAATAGATTCAACAACGTACAAGATATTCCCGAAGATTTATTTATAATCCTATAGCTATAGCAGATCTCATAAAGAGATTCAAGCAAAATTAAAGTCAAGCGCACTCAAATCTTGTTCTAGCATTTTTTGCTGTGTGGAGCGTTTGTAGATTTTGAAATAACTTCAGCACCTTCTTCACACCTTCGAACTAGAATCCCAAACACGCAATAGGATTGTGGTTGTTATCGAGGTTTGAAACTTGTTGGAGTATGATCATAAGTTGGTTAGTAGAGAACTCGATGGCAAATTTTATATGTAGGCCAATCTGTATTAATAAAACTGAACAAATGTTAAGATACATACTTTTTTTAAACTACACCCTTTGTCAAATTGGCTGGCAATCCAACCGTAAAAATGCATGTTTTATATTATATTTTTCTCACGCATTTTGGTTACATGCAATTGCTTGTCACAAATAAATTAAACAACAAACCGTTATGGTAATATGCATCTTGTAACTGGTATAATCTGTATACTTTCTCTATAGCACGCCACAAAGCTTACGCTTGGTCAAAACAAAAACTTCCAAATTGCTCACCAATGGCGCGTTAATTTACTGTTTACTACATATACATTTATTGAGCACACAGCCGGAACATTGGAAAAATCGGGGAAAAATTCTAATAATAGCGAAAATATTGTGTACACAAATAATTTTCTTTCGACACACACAACCTTCAAAAAATTATAAATGAAAAACTATTTAAAACTACTTTTTAAAAAGAAAATGTCTGTATCTTACGAGTATAAACTAAATCGGGTCGACTACTAAAATATACCGTTTTAAACTTACCTTGAAAAACTCTTAAAACTATTTTAGTTCACTCTACGTTACGAGTACCTTTATGTGAATTATACAAATGTATGTATCATGATGTGTGATGTGTTGCAGCAATTTGTAAAGCGCGCGCGATCTTTATTGTATCGAATTCATGTAATACACGGTGGAGATACAACAATAAACGTATTTATCGTTGCTCCTATAAATGTACAGCAGTCTTATTATTATAGCATGTTTTATATTGCTTTGTGTGCACAAAATTTGAATGCGCATCTCAAACTTTTGTAATCATAATTTACAGTGGGTGATTTATGGCGTATGGGTATGGGTAGGGCTATATTGCAATTTTTTGCACATCGAAATACAAAAGAACATGCAAGTCTTTGTTCTGTGTTCCTTTTAGTTACAGCTCATTAATTTAAATATATAAGAGTATTAAGATAGTATTACATCCTTGGAAAATTTATAGACAGATAACTACTACGGTTTTTTGGGCTAGGTAGGTAATTTTATGATGTTTAAAGCTATATCGTCGTACCACCACTAAACAAACATCCATCACACGATACTTTTCTTAAGTAAACATCGATTTTTTGGTTAGTCTATTATTTAAAATAGTCGCTCGGCTGTACGAAATATATACGGTTTAACCACTTTTCAAACATTGTCAAACTATGAACTGCGAAACGTATACTCTATTCCGATGTTTAACGCACTTCATGGGACACACCAACTTTGTGCGAACATCATTGTGTAAGAAACACTGATTAAGGTGAACGGAAAATCCATTTACCTTTCGTTGTTATAAAACATGTAATATGGATAAATACTAAACAGTGAAATTCATTTTACCCTACCTATCCTTGAAAAACATTTTTTATTTATGTTTTTATATACTCGGGTATCGTACGTTTGTTGTTGCATTTTATGCTTAGCCACATAAATAAAAACCATAACTGTTATTGTTTCATAGTCAAATCACTGACATGGTTTATCGTCTAAATCGGAAAATTTTCAATGAAAATAATTTTTTGTAGATTACACAACGATAATTTTGAGGCGATCGATTTTTGAAAAGGAAGATGTAACGACGTCGTCCTTCAGCATGATTAAGCATAATTTATCATATTTTAATTGAGTTCACAAACTGAAAAGCATATAATCATTGAAATAAAAATTAAATGCATTTTCATCTCCTCCCCTCCCGCACATGATATATCATTAAATGCGGTCAATTTTGAAGCATTTAACAGGTTTTAAACCAAAATAACGTTCACAATGAAATAAGTAATGCGCTGCAGAAAGTATCCGATAACAGATAGCATTTTCCAACACGTACAGCGATACACGTTGATTCTAAATACATAAATTAAAAGTTAAAACATGTTTTGCATATTTCAGATAATTAGAACGTGGCTAATTAATTATGATTTAGTGAGGTGAAATAAATTGATAGCGATGAACCACAATTATATGTATTGTGGTTGTGCGAATTGTCGGATTATGGTGTAATGTAAATTTATTTATGTAGTGTGCAATTGTATGCTGTTTAATTATTTATTAAAGTTGTGTCAAGGTTAGATAGAGACTTCGTGGCAATGACGGAAGTTAAGTGTAGGCACAGCTAAACGGTTTACACATTACCAAACAATTCAAATTATCGTCATCAACAAACTCAAACATTATAATGCAAGTGTGGACATTTGACTAAAAATGGGTGGATTTAACTCTTCCAACCCGGCTAACTCAATTAAGATGAGTTTAGATTCCCGACAGTAGTTGTTAAATCGTGAAGTTATACCCACAATTGCGTGAACGACTTATTCAAAAGAATCTCTGAAGAGTTACCAAGTATATATCTTTTAAAAGGGGGTAGATTAATCTATACTTAAAACTGTTTACCTATAAAAGATAACGGCTGTATTGTTAATAAAATGTTGGCAATAAGTTGTCAAAGAATTATTATCACCACTTGTTACAATAGTACTACGGTCATCGCCAAGAATCTGTGATATTCCCAAGTGTGGGTACATGTACTCTGGAAATAGGTGAATTGGACTAATGAAAAACGTCCCAATAACTGTGGATTTTCAATAGGCCTATCAATTTTCGTTTAGAAGGCATATTCCGAAATTTCTCGTCAGTTTGAGGATTTTGGTTAATGCTTTGAATAGTCCAACCAATTCAGTTTTACTAGTTTGAATAACCCAAACTTTTTTTGGATAGTCAACAAAAAATTGTCAAATAAACAAATTTACATTTTTTCTTAGTAAAAATATAGTTTTTTGTGTTCCGAATCATCCTGTCTAGACTCGCGTTATTGTTTGTGAATAATTCGTATAAGAATTTTAAGCGAATTTTATGTAAATACATTAGAGCAGAAGCTATTTTTGAGTTAAATTTGAATTTTTGAGAGAATCCCAATATAGCCAAAAATTTGATATTACAAAGATTGCAACCAAGGGCTAGGCCCTTATAATTTATCTCTATACATGTAGTGTTATTTTGGTGGAATCGCTGTGATTGCTTGTTATTGGTCATAATGTAATTTACTGAGAAATCAAAAGGAGGTGATAAGAATTTTTCTCTCGAAAAACTACTGAGCAAGTCCATATTAAACCAACACGTATGACGTTAGTTGGGCTAGACTTATATGATTTTGGTTCAATATGTATGTCTTGTAATGTCTGGTTATTGATCTTAATAGGATTCACTCAAAAAATCAAATAGAGCTGATTAGATTTGTACTCAAAAACATCCTACTGGGTAAGTTCTTATTAAATTAACCCAACAAACCTTCAACACATACATCGGTTTGTAGGCTAGACCGTAAGAGATATATGGGGGCACTTTCGTGTAAAGTCTGTTATGTCTTACTGATCAAAAGGTGCCATAATTTTTTATGCAATCTCTATAATATTTTGTTATTGGATGAGAACTTTAAGTCAAAAAGTTGTACTGAGCAATTCCATATTAAACCAACACGTACGTAATTTTGATAGGCTAGATTTATAGGAGTTTTCTATATTTGGTGGTATTTTTGGGTAATCTGTTTGAATTTTTACTGTTGACCAAGGTGGCATTCCACGAGTTTCACAAAATAATCCGATGACAGTTTCACTCAAAAATTGCATAGTCTTAGCTCACAAGTGTTATCTCTATATTGTGGCATTTTGATGTAATCTCTGTGATTGCTTTTTATGGACCGTATATCAAACCCCACTCAGCTAAAACTGGTTATTGAGAGTGCTATTCGTAAACAAATATTACATTTTTAAACCAAAAAATTTAAGGGCGAATTAATCGGAGACTAATCTGGAAGCTATGAAAATCTGTCCCATTGCTGTCAAAATCGAGATGGTAGTAGGTGGCACTGGCACCCTTGCATCCAAAGCACGACCGGTTCGAGAGCCATCAAACTAAAAATATTAAATCGCATAAATGCTCATAATATAATCATCGTGAGTTGCACGCCGACTTTTGTCTACATTTCGGGTAACTGAATTTATGGTTAGTTCATAAAAATCGATCATAGATGGCGTAAATGCTACCCGCATATATTATTGTTTAATCAAAATTTGTTAAACAAATTAAGATTCTTCAATCTCTTTATTACAAAACATTTAAAAATAATCTTACTCGTTTCCTCTTGGTTCCAAATAGATGGAACAAGTATCTCATGTTCACAGACTGAACAAGTATCACATGTAATCACTAATTAACTGCACTGAAAATACAATTTTTTGCAATTTTAAAACCGAACTTTTTTTTTAATCCATGCACAATCGTTTTCTGGGGCCGAAGCACTCACTGCCTGCTCTTTCGCGGTTGATTTTCCCGTCTTACTTTACGCAATTCCTGCCAAATCGATGACGTAGGGTTGGTTATAGGACCGATTTAAGTTACCATCTGCGCATTGCATAGCTCCATGCCAGCCTTATAGTATTGGATATGGAAGATGGGGCGGGCCATGAGTTTTGCACGCCGATAGCGGGTCGTAAGTTGTGTTCCTTTTAATCACAGATCGTAATCTGTTGATGAAAATTTCCTTTTGCACCCCTGCCCCTATCGGGATTCGAACCCGGTACCTCCCAACCCAAACGCCAAAGCTTTAACGTAAAAATCTTTTATGTAACTTTACTTCTGTTTATATTTATTTTTTTCTGTGCTTTAACTCAGTCTTACATTTTAAACCGAATGAAAGCTGGCTGCGGAATGTAGCTGTTGTCCTCTCGTGGGATGGTTCAGATAATATCAATAGTAGTAGCGCCAAACAGAAGAATTGCGATTGAGAACATAATGACGTCGATGTAGGTTGACATTATTACTTTAGATGAGACAATCTAAAAAGTGTCTTAGTTACAATATTGGACATCTAAAAGGTACCCAAATTGGATCACCAACCAATGAGATCCCTAGTATGGTATACAAGGAGTTTATGTCCATGCCATGGTCACTTGGAAAATATAGGAAAGTTATAACATACACATGTGAGCCATATCACTTGAAAGCTTAAAAATTCTCAGAAACCTCTATTGTACAATATCCCAAAGCTATTCAGACTATTTGGCTTGAAATGGTGCATTTATCAATAAACACCGCCATCTCAGATCATAAGCTAACTGGAATTCACAATAGATCTAAAGGTCGAAATGTATAAAACACTCGTCTCACAAAGCTCGAAATAACGAAAACTAACAATAACGGAATTACTTCACTGCATTAGTACATTGCTTGTAAAATATAAATTTTCAGAAAGCAGACATAAAATCTGAAGATATCGAAAGATGTTTATTTTTTTAGTAAACAAATTAAAATCAGGTGTACAAAACTCCTTTATTGTAATCTACATCCAGACCTCACTTTAGCAACCAGTTGTCTGACTCTAGGGCTTGGTATAGGTTGGAGGTCGATGGGTGGAATTTTCTACTGTTTTTGGGTTTCTACTTCTTTGGAAATGATAATCCAGTTATAGATCTAGAGTTCCCTGGTTAGTTCTTGTAAAAGTCACATCTATCTTATCTATACAATTCCGATAATGTGTAATATCACACGAATGGAGAACGATCTAAATTTCGACGTTTTTTCCATTCGGATATATTTTTTGGAGTCCATTTGAGAGGATCTATATAAACCCCACAACTCCGTTTTCCCAGTGTTCTTGGGTTTATTGAGAAGCGTCTTGTCTGGTTCCTCAGTCTATTGAACTCACTAGTCCACTAGTGTGTCCCATATCGTTTGGGTTTACTAAGGTAACAGGTCTTCTCATAACAACTGATTATTCCTATATGTGCTTTACTCACCTGCTTTCTGTATTCCACCATTCTTTTTAATTTTCATAAAGAAAAAGAAAATATAACGTTAATCAGAGCAAAAGAGAGAAAGAGAGAGGGTACCTCATCTAGAACCGTCCATAGGCCTTCTCACTACAAGCGAGGCACGAAGAATATCAATTACTTTTTGCCTTGAGGGGGTCAGGAATGTTGGTTTTTTATCCATATTTGGTATGACCAAGTCGGAAGTAGACAGTCAAAAAATGATGCTCCTTATATTGATACTGAGCTATTCCGGTATACATGGTGTGCAATTGCATTACATCCCACGATATTGAAATATCATTGCGATCTGCATATTTAACGGCCAACCTAAAACTCAAGAGATGGGGGACGTAGGTCCTCTCTTTCGAGCCATTAGGAAAGCCAGCAGAGAATAGTAAAACCTCTTGCCTTGCAGGCCGTTACAACAGATTTTATAAAATAACCAGAAATTCATATTACAGCTAATGTATACTAACAGCTAATTACTAGAAAGGGCGTTGTTTGAGTTCTCTGGGTTAAGCCCCTCGATTTTACCCCATGGGTCATGAATCAACCAACAAAACGTATTTTAAAAGTACGATATTACAAGTTTTCATATGCCATTCCAAAATTAATGAAGACATTTTTGAGTGCTGCAACATTATCTGTATAAACTGAACAAGAAACATTACAATCAAGATGATATATCGTAGTTTCTACAGGTATAGTTTTTTCTGAACCCTTTTCCGCTCCTTTTGAGGCACGATTATAGTGAGTGATCCTTGAAAGAGATAATATAAAAGAGTATACCTTTCGAGTTCTTCTTTTGAGCCAAGATGATCCATCTGTCAGTTTTTAGTCTTGAGTTTTGATTTTTGAGTTCATTCGCAATCTCTGTAGGACAAACACCACTACTAACAGGCCTGGGTGGGATACTAAATTGGACAGTCTCTTTAATCCATTTAACAGTTCTGTTGATCGCGCCATGCGACAAATGCCACTGGGCCACCAGAATCGTGTGGTATATTTATCACTTGTATAGCAATTACGTACTAGAAAAGTAACGAAAGACGATCTCGGTGCTTGACACTCGAGGTTCAAACCAGAAGTGTTCTTATGTTTTTTGCCGGGTTCCTTAGGGAGGGGTGATTGTGGTTGTATATTTGACTTTGTTCTATTCGGAGCACCAACGCATGTAATCTAACTCATATTGGTAGTTTCTGGACCAGAATCAAGATTTTTTGTCATACAAATCGCTCATTTGCTGCAAGAGTGACACAATCCAAAATTTTGAGTTTTTCAGTATAGCGATTTGGAAATATCACTCAAAATTGTTTGTAAAAATGGCGTTTTTTCAAAACTAAATCAAAATACATTCTGATTAGTAAAATAAATTGTTTTCTTTTCCTACATCTACTCGTATCAGTCGGATCTCAATTTTTATCATTTTTTAATATTTTGCAAATATTCTTAGGATAGTTCCCAATATCTTAAAATGTTAATTGCTGTCGCGAATTGAGTGATTTTTTATATGGGATTTTATCTAATTTGCTAAAAATTACCACATAACAGAGTATGTTTTGATACAAAATAATAAAAATATCAATTATTGGGAATCGTTTGATTCGAATATTTTAAAAATGAGTGAATTTTGAGTTGTGTCACTGTTGCAGCAAATGAGCGAAATGGTTCCATTGCTTATGTGATGTTTCTTTTCCATATTGAAAAATAATTTGGTTTGCAGGTTTTGCTGTATTGGTACGGCTACTTAACCTCAAAGGTCGTCTAGGTATACAAACTCATCGTATATGGCAAATTAACCGAAAACCATCCATCTCTCAGCACGATAGATTATACCTTAGTTTCTGGGTTTACACCCACTGATCAGCAAAAACAACGTCATATGGCAGGCTGTAGTGTAATAAGATATCTTGAGAGAGATCTGACTTGAGAGGGACTTGACATATTTATATATATATATATATATATATATATATATATATATATATATATATATATATATATATATATATATATATATATATATATATTTATATATATGATGGTATGATTTAGATTGCGTAAACGAAAAGGAATTAAAATATCAACTTAAATTATTCTGAAGCTCATTAAGCTTTATTTATTATGGAATTTTTAACGAATCGGTACCTACGGTATATATTCTAAAATACTAAAATATCATTGATCGATATTAATTTATTACGAAAGTATGATATTGAGCAACTTCAAAATGGTTAATTATTTTGTTTTGGTACTATAAGGTCGTTCACACATCAAATAAAGCATAGTTTTGATGTTAAAACAGTAAAACAAAATTTAACGAGAAATTGAGCAATATTTATCGTTTCAAACGAGTAAATAATTATCACATAATCTAATTTGAATGACCCAACTTTCTCATGTTACATTTTTTTTATAATTGTAATAGTTTACATAACGATTAACAACGATCTTGAAACTGTAGCAACTGGGAAATGTATTTATAGCGCGCCAATTTTTTGAGCCCATCAGTATGGTTAATTTATGTATGAATCTGAGAATCTTTCTTGTCGGTGACACAAAACCAAAATAAACCTTGAATAATATTTTTTTAACGTTACGAAATATTATTTTGAAATTTTTGTGTGTCGTTAAAAAGCAATCAATCGCACTTTTATATATACAGAAAGGGAAAATAACAATATCGCGATCTTGAGATTAATATCATGTAAATTCCTTAAAAGGGTTTGCCAATGTTCGCATTGTGAATTATTCCGTATCCGTGTTGAACATACTGAAATGGAGAATTTTACAAACTTGCGATCATCTTCATATGTACACTGGCGACCAAAAATGTCTACTCAACCCTGAAGTGGTAGGAGAACAAACCAAAACTGGAATTGGCCAAAAGTGAAAACGCAAACTGATTACATCCCGGTTAAGTAAGAGTAGTTGCCTTAATAGTATTGCCCGCGACTGTTTATCATACAGGTACAAACCAAATTTATATGAGCTCATAATTTGCCCAGTTTATTGAATAATCTTGTTTTGTTTCTTTTTAAATTTATTATTAAGTTAATTTATAGATACATTTCAAGTTTTGCTACTTTTGTGTATTGTATGCACCACACTACTTTATAATGCGCACCAGCTAGATGTATGATGTATGAATCACTCCTTTTATATTGTTATTTCTTGAGTTTTACATTCGCACTATACACAAGAAAAAGACGTTGCGAATTAAGGTTAACATAGTTTATATCGTTCGTATATTCATTACCTAGGAAACTGGTTGCGGCGTCGACCACCCTACAAACGTTCATTTAGTTGGGTATAGAGTGGGTCAAATCCATTTAGTATTATGTATAAGGTGCACAGATATTAGTCAAGCATAACAACATAACTACGTGGTAATGTGCAGAGACAAATTATATTAGGGTCGCCTACATAAAACGATATAACAACAAAACAACTAAATACACACTTAGAAGCACTTTCACATAAAATCGAATTAATGTTTATAATTGGCATCTGTATTTAATGTTCAGCATCGAGTACATTTCAATAATAACAGCGTACGAAATCAAATACAATAAATCATTAATCCGTTAAATAAAAAATCGCAATCATGTCGGATTGCGCGAGACGTGATCATTTAAATTGTGTATTACAAATCGCGCGCATGATCTTTCTTAAATATACTTAGCACAGAGATCTAATGCTGCTTCTGTGATTGTACAGCAGAAGCAGTATTGCAATAGATAATTGAAAAAAAATGTATAATCGACCAAAGAGATAATTGTTAGAAAGTGATTGCTAGTGCAAATTTATATTGAATACTCGCGGGGTCGTGATCTATAAATAATAATAATAATCTATGTGTGGCGGAATAATATTTGATTATGTATAAACCTCGGGGGTCAAAAAAGTGTGTGAACATTTTTATGTATCCAGTAGCTCGGCATGCGAGCCCAAAATTATTTATCCCATACGCTTTATGATTTTCATTTGTTTGGAGATCCGAACTGAGCTGGAAGATACCACTAAGGGCCATGTTGGCCTACAAGATGACATCGAACCAGAACCACTGGAGACCAAGAACCCGAGGGTAATGAAAAATGGGAAATCTCTCAAAACGGCTCATATTTGTCAATATGTTTAACGGTGGACACGAATTAGTCACTACACTCTTTTGAAATTTGATAACCCTAAAGCGATGCTTTTAATGTAAGGTTGTGAGTTTTTGAATGTTATCTGCCCGTATACCCATAGTCTCATTTGCGGATTAATACCCCAAGACGTGCTAAACATTCTTAGACAAAACAAAGTTTTCTTACGGTTAGCAAACAGGCGCCAACAATTTTAACAGGGTTCACCTTTTACTCGACCTTACTGCACCTAATTTGCTGCTTCGCTATTATATTCTCAAACACAAACCTTCAGGGCTAGACCACCCGCATAGCTGATAATCATAATGGGAATTTCAATCTGGTGAGTACGTAGTTGGTTCATCACAGGCAGCCTCAGAGAAGATGAGACAAGTCCCCTTTTGGGAGAAATTGAAGTCGCTGCAATAGTGATGTTTTGGAAATCTTCCGAATTATCCTGTTCATGAACATGGTGATAGTCCATTTTAGGCTGGAGGATTTAAAGCACTTTGCTAGGAAAGTAAATCCGTGACAGCACAGCCTTTTGCTCGATTCGTGTATATGTCTCCCCTTGGATTGAAAATTGTTTTATCAAGCATCGCTCCTCTATGTAAGTCTATTAAATTCAGCTAGACTAGATCATCTCGGGTAGGTATTGGGTTAATAAGTCTTAAATTTAGAGGCGGCTGAAGAGGTTTTCAGCCTACATCAACTACATTCAGATCCAGGTTTCTTGATCCGAACACCATATCATATAACAACAATATTAAAACGTTTCCACAACTTTTAAATGTGATAAATACAGATAATATAGAAACTACAATTAAAGTGAATCATTTAGAAGAAAAATTCGTATTCGTCGAGCTGCGCCACACGGTGATATATAATGTGCGTCGATTCTAATATTATCAACAACATGTTTTTAGTCGTCTCATAACAAACTATCATTTGATCACAAACATTTCCGGTCAAATTCCTCGCACATGCTATGTTTTCGTTTACTAGGTCATTTCAAAATGTATCTAAATAAATTTTGAATTCTCGTCACGTCATACGAAATTTGTATTTCGTAAATTGCAAAATCGTCCATGAAAATGTCTCAAAATTATTTCCGTTTAGGGCCTTGTTCGATAACAGCATATCGTAAAATATCATTTAAAATATGTCTCGCACTGGCAATAGTATAAAGTATCATGATGTCTACACAACACCGATGACCGATTGTTGTGCAATTATTAGTACTATATACAGATATCGAAATTAGCTAACAAGTGTTTAATAGTTTTCTTTTGTAGTAACAATCAAAATGACCTTCAGAACGTGCGCATTAATTTTTTAATATAAACAAACATGGAATTTTAATTAAAATAGCGCGCGCGCGAACTTCGCGATCACTATTTATTAACAATAATTTAAATTTGTTTATATTGTAGATAAATGATCACCCACAAGAAACCCATACTTATTTGGATCGTCTTAGAAAAACTAACAATTATAAATAATATCGCGATGTATAGTAAAAAAGATGTAATAAACCTATTTTCCTATTTAATTGCCGCGAATGTATATACTCGTATACCTAGTGGGTGGAAAATAGTAACCAACTACTATTTATACATATTTACGCCGCTAAAATTACTGCGCTATTATAACTTTCTAGTCTACTGCGTACCAATTTATGAAATTATGCAATTAGCTGCTACCCAGGTAGCAACATTAAGACATTTTATCGTTTGATTGGCAGACAATATTCTTACAACAATTTCCTCTCAAGAATATTTCCTTGACATTGTTTTTACTTACAACAACAATAAAGGAAAATTAGCAATACGCTTGCATACTCGTATATGACGCACAGCATTACAACTATTAATTAATTAAAATTAAATAATTTGTAATAAACAATATAAATTCAGATTTTATTTTATGAGATCAAGATCATCAGATCAGAATATCTACTCGAAATTTTTAACCTAATAACCGGCAGCGACGAACTAACGCGCAGTGTCCAAATATTTTGATTTAGCCGCAACACTTGTTGTTATAAAACAGAAAACTATTTTACATTCAAACTTATATAAAATTTAAATTTTGTAATCAATGATCGTAATTCGTAATATACAAAACAAACTTGTTGGTTGCCAAATTTTTGGAGTTTTGCCAAAATAAAAATGAAAACTATGTAAAACTCAGAGAACACTGAAAATTTATTATGTGAATATTTTTGTGTGTGAAATAGGTAATGCAAGTCTCTTAATGAAATGAATTATAAGACGGTAACAAAGAGTGACATATTTAGTTCAAACTTTTTGCAAAATTTTTAGAGTACATTATAAGAACGAATTAAAATGAAATATGAGTGTTGGTGGAATAGTAACATTCTACAGGGGTCGAAAACAATTTTTACACTATTCAAAATAAGGAGTGACCGCAAATTGAAAATGGGATAAGCAAATTTGATACAACAAAATTAAGCCTTTTTTGGGTTGCGAACAAAATCAGTAATTGTTTATATATAGTATGTAGTGTATCTAGTTGGAGTTACATATACGTATTTGATATGCGACGAAGACCACAATGATGAGCCACACATGAGATGAAGTGGAGCACTACAGTGGTTGATCTTAACGAGAACCAACTTACCAATCTTATTTTAATTCAAGCTGGAGCGTACTTTTTCGTCAAAAGTACAATAGAGGTACAACCACCTCCAAGCGGTAATATAACCTATGGAATTGAACAATAAAGTTGGTTAGTATTATTAATGTCTGAACACGGCTAAACAGAATTATTGTTTATAAATTTGAAACTTACCCTATTCCAATCTAATTTCGTGAATTCCTGATGCTGCCGGGCCCAAACCGCTGTTGTCTCATGCGTCGTGTGAGACGAGGCTTTTTTGCTGGGCGTCTGCATATGAGTTGATTTGCTTTCAATCGACGTCGTACTATTCTTTCCAATATTTTCCTTCCAGGCTCGATTATCGTATTGGTGTGTGGCGGTCTTCCAATGCAACGCCGACTATTTCCGATACACTCGATTTGATGTTTTCCGTTTTTTGCCGCAGTTTTCAAATAACCTCTTTGGCCTAATTTTTTGGCCAATTCGCGGGACACAGTCTCGTCCAGTTTTCTGGCTATAGCACAGTATGAATGTTGTCCAGTTTCAATGAGAGCGGCTGCAGCAGATTTTTGTTTGTCCTTGATGTCCTCTCCATCCATTTTTTTCGAGAAACGTATTTTTTGCTAATATGACACGAACATTCACTTTAAAACTATACTGTTTATAAGATAAAAATTGTTTGCAACCTCAAAAGCATGGCGCCGCGTACATAAAACCCAAAAGTAAACAATTTATATTTCTAGGATAAACGCTTTGCTAGGAAAAAGCTCTTTTGAATAAATGACTTAGAAAAAATAGTAGGAGGAAACTTAAAGAAGAACAGAAAAACTAGTTTTTTTGTGTAAGAACGAAATGATGTAACTGCGCTTTTTGGCCAATGACAGTATTTGTGTCTTTTGGGGCCCGATTATCTAGCATTTTTCCTTGCTTTTCCTTTTTCTTGCCTATTGGATATATAGATTTTAGAGTACTTTCCCAAGCCGCCTTTTGTACGGTATCTCTGAATTTATGCTATTCTTCTTCTATCGCATTTTCGCCTTTGAACGGTACTTGCAGTTCCATCTTTTCATCCATTAGCTGCTTAAAGAGCAGTCAACTAGTTTTGTTGCTTTGAGTTGTGGTGAATTTCGTTTTCCTTCCTTCCAGATAGGCCTTTTCTAAATAAAGAAGATCCGGAATGTGTCCTTGGCCCTTAACAAGAACACGCTTCATGTATTTTATTTGTGTCAGTTGACCTGTGCAAATGTTCTTTTTCCTTTCTTGTGGTTTGCACAACCTCGATAACATCTCGGGTGCTCCCGCTTACGATTTACACATTTTGGAGTCTCTGCTTAATGTACGGATAGGTTGGTGTTGGCTGGTGGTCCTGTAGAGGTCCCGCTTTGCAGTATTAGCAAAAATAACTGATTTATGGTTTCAACTATTTCAGATACGAATTCTTGGCTAGAGCACACAAGATATACTAATTTGTACCTCTAGTATAATTTAATTTTACAGAACTTTATGTTGCTAGTGTATAAAGGGTTATGGATGGCGGATCCATAATAATCACAAAACAGTTGGCACTTGTAGTCTCATCGGATTTCGAAGGCCCAGTATTTTGCAGTTTCCCTTCCCTGTTAATATCGAACGTGATTTCAGTTGATTTATCTTTCTTAGTCCCTCTTTGTCACTGCAGACGACCATTTATTAGGCCGTTCGTCTATCTGTTCGTATACATTTATTATAGTAAGAAGAATATTAAAAAGTTTAAATGTCAAAGGCTAATTGAGAAATTTTCGCAACCGATTAATCATTATTTAAAGGGTGTACGGAAATAAGTCAAAATTGTGATGTTTGTCCAATTAAGTTATACCGTAACTACTTCCTATTACACTTAAAAACTTAATTAATTTAGTGTCAATTCCCGGGCTCTCAACTAATATTACTTGCTTATTATTGTAGATGTAACCAAATTAAAATAATTGGGTGATTATTAATGTCAAGAGTAACCTAAAAACTAAAACTAGTTACGTTATTTGATTATTTTTTTTATATATTTCCTTAATGATATTAACTTCCGCGATCATTGTGAAATGCTTAATCGTAAACAATTTAATAAGCAAATTAGTGGTATACGATCAATGCAAATAATTAATAATATAAACTCTTTTTATGAGCTTCACTATAATATCGTTATTTAGACGTTACGTCGTCGCTATTTTGAATCAGTGAATTAAATCAAAAGTTGGGGTTAGTCTAGTGTACTGATTTATTTCAATAATCTTTTAAATCCCGTATGTGTGTACAGTATACGTATATGAATCATTGTAACCGCAGATAGGCAGAGACAAAAGAGGTATTCAAACAATGAAATGTAAAAATTATAAATTTTCCACCTCCGCGTATTTTATCGCGTTATTTGGTGTTAAATAAAAAAATTAAATATCATGATTATTACGTTTTAGAAAAATAACAACGCGATGATCTTTCATTGACCTCTCTGTATGAACTGCGCGGTGTTCATAATTTATATACGATCGTTATAAATAACTGAGATTCATCGTTAGGATGAGTGCGCCATCTATAATTTTAATTAAATTTGATTAACGGGAAGTACAATTTATAGGTCGCTTACTTATTTTTAAAAATCTTTTTTAATAAGAAAATGAAAGTGAAACAAATCAAGGTGCGCGGTTGATCGTGCCGTTGTATATACATTAAAAATTTAAAACACAATAACTATACACTTTTAATAGTTTTTTTATTCGCTATAATAATTCAACGATCGAGAGTATATTACAAAATTATAATAAAACAAAAAGTAATAAGATTTCTTTAAGACTCGTTGATTGGATTAATTACACTGCTTACATACATATTACAAATAGTGCATAATGTTACATGATCGGCGTTTACCAAATTTGAATTGCATTATACCTATTTGATTGATCGATGCAAGAGTTCAAAACCCTGGATATAAGATGATGTACATGATTCATTCAATCAGCGGTTTGCTAAACAGGAAAGCTAAAATTATACGATTTATTCATTTAGATCACGGTAATTTGTGCACTAAATACTATTTATTTATGTAATTACAATCAATTAGATTTGTACTCGTATCTCGACTTTTTTTTTGATATGCATTGAATTAATTGCGGTACACACTAATGAGCATTGATTTCCTCTGCGCGATTTAATCTTTTGTTTGATCTAGTACTGTCGATCGAATATGGTGGTGAGATAATTGGGATACATGCCACACCATGAAGCTTTATTGTTTTGTTAACCAAACTATTTAAAATATCAAGTACAAAGATCATTTAGATAGTATATTATTTGATCTTCAAAAAAAAAAATGATCGATTGATCGCTGTATAATTTAATAATTAAGCTCATAAAATATATTTTTAATAATCGTGATCGTCCAAATTAATTTTTAAGATTGATCATCGCATGATCATATTTAAAATATAAATGTCATCAAATTTTGGTAGATTATATGTAATTTGACAAACAAATTTTAATTTCCTCATTAGCATAAGTCCGTTAACGATTAGGTTGCAAATTATTTTAACTTGAATTAGATCTTGAGATGATCTAATACAGTGCAGTACATAAACGATGCTGCTTTGTCTAGTTTGAATACACAAAACTACGCCAGCTTACGAGTTTAATACACATTGAGTGAAAAGAAATCTAATCTGCGGTTAATCTGATTATTTTGTAATATAATAAACAACCGCAAACCCAACGTCTAGTAAAGTGGTAACAGATATCATATGCAAAAAATATCTATAATATTACAACCTCGATCTACACATCTACACACGTTGTAAGCAGTTGTGATATTAAAATAAAATACGGTGGGATGTTGGGAGTTGTGACATTTAGACCAAATTATGATTTTACCTTATATCGCGCACATACATATTTCTCAAATTTGGAAAGTCGGTCAATAGTCGTGTGTTGTGTCAGACTGTTAATTTGTTGTGCGTGTGGACGTTTTCGTTACCATTTGTTTATTTTCTTTAACAGATCACGATTTTTGTGCGACAAAGTAATGAACCGCATATTTATAGCGAATACGTGCACTTTTGTCAGTAGTACAGTATTTGATAATGAAATTTCATGATTAGACATACCAAACGCCTCGTCATTAGAAATATGATTAATAAATATTAATATCGTCTTCTTTGTTTTAATTTCAGATATATCAAAATAAGGGAGGCGGACTAAACAAGAACTCCAACCATGCCGTCACTAATAGAAGCACTCGAAGAGAAATACGGATTAGGTGGAAGTTGTTGCGGTATTGATTCTGAGGAAACAATTGTGTCAATATTTGTTCCAAAATTACCTCCACGATTGTGGTACGTTTAACACAATAGTTTTTATAATTCAGTTAGGCAATTATTTTAACTGTGCGATTATAACATCCGGAGCAGATTTTTATTGCTCGTTTACATAATCAGATTAGAAAGTTTTAATTTTGAATAAAGAAAGTGACTACTTAATTTAGATACGAGTCTAAGCCATCTATCATATTTCAATACCTTTTTGTATGCGATGTAAATTGGAATTGATGAGCAATTTTAAAACGCGATTCTACCACTATAGTAACTATCTTAACCAAATTATTTCCATCAATAAAATTGATCAAAAACCATTTCACAGTTCGTGGAATTGTTAAATAAAACCAACACCGCGCTCATGGAAACAAATGGAAGTACGTCACTTACACACCAAAAATTGTAAGGGCGACCAATACATCGCATCTCCTACGTTATCGATGGCCAATTTTATGAATTGTCTATCACCAAATACTTATCATCAATTTAAAGTATCTTTTATGGATGCCATTTAGCTATTCGAGCAAAATCCGTATTAATCGATCATTTCATTCATTTGTATACACACAAAACTAAATAATTGCAATCATCACACAACCTGACAAAGAAAACATCTCCGTCGTAATGTTGAAAAAGAATACAACACAAAAATCGAAGAATACGAGACAACAAAATCGAACCATTACTAAGAGATCCCATTGAAGCATACACAAGTAATATTAACAACGCCATAAATAGAAATAACATGATAATCAATACAACGAACAAATGCCACCTCAAAATGAAAAAGCCTGAAGCACCGAAACTAAAAAGACCAGTAGTGAATTACATAATAGCACCAGAATACATCAATAACTACTTAAACAACGAGCTGAACATAAAAACGTAGCAATTGTTAAATAATACTATTGAACCCGTTAACAACATCAAAAATATCAAAATACCACACAACGGAAAAAGCATCACTCGATATAAAAAAATATCTCTTAAGGGAACAAAATGTGGAGGAACAAGAAATAGAACAAGCCAGAAACATAATACAAACTATTACAATAACCAGTTTTACAACCAAAAAGAAGGCTTACCAATTTGAAACCCTAGCAGAAATATTCATACAACACTTCGAACAGAAACATGTACTCAACGAAAATAACAGCTTCAAAACACCGATACGAGGATGACATGATAATTCTTTTCAACGGATCCAACCGGGAACTTAAAAATCTCCACAACTATATCAATAACATACACCTTCATTTAAATAAAATTCACATTAGACACAGAAAAAGAACACCAAATCAACTTCTCGGATATCACAATAAAAAATGTCAAAAGCAAACATGCTTTTCTAGATATATAGAAAAGCAAACCAAACCAATCACACAATACACTTCACCTCAAACCATCCACCGAGGCGTAAAAGATCAGCATACGAACATATGATCAACTGCATCAATGACATACCAATGCGATGATGCAGATGAAATGAATACCATAAAACAGATCTCCACATCCAACGGTTTTAACAGTTTAATGATAGATCAAATCAATAGAAAATACCAACAAAAAGCAAGATTAGGATCGCTCACCACACTAGAAAGAGATACTGGAAAGACCAACTAATACATGACAATGGAATAAAACGCAGGGACAGCAAAAGTAATACACAACGTCTTCAAAAAACACAACTACACAGTGACATACAGAACAACGAACAAAACAGAAAACCACGTCAAGAAAAGAGAAACCAACATAAAAGATACAGGCATATATAAAATAAAATGTAACGACTGCGAGGCGTCCTACATAGGACAAACAGGTAAAAGTTTTATTACACTATTTACAGAACACACAAAGGATGTCGGAAAAACTACAACACAATCAAAATGCGCAGAGCTAATGTTTTTAATACAGTGCAAGTGCTAATGCACTTACTAATGTTTTTAATACAACAATACAAATAACTACTCGATTTTATTCGTTGAAAATTGTGCACATAAAACGGAAGAGAAAAGTAAAATCCCCTTCTAGAGCAAACTACAATGAAAATGAACATACCCCTACTTCGATCGATTAAGAAAGACTGACAACGGTCGACTTACCGTTACATCATCGATTTAGCTAATAGGCCAAGTAAAGACGGTTTTGACTTGATTCAACAACAACACACATACACAGGATACGACAGTAATTTAGAGTTACTACACAGAATGAACAAAGAAGATGGAATGGATAGAATAGAGGAGTATGAAATATACAAATATAAGAACGGGCAATTTGTGAGAGAGCGAATGCTCGAAACTAGTACTTAATGCAAAATTAATATAATTTAAATTATCACAAAAAGGAAAGGACAAACTCTCATTTATTTAAAATAAAATATACACACAAAACGACTCGATTTAAGACATCACAATTTCGAAATTGAAATACAAAAAAATTACTATTCAAAATGCTTTGAACAGTAAGGGAATGAGCTACAAAAAATTAGAAGTGACTACGATTCTGAAAAACTCTATAGCTAGTTATGCAATCGGCTTGCATCGCGCATTCGTCGCCAATAAGCCGATATCAAACTGAGACTGTGTATTGTCAAAATTTTACCGAGGAGAGAACAGAGTAAATGGGTGAAGTAATTGTTAAAGAACTCAGTGTGAGTCTGATGCATCACATTCTTCTAATTGATGAACAAATAATGTCATTTTGGTTGGTACAAAATCCAAAAATATGGCGACACAAACCTCACAAGGTCATGCAGAGCTGACAAATGTTTATAAATTTTAGAGTTATTCCTGGATTGTGATATGTTACACATCAAATAATATAAATCGACACTCATGTTTTTATCTTCGATATGTCAAATTACTAGAAAACATCGAGCGCCATTGTTTGAAAATTTTAAGTACTCAGTGGGGAATATTTCACCAAAATCGACCCAAGGGTGAGAGTTTAGTGAAACTAGTGGTGGTATAAAAAGTGATGGGTCTATAATATTTCGATGATTATTACAGAAACAACGAAACCGTTGTACAATTTAGTAGGAATCATTATGACTACAAACAGCTGGTTTCTGAACCAAATGAGAAAAATTCATCTTTCTCCGGAGTTTTTTGATCATCATCTTATATACAATTGAATTTATGGCAATTTCGGTTCTTAATCCGAAATCCTTTGTTTCAAGATCTCCAGATTAGACCGGATGCATATCGTATCGGGACTTTCAAAATAGTGCCTATTAAACATAGAAGAAATCTGTTATATTAGCATTCTCAGTATTTTTAATGTTAGAGTAGTATAGTTGTGGTCTGAATACAGGCCAAAAAATGCTAAACCTGTACTTTCTTATTTGGTGCGGTTTAGCTGTTGTACCAAAATATTAGTTTTTGACGTATCTTATAAAATATTGCCCAATTTTCTAACCTTTTCAAGATACTTCTTTCGATGGTCCACAATCCCAGAACACTTTGAATATTTTACATTTCACTGGAGCCGATTTATACTCTCAGTTTTCTATACGAAAATATTTTTCTTTCAAAATGAAACAACTCTTCGTTATTCCATATCGCCTTAAGTTGTTGCTGACATGCCTTAAGTTGTTGCTGCTACACATGCTGATTATTAAAATTACTCCGATTATCGAGCTGGGGATGTGATTGGGCCACACTTTCTCTACAACGACATCACAAACCTGTACTGCTTCGATTAGATTTGGACGAGACGTACCACACTAGGTTCCAGCAAGGCGGAGCAACCTGCCCCACGGCATGAGAAACAATACAGTTATTACTTGAATGATTTCCAACTGTGTTATCTCCCGCAATAGCATCCACAATTGGTCACCTACATTACGTAAGGTGACACCAAGTGACTTTTGATTGTGTTATTTTGTGCTGTTTTGTGGATATTTCAATCCCCCCAACAAAAATAAATGAACTGAGTGGTGGAGTTCGGTGCATCATTAGAGAAATGTTTCTTCTTCTTCTCGAAGCAGTCATACCAATATATTTACAAACAAAATGTTAAAATAACGCCAGTAAAATTTGAGTAAACAGAACCGATTATTGGCAGGTACGAAATCAGTCACGTTTTGCTGATATCGATTGCTGATCAGAAATCCAACTCCAGAATTGTCTTTGCTAGCATGGTTGCTTTGACAGAAAGCTAACAACAGAGAAGAGTGTATACACGGCGATATTAATCATCCGAGTATTAGAAGATATTAGTCCTTCATTTGTGCACGAAGTTCCTCTTATTCCAAATTTAGCGGAGGGTTATTTTGGCGTTTCGTTACAAATTGTAATTATCTGTGTTTATCCCCTGCCTACTCTACAACACCTAATCACCACAAAATAAACCCTGCACTATAAAATTTGTTCACGTATTTGGCGATAAATATTAGATTGCAAATGGCGATTTGATTATTATTTTGAGAGCTAAATTGATAATTGCATCAAAGAGAACGAACTTTTATGAGATAAAACAGCATTAGGCAGGTAAACACTTTCCGAATTTCTCCCACGTATTTGAAACAAAGCTCAAAATTTAGAAAAAATTATAATTTAAATAAGACATTGCAACCATATTAATCACAATTGGCCTGAATTTGAATCATAAACTTGATCATTATTTTACACGTGGACCACCGATAAGCAACCCCTGAAAATTGTAAATAGTAATATGCAGTGGCTCAAATTTCATACTATTCAAAACTCACTCAGACGTGCGCCGAAATATTATTTTCCTTCTCCCGCGTTTTGTGTTCACGGTTAAATAATTTCTTAACATAAAAACAGAAAAAATTGTTTAACTGCCTTCATCTTGGAAAGCAATAAGGTAGTGACAAATATAACAAAAAAAATAATTAGAAATTATGAGAGATCATCAGTTTGATGTCATGTTTCGTGATCGGAAATTGGAAAATAAGTTTTTATGGTCGTAAAATTGAAAGTCTACTACCTCCACTATTGTGCTGTGATTCTGAACCTGTATGGTATAAACTGATTTGATTCAAAATTTGTTCATTAAAATTTAGAAAATTTTTTTTTAGCAGAGAGAATGCACGCGTTTTCAAAATGAAATTGTTGACCTATCTAAACTGTAATTTGTTTTCTATATTTTCAGTGTGCCAGAACTTTTAGTATTAAATGATTGTGACATAGATCGGGCCGGTGAACCAGAAGATCTAAAAAAGAAGGTGTACCCAGTCAAAGAACTAGATTTAGCTCAGAATAAACTAGAGAATTGGAATGAAGTGTTCAACATATTGTCACACATGCCTCGCGTTGAATTCGTCAACTTAAGCCTCAATCGACTACTCGGCCCCGTGATGCCACCATCAAATTTCGGCATGAATAATTTACGAAGTCTTGTGTTAAATAATACACGGCTACAATGGGAAAGTGTTGAATCACTATTAAATGTACTGCCAGCACTACAAGAATTACATTTAAGCCTAAACGATTATCGTAACGTGTTAATTGACACGGACGATGATTACTTATTTTTTGATGATTGTCTAGGTGATCTAGAAATTGTGGACGATGAAAATGACGAACAGCACCGGGCCGATATAGTAAATGATAATGAGAATATATGCCAGTGTGGAACCGAAAACGATAATAATGTGAATATAGCAACAGAAAATCATAATGCAACGGCAGCTAGTAACGAACCTGAAGAGTGTACATCAACATCGATACCCGTACCTCCCACATATAATCGAACAGATTCGACGAGTTCCAACTATCGTAAAACTAATCCACATCTTGGTGTAAAAATGTTACACTTCACTGGAAATCCAGTCTCTGATTGGTTAGAAGTATGTCGATTGGGTCGGGTATTTCCAAATTTAGAATCGTTAGTGTTGGCCGAGTGTCCAATCAAATCGGTCGAGGAAATACCAAAATCGTCAAAATGTGATACATCAGAAAGTTCATCATCACATACAGAAATTGATAAAGATCCACCGTATCTATATTTTAGGTAAGTTAATAATTATTTTGTAATTGGGTTAATCGATTCAAATAAATAAAAAATTTATTGAAGCATTGCGATTACACTTCTCGCGTTTCTTAAGTAATTATACGCGTTATTTCGCAGATTTTTTTTGCAATAATAATTCACGAAAACTATTTTAAATTGGATAATAGGTTAAGAAATAACAAGCAATAACTACTTATACTTCTCTCGTTCGTTTAGAGGCGCGCTAAGGTGAATACACAACAACGAAATGGAATTAAATTGAAAGTGAAATTACTCACAATTTCGCTTACGATTTGACTCGAATTGCATAAGCGTAATAAAAAAGAATAAAATACCTAATTAAATTACAAAATATTAAAATATGAATTAAAATTAGTAAGATGATGTAGATGTATGTCTCAAAGCGACTGTACATGTTCCTGTAGCAGCAAAATGCGATATGTAATCGTATCTTTGGCTTATTGTCACTGGGTCATTACCGTTAATTACCACATTAATTGCTCGCAGTAATACTGACTGATTGTTTTTAGGAAAATCAATGTTTTAGTTTAACCTTTGAACAATTAGACAAATCACAGAGCTTTGCAAATTAATAAAATGAGTACTAATTTTATTTTTAAATCCAAATTGGATCATCTTATGTTTTATAAAATATAGATCAAAAGTTCTTAGAGGTCGATATTTTTAAGAGTCCCAAATGGGCCCCAACGACCAAGTTTAGGTGCGTTATAAAATTTTATAGTTCGTGCAATTCTAAACTCTTATATTGGTTCCAGCTTGAATTAAAGTTCACAAAATAAATAAACTCAAATAAGCCGCACTGATGATAAGCCCGAATGACGTTGCTCGTTGAAATTTTGCATACTTGAAATTAATTAGATAATGAAATCCGAAAGACTCGGATTAATAATCCTGTTTTTGGGATGTACAGATAACGATTTCCTTTTAGGCCATTTAGTTTTAGTTAGTCCTATATTTTACACCCAACTAAACTGTGTTTTTGAGTGAGGAGTTTTCGTTGATTTTTGTGTCAAGTGATAGGTACCAGCAATTCAATAAATTTGAAGAATCTGCAGATGCGTTGATGATTTAGTGTATATTGACCTATTTGCTCTCAAAACCTTCATTCAGTTTTAGAATATTCTTATTGAAAGAGTGATTCATAAGTGATTGCATAGTTTTACAGTGCCACGACGGTAGCTAGCTATTGAAATCGTGACTATTTTCAATCTTTCTAAATGAGCCCAAAATGGCATTAAGTGCAGAACTACCTGTTCTAACCAACTTTAATAAATGCTTTAGAACATACATGTGATATGAGAGATCAATATAATCTGACCCTTCCAAATATCCGTTCCAATCAAAGAAGTAATACTAGATTGCACGGGCTTTGCAATGATTTCATTTCTTGAGAAGTACCTCTTCTCACCCTCTCACCAACGGTCTGCAATTTGTGTTCGATTTCGAGATGTTAAGCTCAATTCACGAACTAAACCGGTTGAGCTTAAATATGAAGAAAATTGTTCACTAAAATCCAGGGTTGAAGAAGCAGCCTCTATCAATAGTTGTTATATGCTTGAAAATGAGTTGTCCGTCACAAGCAACCATAAAAAAACACGGAACTAAAAACTGCCAATTGAAACCAAAAGATGCAACATTCTCTTATACGCAGGTAAATTATTATTTTTTATTTATTTCAGGAACCTTGAATTTCTTAACTTAAGCAGCACAAATATAAACACTTGGGAAGACATAGATCGCCTATCTAAATTTCCATCCCTAAAGAAATTACGTGTTCAAAATTGGCCACTATGGGATAAATGTGAATCGACTGAGCATGAACGACGACAATTGTTAATAGCTCGCTTACCTAGTATATCAATCCTCAACGGGGGTGGCGTTGTGGGAAATGAGGAACGCGAAGATGCCGAACGAGCGTTTATTCGTTACTATATGGATAAACCGGAAAGTGATAGACCAGCCCGGTACGATGAGTTAGTGGCAAAACATGGAAAATTGGATCCATTGGTTAACATTGATTTAAGACCGGAGAAACGAGTAAAAGTCACGTTTACCTATGGTGATATGCGAGAAGTCCGCACAGTGGATGTCTACAGGTGAGTAGAAATTGTATATTTTAACCAAAATGTTTGCGCCCGAGCAGGGACTTGAACCCTGGACCCTTGGATTAAAAGTCCAATGCTCTACCGACTGAGCTACCCGGGCTTGTTGATGTGCTATTAATACAAAAAAATTGAAGATTCTTGCTATATTGATGGTTAAGAGTCTTCAAATTTTTTGTATTGACATGTATTGACATATTTTGATTTGAATAAAGCAAACTAATGAAATTTAAAAATAATTTATACATTTTTTATGAATATGTGTATATATGAAAATTGCAAAATTTTAAATATAAACAAAAAAATTGCTAGCAGAGCGTAGTTTCGATCTACGGACCTCTGGGTTATGGGCCCAGCACGCTTCCACTGCGCCACTCTGCTTAACAAATTATATAGTTTTAATGTATTTTACATACTAAACTTTAATTTACTGTTTTCTTGATTTTAGGACGGTTGTCGATTTAAAACATCGTTTAGAACGTGTCGTTGGCATTCCACCATCAAAAATGCGCCTATACTACGTGGATCAAGGTATACGAGATATGCAAGCTCCTGAAGAAATGAAATATCCACAAAAACAATTATACAGTTATAATATACAAACCGGTGATGAAATAATTATTGAGCAAAAGAAATAGTTATATTTACACTTCATACAATTACTAAATTTTCTAATTAAATTATTTAAATTAATATATTTTACAAAAAAAAATCTTAAGCAGCTTTTATCATTTCTTTATTTAGTTTTTTTAACCAAACGAAAATATATCAACATTAAAAAAGTACTAGCAATCTGTTATAAAAATGTCGTAGTAAACTTCATGGTGGTATAAAAACTGCATTATCGATGTTTTAGGTGGCATCGTATTAAACAAAAATTAAACGTTGGTTTATATTTTTTGGCATGTTTTCGAATTTTTTAACATAAAATTATATAATTTATAAAAAGCATTGCTAAATTAGAATTTTGTATAATTAAAAGAAATATTGAAGTGGAAATAACGAGTGTTTCAAGAGATAGAAAATATTTTTTAAACGTGCGTACATTATACATATATACCTATATTATGATTTTATGTGATTTTATTTTATTAATACCTTTTGTTTAGTTTATAAATTAATAAAATATAAAACGAATACATTAATTCGTATATGGATACAGTGTTTTCAATATGCTACGAGTTTGGGTTTCCAAGATGAAAATGGCTTCATCCAGTAAGTACCTATGTATTTAAACAAATCTTATATGTTTAGATTGTTATGTATGACATTAAAATGGCCATTTGAGATTCTGCCGTTTGGATACTGTAAAGGTTTTTTTTCAAGTACTGATTAAAAGAAATTCAGAATAGATTAGTGAAATTGAATTATTTGCTCTCATACGAATTATCTGTCCTCACAATTTGTAAATCAAAATTTCCTTTACAAATTAAAAGAGTTATAATACCCCGCGCAGACTGGATTATCCAGGGGGGCAAATTATGGTATTTTTGATAGCATTTTGTATTCGATACTATCGAAAATGCGCGCTATTATGAAATTTTCGACACCAATTATTGCTTTCAATATAATCGAAAATATTACGAATACATAAATTTGATTAATGAGTTAAATATAAAAAATTTCGTAATACAATTTTATTGAAATTTTTATATTTTCGAAACAATCGATTATTTCATAGTAGTTATTTTCGATGTTATCGAAACGTTCGATATTCTCGAATATAAACGCTATCGAAAATACCATAATAGGCTCCCCCAGAGATTAGATCATGACAAGTATAAAAAAGTCCAAAATGATACAATTTGGTCTAATAAAACAACGAAACGGAACAAATACACGAAAGTTTAACGGGAAAATTGTATTCGACAACTATTTCATTCTCGAGTAATTTTAAACTGTTGTACCGGTAGAAATTGAATTACGAAAATGTTCCCGCAGATTGGTCATTGCTCTTAAAATATAGAAATTGCATTTATTTGTCACTATGACCATATAATTGATCATAATTTTACTCTGCACTTGTAACGTTTACTTAATGTTCTTTCTTTTCAGTACTAATCTACATCGTACCAAATACCCATATTAACCGCTCATAGAAAATTATTTTTACTAAGTAAATTAACCGACTGATGGCTGATTTTATAAGTGTTAATAATATAATTTATTTTTCTTTATGTACCAGAAAAATCCATTTAAACTAATATGAGAAATCTTCTCTTCTAGACAAATTCAGTCATTTAGAAGTCATCTAAAGCAAACATTTTTATTTAAAGCAATCGGTAATGCATTTGAAAAATCCTGTCCTTATTACCAAACATAAACTGCGGGACAAACCTTTTTGGTCTTTCGGTCTTAAAAAAATTAGAAAAATACACGCGAAATCTCAGTCTGATTGGGTTTATTTCCTAACTTCTGCTCATAAAACTTCATGAATTAGCTTTTGTGGGGAAATCGCTAGACTAAACAAAATACTAGTGAAAACAACGTTTGCGAACTCGACGTTCTTGATTTTTTTTTTTGGATGCGAAATTACTGTCTCTGACAGTCGCCGATACCGTACCCGAACATTAATGTTTGCTCTCCCAATTGGGCCTTACGAAAACAACAACTCTATAAAGCCATGATAAAGCAACAAATACAAAAGAAACTAAACTATAGATAGAAAAAATGCCAAAGAAAAAATTTAACATAACATTTTTAACATTTAACATACACTACAATGTGTAACCAACACAATCCTCTAGTTTTTTGTATGTTAACCTGTTTACTGTGGACCTATTGTGTTTCGAAAATCATTCATTTCATTAAAAAATTTCTGGTTTCTATGCTTCTGTTGTTTTGTGGCATATGGTTAAAACATATTTTTCTGTTACAATACTTAATAGTCTACAGAGAGCTGATCTAAACGGCTATACCCTTTATAATCGCTTTACATACCGTTATGTTCTTGCCTCCACTATAATCTTTCGTTTTATGTAAGACATGTTCCGGAGTTGAGACTAGGAATAATCTCGGTTTAAAATTAAGGCAAATGAGTTGATTTCTTCTACACTTTTTCGGAGGTGTATCCATCGAGAGACCTCTTCTCCGAAGACTTCACTAACGAGGTATTAGAGTCCCTAATGTTTTCACTGATGTCTTTGCTTCGAGTTTTGGTGCTGGTATCGGAATCTACTATTCTTTGTATTATCTAAGATCCTCTGGTACTTTGATAGTGCTCACGCTTTGTGCGATGGAAGCATCTCAGCTCGCTGATTCAAGTAGCAACACTATTCTGTGTACAAAACTGATTAAATTGTTGACAAATCTTCAGTTGGTCAAGGATTGTAAAGAATTTATTAACCATCTTCAGGAGTGCAACGCGAAAGAAAATCCTGCATAGTGAGAAACATGATTCAATTCAATCATTAAATGTACTGCAGTTCACCGAAGTTAAGCAAGTCGAGGACGTTCAGTCAGTGGATAACAGATTCACCAAGAGTAATCGTGAAATTCACATCCAGTTTAACGTGAATGGAAGATCGTCAAAATTTCTTGTCGACACAGGAGCGGCTGCCTCAATGGTTGGTTTGCGAAGATATAATGAGATTGGAGAGCCAACATGAAACAGAATTTTTAAGAATAAACTGGTTTGAGCATTAATTATCGGATGGGAAATGTTGATAATGTTGCCGTGTAGCTAATTCTGGCTAAACAGCACTATTGTTGCTAAACGGTAAATTATATTCGTCTCCCGACTGAAGGATTTTCATTCAGTCTACGCATCTTCACAAGTAAAGTTTTGTTAAATAAAACATTCTTTGAGTTTGTATTTGCGTTGTTTAACTTCGATAAATGTTCGATTAGTACTAATACATTTAGTCTATAAATTTGCCGATCCGCTAGAATACTGCATCTCAGTTCTTCAATATTCTGAACTTTAAACTGATTAATTACTCATTTAGAGAGCAGCGTGGATAATTTCGATTTCATATAAAAAGCTCGGTACATAAACAGATATTCTGGCGAACAAAACTTTAAACGGAAAATCACGAATCACCACAAACTTGTCCTTGAAGCAATTAAGAAATTATTTTAATTGGACGAAATCCCTTTGCCAAATTTCACGTACCTAATTTTTTATAATTTAGATGATCAATAATCTGTAATCGCCCATTAAATTAAAATTATCATTACTTACTATGAGATCTACTCGTATATGTTGCGATACTCTCTTGTAATACCAAATATTTATCAGGGTGTTTTTCAATTTTTAACCGAAGTTTTTCAGTACCAAATACCGATACCACAAAATTGCGGCATCTTGTAAACTACCCGGTAGGTGTTAGTCACTGTACTACTAAGATATATATGGTGGCATATACAAATTCAAATCCTAAAGTAGAATCTAATAAAAACTGAAGCTGGGTTCTGAAAATGTCAAAAATTGGGCATTGCTGCGTCATAGCAAGTGAAAATTCCCATGTAGAGTGGTCTTATTATGAACAAAATAAATCGGCCTAAACTATAAAAATAATGTTATCGACAAATCCCAGTGAAATAGGCCGACAACGTTGGTTTTTAAAGAGGGGACGAACTTAGAATTTACATTACTGGTGAGGAGTATTCCCAAATCTCCCAAACAAAAACGGCTCAACATCAAACTTTTCGTTTAGATAAAAAAATCAATTCTCCAAACAATGTTAATCCATACGCAATAATAATCTACTAAACTTCCCTAGACCTAACAATTTTCCATTTTCATTTTCCTTTGTTGTTTTCTACATAAATATTTCGAAAAAGGAAAAGCAAAACATTAAATATCAAAATATGCCCCTCACCAAATCTATTCAACACTTACTTACTGCTTACTACGAGTATCTCCTTTAAATCGAAATAAATGTTTTACGTTTTTTCCACTTAACGGTGGCACTACACAATGGAAGATGAAGAGAAAGGATCATTATTACTTGTGATATTTTATTATATGTGCGAAATGAGTCGAGTTGCCACGATGCTTCATAAACTGAAAATAATAAATACTAATTTTCCCTTTGTACTTTTATTTTTCCGAAGGACAAATCCAAAAAAAAAAATGAAGGAGAATGTGAAATTGGGAAAATGGAAAATTTGATTTTCATTTTATAATTCAATTTCGAAATGGTATTACATATATACGAGTACATACATACACAATATATATAAAAGTTCAAAATGCTTTAATGACGTGAATCTATAAGTTGAATTTCTCTATCAAACCGGTTTGCAGTAGAATTCGAAATAATTTATTTTAGCCTTAAATTACCTTAATTGTTGTGTTATTGTTATTTAATTTTAGGTAAATACAATAATACGAGTAAGTTGATGAAACTACGAGGGACGGAGAAACGGGGGCACCCACTAAAAAATTCTTTACTAGGCAACGATAACTTTTACCATATATGCCTTCACAATTCATAAACCTTGTTAAATAACCAGGTCAAATTAAATATTTCGTATATGAAGAGCAGATTCTTGTGCACAATTTTAATTAAGTTTGATCCGACATGCATGTTTACAACATTCTAGCAATTAAGCAATTATTTTTATATACATATGGAGAATATGTATTTCATGACTTTATCACATTTTACCACAAATTTTCATAATGATAGCCCAAGGCCAACAGAATACAAATATTTTTATAGGAACGAAGCATTTGCCTCGAAAGATGAAAATTTTCTAGATAAAATAGAAAAATTCAATTAAAGCCGAAAACGAGATTAAATTTATCTGTCTGATATCTGTATGTGACGTTCAACTTGTGGTTGGCAATAATTCATTCAACTCGTTATATAGTTTCCAGAAAGATTGACTCGTCCGAAATGTTTGTAGTTGTTTCAATTTTAATGTTATATTATATTTTTGTAAGATGAAGATGTATACAAAAGCTGAAAAGAAGAACCAAGGTCGACGCACAACATTAAATCCGTCAATGATTTTTAACGGCTACTTAATGATATTCACATGCCAGGAAACGAATCAATTTTCTGGAATGCAAATATTCTCCGAGAGGCGGCATTTGGAAAATCAAAATTAATTACTTTTTAATCATCGACAGAAAGCATGCCAGAGATTAGTGGGACTTGCTAAGACGATTGAATACTCGGACTAGAGAACAGCGGATTTCGACTGTGGCACATGTAGATGAATTGTGGTGAGGCGAAAGTTTGTCGCGGTTAGTAGGAAGGATAGCCTTTTGTCGCAGCTTCATAATGAATACACTGTTGTAGAATTCATAAGGTGAGGAGGAGGAAGGTCAAGAATTTGAGAGTATCGAAGGAGCATTCATTTTCGGGTCATACCCAGAAACAGCTATATCACCTGTAGGAGGACATTTAGTAAAGTTCAAATGTTAAACTCATTATGGTGGTCTGCAGAAGTAGTGATATACCAGAAAGTTTGCTGATGATCCCTCAATACAGCAAAAAGTACCAGCGAGACTCAATATTGGAACTCCTGCTAAAATAACTGTTAAATTTATAACATTGATGTCTGGAGAAAAATTCTTTCTTCTAATTCAACCACCCTCAGCGGGGAGTCCCCTTCGACTCACTCGAATTGTTCATAAATGTCTTCAAGTCTGGAATAGATTAAAACGGTTGCTGTGGATGGGAACTAACTTCAAACTATTTCAAACAACCTGACCAGAACAGTTCGGAGGTTGTTCTCCCTTGGAAGAGAGGTTGGTTATCTTCTTAAAGAGTTTAAAATTGCTGTAGGAAACTAAATGGGGGTATACATGAAAGTGTCCTTAATAATGCCAAGATGGGAGCAATAATAACAGACATTTCTCTAGCGGAAGTGGACCACTTTGTAAGCAGATTAGTCAAACATATGCTAGTATGCAGTATTGTTAACGCTGAACCGATGGATTCACGTTTAAAAAACGGGCTTCAAATACTCCATAACATAGCAGCTTGTACCCCCATCTAGGTAAATGGAATGATAAATTGCGGTCGTAATCCCCGTCGTTTTTCTTTAACAAAAAAATCAGAAACTTCTTTTGAATGCTTTCAATTCTTTTAATGTGTACAGCTAAGTATGGATTCCAGATCGATACAGAGTATTACAGTTGAGATCGAACGTAAGCGAAATAGAGTGAACATAAGGTTTGAATTTATATACTTTCTTTATGTTTCGGTAAGAGTGTTGGGAAATCTTGGCCTTATTAACTTTATTTCGGAAATATTTACACCAAACTTAATCCCTCCGTAGGCCAGAAAAATACAGTTCAGACAGAAATTAAATACTATGTAAATATTTTTCAAACTTCTCTGTGCCCAGGGGAAGCCAGATCTGTGCCGCAGATTGGGGAAGCCATCTCAGTACTTAAGCAAGCGCTCTTGAAAGGGGAGGAATACTCGTCAAATGAAAGGTGAACGAACACCTTCACATGTAAGGTAGAATAACAAGTTAGGTCAAACCTGGAGTGTAGTGCTCATATATGTACTGCAAAGGCGAGAGTTAACGGACCGTAAAATGAAACAGCAAACAGTTCCAAGGAAGACACATTCCTGTGAATTTTCCAATATTTCCGCTTTAATTTTTTGATGCCAACCTGCAAAACCACATGGTGAATTCTTAGGATTGGGGTTATAATAAAATGAAGAATTTGGGGACGCGTATAACAGACAGATAGAGATAATGCGACAACATCAAAAGCATCGTCGTCAAGCAACCGCATAAAAAACAAAATTGTAAAATGGAAGGAAAAAGCGAGATCATTCCCGCTGGCACATGCTGGTATGCCTTATCCAGCAATAGTGTACCCCTTCCAGCATCTCAGGGACCTGGCTAGAATTCAATGAACTTATCCCTTAACCTGAAAATAAATTTGATAACGTTATTGAGGCGGCCAAATCCCTACTCGTACATGGGATGCAGCGACAACGAAATAAAATAAATTGGCTTTCAGCGATTAAACTGGTACACAGCGATATATCTCTTAGAAATTATCCTGTGTGTGAAGTTTTTGAACATGATCAAATTTTTTACAGTAAATTAATAAAAAGCACTAAATTATAAAATTTACGTATATGCCATAATATTAATAAGCTAAATAGCAAAATTTTCACACACCAGAGACAACACGGACACTTTGGTGTCACCACACAAGATGAATTGTTTATATCTGCCATGGTAGTCCTTCCTATACGAGCCACGATACTTGACAAAATCCGTGGTTCTCAATCTCGTGTGATACTTCAAATAAATGGGAAATCATCTATAATGATACAAACAAAATTTCCATGTAGTTCCTTAAGCTAATTATCCTGATGGAAACGTGAAGATTTTTTTTAACACACCAAGACTCTACAATGACGAATTCGTCCATGTTGTTATGCTAATTAAAGGCTACTTCGATGATGGAAGTACACTACTCTGTGGTCAATCGTTGCTAACTGTTACAGAGACTGAGATTCCATCAAACTCAACCGATATGGTAGATTGAACTTGCCGAAATCACCTGTCAACAATGCATTCAGTCACCTTAAAAAAGTGTTTCTACTAAAATTAATTGATCCGCATTTGGTAGTTTGTTGCAAATGAGCTTTTTGAGTATGAAATGCGGTATTTTAAGAAGATATGAGGATAGGTCGTAAAACAAATTCAATTTACTTGTGTAATATAAGTAACGTAATATTGGTTCTCCAAATTCTAAGCAGCCCGCTGTTTACTAAAATATCATTGGCCTATCTAATTTACTGCCCTTTCAGGTAACTTGATTCTAAAAGTTTGTGCTGAATAGGTCTTGGCCTAATTGTTTATATGTTATTTATATTCTAAAAGAATATTCATCGAGTAGCGACAGCATTTCTCCATTCCCTCGCTTATAATTATTCGCAAAACTTGCAAATCCTCGAAACAAACAACCAATTGTTGCTTTTATCTTATCAGTAGTAATCCATTCCCATCATTGTCATTTAATCCTTACTCTCGTATTATCGCAATAAAATTGTATATGACAACAAATGTACTAACAACTACTGGCAGTAGATAATATTTACTCCTGTTTACTAAACAACATGCTCGACATGCGCGTATTTTACAACAACATTGCTATGTATAAATTATAATCTACGCTACGGGCGTTTTTTGTTTTTCTATTTTCTTTATGATAAGAGCAAAATAAAATTTTTTTATTTCGTTTTATTTTAAGGAAAATTTTTGGTTTGTAGTTTTTCCATCACAAATTGTAAAATGTTATCAGTTTACTTGAAGCACTTAATCAAAGTGGTTGGTTAGTAAATTTGGTTTAGGCGCCACATTCAGGGGATAAATATAAGTTAAGTGAAATATATAATTTTCCCGCGACATATAGCTTTAATCGGAAAATCGGATTTTATTTTCTCTTTACATATTTATTTTGGCTGATGATTGATTTGCATATTTGAAAATAATTAAAAATTGTGTTGCTTACAATAAAAGAAGGTGTAACTGGGTATAAAGGTAGAGAATTCGAGATACTAGATTTTCTTTAAGTGATTTTCAAGTGGTGTATAGGATAAACGGTATGAATAATTTCAATTATATTTTTATTTATCTAGATGTGTGTATACGAACGAGTATACTAGTAGTATATTAGGGAAGTGGATTTCCTTTTTGGCATTCACTCACACATATACATATTCAATAAAAAGGATATTTCATTTTTGATTGATTTTGTGCCCTCCCCGTACACCTAAATTAAGGGTGAAAAGTTAAATTTCCTTTTTATATTATTATTGGGTGTGTGTGCATGATTGAATGAAATGTGCGTATGTGAGTGAAACATATGATTTTCTTTAAAAAGGATGTACGATTATATAGAGCACATATTTGTTTTAATTTAAGGAAAAATTGCTATGGATTTCATAAAAATTCCAAGCGGTCGGTACGACGATGTCATTGTACATTTGCGTGAAACATTTTTCTGTGACGAGCCTCTTAATAAGGCGGTGAAGTTGTGCCATCGCAATGAGGGACATGATGAACTGGAAAACCACAGTCGACTAACTCTTGAAGATGGTTTAAGCGTGATGGCTGTGGATGCAGATAATAAAGTAATTAGGTTCATATATATTGTACTAAGCCCTTATATTTCACTTAATATTTTAAATTTCAGATTGCGGGGGTAGCCCTTAATGGGATTCTTCGTCCGGGGGATTTAGAAAAATCGACAGAAAATTTAAATTTAAGTGCAGATCCGAATTTTGTGAAAATTTTTAAATTCCTCTATGATCAAAATTTACAGCTTGATTTGTTTAATTTTTTCAATGTCGGCAAACTATTCGAATTACGGATTCTATCGGTGGATCCGGCATACCGTGGACTAGGTGTAGCAAAAAAAATCCTCGCCAAAAGTGAACAATTGGCACGAGATAATCAATTTACACTGCTAAAAATGGACGCGACCAGTATTTATTCCCAGAAAATCGCAGAATCTGTAGGATTTGCTACGATTAAGGAATTAGCGTACGACGATTATGTAAATGAACGAGATAGAACAGGTTTTGCCGTCTCAATGCCGCATAAATCATTTAAAATTATGTATAAAACATTAGAGTAAATCGCAGAGCGGTTTCATATAAAATTGTTAAATTTGTGTGCTCAAAATTACCATTAAATCAAAAACCTGTATTCGTAAGTTGCATATTTTCTGTAACGGTTTTTAAGAAACAAAAAAAAAATTGAACCAAATAATTAATATAATCAAAACAGTATGACCCCGACGTGATTTGAACACGCAACCTTCTGATCTGGAGTCAGACGCGCTACCGTTGCGCCACGGAGTCGGTGTAAATTATAAAACTAAAATAATTTAAATACAAATACATATTTAAATTAATTTAGTTACACAATTCACTTACAATTTTTAAAGAAAAGGTGACACGGCCCGAGGCTGAGACATTATGAAATTCGGAACCCCAAATTGGCCTATATACAATATATATCTAGACATATTTATTAATTATCAAGTTGTACAATCAAAATTTTTATTTATAAGAATCCCGTACGTGCGTGCATAAGAGGACCAATATTATAAACTGTTAAGAAATACCTTAATTATATAAATGTTAACCTAGATGTTAAGTTAGCTAAAAATTAATAAAAATACGTATATATTTGATTGAGTTACATTTGCCACTCATTTGAAATTTTTCGAACAGTCATAGAAATTTTAAATGACGGGCAAATTGAACCGATATCCAAATCAAAATTATTTATTTACTTATCTTTAAGAACATAGTATACAACCAATATGTATAAACCAATTGAATGGTGACGTGTGATAGTTGATGGAATTTTTACATCATTTTATGATTAGTTGTTGTTATTTAAAATAAAAACAGGATAACACAAATTGAACGTTGGTTTTAATTCGGAAATTGGGCGACCAGCCAATTCTTTGTCGTTTTTTGTAAATGATAAACTTTTCAAGATCATTGCAAAAATTGAAAAAGCTACCATGGAAGCTGCCACTTTCGATACACAGATTTCCACCAAATATCGTAAAGATCTCTCAATTAATTGATAAAGTTTAAATATACAAATTTAAAAAAATGGTCTGAACGACGTTTCAATGCCAATTTCGTCAATTCGTCTGGGCTGCACAGAGGCCGAATTTAGTCGTTATATTCGTAAATGTTATACTTTTCAAAATATTTGGAAAACACGAAAAAGCTCCTATGGAAGCTCGCACTTCCGGTATAACGACTTCAGTCAAAATCATTACGAGCTAACCAACAAACAATTAGTCTGCACTGAACCACACACAGCCACGCAGCATACACAGACCTACAGAGATTTTTTGAAAACAACTTTTTTCGCCTTCGGCGATATAGCGAATGGTAAATCTACAAAAATTCGAGGCCCAAATTTTAAATGTTTACTATACTTTAGTACCATAACATTTATCGATGTTATTTATTTATTACAATAATTTTAATCTAAACTTTTAATTTTATTAAGTACGAGTATAACATTTATTTTATATATTTTATTTTATAGCGGGATGGTTTATTATGGCAAGTTCTTACTATGCGTATCAACTATTCTGATGATGGACTGATAAGAAGACGATGCGTGTTCCGGGTTGCATGTTTTCGTTTTCGACTATTGTTCGTTTTATTAAGTCCGGTTCATACTTACGGATAAAAATCCCGGATTTTTCATCCGTTCTTTTAAACCAACTAAATCACATAAGCTATACAAAATACACCCCTCTTTTCATACGAAAGAGTTAAAAAAAATTAAAAAACCCGGATGTGGGATTTTAGGAGTTTTATCCATAGTATGAACCGGACTTGAGCCGTATTTCGTATTTTGTATGATTCGCTGATTCTTTACGTATATGGTTTACCGCGATTGGTGCGACTGTTTACTCTGTTTGTGCGTATAATTGAAGTACAATTGAACACAGTGAAAGCTTTGCGATGAGATTGCACTACGTTGTGAATTGTTGCGTTTAGGATATTTTGTCCAAAATATTCTAACCATTACTAACTCTTAGATAACCCCAGCTGAAAGGCAACGTCTCCAAAGCAAGTAACCTTACAACGCCTACAATAATTGGAACGCGCGTCGACCGCCGGCTGGTGGAATGAGGAAATTACATCGTTGCGGCAGGGGTGCAATCGAGCTAGACGCTATTCCCAATCTGGAAGAAATAGCAATTCTTCATCTATTCTACAAGAAACATAAAGGGAGGCACGTGGTGCACTGAAGATGATCATTAAACAAAGCAAGCGATGTGGCTAGAACTCCATCTGTGATGAGATTGAGCACCATCTTTGGGGTAGGACCCACAAGTGTTGAATCAACATGTCCATTGTTGCCTCGCTAACTATTCACTCTAGTGCCGTCAAAGCGGATAATGTAGCACCATTCACGATGGACAAATTAACATCCATATTTAGGAAAATTCCTAATTTCCAAGCTCCATGACCGAACTACCTAACTCCACAATATTTCAGAAAGCTTATGAGTCTTTGAGGTGTACAAGCCTTGTCTAAATAAGGTACATTTCTAAATATTTGGAAATGCAGAGCCTGATTTTGCTTTCCAAGGACAAAAATCAATCAGCAGACTCAACATTATTTCGCATTATTTGACTATTGGATGGAGTCTTAAAATTTCACGAACCGCTACTCTGAGATCTGGATTAATCGCACATACATATCTCCAATATGGATTCTTAAAGGCATATCCAACGCTTGATGATATTTAGTTGGATAGCAGGTTGACTGAAACCGTCGTCATCGGTAGAAGATGGAAAAGATACCTTAAAAACACAGCAACACAGTAACACTGTATATAATTGCTGACCATGTAACATATTCCAAGTTCCCGAGGAAGTAGTTTGACTATGCGAATGATATCAAGGGCGAGAGGGGATACAAGGACGAGAGTGATTAGGGCTTAAATAACTGTTTTGAACGTTGCAGCCTGCATCATTGCAGGAACGACAAAATTTGCACGAGAATAGTTATGGTATAGCTAAGCTGCACTAATGGCACCGATAGAACCGATCGAAGAAGGGTCCTGTTGCTTGCAAGATGTGATGATAGACGTTAATAGGGAGTCCTTTCCTCCGAAGTAATGTCTAATGGCCGTAATTTTAGAAGATGGTTTTGGTGAGTAAGAGTCTCAACACAAACTTAATATATATTAAAATATATTAAGTTTGTGGTCTCACACTGTTGTGGTGGGTTTCCCGTGTCATCCGCACAGCGTTCATAATGAATTTACCCATTTTCTCTAAAACCAAGAAAAACACAAACTCGCACAAACACACAAACGAAGAAAATTTTGAAAACCCCTTAAAAGTGAACTACACCTTTAGGAAAAACCATTTGGATCAACTTCGATCATAGAGCAATACGTTAGTGGTTAGATCATAGCATTGCCATTTGTGGAAAAATCGAATTTGAGGATTGAAGCTAGATGTGTAAAGCCCATCTGGCGACACGGTTATTTATGTCTTGTATTATATGTACATGTACTACTTACCTAGATGAATGGAAGTAATATGTTAATAATGTCCTGCAACGCATTAATTTAACAGCTGGCACCCGTTCATTAATTTAACAGATGTGGTTGCAGAATCCACATCTTTCCCGTCTTTGTGGAGCTGGACAATTAATGAACCGATGACCCATTTTAAAACAATTGTAGCAACGTATTCTATTTACGCTAATGTCACTCTTCTTGAGTTCCCTGGTGAATTCCGGCGCAACTGATTCTACTCTTGGGTTCTGCAACTGCAATGCATTTCCATTTCATACGTTTTCGGTTTATCTAGCTTTAACCATTCCGCAAAAACTATTGTTTCCAACATTTCCTCCAAACTACTGGATCTATTCGCTATAACAAAATTTGACGCATCTCATCCATTCCAGTAATTAGGTATTTTTGAGTGGCCGACATACTGAAATGGCCTTCTTTGCTTGGGCAATATCTTCATTAAAATAATTAATGTATGATTCGACTTCTATTTTAAAACGATTTGATAGACGCATATGTATGTCGGTCTCATCCACTTCGGCTAGGATCAACTTTCTTAAATAATAGTTAAAGTCGGCCCAACTACATACATCAGAAGTGTAAATGGAACACATGGTTTTTAGAATGCCATTGACTCGTGCTTACATCTTACATTATCCAGACAAATCGGATCAAAATTCATCTTAACGCATGGCAATGCCAGACCACTCACAGCAAGAATAACAACAGACTGGTTGGACTGGCACAGGAAATCCATGTGTTACCATGGTTGAAACAAAAACCAAAACAAAAATCAAACCAAATTCAAGGCAATGGTAACCTAAAAACCATGTGTTCCATTTACACCTTTGATGTGTGTATTTATTCTGTGGTAATAGAGCAAAAGTTAAATTACATGAAATTATTCAAATTGACAAAGTCAACGGGATCCGCTCATTAGACCAAGTACAAAAATTTCAATCAACGCCATGAACGGATTGTAGTGTCATTTGTTTAAAATTTATTTCGATACACATGTAAGTGGGATGGCGAAAAGATAGGTTGATGCTAATTCATACGTTTAGTAGATAAGATTTTTTTTCAATCGTAAAAGATCGCGTCTTTTACCACAAACGCATGTCGAGATTGTCAACAACAATTATTTTAGAAAATACTAATACTGTGTTCTGAGAGATAAGGTAAGCCTTCTTTATCCGAAAATAAATTTTTACTTGATTTGCTCTGTAAAATTTGAAAAAAATAATACAAATAAGTTTTTATTCGTCATTTGTTTTGTATGACCTGCTACCGACGACGACCACAAGACATGTTAACGACGACGCGCACAAACAAGTCTTGCGAGACGGGTAGTGTCATGTGCCATCGGACATGTTGCTAGGTCGTCTTGCATGTGTCCGGCACGAGGCAACTGCTGGGATACTAAAAAAGAAAATGGGGATGTCGCAACAGTGTAGTTTGCATAAAAACATTCGTTAAATTCAAAATACGATTAGGACGACGCGTTTAGTACGTATGAATTATGAGACGTTGAGTGTTGTTGGCGAGCAAATTTACTAAGCAAAAATAGATCAAATTCCTTATAGTGTTATAAAATATTTGGGAGAGACAAAGTTTTCAACGTACACATTTCTATATATTCATTCCAATTTTTTCCAAAACTAATCTTAGACGGGATCTCAGAAATTTTAACAGGTAAAAACTATTATGTACAAATAGATTTAGAAAAGCAACTTATAGACAGTTAAATCAAAGTTAAAGTTGACAAAACGTTCATAAAACTTGGTGACTATAAACACTTCGTGGGCTATATCGGTGTACAAGACCCCCATTTAAGAGGCTCCCTGTCCACACATTGATAAGATAATCTAACGAAGGATAACTTCATTCATTTTGTTTGGAGTTGTCCAGCTTGTGAGGTAGCTGAGGCACGGTTTGTTAACATAGACAGTTGTCTTCCATGTCCTCGTTTAAAATTTTCAGCTTTTACCACGAGCCCTGTATAGCATTGAGTGCGGAACCTCCTGAACTGCCATAGACTAGTCAGCGGATCCTTAGTCATACGATACGAACCATCAAATTTTCGATATGGTTCACTCAAAATCGACGATTCTCGCTCTCGATAAAATTTCTGTTATTTAATTTCCGTGCTCCTCATTGGAATGGGCTTTAAAAAAACAAATATAACCTTATATTCCCTATTTATATAAACAGAATGTTTTTTAACTATAGTATTTATTTTTATTTTACATAACATATACAATTATAATTATCTCTAAACGAAAACCATTTTTTAAATGGCCCAAATGGAATTATTTAAATTTTTTATCTTTGTTTTTATATAAAGTTGTATGTATTAGCAGAAACCCGAAAATAAACTTAAAAATACTGAAGGATTATCGAAATTTCATTCGTAACACGCGTTTTAATCTCTTTTGCCAACAAGGCCGATCTCGTAGTCGGAAGCAGAAGTAAATATAAACTGTATTATAACTTAAAGGGGTTTATTAAGATAACTTTTATTGTCTTTTTACGTATGATTTAAAAAAGTAGATCATCATCGCCTTCGTCCAGGATGTTATTATGTTGACGCACATCAATCCCTTGTGCCAACAGTTCAGCTTTCTTTGCCTCCGCCTTTTGTTTTATGATACGTTTCTTATCTTGAATTTTCTTTAAACGATAGAACTCTTCACGTTCCAATTCATCAAGTTCGGATATAATATAGGCTAGGGTACGATCGATACGTGGAATAATAACGTGTTCGATGGCATTAACACGACGATTTGTGATTTTGATTACCTCGTCAAGAGTTACGAATGAGGTTTGTAATGACGCCAATTCGACGAGTAGCTTAACAGCTGCTTGATAGTTTTTCTTCAATTTTTGTAATTGTTGACCGCCTCGGGCCAGCCCGGTAAATTCATACGTGTCTGTACCGTCTTGGTACGATTCAAATACGGGAAGGGTTACACCAGCCACATTATCTTTCTTGGTGCGTACTTTAATTTGTGCTTTGGTTACATTCTGTAAAACGACTTGGTTAAAATCGCCAGTTGCGAACTTAGCTTCGGCCAGCGAGAAGGCAGCCTCTTTCATCACCTCGCCCATCAAAGTTTTTGTCTACGAAAAAAATGTTACAGCACGGGATTTACACCTTGTGACTGTCAAAAATTCTTATTATATACTAACCTCGATAATCTTTCCCAAAATCATACGAAATCTCATTTGTAAGGCATCAGCTTTCTTTTTGAGTAATCCATGGCCTTTAGTTGCTCCAGCTAAACGGGCCTTCATCAACATTTGAGCACTAAATACAATCAAAACACGAATATTTTTTTTTTTGCAATTTAGAAAATACATAATTGCTATTATACATACCCACGAGACGGGAAAATAGGTAGACGCTCTTTTCCAGACATTATTCACGATTTTTTTTTAAATATTTGCCACAAAAAAATTACTTATTTTATTCTCTTGATACAATAAAATCCACGAATCGACAGAAAAAATTGTACCAAGTCAGCTGACAAATGTCTTATGATTACCAAAATAATTGATTTAAGGCGACATATTTGTCATTAGTGGTGAATACGAGAACTAAAACATGGTAATGCAGATTGATAGTTTTAGTACATCGTAGTTATGGACTATGCAGATTTAATATAACACTGTTAATATATGTACAAATTAATCAATAAAAACGACAGCTTGTGTTTCATAAACTTTTTTATTATTTCGATTTTGTTCTTTTATCACAAAATATATAAAACTTTATAAATAATTAATTATTCTATAATTAGTGTGTAAATATGTTTGTATATGTAAAATTAAATTAAAATTCCCGTAAAATTAAGCAAAGAAAATGATCAAGCGTGTGGAGATCGAATTTTCTTCGTTAATTTTTTGTTTTTTGAGTATTTCATCTAACCGCCACCAGGAGTGTTTCTGTGTGTGTGTGTTACTTTGTGTTAAGTATCCCCCATGTAGTTTACCAAATTTTTAGCACCATTTTGTGTTTAAAATATATTCAGTCTTAGTTAAGAAAAGGTTGAGGCAGCCGACTATGTTAGTAGACTCGGCCATACGGAAGTGTTGCACCGGTATACGGAATAAGGAGTTTACTTCCAAAGCGGGACTGCGGTGGTGAATGCGATGCAGAACTGGTTGACGAGAATATACTGTGATTGTATCGCCCGTATTTACGATCACGTGCCCGTCCTCGTAGCATGCAGCATATTGCGACAATCACCGCAACCAGAAATATGAAGCCTAAGATGCAGAATGCTAATGCTAGATTGGACATTGACATGCATAATGTACCCTCGGATCGCATTCGACGTGCACCTGTTTGTAGTTCATCAGCTGGTAAAAAAAAAAAAAAAATTTAATTTTTAAAAAAATAAGCCGCCCCCGGGTGGACTCGAACCACCAACCTTTCGGTTAACAGCCGAACGCGCTAACCAATTGCGCCACGGAGGCATGTGTGTTTTGTTATATGTCATATATTTATAAATCGTTTGTTTAGTTCAACAACCTTTTGTATACAATTTAAAAAGGCAGGTTTAAAAACTGTGCCGTACAATATAGAACTCACATTTAGGCTTTATATAAATAATGAGACAATTTTAACGATTTATTTATTACCATTTCCATTGAAACGTGTTCTTCGATCCACTTGCTGCACGCGATCCAAATCAATCTGCGGTGCTGTCACTAACAACGAATTAAATACTTCAATTCGTGCCAAATGATTTTCACTTAGCAGTAAGAATGCCTCATTACTTTGGCAATCAACCTGTTGGAACGAAACAAAACAAACAGCAATTGCATTAATCATTCACAAGTAGTGCAAAAGAAAGTTTGCATTTTATATAGTCACAACCGAGAAATTAATAACGCGACGATGTACTTACTTTGGGACACTTTCCATGACATAATTGTACCCCGCAACTAACATGCAATCGTTCACGATCCGGAAATTTAAATGCGGGAAACGTTGCAGAAAATAATTTTTCAACAATATCATCGTCATGATATTTTGATTTGCCCATTTCGATCGGACGGGTTTTTGTCATCAATGCGGGCATTACCTAAAGAAGATAAAACCAAAAAATAAAAATTCATTTATTATTAATCTGCCTGAAGCTGTATATTCACAAATCAATTCAATTTGAGCCACAATAAAATTATTCAAGTACATAATTTGATTTGATTTATTTATCGTTTAACTAGACAAAAAACCGCGATCAGCATGTAAACGATATACACGCGCGATGATTTATTTAATGATGCCCGGAGAAAGTATTCATTCTTCAATTAGGAAGTCTGCTCTATAATTTCGTATGTAAATTTATTATATCCCAATTATGTTAAGCAATTAGTGTGATGCGAACCTATAATTACCGGCCGAATGGCTATGTATGTACGGGGTTATGAAATCATAAAACATTGAAGGTAAACAATTTCAATTGCAACAATTGCCGATTAATTAATTGATGATCTTATGAAATTCGTGTATTCATGTTATATTGTTAACAACAAGTGAGAATTTTGCAATTTTTCGTTATACATATGCACTGTTATTTTATATGCAAATGAAGAAGATTGAATGTCTTGCATCACACACAAAAAAAAACAAAATTAAAATTCACGGCTAAATTTCTTGATCCCATTCATTTCGAGCTCGCTTATGTGTATAATATATAGAAAAATAGAAAACATTTTATTAATTTATCAAGATTACAGATCTACAGCAACTTCAAAATAAAGGTCATATAACATAAAAAAATATGTATATGAAGATGAGTACGTAAATATTGCAAATCAATATGGTCAATTTACTAACCTCATTTTGGTTGGCAGATGATTTTGATTATGGGAAAAGAATGTTGAAGATGAAAATACAAGATAAGTCTCCCGCAACGTAAATTAAATTTTTGTTTTTCGACTATGACAGCCTATTAATATTAGAGTATTGTATGATCTAGAAGTCTATATTCTAAAATTGATTATGATTATTAAAGTGATCTACAGCGGTGATTGTGCCAAATTTTTATCGATTAATGTTTTATTCGCGACCATTATTTTATACCAAAATGCTAACATCAATTATTATCGGGCGAGAGTTGATAATCTAGACTGGATTGTAAGTCAGGTTGGCCGAGCGGTCTAAGGCGCCAGATTTAAGCTCTGGTTCCCAATTGGGAGCGTGGGTTCGAACCCCACACCTGACAAACTTTTTGATACTATGCTAGAATTATTAAGAGAGAGTGAAGGGTAAAACCATACTCGTAAAATGCCATCAACCAAATGATGGTCAGCGAGTTTTCTAACGTGCCACTGAAATTCAAATGCAATTAGTGCAGTGTTAGTTGCTTTCTTGAACTTGTAAACAACAACTAGTCACCGTTATTTTAGACATGTTGCTCGCTGCTCGATTATGTTCCGACTGGTCAGCCTTGGTCCTTTTTCCGGTGGTACTTCATCAATTATCATAATTTTTTCATCACCACACTCTGGCGTTACAGTGTCAACCAATTCAAGTTACTGCAATGTGTTGCCACGATCATCGCTCCTCTATTTAAAATGTATAAATGTCTGTTTACTTGATGTTCCAATTTAGCAGGATTTCCAACTTTACTAATCGTCGCTTACCACCAAATTAAAATCGTCATGCAAGATGTGTTCGCCATCATTAAAGAAAATGATTTGCCTTTTTACATGATTCTCAACTTATCACAATATACCCAACCGCCGTTTACAAACCGCATCTTTTCTTAGTAACTCCAGATAATTTTTTCCACTTAGTTTTGTTAAAATTCGTGACATTTACTCGCTAGATTTAAACTTTTCTTCACTTTACTCAGGTGCTAATTAACTAGTTGCTCAGTTTTCTTGGCTTACAGAAATCCACTCTTTATCGGTCGTTCCATTATCATTTAAAAGAGTAACTTTATGTCAAGCATAAATTAAGATGTTTCCTTCCCCCTCTAGGTTCTTAAGCCCAATCTTCGATAAAACGATTGTGTCGCAGAGTCCCGAACGGAGGAATCTATATCTATTAAACGACCAACGATATAGAAACCGTAATTGTTGATTGTATTTTAACAACATCTGGCCACTTAAAATAGATGAACAAAATGGGTGCATATCGTTGTAAACGCCTAGAAGCGATCGTCCGAATATCAAGTTTTATGATTTCGTTGCCAACGGAGGTTTATGATCAGTGCTCAAACTTGCGACCATAAATGTACCGATGAAACTTTTTCAGAGCTGCCAATATTTCGTAAAAAATGGGGTGGCGTAAATATAGGGCCGTTTAGTTCCGTTGGGTAGTTCGAACGTTAACACTGCGCCATTACTTATGCTCTACAAGGCATAGTGGGTTAATTTCAAGTCTGACGAAATTACTTTCTTAAGCTTCTCAACCCTTTCGTAATGAACAGGTTTTCCACCGAATTTTACGACATTTCCCAACAGTTCGCCCAATGGCCCTCGGAGGTTCCAGGTAACGGCTCTTAGGAGCATCTGCAATTGTTAAACGTTCATTTGGGGGTTTCTTGTTCGCAAACTATACCTGAGTCGATGTTCTTGAAAAAGTACTCCAACATTTTCTGGCTAAACGAACACTTTTCGATCTTAAGTCGAAACCCAGATTCTTAGATCCACATCAACAATTTCATAAGCACAAATGTAGGTTTCGTTCCTGCATTTAATGTTAAATTTGCCTTCTTATTTGTTACCCAACTCCAGTTGATCTACGAACAGAGACGAAAATTTTTGCTTGGTTATGCGGCCACCTACCCTCGATATCGCTACGTAGCACGTATAAAATTTTTCCCAGTATATTTCAATAGGCGATCCTATAGGAAGTTTCAGAGCTCTCGCAAACAATCGTCCAGTAATCTGGAATTGAGCTAAGATATATTTTCATGCTTTCAATTGTTGGTTCGACAAGCTTTTTGGCTGTGAGGACAATAAACTGTATTTGAACTACTTGAAATCGACACATAGTTTTTCGCGAAATGAGAAATCACGGAAGTTTGGGTGTCAATGGTGCTTAGAGATACCAGTAATTTATTGTTCGTGCACCTCTGCAGTTTTCTTGGGTTTTCTGGGTCTTTATTGGCTTTATTTTGTATCTTGAACATTTGAAATTGTCTGAGTTATTTTAATCAATGGTTATTCTGACAGGATACTGAAATACTGAGATTGAAGTTAGAACTGAACAAAGTTAGAGTGTGGTGATACCGATGTTAAATTAAAAGGAATCAACAACGCAATGACGGATTAGGACAAAAAGAGATAAACTTGAATTTATTGGTAGCGGAAAGCGACAACGGAGCAAGTATTTTTCGAATGCACTGGTTTCAGATATTCATGTTTCGGTCGGGAAATGTCAAAGAGTAGAATTCAACGGTTCAAATTCCGTTGTATATATTCCCAACTAAGAAAATATACAACAGGTTTGCGCAGTTTCGTTTAAAAAATTTTCGAAACAGAACTGGGTCTTTGGGACTAGCCCTGAAAGACGATGTGATTCTGAAATTTTACAGTCACATCCAGTTCAATTTGCATTGGTGGATTCGGTCGGGTTACACCAATCATCGTCGTCACAAAATCAGATGGACCCCTCGTTTAGGTCGTGATTTTAATGTTGCCGTACGTTTACAGCTCAAAATGGATCTGTATCCAATTCCACGGATCGAAGAATTATTTAACCGATTCCGTCACGGAATATGTTTCACGAAAATTGATTTGTCTGAAGCATATCTCCTATAGTATTCGGTGTGGTGAGCGTCTCAGCAATTTTCTGGCTATCTACCGAACACAGCTTGTTATCTAGATGGCGTTATATAGTTTCAGGGCCATCGTCGGAACAATATCTAGCAACATTAAGGGAGCTGTTTCAAAGAATTACTGACGCGGCGGCCACTTGAAAAGCTTCCCAATCTAGAGAACGTGAACGAAGTCTTTTTTGGGGAAAAATTACTATAATAAACTAATGGAGAATTTCTCTATAATAAACTAATGAAGAATTGCTGCTCCGTACTGAATCAAATGTGTCGTAAAGAAGTTAATTTTGTATGGATAAAGCGTTTAATCAAACCAAGACAGAATTGATTAAGATTCTGGTTCACTTCAGTAGTGATTTGGTTTTGGCAACCGATGCTTCTTGCGAGGAGAAACCTGTAACGTTTGCGTTCAAAACTTTGAATGAAATCAGAAGCGTTATACAGTCAGATAGAGAAGGAGGCTGTGTATCATTTTCGGATGCATATAATTTCATCAATATTTGCGAGGCTGTGCCTGAAGAAGAACCTGCATGTAATGATAATTCATCGCCTCCATAGATGGACTATTATTTTGATGGGTTATCGGTATAAATTATATACAATCAAACACATAAACATGGCATTACAGTTATTTCATTATAATTTATGAAGCCTACCAACCGGACCTGATACGACATTCGATGATATTGAAACGTGCATGAATTTTGAACTGGATACAATCAACAATGATTTTCCTGGTATATAGCGAATCAATAGCATAATTCATGAAAGTATAGAATGGTTGGCCAGACCAAATATGCTCCTATATAGGCATATGCAAGGAAACATCATACTGGAAATTGTATTAAACCCAATATGAACTTTTACATCCTAAATGTGTACACGGTGGAAACAATCAACCAGAAAACTACATAGAAGCTTTAGAAGTATTCGTCACTACGAGGCTTTAATATATCAAACCGAAAAGGAGTAACAGCTATAATGTTAAAACGAAAGATAGTTATGTGATCGTTAGATGAAACGACTAGCATGAATTGTCCCGCAATTCCTATATTAGATTGACCGTTTGTAAACCTAAGACACGCAAATGATTTTATTGCATTAGACTGTTAAAACTATAACTATAACTATAAATAAATTAAACCGAATACGAACTGAACTAAGAATATGGGCATAACTCTTGATGCTAAGCTTCGTTGGAAGAAAACCCTTTAAAAGAAAAGCGAAGTAATACAGCTCAAAACAGTACAATATATTGGTGGATAGGAAAAAATTCCGCCCTGTCAACATACAACAAGCTTTTAATTTATAAGTAAATATTGTAACCAATCTGGACTTAAGGTATTCAGCTTTTGAAATATACTAGACCGAGCAACATGGATAGAGATATTTAATATATGTATATGGGAAGCACACTGGTAATCAAAAATAAAAACCGTCATAGAGACCTTAAAATAAACTTAGTCTAAAAGGAAATCCCGAAGGTAGTCCTCCATGTTCTCGACTGTGTTATTATAACGTAAATAAATGCATTTCCGGTTTGCTCTTTCTCAACTCTTAGAATAGTAATTATTCTATTCTGATGGCACAACAAAAATATCACTCGCACTTAACTGTCTTACAATTTTAGAGATAAGTCTATACTGAGTTTCGTCGGCATTGTTGTAAGTTCTCATTACAGTACTACCTATCTCTTTCCAGGTGTTGCATCTTCAATCATTTTATTTATCACCGTACTGGTGTCACTGGACATTTCAAAATTCTGAATACAAAACAATGAAATGATGTAGAGCACATATTCGGCATAATTTCATGATGGTTGGCCCCTCAGTTCAAATAATAAACTCTAACGAGTAAGCGATACCATTAAAACTAAACTAGAACAATATCAAATCACAAAATGCCCCAATCCCTAATGTAATCAACACCCATTTTGCATGCAGTTTCGAAGACAATGTGCGAAAAGCACTGATCTATTTCTTACCCCGTGGGCTGATAATATACAAACAGCACAGAAATATTTTCTCAAGAATCTTAAATATAGCAATAACAATAAAGATAAACAATTATTGTTATTATTACTATTACGAGTACACCATCAGTAAATCGATTTAATACTTGTAAAATTCTAAGACATTTTCTCCTTGACAGAACCCGGAAATCCAATAAAAAAATTGTTGAGACGTGTATAGTACGAGTATATAGAAGATAAAGAAAGATTTTTCAAGCACAGTAACATTAATAAATGATGACATTATTTTATGATGATGATTTGAGGTAACCATCAACGTACCAGAAATTATTTTCATTACGAGCTCCAGAATTCGATCGATTTTTTTTTTATTTTCGTTTGGATTTTTATGCGATCACAAACGATCGTTGCGTGTTAACTGATCATAAAAAATTTGCTTTCAACAATTTTTCATTTAGAACGCCAAAAGGGAATGTTGTGTATGCGAGTTGGGTTGAGTATTTTAGTATGGCGAAGATGCAAAAAAATTCTTCGTGCGCGGTGTGGGTTGCAATCTATGTGTAAGATCTCTCGCGGATCATGAAATATTTGCTTTATGGTGATGCGGAATTAGTTTTTCTTGTTTAACTCTGCGTTCTATAGTCTAATTATGATAAATGAATCAGGAAGTATTTCTAATTCTCTTAATTTATTGTTTTAAATGATTATGGGTGTGTATACATGTAAATTGATTGTAGTTTATGTTTTTTGGCATTCTGAAAAATAATATTATGAATATTTGTTAGTGTTTAAGGTGCAATTAAGAGAGAAAAAGAGAGTGATTATATCTGCAAAAGTGTACAATTTATGTAGTCCGGGAGCAAACCGAAACCAATTCTGACAATGCTGAACGAGGTTATGTAATTTTTGAACCAAATTTTTGTATATTTGACGCAACTACGACAACCAAAAGTGAATTACATAAAAAGGCGTTTGACGACATTTGCATAAACGACCGCTGCCACACGCACTAGGATTTAAGGAAAACCATGTTAGTTTGAATTTCTTCTATTGGTAAAGCGTTTATAAATCTTATAGACTTGTTTTATAACTCGTTTACAACGACCTCTAAACAAACTAACTAAGATATTCAATCTATGTGAACCCTTTTCAAATTAATCCTATATTACACTGCATCCGTTTATCATTCTTCATTTAAAATAACCGAAATGTTCGCCTGCAAAATCACCTCCAACGATTTTAACCCACATCCAAAACCAATACCAAGCTATAAGAGTCAATTATACATATTTTGATCTCTCCTGTAAGGATCTATTCAAAACATCCCAATAATTTGTAATATATTTTATAAAAACAAGTGACCAAATCTTTGTCCCCCAAACGCGCTTGTAAAATCTTCATCGGCGCGAGTTTGATGTTTAAGTGATTTAAGTCACCACAATCTACTAGTAATTTGTTTAAAAAATTTTAAACCGTCCGTGTGTAAGATAATGATTTTTGCCACGTTCCACATCTGTTACTCTAAGTTGTTAGCGAAAGTTCCCACGGCTCTTCCTGATGCTCAACACAGTATCCGGAGATATTTCCTACTGTCTAAGCCCCAGCAGTGTCAGCCTCAACAACGTATCAATCGTACCTTCTGCTTTACTGCGTCATTGTACATTACAATTTCATACAATTATTTTATGTTACCTGCAATGAATAATGATCGCAATTTCAAATGCTTTCCGCAATTTCTATATTTCACGATTTATTCAAAACTAAACATTTAACCCGTATTCAAAAGGATTGCACTTCTGCTCATTTAAGAGAGGAAAACAATTAGTTCTATAAGTGGTGCCATAGACAGACTACAGGTTTCATAACTATGGTTTCGAGATCATGATTTCTGAATGAGAACTCAAGACAGAAATGACTTTTATAATGACAGAACAGAAAGAAATTTATTCCCGTCAACTAAGAAATTTATTCCCGTTAAAAGAAACTAGATTTGCTTGGTAAACTATTGTCCGGAACCTCCAGTTTTGATATATTCGGTGTTGGAAGCACAAAAATGCCTCGGGATGAAAAGAATATCTCATTCCGAAACTATGTATAAACCTGTAGTTGTAAATCATGGTTAGGCATGACACATTACAACGAAATCATGGTTAACTCGAAACTATAGTTATGAAACCAGTAGTCGGTCGGGTATTCATTCAAATTTATTGTATCGTTTTCAAAGTACGCCCCTTCCGAAACAATGTACTTATTCCAACGAATAATTCAATCATCAAAACATTTTTCAAACGCATTTTTTGGGGTCGACTTCACTTCTCGCCATGAATTCTCTTTTAAAAGTAAGCCGGAGCCATATCAGATAAATAGGGTGGTTGCTCGATGATATTTGTTGAGTTTTTGGCCAGAAATTCTTTCACATTGATAGCCTTTCACATTGTGAGATGGTGCGTTGTCGTGGTGCAAAAACCATGAGTTTTCTTCCCACAAACTTGGCTTTTTTCGACGAATTTGTTCTCTCAAGCGCCGTATAACACCTAGATAATATTCTTTATTTATCTTTCTGACCTTGCAAGAATTCCGAGTGCATAACACCGCGATAATCAAAGAAAACAGTTAACATTACCTTTTGATCGATTTTGACGTGATTTTATCAGTTTCGGCTTAGTTCGCAGGCGCCATTCCGCTGTTTGTTAACTGGTTTGCATGTCAAACTCGTAAATTCATCTCTCATCACCAGTTATAATGCATTTTATGAATGTGGACGCAATTGACTTGTTCTAGAATGTCTTCAGCGACCTATACGCGATTGAGTTTTTGAATAAAATTCAGGTGCTTCGGAACTAGTCGAGCGGCAATGCGTTTCATGATCAAACAATCATGTACAATGGTACGAATTGATTCGTGTGACACAGAAAGTTCAGCGGCTATCTCTTAACCCTAAATGACGATTTTCCGTTACCATTTCCTTCACTTTTAATGCATTGCACCACTAATATACACGTGTTTTTGATAAAGTCGATTCACCGTATGCCTTCTGTAATATTTCCAGCAATTCAGCACACGAAATTCCAATTGCAATACAAAGTTTGAGACAAATTCTTTGTTCAATATTTTTATTCATTATAAAAATCACAAAACACACTTGAGATGAACTGACAAAATAGAGCACTGTGAACAAACTAAATGAACAACCTAAACGAACAACAACCGGCCAAATTCTCTCCAAGGATATAGCGCAAGTTAAATAGTAACGGATTTAAAACACATCTGTCGGTGGAGAATATTTGAGTTAGTTAACAAACTATAAAACAGAGAAGTGTTGTGCGAATGCATAATAAGACTCTTAAATGTGGTTAGGATCATAGCAATATGAATTGAAATAAATTTTGTATTTTGTGCTTATCGTGTAGCGAGGGAGCAAGGGCTGTGTTTGAAAAACTAATAAAGATTGAATGCGTATTATAGATTTGTATTGAGTGTGATCAATTTGACCCCAATATATTTTGCATTATGGTCCAAATTGGGTGATTCACATTTTTAGTATAAAGGTGGAATATTGTGCGAGATATCGTGCGAATATTGACCAGAGATAAACAAGTAAAAGAGATTATCGTGTTTTGGAAGTATTGCAAAAGCCATGATAAAGTGTAAATTAAGTAAATTGCAAATGAATACTATAATTGAACTACTCGTATTCTTGTTCGGCAAGTTGGTAATTTATTTGAAAGTTTATAACGGTTGTGGAGGATTTTGAACATTTAGTTTTAAATTGCACTCATTTTAGTAAAATCTGATTAATGTACGAGTTCCAATGAATTCAACCAATTCGATTTACTTCGTAGGATATGTAAGACTTTATCAGCTTAAATACTATAACTGTGTGTAAGACGACTGATTCTGTCGTGGAACTAATGGTTTTAAATTAACAATGGTTTAACTAGTTCGAACGAGTTACGATAATTAAAGTTGAAGGATGGTGTAGTACGCGGATCTTATACGGAGGAAGCAGCTACACAATTAATAGTGTGGTCGGTCGACTATCTTTTTTTTGAGTAAAGGTAAAATACGACTATTTTTCTATAAAAAATGTAAAAAATTTTAACTTTTCAACATCAATCTGACTAAATTTGGTTTTACATAATTGCTATAAATAATTAGATTAAAAGCCGGAATTTATTTTTATCTATTACACTAAAGCAAGACTCTTCATTAGATATAAGAGTATTGCATTCACAAGTCAGGTTGGCCGAGCGGTCTAAGGCGCCAGATTTAAGCTCTGGTTCCCAATTGGGAGCGTGGGTTCGAACCCCACATCTGACATAAATATTTTTTTAAATTAAAATCTTTATATTATTAAAATCTTATCAAACTACACCTTGTATCAAAATTAGACCACCGTTATTTCAATAGAAAGTATTGTATATGATGCATGAAAGGAAACACTGCATACTGCTCTCACTCATATTTTGCATTAGATACGTAACACACTGACATACATCAAGTATTTATCGTTCGCGCGTATACAGTTAGCATATACTTATGCAAACACCTCGTACACAATTATACAAAACTCGCGTAATTTTATTTATTTAGCAAAATTTTGACATAAAAGAATTTTTATCTCTGGCCGTATACTGTTATGTATCTTGTCGTTGTTTTCTTGTCTTATTTTTATCTTCTCGTATTTTTAAATTTTCGTTTTAAATTTAATCTTTTGTACATACCTTTCTTTTCTTTTTTTTGGTTCATTTTGAACTAAGAGGGTACAACAACAAAATTCTTAATGTGTCATTGCCGTGTACAAATTAATTTGATGACATCAACTCTAATTGAGTGGTCTCTTGTACCTATATTTATACGAGGCTGTATAATGAGGTTTGTGTTATCACAAGAAAACTGGAATAGGTAACGGTCATGTACCTAAATGATGTAAGATGATTACCAAAAATAAAATGATTCATGTTATGTTATACAAGCGAAATTTACCGTGATGGGAACCACAACATTATTAATGTGAGTTAATGATTTTTAAATTGGTTGACTGGTTTTGAAAATGAAATTTTATAATTTTTATCGTGTCATTGTGTGTTCGTTACATAAAATGTCGGAAATACTTTTGATGTTAATGGGTTAATCGGGTTATTGGGAGTTATAAATTGGGTTGCTATACCAAAACGAAATAGATATAATTGTTTAATTATATTAAAAAATAACTTGCCCCGAGTGAGGATCGAACTCACGACCTTAAGATTATGAGACTTACGCGCTACCTACTGCGCTATCGAGGCGATATATTTCATAATCAAAGCATAGTATTTAAATCAATCATGTTGTTATATCCATATACCGCATTTTATCGATTTACTTTTAAAAAATTAAATATCAAAATAATTTGAATAATATTTTAACTAGTATGATATTTGTTATAAAAAATAATTTCCCATGCCGGGAATCGAACCCGGGCCTCCCGGGTGAGAGCCGGGTATCCTAACCACTAGACAACATGGGAAGTTACAGCTAATCTATTTAAACTTATATAAAAACCGAGAAATATATCTTACATTTCCTAAAATACTAAACCGCGCAGCAGTAGCATTAGTGACGTAAGTCGTAAACTTACCAAATAATGAGCAATAAATTGGAGAAAATTGATTTATCGCTCAATCATTCTTCTACTTTCGTTAAAGCGCGGCCGCATTTCAAGTGGGAATATAACATTGGTATATGAATATTATCGATTATTATCTTTAAGATTGTTTTCTTTGTGCATGCAGTACAGTTACTTATTTGTGAATTGTGACATAACAAAAAAAAATAAAACAAAAAGAAACTATGTAATTACAATGTCAAGTTCGTGTATTTCTTATTTTTATTTTATTGACGAATAAATTATTTTATATTGTAAGTGGACTGATAGGAAATATTTACATGCATAAATTATAAATTTACCGTATAAGAAATTTATGAATTCCGGTCGGAATTCGAAGTGACTGTGCCTTCAGTTACGAATGTATGTGTATAACAGGCTGAGGCAAATTTAAGCATTTGGAAGCCTTGAGATGTGCTATGCAAATCTTTACAAATTTCATTGAGTCTTTCTGCCTCGTGCAGCTGCTTTGGGTGACGATAAACATATGATAAAATGAAAATTGTACATTCTAAAGTAATCACAGCTCTTCCGCCCTTTTCATTGTGATTATTAACGTCGTTAAATAATTATTTTTGATTGATTGATTCATTCATTCATTAAATACCGCTCACATTTCCCGCGAGATCGACTCCGTGACTTGATCAAATAGAAATATTTATATTTTTTCAATCGCTAATAATTAAGGATTTTCTTAAGAAATTGAATGTTTTGAGGTCTAGTATGTAGCAAAGTATTTAGTTGACCACGCGAATTTAATCAGCCTTGTGAACGGTTTTGATACAGATAGTCCTACTCTAGGTGTTTCAGAAGATCATACCGCGACATTGGACATTAATTTATTAGATATTAAGATATTCACTTTCTTAAACTCATAGTTAATTTTTATAAGTTAAATAGAAAGTGAAATTAATTCAAAAACTCTTCAAAGCATCTTCATCCTGCGAAGTTCTCTAATTCTATAGACTAAGGATTGGTTGTAGGTTCTAACAATAGAAGAAATACTAGCGCAAACTCAAACATTCCTTAATTCGGTTTTTTCTCTTCTACATGTTATCCTTTGTATTACTAATTTCCGTTAGTAGTATTTTTGTGGGTTAGTGTTTATGAAGTTGAAACATCAGTGACATTTCAAAACTGATTGTGGGAGTCAATAATGCAAAAATGGGTAGGACTGAAGAAAATACACTGCACAACAGTCCTAACAGCTCGCCATAACGTTTTATTTAATTGTATCAAATAGATATTTTTACATAAGAGATTCAAAAAAGCAACGTGGAGATCGAATGATGTAGGAACGGAAAGCCAATTCGATTACGTCATGATTTCTAAAAGACAGCCCACTAGCATATCCGATGTTACATCTTACAGAAGTGAAGACACGGAAAGCGATCATTTGCTTATCATGTTCAATTACAAGAGAAATTGACATTTATATTCAATAGACAAGCACAAAAAACTGTTCTATGGAATGTCAATGCTTTAAAAGATCAAGTTTCCCTGCAGAGTTACCAATCAGCTGTAAGTGGCTATTTAGATCAGCAGAGTTATAGTGAATAACCTCATCCTAACCTCTAGGGCCCTCATAACATCTAAAGCTACGTATTAGGAAAACTACGATTATATATCTCCGGCAAAATATGTGGCATATATATCAATTATGTGGCATACATATCGTTTGAAAGCAATTGGGAAAATCAACAATTTTGTTGTCATCACTTTAGTTCACAATAAAAGATTGCTTTGGCGCTGGAAGCTAATTATTTATTATTATAGAATATATACTTGTCGCTTATTATTGAACAGGTCTTACAGAATATGATAAAATTCGCTAAAGCACATTAGTAATCGCAATGGTGCAGATGTGTAGATGTAGGTGGCACATTTATATTTTCTTAATTCGATCGAATGTAGAATATCGTGACCAACCAAAAATGTTGATGACTACAATTTAATTCACAAATCCACCATGTTGGCGCTGATGGCAAATTATTCGATTATGGGTCAATATTGATAATTCAATTGTTATCCATACATTTCTCATTCGCCATTCATGTGAGCATTAATATTATTTAACAATATAAAAAGATTAATAAATTAAAATTCGAAGCTTCTCAAAATTAATCAATCCAAAAAATACCCTAGCCGCTCTTGGTGTGAACGGATATGCACATCGAATAGTATGGGCCATTTGGAATTTGCCGCATCGCTCTTGGTGTGTCCAGTCCTTTAAGCAAACCGGAGAAAACCATCTGAAAGTGCGACATATCGCGTGGTTGTTAAATGTGGTAAATTCTCAATTTTCCCACATTTTTCTTGTATTTTTGGGGTTGGTGGAAAGGTATTCTCATTTTTCTTCATACACATATATTTCCTACCAAACTATAAGCAAATCAGAACTGATTTAATGTTCCGCCCCATTATATACCTTAAATAAAGATTTTCCTGAGTCATTTTCCGACCAATTTTCTTTAGGGAAATTTTCAATATTCCCAAATTTCTCGTGATTTTTCCGTGTTGTGAATTATCATAGCACGTTTTTTGTTAAATAAATCAATATTCGTTGAGATCAAACCTGGGAGTCTGATGTTCAACTCAAAAAAGCGACACATGCTGGTCTATTCAATTTATTTTGCTTTTTCAAAGGACATTTGCAATATACGCCTTTGTGCACTAGAAACAGCACTGTTACTTGTAATCAGTAATCTGGTGGTTACTTGCCTAGTTCTTCTGTAATTTTTCAATACGCTACGATGAACTTTCTAGATTTCGATAATCTTAATCTACACATTTTTTTGTAGTAAGACAAAATATGGTGACGAGTATGGAAGTCTCTCACATGATGGAAGTATTTATTTTCTGTATACAGATTTAGTGCACAAATCGATACATGGTTTACATGAAAAGTTAAATTAGTAATTTTTGTTCTCGAGTTTGAGTTTTGACATGAAGACGGTATCCAAAGTAATCATAAGCCGAAATTTGGAATTTAAGGTTATGATTAATAAAAAATTTAGATTTAAATTCTCGAAAAATCGACATAAATTGATGGACATTTTTTGAAGTGATGTCTGACTTACAAATTGTACCAGTGTAAAATAAAATAAATGCAAAGAATTAAGATAATAAATTTCATTTTTTTGTGGTATCTTTTCACGTTTTGGTGATAGGTTTTCTCTTATGAATATCAAGGCATCGAATAATAAGAATGAGCGCCCTATATACGGATGAAATTTTTCCAAACTTATCCAAAAAAACACAACCGTAGCAAAGTTGCATAAAATTTGCTTAGTATTTGATTTGCTTACAAAATACTTGGTTAATGTCTCACCCAGCTAACACATAAGCGTTAAAATTGTACGATGTTTGAACCATTTCGGTTAGTGCTATAATCACCAACATTTTATAGGCTTCTCGTAAAAGCTCAATCCTAAAATGTTGGTGATCGCTCTTAGTGGTCCGATCAGAGTACAACCTAAGCTTTACGAGTTCGCTAGTTAAGCTCAATCTTTTTTAAAGTATACAAAACTCGAACAAAATAAGTTGGATAAATATTTATGTGCATTTTGCCGGCTTTAACTAAAGTCTTAATTCGTCTTTACCCGGAGATTGTCTTTCACATGATATTATATAAATTTAACCTGTTCGAGTAGCGGATAAGCCTAAACGTAACCAATTTAACAAAAAACTTTGTCTTTTACAAATGCGATTATTAGTTATAACCGACCTTAGCTATATGCTCCAGGTTTCTACTTAATCTAAATTTTTAATTAGTAAGAAAAATTTGATAGAACTAATTGTCATGACTGACTCTTATTTTGATCACTGATTTAAGAAATAACAAAACTAAATTAACTTCCTGGGATTTTTTGGTTTACATTAATTACTTTTGGTCTTTACATATTTCCTAACCTGACCGATATATGTGTAGATAGCGTTACAGTAATTATCAACATAAGACTAAACGTCTACCCGTTACTCGCCTCTATTAAAATAATTTCCTATACAAATTCCCATATATAAATAGACCAATCCATTACCACCATAAACTGGCTACAGCAACACACTCATCTAAAATTCCACAGTAATTATGTGAAATTAAAAATTTTCCCGCGTCTTTTTCATCTCCATGCAATGTAATTCACAGAACCTAGATTCTTACAAATATTATACAATTCCACTTATACACATACGAGTATATTGTGATTGATAGCAAATGGATTTTAAGAATAAAGAATATTTATAAAGAAACGAATAAATGATAGACCAACAAGAAAACGAGTAATAAGAAGATCGAATTAAAATGATCGCGCATCTTACAAACATTTAATTAAATTTAATTCACAATTCGATGAGAAATTACCGAATGAAAATTATTGGTTTGTAGGATTTAGAGTGCACATCACAGATATTTCACATCCAGTCCAGTTGACTACTTCCTAGATTTAGTAAACATTTATTTCTTATTACTTTCAATCTTATTAAGATTTTTAAATTTCACTACGCGCATATTCTCTTCCTACCTATAATACCTATACGTTAAACGAAGACGTTGCCAACTAATTTAATTAATTTTAATTACATTTAAAAAAAATTATTAAAAGAAAGTGTTTTTCAAGTTTTGTTGTTGTCATCCATCGTTTTTAATGTGTTGGGATGCTGTGCCGCCGCTTGGGAAATTTCTTATACATACGTGTGTCTTGTTGTTGTTGGTTTCTCTACATGTTTATCGGTTTATTGTTATCTAAGATGAATGCTTTCAGGAAATGATAATGACAGTGAAAAAAATAAAATCTGCTGTTTTAATTTCCGACAGACAATTGAAATTGTTGTTTGTTTAACGTTTTTCATTTTATATAATTTTTAATGAGAATGGCAGGTTTTCAATTAAATACAGTCTGCAATGTACAATGCGCACTGATATGAATGCAAGTTGTGGTAATGAAATTTTGCAACTTTTATAATTGCGTATTGATGTTATCTAATTCTGCAAATATGTATGCATTCGTGTAGGATGACAGAAGTTCTAAAGTTTGCCATATTGAGTGAAACACGATTATTTCTTAATCAATTTTGGTTCAACTCGACTAGTTTTGATCTGATTCCGTACGTATAGCAGCAAATCCGATCCGAACGATGTTATAATCTGGGCTCAGTGTACATATATAATAAATAAATAAATATATTGTAGTGAATGGAATTCGGCCATTTTTGAACCAATTGGGTTCGGCTTCTAGAGTGAATTTAAAAATGAAATATGAACCATGTTTAAAATTTAGAACTCGGCTAATTCGTCCGAATATGTCCAAATTTGGATAGCGTAGGATAAGAGAGGAATTTTGATTTGGATGAATTTCTGTAATATGGCCATGCTGAATACAAAGTTCAGGTCCTGAATAAATTTTGAATAATGTTTTGAAATTGTGAATTAATGAAACTCGGTAATTTCTAATCTTTCTTCTAAATTTCAGAATCACATCTGAAACGCCGCTTTATATTGAAACCCCGGTTTAACGCACAAATCTAGATAATTTTACCTGAAATATGAAGCCGACTTTCATCCCAATCAATCGAGAAATGGCTAGGGCGATTAAATTTGGTAAATTTCTATAGCCGTATTTGGGACTCATACTAATTTCTTCCAAATCGTTTGACAAATAATGTTCCAGCTCGCTAGGAAATTGTTCTGTTAAATCAATCTCTTGTAATTCGAGATATTGTTCGGATACTGATAACACTTCGAATTTCAAGATATTCATTTAATTGATCAAGGATGGGTGGGGTGGTATTCGTTATTTTGATATCTCTGACTCTGGGTCTCCAGTATTTTGACAATTCAGGACCTAAAGCCGCTCCAGAATAAAGGCGTACAATAATATACATATAGACAGTCTAGTAGCTTTGAAATTTTTTTTTTCGCTTTTCAATTTTTAATACTGCATTCAAAAGCCCTCTTTGGATCAGAGGTATTCAGTTGAAGATGAAAGTTGGATTTTCCAGTCCAAAAGGACAATGTCCGAATTATATGCCGAATGTAGATTATTGTTGGGTCTTCGAACAGAGCCAGACCAAAAACATTACATAAAACGTCGTGTCTAGGTAGATTGAATCCCATGAAGTGTCTTTTTAAAGGCTACATTAATATTGATTAGCGATTTTATTAAGGAACAATTTGTAAAGTTTGAATTTCTTAATTTATCACCTTCACGGAATGCAAGAAAATGAAAAATGTTAAATTATCGTGCCACAAAAATTTCACAAACTCCGTCTAACCTTTCAAGTGACACTAGAAAATAGTCTGCGTGCGAAAATTTCTTAAGTGCATCTTACTCTATTACAGGGATTATTAAAAATAGTCCCCTTCCGGAATATGTATGGCAGCTACCGATCAGGTGTTCTTAAATATCAACAACTACACTGCAATAATGACGTATAGCGCACTCAAATTAGACAAATAGGAATACCAAATCCCAATTTAATTCTTCGTATAAGTATAAGGGCTGCTGAGAGAACTTGAAGTCGGAGGCTTGATCTACCTTCAATTCGTCATCACAGTAATCGCGCATCTCAAATTTAACTCATTCAACAACAGTTGGATTATTTTGAGCGTCGTAGAATCGTAATTTGGATTTTGGCAACAAGTGATTATTTTTCACTGTACATCGTCTTAGGCTATGAAGTTCATCACTATAGATCAATGGTTATTCAAGTATATGCAATTATTTTCAAAAATTATGGCAACAATGTCGCTTTATTGTGTCCGAAGGTTAATAAATACAAAATTTCTTGAAATTAGTTGAAAAAACTTACATTCAGAGAGAGCGGCTTAAGAGAATTATTCGTTGGAAAAATACACAAGTAAACGAAATCATCGATTGGAAACTGGATATAGAAAAATGTGTAGAAGGATATGGAAACATATGATTATATGATCCAACAGTTGGACAACCTTTATTTGGGGCTAATCAAAATTATGTGGGAAAATCATGATAAGCATCAGCCATTTATATTTATAAGTTCTGTAATGTTTTTTAGGTATGCTGTTTTAAAAAAGTCGACATATGAACTTAAATAATCTAACGAGATTTAAAACTTCCGAAATATTTTTAGAGTGGTTTACTTAGTGGGTCTATGCTTACCAAATAGAGGAGAAAAATACGTTATATTTGTCAGTTGAATTTGTCGATATCTTAATTCTTTTGCGAGAGGCAACATTTTTTCTAGCATTTGTACAGTAAGTAAAGTGTATAGGGCAATAAACTACGGGACTAGTTTATAAATAAAATATTGCAATGGATGAATGAGGCCGATTCAGGCGACATAATATTCCAATTAAATTATTTTTTCTCCCAGGTTTCAATTGGAATTTGTATTAAAAAATAACAACAATATAACATAACATACAATTTGAAATTCATGAATCGACCCCAATACCAGTGATTATACATCAATGGATCAGAGTGTGGATGGTCTTGGAAAGAAAGGCAAGTTGTTTATCATCGCACTGTACGTGTTTTTAGTTTCGCAACCAAACATGTCTTACGAAGTCTTTACCGACAGTAGATTGTGAGCAGTTTTCTGGCCAAAACAATCTACCTAATTTTTATCACCAACCGGTTATTAAATTTTACTTGGCGTGTTAATGTCATCTATTTTCGAATGAAGAAAGAATATAGTAAACAGAACTTTTTTAAACTGTTTTGCACATCAAAGTGAAACATTGCTTACAGGGGCCAAGAAAACGGGAACAGAAAATTTCAAATTTCGCCTTAAAGACGATAAAAATAAAACACGATGTCTAGAACAAAAACAGAAATCATTTCAGGACAAATTTAACAGTTTTCGAAAGTCCGCTAAACTGATAAAATTTGTGCTTTTCATAGAAATATAATTTTCATAAATTTTCATTCATAAATTGAGGAAAAACAAACTAGCCCCTAAAAGATATTACATTAAAAACGAAATACACATATCGTTCAATAATATTTGTGTTGAACCACAAATCAAACAATAAAAATTAAATGTTCTATAATCCAAAAAATTTGGCAATTCAGATTGCATATTACTATCAGGTATGTTCATTGCCTTCCGAAAAATAAGTGACTGGATTTGTGGTAATATAGAAATGACCCAATTCCATTAAATCCAAAGACCGTTGAATGAACGATTTACTATGACAAAAAGTGTTCAAGAAATGAATGAACTTGGTACTTCTGATTTCATATTCCTATTCTGGGTCTGGCCAATTCTGGGTCTGCACAAATTCATCCACTATGTTTTTCGGATGGTCATGATCATATCTGATAAGAATATGCAATCTGAATTGTCAAGTTTCTTGGATTGACGAACATTTTATTTTTATTGTTTAATTTGTTGTTCAACACAAATATATATTATTGAATGATAAATAAATTTCGCTTTTAATATACGAGTAGTATCTTTTAGGGGCTAGCTTGTTTTTATTAGCTACCTTTCGAAAATGTTAAAGTTGGGCTGAAATGATTTTTGTTTTTTTCTAGAGATCGGGTTTTACTTTTATCGTCTTTAAGGCGAAATTTAAAATTTGTTTTCCATTTTCTCGGCTCCTGGACTAGCACTAATTTTCACCGTGAGCACTAACTAATTAACACAAATTGGGCTTAATCGGTATGCAAAGTTTCATTTTGAAATTCAAAAGTGTTCCTGCTGCTGTTATCCACACCTGATGCTTATGAAATTATTCCGAAAACTTTCCGAAAATTCTTATACTGGTTCAATGTGTTCTATAAGGTATGATTTTGAATATTGGTTTGTTAAACACAAAATAATAATTTCAACCAAAATTCGTTGTTTTTTAAGGAGTGTTAGGCTGTTATTTATGCGGTATTACATAATAAAGGATATTGTCGATCTATGTTAATACTAATGTGATGTGTATGCCTCTTAAGCAATACTAGAAAGTATGTAGCACGCAGGATAAACCCACTCAATTGAAGCCTTTAGTGTAATCATATAATGTAATAAATAAAAGCGAGATGGTTATTCATTGTGTCAAGGATGACATCTTTTAAATTACGGATCGTGCAAGTGTATATCCAAAGTCAATACACATCGTTTTGGCGACGAAGAGAAAAGTAGTCTAATGATAGTAAAAGTATTAAATGATACTCGAATAAACCAGTGCCAAAACGGTGGATTTGTGAACTAAAGTGCTGATTACAAGAAGTTGCTTCTTCCAAGACCTTTGCAATGATATGCCACATGATTGGCATTCCTTAAACTCTTTTCAACCATGAAGAATTAGAGCCAACACACTGCACTTATGAGTCGTATTGAAATTGTTGTCTGATCCAAGATCTTTCAAGCGATATACTACACGAGTATTTAGGAAATATGTAAAGCAATATCGTGGTATGCCATGAGGCAGATATTCCAGAAGCTTTTCAATTCTCCGAATTAAAAATAATAGAAGATTGGCGAACAACAATTCAAATCGCATAAGCCGTTTTTGAGTTATCATCTGTAAATACATCTCAATCTCATACATCGGTAAATACTCTCTCTCTCTCTCTCTACATTCAGAAATCCACACGGACGAACAAACTTTTTTCGCATTTTTGGTATTAGGGATCTTCAAAACGTCTGGAATAGTGATTTCGGTTTTTATTAAATTGGTCTTAGACCGAAGTTAATACAAATCGTGATTTAGATTGCGCTAAATAGATAGCAGTAAGAAGGCGCAATAGGTGAACGATTTGGAAAAAACCCATATGCCAGTATAAAGATAGAAAGATCTTTCAAGCGAAAATATTTTTACCTCCACTGATAGAGAAGAAATTAAAGCATGTCAGTAAAAAGTTAAAAAACAACCGGCTCACATAATTGACCAATGAAATGTGACTTCGGCATAGTTACACGTGTACCCGACCCACTACTTTTTAATACATGAATACAAACAACATTCTTTTGATTGTTGAAAGAGTGGGGTTATCCTAACGGCCTTTAAGAAGGCAAAAACTTGCGAACGGAGACTACATGGTTAAGGACATTACAACAACGAGAATGCACTGCAAGTGGTAAAATGCTGTTAGTCGTTTCGAGAAAGCTATCGACATAATCAAAATTTTAACCAAAATGCAAGAAATCACCCTCAACTCGCACCATAAGTACCTTTTTGACTGTCGAAGCCAATCAATAGTCTCTTTTTCATTCATTCACGCAATATCCATTATTTGCTCACACAATTACAGTATAACATTCGCACGTTGCACGCTCCATGCCAACTCTGTAAATTTTGAGCTACTGGGAAACAGAACAGCCAGCGTTAAATAAAAACTTCCGAAATAACCATTATTTTGGTTTAGTGATGAAGAATGATTAAGGCTTCAAAATTTCAAACGGAAGGAATTTGTTAGAATTATATAAAACAACCAACACAGAACCGGACTCCGTTCATTAAAGAAGACAATTTTCAATGATCATGAAGGGTTCAGCGATGTCACCGGCATATGAATATCACACAAATTTAACATTGGATAGCAGTTTGTCAGATGGCCCTTTTTTAGCACACGCAATTCAACACATTCATAATACTACATTGCCCCAAAGGCATACCGAAAATATTTTTGACTGTAACCTGTGGCGTTAAAAAGCCGGATTTGAAATAAATTTATATTTCGGTAATATAGGCGTGGTACATTCACTTATGATATTAATCAAGCAATTAACAACTTTCAATTTCCTTCAGAACAAATATTCACGTCATACTGAATAAGATCTCATTTACAGAAATGAGATAATCTTCTTGCACAAACCCCGCATAATACACATTTGCAACACATTGAATTTATACGATTCAAAAGAAAGTAAAAATTTCGTATGTACACAAGTGCAGACAAAAACGAAAGTCGTACAATCTTTTCAAGCAGCCGACGCGGTCGCTCAAATTGAATTTCACTTAGAGTCAATATCATCATTTGTATACACAGAAAACATTTCATAAAAATAAATTTTCCCAAACCATTTGACCATTCTATAAATTCAATTTTTTAAATAAAATTCGCACATATGTACATATACGTAAGGCGTAAAATTTCTCTTTATCTGTATTGTAGCGCAATTGCAACAACAATTAAAACGGCCGTTGAACTTGTTACCCCTTGTAGCAAAAACACTTTCATTTTTTTACATACACAATGCTTAAGCTCGTGCTTACTTTATATATTAACACATCGTCTTACCACTTTACTTTAGACGTTCTTTTGTTTTGTGTACATTTCTATAATTTTGTTGTTGTATACTTTAAGTATCGATGTTTGTTTGTTTAATATTTTACGTTAAATGATGTATTCTATTGTTCTTACCTGTTCATCAATCGGACATCCTCGCTCGTCTAATAATTTTTGTGATGCTTCGCCTAGCCCGTCCAATGCGGCACAATCCACGATTTTTACACCAATAGCCGTTGGTAGTAGTGCTCGAATGCCTAATGTTGTTGGTTGCCCTACTTCAACGGCGCCGGCACCACCTGCTCCACCAAGTTCTAACCAAACACGAACATGTGGAGGAGTCGAGGCTGGTGGTTGATATGTGGTTTCTGAATCGGAATCTGAATTTGAATCGAACCCCATGCGGCCATTTCTATAAACAATATAATATCTAAATATTATTTATTTTTATAAAACAATATTATGCCACTTACCGATAATTTTTTTTCTCATCTCGTACCTCACTCTCATATAATTCCATTTCCATCATGTCGGTTGGTAACATGCACGTTGCTGTTTTCACCACATCAGCTTTTTGTCTTAGCTTGTCGTCCATTTGCACAACAACGCGTACACTCATTTCAATCAAACCATTCGGTTTCGGTTCCGTACGTACACCACATCCCATCGCCGGGATACTCATTTCCACGACCGATGTAAAATTGCCACGCGTGCGACACTCTTCACTAAATTCTGTAGCGAACACGATACCTCTGAATGGTTTTCCCATGTCCAATCTAATTTGAAATATTTCCCGTGAACAATTCGTCACTAATTTGATGGTTTTACTATTTGGTTGTGGTATAATTTGTTGTGAATTGGCATTTTGTGATTGCGACGAGTGGGACGACGAAGATGGGGGCGGCCGATTTGTCCAACTGCCAGGCACTAAATATATCAGCAGAAACATAAATCGAATCATTATTGTGTAATTTATGGTTGCACTTGTTTTGCTGATTTGGTTGAATAAATCTGAAACAAAAAGTAAAATGTATGTTAGTTTGGTTGCGCAATAAGTTAAGATGTTCATCGGTATTAAATTATGTTATGACAACACATTTTTAAGTACATAAAAACCAATTGTAATGGTCAATAAATTACGATGAGAAAGCTTCCGCCATTTTGTAATTTTTGTACAAAAATAGTTGGGTACGCAATCCAAAATATTTAAAACAAATTTTAATGAAATCAATTTGGTTGCATCCAGTTACAAAAAATCGAATTCGGTTGTTTTATAATTTGATATAACAGATCGCATGATTGATCTTCCCATGATCTCTCCTAATTATAAAATTTACAAATTTTCTTCCGCTTTGTTGTATTACTTTTTATTGTAAAACAAATTGTAAAAACAACAAACGATTTAATTGAAATCAAAAATAAACAAAAATGTTAAAACGAAATAAATAAAAATCCCACACACCTCATAAAACCATTCATTTAAATCGATTTAACGGGAATGGTTTTTTATACATAGCTTCCGATTTAATAATAAACCTACGCACATTTATGTCGCGTGATCGCACGTAATGGAACTTGACATATAAAATACCAACTACGGAACGTGACCTAATCGACATGGTTTGCTTTAGTATTCTTCGTTTGGCATAAATATTTTTTTTGCTCTTTAAATGTCAACCATATTTGACATGTTTGTATTGTTTCAAAAAATAAATATAAAATTAAATGATCAGATTGGTGTATTTATGGTAGTAGGTTACTTGGATTGGAATGCGATTGTTTTACTAAATGTCAATATAACGGACTAAATATGCCAATTGTTTAAAAAACATTTGAACATGTAACGATGCAAAAATTGTTATTGGCTCATGGGAGGATCAAACTCACGACGGTTTAACGCCAACTGAGCTAATGGACCATAAACAATATTGTGATTTATCACTTATGTGTCAAAATATTAGTTACGTCATAAAAGAAAATATTTTACGATTTTTTATATTCGAATATAACGGCTTTTATATTCAATTTCCGCTGTTTGTTTTATGTGGTTTTTTGTGTTAATTGGAACTAATAAATAATTTTATGTTATTTACATATTTTGACAGTTCGAAAATGTATTAATCGACATAACATGTGTTATATATTATGTATGTACGACTTCAAATTTTATATGACAGTTAATCAAACATTGAGGACCGTGATGCAATTTGAAACAGAAAGTTATGATCGCACATTATGACTTTGGTTTTGAGGAAGAGAAACTTGAAAATGTGGCACTGGTGATTTCCGTGAGACCTAAATATTTTGTTATACTAGATCAAGATTAGATTAGCTGGTGATCAACACAATCATCTGTAAACTGTATGCCTGGTTAAATTGTTAATTCCTGAGTTCGTTTATAATATAATAAAATAATAAATAAATCGTTTATTCACTAGACTTTGGTCATTAAGAAGGATGTTTGTTAAATAGTGCTGTGCTAAGCACCGAACATCAATAAAAAAATGTACTATCTTCCACAATATTATTGTTGAACCTCCACGGTCAAACCACTAGGGTTCGGGTCGTATTTGATGGTTCAACGAAATCCCTTTCAGAGCGATCTATTTTGGTAAAACATGTTGCCTAGTTATGCTTGAAGTTCGAATGTATCTAAAATACATTTCATTCTTTCATACTAAAAAGTTTCGATCTACGTAACGAGTAACAAGTTGACCAGGTAACACAAACAACTGGAAATCGAATTCAAAAGAGGAGTTTTTAAAGATTTCAGAAACTTCCATCTATTTGACCAAATTTTTAATCGTATTGCACTGGATCTAATCTTTATCGCGCACATGGAAATCGTTCGATTCGAATCGGGTCGCAGATTTCAGCAGCTTTTAGTGAGAAATAAATCCGGTTAAATGAGAATCATCGCTTGAGAAACACTAGTCTCCAGCATTATTTTAACATCATTAGACTTTTGTGTAATATCTTGGTTATTTTAGAGATTTCTTGAAAATGCAAGATCTAGCAGGAAGAAAAGAATTTCATTTAGAAGTTAAGTTGTTGATATACGGAAATGTCTACACCTTTGGTAAGTATAATTTGACCTATATATCGAGACTTGCTATCCTTCTCTTTCCCGATCACCCAAATATATACTTACAACCCTCTTTGTTTTAATTATTTTAGATATATGTATCTTGAGCCAAAAACATTATTAGCTGCTGTGCGTGAAGAACACTGACCAATTAATAGAAGACGCTTCACATACTCGTATGTATATCATCTCTGGCAATGGGATAAGTTCGACGAAGCTGCTAGACGAACACTAACATATCAGCAACGAGATCCAGAAATTTCCAAGTCCTACCAACTAAATTAAACTATTCGGCATTTTCAACCTGCTGTCCCTCATTTTAACGGGATATATGAAAGAGCAATAAAACACGTAAACACTACTATAAAGATCTACAGATTAAAGCAACTTTGATTTCACTATTACCACACAACCGTCGTCTAGTTCTAGATGATCTCGCGTTACTTACACTAGGAGGACTGCTAAAATTCGAGTCGAATTTTTAACGAAAAATTTCATAATAGAGCCCCACATCAGACCTAGAGAATATTATAAGTATGTAAGATATGTATAAGAGAAACCCAAACCCCTCATAATAGAGCCCCTGGTGATTCCGAATTGGGCGTTCTCCCATTACGATATTTGGACCTGAGTATCGATTTTGTCCCAAAATGAGTGAAGCGAAATGGGATAAACCAGTAAGATATAGTGGTAATATTTGTGTTTGCTTTACTGCGCGGGCATGTATTAGACTTATATTAGCCTTTGTCAGCGCCATATTTATGTGTTGTTTACAAGGCAATGTTAGTTTTTAAATTATTTATGTATTTATATATTTTTGAATTTTTTTATATTTAATGAATTAACATTTTATTTTTAAAATTTAAGAAATTTAAAATAAATTTATTTATTTAAGTTTTATTAATACGTTTAATATTAAATAAAATTAAAATTAATTTCTGATTAACAAATATATTAAATATAAAATATATTAGCGTATTAAATAATGCCACTCGACAGTTCGAGAGCAGACGAAATTAGTTTGGAAAACAAAATAAGGACCATAACAATTAAACCGATTCGCCCGGATCGCGTTATTTTGGTACTGTCCGTCATATAAGTGACACACGATTTTTTTAGCTTCACTCATTTTAAACGGGCAACTCATGGGATAAAAACGATACTCTGATATTCAAAATGAAAGCATTTCATCTATAAATAAATCCGTATTTTTGATTGAGGTGGACCGCAGCAATGAAGCTAACTTCGTTTATACACTTCGAAATGGGTCCTGGATTACCGAGTAACTGGTGGAATATGCTGGGCTTTTAAATGATAGCATATAAAGAGTTCACCTCCCGAAAAAGAAGAGGAACAACATATACTTTGTGATGTTAGCACACCCAGGAAAATAATGGAATTAACAGGAAAATGACTAAAACAAATGTCATCGAGTATTAAGAATGGATGCGATGACAAAATACAGAAAAGCTGAACCAAACAGATAAATCAAAAGGTGCATCAAGAGAGAACGTTACAATTCGACCATGGTTTGGAACCAACGTGCTTACTTACAACCTTCGAGATAGAACCTGAACATATGAGGGATGTTAATTTTGTTTAACAGGATTGGAACGCAATTATTAAATTTAACAACCTTTTCGCTGATTTATTAAGCCATATCACATCGAGACTAGTGATCGAATACACAAATAGGCCTTTTTGAATGGCGTAGTATATTTTAGTCAACTAACTCATTTATCACCATCTTAACAAAAATATTAATTAAATATCGTGAGTACACATCGCAACCGCGCATGATATGATTATTCCTGAGACACCAAACCATGATTTGAACAGCCAAGATGAGAATAACCTCCACAAGAAACGGAAAAATTTCAATTATTTAAACTATTTCCGGCTTTTATGAGATTAGGGTTATCAGTATTCAGTGAAACTCAGAATTTCTACTAATCGCTCCGTGACTGCTTTCATCTAATGGAGAAAATTGAGCTGAGGGTCCCTTAAGTGTTTTTACCAGTAGTCATGCAAACAGCAACATAAGTCATTTTATTTAATTTAATTAATGATTAATAACAGATTCAATTTTATATTTAGGGAATCAAAATCACAAAACTTAATTGGTATGCGGAAATGGTGTCGTAATATGTTCAAATTTAAACAAACATTGGTTTTTATTCCAAATCGCTCATATTTTGTTGTTCACCTATTTATTTTTCGGAGTTTTAGTGGTTTAAAGATTTCAAAGAAATTGTGTATGCAGGGAGGACCATCTATTGGTTTGTTGTTAAATCATAGGCTGTGGCAACACTTTTTTGAATGATTTGCTTGAAATATTGACAGCTTCTCAGTCTGATATACCGCGCCACGAAACAATCATGTTTACGCTTGAGGAGTGTTTCGAAATATTGAAAATTAATTTTCGAAGTCAGTGTTGTGTAGTTCTAAACCTTGTGAATTTTGAAACACAGGACAGAATCCATCGTATTCGCCTACAAGGCCCAGGTGACTCAGCAGTTGAAAGAAAATGACCATCCGCTTCATAAGGCGCTGATTTTGGTGAAAAAATTAACTTTTCAGACGAAGCGCATTTCCATCTCCGGTATGATGCCGGATTTGGGGTTCGGAACAGCTACACGTAATCGTAGAGAAACGAATGCATCCACCAAGAGTGACTGTTTGGTGTGAATTTTGGAGTGGTGAAAACGCTGCTGGAAATGCGGTTACCGTAGCGCCGACAATCGATCTCTTGCGCACCAACTTTGACAACCGAACAATCAGCCATGTGACGCCGTTGGACTTTTTTCTATGGGGTTTCTCGTTAAGGATACATATTTTACGGATAATCCAGAGACAATTCCAGCTTTAAAACATAACATTGCGACAGTTATTAGTAGATTAGAATTTCTTAAAAACTGAACTCACAGGATGGCTGTAAGGCCAGCTGAGGGAGCCACATGAACGAAATTCTTTTTCATTCTTAAATTGGAGACTCCAACCTACACAATAAAAAAATAGAATCCACAAAATAAAATGTATACTCATTTTATAGCGTTTTTAAAAACAAATTTTTAAAAGGCCCACCCTATAAAATAAAATCAACACCATTGTAATAAGAGTTTAAAATAACCTCGAAATACATAAATGATAAAATTGGTCGATGCTTATTCACGATTTATGATACTTACGCGTCTTTACAAGTGCATACTGTAAACGTCGTATTAATTTCATTTCCATCTTGTTAGAGCTGTTTTCGGTTAAACTCCATATCAAAAATATAAACAAACATAATTGGCAATTTTGTTTAGCGGCACATGCGGTAGTTACGAGAACGAAAATCACGAATTACAAGATTTTTGCAAAACTTTTTACCAAACCAAATTGCTTTCCAATTTATAAACTCAAGGCTATATCACGTAAGAGTATAATATTTTATTATCAAAAATTTATTATTTTTTTACAACCGAAAAATAAATAATTTTGTCACTTTTAACGGGTTATTACTATCACTATCAAGCCAAGTGTATTTTTGGGTTCAAAATATCAATCATGGTGAGCATAATAGGTGTTTTTTGTCATATTTTTTTAAAACTTTAAATAAGTATTTCAGATTATTGAGGCATCGCCGTCGAAAGGAAACTCAAGAAGCACCACAAGTTCAATGTCTTGAAGCAACTCAATTCCGACGTGCTGAAAACGCTTGTTCCGTTGAACATCGACGAGCTACACAGAGGCAATCAATTCACTAGATAGTGTTGAGGAATCTCTTTTATCTGATCCAACGTGCATTATCAAAATTTCCGTAAGAACAAACGATCATATAACAGCTCTCTGTATCGTTTACTTTACGAGGGAGAATGGTTGAAGCTTCAGGAAACGGTATAATAGTTTGAAAATTCATGGTCAAACTTACCATAGCACATCACATCGTATTTCTTCATATAGGACGAACAGAAAAAATTTGTGGATATTAAATACACAAGCTATGGAAGAACGCTTCTCTCTACCAGAAAAACAAATGCTTGTCCGTCGTTTTTGAAGAAATCGATTGCTTTTTGCTTCGGTTAATGCGGTCGGTGCGAGAAAATAGGAAAATCAGAAAGCCATTGCAGGTAAACAAATAGCATTCATCGTTACCATTGTGTTACGCCGAGATCGTCAGTCATTTCAAAGGCGCTATAATGCTCCAACATCTAATTAAATTACGATGATTTTTTAGATGATGGACGGTGAACCTCCATTTAACCGTGAAATTCGTATTTATCCATGCACTCCTGAAAATCCAAAGCATGCAATGAAAATTAAAAACGAGCAGGACGTCTCTTACTCGTATGTCATGAAAAACTGTTTTTTCCTATGCTCATACGTATATCTCTATACTGAAACTCTGTATAATTTTGTCTAGAATTGCGGAAAATGTCTGAGGCGACAGAGAGGTGGAAATTAAACAGTAAATGGCACGTTCATAGTCCGTTAAAACGATCAGGAAAGTTGCTACCTTTGACTTCTTCTTCAAATTATGCTTATCTATGATCTCCCGATGGCAACGAATATGTGACATACAAGGAGGCAGCATTCCATCGTAATTTATTATTTCTGATGATGAACGAGAAAAATGTTTTGACGAAGCGCTGATTTTCCAAATTCCACTACAAATGCATCAGACATTCATTAAGTATGTGGGAAAAGTTTTTATTCGCGATCCGTTATGATGCGGCAACATTATGCAATTTCGCTCTTCACGATATCGACTCAATTCTTCACCAGTTTTCATGCAGTGTGAGTTTCACCTTAGCTCACAGGAGTAAGTAGTATAACTCATGAGTTGAATTCAATCAGGATGACGAAAAAGCAGAAGCTAAGAAACTCATCGCCACATTGATTCTTCAAAAACACGATGCTTTTGTAAAGATCATCAAAGGAATTGACTCAGGAACTGCGACATAAGGACGAACAATTCATACACACATTCAGGCTTCAAGTTTCCGGTTCTTTTAGTCGACAACTTTGTTTCGCACATCAAACAGACATCGAAAGAAGCAGAAATATTAAGGGAAGCTTTAATTATCATCATGGATTAAATCACAATGCTACCAAAAGATAGTCTTCGCTGCATTCAATTTATTGAAGAATAATGATATTCGATTTGGAGGGAAGTCGATTGTGATTGGAGCAACACGTTGTGGCAAAGTTTCCTAAAAAATTTCCTTAATTCCAAACATGAAAAGCTAAGAACAAAATGAATTCAATCAATGCTTACTCGATATTGGAACTGGAATGTTGCCACCAATCAATAACTTAACCGTAGATAATGTAAGAATTCCAAAAGATATCATAATAAAGGATAATAAAGTGAAAATAGTTTTGATGAGAACCTAGAACAGTGACGTGAATATTTATCCAGCTGAGTTCTTTCATGAACAAACAAAATCACAGCGATTCTCCACATGCGAGATCGTCTCTGAATCACATCGACACGACACTGTTTGCATTCCACGTATCGATATGACATCAAGTGACGGACACAAATACATTTAACTGTTTCGTTAAAAGCAATGAGTTTAGCCCCGATTCTTGTTCATGTAAGTGATTAACCCATCCAACAAGCCAAATTTTCTATTGTAAGACACTAAACTTTTCTTGGATATCCTATAGGCTTAATGTTTGGCGAACTAACGAAGGTTTACCCATTTATATAAATTAAATCCGCTCAATAAATGTAGGAATAGATTATTGGGTTTAAATATATAGGTGTACGCTGCGGGATCTACACAAACCACCCTAAACCGAAAATACATCTTAACGCGTATTCAATTTTATTTAATCTGGGACACAGACACATAATTCCATTTCGAACATATTAATTTAAAATCACGGCATGTAATCCACCACCTAATTCCTATAAACAAAACAGTCTCATTAACACCTGTCCTAACGATTTACAATATGCGATCCAATTAACGATTCAATTGCGTGTGTGATCCTCAATTCCTCACATCTAGAAACAAAAAACCATCATCTTAAATCAATCATCGCACATAATTCTTATGAATATAAAAAATATTCCTAACGACCATAAACGCGTGATACTGCTGAAGGGGTTTTTGTTTAAAAAATGGATTTATAATCGGATGTCTTCTTAACGTTATGTAGGTCAAAACGATTCAATTGTCTTTCAATCATTTCTTAATCTTTAAAATGTGTTATCCCGTCGGGCATGTTATACATGAAATGGATTTAAAATTGACATACATACTCGTACATGTATATACATCAGACCTGGAGAATATTATAAGTATGTAAGATATGTATAAGAACAGCCCAACCACCTTACGGCATATCAAATTAAAATCATATCACGGCCGAATATATTAGAAAATTGTTTTCTTTATAAATACAATATTATCTACGATGTTACGGTAAATTAACGATCTATAGTATCTTGTATAGGAGAAAGGTATATGATTATACGCGGTATATCGATCACAAGTAAATTGTTACTTGACACAATTGAATTAAGCTCAAAATTACGACATTTGTTGACTACCGAAATACTGCGATCATTTTTTATATGCGCGCACGCGGCACGCGGATCACGTTTTTAATCAATGAAGGCATAAAAAAGCTGCGTCTTTTATGTACCATAAGATCACGCACATTTCATTAATCATTCTATTTACAACACTTGTATTCCAGAGCTCTGTCTTATATAAAAATTCTTAATATCGTACCAAACCTTTCTTTTAATTATTTCAAAATCGTGATTTTATTCGGAATGGAATTTTATGTGCATAAGATATCGCGTCGATACAGAACAAAAATACTTAGATACATGCTTTGTAAAGTGCAGTTATGAATTTAATGTAAGGTTAGGTTAGATTGTAATTTACAAGTAATTATTACAACGGTCGAGGTCGTAAATAATTGAAAATGTTATATATGTAGTTTAGGTTGTTGTACCAGCATAATGCTCTTTGGCAGAAACGTGATCTAACAATTTATGACAGGTATCGTATAAATCAAAGGTATGCCGGGCGTTCAAAATTTATATAAATAAGCTGTTGGTTCCGGAAATTTGACTGCTTATGACCACCAATGCATAATTCCTAATTAGAGCTAATTAACAAACAAATAAAACAAATAAAATATTCAGTGCTATACATATCAACAGAGATTCCCTGTTGCGGATTGTTTTAAGACTTTTCAATGTGATCGAACTTTACTGTATTTGTACACCATTCTTTGAGAGATATTTTTAACATTATCTGTATCATACGCCTTGCTATCATACACTTCTAGAAAGTCCATTGCAATTTGTATAAAATCGGCAATTTTAGTTCAAAGATCACATATTATCCTCTTCGATTCTACCCTGATATACCATACTACATCACTGTGCTGGTTTATCTTCGTTTTATCAAAAAATGCTGATGTTGACTAATTTTCGGTCGATGCACAAGTGACTGTGCTATATTTAATTTTTTACAATGCTTATATGGAGCTGTAATTTATTGTGGTTAGCTATAAGTGATTTAAATTACAATTCAAACAAAATTCAAGTGCTGCAAAAAACTATTTCACTATAAATCAATAGATGGCAGTATATGAAATTTAAATCATATACGATAATGCAGTTTGCAATTTGCAATGTATAAGCTAAGTTACAATGATATAAATTAAATTCAATCTTCAGTGATGCAGTGGATTGTCATTGACTGTGACGACAAAAGGGAACCGTTGAGAGTAACTGCGAGGTTGGATGGTGTCAAGAGGCAAGGACAAAGGAGGAGTACAATTGGTTCGCACTATACAGTCTAAACTGCAGAGGCGTCGTTTGTATTCTGTTCTGGACGAACAGGCTTAGGCTTCGAGTTAGATAATGTTAGGAGGTAATGTTTCGCTTGGGTTAGTTGATTCAGCGTAAATTGGTGTAATAAATTCTTGTGCGCTATTAGTGACATCTAGGTTTAAGTAGTAGCATGATAAATAGTTGTATAGGGTTTAGTAATACTGCAGATTGTAACAGATGAGTTGCGATTTTTCGCGGACAATCTGGAATGTTCAGCGACGTCTATAAATACGGGTGCGAAGAACACAAATGTGAGTCTTTGGAGAGTATTGGTTAAGACGTGTTACGCTATATAAAATAAACGTGAAAGTGAGTAGTGGGAAAATTATAAGTGCTGCTAAAGTTAAAATAGTGGTGTGACTAAAAATAATTGTAAATGGTCTGTAAAGTGAATTAATAAACTGTTGTGGAAATTATTCGTTGTTGTATTTTAGAAATTGATGGATTTTGGGAAAGTTATAATATTTCTGGTATATTCGGGAATATTCCAGAAGTGGTATAAATTACGAGAATTGATGTGTAGACCCGCAAATTTATACCGATATCCACAATCCAGTGATACGAGTCGAGTTTGACAAAGCAAGTTCGGGACAATATGTACATTACCAAAAATACCAAAACATATAAAGCTGAACTTATGTTAAGATGGCTGTACTGATGGCCTTATTATGAGTATCATTAAATAATTTTGGTTAGGATTTGGTAAACTTCACATGTCAAATCCCTTTGTTTGTTGAAGTTTACTATTGTTTGCAGAAACCACGGTTAATACTTCTGCAGCTCCTTGTATAATGAGATGGTAAACTTTGCGATGGTTTACCTTTGATTGAAACCCTTTGATAAAATGTACATTTTCCAAAGTATTCGAAGTAGTCCCAGGTTAAAGAAACTGTACCGAATCTTAGTTATCGCTGTTCTCGTATAGGTACCTACCATGGTTGATCTGGTTGAAACAACTGTCATTGTCGGAAGTCGTCCCCTTAATAGATGGTTTAAAATTGGTATCATATCTACATCTTATTAATTGAGGCCTTGATTTGTGGCTTACTTTGGGTTTATTAAGCATTTGTTGATTTATGCGCCAACTCTCTGTTTGCCAGTTGTGACTCAAACCTTTCTACGTAAGAGAGGAGTTGAGCCCCACTACGCAGTGTCAGTGTGTGTGCTTCTATAATTAAAAGTTTGGAAATGCTTTGGTTGCATTAAATTGGATATTTGATGGCATGAAATCAGGAGAATAGTTGGTCTTTTAAAATCAACATTCAAGCAGGCTACCCTTAAACCAAAGACAAGTATCGTCTACGTGCCAACGGAAGACATGGTTCAGAACGAGCTAGCAAAATAAACTTGAAATAAAAGGAAGAGATCATCAAATTGGTTTTGGCCTCCTGATAATGCTCAAAGTATCCAAAAAACGGAAAAGAAGGTAAAGCTCGAGGGATTGCAGAAGAACCTAAGCCTGATTGCATCTTCTTTAATAACACTAACCAGACTCTTTTGAACCTGGTCATACAAAAGTGCGCATAAAATATCAAAACTTTACTACAAGTGCTGCCAAGTTGTCACAAGGCAAATGATTGTATAAGCGAACTCAGTGTGATTTCTGCTGTACGAGAATCATAGTTGACTGGAACTATATTACTAATAGTGATAAGTGCCTATAGCACGACACAAAACCGTATCAAACTATCGTAAACAATAAAGCTACATCAATTAAATTTAAAACATTGCGAAACCTTCACTGTGTGAACATTAGAGGAACTTCAATGATGGCGCATGAACTAGTGACTAGGGTGGCAAGGCTGCAATCTGGTCATATTTCGATGATTCGGCAATCAAAGAAACCTCGAAGAGTTTCATAAGATATGTTTGAGCAGAAATGAATGGTATGTAGTTGTTATGTTCTCCCAAGCAAGATATTGGAGGAATTTTGGAGATCCTAAACTCACATTAACTGCTGCAGTTTTCAATGCGTGGGCTACTGAGTACGGTAGCACTCAAACGAACAAAAAAGGTCAAGCTCTACTGGAGGCCTTCTCAGGCCTTTTGTTAGTGGATCTCTGTTAAAAAAAGCCATACCTTGGAAGATTTGCAATTTCTACACGCATAGAGACGCATACCATACTGTATGAACTTATTCGATCTTGGACTTCTACAGTTCATGCTCCGAGGTACCATCCTGAAGAACATCGCGAAGGCCAAGGCAACTTAGCTAATAAGAGCACCACTATAGCTTGTAATCATTCAATGTCTAAAAGAATGATAAGTGTGGGATCTACGTTTGTAATAGGGGAATTTCATTGTTGCGGCGGAGGTACAATCGAGCTGAATGGAATTCCCAACGAAAAAAATTACTAACCCTTCTTCCATCCTCAACCAAACATACAGGAGAGAAAACCTTCTAGAGATGTAGCATCAACAAGTTTTATTCTGAAGGGTAATACCATATTCGTTTCCCTTCAACCGACGACTATTCATCAGACTCCTATTGAAAGCGAATAATATACCACCATTCACAATAGACGAACACATTTAAGAGAAATCCTAATAAGAAAGCTTTAAAATAATAAACGTATTTTACACACGAAAGAAGGATGCAAGGAGTGCGGAGCCACTTATGGAGTCCCTCAGGGCTCTGTACTGTGTGCAATGCTTTGGAACACTAGGTTCGCGACGAGGTGACGATATTTCACTTTCTGCCTCCCATATATGGACTTAGTGACTGTAGGTGACATCGTATCGACGAACACAACTGTGCATTTACAGTTCCTTACTGCCTTCAGAACTATTTCGAATGATGCAGCTTGATGTTTTTTTATCTATATCAAATCAGCTTTTTGGAAACACTAACTCGTTCAGTATAATGTTCAGAACAAGGCATATAACCGCGATCTCTTTAGAAAGTAACAAGAAAGCTTCAATCTTTTGCTTTTGCAGATTACTTTCTACTACTATTACTACTTACTCAGTTTCAGGGAAAAGCTCAGCCCCAAAATGTTCAATGCTCAGCCCCAATCAAAGCACTATGCGCGCTGAGTTAACATTCTTACTCTCTGTAGAATCCCCCGGGCAGTAGACTCGTTTGGCGCTTTACTCTGGAGTGAGAATACTTACTTCTCAGTTCAACAATTAAATAAATCGGGTCCTCTCACCACTTTCGTACCTATTTCTGAAGAAACAATTATTCACCAGACTGAAAGTTACTCTTGATAGGTTTGGACAAATTCGAGAGTAGAGTGCGTGCAACAAACTGCTAGGATAATAAACGACTGGTGCAGGGACCGCGATCTCAAAGTCAATCCAACGAGAGTGGTTCACTATGTTATAACAAAACGAAGTTCACTATGTTATAACGATAATTCACTATGTACGTATTTGCCATTATTTTTTCGTGTATCATTCTGATGAAAATTTTCTTAGGACCAATTGTGATATTCATCGCAAACCAGGGTATGAGTATCGAATAGAGAGTGCGTTCATGTACAGCTTACGATGTGTTGTTCGTGTCGATAACGTACTTACGTCGTAACAACTTACGTTACGCACGGTCGTTATGTCGATTTCTGATATTTTTGTCTGTATGATTAAAATTATTTACACTACAGATTATTAGGGATAGGCTGTCTTATGCGGCGTTATTTAGCAGAAAAACAATGGATACTTACATTGCAATGAACAATATTAAACAAAATTGAGAGGCTAATCTGTCCTCAAATCTGAACCGTTTCACTATAGAGTCGCTGGTATTCGAATTATTTGTTTGTCTCGAATGGTCAAGCAGCATTGTTAGCCCAAGGAAGATCGGTGATTTACTCATTATACTTACTACCACATTTCAATGGAACTAAATAAACTAAACAAGATTAGCACAACAATATGCTGACTATTCCAAGCGCTTGGATGCAGATGGAGTATTCAAATTGAACCACTAAGCATAGGATATCATTTGAAAATTAAAACGAAGTTGATTAATAAACGAATGGTATTCTCGTGAGGCGGTTAGTCAGTACCACACTGTACTCAAGAATTGTCAGAAGCATTTAAGAAACCCTTATTATGTCTAGTTCGTGTAACTAATTCATGTGACTCGTATTTTTGTTCCACTTCACTGCTTCCATCTTTTGGAGAATAGTGTAAATTGGATTTATCAAGATAACATGGTTGAATGAGATATTTGCTTGGCAGTGTGTCTTGATCTATTGTGTGTAAAACAACATGACTGCGGACAGCTTCGAGTTCAATATTCAGTCAATGGTCAAATTATACGATTCCATAGTAAATTTTCATTCACATAAAACAGTGGTACATGGGACTGTGTCTGGACCGTTTTTGGGCCTTTAAATTCAGATAAATATGTACATTTAGGGTAATGTTCTTGTAAATGGAATTTAAACAAAATTTGACATCAGACAGAATGACATCAAAATTGGATTGCCCCCTTTAAAATAGAGGTCGAGATGTATTATTGAAGTTAATACCAATACGTTTGTGATCGTAACATTGAACCTAACGGTCCAAATCGCATACAATAATTTAAGTTTGCAAAAACTCTTACACCAATGTCAAAGTCACTTAGATGCTATCGGCAGTTGTTTATTTTTTAAATCATTGTAATATTACTTCTTCTTATTAGCAATGAAACAAAACAATAAACAATAGAAGAGATCTGAAAAAATAAAAATTTGATTTAAGACGATAAATTAAGTCAAAACTTCACTTTCTTTTTTTAATTTTTTGTATTTAAGTAATGAAACTCCCTTAAACTGCGGAATTGAATTTTTTGTTCCATTAACAAGAAGACATCAAAAATGCACGATTGCTTATAAATAAAAATAGAAACAAAAGGCAGACGGAAGAAAGTGAAAATAAATATACATATGTAAATTAAGAAAGGTGTACGTCAAATAATTTATGGTTGGGCATGTTCAACGGACAGTTTTCCTAACATATTTAATGTAGAAAATATGTGCAATTGGCGCCCAACATGCGATCATACTTAAATCGATCCTTGCGAGGAAAAATCAAAAATTAATTAATCGAATGCATTCGATCGTGATTCTTCAAAATAAAATATCTATCAAAATGCAAGTTGGTATTCAATCATCATCTTGAAATGAGATACTTTTCTAACATGATATTGTAATATTATATATACCAAAAAGTAGAAAAGCCCAATTGATGTAATTGCGCACGTACAAACGATTTAATAAATTCATTCTTCAAGCCGCACAAAATAATAAAAATGTTTCAATAATATACAGCATGATGTAGGGCACCACCCATTAAAAACATACCTATCAATACATAGTACAACATAGAAAAAATTGTATGTAATGTAATTAAAAAAAAGCTGAACGGAACGAGCTCATAAAACTACCAAGCATTTGTTTTTTTTTTTTATTTTTTTACCGTTCAAACACAATTCTACATAACGAACGTATCCAATCAATACACAATAAAATTGAATTACGATCTGCGCTCAACAAACAATCAATTTTTAAATTATGTTATAAAAATTCTAACTGTCAAAAGCGTCAAATTGAAAGTAAATTTTGTACAGAACGTCCTTATGTCTGGGTTTAAGTAAAGCGAGCGAGCACTAATCAATGAAAATTATTGTGTTTCGAACTTAACCCAATTTTCAATTAATGCGACTTAATGCGGGCACGATGATGATGGGCGTTACGATTAACTGTTTCTTTTCTTCTATACGCATTATAAGATGACAACCGCACACTGAAAACTTGATCATGCGATCTAAAAGTGCGATCTCAAACAATCGATCGAAATAAGTACCTTAATAAATAATTCATTATCGCACCGCGCCATTCAGCGGAATAGAATTTCCTTACATTTTTTCATGATAATGAACGTGATGATCATGATCATCGTATGATCATTATATAGTAATAAAAACAACATAGGGAAATTATTTTTATAATACAGTGTATAGGTATGCAAATGACATCTTCGTTTGATCTTTAAGTAAAATTTAATTTGTATTTATGTGATCGTACAGCAAGCATAGGAATATAGGAATACTCGTATACCATATCAAACGATCGTATGTATCGATACATGGGTACATGAGCGAGCGCATGCAAAACGATAATTTTTCACAATCAATATGCAAAAAATTTAATTAATTGGCAGAATTGATAAATTCAATTATGTGTGTACAGGTATTTTGCTGCAGTTATTGTTGTTGTTTTGGTATGTGCGCGAGGTACACATAATTATTAGCGGATTTAGCAAATTGGCTGTGTTTGCTTGAAATATTTACCGTTATAATCGTACGTGGGCGTACATATTGTTAATAAAGAAACGTGAATTCGCGGTAATGGTTTGGTGTAATAAGGTCAAATGTGTTTATGTTATTAAAAAAAAAATTAATTTTCCCAGAATGACAATTTAATGAAATTTTTGGAAGCCCAGCAAAGTAAAGCACCTATGATAAACATGTGTGTATGTACCTAGATTCTCATTGCTGAATCATTTTATACCCAAATAAAGAAGCCTAGAATTGTTTCTAAAAACTGTAGCATTCACTTATAGACTCATTTGAAATTGAGGCCTGAAAGGAATGGTTGGCAAAAGATGTTTTACCGATATGAAACCGCATTTAAGATCGCCAAATAAAGGTTTAATTTTTACATCTACAACGCGTTGAGTAATTTGTCCGTCACGGAACTTTAGAACTATAAGGATGCTTATATTCTAATCATGAAGGTCAAACAGGAGGGTTTGTCCCTTGACGCCACCATACCACTAATCCGCAGCTTCAGTTTTTCAGAGTGATCTAGTTGGTTTCTTGGAATATGATACGCGACAGCTATCATGTAAAAGCGTCTATACATTTAAAGTTGAAAACAATTTTTAAACTAACTATACTACTAGTATATTCAAATTTTTAGGCCACATCAAAAAAAAAAATCGTAAAATTCGACTGATCACATTATCCAGATCATTGCTTTTCGATTGTTTTCCTTTTTCCAGTTCCACAAAAAACAAGTATGAAGCCGTTGAATCTAGAGTTCTGAAATTCTATTTTCATATATCAGCTAGTGCTGATAAATCGATAAGTTTTTATTGCCTCCTGTAAAAAACTTTTGTAATTTAACTCGAGCAGGCAGTGCGCTCAGAGTGTGCAAAGTAAAAAATAATTTATTACTCTATGGACACTGAATCATTTGGCCCTGCTCAACCTTTGCACGATGTACAATACCCAGGCTAACCCTGTTTGCTCGAGTTTAATTAAAAAATAGACCCATAATAAACTTACGTGTGAGACTGACTACACACCACATTTCTTATTTATCATTCAATGCTATGGACATAGCTACAATTTTCGTTATACATTTATAAAGCATAGCCTACACTATTGAATAAGATTTAAATTTAATGTTAATGATAACATTGAAATTGAACTCCATTTCTCGGTATCGGTTTAGGTAGTAACAACTGGGTTTTAACTCCGTCCGATTTAAAAAATCAATTTTGTCAATTCAATTTATGTCTTCCCCGCCTCTAACTGATCGTATTATTTTTGGTGTTTTACTGTATTGCCTATTCATAATATCAAATACATAAAGGTATACCTGGTATGTATTACCTCTGGGCGTGGGTACTTGTAACGGTCCACATACATTAGTGTGTATCAGATCTAATTTTTGAATTGATTTCGTAAACGTTTCTTGAGCAAAATGATCCCTGATTTTTTGCATTGAAGCAAGTTTCACAAACATCAATATGACAATTAAATTGAAATGACCCAATACCTGATGCCATTCATGAATGCATTTGTTCAGTTATGTTGAAAATGTGATGGTCTTCTCCACCATTAATATTTTACTTTCTTTTTCTCTTTCACATTTGTCGCCCTTGAAGACAACGTTGCAATCTTTTTTAACTAACTTGCCAACTGATAATAAATTATATTTGAGTACAGGAACAAATCGTACGTCGTTTAATCGGAATTTACTTATCGAAATTTGTGAATTCAACAGTGCCGGTTTCTTTTATTGGTAGATAACTGATGTAACCTAATGAATTATCACCAAATTTTTCCAAACACTTGAAAAAGGGCTCATCGTTGCACATGTGTGCCGATGCTCCGAAGTCATCGCATCAAGATATAATTACTTCATTCCGACGGCTGATCATTAAACATACGGATGTGTCCTCAATATCATTTTCATTTCATTATCATTTTGAACTACGTTGGTTAGTTTTTGTCCTTTGCTGTGGTTTTCTTTCTTATTTTATCCATGCTGCGAATTTATGGCATTCACTTATTCGGTGACCTTTCTTTCGACAGAAGAAGTAAATTTCTTTAGATTTCACAGAACCATTGCCCACAACCAAAATTCAAGAGACTTGTATCTTGACTTTTAGGGCCTTCTCTCCACTTGCGAATTGCACCACTTGAAATTGAAATTCCTGTCTTCTTTTATATTCCTCTAAAGTTTATTTTTCATCATATAATTAGTTAAATCGGTCTCTGGAGAGAGTGAAGATTGGCTTTAAATGTAATATCATTCGACATAATCTTCTTAAACTTCGAACTTTGTTAGATAAAGGTAAATGTAATTTTTGGTTTGATTGCCTTCTTTAATCAATAGGAGTTCCATTTTATACTTCCAGGCAAATAATTATCGTCATCGTCAATAATTATCGTTTGTCTGACATTTTGGAGGTTATATGTATATTTCCGGATTTTTTTATTTGTCATTCAATGCCTACAAGTCAATTTGTGAAGCGAGTGCACGTGCAATGTGTCTGAGCATCCATCAACATCAACTCACCATCGTGCTCAAGAATAGAACATTTCACGCAGTTCTGGACCATTAACATTTTCGATGCGCTAATTGGGCTGTGAAACGCGTGGATGAAAATGTGCATTTTTACCGAAAAATCATCTTTTCCGACGAAGCCAACCATTTCCACTTTGGAGGCTACGTCAACAAGCAAAATTATCGCATATGGGGCTCAGAAAATACATATTCCGGAAGAAACACTAAATTTTGTAAAAACCTTATGAAAGGTTCTCCACCTGCTGCACTGTTTGTGCAGGTTTTGCAAATTATGATGGCTCCTTTCATACATGAAGTTGGTAGACTAAATTTCATCTTATAATTTGTCGATTTCCGTCAAATTTGAGTCGGCAAAATTGATCGGGATTTTAAATGAATGTTGAAGGAAGTTTAAAAGCGGGACTTGCTCACTCGTTCTTGATTATTTCTTCAACGACTAAAGTCAAACAATCTTTGAGTGTTACAAAATTTGGTATATAACTTACATTTAAGATGGCGGAATTTGCCTTATTCAATGAAAGTAGATTAGATCTTAACTGGATATTGTCCAATTTGGTTTATAGGATTAACGAAGTTCTGAAGTTAAACCGTGTTAAATAAAACTTCACGTTTAACTCTTCATTGTCATAATCGATTTGACCAAGAACCTTAAGAAAATTTCAGAAATTTGGTTTGCATAAACTGAATGAAATTTATATTCTATTTAGGTCACCCAACAATTGACAATATATCGAGCAAAATCACGACTAACGTTATGAAAATGTTGAGCAATCATACCAACAGTTTCCGGAGCTTAAAGCGCCAATGACTTTCTTAAATATTCAGGTTCCTATTTATTTTACTGTCCAGGATAGAGCCCGTAATCCTCGCTTTAAAAGTAAAAAATGGTTTAGTGCCTTTAGGAGGAGCAACTATCGGAAACTTATATGGACAAACAACTATGTCTTGTATGAGTTGACTGCTAATCCGACGTGTTTATAGCTTAAGGAAGTCTAGAGCCAACAAAACCTGGTTTTTTAACAATACCTTCTGAACGTTCGAGTTTCGATGAGCGATTAGCTCCATTAAACCCTCTAAGATCGATCTGGTTTTTAAAAGGCAATAAAATTAGTCATGACACCAACCAGGCCAACCATCAACCCAAACCTTTAGTCGAGATTTTTTTTTTTCTAAAATCAAAATATTTCCAATATTTCCGACCTACCTTATCTAATTCATCCAGTATATGTGCCGTTTTCGATTTGTTTGCATTAAAGTCAAGCTTCAAAAATTTCCATTTACCAAATTTCGAGCAGATCTATGGTCAATTCTCAACTTGTCGAGTTAGCGATGGCCTTTTCATAATATGTGACATGCCTAACTATGATCTACAATTTGGGTTAAACATAGTTTCGGAATGAGATATTTTATCTCAACCTGACTCGTTTTTAATGATAATAACGTGGAAGAACTCAATATAAAAATTCCTGACACTGTATGTACCAAAAAATTTATTTTTCTTTGAGTTTTATATTTATCTTTAAAAGATTTAGTTAGTGGACATTCTGACTAAATTTCCGATTAACTGTAATCGATACAAATATTGAGAGCCTGAGGAAATTTTTATTAAACATCAGACAAGGTCTTTGTGCCATCTATGAATGGTTAATATGAACTAACCTTGAATTTCTTTACAGTGTATGTGCAAATATTTAAATGTATTTGAAGTTTACTGAGAAAATCGTCAAAAGTCAATGTGTGGTATGCCGAAACACGTCATCATGTACAAATTTTAGGTCACGAAAATTACAAAAACCGGTTTGAATGCTTTTCATCATAAGGTTGCAGGATATTTTTTCTTATGGAGCAAAATATATATAAAGTTTTGGTTAAAATTGTGAACAGGTTACTGTGGAGAAAAGCTTTCTACTTTAATACCATAAAGTTCATTGTAAATTATCCCTCCTCTCTCGCTCCCTCAACCTGCACGCAAGTGTTTACCGTGAACAAGTAAGAACTGGCGTTTCTGCGTGCCTTACAATTTATTTGCAACATGGCATCTTAACCAGTCCATGAGTAGTCTGTCACGATTTTAGTTGCTGGTGCAACTTTCACCACTCTGCGAGAGTTGACGGAGTTGATAATGTTAAAGTAGCAGCCTATAGATTGAGAATTTTAAGTTTAAACGAGCGAATGTAATTAAGCAAAAGGGGTTTATTATTTGGGTGTTAACATTTCAGTTATCACACTGAATCCTAAACAATGTCATAGCGAAACGGTTGCCTCTCACAAGCGTAATACAGGTAGTTGGCGATCAGCACTACTACTACATCCATAAGTAAGCATTTTTAATCCAGAAACTACTCCCTCAGCAAGACGAGGTTTCTGAATTAGACAACACCCGGCTAACCTTAAAACAATCGACCGCCTGATTAGACAAATAAATTCTGCATTATTTAACTAACTATGTTAGTTAAAACAACCATGGGATCAACAACCTTCAAATCTAGGAGGAAGAACCATGTGCCCCCAGGAATTATATGGTTCCGTGTTGGTTACATCATTTCTTACTTTTGTCATCATCTTCGACATGAACTTCCATAACACTGATATTTATATACATACATACTTTACTAAAATACAATAAACATTTTTATTGAAAAGATAGATTTTTGCATAAACTATGCTAAATGCAATTATTGTTGAGAATCGTTGGCGTGATTTTACTGCTCCATATAAATTATTTTTGTACAAATTGGAAAAGTGGATTCGAAAGGAAATGCTCTAAATTCACATCCTCTTCCCATAAAAAAACAACATGTTTTGCATTCGTTGTTATTGCAATATACAATCAAACATAAAAAACAAGAATTACAATAATTACAATTTAAAAGTAAAATAAGTGTATCAAGATATCACCCAGAACACCTTAAGAATTAGGTTAATATAATTCACTCCTTCTTCTACTTCATGTTTTTCTTGTATATTTCTGTTATACAAACAACATGATCATCTTACACTTCCCATCGTTTAACAAAAAAAAAATCTTCTTTATTTTTATGTTCTAAAATTTATTTTGTCTATGTATTTGTCGTGCAATTTCTTCGTGCGTCATCATCATCTTCTGAGTCTTATTATAAACGTAATTGTCGCTGCTATTTCTTAGATATTTAAATGCTAGTGTTAAATTTAATCAATTATAGTGTGAAATTGTGTTTAGCTTTGTAAATATGCATGTAATAGATCTCCAAAAATAACAAGATCATCATCAACCCAAAAAAAATTGTAAAACAAATTGAATATGTTGTTTGCGATCATTAAACCAATCAATCAACATGTGATCGCGATTTGATCGCGCGATCTCATGCCGTGATTGACATTTTAATTTTGTACCAATATTATTTATTTTGATGTCTATATAAAAAAAAACGTTTTGCTATATTGTCGGGAGATTTAATCTTTAAGACACGACCGATCAAGTGCGATCAATTTGCATTGGTGATATTAAAATTATAGGAAGTTTGACTTGTGCTCGAGAGAATATTATGCATAAAAATCCGTTATTTGCCCTACTCGAAAACAACCAATTAAATTTAGTACAATGACAATTAGTTGTGATCACCCACCTTGCGATCGTATATTTTCCATTATACACAAATCCACTTTACAATGTACAGAGTTTGAATGATCTTGAATGGAATTCGGAAACTATTATATTTAAATTATCTCTCTGTGGTATACATAATGAGACGACTGCTGTTGTAAAATAATTTTATTGCATCTTGTGTACTCGTATGTAGTTCACATTCTCTCGTCTTATTAAATATAATAAAAAAAATTCTACGTTTTCTTTTATGACTTTTTTTTTCAATTTATTAAATTAGACCATAAACGTATTTTCCGTTATATTCAAGGCAGAAAATTCATATCGAACATTATTTTGTAATAAAATCCGATCATATGATCGCGATCGTAAATATCTCATGCGGTATATTATTGGTACTAATGAGAGAGGAAAGATTATGATCGATCGTACAAAACACAAACTTGCCAGTTAATTGGTTTATCATATTACGATTTGTTTACTTTGTTTGATTTATAATCATTTAATCGGATTTAAATTGTTTGGAGATTTTAAATTTGTGATCGTATCTTAGAGATTAATAAAAAACACATTTTTTTTTGGTTTTCGTAATGATTGATCGAGTTTGTAATTAAGATGGCTGTAAATATCTTGTGGCGCTTAAGTACTTTCTAAATCACCTTTACACATATACATATAGATTGTAATGGGTTATTTGATAATTGCATGCAATTAAAATAATTTCCTAAGTGATCAATTACGATTACATTACTTACCGGTATTCTGACCTTGCTGCAGCGCAGTCTCGGCTGCGCTGTGTCTCTTACCAGTACACGGATTACATTCTTTATTGATTTTTCGTTGGATATTTTGTTTGTTTATTCAAGAATTATGAATTATGATCAAGATCAAGAGATCAAATTATTATGCGCGCGATGATCAAGCTTAGTTTTAGGTGATTGATCGTGATCTTAAGAAACGTAAATTTGTTATAGGTTAAGGTTTTCCGTTTAGGCAAACACGATCAATTGATTTGGAGGATTAATGAGATAGATGTTAATCGGTATTTAGTATTAAATGAGATTGATCATAGCGGTATTGGAAATCATCGGTTTGCCATGATGTTCCCGAATCGACAATAAATTTGAAAATGTTGGCGCCCAGCATGGGCCCAGCATCATCATTATAATGATACCAAATAGTGTCAAATTTTATTTCACTTTAAAACATTTTTATCACATAGTAAAAGAATCTTGGATATAATCCCACAGATCTGTGTTTACCACAAAATGATAATATCTCACATATCGCGCTCGATCATTCCACAAATAAACGCGATCACGTTATATTCAAATAATACATCGTACATAAGATCGAAATGCAACAAAATATCGGTAAATTTTATTACATTTAAAAACAAAATACAATTTTTTTGTGTATTAAATCTTACCTTTAATTTTTTTAAATATTTATCCGATCGTGATCGTTTGTGACATTAACCTAGAATGATTTTTCTTAATCTGCGGCGTGTTAAAATTGTTGATTCTCGTCTGCAAATAATAGAAATAAAAATAATTTAAAATACAACAAAAAATTAGCTTTGCAATAAATTTAAATAGGAAATATTAAAATTATGATGAAGTAGTATTATTACCTGCCAGCGGAAAACAAGTTTATTTATCAATGCAGATAATAAAATAATCATAATCAAACGTGCACATAGTACAGGCAGGTATAAATAGTTTTGTGATTAGTATATAACGGAATTTTTACGATCACATGTTGTGTGGGGAAATTTTTTTTATAGACTATCGCGCATATAATTATCTGGAGATTATCAAATTTAGATGATAGGTGCGGAAAATGTTTACGATCGCAGGCGACGGGATGTAAATTATACGGGCATAAAATCCGAATTTGTTTGTTAAATTAGTTGCACCTAATTTCTGTTTACTCGTTCACAGTATTACAAGTGCGATCGCATGAATATACTGATTACAATTCTTTTATATAATGTGGTTATTGTCTTGGAAGATCAATGTCAGGTCACATGTAGCCAAAATGACCAAAAATTATATTTCAATTATGCAAAAGTGTTATAAGCAGATAAATCATGAACATTTATTTTTATATTCGTATATACAAACAAAAGGCCAATTATAAAATCACAACTTAAGAATTGGTTACAATGGCAGCACACTGAAAGAATAAGTTAACGACGAAGAAATAAAATTAGCGGTTTGTTTATTGTCCGCAGCGCCGCAATTTATGTTGTTCAATCGACCGCGAAATATGTTAGATGTTGTTGTTGGTTTCTGTGGTGGCTTTCTATGTATTTATGCAAATCATATCAGTTGGAATGGAAATTTGCAGAAAATTCGTTTCATTTTTAGGTCAATTCTGTTATGTAAAGAGATAAAGCCGAAGAATAATAAAATAAATAAATCAAGAAGTGTTTTTTTTTTCTTATTCATGTTTTATTATATTGCGTTAACATGCTAATGAGAACTGTAAATGGCGGATTTGGAAAGGTTTTATAGAATTTGCCTACTTGTTGATTTACTACAGTTTTTGGGGTTCTCAAGTAACTGCAAATCGACATAATCAAATCCAAATCCAATTAAAGCTACCGATCTTGCGACAATGCAACTCGAATCGATATTACTAGCTAAACACAATCACATGGTAACCGCAGTTAACTACAATATCGATGTTTCGTCTACATAAACGACAAAACCAAACGTTGGAAGATATTTTATTATTCGATCGATTGTTTTCAGGCAGTGAAGTGGTCATTATTATTAATTAATAAATTATATACATTAGTGTAAAATAAATTCAGTTATAAACATTTAGAAAGTTGTAAGAACTATTAGTGTGAATATTTTAGTGTTCGAATAGTGTGCATAAATATTGTCGCAGCATAACCCTAAACCATACGATGGTCCGTAAGATATACAGTGGTGACCCAAGGGTGATCGGAAATAAATCATTAATAGGAAGCCGTTGGAGACGCTCCTCTGACACCTACGATTCTAAACCATGTAAGGCGCCGCAATATAATATAAAACCACGCATGCGGATTTTTTTCTGGAAAAAACATGAGGTAGCTCGGGCATATAGGATGTTGAACAGCTATGTAGATAACGACAAACAATATACCCACAAAATAGGCGTAAAAATGCACAGTCATCAATTCGCAGAAACCGAACATCTCCGTTTTTTAAACTATTCGCCAATCTCGATCAGAGTAGCGTAACTCAAAATGGCTATTCAAAATATTTTATTTCCCAGTCTTTCCCCAAGCCATAATTCTAAATTCGGATCAGATAAATTTGAGAAGCAGTAGCCCGGTCTTGGCGTTATCGAAGTTAATGTCCCGAAAAAACCAACGGCAGCTCATATACGGGAGGGAACACGCCGTTCGGTGCTCCTTGTGAATATTTTTGAATCTGCATATACATATAACGATCTAGTACGTATAAAATTTCCCTTTATAATCTTGGACTCAATCAAAAACGGTTGGTTCATTAAGCGTCTCAGCTCTTCTCAAACAGCTGAACCAACTCCTAATTGCGGTGAATCTTCTGTTTTTCTCATGAACGATTGTGAATGTAAATAAAGTTTCACAGTGCTTCGGTCCCTGTAGAGTATCACAAAATTTTGTCATGCAGTTTTATTAACTCGACATTGGTTATCAGACGCGATTCACCAAAGTTTTATTTTTTGACGATTTAACCCCCTATAAAGAAATTACATCCGCTAACTTAATCTTTCGAATTTCAATATAATTATTTTCAAAAGAATGTTTAGGTGGTCTACACGTCAGTTCTGGTAATAACAATGCTTTTTATCTAATTTTACTGTTAGATGCAGGATTTTTAAAAACATTCTTCTGATAAAATTATGTCAACCATTAATATGTAATGCATTTTTCTGTAGAGGAGCAATCGATGTAGCTGAACATATTACGAGGCTTATTGTTAGGGAGTATTCCTTGTTACGGAATATGCCAAGGATAGTGACATCTAGAGAGTATGGAAAACTGCAGAGTAAAGTGTTATCTAAATTTAGCACTAGTTTCTAATTTGCCAGAGCAAATGACTTTCCGAAATTTATGTAACTAGACGAAATCTTGAGGTTGTCATAAGGAAGGAAGATCTTTTATATTTTTATTAAAATTGGTGAAATTCAAATAGGTTCCGCACTCACTCAATGTCAAACTGGGCCCATAGTGCAAAATTTAAATTTCTAACACAGACCCATGGTATAGATTATAGAACAATTATTTACAGAAGATAATCTCATTGTATATTATCTTATCCACGCGACATGTGGCCTAGTTTGATACGGCAATACCAATAATGTGAAAGTTGAAAAAGATCTGCCTTTAATTTTGAATTGAAAACAGTTTCAACGCCTTTACGCCAACTCACGTGTTGTTGGACTCTATCCATTTTGCTCGTCGCGACTAAGGGAATCTTAGTAAATTTCTTTTCCTCCCCTAATTAATATGCTTAATTACAGGAGTTGAAGTCACATCCAAAATTGAGTTAATCGATTCAAGACTATCATCAAATATAATAACAATAACGATTTACAACAACAATATTAAATTGGGAATGATTCTAAACCTGAACCAAACAATAAATTTTGCATTTAGGAAACCCAAAAAAAGAATACAAAAACATTCTAACCGTTCAGGACAATAACGATCTTAAAACGGAGAAACCCGAGAAAATTGCGAAATTCCATTACAACTCTTTATTAGTGAGACCGCCGCTAGAAGACCATAATATGGGGCGGTATTACACCACATATTATGGAACGAGGAAATTCAAATCCCAAACTACCGTGAAAAGAGGTGTATCATTGTTTGGTAAGAGAGTCGGAAACGATGAGTTTCGATTCGCATGTGGGTGTTCCCAGCCTTATCAGTACGGGCAGCAATGCCCTGATGTTCACGTGTTTGACCTACTAATCAAAACATTTTCGACCTAGAAAATAAAAATTTAATAAGTAATGGAACCATTTGTTCAACTGATCATTTCGATGTTGCGACCAAGCTAAAAATTTCGAGCCACTATCGACCTCCCTAAAGAACACCCCCAAAATAAAAAACCATTTTGCGATATAGGTAGTGGTTCGAAAGGAACTAAATTAAATACGACTACGTCATTTTCAAGGAACCCGGGAAAGAGGTAGAAGATGTCTGCTTGTTTTGGGCCTCAGGTTAATCCATAGGATTATAAAGTCTTTGTCATTGTCAATGACTGAAACCATATTCTCGATATGGATACCTTTGGCACTACATTGCGCTTCTGACAAACCACTACATATTCAGTACAAGAGTGAGAGCACTCTTGCATAAATCATCCAGATTGAGCTCATTTGTGTGTTGGCCTGCTTTTGTCCTGAGTTAAGACTATTATCATTAGATCTTCTGAAGTTATGGGAAAATACAACTCCGGATCAAAAACTGACTGAATTTTGTCCACAAACCGTGTACCACTGCAAGTTATTGCTAGCATACTTAGATGGGGCATCTGTCAAAATCCCTGAAGTTCTCTAGTCTAGACCATTTTGTATTTTAAGTAAGGCCCCTATAAAGGTGAATCAGAACCACTGCACTGTACCGCCTTGATTCATTCATAAAACTAAATTTGCGCAGAAAACCTGTAATTCAGTACTTTCAACTTTTTTTCTCTCGATTCGAAAACTATCGATTTTGGTGATAAAATCGAAGCTCGTATTCTATTGAATTCACAGCTTAAGACCAGCAAGCAACTATATAAATATAGCATGAAGACCATACGCAAACTGTAATGACATCCAGATAATCTTAAGATGTGATACAAACGCACACCAAATATACTGAGGTACCTGAGATATTAATCCAGCGGATATCGCACTTTTCGTTCATTAATCCGGATCAGATTTGGTGGAACCTACTAAAAATTGATAATATACCATTTCTGACATTCTCAAGGCTTTCTGTCTTGTAATTGATATTACTGGTTTCTACGAATAATAATGAATTCAATGTTGAATTTCAAAACTATGTTGTCTATTCAGGCTATTGAAATGGGGAAGGGCGACTACTATGAGACTCCTATAACGACAGCTGCTCTTGTAAACCCAAACGAACTGTGACCCGTAAAAACATTGAAATGAAGATCTTTCTTTGAGTAGGAAAAAGCCTCTCGGTGTATGCTAACCTCAGGAGAGCTCTTTTTATATCGTAACTTTATGGAAGATTATTATCGTAACTTTATGGAAGATTGATGGGACTTTATAGAAACTGGTCAGGAAGATTAAAGGGTTTGTTGAAGATATTTATCAGGAAGTATAGGGCCATCTAAGAACAGTAGAGTCAAATTTACCCATTGACCATAAAGCAACTCTCCTAGATTATACCTCTCAGGATAGAAAGCCGAGGCATGATCTTTCTAGGCGTTTCTAGCTTCGAATTATTGAAATGTTTAAAAAGCCTGGTAGTACCTTTAGGAACTGTTAAAATAACTCTCTTAATCCTTTTTTATTCATCCTAAATAACATGCTAATCTGTTAATACGTCTCATGAAGTCGTTGAATCGATTTTAACGAATTGTTTGCTTTCTTTCATTTAACAATGGGAAGATTATAGGCTAAACGGAATTATCCTAACTTATGCAGAGACCGTATAATTAAGGAACGTGTTGTTTTCAAACCCATAAAAATTGTACCAGAAATACGCCTATTTTCAAGGAACAATATAAAATTTGAAAATGCGTGCTATGCGACTAGCCATTTTGTTCATAGCAGATACAAAAATATGATGACACCTACAAAAATTTTGTATGGGAACTGGGACGGAGCTAGGTTATTTCTAAACAGATTATGATGAAGTTTTTTATACTGGATGGAAATGGGATTCTAAAACAATTTTTAGAAGAAGTTTTGATATATACCCAGCTAAGATGAAACCACTATGATGAAATTGGGTGTATCATGAATGAAAATGGGGTTCTAAAATCAGTTTTGAAAGAAATCCTGGTATTTGGCTATCTATGAGGGAACTAGGTTATTTTTGAACAGTTTGTGATGAATTTTTTTTATATTGGGTGGAAATGAAATTGTAAAATGATATTTAGGCTGTGTGCCATACTTAAGGTAAATCGTTTACAACGGTAAAAACCGGTGTTAGGACAGATTTTTCGATCAGTGTCCCATAGAGAAAAATAATTGAATTTACCAAAAAATTTACTTAAAATTGACTTTTACCTTAAGTTTGACAGCTTTAGAAATATGTTCTAATATATGGCCAACTGAGGCGGAACTGAGTCATATCTTAACTGAGCATGGTGAAATTTTGTCAATTGGGCAGAACTAGGCTATTTCTGAACAGATTATGATGCACATTTTTGCTGGATGAAAATTTAGGATTCTTAAATGATTCTTAGAAGAAGTTATGGAATAGGGCCAACTGGGTTGGAACTAAGCGAGAAATCTTGTATTGTGCTTTAGTTTAGAAAAAAATATTTATAAATTGTGACAACTGCATCGACCGGAATAAGTATAGTCAGAAGGAACTATGCCTGGTGAATATGACGAGTGGGGTCGTAGAACTTCCCAGTCCTGCTCTTTTAAATAATTTTTTACAACGTTTGCAACATGTGGTTTTACATATGCTACACCTTTCTGATCCCACCCAGATACAGAGCATAACCTTATTGAGATATTCATCTCGATTTGGTTAGCCAAGATTTTTTGCGTTCTCATTATAAACCCATTTTTCATCTCCAGTAACTATTCGATGCAAAAAACTTTTTCTTTGTTGTCTTTGAAACAGTATTTCACAAATGGTTGTTCGACGATCGGCGTCTCTTTCTTTTAATTCATGTGGAACCCAGTTGCTAGCTGGTTGAACCATTCCTTGATTGACAACATCTTCAATTTTTTAGGTGGTTTTCATTGTATTCGATGGAGCATGTTCACCGTAAATTAATAGAAGCAAACTATAAGTTTCCGCTGCACTTTTCTTTGCAATACACTTATTACATTATTTTTCCGCAAGTGATGTTTATTTGGAATAAAATTCAACATTTTCAAGGAGTTAAAAATACTAATTGTTTAGACTTCAACTAAACGTTGCATACGTTGCCCCTATATTTGGGTACTCGATATCGAACAATCGACCGACGTTATCGAGCAATCGGTATTTGTGAATTTGATATTCGATCAATCGGTATTTGTAAATTCGGGTACGTATAAAATAAAAACGAACAACAACAACAAAATACACACTTTAAATGTTAAAATTCTACAAGATGTTTAATTTTAGTACATGTAGTACATGTATAACCATTAGCAAAATGTCTCTTCTCATTATTTAACAGTGTACATTTCTATTTTCGATCGAATTCCCAAATACCAATTCATGCTCGAATCGAATTGATCATTCGAATCGAATAGTACACATAAGCAGTACTAGTAACGACGCCTATTGGGAAAGGGCGAAATCATATTCAGACTCCCAATAATTTATTAACTAGTAATTTAAAACCTAAAAATATAAACCATCTACCTGATTCATCCATTTGTCTATTTAATCCATTTGGAAAAATTAATTATAGATTTTAAAAGTGGCATAACGATAGAATATCGCTAAAATATTGAATCAATATCAATACAACCGCTACATTGTGGCACAGTTTAATATATTCGTACACCTTTCATTTTATTATCTGCATACAATACAATTCTATACCTGTTTCGTTTACTTTGCCAAAGCTTCATATTTAGGTCACCAGTATTCATTCATCCAGCATAAAATTTTGCGCATTAATTAAATTCCAATTCCACCTACCATCCAACGAAACCATTCACTTCTGTATTGTGCGATGAACAATGTATTTACAACATAACTTTGACCTCTCTCTCTCTCTCCCTGTCTTACCGAGTCTTTTGTGTGCTTTTCTATATCAAAGATATTCTTCTTCTGGCGGTATGAATAAATAAAATAATTAGCAAAAGTCTTAAAATTTTAATTGTATTTAACCTTGTTTGCCTGTGTAAAGTATTTAAAGAAAAGTACAAAATTGAAAGAATTAACCGTTTTCCGTACAAATAAATAAAAGCAGCAATAATGCGAGTAAATAAGAAATTGTATTTGATATTCGGAATTAAATACGTAATAAGAAAATCTTTTTCTAACTGTTAACACTATGGTGGCCGATGCAACCCGATTTCACCTGTTGAAAACAAGCTCAACATAATGCTACTTGCAAAATTACACATCACTTCCTTAGCATCTGAATTTTCGCATCATTTGATCGTTAATTTGAAAATAATTTATTTTATACATGGCTGAGTGATTCTTAATTTACTTCCTCTTAACATCATATTTAATATATAGGCAGCTGTTCTTAAATTGCTTAATCCCGCATCAACATAGAATCAAATCCACAAGAATTAGTTTCACAGTTCTAAACCAACAAAAATAATATTTTGACGCTTTACGCGATGATGATGATGAATTTGTAAAATGATTTTGCCCGTTACGTTCACTTCTTTAAATTAAAACAGACAAAAGCAGCAGAACATCAAAAAATAAATATTTTGGCTAAAATGTATTCCGATTTGATTGATGAATTGAACAGAATGTAATTACATGATCTTGTAACAATACAATATGAAATAGCTAAAAATGTATGCCGAAACCCGGGATTGAACCGGGGACCTTTAGATCTTCAGTCTAACGCTCTCCCAACTGAGCTATTTCGGCACCATAATGGGTTATATGCGGCTTATCAATTTAATATATATATTTATATACATAACGGTATAATGGTATCAAATGCTTACATTCAGGAGCGACACTATAATAAAATCGCTGAATCATATAAACGATCAACATAAAATAAATTAAATTTACACCGCGATCCATTCAGTTACCTATATCAATTGCGGCACCTAGAATACTATATATACCGAATCTAAAATTCTATTAAATACGTGCGTGTTTCTTACTGTACACATTCAAGATATCATACTGTGTACGATCGTACATATACGATAAAAAATATCTTCACGATCATTTTATTCGAAAAAAAATTCTTAAATTAATTTTCCATAGATAAGATGACCCCGCGCGATATCGATGCTGTATATACCTGGCAATGAGCTTCATTATTGTGTCGTATTTACAGGTATGCAACTTATTGAAATGATCATGATCGTACAATTTAAGTAGTTAATTAAATTTTCTTGTTTTTTAAATTAAATCGATCAATATGTATTTTAGTTTTCTATCATCATGTTGATCACGTCAATACTCGTAAAAGCATAACATCGAAAGTGAATTTTATGAGTGTATCGTAAATGATCGGTCGCTCCTTCTATAAATTTACAACGTGCGTGTAAATTTTTATGATTAATTAAAATGAAAGCGCAAATCAAATAAATTTTAATAATTATGCAAACAAAAAAAATGTAAAAAACAAAAGAAAACGAAATTAAATTTAAAAAGCGTAAAAATTCCGTTCACTAAATTTTCCGCCATTTTTGCGTTATTAATTAATGCAAACTAAACTTAACCCGATTTTGCGTATATATTATGACATAATCGATGGATAATTTTATAACCAAACATCATCACTCATCATAAAGTCATAACACTTCGTGTTGTATACATATATAAGATCAGTATATGGGTCATTATGTCGTCTTAATAATAAAAACTTGTCTTGCAAATTTTTATTTATAATTTTTGTTTTTGGGTGATCATGTTCTCGTGATTATATTACATGTGATCAAAAAAAAAAGGCACAAACGATCGAAGTAAATAAAAATATAACCGTACATTTTTATGATCATTCGCTGTATTTTTGATAAAAAAAATAAAAATAAATCAACATAACCTCATTTTATGTAACGTGTAATTTATACTCGTATATAGTTCTGCGGTTCTGTTTCCGGTGCGATCGCGAGCAATATCATATACCTATATACATAAATAATGTGTTATTTGGTATAAAGTACTTGTATATTATAATTTTCGTTTAAAACGAGATCAAACATTATGATGATCAAATGTGATCGCAATAAACTTCTATATCGACAATGTCATTTACTATTTTTGTGATCAAAGTTGATCATGAAAGTACATAAAAGAACATTTAAATCGATTTATCGCATTCATGTCATCGTGATTTTCTAAGTTGTTTTTATAAAATAATACATGATCTTGAATGATCATTTGCAATAAAAATATGTTTACGATTGCCCATTTTCGGATTTGCGTTTGTTTACAGTAATATACGAGATCGCGATGTGTTTAGAAAATGTTCAAGCGCCATGTGATCTGAAATAATATGATACAATAATAATTATTACTATTGGTTACATCCAAGATCGTACATCCAAGATCGCTTGTAAAGCAGACTAGCAGACGTGCTAACTGCTACTCTATAGTACTGCTAGAATACGCTTCCTAAGAGATGGTTTCTAATATAGAAAATATCGAGCACTTCAACCGGCATACGAACTCAATTTTATAGTGTCAATTCAATGTAGATATTGCACATGGAGTAATTATTGCACAATGAATTGCACCAAAAACGATTTAAAATTATTCGTGGGAACTATTTCCTAAACTATCCTAAAAATTAAAATCCGCCATTTTTGTTTCAATGTATGCGTAAAACTTCGTATAAACGAGTGAATTATAAATAATATGAAAAAATGCAAATAAGTACGATGACTAAGTACAAGAGGTCAATTTGCATATCGTATGGTTTTTCCGAGCATTTTTCCCAATTCCAGAAACACCGCTACCAAATACTAAGCGCACTTTTGAGTTGTTCTGGATCAAAACTAACAGACAAACACCATTCCATTGGAAAATCTAGGGGCCCCGGGTGTTTTAGGAAATAAAATTTGTAAAGTGGTCAATTTGCATATCGTAGGGGTTTTCAGTTGATCGATCCACATTTAATGCTACAGCCAATTCTGATTGTGTTTGAGAAGAATCTTCAGCCAAATCAGCATCGAATTAAATCGTCGAAACCATTCTTTGTACGTTGTATTCGATGGAGCATGTAAACCGTAAATTTCTACAAGCAAACGGTAAGTTTCCGGTGCACTTTAATTTGCAATAAAAAAATGTGATAATACTTCCCGCAAATCATGTTTATTTAGAAAGGATTTTTCTATGAAGTGGTATTTATCTGTTAGTGGTGATCCAGAACAACTCAAAAAGTGGCTAAGTATTTGGTAGCGGTGTTTCTGGAATTGGGAAAATTGCTTGGAAAAACCCTACGATATGGCGGATTTAAATTTTTAGGAAAGTTTGGGAAATACTTCACTATTACGATAAAATAATTTGACGATAAAATACGAAAATTAAATTTCAATACCACTCAAGCAGCAAAATTAAAAAGTTTTGGCCCCAAAATTGATAACTCGGAAATTCTATTTGGAAAATATATAGCGTTGGAGCGAATTACGTGAATAAATAAAAATACAAAGTTCATTGTGTGTTGCTGCTCGGATGCCGGTTGGAGTAAGCTCTAAGCGATTTTAATGTTTTAGCCCGCGATGTCATCGGCTCGGATTGGTAACAAACAGGCCATAGCTTTGTCACCAGTCCCTTGTGGCGCTCTGGCATCCAACTCTCACGTCTCGAACTCGTCCGTCATATTCTGGATGTGTCTCAATAATCCTGCCGGGCTTCCATTTTCAAGGTGATGTGGTTTCTGATCAGAACCAATTGACTGATGATAAGCTTGTTGTTGGTTCTCAATTACTTTGAGTGTAGCTGGAGACGAGCACGGTTTTCCGACAATGTCGATGTACCGCTATGGCTCTTTTAACGAAGGAGTGACACATTGTGATGCGAGACTGGACATTAAATGCTGACTCGTATAGTTACACAATGACGAAACCACATACTGTATTATATCTACATGCGAACGACACCTCGACATCGAAGTGGGTTATGTTACCGAGTTTGACCCAGATCTCAAATAACCAATTGAGATCCGGTACGGTTATCTATATCACTCTTTGGGAATATAAAATCGCCTGTACGATCGGATGAATCGTTTGCAGCAAACTGTGATGCGAAGTAGTTTGAAACATTGAGCGATCAAGAGAAAGATATATCACGTTAAGACAAGTTTGGCTTGTACAGGTTTTGCCTGCATTGCAATCACTGATTTGGCATGCACTCGCAGTGTTGGTGTAAGCCTCAGTAATCGTATGACATGGCCATTGAATGAAATCATCTTTCAACAAAATAGGACTTGTTCGACGACACGAGACATGACTTTTTGAATGATTTATCCAAAAATCGTTTCTGATAGCTTTCAACGATTGGAAACAGTTTCGATAGGGGAGCCATCTTTGAGTGGTTGATTGGAGGACACTACCCACGATATGTTAAGTGATTATTTTGGCGATGGTTGTGTTAGCGGATACCAAGCGTAGGTTATGGTAATGTTATCCAATAAAATCGGCCGAGCATACAGTCCACGAGTTTTCACTGACTCGTCCCAAACTGACGTTGGATCTCTGATGCTCGATGAATTTTATGGTATAATTTATATGTATATGTATAATATGCGCTATGTTGTTAAAATATTCCAATTTTATGGTATATTATGATATATTTATGGTAACTTTTTCATTTTACGTGATTCGCCCGCGAGTAAAATAAAATTCTTTGTTTCATTTAGATAGATGAGTGCGTTTTATGTCAAAACATTATAAAAAATATGATGATTACTAGTAGTGTATAAGAGGTCTTACTTTGGAAAATTGTATTCCCATTCGTTTAGGACTGCAATTCGACGTCAACGATTTTTTTTACTTCTACTCGGTTGGCACAAATTTTTATATAAAAAAACCAAAGCATGCCATTTATTTTTGTGTCATAATAAATAATCATGAAAAATATAAAATACAATTTCAACGTAAATATTTCTTATATCTGAGTTCCATTTGCCGTTATTAATTTTTTGTGTTATTTAATTTATTCCGTATATTGCGCTTTTTTGTCAACTGTGTATACACCGAACATACCTGGTTTATAAAATTTCAGACCTGGTTTTGCGAGGTCAAGAACACTGCTAGTTTCGTGCGATATTACCCGCGCCGAATATAAATTCTTCGCTCGTTTCGCTCAGTGTACGAATACGATACTCGGTTCTGATAATCTTGCTAATTAACAAACGGAGCGAACTTTTTTTTTATAAACCCGATGATCATTCCGAATATGTAGTCGAAATATATCAGCTGTAGCAAGCTTGTTACACTGAAGAACAAAAATGTGTGACGTTTGTGTTTTGTTTTCTGATAACACTATACATATTTTGATAATTTAACGCTAATCAACAGGTGATTGGAGTGGTAGCCAAAAATTGATAAGATTGTTATGAAAACCGGAATTTCATTATAATAAAACAGTGATATAAAATACACATTTCACAGGTCTGTGATAAAAACAAGCATTTTGAAGCGGTAAATATTTGTGAAAATGTTTGAGAGTTACCGTAAATGCCAAGAAAAAAGGACAGACGGTGAGATGTCGAGATTTAACACTGTATTCTACTTTTATTGTAATCGCGCATGTTTTATAATTTTCCATACGTGTTTTCGACATTTGCTGATAACGAATAATGCATTAACAGTATATTTAAAAATTATCAACAATTTACAATTTAAATAAGAATATCCGCACTTTCAACTCTTTCGCAATTCGCTTTTCACGTGCTATGTTACACACAGTTGCCTACCAAATCGAGGACGTACCATTTGCACATTGCATAGCTCCATGGCAGCCTTTAACTGGCCTGGAAGATGGGTGGGGCCCATGAGTTTGGCACTCCGACAGGGGGTTATAAGTTGTGTTTATTTCCATCACCGATCGTAGTCGGATGATGAAAAATCCCTTTTGCATCCTGCCCCTATCGAGATTCGAAACCGGTACTTCTTCATCCGAACGTCAAAGCGATAACCACTGGTCACTGTTCGGTTTGGTCGGTAAATATGGACTCAATGTTTAAAAAAATCCATATCAAAAAATCTTATATCCGACTACTCGAGTGAAAGTTAAACAAGAAGTAAATCCGAAATTAGCAATCGCTTAGTACTTTATATTACTGCTATCTGATTTTTAGGCGTTTTTAAAAAAATGTGTTTGCTTAATAACAAAATGCCTATTAAATTATTTTATACTTATTTTAAAAAAATTTAATATTAATATTTATGTACTAAAGAACGAATTCTTACGAAAATAGGTAAACCAGAAAAAGTGCTTTACCATTTGCCTTGTTCGCCTTCGTATAATATGATGCACTACCTGCCAAAATATTTCACCCAAAAAATGGAAGCAATTTTCGCCAACAAATAACGTTAGATTACATTTCCAATTTTCTAGAATTTAATTAGCACTATTTCAGTTAGCCTGATCAGATGAGCTGTACGCTACTTCTTCGATATTCTTATTGTAGAGCTCGTGGATATTGAATGCTTATTTGCAACTGTACCATGCTTAAATATACACTTAGGCATACTATAAGCTCTTCATAGAGAGTCAGTAAATTGAAGGCATTATGGTACGAACCTTTTAATTTTGTAGCTCCAGAAGGAATAGATGCACATTAAACTTTTGCACAATTCATCATGTGGCTGCCTATTTCATTAGCTTCAAACGCAGATCAGAAGATGATAGTTTACATAATTTTTTACATATGGAGGAATTATAACCTTAAAAGTCAACATGTTAGATAGCGACATACTCTCCTGCGGCGTACTCAACAAGCCTCCAGGCACAATTATAGTCCAACGTGCAAGTATTCTAATCCGCGACAAAATTAAAAAGAAATTCTTCACAAGCACTAATCTTGTAGGAAATTCGGGACATTGCTTAAGCCGTTTGCTTCTAGCCAGATGGTGGCATTCCGGGGTATCGGTGGTTTCGGAATGATCGTGTTGTCTCGAGGGGTGTACGACTTATACGTGCTGGTGAGATGGCCCTCTGGCTCTCTTGGTATTCCAATTTGTTTAGCTACCATCCCTATTCTAATATTTCAACATAGACATCGATAGACCTTTTCGAGCTTACAGATGTTTATTCCTACGACATCGTCTTCTCTTTCAGTAACGGTCTGCTTGCGTGCAGGCTTTTGTTATCTGCATCCCTAAATAGAAAGATTCCTTGCTTTCTTATGATTTGAGCCCTCTTAGGATTCAGTGTGCGAACATTAATAAGGCATTCAGGACCAGATGGGGTATTTTGTGGAAAGTTGCTCTTCCTTGCCTTATCATGGGCTTTCGACAGTATTTACAAAAATATTATAAATCGACAAAGGTTCAACATTTTTGTCTATCTTCAGAGATGTCCCGAGTATAGTATTCTGCGATCTTTATTGTTCAACAGGCTATCCTTTTCAACTGGTAGTCCATTCATGGACCTTATTATGATTAAAGGCCTATCCATTTCCTTCGAATTTATTCTCAACTGCAGTCAGACTCCGATTAGTTCGTTCTCCAGTGATACCTCATATAACTTCTAAAGTTATTTAAAGGTTCGAGTCTAACCATCGCCAACTTCCTTAGATTTAGAACTGGTGTAGTTCTCTTCAAGATTCAAGTATCCATAAAGGTGCTTTTAGCAGACATGTTTTAGCAAACATCTATGTGACGATAGCTAGCCACGGTCGCTCGTCTAAGTGGACTTAATAATACATTCATTAATTAATTAAGTTGATCTATTAGTGTCGTGTACTTTTATTTAGATTTTGTAGCATCACCTAACACATAGGGTTGGGAATCTTGTCATTTCACTAGTAAAATATTCTGCTAACATTGGATTCCTTCAGGCCTGTCTCCTTCTAACTCAAACAGCTTGTTGAAGTGAAATCCGTTAACATTAATGTCATTACGTTATTACGATGGAATATTTTGACCTTTATTTAGTTAAATAAACCTACCACTCTCTCCATTATGATTTCAGCACGTTTGGGCTTAATAATTACAGCTCCTCCAATATTTAAATTAACAAAACAATTTTTAGGACTAGGTCCGAAGTGGTCCGAACAACAATGTAACATTTACAACTGTAAAGAGTATGCAAGACATGTCAATAGATAACCGGTAACCGGTTCTGCCTGTTTTCTTTTCGAAACATTTTAAGTATTATATCTAGGTCGAAATTTTAACTTAGTACGTCATTTCTGACGTTTGAGCTTTTACATACAACACAGAGTCAGAGCGGACATATTATGAGAGCAGACACTCTTTCTCTAATAGATTCAATTTTTAAACCAAAAAAACATCGATTACGGACGCCTTGCTGAAGCTCAAACAAATGATTCTGACATGATTCTAACATTTCAACAAATTCCGATTTTCTTTTAATTTTTCAATAGAACCTATATACAATTTGTTCCAAAGCAATTGGAATACAAGGTTCTATTAAATTATTAATGGGAAATGTCGTATGTCGCCTTCAATTAAAACTGTACTGCTTGTGAAGTTTCTAAAGTAATTCTTCATAAGTTCTCACGTTCATCTGGATATCATCGGATCTTTACCATTATCATGCAATTTTCGGTACTCTATTATCCAGATAGATCGGTACACTCGTTGTTCAGAAGTAATTGCCGTTCCAGACATCGACTGACGGACGCTTTTGCGGTGTAATTGCGTTTTGTAGTTCCAGAACTGATTATCACGGATCAATTGGAATCCTAATTATTTAATAAATTACCTAAATTACTAAAATTTGAAAAACCACTAGTTGCAATCCAACGTGCAACGATATGATCAAACGTTTACACTTTAGACCCTTTTAGAACTAATGGCTTGCACCATTTGACTGTCAGGTTGCTGAAGTTAAGCAAATTTACAGAGGGATTAACTCTGAGTTTATCTGCTTTACCTTATTTGTATAAATATCATAAGAAAATGATCACTTTTGCTCCCTGTCACAGTTACTCCTCCAGAATAAGAGTACCCTAAACGTATAAGGGCTTTGGCAGTTTAGTTCATATTTCAGGGCCCTAAACAACGAGAGTATACATTTTTCTTGCATAAATAACTAAATGAAGACGATTCACTTAACCAACACGACAAGGAAAACACTATGAAAATTACCACAGGAGACACAGAATAGCTACTTCTCGGCATCACACACTTTGTTACCTTGGCGGGATAAAGTCGGGGATCTTTTTATTATCTTTACCCATCTTTTTATTCAAATCTCTTTATTCATAATCGTCAAATCTTCGCGATCATTTCGCACCGTTAAATTAATTTGATTAAGTAGTTCATAAAAATCGATTTTATCGCCCGTCCTTCGGGAATACGCTTCGATCTGGTCTACAACGTTATTTACATGAGATCGTATAAACGTTAGTTTGTACTCATCTGGAAACCACATTTGATTTGTTATTTGAAACTCCATTAATTTATTTTCGGTCATAACATTTGCCACATACGCAAAAAGTGTTCCGATCGTGTGCTCCTCAAACTCCAGTTTAATAAACTGAAAAAATAAAAAAATAAAAAATGTATTCTAGTTCACCGAGTACAATTACAATATTACCCCAACGTTATGCAGATCGTCGAAAACCTTAAAAATATTGTGATCGCCCCCAAAAGATTGCCGTCCAATAAATTCGTATCTTTCATTAATATCATTCGCTATTCGACAATTTGTAAAATATACACAACCGGTATCACAATATCGTAGCATTCGAATGATCCTCGCATCTAGAATAACATCTCGAATTTCCAATTCTTTTAAATGCAACCCATTAAATATGTACGGATTAATCGTCTCGAACGTTTTAAGACGCAATTCTATAAAATATTTAGTCTGCGTACCAAACGCAAATTTAAGCCAATTTATAAAATTCTCTATAAAATTAAACGAATTTTTTGTATCAAACGAATTTTTTTGATCATTTCATTTAATAAACCATTATTGCCACTGTAGATCCATTCACAGTCTAATGTAAATTTCAAATCGATAAAATTTCTCGATGTTGATAGAATTTCGTATAAAACGTCAGAACATTTTCCACTAGAATCGGTTTCACGTACCACTAGTATACCTGTTGCATGAAGGCTATCCAAAAATTCTGGTACATTAATGATATTTGACAGTTGAAGAGCATACGGAGCATACGCGCTCCAATGTAGGGACCCGATCGTCTGCTGAAAATGGTACACCAAGTATTCAAATATTTCCTGAACATTACGAAAAAACAGTTTATCTCCTAAATATTCGTTTAAATCAAATTTACCATCCTTTGTGTATATGCCGCTTTGAATAATTTCGGTAAGCGTACGATCGATTAGTTTGTGAAATTCGCAATTTTCGTACTCTCGACGATTATCATCGATCGCCATTTTGAATTTTATTAAATCACAAATATTAAAAATTTCAATTCCTCGCTTTCGTTTCTGCGTCCTGTAGTAATCCAATACGAGGTTCACTTGTGTAAATACATTAGGATTCCAAAACGGTTTATCTAGGTAACGTAAATAATGTGGCTGTAGAAAATTAAAGGCGTACCTAACTTCTTCGTGAAACGGAATACGTGACCCTTTATTATGGCCCATTATCCAAATTAATTGCATTGGCTTGATCTTATCACCGATTCGTAAATCGTAATCCCATATATGCTGATCCTCGATTGATATTCCTACCTTAAGCATCGTCTGTTACAAAATAATCACTAAATATATAAAAACACTTATGCAATTCACGTTTGCACTAAATACGAACCACTCTGAACATTTCAAATATTGATCTTGGAACGAATAAGGCTTTATTTGGGTGGAATAAGAATAATTCGCCATTTAATTTTAACAATTTTTTCACTATACTTCTGCAAGACTCATTATATAGTAGGGGGCCAACAGAAGCCTTTTCGTCTACTTCTAAACTTTCTTCAGAGCTACCGTCATCGATACTGACTACTCCACTCATATCGAAAAATATTTCTAATACTAAACCGTACAACTGAATTTCAATATTCGATCGTCCGCAAAATTGGTAAGATTGAACTGATAAATACACAATCAAAAATACTAATGTTATTAATGTTCTTATCTAATCAATTAATTGTGTAATGTGTTCCGTCTTCTAGTATAAGTAATTCACTTTATAGCTGATTCATGCCATAAATTGTTTGTTGTTTCTACTTTTCAACCGTAATATCAAAAAATAGGCAAGGAAATTATTTTGTTTAACTGGTATCAAGCGGATCGTCTTTGTGGGTAACTACCGTAAGGAAACTTTCGAATTTCAAAATTAAAATTTGTATACTGTTAAAGCCCAATTTGTGCTATTAGTGCACAAGAGAAAATTTTGTCTTTGGGAATCCCACTAAATAAAATCGTGAATGTAGAATTCTTGAGTGAGACATTGCTCAATAAACGAATTATTCTCGTGTGCAGCAACTTTCATAATCCAAGTGCAAATTCTTCTTGTCCTGATATGGTGATGGTGTACGAGAACAATACATTTCGTAGATGTTACCATAGTATTTTCTTCCACCTTCCACGGTCAACGAGTAGTTGAATCAGAAATGAATCTAAAACATTTTGGGATAGTTATAGGCACCAAGCTGGTAAATTATAACTATCCCTAAACATGTTTTAGATTCATTCCTTATTCAATTACTCGGTTATCGTGGAAAGTGTAAGAAAATACTTACCTACGAAATGTATTATTCTCGAACACCATCACCATATCAGGACAAGAAGAATTTGGACTTGGATTATGAAAGTTGCTGCACACGAGAATAATTCGTTTATTGAACAATGTCTGACTCATTCATCGACCCAAATTGTAAAATTAAAAATTCTACATTTAAGATTTTATTTAGTGGGATTCCCAAAGACGAGGTGCTCAGTACTTACACAACGTAATCGGCGTTTTTTCTACGTTATGTCAGACTGTGTCGAATACCAAAATCTAAATTTCCAATTCGGTAGTTTACATCATGATACAAAAAAAAATCATCTCTCAGATAGCCTTAGTAGAAAATGAGTGTCGCTACTGTATGTGTTTTGGTGAAACCACTTCCTTCTCTACACATTTAAGCTATTGAGCCTATCTGTTCAGAGAAATTTTTGTATCATGGTTTACATATTACTCGGTTGCAATTTCGACTGAAGTTATTTGCAATTGCTAAAGGCTAAACCACACTGCTCATATTTTATTGTTGATTAGCTCATCATGATATTTGAAGAGTATAGGTTTTATTTTATAACGAAGGAACGCCAATGCACAGAACAAAAGTTGTAAAAGTTGTAAATAAAATTATGACTAACCTAAGCTAACTTTATTTCAAAGTGCGGTAAATTATTTCGGACAATTTTGACGCAATTAACATAAACCCAGCTTAAAGCGGTGATTTAAATGATCAATATATTTTTCTAAAGCAAAATTGTCAATGTTGAAAAAGAAAACTGTAATTACAGATTATCAATAATATTGTCAAAATATAATCATTAAATAGTAGATATCTACTATTTCAAAAATGTTAGACAACAAACGCAGAGCTTCAAAACAATTCTTAATTTAGGAATTATGGCAGTTCCTTTCCATTTTAGTCAATAAAGCATTTTAGTGGATCAATGCTATTGAAAATATTTCCACAAAATGGTATCGTGCGGTGTGGTGGAGGCGAGCAGATGAAATTCTGATTATAGTCACGGACGCTACATGTCACAGCCTAAGACCAATTCTCCAACTCTACAACTCGCTATATAATCGTGTTCAAGGTAGAACTAGATGTCTTAAGATCCTTCATCAGTACGTATTCCACGCACGTAACAAGTGAGTTGAGCGGCGCAGATTAACAACCTTCTTCACAACTATGTTATGAACCATAAAAATGGGAACATGTAACGTGTTTAGTCTTTTCAGACCTAGAGATCTCGAAAAACTTTGAAACCAGCCAAAGATTTACATATTAGATGTATGTAGAAGTCGCTCTACAAGAACTTTGATGTTCTGGAAATGGCATACATGGCACCTAAAATTGTTACACTCTTCATTACAGCAGCCATCAGAACGAAGGATAATTTAGAGTTGGCTTTCTAATTTAACATCTCGATCGTGAATGTACATGCACCCACCCAAGATAAATCAGATGACGTCAATGACCTATTGTTTGTCGAATTGGAAGAGGCCTTTAATAGCATCGACATTAAAACTATCGTGAGCGGCATTAATGCAAAAACCGGTAGGAGTGCAAAAAATACATCGCATATCGGCCGCGATATCGGATGGCGAAAGCTTCATCGAACTGGCAATAATTCATAAAATAACGAGTAGACCGAGTGACGGAAGAACGGAAATCAAACTAGATCACGTCATGCGATATCTAAGAGCTATTCTACCGCAGCATATCAACGTGGACAACGTTTTCAAATAACAGGTTTTCCAATAGGGACATAACAATTCTGTATTTTAATACGACGCACCCTTAAACGGGTTTCGTGATCTGTCAACATCAAAACGCCAGTCAAGTTAAACATTTTTATCATGGTGAGCTTCACGAACGAGCAACGTTTGGAAACTATTAAAAATTACAACCACAATTCGTAATTTTGCTTAAAGATCTTGGCTTACACACTTACAAGATCAAATTAACCCAAGAACAAAAGCCTCTTGATCATTTCAAGCCTCGAAGCTTTTCCGATTGGGTTCTGCTAAAGTTTGAAGAAAATCCTGAATTTCATCGAAAAATTAACTTCAGCGATGAAGACCATTTTTGGCTTAATGGCTTTGTCATTAAGCCAAATATACGTTATTGGACAGCGATTTATAGACCTAATATCAGTGATATGTGGTTCAAATAAGATGGTGTCACATTTCACACAGCTGGTCAAACAATTGATCTATTGAAGAGGAAGTTCGGTAACCGTGTAATCTCGAGAAATGGTGGTCCAGTCTAACGACCACCTCGCTCAAGCGATTTAACGCCGTTGGATTTCTTTTATGGGGTTACGTTAAGTCGTTGGTTCATACCAACAAGCCATTTACGTTAGAGGCCACTATGAGTGAAAGAGTGGTGGAAAATTGACTCCAAAGAATCGATCACTGCAAATGTGCTCGCATGTGTTCGTTTATCGCAATGCGCATGTTATATACTGCACCTAGAATAAAATTCAGTAATTATAACAATATCTCCGGACTGTTTAAAGCTTTTACCCAAGAAATACAGCCATCAAAAACGAAAATGTGGAACTGGGATCAAACGTGGCTGAGTTCTTTCAGTTTGGCAAACCTACTTCCAAAATTTGTTAAATCGGACTGACGAAGTGACCCCTATTAGATAGAGCAACTGCTCTGCCAGGTGTATAGGTCTTTGTCAAATATCCCACAGTACAGGAAGTACGAGTAGAAGCAGCTATTAGTTGAAGTCGTGTTGATTTGATGCTAGAACAGTATCCGCGTGTTTAATTAACTCTGCTTAATTAATTAACTAAGGCTGAAAGCGAAAAATTAAACCTACCGGATTTTTGATAAAAACTGTTTTGTTTAACCAAAAATCATTATTTCTTTTTTCTTGTTTTTTTATTATCCCTGCAATCTACATATATCGCTGATGTCAATTTTCAAGAATTTCTCTGTATCTGTACGTATGTAAGTGGTACCGTGCAGACTAAATCTCTGTGTTCTCTCTTCAGCCCAGTAAAACAATAAATTTAAAAAAAAATGAAATTTTACTGGATTTGTCCAGGCGGATTGATTATTTGGGATGAAATTTCGTACTAAAGCTTTTTGCCATAAATTGCGAGATCCTTGCGTTATGTGGTGGAAATCTGTATACCGGTAGTGGCAGCTTCCGTAAAGGTTTTTCAATTTTGAAATTTTAAGACACATTTTTGGTGGAAATGATGGTTTACCGACCAATTTCACTTGTGCCATTTTTATGTGTAAATTTAATTTCACTTCAGCTGCGTACTAGGCATTAGGCATGATTGTTGTATGGTAAAAGAAAGTCGAATGTTTGCCTAAATACAATCATCCTTCCATTTTTAAAATAGTGAAAATATTTACACAGGGTTTTATCGTTTGAAATGCCTTATTATATTGACAACAAACGATCTATGTAAAATGTTAAATTCATGTCTATTAAATGTGCGAATGCTGAACTTCCTCCTACATCACCGACGTTTAATTTATTCCCCATCAGAGGGCTAATTGAACTGAGGGGCACAATTAAGTCCCGCGAGCCCGTGAGAGTTAGTAAAGCTGTTAGCCTCTACTACTACAAATGACTTTGGACTAATACCATAAAAAGTAGTCAGTGGGCCAAAGGATGAATCATTACCGCTAATATAGGACTCCCTAAGTCCCTAGTCAGAGATTTCTTGGATATGAAACAATTTTTTAACCTATTCTTATTCGGACATTTACAGATTTCGGACCCTCGCCGTTAATATGCGTGAATTATTAAATTAGCAATGTTAATTAAATTTCGATTAGGCGAGCGGCTAAATAGTACATTCTTTATCTGCTCAGTGCCCATGATCGGGGAAGCGACAGTACAATTCTTATTTAGTTATTCTTAACACTTACTGATTATTTGCCAAAAGTATTTACGCAATTATTCCGCTTTTTTGAGTATAGCAATTCATGATTTATCTAAGTGTATTCTGCTTCTGTTTATTTCTAGCCAGTGACGCTATTTGATTTGAAAAATGAGGACAAATTCCGATAAACATTATGGAATTTTACATAATTGAAGCTTCCGTCGCTCAAATAAGGTTTTAAAATTTCTATTCATCATCTCTATTCATCGAGCTCAAAAACGTAAATATCTCCAGATGCGGCAAATGCATGCGCCCATCCGTACATGTTTAGGTTTACGTTTAAATGCACAACCACTCAATTAACTTATCATAACAGTAAACTAACCGAAATCTTTCAATCAAAATATAAAATAATTCATAATTCTTATAATTGAAGAACATATACACAGGTAGGATGACAGCGTTGATGCGTGTGCTCCATACGTTCGAAAATTTTAAGAATTTGTATTTTTGTTAAGCCACACGAAAATCGAGGTCAAAAGTATAACAACGAAACCCAATTTGGGATGCCACACGATCATTTACTTTCTGCATTTGGCATCATTCCATCGAATGCAATCCACTATACTCGCAGATGAATTATATAGTTGTCTATCCCTCCCATGAAAAAACAAAATTATCAACAAAACCATTACAAATCGATCAACTCAACATCGTGTACCCATTTCTATCCACCAAAGCGTCATCATCGTGATGAATTCAATTAATTCCATGACAACAACAAATATTAACCCTTTAATATCCATTTAAAATCGAGAGTCGGCAAATATCAATAAAAGAAGAAATTTTTGTACCGGGAAAACACCTTCAAGGAATCTTAATTTTGTATTACTTTGGATTTTGTGCGGTTGATTGATGATCGCATCACCATCAATAATTATAAGAAAATAACGAAAATATATAAATTAAAAAAAATTATTGAAATTATAACACTGGGGGGTCGTCGATTCAATTGTTTTATATTGTAATGACTTAATTTAGATCTGATTAACAAAATGGCGGCGACATAAATACCCGAGTATATTACAAAATATACTTTGTATGTGCGACAAACCGTTAAAACACAATTTAATTCTTGATGTTTACAGATTTTGACAGGTTTATTTTCCAGATTATGCAAATTAAGAATGCGATTATGTGTATTTGTACATTGTATGTTATGCTTAATGGGTGTTAAAGGTCAAAGCAAAATATTTTTTTTATTGTGTACACATAAAAAATGGCGGGAAAATATAACGTGCTAATTTAACATTTTTTACACCGTTATATGTACATGCATGTCAACATATATACCCAACGGTTACGAACCTGGTTTTACACATATTGTAATAAACATGTTTGGTATGTTCTGTGTGTAATTAAATTAATGGTTCACCACAGGCTGAACCGTAGTTTTGGTACGTTTTTATTAGTGTACCGAACGAACAATTAATCCGATTTAATACATTTTTTTTTATTTTGTGGTTATGTTTTATATCGAACAAATGACGATCATTTATCAAAATCCGTTTATTGTTCGATTCGTAAATTTAATTCGTTAACAAATTATCGTACATCAATAAAGTAACTTGTTAATTAGATTTTATTTTATATATTGTTAAATTATTGGTCATTTATTATATAATATTAAATTAGATTAACACCTTTTTTGAGGTTAGAATTTTTTTTATTTGTGGTGTTGTTATATAGATTAAATAGATCTCTGTGTTATTGTTCGCGATCAGTTTGGAGATAAAGTATTAAAACCGATTATTTTATAGATGGAAGTGGATTAGTTAAACTCACAATCCAATCAAATTTATATTGACCGCAAGAAAAATTGGCGTTATGCTGAGTACGACTCAACATATGCTGCCCTACGAGCCGATATTGTTGTACAGTTTATACATAAAACATATTTCTATTTAGTTTTCTCAAAAATAATTGGGTTATCCTATTCCAGTAATTTAATTACCATCTCAAAATTGTAGAAATCCAATCTGTGACAGAACCTAAAGACTATAAATCACCTAGATGATGCACCACCATCCAGAATGCAATATGATCTGAGTGCACGGTTTCGACTTAATTTATATGACTCTGGCTTGCCTCTGCTGGTTCTCGTACTCTCTACTTCAAATCTTTTTTCGATCTGGATGTCACGCCTGAAAAGTTTTCGAATGCACAATAACGTATAATGTTATTGTGCAATAGTCGGACTAGTGGCTCATTCAAAATTTATTATGAAAATGCCGGGCTTTTCCGGCTCTGGCTGGCACTGAATTGGTTTGCACCTAAAATTTTTGATAATGCATAATGACGCAAAGTGCATTGCACTTACGTGGACCAAGTTGCTTCTTTGGTCATTCAGTTCAGTACAATAAAAGTACAACACTGTTAAAAACAAAGACAAACCGGCAAACACAAATCAATCAACAAAGAATAATTCAAACGTTGTTTATACTCGCGTATAAAAATGTGGAAAGCCCCATTTTCATTTACTTATCATTTTTATTGTTTAGTATTAATTTACGCAGGGCCGAGTTTCGCAGGTCGTTCAGTATCAAATAAGTAGGATAATATCTTTAGACAAGGCTAACTACAATCACTGTTAACCCGTGTTGATCGATTTTCTCGCAAAGTTGTTGAATACCTCGATTTACACACAAACATCAAAGACATAAAAGCAACGATATTCTGAAACTATTAGAGACAGCACCTAACGCCTCCAGTTCAATCGCAGGTGTCATCTATCGGTGAGCAGCCTATAAAGAACACAAATTCGACGTAACGTCGGGCAACTCCGTCGAGCAAACAGCAACGGAGAACAACACTTGCAGATATGTCAAAATTACCATTTCCCCGAAGAAAATCATCTTCTTACATTAACCGCCATTTGATTCAGTCACGGATAAATCACCTAAAAGCCATAAAGTATACAATTAAATCGTGATTCGTTTTTTATCATTCATCCGCATTCGCTCTAACATATTTGCAAATCAAATCGCGCATTTGTTTCATTTTCCAACACTTCAACATTTCTGATCCTTCGAGCCGAGTAGTTCGTGACGTGGCTCAACAGAGCTATCTCGTGGGTAAGAGAATATAATATTTATATATTTCGATGTTCAGTGCGCGCCTAAAGTGTACTGAAAGCAGTGATTCATGACTGAAGAATGCTATTCAGAACTAAAATGTAATGATAACTCGCATGAAGCAAGCAAGCTTCACAATAGCCATCCTCCAAAACGTAGTAAGAGAGAGCCAAGAGCTCTCAAGTACCGCCAACATGGCATCGCGCTACAATAATTTACAATAATTTTTGTGACGTATACGACCAGATTGAGGCCGTGTGCGGTAATGAGAAACTCGAGGAAGGAGAACATGGCACACGCGCTTAAGCGAAAGATTATTACTTACCTTGTCGCAATCTCGAACTTCAAAACTCTAAAGAGATAATTATTAACCATTGTCGCGAACCTCGTTCGACAACAACTGCACCGAATGAAGGTTCCAGTTTTTAACGGCGAATACATTAATTAGATTGAAGTCAAGAATCCTCGACCTCGTTCACAACAACAAACAGCTGTGGCCAACTCGCAGGAGATACACTACATAAAGGCGTATTTAACTGGGGATGCAGCGTTGTTGCTTAAGTCTGTCACCACATGGGATATCAACTTAATTGATATCATCGCCGATAAGTTGGATCCAGAAACCCATCGATAATGGGAGACATCATTAACTCGGGCACAGTATCTGAGATGATTTTCATGACCAGAACAAAATCGAATTCGGGCACGCGTTAAATTGTGCAGGAAATCACAACGTACTCCAGTGCAATCAATTCAAGCCTCTCTCGTTCGAGCTCTGTTGGATTGGGGACCACAAGTCAGCTTCATATATCGGATAGTACAGCAAATTGCATCGGGTTAGCGAGAACGATGCATTCAATTTTAGAATTTGTATTAGACGCGCAGATCGATTCAACATTTTCCATCTTGGTTACAGCCCTCGTCATCGATAAGGTCACAGACACGCTGCCATCCGAACCAATTGACAATGCCGATACTTATTTCTATCTTCTCACAAGATAGACAGCTTTCTCGGAGCTGATGTCATTGGAATACTTCAAAAGGATAGTTGCGTCAACTATGTTTGCGGTTCAACGTTTGCCAAAAATACTAAACTCGGATACATCCTCTTTGGCAAGAAAAACCGCAAGATAAGAAAACAACTATCAATGACACCATTGACGACACACTTAGGTCATCTTGGGAAATCGAGGATGTTTATGTGAAAGGCACTAGAATCGACTCACTATCGGAACGAAGACGGAAGATATTGAAAGGTCACGAGCAGACGCAATTCTCCGACTAACATATGGAAGAGTGACTCCGCTTTGAATACAACCAAGACTACCTGGGATCGGGTCATATAGAAGAAAGTTCCGCTTAGTATCCTGCAACTCGTACCATCCATCAGGTTACACGAGACGAACAGGATAAATTCCGAATTGCAGCCAACGTCGCATCGAAAGACTTATGCGTCGATGACTTGATGGCTCAGCTCTTGATGGCATCGACAATTTAATCGAAGTCCAGAGGCAAAGGGTGGAACTGCTCTAATGTGGTTGCTACGAACTGCGGAAATGATCTTCGAACAGTAAACAGCTTCTTCAGCTTCACCGAATTCCGCGAGCAACACGGTCAACTTGAGCTGAATTGGGACAATTCATTAAACACATTTGGACTACATTGGTCTTCTTTGGCGGACTGTATCGCACTCGACGTGAGCTCAACACCGGATGTTCGTGCAGAAACCGCACGAACAATATTGTCGTAGGCATCCAAGATACTTCGACTGGGTATCTTCTACCACAATTATCGCCAAAATTATACTTCAAGAATTATTGGTACCTGACGTATCGTGGGACGAAGCGGTCCTCCTCTCCCCTTCAAATTCACAGGTTCAGCCATTCATCATCAACAGTAAGCCATTGTATTTTCAACAAGTTAAGATGTCTCAAAATCATCACAGAATTGAAATCAGGGGCTTTAACTGCTAGTTGGTTAAACATGTACATAGCCCTCCGTACCAGCTGAGGATCCGTATGGAATGTAAACAATAACTATCAATAATAGCTTTCCATTGAAAGCAAGTTTAACAGCGAAAATATCCAACTCATTACTCTCCAGAATTACTCTGCAGAACTGTGCGAGATTGTCAGCCATGTTTCCGGAATACAAATGACAATTTTCAACATCGATAAGTAAAATTTACGCGATTTTGATCGACTTACGCTAGAGTTTTGATAATAAATAAACAATGTACTAAACTAAACTAAATCAATAAAATATTCTGTAACTTTGAGTTACCCACTTGCTCATAGAGCCTATCTGATGGCGGTAATCAGATGTCTCATAATCTTAGATAAAGTCAGGCATATGAGTTAGGGCAAATATAACTGCTAATAATTTATACGCCATAGGATTAGGACCAACATAACTATACCAACCAAATTGCATAGTTCCTGACAGATTTGGAAGTGATAGTGCAACTAGGTATTTTCAGTAACATATCCTTCGGCTCTAAAATATTTTTTGGCTGGGATAGCAAAGACACTATTTGCTTTACCATTTGTCGGCTTGAAATGTTCAGCTAACTTTATTAGGTGCGAAGTGTGGAAAGAATTTACGCAATAATAGATCGTATGCAGAATCCCCACTTTGAAATTTGGAAAGCAAGAGATCAATCATCAATCATGTGAAACGAAAATTTTTGGTTTCTAGATCATTCAAAACCGCATATCCTGTAGGAATAATCCCGCAATTGCCTTAGCCGACAGAGGTCTATCTCGAAACAGTTCCAGTTTGATTTTTCGTCCACCAAGATGAAAGAAGTTAGTATAATAATGAAACTAGTGAGATGGTGCCGCAGATTTATCACCCTAAAGAAATATCCAGTTACTGCGAGGTACGTTATTGAGGTACGTTCATTTCATTGTTATAATCGATTATGCCTTATTTGGTTATAAAACTTACTAAGAATGCCTAATAGACCATCATTCTGTTTTAATAACTAAAATCAAAAGCGGTAGGCAGCTCAAGAAATGGTTTTCTCGCTTTTTTTGAAAAGAGCCACCAAAATAATCCAGCCGAAGTTGAGTTGTTTGAAAGATCTCAATCCGCCCAAAGCTAGTTTGCTAGCTGGATATCCAAGCCCAATAATTGTCTTTAAATTTGTCTGTTTTGCCTATTGTAAACTTCAGTTGTAGAAACGTCTTTCGTAAAGACCATATACATAAAACGAATTAAACCGAATTGAGCCAAACAAAGAACCCATTTCAAAGTTGGAACGAAACTTGCTGGGATCATATCCCCTAAATACTTTCAAATGCAATAGTAATTTTCCACCATACAATCAAGATTGGAATATCCCTCTATGCGGTCAATAAGTCACAGAACTTTTGCATAATCGGAAACAGCTATAATACTCGCAATTCTGAATTAGTCATAGAAACCTAATTGTTATTCTGGTACAAATCCAAAAAAAACTGAAGAATCTCCACATTCTTAAATTTTAAATACTTACATGAAAGACTTCGATCGTTAAGTGTACATACCACATCGATTGATCATCTCACAATAGCTAATTTCGTTTAATTTTATATAATGAAATTAAATAATGTTTCAATTAATTATGCGTTCTTCAAACGAATTATCATAATTTATCATAATTTTTATCTCGTACACTCATGATGAATGAAAGAAATCAGGTAGTGCATATGTAAGAAGTGTACATTAAGAAGAAAAATGATTTCAACTCAATCATAAAATTTTTCATATAGCGCTCACGATGTTGATTAGAAGATTATGTTTTCATAATCGAAACCACTGTAAATGTAGATACGGTTGAACATATTCATATGATCATTTATTATGTATTGACACCTTTCTGTTTAGAGACCGAAGCATTTGCACGATCTCAACTCATACTACGAGTATATGTAACCGGCAATTATAAAATGATTATGATTACTAATCCCGTTTGTACTACTATGTATACATGATCGCATGTGTTGCATCCATATTCAGATATATGAAACAACTGTTATTTGCTTATGTCTGTCAGCAGCGTCGTCTAAGATCATCCATGCAAACTATATATATTCAAGAAAATCAACCAACCTGTTTAAAATACGTATAGTTTATGTGATGTGTGCACCATGCTGTCATACGATACAGTTGATATTCACACTTGTGTAATTTTTTGCAGATGAGGCGGACACAAAACGGTATGATCTTGTGCGGAATCATAAAGTGTCGTAAGTGCCTCCGTGGCGCAATGGTTAGCGCGTTCGGCTGTTAACCGAAAGGTTGGTGGTTCGATCCCACCCGGGGGCGAATTAATTTTTTTTTTGTTTTATATAATCAATTCCATCACACAAATCAATCAATAAAAATAAAACAACTTTCATACCCGTCAGCTAAATATAACAGAACAAATATGTATCGGCCCAAAAGGGATACACACACCACGGTTTAAACATAAAATCAACACATCATAATACACCTAGGCAAGTTGAGTTGTATGAGAAATATTTAAAATTGCGGCTACGTTCTATCCAAATCGAATTGATTTTTGTTTGGAGAAAGACAAAGCACAGAACGGGAACAAACAATATAACAAAGTACCAAGCATAGAAAAAAAATTAAAACCATAATATTTTCTTATCTCATTGACTAAATCGCGAATAAATCGCGAAATTATTATACAAGTACAATAACAACAACAACAACAATAAAATGCGGTTACAACAATTGCTACAATTTGCTGTTCGTTTATTGCTTTTCAAAGAAACATTTCTTTTGTTTTGATCGGTCTATATTCTGCGCTGCTTTGCGCTTACTTAAGCTTATGCCATTGAAAGGTGTAATCTTCAAACATTGATCACGACTTTTAAAATTTGCCTGGCGATATCGCGATTCAATTTATCGTAGAAAATGTCTACTTTGTGTATCCTCTCTAGAAATAGAAAATTGAATATCGACAGTAAGTAACAGGGTGGAGTTGATACTTAAAATTTGTGTAGAGTGCTTAAATATATGATACTTAACTTATGAACTTAACATATGAAAGACGCCTTGAAATTTGAAAACGAGTTGCCACCTTTTCAAAATTTATAAACCGACACCGAGGTTAAAGGGATTTAAATACTTAGAGTCGTCTTTACTCAAATAAGGGTAAGTTGTTTCTTAAAATTGAATAGCTATTACGGAACAATCGTAATAGCTCGGGATTGTAAAGAATTTTTCTTGTCGCTAAGTTGGCACAATTGTCCTCTATCTTGACGTGAAGAATGAGCGCGATCTGTCATTTAAATTATTTACGGAACAAAGAATTTGTCTCAAATTTTGTATTGCAAATGGATTTTCTGACTTTATCAAAATACGTGCATATGAGCGAGATGTGGTGGAAGATTTGCCTCGCTCTGGTCGGCCATTAATATATTCACCTGAAGTTAACATCAATAAAGTGAAGAGAATGGTAGCGGAAAATCGTCAGATAGCCGCTGAACTTTCTGTGTCTCACGACATAACTCGTGATGAGTCATGGATTCAGAATGGCGCCTGCCAACTGATCCGAAACTGATAAAAACACGTCAAAATCGATCAAAAGTCTGTTAACTGTTTTACCTTGATTATCGCGGTGTACTGTTGTGTGTACTCGGAATTCTTGCCAGACGGGTAGACGGTGGTACATAAGGAATATTATCTGGGCGTTATGCGGCGTTTGAGAGAGCAAAATAATTTTATATTTCAACTTTCTTCTCGGGATTTTGTTGATCTTGACTAATCAAGTGGCATATCGTTTGAAAGATCTTGAGCCAAGCAACTTCTTCGTTTGTTATAGAATACATACATATATGTAATGTGTTACATAATGTCGCAAAAAGACCCATCGCACTTTCCTCATCATTGTATGGATACTTAATGGTATAATTATAACCCGCAACATCATTCTTAATATTTGAAAGGCTCGTATGGACAGAACACTTAATCGTAGGCACATTATCGAATCAATGCTCGATACTCGTGCTACATTTAAATGCCATAATATAATGTGTTTCGGAATTGGCTAGAATAGGATTTCTGCTATGAACCCCGAGTCCCTTAATTTTTTGTGGCTCGAATTATTTTGATAAAACGTTGATATGTCAATGAGCCGGGATTGCGGGAAAACTTGATTGAGAATGTTTTTGGCAGGTGTAGTGATTGCAAAATCGGTCCTAAATTTGAAACCCGGTTTTCGGTTTTGATCTTTTCCAAAACCGGTTAATAACCGGTTATCTCATAATAATAAATAAATATGTAAAACTTACGAAAAATTTTATTTTTAGTTTATTCTAAAGCCTAATTTTAGTACAGATTTTTTATGAAGGAGAAAAAGCTCTTTCAGCCTCTACGCTGGTTGGCGGAATCATCAATAAGAATTTCGAAAAAAATTCAAAACTTTCTCCTCTGGTACCGGTATCTTTGAACTGTGTTAGTTCTCTTCTTAGAACGGTCAAGAAATTTAAAGAAATCTTTTTTAATTAAGAGAGAGCTCTTATTCCTTTTTCAATTGCATTTTGCATTCATCTGTTTCATAGTTAGCTAGATTTGTTGTTGATTATCGTCCGACGGTACTTCTAAGATATCTCCCTCAGAATAGTTATCTGGGGGTTGTATGTTTTTTCCTGAATCTGTTAATCTTGTCAATAATTTGTAAATCACAGATGTAAGCGTTGTATTGACATCGCAGGAACCAGTATGTAAATACTGAAGAACAACAGATGGTTCGCCGTTCGCCTTTAATTAATTCGTAATTCTAGTTTCCAGCGTTCACAGTAAGAAGATTTGGCATTTCCTCGGCGCAAAGCCTCTACCGTTAGCTTTATTGGCTCAAGCACATTAATAATCTCCACCAATAATATCCAATCATTTTTCACAAAAAGAATATTCGGTGAGATTTAATTCTACGATCGCCATCTGTAGACTTTACTTTGTAAACCCGTTCATCGCGTTTATAATCTAAGGTTAATTCCAATTCATTCTCGTTTTACATATTATTGCAACGTGGTATTTCTTGTTGGAGAAGCTCTAAAATTTGTTACTTCTGTACGAATTTTTGTTATCAGGGGATGTATAATAGCGTGATTATGTTCAAATTGGTCGGATAATTCTGATGGTTATGTGAAATTTCAAAGTTGTCTGCACCGGGATTTACATCATCCTAGCATTCGTTTTCGGAATCTACAGTTTCTGGGTAATATACATCGTCAAAAGTATCAGCAGTTTCGGATAATTCGTCAACGCCAATGACACCCAATTCAGAATTCCTATTCATATAAAGCACGTCAAGCACTGCTAGCTGAATGCCATGAGCAAGACAAAGCTGATGTTCTGGCTAAATCATCCTTCCAAGTCTTTTCATTACCGATGCTCCATCGGTGGTTATACGTACAATGCCATTTAAGCGATAAAGAGAAATCATTTAATTTATTTTTAATTAGCTCAATACACTTTTCGGCGGGAGCACTACCGTGAATACGGACCAAGCCTAAGTTCCATATTTTTTCATTGGAATGAACAGTTATATTTAAGGATCGACGATTTCTTATAGAAGTTCACTAATTCTAATTTTATTCATTATCTTGTTAAACCGAAAGTACATACAGAGTCATCTCTTATAAATATAGAAAAATATTTCAAACCCGGTTTTTTCAGATAAACCCGGGTTTTCGGTGGTTGAAAATGGAACGACTAACCGGTTAACCGGTTAATCGAAAACCGGGTTTGCAATCACTACCTAGTATTTTGCTAAGTTTCTCTCGGTTTCCTAACGCCAGGAAACTGTGCTATATGATTTAAGAAGTCCTCTGTGACCTAGAGTTAGTTGTTGTTACTGGGTTGGTTTTAGTTTCTTTCTTCTTTTGTGACTTTTGATATTTTTATAGGATTCCAAAATTAATATGCAAGAATGTAATAAGCGTAAAAACTACCAAATTGAAAAAAAGGAACCCATTTCTTAACATCCTTCATTTGGTTGATTGGAATTTACTATACTCTGATGGACCCTGAAAATGTTGGTCGATGACTGCATCTTCTGGGAACTTAGGAACGAAAAAATCCTCCAGGAATGGGATTTACTACGTAATTTTTAAATGTATCATCGTAATTCTAACTCCTGATTCAAATTTCGCGAATTAAAATTCTATGATATATATAGAGTACATTTATTAGATGCTGCCACTACTCAAGAGTTTGATCTATCAGTCGTCCTCAACTATACAGATTTTTGCCGTGATTTCAACGAAAGGCAGGCATCGCCAAGGCGTAAATGCTGAACCATTTGTAAAAATTGAACTGTTCGGAGATTGACTAATCTAGTGTGTTTGCATGAAAAGGAAGGTAGCATATTATTTATTGGACCTAAAATATTTGGTGGTTTAATGCATTTTCTTTAAGTTTGTTTGCAACAAATGCCGTGTTGAGCACACAAAAACGGGGGAGAAATATTATAATGAGGTGGATCTGATTGTTGTACCTATAAATAATGGTGTTCCGATTGACAGACCCGTTTTACTTAGATAGGTTGGGAAGTTTCCTAGAACAGTCGAACGTCATATATATTTTAAGTCATCCATCCCGATATGAGATCATCAAGGCGATTCTATGTTTCCGGAGTTCTATATTTACAGACCTTGAAAATTTGAGTTAATAATTTTCTAATCTATTGATAATGCACGGTATTCAACATGCTAAATTCAAAGTATTCGATAAATCTGAAAAAATAAATTGAAACTCGGTCGCCAACGTGAGCAATGTCATAAATATTATAAATCAGAATTAAGCTGCAGAAAGTTCTGCTCTTTTCGCAATATTTCTAGAAAATACAAGAAAACTCCCCAGGAGCATATACACTGTAGACAAAAAGTTAAAACTGAAATAAATTGTACGTAATTATCTGAATCTAATCGAAACCGCCTACACCCACAATTCTAGTTATTTCAAACCACATCCTTTTCACGAATTTTTTAATTCGCTGAACCTCACCTAAGTTGGCTACTTTTAACTCGGTTCTACTTAACAACCATTAAACATGTTTAAGGTTCTCTAATGTCCTTCAAGGAGCAAGTTCAATGTTTATACCTAAATCTTTAAATTAACTGCACAACATTGCAAATCCTTAAATTTGTTGAACCTGCTTTTGAATCGGTTATGATATTGATGATCATGGCAACATTCACGTAGGTTTCTAAACCTTCATAAAACGCCGCTGAACTGAAACTCCCAAATTATTGACAAGTTTCAAATTTCAATATCCTACTTACTATACACCATCCCAATATTTGATCACTCTTTTGGTGGTAGCAAACTTAACTTTTATTTTTAATTAAAAAATGTAATTAACTTTACTAAGTAAGGGCAGAAGCATGACCGACCAAATTTTAGTATTACAAAAACTATATCACTAACCTGCACTATTATTAAACTATTGCCCAGAACTAGGAATTGTATCCAACTTGTATCATCACTTTTCGTATTCAATTCTTTTCTTAAATCACAAACACATTACACAGCAAAAACGTTACCGTTAAATTACTAAGTAAAATACACTTTCACACCACTTTAATATAATTCACTAAATATAAAACACACAAAACTACGTGATCGATCGGTTATAATCCACAATATTTTTAAACCGCGATCGTAACTGTTCTTTCTTTTTAATTTCGTTTTAATAAACCGCGCGATCTTTCACCGCCAACCGTCAATTGCAGACTGTTTTTTGTGTGGCAGCGGCGATTATTTTCTTGTGTGTTTTTTGTGTGCTCAGCTGAATTTTATTTTACAAATCGGATGGTTATTACTAGAAAACGATACGAAAGAAAATGTTAAGAAGGTAGAAATGTAGAGTGAGCTGAGTAGTACGGTGAATCTTAACGTAAATCTCTTTATGAAAGAAAACATTTTTTTTGTACTTTCTCGTGTAATGTGCTATTGTATTGTGTGCGGTTTGTTGCCTTTTATTTATTAATATCATTATTGTTGCTATTATTGTTATTATTACAGTTTATGTACATAAAGTTGTTGTTGTTAGTTTTTTTTGATACCGAAACTATTTAATAGTTTTTTGGTTTTGTTTCGTTTTTTTTGCTATTTATTGTTTATGATCATAGATTTAATAATTTTTTGCTATTTAACCGTTTTAAAAACAGCGTGCAGCTAAATGTCTAATTAGATGGAATAAATCACACATTGTACGATGAGAAAATTTATTCGCTTTATAAAGACGTCACTAGTCTATAATACGCAACGAACTAATATCATACATAGTAAAAATTAACTTCTTCTTCTTCGCTAGCGCTAAATCACATGAAGGAATTTCGCCGCCTCAACAATTATCTTCCAGATAACTCAAGCCGTAACTAGAGGACGTCAGACACGATAACCAAGAGTTTTAAGTTCGACGTCGCCTTTCCAGGTACGACTATGGGGACGTAGAACATGTCTCATTCATCGCAATTATGTAGAAGTTGTTCAGATTGGTTCTAATCATAAGATTCAGACGTATCCGGTACAGTTTATCCTTTCTTAATAGAACCTAGCACCGTGCCTACTAATTTGCGTTAAATAAAAACGACAAGTGTATGTCTGGTCCGTATTGCTAGCGTCCAAGTTATTAGATTTTTAATTGCAGAACTGACATATTGAATCCGTAAAGAACTAATCAACTTAACTTCATAAGTCAAATCTTTTTCTTGTTGTGATTAGCCGACGAATAGTTGGAATCGTTAGTATGATGAAAACATAGTCAAATGTCTAACATGCCTTTATTGTGTGTTCAAAATTTAAGAATTCAAGTATGACTGCGCACAGAAACGAGAGCCAGTGAAGTTTCTAACCAAAAATGGCGGAAACAGGATTCTTATTGGATTCAAATAACTAGAATAAAATAGCCGCCATATTGAATTGTTTAAGGATTGGTGATTTACTCTGTTAACATTCTATAAATGGAAATTATTGAAAATCTCATTAAAAATTATATTAAACGAAAATTTAAAAAATTTAATAAATACAATAGATAAAGAAATATTTATATAACTTAAAGAAAAAGTTCAAATAAATAAAAATTAAAGCTTTAACAGAAAAAATATCATAATTGTTATTGCAATTTTTCACTTAAAATATTGAGTATTTTATCAACATGGGTCAATAACAAGCCACTTTCAGAGATTGGGGCAAGGTACCATGATATTGATCGAATTGGTCTGTCTTTAGAAAACATTTCCCGTAATCGGTTTCTCCGAGCGGACAAAATGTAGTGGCTTCAGGTAACATTTCCTCCGCTAGGAAAAACCGAATACCGAAAAATCTTCTCTAAAGATAGACCAATTCGACCTATATTGTGGTATCTTACCCCACTCTCCGGAAGTGGTTTAAAACTCACTTTAATTCTCGAATAAATTTGGGTGTTCACTAAATGGAGTAAACTTAAACTAACAGAAAAACGACCTACTAGCTAGCGCTACAAGAAACAGACCAATTTGTACAACTATTATCGATTAGAGCGTATGAGCGAGAGAGAGAGTCGACAGAGAGAGTCAAAGCAATAATATGGCAAAAAGGTGTAGTAGCTCGGATTTCCCATCATCACACAATATGAATTACAACTATTTTGAGAGCGTTTGTTACAAAAAATGATAGAATTCATCGTGTTACTGTCAGCCTTATGTATGTCTGGTAATTGCTTGACTTTTAATAAGCATGAAAATCAATAAAACAAATTTATACGTTGAAATAAAGGCTGCAGGCTACAGGAACATTGGAATAAAGTTTGTTCAAAATCTGCTGTAATAAATGTATCAAGGTCTTCCACGCTTTAAACAGTTGTCGGTTTTAGCAGGTGCTTGATTTAATGAAAAACATACGTAACGAATAAAATCAAAATCGTGAAACGGTAGATTTGCTACTTATAACCATACCGCGATATAATTCATTCCAATTTTTTTTTTATTATTAATTAAGTTATTTTAATAGTAGAACCGTTAACCTACTAACTTTTTTAGAAAAATCAATAAACTATCAAAAATGCATTAAGAATCTTTGATCATCATCTTCAAAGAACAAATAGAATCAGGTTGATCGGTAGTTGAATTTATTTTATGAAAAGTAAATCGACGGATATCGCACAATATTGTATAAGATTGCGCTCGCGCTGTATTAACAATTAATTAAGTCGAGTTCGCTTCGAGGTCTTAACGCTTAACATCTTAAGACAGATTTTTGTTTTGTTTTCATTTTTTTTCTCGGTGAGATAACCGTCTTATGAAATCTTATATATGGTTTACCGTTAACCGAATAACCAAGAAAGTAGAATATACGAATTTTGTTGATTTTGGGTGTGCGGCGCGCATTCTTAATCTGATTTGCTTCCCTATTGTTATGTAAATTTGAGTATGTTCGATGTGTTGGTCATAATCATAAATTTATCAGGCGGGCGGAGGTCAGTTACATAAATAGTGCATGCGATAGATCGTATTTGGATCGAATACTTTTGATTTCTGTAATATTGTGTGTGTCGCCGCATAACAGTAGATAGAACTAGCGGTTATAAGTAAGGGGATTTGTCGCAGACTGTTTCAAACTTTAAATAACTGTGACCGATACCGGTTGCAGATGACTATTTATCAAGGTTGACGTACGGATGAATAAAAATATGATAAAGTTTGTTCAAAAAATGTGTAAATTCTTAAAATTTTAAAATCTCTCCGTATAATTTGTTAATACCTGCAGTTCAGAAAAGCTATAACATCCATGTCGATAGTTTAACTTATTTCTCATCGGTTATGGTACGCCAATCTCAAAATATTAATTGTGTTAATCGATCCACATATTGGTTGCCTAACCGGTTTATTGCACAATGACCATGATACGTTCTAGACCATGATCTAAATTTGCAGCCAGAACCAATAAAATGTCAGCCACTGAAAGGCAGCCAGAACCGTCAGGCGTTTGGTCAATGAATAACCTATAACATGAAAACACCAATTTACGATGCATTCGTACTATAAACTGAAACCATCGGTTCTAGGCTATTATGCAATTTCAGCCGAAACCGTAAAATCCACTAGGACCCATATTTCCATCAGCTAGAACTGTCCGGTGTTTGTTGTACAATATAAAGATAATTAATTGTACATGGTTATGCGGTCCTATAAGATTTACGTAAACACCACAATGGAGCTGGAATCATTTGAAACTAGTGCGTGATGTGTTATAGATTTTTAGCGCTTTCTAAAATATAAATCGGAGCCATTATAATACCTGCCTAAACCATATGGAACTATTGTATATAAAAAGAAGTTAAACGCTCCGAATCGTTTCACCATGAGCATTACCCAATCCTACTTACTTCAAGTGAATGCGACTGATCTTTCTAGTTCCGGTTGCCCTTATATGGTTCCAGCTGACTAGTTATGGTTTCGACTGCAAGCATTATATATTATTACATTAATATTATATTAGGTGTATGACTTAATTTTTACAGATTTTTCAGCAAATTTATTTTATATAAAAAAATAGACAACAACGAATTTAATCTTGGTTTTTAATGATACGAATGCCGTCGCGAAAGAAACTTGCATTGACCGGAAGAAATGGTAGTCGAATGGTGTCAAGCCTGGAGAATATGTCGCGTGCGGGAGAACTTCCCATCTCAAACTGTAGAAGGTCATCTGAGTCACGCGAGCAACGTAAGTTCGAGCGTTGTCATGCAACAGTATGACTAGCCTGCTTTCTTGTCCAGTAAATGGCCAAGGTCAAGTTCTTCTCTCAGTTAGTTCAATTTGTCGGCGCTCTGCAATCATCGTTTAACCAATTTCGGGGAGTTCGTAATAAAGCACACCCTTCATGTTCCACCAGATATACAGGAGAACCTTCTATCTATTTAATATGATTTGATATGGTTTGATATGATTTTATATATTCCCTCATTGTGTGCTACTAAATAATGTCGAAATCAATCATTTACTGTGGGATAGATTAACTCCACGCAGATTTGCTTTGTCGCTATTTACCGGTGTTGTAAGACAACTTCACATTAGTTCCGTATTTATTGTGTTAAATTAAAATCTGTATTTCTGATGTTTGCCGCCTCATAATATAACGTGGAGGTTCACCATTAATTGGCGGCTCCTGCATTACCCCCTAGAACTTTGAAAGTGCGTGAACAAAATGTTTTCCTTTTCCACCTATATGACACGAACGATCGAAATAACGTGGATATAATTTTTACTCATTTCAATACATATACTTTTTAACATTAAACTGTTTGTTTGATCTAATTTTTAAATTTCACTTTAGGTCTTTTGGTTGAACATTTTCACGCCCAAAAATTAAAGTTTGATATTGAATATCAGCCTTATTGTTCAAACGTGAAATGGTTAAATTTTTTATTTATTTATTTTTTAACGGAAATTTCATGCACCTCCCACCTCAATTTGAACATAGAAGCTATTCGTTTAAAATGCGAAATTCATTACAAGACCCAAATAAATTATATCTGCTTTTCTTTCCGTGTATAGGCACATTTTCTTCATATTTGCATGCAGCTAAGTAAGTAAGTAAGTTTCAAGCACAATTAAGCGTAAGTTTCTTCTGGCTAGGGCTCATCATTCAACTGGCGAGCACCGCTTCATTCCGGCAACAATAATGCGTAATATTTTCTTGGGCCAGTTCCCTATAGTTTGTAACGGGTAAGCCGCTATTATTTATAGGGCAAACCCAATTACATTTAATTGCCTCTACCCTATTACGCCCCCCATGAGGCGGCATTAACCCGCTAGCTCAGCGGAAAAGGTTAATTTGGCCGTGGGGATAGGGAGGCTAGGGTAGCGGCCTAGATTACCGCCTGCGGTTAAAATAAACTTATTACGGGGATTGGGTGGGAACACCGGACCCCTGAACAGTTAATTAAGCTAGCAGCCCATTTAGGGAAGTAGGCCAAACGCTACTGTGGTTGTATTGTCTGACTTTCTAGCCAGACATTTTATAATAACACAGTTTTATCCACTTACCTTGCCGGTTGATCTCAATCTCTCTCCCAAAATGTAATTACTTGTGTTTACCACACAAATACATACACACAATACAAAACAAAAGAAGTTATAAAATAAATTTTTTTTATGTATTTCCTTGCTGCCTTAACAACTTCAAACCACGTCACAGGTGTAAAAACAACTTAGTATAACGCTAATACACTAATACCAAATAAAAACTGATCTTACATTCACAATCAAAAATTACTTAATTAATTTACGAAATATATGTATACACAAACACGAATGCACATATGCAATCATCATACAAAATGTTGCCACTTGAAATTGACGGAATGCCCAAAAAAAAAAAAAATTGTTTTTACACATCGACTACTATACACTATTATAATGGGTAAAATGACATTCACCAAAAAAAAATACAAAATACTACACTACCAAAAAAAAACTTTATCAAAACAAAAATAAAAAACTTATCCTTAAATTGGACCTGAACGCCGGTCTGTCCAAAAACTAACTACTCGCCACACACCATGCATCAAAACAATTTTTCGAAAATTTTGTGAATTCATCACAAAATGCCATGGTGGTGTACGAAAACGTGCCATGAATTTTGCTTATTCTTGGCCACGCGAAAAATTTGAAACAAAAAAAATGCTGAGGAAAGACAAATTAATAAGTGCAATTTCCCTCGGTCAATACATAGTTCACCTATGTCATTTACCTAAAAAAACTAACATTTATTGCAAACAAAATGATCAAATTACATTTAAGTGTATTATCGTTCAACCACAATATGAATTTGTATTCATACCGTAATTTGATCGCCATAACACAGAAATGTGGAAGTTTAACATGACGGAGAATTTTATATTTGGAATGTTAATATTTTTGGAGAGGTTAATCTCAAAGTGGTCATGTTAATGAGTAATGCTAAAATATAGAATGTTGGGATAGGTTAGTAACGGAATTAGGTGGAATTCCGTTACAGCGTGGGGAAAACCCAATCCCTGAGATGGAATAGAGATCTCATGCTCTGTTTAGGAGGGACGTGGTTTCAAGAAACCAAGTTACTTTTTGAACAGTCCAACGTGGCGGACGCCCCACACCCTGAGTTAGTCTCAAAGCTGGGCAAATATGATCCTACTTAAAAAAAAAAAAAAAAGGTATATTCTAATCTAGCTTAATAAATTCTACGAGGCACATAGCCTAACTAAACTAATAAAAACTAACTAAACTAACTGAAATTATTATTATTATTATTTTTAAGGCTTACATACTAAATTTTATTTGTATTATTTTATTTTATTAAATTATAATTATATTATTATACCTAAACACTAGTCCTCCTCCTACAACCCAATTGCGTTGATGGCTGCTGCGGCGGTACTGATCGTCGACTACCTTGGAGCTGGTATAACAGTTTGCTTAATCCTCGGCGTCTCCACCAAATCACTCCTACAACGATGGCCAACAGGAAAACAATTGTTGATGTCGCATAGTGGGGTATATCATGGAGACTTATGGCGGTCCACACCTCCCTGGAGTGTAGATCCTTCACTGCGGATGATAGTCTCTCCATGTCCTCATCCAGTCCGTTTATGAGCAACGGCAATTTTTCGGGGTTTAATTGTTGAGTGAGGTTGAAAGTAGGCAGGAATGACACATTGCCCCTTGACTCATAGCTTTTTCGGCTCCTTAGCAGGAAATGGCTGGTCTTAATTTGACAACCGGGTGATAAATGTAGGACCCCACTCCCCTGGATCGATATCGGTTCAACGGTGTTTTTACAAATCACATCATATGTTTCTGTACCTGGTATCGATACTATCCACTGGTTGGTGGTACTCAATGGGATTATCACTGTATTTGACAAGATGGTCTGTATTTGGCAGTTTTCCAGGGTCTGCTTTTGATGTTGTAACAACCGTAGCTCACAGGGCTGCTGGTCTCCTTGCACGGTGTATATTGCATTATGTTGGTGGCATATCACTTGTGACTGCGCCCATGGCTGACACTGGCTCATCTCCTCTGGTGAAATTGGATAGTACCACACTCGTTGAAGGTCCACCAGGAAAATCGTAAAGGTGGGTTGAATGTACATCATCCGATCTTTATGTACAGTAGGCACTGGGTGAACCCGAAATACTTGGAACATCGTCGGGCCCAGCAATGATATATTTAGCTCGAATATGGCTTGTTCTCCTACTAGCCGTGACCTGACTCGCAATATCTGATATAACTGAGCCCAATGTTGCTCGTAATCAGGGACCTGTACATGCTCGGACGTCCACAGGCGCAATTTCTCCAGTTGCTCCCTAAGTTGTGAGGGCGTTATTAGCTGTGTGTTCATATGGCCCTGGTGCAAATCTACCATCACATCAATTAACGCCTCCTGCATCTCTTTGAAAATATTGATATTAATTGTGAGTTGTAAAGCAGCATCCACAAAGTCGCTATGTTGGTAGAGAGCCAATATATCTTGTTGGGTTGCGTGATATTGTGCGGTAATCAGTTCTTGTTGCTTGCGGATGACATTTGAGATAACATCCAAAACGTGGGTTTGCTTGTCTATCAGATCTCTCATTTGGATGTTCCCGGCCTGCAGCTCCCCTATTTGCCGGGCGTAACTATCAGCGTCCCTCTGGTCCAACACCCCAAACAGGTCTCCCATTAAAGTGCCCATAAATTCAAAAGGAGCTCTCTTTTTTCTGCTAGGGTCCCTCAATATGCGGTTGCGATCTGCCATCTCCTCCATTACATGCCTTATTGATAGTATCAAAACCCCACAACCTTCTACCTTATTGACTGTATCGTTGGTCAGTGTGACGTTCCGTTGTCTCCAGTCACTCCTGGCACACCAGGTGGCTAACTGCGTCACTGTTGCATTGATACGGGCCCATTCTTGCCAATAGTTAGTTAAGTTGTAATGTAAAATTAGCTTCCAACTTTCGTGCGTTAGGTAGGCATGCCCGACCTGCTCCAAATATATCCCCGGCTGGCTAGTAAACGGCTCAAACAAACCTCCTCCTGCCGATACCTGTGTGAGCAAACTGCACCAAGCCCACACTCTCATCCACTCCATGCTGCGTCCGTAGGTTCTTCCGTTGGTTTCTTAAGAGGAGGAGAAAACATAAACTCTTATAACTAACAATTCATTAAAGATATCCTATTCTATTCTAACAGCTACTTTACACTACCTAACACCTAATACCTCTTCCCCTGCCTACACATCTTTCTACTGTACTTCGGCCTACCCTACATGTAACATATTATCCTAAGGTTAAAACTATTATTGGTGTTGGCGGTACCAATCTCCATCCATCCACATTACCCACACAGACACCTAGTGTAGTGTCGATAGTGTAACGACAGGAATGGTTCGCGAACTTGGCCACGGACTAATTCGTGATTACTTATATCATCTCCCATTGCTAATTTCTTAGCTTCCTCCTCCCGCATCTTCTTCCTTCGGTTGCGTCGCCACTCATTGAGTTTTAATCGGAGGCCTTCCGTCCTTTCCTCTGTCTTCCTCTTATCCTCCGGTACACTACAACAACCTGAGATACGGTCCTCTTCCTCTAGGCCTTCTTTAAATTTAGTCTTTTCGCCCTCTCGAAACCTGGGCGCTTCACTCTCTGGCTCATAATGTGGCAAGATTGTTAGTGGCCTCCTGCTCCAATATTCCACTACAGAGGTGTGCTTCTTTCCCTTCTCTATCTCAGTTCCTTCTACTTCAGGCATGAACAATTGAATCCCTAAAATGAAAAGAAAAACCTCACAGGCTTACTCCCTGTTACCTTCTACTCCAGCTTAGTGGTCTCGCTAACACAATAAAAATTAAACTCGCAACTGACAACAAAACTACAAAAAGAACAAACTTAAAACAACTATTGAAATTCAGTACTCTTAAAATTTACATACAACCACAGCATCGTTCGACCTCATTCGCCATGGGAATGATCTAACTTAATCACTATTAGGGTCAAACAAGGAAAGGGAAAGGAATTTGAATTAATTTGGAATGGAATACCAAACGACAACCCAGATCAGCAATGGCATTCGTAACTTCGATCATATCGCAAGTGATTCTCATTGCCTTGGTGAAGTCATCTCGTATCCCACTAATTTACCTAGTTGATTGAAACAATCCTCTTGCCCTCTTATCTCACAGTCATCATTCTAAATCCCCTTGGATGAGTATGACTGTGTGAGTGGCAAGCCGAATCGTTCACTCAAATAGGAACAACAACACGCCGGTTGCTATTGTGAATTTCCATAACTTTGTGATACTAACTCGACTGGTTTATGGCCAACTTGTATTCGATGCACATCCACTTGCAGACTCCTAAGTATGACCAACCAATCACGTTGTACCCTGGATGCAACTAACCTAACAATGAGAGGACTGGCGACCCCATCCCGAGGGATGATATTTAAAATTTTAACAACAGAAGTGAATAAAACGCGACTCTTAAATATAAAGTTATAGATTGGAAATTCCATTTTTATCTAATTTAAAATATGACAAAACTTAACCTGTGGTAAATTCTAGCCACAAGCCAAATTGTTGCCACTAAACAGGGGATGGTTAGGGGTCAACTTTACAATTCCAGCTGGGATGCGGAATGATGTGTCAATTTACCTGAGAATGAGCAGCCCTTTATACCATCCAAGATCGTCGCTTGGCAGGAAAGAGATATGCTCATTACTTCAGGGATCGCACCATTCACCCTTGCCAGTAACGACTTGCGAAGTTGATTGTTGTACTACGAGGCAATGAAAACCTTACAACTTATTGCAAAAGTAGAAACCGATGCATATCTCAGTTCTTTGACAATTCTAAACACACTTCTAAATTCCAAGTGCTACCACAAATGTCGATTTATCCCCCGGAGTGCGGGTTGGGACTTGCCACAGATAAATCATCCATTCGGGGATCCAGCATTGCAACTTAACAGTTTATAATTCTTACCAGTACATGTATGACCCAACGATGCATCCGGTCAGGCATGCCTTTCGGCATGACCGCAGCCATACTCATACCGGTTGGAATTTTATATTTGAATTGATAGGAACTGTACCCCTTGCATCAGTACTTACCTAAGAGAAACGTTGAGCATATACAAGGCTACGCTTAAATATTTAAATAGTTTTGGAATTTGTGAGGAAATCCTCAATTTTCTCGAAATTTTTGAAAGTTGTGGTAATTTATACCAATTATTTGGGCCAATTTGTGGTCCATGTTGAACACGATTTTGAATAAATAATGCCTACATAATAAATCACTTATATCGGACCTGATGTAATTTAATTTGGCCCCACGTTGGGCGCCATTTGTAACGGGTAAGCCGCTATTATTTATAGGGCAAACCCAATTACATTTAATTGCCTCTACCCTATTACGCCCCCCATGAGGCGGCATTAACCCGCTAGCTCAGCGGAAAAGGTTAATTTGGCCGTGGGGATAGGGAGGCTAGGGTAGCGGCCTAGATTACCGCCTGCGGTTAAAATAAACTTATTACGGGGATTGGGTGGGAACACCGGACCCCTGAACAGTTAATTAAGCTAGCAGCCCATTTAGGGAAGTAGGCCAAACGCTACTGTGGTTGTATTGTCTGACTTTCTAGCCAGACATTTTATAATAACACAGTTTTATCCACTTACCTTGCCGGTTGATCTCAATCTCTCTCCCAAAATGTAATTACTTGTGTTTACCACACAAATACATACACACAATACAAAACAAAAGAAGTTATAAAATAAATTTTTTTTATGTATTTCCTTGCTGCCTTAACAACTTCAAACCACGTCACAGGTGTAAAAACAACTTAGTATAACGCTAATACACTAATACCAAATAAAAACTGATCTTACATTCACAATCAAAAATTACTTAATTAATTTACGAAATATATGTATACACAAACACGAATGCACATATGCAATCATCATACAAAATGTTGCCACTTGAAATTGACGGAATGCCCAAAAAAAAAAAAAATTGTTTTTACACATCGACTACTATACACTATTATAATGGGTAAAATGACATTCACCAAAAAAAAATACAAAATACTACACTACCAAAAAAAAACTTTATCAAAACAAAAATAAAAAACTTATCCTTAAATTGGACCTGAACGCCGGTCTGTCCAAAAACTAACTACTCGCCACACACCATGCATCAAAACAATTTTTCGAAAATTTTGTGAATTCATCACAAAATGCCATGGTGGTGTACGAAAACGTGCCATGAATTTTGCTTATTCTTGGCCACGCGAAAAATTTGAAACAAAAAAAATGCTGAGGAAAGACAAATTAATAAGTGCAATTTCCCTCGGTCAATACATAGTTCACCTATGTCATTTACCTAAAAAAACTAACATTTATTGCAAACAAAATGATCAAATTACATTTAAGTGTATTATCGTTCAACCACAATATGAATTTGTATTCATACCGTAATTTGATCGCCATAACACAGAAATGTGGAAGTTTAACATGACGGAGAATTTTATATTTGGAATGTTAATATTTTTGGAGAGGTTAATCTCAAAGTGGTCATGTTAATGAGTAATGCTAAAATATAGAATGTTGGGATAGGTTAGTAACGGAATTAGGTGGAATTCCGTTACAAGTTTTCCACATTTTTGGCCAAGGATGGTTATGGTTATATACAACTCCCAATAAGGCCGTTAGAAATAATTCAAAATTTACAATATAGGTAACATAAAAAATAAAATTTAAAGTAAATAATTTTATAACAAATTACAAAATTTTACTTTGAGATTTATAAAAATTAATGTGTTTTTTTTGTTGTTCGTTGTTCCGCATTCACATGCCTATTCCAAGTAATACCACCTTTTTGGGCAAAACAGGTACCTATGAGAAGATTTAGAAGTGAAATGTTCCTGGTGACAAAAAGCGCAAAGTTTAGTGGTCCGGAATTCTCCAATCTCAAGCAGCATTTACTATTATTTCCTTTGCTAATCGATGGCTCGCCCTCTACACAAATATATTTTTTTAGCTTTAACCTCGCAACCGTCCTTTGAACAAATTCCATTTGACGCGATATAAATATTGAAAGTTAATAGGTTGTATATCCTAAAAAGTTTTTAACCATCGGCGAATATTGATCATTTGAAATTGAAGTCCATTTTTATAATTTACCAAGTCTCTGGTGAAACCCAGTCATATGCCAAAATACAGAACTTTTTATTTTTATTGGTTTATCGTTACGTACACCACCTACGATTAACCATTGTAGACCAATCATTATATCATACTCGTTTATATTTTCTCGAATTTTTAGTAAATTTCCACTAATTTCATCTTCATTGTGAATTTTTCTCTTCTTAGGCAACTTTTCTGGTTTGGCTTCATTCTTGGCCATGTAAAATGAAATTGAAACTCCACATACCCTTGAATAACTTGAGAGAGCATAGTAATTGAAATAGGGCATATGAATCGTATCGTATATAATGCCTTCCAAATTTTAATATTGGTAACGAGAAATTTTTCAATTCTTCGTCCTCGTTGTATCTTTGTAGAGTATAAAAATATTTTATATATTTAAAATAACTCAATTTACTAGTCACTTCATTGAATTTAATTTCATCCCAATTCAAGTGAGTTTGTAATGCTTCTAATAGTTTTTGGTATGGCACCTTTTCACTTTTTTCTCGAAACAAAAAATCAAGTGTATCGTAGGTATTTTTATTGAAAGTTCTAATAAATCGTCTTATTCTAGAATATGCATGCATCCACGATAAAAGTAGTCGTTGAAGTTTACTTTTTCGAAATCGCCATTCTGCCATCGTTTCATCAAAAAAATGAATATGTCTCGAACATTCTATCGAAAGTGAAAAAATTTCCTCGACGTCTCTTTGTATTTTTCCAAACACTCTTTCATTCAAACACTTAAATCGTAAACCACACTTTATGTTGGCATTTTATGTATTTAATAATAATGACTCACCACCACCCTTTCGCTTTGGCGTTTCAAATAGGTTCATAAAAATATGTATGAACTATGAAACAGAAATTATGAAACAGCCATTTTCCAAATTCAAACATAATTTGTAATAAAAACAAGTTGTGCACACCATCTAACGTCCGATAAATTTAACTATTTCATTCAATTACTCTGGTACATTTTTCTATTCACGAATCACGCGCAAATTTTCGCATAAATTTTGCCGAGAAAATTCATTCCCCAAATGTCAAAATAAAAATAATTTATAAACAAAATTTTATTTTTATTGAAAAACAAAATAAAAATGTATGTATAAATAAAACTGTGAAACAGCTAAATTTTATATTTATCGAAGAATAAAATGCTGCCTGCAATGCTAATTAAACAATTTATTTTACTCTAAAAACCCAACAATTACATAATAAATAGGTTTTAGGTCATTTTCTAGAACCGACCCAATGTGGTGGAGGCGGTGCATAAGCTATAAATAACATTTTGTAATTAAATGTAAACACGGCAGACCCGGCTATCGGCCCACTGAAATATATCCGTAAATGCTTATAGTGTCCGTTTCAAATAGCTGGGCCGAGGGATCGGGCTGGATTCATTGAGGCGCAAATGTAAGATGACGCGGCTAGAGCGAATACCCAAATGCTAATCCAGAGCGAATTGCAATTGATTCAAAATTAGTAGCGCGAGCGAAACAAATGGATAGTTCTCCGATTGCAATGCGTATAATATCCCAAATCCAACTATAGAACCCACATTGCGCGACAAAATAGACACAAGCCATTGGAATTGACATTATGTCCAAAATTAAACATGTTACCGTAATCGATGGATTTATATGGGCTTGTGATATGTGTGTGTTCTATTCTTTAAGATATATAATTTAATTTCACTTGCGAAATTATAAATTTCAACATGCGTGTTTTTTCCTGCTAGAGATGCAACAATTTTTCCATAGATGACGCTGCACTAAAAAGTATCATAGAAGCAAACCTCTTACAACATTTGTAATGTTCAAAGATAATTGAATAAACGTCCGATAGATTTCTCTACAAAAAAAACGAGCAAACATTTGTTTTAATCATTTTTAGTCACTTTCTTTAAATGTTTCTTTAAGATATATTAATTTAATTTCACTTTCTTTTTTCTATATGAACAAAAACGTAATAATAATTATAATAAAATGGTTCCAAAACATTTGTTATAAACAATTAAAGATACAAAAAATTGGTTAAATCCAAACATCGCGATGATACGTTCTCTCTCCTTCGGTCACAGATATACATACAAATTCCAGGACACTGGGGGCTGGAAACGGTTGTTTTAAAACAATTTCCAATATTGTTTAATTTTATCGTCCTTGGGTAAAAACATCGAAGTCACCTTCTCATAGTTTAATGGATACTTGTGATTATTAAAATTTCGCTTAATTTCTTGATCGAAGATGTCGTCTTCATTTAATTCCAGGACAGCTGATAAATCCCATTCGTGCGTTGGTAAAGGATTCGAAATAAATTTGGCTGCAGTTGATATTGATGGTAGTGCGTGATATTGCAGCGTCGCTATTTCCCAAAGTGAACTTTCCAACGCTTTTGATTCAGTTGGTTTCCGTTCATCCATGATGTAAGGATCGCGAGGCACTACAGCCAAATGTGTTGCACCATTCATACCGTTATTGTAGATAAGACACTTGAGCCCCGGATGCCTAAGTATTAAATTACCGATAAAATAAAGAATGATCACGATGTCTTGCGGTGGCGCAACCAATGATAATCGTGACAAGCGTTTTACAAAAGCGGCAACCAAGTTTTCGGGCAAATGACTCGACGTTAAAAATACGTCGGCCAAGTAAAACAGTCGCGCTTTAAATTTTGTATGGAATATTTCCGGCTCGAACATAGAGTACAATTTTTCGTATATATCTGGATACGTTAAATTGTGGTGCTGAATCAATAGGAATATGCCTTGAAGGGCTAGCAAGCTAATTGGTCCCCCGATATCGAGCGATTCCATTAAAAAATCGGTCATGAGGAGCGGTTTATCGAGGTGGGGCAGCACTTTTTCCAGCAATATAATTAAAATTTGCCGATGAATCACCTCGTCATTATTGTAATTCCACAGCATAACACAATTCCAAATTTTATTCATACTACGTCGCACGATCGCATAATCATACTTGAACGATGTTCGACCCGGATGCTGATCATCGTATACGATATATTTTTGTTGGTCGTCAACCGAGTCCCGTCGATCCTCATGATGATTGTGATACCCATTTTTGCCATTACTATTATGATGATTACTACTACTGTTGGTATTACTATTAATATTTAATGCTACTATTATTGAAGAGTTAATTAAATTTAAAAAATTCTTTATAAAAATATTGTTATTTGTATAGAGTATGGCACCACCACAGCGTGGCGTTAAACTTGGCATTATTTTCCATATGTAGTAAACTAGATCGTAATACACGGTATACTCTTGCAGCCGTAGCATTAAATGTTCCATATCTCGTTCGTATGACAGGAGTTTCATAAGGATATTTTTTAGACGACCAATTGGAAATTCATTTGCGTTATTATCTAATGGGTAACGGGACTCTAATATAAGTAATTTCATTGCACTAACAAATCCTTGCAATGATTCAGGTTCCTTGGCGTGCGTGAATGATTGAAGTAGGAGAGTGCATGTTTCTTTGAAACGTTCCTGGAGCCATTCACGGTATTGAGTTTCAGGACTGGTATCTAGAAAGAAAATAATAAAAGAACGATTAGTAAGCTAACAACTGAACTGATTGAACATTTTGTAGGGGTTGTTTGACCAAAATGTTGATTACGTTTGTACCAAAAATGGTTCTTAAAATTATGGGTGTGGTTGAAAACTCACCCCACCATTCCCAAATAGACGTATGTCCATCGAAAAAATGTACATTTCCGAAAAAAGTAAAAATTGATGGAAAACATAATCGAATCGAATTCGATACACAAAGACTCACACACACAAAGTGTACAGTGAAAAGTGTTAGTTTTCAGGAGAGTAAATATATAAAAAAAATTATATAAAAGTATTGATTTTTCATTTTGTAGTTGGTTGGTTCAGTGACGTAATGTGCACTTTTCTCCGTCTCTTATCCAAAAAGGTCAAACCGATATCTAGTTTTATAGATTTTTGACCAAAGTCACAAACATCAAAAAATACTTATTCTGATAATCTTAGTGCGGAATATGTATGCAATCATCAAACAGGAGTTCCGAACGAAGAAGCAGGCCGATTTTAATGATCTTATCGATCATATGTTGAACTGTTTGGTGATGAGATACGCAGGCGTACACAGCGTTAGAATTACACTTAATACACACTACTCCTACCACAGAGTACAGTAATCTAATAAACATAGATATGATAGTTATCTAAACTATTATCGATTTTTTTATATTCTCTGTGTTGTATACGTATATAATGCTGTTTAGAGCACAACAGATGTTAATGCACAACATACAGAGCGAATTGACTCACGTTCAGCGAACGTGAACTGAAAAATTGTTCATGTAATACTAAAATGTATATCACGTGTCATTCTACCGTCATAATTATCCCTAAACTCTATATATTTAACGGGGTCAGGAGAATCTTAATATTGGCCACACCCTACCCCTCCTGATGTGTTTAGGAGGAAATTAGCAAAACAGAAAAAAACTGGATTAAACATTGACATAAACACATAAAGCTGTGAACGGGTTTTTGAGCTTGTGTAACAAGAGGGATAATAAAATACATGTAAACCAATAATTACGTCTCAATTAATGTCTAGAGCTAAAATTATACAATTTTAAATTTACATATAATAGTTAGCCCCCTTACCTTTCGGTTTCAATGGTTCCACTTCGATGACCATTTCCTGTCGCTTCAACACCTCCGAGAAAACATATTCCAGTGTTAATATTTTCGATGTTAGCTGACCTCCATTTGTAATGCTTTCCTGTAATACACAAATTAATTTTAAAACGTAAAATCTATGTATTAAAAAAATTCAAAGATGTCGACCAAAAAAGCTAACTTTGTGTGCATTGCAAAATTTGGACACCCAAAATTTATACAACAACAAAACACATAAAAACGGGAAAATTTCTAGCGAGGTTTTTTATAACACGATTTCCACTTACCTCTAAACTTTGTATTATATCCACAATATTATTAGCACATTTTCGCGAACTTAAAAAATCACAAGCTTTTTGTTTTAATTGTTTTATAAGCAATTTATTTGTATTTAAATCGGTAGAAGAGAACGTCGATGGCGACGACGACATCATCATCATCATCGCGATGTCAGACTTGAATGAAAATGAAATGAGGAAAAAAAAAATGAATCGAAAAAGCAACAAAAATTGATATAACGAAATTAACGAAATTTTTTTTTTATTTTTAATTCGTTCACTTTCGAAATGTCACATTTGACATTTCAGCATTTTTGTTTATTTATCGTGCGCGGTCGTTCTTACACGTGTTAATTTCAAAAGTAACTATTATTTTTAGTGATTTACACAAATACAAAATGTCAAATAGTGATATTATAACAACCAAAGCAATGTTGTATAAAAAAAATTCACAAAATTCTGATTTTAAAGTTGTGAAATTTACAGAGAAAAAAACAAAACCGAACACGATTCCGCACAACAACAAAACCGAAATAAAAAAATTGAACGAGCCTCAAAACAAGTATGAAGTTAGTGATGATGATGAATTTTACGACGATGAGGATGTGTTCGGTGATGATCCGCCGAAGCGTCGAAAAAAAACGCGCGACGATTCAAATGAGTTTGATATGAAGCGAGCCCGGTACGATGTTATAAATTTTGGGGTATCCGGTTTTGGGACAAAAGATAAGGCAAAAGCTAAGATAGCGTTGGCCATTAAACTTGGTGCTAAGCCACCGAAGAATGAATACAAAAACTATAAAGAAATGATTGAGGAGCGGAAGCAGGCTAAAATTAAAGATAAAGAAGCGGAAACATTTTTGAATGCAGGAAAGAATCAGTACGGTGCGGCAAAGGGGAATTTTAGGAAATCACATAAGAAATTTGTTAAGCATACTAAAAAACAAGGCGGTATGCTGGATTTGTATGGTGTGGTTAATCCGAAAACTGGAAAAAATAAATAAAATTATTTTAGAATTTAGATTTTTATTTTATTCGTTTACATTAAACTCCTTAATTTGTTTGAAATATATTTACTGATTCGATTTGGTTTGCTATAAATCTAACAGCAGTGCTATGATCGATGATGTAATTATTTGCTGGAGCGAGTTTTAACAATTATGAAACTTGTTGCAATATAAAAGCGTGGTTATACCAATAGAAAGTATAATTTGGGAAAGAGGGAGAAGGGTTTGCGGAATGAGGCATTTGATAACTTGAGCGGTGGTTTTGTTGATTCACTCAACTAGCTTATTGTTGTTTGGCACTTATGACCATATTGCTTACCGAGTTTTAATCTGATCATGCACCTTTATGGTAAATAAATTCGTGATAATATTTTTATCGTCAAGCCTTAAATAATTCAACGGTTGGATGAATTTCTGTAATTCAGCCATGATAATTGGATCTAAGGAATACCTTAACGTATTAATGTAGAATTTGAAAGCTGTAATTGGATTTATATAAAATAAGAATTCAGTTCTGAATTTGACCATGCTGAAGATAACTAAGGCATTTGATTAAAAATCATCTAAATTGTGTGTAGAGTGCGAATGGGATTCTCAACAGGAATTTTAATGAAGTTCTAAGATTTGACAACGCTGATTCAAACTTTAAGCCATTTTCCAACCAATTATTTACAAATTTGGTATATATGTAGAACTGGATTGGGAGCTAAATTGACATAATACTGGAAAGTACTATTAATGTAGAAAAACTCATTACCACGGACATATAAAATAAACCTAATTGAGTAGAGGACAGGCTAATATTTAATAACGCCGTTTTATCTAATGAAGGCGAGGTTTTCATGAGTAATTACAGTTTAAAAACCGCAACTTGTCCGACCGATAATCTTTTTTCTAGAATTACAATTTTGAGAAGCAACTGATCACTTCGGTTTCATTTAGAATATTACTGATTTTGAATTTGGCTTCTACTTATCTTTTTCTTACAAAATAATTTAATTCGATACGGAAATACCAGTAGACGATACAAGAATCTATTGGAACTACAAAGGGGCAATCATCAATATAGTATGTATGTAACATGATCCAAAAAGTCGCTATGACTCGAATGTATGTTGCAGATAAAGATAACAGATACGTGAGCTAGCTCCAACTAGGTGTACGACTTTGTTCATAACGTATGTGGATACATTGAATTTGTTTTAACAATCTTTGTGAATGAGTTTGGAGATAATTGAGTACCAGACCACTCTGTCTTGTGAGTTTGAAGACAACTGATGGTGAATTACGATCGCAAGTGAGACCTTATTGGTTTACTATTATTGGTGATGTTCAGCAAGCTTCAAAGTATTCACCAAAATTTCCCACGCTTGGTGTTGATTCAAACGAAAGAAATGTACTTGCCTGTAATGAGCTCAAGAGGTTGCCTCGTTCAATCTATGTTCATTTTACTAGTGTGGTGCGGTATGCAACAGCATTATGTGGAATTATTTTCGACGAACTAATCAAGTTGTATCGCAAATTATTGTAGGTGAAGTTTCCTACGAGAGGTTCTCAAAAACAATGTCCCAACCTGAACAGCATACTAGCTTGCGAATATGACCATCTTCTAGGAGTGGCGTCCACATAATTACGACGATTAAGAGGAAAATATCGTACAGTCACAGGATGAGGTCCGCCAACGATTGATACCAAAACTAGTATATTTTGTTTTGTTTCATTACTTTTATATTTACTACTCGTATATACCACAATTACATTTCTTTTATTATGTAATTTTACGTTTTGTTTTTGCAATTTTTTTCAATATTTTAACTTAATTTATTTAAGTACTTTTAAATGTTTTATAACGGCGCGAGAACCTGTATTTCAACCTCCGACTTTGTGTGATGGCTTTGATCTCGATAGTTTGCATTCTAAAGCGGGTAGCAATTTTATACTGAACACCAAGCTTCAATCTGCCAGGCAACGATTATTCAACGCGAGTTACATTATAACGCTCAGAGCCTTCCGGACAGCCATCTGTCTAAATATTAAGGCCTTGATCTAGGTGTTTCTAGTAATTTTCTATTTGTTCCGGTACAGTGGTGCAAGTAGTAGAGCTCAGACCAGAGAGTTTATTTTCACTAGAGATTTTGTTCATTGAGGTTGTTATGCTGAATACTAACCTTCTAATTGGTGTTGTTTACCGTACTAGAGATGGCATGGAATTTAACTAATACTCCATCCAACCTTATGGTGGATTTTAACATGTATTTTAGATATTTTGGAATTTGCAGTCCTGCGCTTCACCAAAAACTTTTTCAAACGGTGCGTTGCTCTTTCGATGAAGATTCCATTTGTGCATTTTTATGTATTTTGGAATAGTATTATGTTCTTCTACCAAACTTATACATTTTCCTCTCGCAACGTTCCTCTAGTTAACTTCCGAGTCTTTGGATTTTAATTAATGCGGCTTAGACAGGACCATATTCACCATTTCCGCTGTCTAATTTACATGAATCTAACTTAACTGGGGATGTCGTGACCAAACTATGATCACCTACTTGCCTGAAGATCAATTACGCAATCAACTATCCATCGTTTAACAAATCCAAACATGGCATTCGCCTTCGCAATGCAATTTTCAATATGGCTATTGAATCTGGCGTTCGCGACAAATGTAACACCCAAATCCATAATCTCATTGACTCTCTATAATACTTCGCTGTTGAGTTTGAATGAAGTAATTAACGGATTGTGTGTTTCTGGAAATGAGCCGGCGATATGTTTTGCTATTGGTTCACATGATTTTACTAATGAAGTTTTAATTGGTTGTCATTTGCAGCAATGATGAATGTGTTCATTGTTACAACAACTCATTCACATTCTCTGATTTTTCTCGAAGAGCCAAAATAAGCGGATTGAGCTGCTACTTTGTGGCTCAACTAATATGATTTACGTTAGGTTGAAACCTCACTTTAAAATTATCAAATATAGTCTCATCGTTGATTGTCGGAGGCTTTGATATTCGTCCTGACCTTCTGGCAACTGTTTCTATTGAACAGATTTTATTCTGTTAGGCTTCTCCGATAGTCCGCGGGGTTCTGGGTTTCAAAGCGAACCTCCACTTGCACAATTTTATTTTCAAGCTCCTGTCTGACTTGTCCTTCAAATATCTTGAGGAACATGACCGTCAGCATTTACCACAAAGGACTTTATCTCTCCCCTTAGCTCTTTAATTTGAAGATCTTAGAGGCGTGCTCAATTTGGTTGAGTTCTTGTTACTGGCATCGGTGATGATTGTAGCAATAGATGCCCTCCTGTCTCAGCCTCCTCTTCCATGACGTTTTACAGTCTCGATAGGGGCTCATTTTATGCCTTCAGTTGATAGCCAGAGACTCAAGTTTAATTTAAATTATTCGAATTTCAGGCGTTCAATGAGATTTATAATAAATGGAGAAAGTACCACACTTTACTTATTTATACCGTTTACGATTCTCGCACAAATTCAATAAGAAGTCTACCGCCACCGTTAATGCATTTGTCGTCGTTATTCCAGCATTCCCCTCCACATGGAATGCCATTTTAAGAAACCAGTACTGAGGAATACTTGATCCGATCACATCACCGCATGTCTAGAATAATATTCGCCAACTAAATTTATATACCTCGGCTGAATCCGAACCACGCGACCGTTGGGATTAAAGCGCTCAGTACTGAACACCTTAACCACTTGACCACAAAATATTATTTTTTGTTGTAGTAGAATTCGTTACAATAATCTTATCTTTAGTTCCTCCTTGGTCCAGTTTTTGCAGACGTGTGCAGTGTATTTTCAAAGATAAATAATTATGATGGGTAACTCCTCTAAATGCTGGCAATTAGATTTTATCGTTATTCGATTTCCCATATCATTGATCAAATTATAGTCAATGGGACTATGCCTCTTTACAATGTCTATAATTTATGAATAACAGTATTCTCTCTTGAGATGTGATAATTTCTAAGGTTCGGCTATCCGGTACAAGGTCCTGCTGGTTAAAGATCTAAGTTCCTTCCAGTTTCGTTCTAGATTGATTAATTCTTTGTCTACGCCCCCTACTTTACGTATTGTGCAGCACTTTGTATTCGGGTACTTCCATAGTTAATCGCAGTCACCGTTAGGTATTTCAATTACGAGTACAATTCCAGTCCTGTTCTCGAATTGTTGAAAATTTTGTTCCTAAATTTCTTAAAGTGACCTTATTGTGAACTAACTTGGTACAACTGAAACTTATGAATGTTGGTCATCTAAAATTTGCTGTATACTTTACTGCGAATGGAATTTATGTGACACACTACACCAAAAATGCTAGAATTAGCACACGTACTAACAAAGAAACAAATGTTTAATTTATAAGTACAATGATCGATTAAATTCCAGATATGTTATAAAAGAAATTATTGAATCAGCTGTATATGAACACGTATCTAAGTTATAAACCAAACATTTCCGAAAAACATCGAATATTTAAGCAAAGACACAAAAAATTCGATTGTTTTATGTTTCTCTCGTGTTTTCTCATTTTAATTACATACAAAAATTTCACATATTTCTCTCATTCACCCCATCCAATAGAAAGCTTTTTTGTACATATTCGAAAAGTGGTTGATTAAAAAAACAAGAAAACAAAACGAAATGAGAAACAAAAAATAAAAAATAAAATAAAATAGAATTCCGAAATTAGCAAAAAATGTACTGTGATAAAAAATTTTCCATTTTCAGTTGGTGAAGTGACATGAACGTTAAGATACCGGGGATTTGTAACAAGTCATGTATCAAAATGCTTTCAAAACAAATCACACAATTATCTCAAACGGTAAGTGAAAAATACTTTTAAAAAGCTACGACTGGGTGCGTTAATTTAAAACGAAATTGTGAAAATCGTATAAATATGTTAAAATGCGGTGAAAATATGGATGTAAGATGCAAAATATAACGCAACCATTTTCATTTTTCCGCTACACAAATTTTTCTTTTACATAAATTTGGATAATTTTTAATTGTATAGTAGTTTCATAAAAACTAAAAGAAAATCGGAAAATTTAAAAAACGGTTATTTATGTGATGCAATAAAAGAAAAGAAAACACAATTATTTAATAAATCGTGAAAATTAATTTCCACTCCCAGTGTTAAAAAATGAAAAAATTAAATAATTTATGTGTATGTGTGATTTTCTTTTTCGTTTAGTGAGGTTATGTGTCGTTTTTCATTTTTAATGAAATTTTGATCATATATCTATTTAGTAGAAAATGTGGAAATTAACGCGCGGCAATAAAATTTGGCATACGGTGAGCTCCTTATGTGTGGATAATACAAATACGTCTTTTTATTATTTTTCCTCTGAATTTCTAATCGGCGTTTTGTACCACGTAGCTAAATTTTCCATCTTTATCTAATTTTTATTCACATGGTTTTTCTTTCAATCAAAATGATTTTTGTGAGAAAATCAGCGGGGAAAATGCTGAAATGTTCTCTCTAACATAAACTGTTTTGTTTGGCTTACGTGCAATAATTTTGTTGTTGGGTTGTACATAATATTTTAGAAAATATACGGTATAAAAATAAAATTTTCGGAAAATTTGTATGTTGTATCAAAATATTTTCATTCAGATTTTCTCTTCCCATTCCAATTATTATTTTGTATAAAATAATACACGCAAATTCCAATTGTGCACTTTATCGGTCGGTTTTTCGAATAAATTTTATGAATTTGGTGTGAAAAGGGGTGAGACATTTTTCTCACTAACGAAACTTTTATGAAAATGCAATTAGTTGAGAAATTAATTTAATTTTTTTTTGTTGGAAGAAGAGATTTGATTAATTATTTGCTGCGTAGTTTAGTTATTTCTGTCCTATAGTAAATCCGGAAGGTAAATTGTAGTAAACAGTTTTTCCATTTGGTGTGACCATGTGTTTTGAGTTTTAATTGATTTATTGAAATATTCGATTAATTTAGGGTTATATTTCCCCACCGCTCCAAGATGTTGTCATTGAAAGTGCGGTTTGCGGAACCGTTTGTTTTCGTTGAGGCCAGACATTTCCGAACTTTAATGAAACAAGATAGTTTTGAAAATGTTTCATAGAAACTTGTTTCTAAGCAATTATAAATTAGCGCATTTTAACTTCCGTCTGTGCTGAAAGGTGACATTGAATGACCTTTAATCGGGACGTGACTCATATGACCAACATAAAACAGTTCATGATTTACATAACTTCGGTTCCTCGTGTTTTAGATAAATGATTTTAACTGCTAACAACGTGACATTGCCTCGGAACATATTACCTAAGCGGAAGCTCTTATTTATTTACTAGTGTCTATATAGTGATTACATTCGTTGCTCTGATTTGTTCGACTTCAAGTATATTATTTTTAAGAAATATTATTTATGTAATATAATCTCAGGATAATTTATCTGTACTATGAAGGTTACAAATAACTAGATTCAATTTCTCACATACCGCACTACCACATAAAGAATCCCATTTTTCAAAACTAATTTCATTCGAGCCATTTTAGTGCTAAAAACGTCGAACAATTCAAAAATGGATTTTGCTTATGTTACAAAACTTCATTAAAAATTAAATTGGAGAGTTGATGAGGAAAAAACAAATCCCAGAATTAATTCAAACCAAGTTATAAATCAAAACATGGCATTACAACGAAATAATAGTTAATTCGAAATTGCAGTTATGACAGCAGTAGTCTGTCTATAGTATAATACTAGTTTGAACTAAATTTTTCACGTATGCAAAATGAAGCCAAAAGAAAATATTTGAATTTAAAAGAAAAACAACAGAAGAAAAGGAGAGAGATAAAAAGCGCGTGTTAGCAAGGTTATATCTACCAAACACAGTCAGGCGAGTGGTTTGTTACTAAAAACAAAACATTCAGAATTTCAGTCAACCTGCCTTCCATAGTGTAATAATGAATGCTACAAAAGAGCCCGGCTTTGTGAATCAAGGCCTAAAGTTCTCTGTCTTATCCGTAACACGAGTAACTGTAACATATTTCCAAGATCTTTAAAAAAATAAATTACTTTTGACAAACGGCGCACAATCAGTTTGGTGTGCTGAAAAATTAAAATCATTATGGGTCAAGCTTTTCCGCAATTTACAAAAGCTTTTTGACAAATGTGATTTTTCCAGCTACGTTGGTTGTTGAAATTCACTTTATGATTCATTCCATGATTACGAAGCTACTTGCAGTTAGTGAAAATTATGGTATAATTGGCCTTATTCCGCTAGTCGACTCGTTTGTTCAAGAAACTCATTTACTATGAAACTAAAGTCGGCTTCAATTAACGGATAATCTAATATAAACTAGCTAAACAAATATTTTACATAAATATAGTATTCTAAATGTTTGCTTACTTACCAGTCATTGTTAAATTGTTTTTGAGACAACACTGATAGGGATTTTACAACTCTAAATAAAATGTAACGCTCAGATCGTGCAGGCATGATCACTGCACACAAATAAAAGTATGACCAAAAAATAAAAAATCACAAGCTTGAGCTAATATCGTGACGTTTATGTACTTTTCTATTTTTAATGTATAACACTGCCTCTTGGGAGTAATATAACAACTAATACAATACAGTACACCATATGTTTTCTAATCGTAAACGCATTTTTCTGCTGTCAAAAATTGTGGTATTGTGAATTCAATTTTCAAGCAAGATTGCATATTTTAGTCAAATCTAAATATTGCCGAGTGCCTTGCGACGATTTTTCATTTTTAATTTCCGACTAATTAAACTGGTGGTTAATACGTGCCATTTTTTGATAGATGTCACTAATATTCATAAACTTGTGGACGATCCGACCATTTCGTTATATCGTGCACTTGGCTTGGTTTATTTTTTGTGGCATGTATAATAAAAAGCACTAACAGGAATTAAACTAAGTATCCTTGATTTGGTCGGCATATCGATCACATGTGTATTTTTTTGTAGTTTAGTGAGTTGCAACCTGATCCACGAGTGGCGCTTTTCTAACCATCACAATCGTCAATAGTTATGTATAAATATTACAAATAGTTTTGTGATAGACGATTGGAACATTACGGAGCAACGTAGCGGAATTTTTTAAAATTAAAATCAGCTATCCTTTGACTATTAGAATGGTACATATTATGTTTACTAATCGTAACTTCAATTCTTTGGAGATTAAACATTGTGTTTGTCCGAGTAAGAAATTACTTGTCGAAATTCCAAAAGTGCCTAGACCGGAGTATTGTAGTGTACCGCAGTGCAGTGGAGTCATCCAGCAATTTTAAGGAAATGCTCGCATGTATTAAAAATGAAAATATTTCCTCAACGATTGATTATTTGTAACAAACGTTTATAAGTATTTTGTTGTCTTTAACGTGACACAGTCACACGAGTTTCAAATGAATCATTCCTTTTAATTATACGTACTTGTCTTTGGTGTGTGGCACTTTTGATCTATTACAATTAACAAGTTTTTACACTCGGACCATCTGGCATTACCCGATTACTAAAACAGCTGAACGCCAGAGAGTAAATATTTGCCTCTAATGCAATACTTCTCCACAATCGAATGTTCTAGCTTCCGCAAGGAATGTCGTATGGAAGTTAGGTTATCTGATAATTACATTCAAACTTCCTGATCACAAAACGACCATGAATCAAAGCTTATCACTAATCTCAATGCCACGAATCACCAGATAATCACTAATCTCAATGCTTAACCGGTTTACAGAGCTCATCAAACTACCTCAGATTGTACTCCTAAATTTTTTCTATAAATCACTGGTCGCTTTTGAACATTTCAGATTAATATATCTTACTAGGAATCGTCCCTTTCGAACGTTGCACAGTGATTATGTCTCTAATTCTTCTTTAAGCTTAGCAATGGCGTGGTCTTGTGTGGGAAGCAATTTGATGTCAATATCGTTTGTGCCTATGAAGAAAGGCAGCTATCGCATTTATGTGAATCGAATTACCATGATCCAAATGTTTCCCGTAACATGTTTTCCAGATAGATAAATCGCAATCGGCTACAAGTGTAAATGGTATATTAAATCAATATATACTAGGAATCGAGTGAAGCTAGCTAAAACTTGACAATTTGCTTCATGTTTACTCACAGTTTTAGAAAAATATACAACGGGTTTGAACTTAGAATCGTCCTGTTTCTGCAAAACAAACAACGCCATTCAGAACCAATCTTAGTAACATCTGAATTTCACGGATCGGATCGTACACTGCTAATACTGGGGCTGGAGTTGCTATAAGATTTTAAATGGACAGCAAAATATTATTATCAAACTTAAAAATTATCCGTTTTTGATGAAGACGATAACAATGGAACAACGGTACTCATTTCCGAGCCTAATATATGCACTACAATCCCTAACTATACAACAGTTTTAGCCCATGCATCCAGCATTTTATTTTATTTCGCTGGCAGTACATCCCCTACATGGGATCCGCCTCAATAAGGTAAAATTATCAAATTTATTTTTAGATTAATGGTAGATAAGTTCATTGATTTATTTTATGCTGTTACCATTCGGTCACCCAATTACATTCAAAGTACGATAATCTACACACAACCGAGTTTCATCAGTCTTCCTTTTCTTAGCAAGTGTCGAAAGTCGATGGGTACAGAATGGTCTGCTCTTCAGTAAGGGAATATTCATTTTGTAGTCAATTACTTCGACTTTAGAAGGATCTGTATGAAGTAATACGTTATGGCATTCACTTTTTTCAAACTCATTTTAAATGTGCAAATACTACCAATGGTAGTTGATTCAGGTTTTAAATATTTTAATATTAATATTGCGTGCGAATTACGCAATAATTTCGTTTCGAAGGAGACATATTCATATTAATCATACTATGCTTTTATTGAAAGACAGATATAACATTCGCAGCAGCACAGTCATTCTCTAAAGAATCGTCAATGACAGTCAAGAATCTGATCAAAAACAGGGAGTAATTTGCCTGTATAACTTTTTGAAATCTCACATATGTGACAAGCAAAGACGAACCGCGTATGACAAGCTTATTATGATTGTTGCATGACTTGTTATACATTGACAGTTCGTTAGTGAATCTTATATGACATGAGAGTTACGCGCTTTGATTAGGCTACTCTTTTATGGAAGTTAACGTTTATAACGAAAAAACTAAATGTAAAATAATATTTGTAATTTGATTATATAGGAAATTTTGTATAAACACAAAATATTAAATCTAGCGCTTTAGAAATTATATAGAAATGAATAATCTTTGCTGCATTGGTTCGGCGTACGGTACAAAATTGGAATAAAAATGGAAGCGCTTTGTTGAATACATAAGTATATTATATGCTATCGTATGTAATTAAATCTAATTAACACTTGCGACAAAGAGCCAACATAAAGCGTATTTTTTTTGTTTTTTATCTACGATATAATAAAAAGTGAACGACCGAGTACATGTCATCCAAAATTCATATGAATAAACTTATTCATGCTATTTACGCATACTTCCGTCGGCTCTGGGCGAAAAACAGAGATAACTAAGCTAATGCTTACACTATAATTATACATTTTTATTTAAAAAAAACAGTTAAAAAACGGGTAGTAAAATGCAGGACAAAATAGAAAATAAAACATAAACTTTGCCTTTTAAAATAAATATGTAATTAAGGATTTACTTTTCATCAACCAACCTAGCTCAGACCTGCTTGCTAAATCAGGTATTTACAAACCCAGTTGCGTCTGTTGCAGTTATAGTCTTATTTAACAAACAGGTCGATGCAACTAGAACTAAAGAATCTTCGAATTACATTAATTTAAAAAGTTTAAACCGTACAGCCGAATAATGTTGGTTTATTTATTTATTTAATTTCACACACAAATTTGTAGACTACACACACGATTTCGAGCTTATAAGCTCTTTCATGTGAAAATGTGCAATCCATGGAATCCAAGAAAATCAAACTTTCTACTTCCTTCGTGTTTTTCATGTTGAATTATTTTCTCTTCTTTTCGTCTAAAATTGTAGTTCCTACGGTGACTACTGCTGGTGGTCTCCCACACTCCAATTTAAAGCATGCATAACTAGAAGTTATCATCGTTATCGCGTTCTGCGATTTATCTGGATGCCTTAAGGGCTCTAAATCCTAACTTGTAATCTAAGCAAAGGTTCTTTGAATAATTTATATTAGTTAGAGGAAAATAATAATAATAAAACGTATCACGATATGAAAGTTAACGGCTAAAAAATGTTTTGCACGTACAGTGTAAAGGGCGTCACAGTTTAGGTCACACCCACCTATCATAGAGTTATTTTGGTATTGGTGATTTTCATTTTTTGTGTTCTTATTTGTATTTTATTTCCAGCTTTTTGACTGATTCTTTTAATAAAAAAGGGTAACTATAGCGTAAGTATTACATTAGTTATAAATCGCTAGTAATACTCCTGCCTTAAATTATTTATACCCTTTCGTCAAGGAAATGGGGTATTACTTGATCTACTGTATTCGTTTACACGAGTGTGTCACGTTCGGCTGGAATATACGCTTTTGGTGATCAAGGATGGCTTCTGGTGTTTGCTGATTGTCTCTTAGTTTCTTACCAAGCTTTTGTTGCTGTCTATATAGGTGAAATCTATATTATTGGTTCTTGTTAATGGTTTTGTGGTCTTCCACAATGGGTAGACGTCTGTGATTTCCTTTGAGTAATATGTATCTATTGTTCGCCCTTTGATATCGCTTGTATGATTCTATGCTGGCTGCTGCATGTCTATTATAAAGTTTTTACTTCTTCGCCAGAGGTTCCTTACTTTAAAAAAAACATTCAATTTTATTGTTTTTGTAGCTGTTCTTTAAAGCCTTCCAAGATGGCGACCATATTTGTCAGGCTAGTATTGCATACTACATTAACGTAAGTTATCAGTAGCTTTCTAGTTATAAAGGTGTCGAGTAGATTGGGAATTTTATTCACATCTGTTGGTCAGAAAGTTGTGCCAACTACTCCCTCACACTGCTACGGCGTGAGAGTATGTTTTGCGTCTTAAATTTACTTTAATATTTAGCGAATTTTAACTAGGTATATCACCTCTTCCTCTGGTAGTATTGTTTGGTTATAACTTTATTGTGTGACATAATCAAATATCCTTTAAATTTTGTATGGTTTTGTGTGCCTCGGGTTTGAAACAAATATCATTTTTATGGATGTTCAAGAGAAATTGTAATTCCTGCTGATATTATAACAGTCCTTTTATCTAGTCCTGATATTATCTGAAGTTATTCGGTGTAGAGGCAGGCCTAACCTGACGCTCTTTTCCAGTTTTGTGAGTCTTTTGAAAATTGATCCTATATATTGGCATTGTATTTTTACTGTTTCTTCCATTCAATCTAAACAAAAATATTCAAAATTTGACTATAACGGTCAAAGATTTTTTCGTTTGTTTTCCATTTTAACTATTTTCAGCATATAGGCATCCCATACCTTGACGTCTTTGATGTGCTGATTCCAATTCCGTTTGCTCTGCTTTTCTTGGCTTCACACTTTTATCTTTTTCTGTTTCATTTCGCATCTGCGGCAGTTCTTCGCCTATGCTGGTTCATTTATGTTAATATTAGAAATTCAGTAGAGCTCTAAACCCAGTGTTCATTTTTTATACAGGGACGAGTCTTTTCCGTGACCATCCTTCACGATCATAGTATTTAGTTAGTTTCTGTTTTTCATTTTTTTATTCATCTGGCTTTAGTTTTTACTTTTTGTCTATAGTAACTCCTCACGCAGAACGTAATTCACGATTGGTTAGAACAAAATAGAATCTCGTCGAGAGTGTCTGATTTATTTGTGATAATATTTACAAAAACCATAAACTTCAGCCCACAACTAATGCTTATAGGGCTTCCAAATTTTCTAGAACTGTCCGTAATCATGCATTTTCAGAATTGTGTTAGACAAATTCGTAGTAAAACACAAATGCGTTCTTTTTGTAACATAACAGAAAATTTAACTTAAATTTCAACCTCGCGCTAAATAAATAATTAAAAAAGTTTCAGCCGAAATTAATGCTTGGCACCGTCATCAAAACTTTTTTCAAATTAGAGCCAATTTCCTTATCTATTAATCTTGTCAATATTATGTATATTCTCTGAAAAACGGAAAACAAGTATTTAATTTTTCAAAAGTTGCCCCTTTTGTGTGCCGCCGAATATAAAAAGTATTCATTAAAAAACGCCGAAGGAAATTTATATTTTCACTAATTTTCGACCGCATTTTTATAAAATGCTCCACTCCAAAATCGCATATGTGCTCAGCACGATAAATCAAATTTCATCAACTGTTTCACTGTGACCTTTAATTTTACGATTTTTATTGTATCGTTATAAATAATTTCCAACACCCCAAAATTAACGAGGCTCATCCCAACGTCCACCATATTTAGTATATGGTGGTGGTGTAGTAAACATTTTTTTACAACGTACAGTATACACAACCAATGTTGGTATAACGCAATATCTATCAGCTGAATTGTAAATATCGAAATATTGATTCGAAGGGTGGTGTTTGGACATCGCTTTTTCACTTCGAGTTTTAATTTTAATCCTATTTGATATGAAGGAACTACGCAATATAAAAGAATGTGTACATGCACAATGGCGTATATAAATCATTGATTGACAGTCGACTGCATTAATCTTAAAAATGTTAGTTTATATGCCAATCAAATAATGTACATAGAAAGGCGCATGAAAAACATGTGTATAAAGAAAATTAGCAAATGCATTTGGTTGGATGCATTTAATTATATACGCGATTCAATCAAAAGATAATAATTTCAGATGACCTACTTTTGATCCTAGATACTTATACATTGTGTGTACTCGAGTCTAAATAAAATGTATCAACATGAATCAATTGTGAGTTAACCCCAACCCTTGAAAAGAGGCCTAAGATACGAAAACCTTAAAAAATGATCGAATAATTTGTCGTGGTCAAATAACTTCCCGTTAATTTTTAGGTGTCATGATTTAGAGAAAACCACGAAATGTCAGGCGGAACTGTCAGTAGTTTTAGAAGCTACTGAGGCCTTTAGGTCTATTCATTCAGATGGGTGTCATAGATCCCTGATATTAGGCGTTTCCTTTTTTCATACCACATTTTTTTTCTCAGCCCAAATGGCTTTCACAAAAATGTTTGAGAATGGATTTTCTAGTGTCTGACATCGAGTACGATGGGCTCTAAATTCGTTTAGGAAGTTCCTCAATGGAGCCTTGGTGTACAACGAAACAATTTTTGTTTACGGAGTCATCACTGGGCTTGGTTCCTGGTCATTGTATAAAGCCGAAATAAAGGCTTGAGGGATTTTAATCAGAATTATTGGGGAGTTCTCCATGAAGCCGCCGAATGTTCCAAAATGTTGTAAATGTTGCGTGATGTTGAATTACGTTGCGTGATGCTGCACTGTTTTTCCGCAGGTGGCGCCAGCTTGTTGCACCTGAATTTGAATTATGTTGCGTAATGACTGTGTCCGGGTGCCATAATACACCATTGTTGTTGTTCTATTAATTTGTAGCACTCCAAATTGGGTATGGTGGGTGAAACTAAGAAACTAAGATTCTAAAATTATTTTTGGAGGAAGTTCTGAAATATGACCAACTAGTACGGCTCATCCGAATGATGAAATAGGCTGTAGTGAAATATGATCAACTAGAACAACTATGCTATTTATTAACCAATCCTGGGTATGATGGATGAAAATAAGAAGTTTTGCAATATGTGCATTGAAGATAGAACTAGCCATTTTCTTAGTCGATCATGGTAAAATTAGGGGTGGTAAAGGTGTTTTCAATTTGGGCGGATCGATGTTGATATGTTATAAAACAAGCTGTTTGTGAAGTATTAACGAAATCCTTTTCTTATTTGAACGGCCCATGTATGCCATTATTTACCATTCAAATATCCGCGGCGGCTTCTCAATCCGAGTGGTCCAATTTTCAATGACTCTGCCGTATAGATCCGGCTGAATTTGAGCAATGGTATTGGTTATATTGGCTTTAAGAGAATTGGTCGATTGTGGCTTATTGGCATAGACTTGTTACTTGAGGAAACCCCACAAGAAAAAGTCTAGCGGAGTCAAATCGCACCACACGTCACCTCTGTGAGAGATAACCTTACTTTGAAATCGTTCATGTAGAATATCCATCGTTGCGTCTGCTGTGTGACATGTAGCCCTGTCCTGCTGGAAACACACGTCGTCTATCTCCATATCGTTCAATTTGGACCAAAATAAATCGGTTAGCATCGTTCTGTAGCGCTCGCCATTGATGGTGATCAAACAGCAACTTTTTTGTGGATGCATTGCTACCTGGTGAGAATGCGCATCGTCGTTAAATATGATTTTTCGGCCAAAATTGGAGTCCTCTTCCAAACGCTCTGAAGCCAAGTCAGCAAACAAACGGTGTTGTCTATGGTCATTAACTTTGAGCTCCTGCGTTAGTTGGATCTTGTGCGGGTGTAAGCTCAAGTCCAGAAGCAAAATTCGCCAAGTTGAAGTCTGTGAAAGGCCGAGTTCTAGTGCACGACGAGGAATTGACTGCCTCGAGTTCTCCTGTACACTTTCACGGATCGCGGCAATGTTCTCGGCCGATCTGGCGTTCATTTGACGTATGAGTGTTGGCCGTTTACCGAACCGGTTGTCTCGAATCTGTCCACTGGAGAGTCGACTTTGAAGGACCACCGCGTTTGCCGTAAAATGAGCGTAATGCGCGCAACGTTTGTACTAAGGAACACTCATTTTGATAATAAAGTTTTATCATTTATCAGTGACTGAAATAACACCAAATTAGACGCACGCCACCAAAACAACATGGTCGCCACAGGCTGCCAATATCGACCCGCCCAAATTGAAAAACCCTTTAGGAGGAAATGTGAATCTAAAAAATTCTGTTGAAGAAATTTCTGAAATTTGGGCTACTGGGCAAGGACCAAGAGTATTTATTAACCGATAAAGGTAAATTTGTTTATTTTGTTTCAGCTCACGAATTTAATGAAAATTGGTGGAAGGGGTTTCTCGAGTACTAGGAATCGACTGCGGTTTTCTGGACAATCTGGTTCTCTAGTAGGGCGTAGCTTCCTTTTCTTAATTTTTTCTTCAGCTCATACCAGTTTGATGAAAAAAGAGGGTTTTAGAGTAGCAGGAATCGATTGCAGTGGGTCCTTTTCTGGAAATTTGATTAGAAGGAGTGGAAAAGTATAGTGCCAGAATCGTAGACACAATGCGTCTGGGTCCGGGGGAACCCGGGTTCCTTTTTCTCTAGTTTTGTATATTTTGGCTCGAGCGATTTTATTAAAAATTGAGGATGAGTATTTTACGTTTTAAACGTTTTTGCGGAATGTTGAATTGGTTGTGTTATACGGGTACGTGTTGTCTGTATAGTTGCTATTTGACATCTCACAATAGAACCAACTCATATCTTATAATAATATAAACATCACCGAAGATCATACTCAAAGTAATACAGGCTCGAAACATTTGGACTGTGTGGTCTTGGAAGCGAGAATGACAGGAACCTACTTAACTAAAGATCACAATGTTGCAACCAAGGAAGTGGACTGGTAGAAGCAGCTCATCCACTTCCTCAAAGGAAGTAATTAGGTTGCCAGATTCTGTTGCGGTTTTACCAAATAGGCTATTGATTTTCTTAGAAACTTCATAAGATCAACTTCTTATCATCAAGTGATAAATTTGGGCGGTGCTCAAGAATGCTGATTTTTTCACTTTAGATCTATCAGTTCAGCGTATGTACGATATTTTTTCGCAACAACTCTGGTGTGATATCGAGAAGATGGCAAGGAACTCGTTTAGTAGTGTTCGAGCTAGTGTTGGTCATCACTTTGAGCTTACACTTTTTTGGGCAGAAAGTAAAAAATAAAGCTGTTTACTAGAAACATAGCTTAAATTAAAAAAGCCTAGTCAAGTGTGGCCAAAGTACTTACTAAACTTAATTATTCCATTTCTTAATTTCCTCTAATATATCGGGAGTTATATTTGGATTGAATTTCGAAGGCATAGTGCAAAAGAGATTTTTCATCATCTCATTACAATCAGTAATGAAAATGAAAACAACTGGACCTCCTGTCGGATTGCAGGTCTCATAGGCTGGCATGAGGTTACATAATCGGTTATCTTCGAATTAATGTGTAATGGTTCATTGAATCCTAAGCTAGGTTTCCGAGCTGCTGGGAGGAGCATACTGCTGCTTGATGAGATACTGGCAATAATCTCGTTTCTCTTCCCTGTTTTACAATTACATTTTGATGCTGTTTACATGTAGTCACCTAAGCAATGGTTGCTATCGACGTTGATGGTGTAGATTTTATCGCATTAACTCTCTTTGTCACATTTTACATACATACTACTACCAATCAGACCTATAGCCGTACATCCTCGATTTGGCTACTACCTAAGGTAGGACGTGAAAAGCGGACCGCGAAAGCGATGGGAGTGCTGCGGTCCCGTAATAGATGGCAAAGATTAAAAACAAACAAACAAAAAATAACCGTAAAGCGTTCGATATTGCTCGCGACATGGGAATAATTTTTGGAACAGTAACAGCAAACGAAAAAAGTCCGCACAAATATTTTAATTTCACCCTAATATATTTAGCTCTGCATAAGTCTCGAATGCGCAGCATATCTTACGATTATGAATATAACCTTGATTCTGCTAAGTTCATATTTATATATCTTTGTATATAAAACGAATGATATTGATCGAAGATAAATTATTGGGACTAATTAAGGCAATCATAATACATCGTGATAGAAAGACATGTGCTCGTACTGTTGGCTCATATACATATGTTTGTATATGAAGTCGAGTTAAAGTGTAATTTAATCTGGAAATTCCTAGTTTTCGAAATTAGTGTTAATGGCTGTTTTATTGATAAGTGATTTATGTGAAAAGTTATTTAATATTTACGAGAGTGTTCTCATTTTAGACGTAAATAATTAATTTATGGACGACAAGGCAAGGTGTGGTGATTATTATCGGCATTAGAAATAGAAAATCAGATTCCTGCGCTGAATCGAGATGTTTATAGAGGAAAATGTTTTCAAATATTTCTATTTTTGGAAATATTAATTTTTAAGACTTATAATTGCTAAAATTCCAGTAGAAGATAGACTGGTTTTGCTTTTAGTTAAGGCTGATTCATCATAACCTCCATAAAATGTTCTTGATTATTACACCTGTCACTACGTTTTCCATTGAGTTACCAGTGCCTAGGTGATTTGCTCTGAATGCAGTGAATGTTATATATGTATATATATATATTCTAAATCTGATAATATATATTCTAAAACTAATAAATTTCTTCAGACGCCATTGAGAAAATTGTCAGTGGGAAATAATAGTGTAAGTGTTATAATATATTGACTGTTTTATAGCTCTGCAAGAATGCAAAATTTAGATTAGTTCTTTATTTAGTACAAAATAACCGAAATATTTTAATAATTTATGTCAGATGTTTAACTGAAATTGTTAAAAAATGCTCCAAATTTGCCTCTGTGGAAATAATTTAGAACAATTGGTGATTCCAAAAGCCGGAACGGGTTCTTTTTCTTACATATATCGCAATAGAAACATTTAGTGTGAACTAGATTTATTTCAGGTCTTCCTGGTGTGTAAAATTGAAAACAAACAAACAACTATAGTTTTTTAAACTAACTTACCAGCACACTGAAAAATATTGTTTTATACCTACCCAACAAAGTGGGTTGACCAAAAGTACGATTCTTGCTTATGGCTAATTCCTAACGTATCTACGTCGCACATTAGCCAAATATTCATTAACGTAGCACTTCATTTTTGGAGAAATAAGGTCAAGCTGTGTTATCTACTCTACTACCCTATTCCTTTTTCCTCATACAGATCTGCTGCCATCTGTAGCGTTCTCGATCACTTCGCATACAATGCTTTAAAACCTTATCCTGAATAAGGTCCGCAATATGGGCTATAATACGCCGATTCGTTGTTGATGGGACACTTTTCTTGTCGTTCGTTGTGATCGGGATAGTTTGACCCAGCCATCTAACTCGGTTGGATTTAAAATCCGATAATGCCATAATTTCCAAACGTTTGATTTCGAAATTTATCATCGGACAACTTTAAAAAAAACGAAAGAATTATTATTAAAATTTTTAAATGTTAAAATAAAATTTCTTTTCTTTTTTTTTAATTTTCTTTAATTTGAAATCAAACATTTTTTCCTTTACCTCAAATTTATGAGCATAGGCCGTCTACTAGGCTGGACTATCTAACTCTGTTGGCTCTTAGGAATTTCCTTTTCTCTTGTGGGTTCCACTCCAAAGGGTGCTTACATTTCTCAGTGTTCTCGATATTTGTTATTTTGTTTGTTTGTTTTTGAGAGGCATCTCATAATTCTCCGAAGGCATTTATTTGTAAATGCCTATATGCTATATTGTTTACATTATTTATTTGCTGCCAGGTTTTACAACCGTACATCAACATTGAGTTCATGCACACGAATTGCACATCCTTAGCTTGGTGTTGCGGGAGAGATCAGATGTGTTCCAGACTTTGTGTAATATGTTGCATGTTGTTTTGGCTTGGTTGATTTCTTTATTTATGTTTCCAACTCGTAGGTATTCGCTACTTAGTGTATAACCAAGGTATACAAATTCATTAACCTCTTTCATTTCTTCTTGGTTGATATATAACGGTGTAGATATTGGTGTGGGTAGTCTCATCGGCTTAGTTTTTCCTGATATTTAGTTTAAGGTCATCCTCCTCTGCTAGATATGACATCTTCTGTACTTTCTGTCGCATCTTATAGGCGTGTTTGTGTGTTAGCACGAATATGTCATTCAGTTTCTCCGTTGATTCCCACTAAATCGTGCGGAGACCGCGCTATCAAATTTTATCATGACACTATCTGTACTAATTGGTACAGAAATGACGAGAGTAATCATCATATAGTAGTCTTACTCCTTGGCTGTTACAGTTTGAATCACTTTATTTGCCTTTTTATTGAGCTCAATTACTTGCATCCCTGTACGACGGGGTTTAATAAATTCGGCAAATCTATATGGAATAACGGTAATAGAAATTTTTTATTCCTCTATTTACTCTACCTACAAAAAATCATCTTGCAACATCGCCCTGTTCTAAAGCCAGCTTTTTCCTTTCTTAGCTTGGAGTTAATTGTCTGTGAAATTCTATCCAAGAATATCGTTGCTAATTATGCTTGCGTTGAAGAGAGATATGCCCCACCATTTTTTACATTCATCGAGTCACCTGTCTTAGGAAGACAGGTTACAGTCAAACCTTCCTTCCATTTTCGCGGTATTCTAATGGAGTTTCACGGAAAAACCATAACATACCTTTGTTATTCGTGGGGGTAGATTCTGATAGAGTGACAATTTTTCATGACTTTTTTATTAGAACAAAATATTGCCACAGAAAATTTGTGATTCGTATGAAATGACTTATGACACTTACAGCAGTTTGTATTGTAATATAGTTGCAGTTGTATTGCTAAATTGTACTCAACTTCTCACATATTTCGACAAACGCAAAACTATTACTTGAAGTTTGTCAAAAAACTGCAAAATCGCAATAACAAATTTTATAAATTTTTTAATATTAATTTTTCATTTAAGAATTTACTTTCCAATTTCGATTTAATTCCATACAAAAATGGTTTAAAAATTGTATTCGCACTAAATTTATACGAAAATTTAAAGTCACGGAAAATTAAATAGGTGACTATTTTGTACTACATATTTGTTACAAAAATTTTCGTGACATTTTGAAAAGGTCATCACATCGGCATCGCGTTTTAGAACTAAATTGTCGTTTTATATCAGTTAAAATTTTAGTACACAGTTACAAAAAAATTTCCTTGAAAATCTCCATTATCTTGATTTCTTGTGCCGTTTTGTTGGTACATTGACAACTTGAGTTGTCGGCGTTCTTCAATTTTCTTTTAGGGTTTGCGTTTGTATTCTTGATAACCGAGTGCTGTTTCGATATAATCTTCTTCGATGTGTTTCCACTGTTGCTCTACAGTGTTAGCTTCTTCATTGGTTTGGAGGCAGAGCTTGAGTGGTTCTCATTGCCCCAACCTTGTTTGTCATTACCTGATCTATTTGGTTCCTTGTTCTGCCATCTTGTGTATTTGTGTATATATTTTATTATGGAAATGGACTGCCTCCTATGAATATCTGGTTTGTGACACAGAAGATACTCTTAAGAACATACTCATGATGGTTGGTCTGGTCAGTATTATCTGTATGTCCTTGCTATTGCGGATTCTAGTTGTTCATAGAACTCATCCTTGGTTGTTTCATTTGCGTCTTCTGTTGCGTTTTCTGTATTTGTCAAAGAAATTCTATTAAATGGTTTCCATTCCTTTAGTGCTTTCTTTGCTTTAACTTTTGTGATAATGCTCTTGGTCTTGTTGTGTCTCGTCCAGAGAATATTAGCCTTGATTCTTCTGCTAGATTTCTGATGTTTACCAGTTTCATTTATTTCTATTCGTTTCTGTAATCATTTTTAATTAACCCAATCAATAGCTGTTTGACGTTAGTGATGTAGTTGTTGTCGTATTATATATCTCTGCCACTCGCCCCCGCCCCCACTGAAATTATACAAGTAAATCTCAAAATTGATTCCTTTAAAAAATAGTGCAAATCGTTTTTCAAAGATATAAATTAGTTTCATTCCAAAATGATAAAAACTTGCAATTTCACTTTGGGCTTAAAACACATTGAGTTCTGCTTAATTGTTGATGTGTTAAAAGAATTTTTAAAATTTTTCGCTTTTTTAAAAGTCACTGCAGAAAAAACACTGTTTTCCTGGCCGCGAATGGCAAAACCAGAATTTTCTGCTGGATTTCTCTGCTGGATCTTATAAAGCTCAACAGAACAATATTGCAAGAATTGCAGAGTAAATCTAGCGCCGAAAGAACAAACTGGCTAGACTGCATATACACCAAATAATTGGTTGCCGGAGCCATATTTTAAACGTCTGCTTTGTATCAAATACAAACAATTAAAAGATCAATACCTATATACCATACGACCAACAGCAAATTACGATGCTACCGGCATACAAAAATTCGTATACAAAAGTTTAAGATGTCACACTTCATACCGCTGAATCCCCATATTTTTTTAACTAATGAATATCTCATCTCATGTGAGGTGGCATTTACGACCTAGCATTGTTCTTCAAAAAATTATCATGAAAATCTACATAACTAACAACGCAATATGTATTTTTCATTTTTCTACATAACAGTAATTTCCACATGTATACCAAAAGCTAAAATAAAAATGTTGATTCGTTTTTCTATTTTCATCTGGAGATAACGCAAATAAAACCAGAATGGAAATATATATACGAGTATGTAACAGTATATAAATGCACACAATTCTCCCCTGACTCGGGGAGAATTTCTATCCTCTTTATATTTTCTAAACACAAAAAATTGGTTTATACTTTGTGTACTGTAAATGATTGAAAAACGAAATTTTCCAGAGTAAAAATCAATAAATTTTCTCAGTCATGCGCACACTGGAATTTGTAAACCAAATAAAATGTGCTCTGTGTATATATTTTACACATTGGGTATAGAGGGTCGTTGAGAGAAAATATAAATAGGAGTTATATACCTAGATTGAAAATTGAAAAGTCCTTGGAAAGGACGTTGGGAAAATTATAATTTGTGTCTTTTTTTGCTCAGTTAATATAAAAACAAAAAGCTATTCCACGTGCTTCTCGATTTTCTGGGAAACACAAACAACAAATTCATATGTATTATGTATCATAAATTGAATTAAGATTAAGTTAAACAAATGACCTGAACAAAAATGAAATGGAAAATATTTTTCCAAATATTTTCCACTTTATTCTCTTGCCACTTTAGATTTAAGTTATACGCACGTCTTTATATACTCGTACCAAAAGAATAATGTTTGTTGATATGCGGATGGGCGGCCTTATCTGCTTTATAGATTCGACCTACCTTGGGTGACATTTATCCGCTTAAACGTCTATTCACTTTTACTTCGAAATGAAATGACATAACTGTTAACAATATTTTTCTTATATTTTAGGTAAGTTCCTAACGGTGCATAATACAAATAACACTATAAAAATGAAGCATTTAAAAATTGTAAGTACTTGTAATATGTTGAGTGATTTTATCATTAAAATTTTTGCTGTATATAAAATTTCGTAGATTTAGGGATTAAGATGATTAAAAAAGCTACATATCGAATTTTTAACATGTTTTGCATTAGTCTTGGGCACACTGCGTTGTACATACTATACAGCTTTTGAATATCAATGACTTATTTAAACGACGATAATAGTTTTAATCGTAAACCGGGTAAAAATCAATATAAGAAGCTCGTCGTCCTATACCACGTATATAGGCATTTGGATTTGCGCTTGCGTGCGTATGCCATGCACTAGACATCATGTGGCACAAAGAAAAATACTGTATCACTGGTCGCGGCTTTATTTATTATATTTTGATTCAAGCGCGGAATAACTCAAAATAATAAAGCGATACAAAGCGAAAAACTATATTTTGTCACGATTGAGCAGCTATAATTTGGTTCGGTTCAGACAATGTGGCGCTCAATCAAATAAGGAAGCAAAGGCAAATTAAAATGCTAATGCAATTAAGTAAGGGTAAATAGTTCCAAAGTTAAAATCAACCGCTGAATATCTTAGTGGTTTAATGTTTTTGTCCAGAACGTCACTTATTGGATTCTTTAGAAATGCGTAGTCATCTAACAAATTCGTAAATAACGTCGAATGAATTCAAGTGACGCCTAGAATAACAGGACCAAGCATGAACCCTGATTTTCCCTGAATCACTCAACATCACCACCTTGGTGTATATAACCAAAGGTCGATTGTTATAGCTAGATAACCTCTGCGTTTATCATTTCTTACGTTGAAATCACCAGTACTTCACTTCAACAAAACATATTAAAGTGAAAATTTCCGCAAATGCGGTGATATCAACAACATCTGATATCAAATTAAAAATCCGAAATACATTAGTACACCCACATTTAACATTTGCATATTTGATATTCGACTCTTCCCTAACTAATTCCAATGTAAAGTTTATTTCCGCCTTAATCTCAGTGGTGTCAAAGCTTGTATAACTCCAAAAGTAGCTTTTAAAACCTTGTTTTATCATTTGATATCATGTGCAACATTCAAATTGATTCCTTTGATACCCACCATTTGACGTTTTCAACGACTGAATCACGTGGAATAAAAGTTTTATCACCACTGGTCCAAATCCAATGATCCTTTTGAATACCCGGATTGGTATATATAAGTTGTATCAGACTAATTATTTCTTTTGGATTCGGTTTTAATTTTTACTTGGATCATGATAGTGTTGATCGTATTAGGTGATACGATCATAATTTCGAATGGAAGAATTGTTAGGAATAAATTCATTAGTTTTAACTATTTGTACAGATCATTCGATACCATTGGAGTTTGAAAAATGGGTACTCGAAGTAAACTGTGAAAATTCGATGAACTTACTGGTATTTCCCGAATACCACGCCCTGAAACCTGAGTCTTAAACTGGTTATTTATTTGATCAGCTGTACCACGCTTTATATTCTTAAAATAAACAAACATCGAGTATTTACAAAGACGGGTCTGATGGCATATCGTTACAAAATACAATTCACCTTTAAATATTGTAGTCCAGTAACATTTGCCGTTACGATTTTGTGAAGCCTTAAAATTTTGCTGATAACGACGTCATAATTTGCCTTGAAGTTCCGTCATGTTATTTTTGGATTATAATAATACGAGCGTCAATCATTAAGTACCCGTGTTGTGAATGAAAGCGCAAGTTTTTTAAATTTGTATTTTTTTATTTTTAAGTGTAATCTCCTTTTAGGTCGATACACTTTTCCCAACGTTTCTGCCATTTCTATAACCGCTCCAAAATACGATTTTTCACTGTTCAAAATACGCTTCTGTCTGGGCGATAACCTCGTTGTTTGAGTTTAATTTTTTTTACTCCAAGCCATGTTTTCATAGTGCAGTTCATGCACTTTGGTTGTGACAACCCCAGATCGCGATTTCGACAATTTCAGCAATCGCGGCATTGAGGCATCATCGGATCGGCACCTTTCTCCTACTTATTTTATCATTTAAAATATTAACTAGACGGAAATTTAGTATGGTATCGTTTGACAGATAACAGTACACGATGATAATGTCAACTTCTCTCAGCAACGTCACCTGCTTTCAAACACGAGTACTTATTGATCGACCCTCGTAGTTCATGACTCGGTTATGTATAATTTGCTACCGTTCTGTATTTACTTTCACAGAAATCACCCTGCAAAAACATTGAAGATCATTAAGTAAAATGCGTTGTAATCTCACCAGTGAGTTAGCAATGGTTTCAAGTGGTTTATGATTAGTTTCATTATTCAATTTTCTACCATAAGCACAGTTTGGTGCCTTATAAATATCCAAATTCTACTGTGAAAGCCGCTTTTGTATCTAAGAGCAGTTCTTCTGAGCCGGAGTGATTGGTATATCAATATATGCTAAAGGGTTGTCATCTCATAATACGATAATTTAACTTGCCTAAACCCACGTCAAAAGTTTAATTTAGTAAAATATTTTGCACTCAATGGTCAGGCTTCCGTTGACTATCAGCATTAGGTTTACACCTGGAGTCGTTTCATTTATTGTTTTGTTAACTCCCATTCGTTCCATCTCAACGATTCTTTGCTCTGATGACGCATCTTTATGTCACTGGTCTATTCGCAAATTTTCTGAACGTTGAATTATTGCGGTTATTTGAAAAACACATTGAATTATTTCAAAAGTTACAAGTTTTGTTAACAGTAGTTTGTTTATTCATTAACGAAAATTGTGGTGGTTTTTATAGGAGCCTGTGCGAAATAGCCTATGCAGGTTTTCCACTCGAAAAGCACAAAGCATTATCGTCGATTTTCTAGCGGATATATTATCTGGTTCTAACTACTCGTGAAAAATATCAACAAAAGCAGTTGCGAGTAGTTCATTTAGCAAAGACAAACACCATTTAACTAGGTAGGGATTTACCAGCGATTGGTAAAAATGTTATATTTTCGACTAAATAATTGTTTGTTAGTTCAAGCCAGTCATTGATAAATATGTTATACAGGGAGCCTCATGCCGATTTTTTTGTCAAAATTCCCGACTAACTAAATTGATGGTTAATTCATTCTACTCGTTCATAGATGGCACGAAACAAACTGCGTCAGTTGTTTAATTAAAACTTGCTAAATTAATTAAAATTGATCAATTTCCGAAATATTTCCTATTGATGATTGATAATCCGAGCTAACTTTGCGGGTTCGAACTGAATACAAGGCAGTTTTTGGTTTGTTAACATTAGAGACATCTAACTGGTTTGCACTAACCATCAATATTAAATTCAATATTAAACACACAACATTCATAAAATGCAAACTAAGTTAATATATGTACATCAATCTGCTATACATAAATACTTATTGATAAATCTTATTTCAATTAGCCAATTTTAAATAAATGTCCGTTACAGTTTGTTGTATGCCATCTTTGAATGATTGGAATAAACTCACCATTAATTTAGTTAAGCCGACACTGGTTTTGAACTGCGAATAACCCGCAGTTTTGCAGTTTACGGCAACAATAGTTTATTATCAAAATAATTCTAACTAAGCAGTTATTAGCCGTAACAACGGTCGCCATAATATTGCAATGTCGAGAACACCATTTCCGAAAGCAAAGTGTCGACAACCAAGGCACCTACGGCAACAATTTTTCTTCAAAATCGATTGATATCTAAATCGATTCCAAAGACATCATACGAGATGTAGTGCAGTAATATGCCGAATTTGAGAAATTTAAATATGGTCGGACAGAAATACTTCGTACACGCATCAAAAGAGAAAAGCAGTGGAAGTAATTTTTATGACGTGCGTTATGACGACGATCCAATTGGGCAAATAAAGAAGACGACGACCATGATTCGGACAACAAAGAAAAGCAACAACGAAAATAATTTAATCTGTCATAGATCATAAAGAGCCAACGAATGTGTTCCACCGAAGTGGTCAGCCGCTGAAATTAATACAGTTAATTTAATTATTTCTGGGTCAAAAACAATTCATGACGTTTTAAACTCCGAGCACAAAGACGAATGGCTACAAGCGATGAATGACGAAATGAATGCGCACAAATCAAATGGCACCATCGTAAAATCATCAGCTAATCGAAAAACGTCGGATGAAATGGGTTTCCAAGTTGAAATCGAATGCGGATAGTAGTTACGCAGCGTTTTAGTGCTGACTATGACGAAGTATTTGCACAATTCGAATTTGGCGCTCAATAAAGTTATCGAAGTTGATTTAGACGTAATAAAATTGAAGGTTATCACGTGGTTGTCTACGTTAATGACATAATAGGAATCAGCAAGCAAATCAGTGAAATCAAAGAAATTCAAAATAAACTCAATAAAAGTTTTCAAGTCGACAGTAAGTCAAAAAAAACGTTACGTTCTTGTTACAATTGAGATGGAAACTATTGAAAATATCTATCAAGTAAGTCAAACTATCAAAAGGGTCTCTCATCTCAATTATGTTAAATAATATTGAATATCAAAGACTTATGGGATGCCTTTTGTTTGTGTCAATTAACACACGATCTGGCTTCACCAGCCGGTCAAAACATATTGATGTGCAATATAAATTCACTAAAGATTTCATTAAAATAGTTATTGCAGTCATGTGCACAAAGCCATTATCTGGAAAAAACTGGCTTTGATTTCGCAATTTGTGGACTAAACTAAATCTCTAACTAAATGTGTTGATTTTTTTTACAATTGAGTGTTTTTGCCAATAGGTGGCGACAAAAGTAGTTTGACATTTCGATATGCTATTTTGTTTAACACTCACTTTCTCACTCTTTAATAAAAATTATCGTGTTTCATCATAAATATATTTATTGGTTATTGGTTGTCTATTCTTACTGCCAATAGTCCAATATCGGGATCATATAAATTTACAGCTGGTCTAGATACATAGAGAGATCCAATAATTTATATAAAAACTTGACTTTGAGTACAAAATTCAAGAGAGCTTGTGATTTCATAATTATAACTTAAGCAAAAGCGCAGTCCAATTTATGTTTAGCTTTCAATTGATAAATTTCGAAATTTGCTTCTTATTTTTGGCATATGTGGTACACCTAACTTCCACCCGTATATTTAGAACGGATAAGCTCCATCAAAATCTAGTAAACAGTTTCCTTCTATTTATTAATTAAGAGCCATTAAGAGCGGCACACACAATTCAATATATATATATGAGAATTTGAGCTATCACCCAGCAGTTTGGGTCTAGCTACCTGGTATACACGTATTTATGGTAAAGGTTACTAAATATGTTTTACAATTTTGAAAATTCGCATTGATGCTCTTTACATAACTTAGTGAAGTTAATTTATAATTTAGGGTTAGCTTCTAAAAAATTGTTCTATTATTAAACCATATGCATCAATGAGTTTTAGTCCCAAAAACATAAAACAGAGCTCAGTCGGATATTATGTTCGGGTTTACACAAAAGTAAATCGACACCAAAAATATAATGTTAGTCAAGAGATTTTATAACTGTATCGATTAAATCTTATTTTTGTATTACAATCAATACAAAAATAAATTTACAACTGGATATACCACACCAACCCACCCACCAATAAATGTACCTATACCCATGATTCTATAAAAGAAAAAACACATGTTTATCGTCATCATTTTCCTTTTATACGCTCATATCATACAGTTCATTGCACTTTTAACGAACGTATTGTTGTCTCGATTTTTCCTCAATTTATATAACGGCAAGTATTTATTTGAGTATCGAGATGTACTCTCTTGCTGTGTATTGTTATCTTATCTAATTGCTTTTGATGTCTTGAAACAACATCAATTAATAACAACAATCAAAATGTAATAAAAAATTTAGCGCACAGGAAAGTATCAGGTGAAATTATAATTTTCCGCCTCCGCAATGTTGGAATGTAGTTTGTATTTTCTAAACATTTATACAGGTGTCATATATAATGGTAGTCACAAACTCTCAATGAAAATCATATAATTTACATACGTCACATATAATGATAAATAGTTCTGTATTTTCCCATTTTCTTCTGATTATGCAGAGTAAAATTTTTATTAATTTGGCGGTTTTTATTCGACTTGCTCTCCCAGTATTTGGTTTATTGTACGGTTCGTATAATACAATCAAGGAAAATTTTTCATAATTTTTTACATTAAAAGTCTCCTCGAGCATATTATGTAAGCGAGTGAGATAAAAACAGTACGAATTATGAATGAGTAGTATGATTAAATACACCGCTCGTCAAAAAATTTCGGACACTTCAACTATTAATGCATGACAACGCCAGGCGCTACGTTGCAAACGTTTTCAATAATTATTTGAATGAGATGGAAATTGATCGAATTGTTTGGCCCGTGTAGGATATGCTAGGACGTCGTTTAAGGCAAAGGGAAATCGTTTCAGAAACCTTAGATCATCTTCAATCAGCTCTGCAGGAAGAATGAGAAATGATACCTCAGTAGGTACATTGCAAACCTGGTGCACAGAATGTCAAAAAGAATGCTAGATGTGATCAGAGCTCGTGAAGGAAATACTCGATATTAGAGTACCGACCGCTTAGATCGATTACAACAATTCCTCGAGTACAACCATTCCTCGAATAATGCGAATAGTTACCGTAAACACAAATATTTACAGAAAAAATGTATAGTGTTGTGCTCGTCAAAAAAGAGCAGCGTATTTTAACTTTAGTTTTATATAAAGCATTTATATATTATGTGTTTTTATTGGGTTATATGCGAGAGTTGAAAAACACAAGTTGAAAAACAGTAAAACGCTTTCGATTAACAGAGCAACTGTTTTCTTGAGCCAAATCTGTAGTCAAGTCAGTTAAGACTGTCGAGTCTGTCAAAATGATCGAAATTGTGAAAATAGTAAAAATAATTAGGGAAATCGTTAATCAAGAAAATATGATAGACAATATAGTCAAGATGGTCATGATAGTTATGACTGATAGTGGACATACTTACGACCTTGTCTATGGGGCTTATCCTCCATAGAGTGATAACAGTGTTAAGTAAGATAACATGGCAAAATTACCAAATCGGAATCCTCGATAAAAATGACAGTCGCAAATCATTATTTTTTATTTGTTTTTTTGCGACCCCGATTTTGGTGTAGTAAAGGGTGTCTCAGCAGCGCCAGATTTAATTTTAAAGAAAACACATTTATTTTTGAATTAAGCAAACATTTTTATTTCAACATAAAGAAAACTAGTTCCGATTAAACGTGAAATACAACATCAAGCAAATGGCCACCACGAAACCTCTGGCACAGGGTTATTCTTTTGTTGAAATTTTGAATAACGTATAAATGTGGCTGTGTTTCAGCGAAAACGCGCCGTATTTCCTCTTTAAGATGTTCAACTGTTTCAGGCTTATTCGCATACACCTTTTCCTTTACATAGCCCCAAAGAAAAAAGTCCATCGGTGTTAGATCGCACGATCTTGGTGACCAATGTTGATTGCCAAATGACACACAGAATTCGGGCCACAAAAACTCCGTTAACAATTCGCGAAACCGCACTCCATTAACAGTTACTGCATTTCCAGCCGCATTTTCAAATAAATACGGCCCAATTACTCCGCCAGCTCAAAATGTACATCAAACAGTTACTCGCGGCGGATGCATTGGTTGTTTGAGTATCACACGAGGATTTTCAGCACCCCAAAATCGGCAGTTTTGCTTATTTACGTATCCGTCAAGTTGAAAATATGCCTAATCTAAAAAATTATTTTCTTAGAAAAATCCGCATTAATTTGATGATGTTGCAACACCCAATCAGCAAATTCACGGCGCTGCGCATGGTCCCTTGGCTTGATTTCTTGCGCCAATTGAACATTGTGGCGTGCAAATGCAGATCTTTTACCAAAATTCGGTACATAGTGCTTCTGGAAATGTTTAATTCTTGACCACGATGCCGAATGGAAGTTCCTGGATTCTCGGCCACAGATTCCTTTACTGTGGCTATATTTTCGAGTGACCGACAAGGGCGACAACGAGCAATGATCTTTTGATGCATCAGCGTAAATTTGGTCTCAAATTTTGTAATTAAACGCCTCACTCTCGATTCATTTGGCGCATTATTGCGACCGAAAACTTGACGTAATTGGTAACTGTTTTTGCAAAACTTGCACCATTTTTGTAATGTGTTTTTGCAATAATTAAACGTTGTTGGTTTGAATACTTCTCCATATTCTTAAATCACGTGGTCTGTACGTAACAACTGTCAAAAAAAAACTAACCGTACAACTCGTATTAACAAAATGGCGGCAAATTTAAATCCGGCGCTCTTGCTGAGACACCCTTTAGATACATTTAACACAGATCGTAACCTCAAAAATCTTTGAGTTTTGTCAAACCTATGCCATTAAAATATAAAATTTTGACAATAACAAAGTAAAAAAATGGAACTCATTCACAGAAGATATGAATTTTATGAGATATGGAAAGGGACAATTAAAAAGACGCACACGCAGGAGTAAAGCGTTTCCACCACATTTAATAGTGCGTATACCTTATTATATTTATGGATGTACAAGAAAATTGATAATAATTTCAGGTTCTAACTTCTCTGAACATAATAGCAACTGGCAATTTTCAATTTGTCAGTGGGCAAATGTTATATATACAATGATTCAGGAGTTAGCAAAGTGTTAGCAAATCAGGAGTTAGCAAAGTGTTTAGCGAATTTTTAAAAGCTTTGATATCTAAAACATAAAAGTTTATTAAATTCCCTAAGAATGGTTTAGAAATGTCAAGAGTAAAACGACGTTTTTATATAAAGTATTGCTTTCCAAATGTAATCGGTGCAATCGACAGAACGCATATTGCAATTCAGAAGCCAACTGTTTGGAATGCATATTGTTTTTTTAACAGGAAATCTTATTATTCCGTTAATACATCTTTTTACCTATTTTACATATTTTAGGTTTGCGATTCGAATGCAATGTTTACAGATGTATAGTAGTCAAATGGCCAGGTTCAATAAAAATTGGTTAAACAAACAAAACAACAATAATTTTGAGATTTCGAAAAAAAGTTCATTTTATAAAATTATTACAACTTAATATTCAGTCTTTAGCAGCAACATAGAGATATTCTTTCTTTATAGGTATTCTTTCTCAAAATAAATAACACTTGATCGATTCGTTTTGGTTCACGTCATTTTTCCTGGCAATCTTGACCATTTCCCGTTCCACGTCAAGCCTCTCTTTGGAAATAGCAAGTTGGTCCTTTGCTACAGCCAGTTTCTCCTTGGAGACGCTAACTTCTCTTTATAAATCAAAAGCAACTCGTTGTCGATTTCTTATAAAAAAAAATATTTCTTACCATTTCGGAATGTTTGTCTCTTAATAATACTATCCTGACGTTTCTGCCTCAATACATTTTGGAACGTTCCAACAGATTACTTTATTGAATTTAGTTGACGATTTTGAAGTTTGTTGATGTGTTCCTTTGTTAATTGCTGTTGGATCTGGTTGGTTTCGGTTGGATCTAGTTCCGTTTCCAAAGCTATTAGTTCGGCATTATCATCGCTACAGTTGATAAAATAATATTACAAATATAATAATGAATAAATTCTGGTATTGTTTATATACAGGTTTGAAGAGAAGTATATACTTACCTCAGAAAAACTATCAGTGTTGTAATTTAAACCAGACATAGCGTTTGCCCCGGCTAGCTTTTCAACTAACATTTCAATTTCTGAAAGAACTTTTGGAGGAGCTCCACCGGTTTTGTTTTGGTGACTTTTTATTTCGGCAACTCTATTTTTTTTGTTCTCGACTGAAGTCGAATCTTTAAATTTATTTCGAAGTTCCGCACCAGATCTTCGAATATTACTTTGGAATGAAAACTCTTCCGCCAAATCATTCCACGCGTTTCTTAGATCGTCACCATATAAATTAGAATCATCTAAAAATAAAAATAATTAACTATATTGATTGACTTCCAGTTCATAAATTAATTATTACATAAAATAACTTCTCTATTATTATCCAAAATTTTTAACATTAGTAACAAATCCCTTTCACTAAAATTTGGGCGTCTCGGCTTTTTTGGCTTTTTTTTGGATAATTCTGATGGTCTATAAACAAAAATAACGGTTTAATGTAAAACAGTGGCAGTCGCAAATATAATTCAGCGAAAGTGCTGAATATCTAATTTGCGATCATAATCGAGGATACCATATTCCAGTCCCAATTGCAAGCGCCGCAAGTCAGGCATTTTGCACCGGCGCAACTTTGCGATTTGCGACTGAACGAAGGATATGGCCCTATGGTCATTAAGACTAACAAGTTATTCAAAAGAGTGAAGATGTCGAGATAGTAGATCCAAAATATTCGAAATAATCAAGATAGTTGAAATAGTCAAGATGGTCAAGATAATCTTGATAGTTAAGATTGACAACATAATAATGAAAGTCGAGATGTCAAAATAGTCAAGATTGTCAAGATATCCAATATTATTGAGGAAACGAAGATATTCGAAATCGGCAAATTATTAAAGAGAGATTGTCAATATGGTAGTGACAGCTAATACAGCTAATACAGTCAAAATAGTTGAGATCGCATAGATAGTCAATGTTATTGTGGTATACGAGATAGACAAAATAGTCAATATAGTCAAAGATATTCAGAGAGTGATGATAGTCGTGACTGTAATTATAGTGGACATAATTACGATAGTCAAGGTTTTTAAAACTAACAAGTTAGTTAAAACAGTCAAGATAGTGATGATATTCGAGATAGTTAAGAAGTTAAGATATTTAATACAGTTAAAATAGTTAAAATAAGCAATGAATATCTTGCGTCATGATATACATAATAGTTGTGAATGTAATTATAGTGGACATAATTGCGATAGTCATAGTTATTAAAATTAACAAATTACTCAAGATACTGAAGGTACTCGAGATAGTCACGATATTGAAAATATTCGAGAAATTTAATATAGTGAAGAAAGTTAGTCAAGATATAGCCAAAAACGGTTAAGATAGGACTAGTCACGACAGTCTAGGTAGTCGAGATAATTAGATAGTCAAGATAGTCATGATTGTCAAGATAGTCGAGATAGTCAAGATAGCCAAGATCGTCAAAATAATCAAGATAATCAATATAGTCAAGATATTCGAGGTAGTTATGATAGTCAAGATCGTCTAAATAGTGTCGTATCGTCCGTTACATATTTTTAGGTTTTTCGTACAATTAATAAAACACAATAAGTTTGCACCAATAGCGGCTTCCTCAGTCCTACGGAATTTTTTATTTAATGCTCTGCCACAATTCATTTTTCTAATGGTGATCTTGGTCATTGATTCATGACAGTTTTATTTAAAAATGATTTCATCTAAAAGACTAAAATCGACTCTGGAACACGAATTTTTGGCCAATTTTCACATAAATCTGCACTTTTTCACCAATAACGCGAATAACGTGGGTTTAGTTTTAAGGTCCTTGAATGTTTGTGGTTGGAGTAAACCAATGATTTAACATAACCCCAAAGCAAAAAGTCCAATAGAGTTGATGTCATTTTCATTTTCAAAAAAATATAATCCAATTACACCTCCAGACCATAAACTAAACCAAACTGTTAACTTTTGTGGAAGTAAACATGTTTCATGCTTGTGTGCTTTTTCACTTCAAATTATTGTGCTTATTTTTCCATAAAATAATGGATGTCTTTCTAGTTGCTCTAAAGCCCAATCTGCAAAATGTATAGGCAATAAATGGTGATTTGTCAACCAATATTGAATCCAAATATGTAAATTTTGAAGGGAATCTGCGAAAAATTACCCCTAAATAAATTTGATCATCCGTTATTCTTAAAGCTTCTGTCACTATCATAGAAATAGAATTAGTATACCTGTATAGATATGTAGCAATTGGAAGTTGTAAATAGTCAGCCCAACGAACAATTATTTCATACAGTCAGAGTCAGGTTAGCTGGATCAATTTAAAGTGTACGAGGGGAAGACTAACGTTCGGACCTGCAGAAGTTGTTTTGATTATTCATTAAAAGTTCTATAGAAGTTGATGCTAATTGTTTACCAAAAACTTTTTCTGAAAGGACTAACCGCGGCCTCCTCCTTAGACAGAAGTTATCCGAGGTATCTGGGCTCCGTATTCTGGTGCCCTTCTTATTTGGAACTTGACCTTTATTGACCTGTTACAGAAGAGATATATTGAGACGATGTTAAAACTCATTTAGAATATTCTCCAGTTGGATCAACAGTCATGGTTTGAAGATAAATCCACTTAACCGAGGTACTACTTTACTTAAAAAAATTAAAATACCAACTTCCTTAGATGGACGCATGGTAGGCCCTCATCGCATATTCGATCTTTATCTTTAACTATTAGGCTCATTAAGAGATTACTATTAGGTGGCCAGTTTTAAATACTTTAGTAAGTCTACTGTCTTTGATAAAACTGTAGCGCAAAGTTGCCTAGCATAATAGTGGAGCTCACCCATTACACATCCTAGGTAAATAAATAGCAATGAGCAAAGCTCTAAGACTGAGTTCCATCTCCTTGTGAAATAGTAATTATATAAGACACTAAATTTTTCTACATAATAGAAGCGTCTCTAAACCAACCGACTATAGACATTATTCCGTCACTATCTTCACCAAAGTTCAGCAAAGGTGACTGGGTGAATGAATCAGCTCTGAATTCTAAGGGCGCTAACTCCTTCACGGATGAGTTAAAATGGCTAGAAAGGGTGGGATGGAATAACTAAACGTAAATCTCTCTCTTTTCGTCAATCTGATTAAAACAATGTCTTTTAAGCTATTGCAGTTTGATGGACAGTTATGCTTCAGTTAAAAAAACTAAATCATCATCACGTCAACGAAATGTAAAATTAGCCATCCAGGCACTAAAATATCACGTAGAACATAAAAGCAAATGAACTAGCTGGTCAAGGCACAAGTTGTCTCAACTCATCAAGCATATACGAGTACATACGAATGTTGAAATATCGCTGAAATGTATTAATTAATGATTCAGGAACAAGCTACGAAATCAACACGTGTGCTCGCAAAATTATATATCGGCACCGCTAATTAATGGCCATTCTTATGCATATTTGTAGATATAGAATGTCCCCATGTTGCACCAAAACAAGTAATTTGTCGCCTGCCCAATAATTGTTTATGCACATAATAATAAATGCCATAATAATGTTGTCTTAATATTTGTGGTGTCAAGACGTCAATCCGAGCAAAAAAGATTTTAAAAATTTTGTGTAAATAAATATCAGATTGTTGATATTGGAATTACTAACGTTAATATTATTAAATAGAAAAGTTTAAATTAACAATTGTACAAATAACAATCTTTAAGAATTCTGAATTATCTAAGAAAATTTTATTTTGTGTTGCATCATTATTTAAATTTCAATAGTAAACTGTAATGATGCTGTAAATAAAAAATACAATTAATATATTTCTATATACAGACATCAATGTGTATGCATTAGCCTTCGTAGTTCGTGTATATTGTATACGTACATGCGGCTATGGGGTTAGTAAAGAATCTCACCTTCTTATTAAACAACAAAACAATTTACAGCTTAACTATAGGTGAACGTGACATAAGGACTAAGCCTAATTTTGTATAAGATAGCGCAAAATAATGAGTCACAAGGGGCAGCACTATAAAAATATTCTTAAATTTTCAAATTGATTGACAACTTAGCATAAAGAACTCGGCTTAGAGGATTTTGGAATTTTCAAATGCTAGAAGAACTCGGCCAATTCAGACCATTTGTAATGAAAAGGAGTTTGTAAAATCTGATTGGGATTTTAATATGTATATTAGATGAAGTTATAGAACCTGGCCATGCTGCACGGACCTTCTTAACCTTTTCTTAACCAATCATAATGAAACTTGGTTAATAAGATTGCATTGGGGTTTTAACATGTTCTTGAATCTGAAGTGTGTGTTGGTATCCTAAGATTTGATCCGAGTAATACGCTCTATAAAAATATTTGTTAAAGGTTGCAATTTTAAGTTAGAATCGCAAGACTAAAACAACTAACCTTGATATGTAACACCATCTAAACTTCAACAACTTTCACGCTTCTGTCGCCAATTTCTATACATGAGTAATTACTGATTGAATTGTTGCTTTATTTTCGTACCGCGTTCTATTGGATTTTTGTTAACAAAATCACTTGAAACGATGACTTCATACCAAGAGTAAATCAAGGTGTGTAACGATCGAACATCAAGAATTTGCATAAAATTTGATCGGCATTACCTTTTCCTTTTAGCTACTTTAATCCGGTCTTCTACGAGTTGGCGATTTTTTCAGCCCGGCCATTTGACTGTGAGTGAAACGGTGTCGTTCTGATGTGCTCGATGCCATTTTCAATGCAAAGCGACGCAAATCCATCTAACATAAACTGGGGATCGTTGTTCGAAACCATGGTGTCGCAGAGTCCCTGACGAGAAAATCGTCTTCTAAGCGGTCGATCGTCTTGTTATCCATCGTTGATTGCACTTTAAAAACTTCTGGTAGTTTAATACACGTGTCAATGATCACCAGGTACCAAAAACCATTTTCTTGCAAAATCGATGTACACTTTTGACCATTGTTCGTTTGGCATATGCCATGGCTGCGAAGTGCATTTGGTTGAGGATTTCGCTTCAGTCAATTCACTTTGCTTCGTGCTAACCATTTCAACAGCGCGCGACTCCTGGGTGACCTTGACGCAGCTCGGAAAGAATGTGGTTACGATAGCGACTCGGAACGAACAATTTTGCCACCTCTGGCTCTCTTACCTGCTTAGGTCATCGCGATTAACCGTTCTCGATAAGTAAGGAGCCCTTTAACAATATTTCGCATATACACCTATATCAATGCAGATTGCTCCCAATGGCAAGTTTTTTACTTGGTTTTTTCGTGACCAGTAATTAATCGCGAGATGGAATCTGCATACGCAAAGCTCCCCGTTGAGATATCGATTTGATATCAATGAAATTTTACCTAGTGACGTAGCATCGTTCGACTTCGAGTTTTTAGAATAATCAAATTTACATTTTTTAGCCGCGCTCACATCGTCTAGCAAAACATCTGTAGAACGTTTGATTGATTATGATTGTAATTGCTTTTCGCCATTAATATATTCAGTCCCATTATGCAAATTTTATAATACATCGTGCACGCGTTCCCTATTATAAATAAATTAAACCCTAAACCTTGTTTCATTTTCTTTAATCACAGACGAATACAATAAATCGAAATTAAAACTATTTTGTTGTAGGTGTACTTGGATACATCTAATATCGTAATTCGTAATTAAGAGATGTCATGTCACTGAATAATTTAAAAATCGTATATTTGTGCATTTCATGACTTGGTATAATTTAAAAATGTATAGTAGAGTAGCAAAGTGGCAATACAAAAGCTCGTCAAATTAGATAAAAATAACTTAAACAGAATAATTAATAGATATCTACATAACCTAGCAAATATAAAAATAGCTTAGATAAGATTTAAGAGATTGCACACGCCATCCGATTTAATTTAATTGCTAACGAAATATTTCTTTATTCAAATTCAATTAAATTCGATTAAGACATAACCCAATTTTTGGTCATAAAAGTCATTGTCTTCATAGAATCATCACATGTGCAAACCAATTAAATTTAATCAAGCTTTGAATATATGCTGGAAGATTATAGTACGCACGTCGCATGTACTCTGAGTTGTTTATAATTTATTTGTAAATAGGAACGCACCCCAATATAATAAAGCGGTTTAGCGTTCCAATTAACCTTAATTCAATCAACATTTATCGCCACCGGAATTTTACTTAAATTGTATAGCGTTTTGTATGTATATGGGTATGTAATATTTCGGAAATGACGCCTAGACTAGCCTACCTGAGCTTAACCGCGAATTGCCTTTATAGTCGTATTGTTTTATAAAACAAATTTCGTGAAATGTGTTCTAAATTTGTTTCATTTGTTCTCAATGTGAGAAAAACTGCACTAGTTCAAACCAATTACTCTAGGGATCCGCGCATAGCCGGGTTGTAATTATGGGATAGATTTAACGAGCTTTTGAGTCTATATGTCATCGAAATATGGAAGTAATCTTCCTCAAATAGGATGTAAACTGATAGGTGTACTGACAAAATTGGTAACTTTTCTGGTAGAAATATGTTCAACATTAGGACTCGCATTTGTCGGTTTGTACATTTGTAAATAATTTAGTCTTATCCCAATCTATGTAAGAGTAGTAATATAAATCTATAAGGTTAAGGGTATTATAGTGTTCAGCGTAATGAGATTTTGTCATTTGCCCTAATTAGCTCGAAGAAAACAAGAACAACTTTCTCCATCTTTACATCTCGTTACTGTAACCTCCATCACATCGAAATCATTTACCTCGGCCATCGTTATATTGGTGGTGACGTATTATCCTTTCGATGCTGCATTTGCTTCAAGCACACCTACACCTCTTCGCTTTTTATCATCGTAGAGAAAAACAGGAATAATGCAAGATAATTAGCACTATAGAAAACTATGTTCTCTCGCTTTTAACGTTGGCATTGTTTAAATTCAAATATTACATGCCCATTTCCAGATACTGATTGGTTCATTAATAAATTACAAAAAGTCCTATATTGCTTTTCAACTTAATATTAGTTGTGTTTCATGATGCTTGATCTGATCCGGTTCAGTTCATGTTCCATGGAACAACTCAAAGCCACTTACTAGATTTCAAAATCAAAATTTGTGATCTAAACGAAAATTTGATCCGGAGAATGGATTGTCATGAAGCACGGAGTCGTATAATCAACTCTAGCTTTTGGTTTCGAATGGTTCAAAATATCATATATTTACGCCATTCCACGGTCATGGACATACGGTAGATTGAGCTTTCGACTAATCGTTATGTATAGCACCATTCTTCTTTTGCTTTTCAGCAGTTCTTTTATTTGTAAAAAAATGAAAAACTATGGAAAAATCAATTGAGTTCATCCAAATTATAAAACAAATTTAAATGTGTTCTATGTGATCATCCGTCAAACTGGTTTTAGGGAGTAAAATCGACATATTTGCAAAACACGAGAAAGAACGATAAAGCTCTCATGAAAGCTGCCCTTTCTGTACTCCTCTAAATTTCAATTGAACCTCTCTTTAATGAAATCCCTTAATCTTGAAGTTGTATTCAAGATACTTACCGCAGACCGACACTACACTTTCAAACCATTCTATCAGGCTTCGGTGATATAACGAAGTGTAAATCTCTTCGTTATCATAAAGTAGGTAGTTTGCTTGCTCTATTATTTGGATGACGAAGGTTTGATTCCCGGGGTGACCAGTAAAAAAGTTGCGGCTGGCTATTTTTAACGTGTCATTTGTTATATGTTCCTTCCTTTCTCTGTATTTTGTATGTTTTCACAATAATTTGAGTCAAACTCGGTAAACAAATTCTTATTTGAAATAAGGCGACAGGTTGCAGGAGCCTTATCCAGCCATATTTCAATTTTGAGATTACGAATAAAAATTTTGTAAACCGCCTTCAATTAAATTCACTTGTTCTTTTTCTGTGATCTTTCCTGATGTCTTTTTGTTTTTCAACAATTCATTAACATGTCGCAATTTCGTTTCTTATGTATGATTCCATAAATAAATTTAACAAAATTAACAGTTGGGACGACATTCTGGATAGACGCTGGCCGGACGCTGCCCTAGAGTTTAAATTTAAATTTATTTTCTTCAGTCATGCTAAAGATTCGTTAATGCTAGAAAGCAAATGATGAACAAAGGCAAGAAGCCACACCACCCAACTGTCTGATAAAAATGGTGATATCTGGATCAAGAAATTCCTTTGACCAACGTTTAACGACACCGAGATCAAAATTTCACATTGGAATTCACACTGTTAAAACATTTCATATGGCTTGCTCAGGAAATTTTTTTGAGTAAATCACTCACTGACTTCTTTTGTTTTTCAGTGAATTCATGAAAAATCATCCATCATTCATTGAAAACCAATATTTTTGCACGTGAGTGTACTTTTACGATAATGAAAAATTCTATCTGTCTGCAATCAATTCTATTGTTGCATGAAACACGAATTATACTCACCGCAAAAAATATTATTGGTCTAAAATAAAAAATATTTCTCGTTATAAGTAAAATATAATCATTTATAAAAATTATATTTTAAATGGAAAACACTGGCGTTATCCGACATGTAGGTATTAGGAACCAGTTCAGTATATTAGTTGTATGTATTATTTCCGAATTTGTCATCACGTTTGCAACATTTCTGGCCTAATCTAGTCATAGCGCAAACAAGCAGTTCCAGTAAACCACCAAACCCCTCTCCATTTTCTTAAAGCCAAATCAAACAATGACACTAAAAATTTCCTAGAATTTTTCGATTTTCTTGGGCGGGAAGGCAAACTTATCGTAGACGACGTGAAATGGGTAGTGAGGTACAAGCCATAAGTTATTTACTATTGTTGTTTTTGGAGGTAATATTTAAATAAATAATTGATAAATCGATTAAATGAAATAATCGCTGGTAGAGACCAATTATTGCAGTTCAATAAAATATTGCACGTAATACATGCGTCCCAATCTATGTATATACAGCACTCACTATACTTTCTGCTCACGAGTTAGACACATTCATCCATCATCCTTGACATAATTGACGTTTTTGTTTTCTTTATACAAAAGCCAAATGTCACTAAAATTAAGAAAAATGGTGCGTGGTGACGATAGTATGAAGCACGGTATTGTTATGCGTTTATAGTCCAAAATGCCATCTAAACACTAAACAGTTTGGTGTAACATGGAATGCTGATTGACGGGTAATTATATAAACGCAAATGGGCATATTGTCAAGAAAATTTCTATATATTAAAGATTTTCAGTACAGGGTGTTACAAATATATAAATAAATTTGGTATAAAATGGTAAATTTGTATTGTGGTTAGTCCTAACTCAAGATAGAAAATAGTTCGTTTTCCCAATTTGTCTGAGACAGTTTCAAGGTCGTACTCAGGTGCTCAAAAATATATGAGTAATTAAAATTTATCCAATGTTAGTTGAAAGTCATAATTAAAAATTGGGAATATAATACACGCACTTCCTATGTACACAATCCTTGTGTGTTTTCAATGACCTTTCACATTTCTTTGAAGTAGACTTTTCATTTTTTCGTACAAATAAATCTGTATTTATGGTAATAGGGGTGGCTAAACAAAAAACTCGTATATTCAATTTTCCTTTCCAAAGAAACATAAAATCTTTCAAATTCTTCATTTATAAATAAGAACGTGATTCAAATTCTAAATATTCGAATTATATTTTCGACATGCGGGCAAACTTATTGACATTTAATATGTATTAGTAATAATATAGTGGCTATTCATTTATCTTGTATTTTTGAGCCACTATATCGATCGATTTGTGAAGAAAGAGGTTACAGGTGCATAGTTTGGCACCGCTAACGGAATGCAATTTTTATTTAACACCGTGTGTACGGCACAGCATGGATCGACACATACTGTAATATTCATACAAAGTACATTCGCGAGATTCATGTGTACATCGAACCAAAAATAAAAAAATTTCTAAATTTATAACATGAATTTTCACTCAGTTCGGGCGTGCATCATCACATGAATGTATTCGTATCGGTCCGGTGTTTCAAGAAAATGTTGGCGCCAAGATAAGAAGAAGATTTTTAGTTTGTATACTTGTATACGTGTATATGTATCATCGGATTCGTGCGACGAGGAATTTAATGAGGGAGGGGATGCAATTTGCCGATTTTTTTTTTAATTTTCTGAGTCTGTGTTAAACCAACCGAATCGCACATTTAAAGTTTAACTGATTGTGATTAGTGTTAATTGGGAAAAATGAATCAAGCAAGAGAAAATCAAAAACATGTTGTTTATAAAACAGAGAAAAGTTTATAGGGAGATTTGAGGGAAATTAATTTTCAATTCGTCGAAAATTATATTTTGGTGTTGGTATTCTATTATCATTCGTGTTTGAATGTCAAAACGTTATGGGGGCAATTTGGTGGGTGAAAATTATGTTCACCGAACCGTGACCTAACTCAGACCACCAAAATAAAACGTAAGGCTTTGACAACCTTGCTGGACCAAACTCCACCATTTCCTTTTCAATAATGATAAAATCCTTTTTCTAATTGATTTGAAGGAAGATCTGAAATTCGGTTAGAACTTGGCTATTTCTTAACCAGTAATGGTAAAATTTGGTTAGTAGGTTTATACTGTAATTCAGTATTTTGAACGAGGATCTGGAAGGAGTACATTTGCTAGGCGCTATTTGTCCACTTCTAGACAATTAAATATGAAATTTGTTACAAAGGGTTGGATTTTGGTTTGGCCATAAACATTTCCTGCAGTTTCTAGCCAATACCTCAAAAACTCCCACAATTAACCAATATGCTCGATTGGTATTCGAAGCATTCGTAAGCATCGAAACATTATATGCTCTTAGATTCTAAAACGACTTTTGAGTACTATTGGTTAAGGGTATGAGCTTTGGAGGCTGTATTATGCTGTCAGAGTGAGATCCGTTATAAAAGAGATTAATCTCTGGTAGTGGTTCTTCATCATTGCGGGATCAAAGCAGATCTGACTCCCGGCATGGTGCACCTTGATTTTAAGCCGTTTTTTTATTACATAACGAATAAACATTCGGCTTCTCCTCAAAATCCACCTTCAGGTGAATCCATCAAATATCTAGATGAGGTATAATATTAACGGGCAAAGGAGGAAATTAATAGGTAAAGAGCTTATAAAATTTAATACAAATAAAGGTAATTATTTAGGCTTACCGCGACGACATTAATTGAGGTTCATTTGAGTTTTTAATAATGTTAAGTCTGACCTCACCACAGGAATCCTACAAGATGGGTTTGCGAGGATGCTGTTTAAAACTGACTACTTTGGATCTTTGTTGTTGTGGTGTGCATAGTTGGTGTAGTGGATCAAGCATTTTATGTAAGTGGTCTGTATATTATAATTAATTTATTTTATGACAGTTCACAAAACACTCTTATGTCATTTATATTATTAGAATGATCTCGATTTTTATGTGGACTAATTTATTTTGACATTCAATAATAACTGTACAATACGGTTCGTTATATTACTTGATCATAGTGAACAAAGGGTAAAGGTGGTAGAATGAACGGCATAAAACTAACATTCAGTTTCACAACACATTCAGCTAGGTTCTTACCTGCAGCTTGTAGTGTTAAGTTATAGAGAAGCGTGGGTCCAATCTTTCGTGATAGAATCGTGTCCGATTGTATAGCGGGAGTCTAATTTGTCACGGCGAGAATGATTTTATTTGATTTGAATTCATTCAACCTAACTGTTTCGTTCTGCAATCTTCTAAGTGTTTTGAGAACATCTATTCTCTTTTCTTTTTCGGTTTTAGATTTGGGTTGTATTCCAACAGATGGCGAACCATTTCGGAAGAGAATTTTAGCCCTAAATGATCATTATCGAAAATAAATGCATTTTGTTCGGATTAGTTATCTAAATTTAAATTTACGTTTTAGGTATAAATTTACGTTAAATTTAATTATTTATTATTTAATTTAAGAAATATCATCAAAAATTGGGGCAATTTATATCAATTCGTATTATCTAGGTGGATACGGTTGAGATTTTATGAGACAATATTATTCTTGGTGGTGATTAATATTATTATTTATTTGTCAGTTAATTTAATTAAATAACAAAATGTTTACGATTTTGGTCCATATTAATACTTTAAAATTGCAGAATCCTGATTAAACTGCTTTATATTTGATTAGATTTATCTACTTAGATAGTACTTCAACAGGTACATCTTTAGTGGAGCATCTGGCACCAAACTTCTCATTTCCAAAATTAAAATTATAAATTGTGACTGTCCTACTACCTTGTAATACCTTGTAATAATCCTAATTTTTTATTTAATTTAAAAAATTGGGTTTTTACATTTTAAAGCTGGCAGAACCCTAACCGAAAAACGGGTCGGAAATCCTATTTTGAATGTAAAACATGATCTACTGATATACAAATAATAAAAGGGTCATTATGGCTTAATTAAATGCCCCCTTAAAAAATGTTGGGCTTACTCAAGATTAACAAAGATTTTAGATATTTTATTTAATGCTAGCAGAACCCAAATACAAAATTGCATCAACACCGAATTTATGTAGAAAGCAAAACATGATCTACGAGTAGTGTATGTAAATATTTCAGGACTCTCTAGGCAAAATAGGGTCTAGTCTTGCGTTCTAAATGGAAGCAAAATTATTAATGACGCATTTGATTAACTTAAACGGAAAGCTTCAAAATTGCGTTTTGAACCGATTTTCAATTTTAATCGATTTACGTGATTTTCGATTTAATATATTTTTTCCGTGCATTACTTGTTTTGGTGAATTGGTTTTTCGATGAATTGAGTTTTTCTGTAAATTATTTTTCAATTAATTGTGGGTTAGTCATGGAGTAGCTTTAGGGATTTATGTCTTTATTATTGTTGTTCTCCTGTCCATAAAAATATTTTGCCTTATATCCGGTTGATAACTAGGATATTCATACATATTGATCCATCCGTTGTTCTAATACAATTTTAAAATTTTGTTTACCAAACATAGCCCACCCGAAATAATACAATAGTATTATTTGGCTTTTGGCTGACGTTCAAAAACTAAAAACAAGAAAATTATTCAACACTAAATAGTAAATTCATTCACCCAATCACAAGATAACTATACACAAATAAATTTGACTGTTTACGTTTTTAATCTACACAATATACTCGTACTTTGAGAAAATTAAATTGATAAATAAAATATTGATTTTGAAATTTAAAAATAATTTTTTTTAAATTAGTCTAAAAATAAAATTCCATTTCGTAACAAATTGTCATTGAAAACGAAATCGTAAATAAAATTGATGGTCATCACAAGAATCAAGATCCATAAATTTAAGGCTGATGATTTATTCCTACAACAAATTAATTCTAGGGTTATGTCAAAACGATTTGATATCCACAGACCTATTCGTGTACGTGTTCTTTGGCATACATTACAGTTATGTCGTATCCGAAAATAACAATTTTTTTTATTTTAAATCTCTCAAAGAATAATATTGATGGTGATGATTACAGGCGCGAAAATTTCAGCGTGACTTATCCGCGTAATACTCGCTTTTTACATACATACAAACATTTATAATTTTGAGAATTTCTAATATTTATTCAAATTATTCTAAATCGTAATAAATAAAATAGTTTTGTATACACAACACACATTTATTTTAGTTTTCATGTATGATGTGTGATGATGCATACGAGGGTGATGACTTGCGCTCTGCAATCGCGATTCACGTATACGTCGTTTAGTTATGTAACTCGTTTAATATACAAATGAAAATTTTTGATTGATCAAAATGATTTTTCCGTATTATAAATGATTTACATGGACGCCGTGTTTAACAACACAAACGCGCACGATTTGCTTTGCAGTCAGTCTCAGTAGAGTGTATGTGGAACGTGTCGAGTGAATTCTACTTTTAAAAATAAACCGAATGTACATAAGACAAATTTAGATCACGATCGAAATTATTTAAATATGACTATTTTTGAAATTTCTTTTGAATGGATGGCCAAGCGAGTAGATCGTTACATTACGTATCGAGTGGAAAAGAGATGAAATCTCGAATTGCGTCAACACAAAATTGTTTATGTCCAGACTGATTTATGTGTGCGCACTCGCGATGATTATCGCCGATGAAAGTGTATCAGTGAATTGTGGTACTGGGGCATTACAAAAATTTTAAAATTGGATAAGTTAAAGTTATGATTCATATTTCATGATATGATCAATTTAGTACCCCTCGGCGATCAGCAGCACCTATAAACCAATGATCAGTTACTTTTTCGCGACTTGAAAGCTAATCTAAACGAATCTTGTGCACACACCAAATAAGAAGATTTTCAAATACATTTTTCTTAAAAGAAAAGCCACTTTTCATGTGATACAAACGTTTTTATAGCGTACAGCTATATAAATATTTTATCATATCAAAATGTTATCGTTAAAAAAAATTAAATGAAAATTTTTGGTGTATTTCCAAATGGTCGCAAGATAAATAAATTGTAAGAAATGAATCAAAGATCTATGAAGTTATAAAATAAACACGACCGGCCTTTATGCAGGTTGGTTGTTTATGTTTATGAATATAGTTGTTTACCTCTTTCTATAATTTCCCTTGGTGAAATGTAAATGTGGTTACAAAGTGATCACGCATTACAAAAATATATTTTTTTGCTTTAGAGACGGGTTTGAATTGTTTCTAAGTAACGGTGGCCTATATAGCTCAATTGAAAACTCCTTTGAAAACTTTTTATAACTAAGCGAACATCCTCAGAGTACTCGTATTAACGTTCCGAATCCAATGAAACTCAGACCACAGATGAAAGAAGCCAGAACCTTTATTACTCGAATCATTTCTAAAGCATGTACAAAAAGGCCCAAACAATATTCAAGAATTTTTCAAAATATTTTGGATTTAATAGTAAAGGTATACTGTAACTGAAACCTTGAGAAATGTGAATTTACCTTAGCATCGCACCTAAAACGCATTTACTAAAACTGGAAGGCAAATTACTATCAAAAATACACTTTCTTTGCATGATTATTTCATAGCTGAATTGCGTTCTAAACATTTTCTATTTCAATTTGGGTTAGCTTCAATAACAGACCTATTAGTGAGGTCACTCTGAGCCAAACGGAGGCTATTCCAAGTGATTTTGGTGATTTCTATATACACCGACGATGTAAAGAATGTATAACAGTCTCCCTCACTCGCCGTTTTATGTTGATTTGCTTTAATAAAATTCCACAAACCATTGTGCCATTGTGAATATTTGACCTTCTATATAAAAATAGTAGTGGTAAAAATAGTTTAGATAGGTAGATAATAGATAGCGCTAGTAGTTTAAAAAAAATTGATTATAAAATCTTCGCAGGGACTAATAAAATTTCCTCTCAATTGGCTCTCTCAATTTCAAATGTCACTTTGACTTTGGCTGCATCAACCGTATTGTTTTGGTAAAATAAAGACATGAGTGAAAAAGACTATGAGTGATACGCAATCAACATTTAATAACAATACAACAAAGGATTCATTAGCATTCAAGTGCGGATACTAATTCACTCAATTTAAAGTATGTACTGAAGAATGTCGTCGAATGGATTAGAAATTAGGGACGATGATAAATACATGAAACCTGTAAATTCTGAGGAACCATGGCTGATGTACGATTTAGAAGAAACTGTCTGCGTAAACGGTACAAACAGTAATCGGGAAATAGATAACTTTATAGAAAAATAAAAACGGGAAATTCAGAAAAAACAGCCTTTTGGAGCAAGCTGCACTCGATATCGAAAATATGAAAAAATAATTTAAAACATTTTTAGAAAAGGATAAAAAAACAATGGACTCGATAAAACCGTAAAATAGGTAGTGATATTCAATGTGTTGGTAATTTATTACCAGAAGATGATCAGGGATATTTTTTATCGTATGCTCATTATGGTATTCATCACGATATGTTAACAGGTACGGACGAATATTTATCGGGACGCAATCCTCAATAATACTGAAGTATTTACAAATAAAATTGTAATTGGCGTTGATAATTCTGATATTATTCATCAGGCCATGGATATTATACGACGAATTAAATTTATGAATATTATTCCTATAAATAAAGTTGATATAATTGTGTTGGAGTGCTTGACAGCGTAATTTATGCACGAAAACGGCATTTAAAAGACGATGGAATCCTGCTGCGGTGATATAAATCGATACACAGAATTTATTGATTATTGGCACAATGTTTACTCCTTTGATATTTATTTGTATTTATTTATTTATATTTCTAAAATTGTAAATATTTCTCTCCCAATCATTTGAATGGGTAGAAGCTCGATCGCAATTTGTATACTTATATGGCCGAACGCCGGAATGAATACGTATATGTCGAACAAGTTTGTTTGATTTCGAAAAACCTTTACCACTAATTATGCTTAGACCACTAATACCACTAATTTTGCAAACCTGACGAACGTGGAAATCCTTTTTCGAACAAATCACATTTGTACGGCCTACCACCGGTATGATGCCCCTTATGCGCTATTAAATTTGAAGAGTTCGAGAAACATCGACCACAGTATACACAAAGATGCTTATCTGTATCTTCTTTATCATCTTTGTGCACTCTCGTATGCGATCGTAAATTAACCTTAACGATTAGATTTCTTCTGGCAAATCGTACCCTCAAATTTCTTATTGAATTTCATAATTTACTGAGATCTGCAGCTCTAATGAGCCAATAAGGATTCCTCTTCCACTTTATTCGAGAATTTTGTGAAGAACATTGGATGCACTCATCCACGGGTGAATAGCAGAGAGAGAAAGATAAAGAATAACTCAATCACCACTCCTTGTTTTAGTACAAATTTGGGCGATCCCATAGGAATGATATTAATTCTGAAGCAAAAACGATTACAGAAACACATTTTTTTCACAACTTTCACATCACAACTTTAAAATTATGTTTCAAAGTAAAAATAAAAAATCAGTAATGCAGCACAATCAGGATTTTGAAAACCCGAATAGTTCCATTCAAATTGACCATTTTTAGCGAACAAAGCGAGTTTCATCGCCAATTTTAGGTACGTTTAACATGGTCAATTCACAGAACCGCGATCAAATCTCATATTACAATTCAATTTTTACTATACAAAGCGATGTTGAGCTGCCAAAGGTTCAGAAATTGATGATTTTATGGAAATTTCGCAGAACACCTCCAAGAAATAGGTCTGCCTTAAATCAATATAATCTGTGTTTTTGGCTATAAATCTTGGATTTTGTCAGTAACAGGGATTTCGATTTTTAAAAACGTCAGTTTATGTTATCGCCACGAGGCTGTACTATTGTGAACGGACTCGATGATATTATTTTATAACCAACAGAAATTTTTCATTCATTTTTCTGTATTTTTCTTTGTAGTTTTCCACAAAAAAAAACAAAGCGGTGAAATAAAACTCCCAAAAAATTCCTTAAATTGTTAAATTGATTGAATTGATCAAGAAACTCGGTCTAGAGAGTTTTGGAATCATAATACTAGACGTAACTTGGCCATTTCGAAACGAATTATTTTAAAGGCAATTTTTAACAAAATTCTGGAACATAACCATGCTAGATAGAATTACGCCATTTCTTAAGCAATTTAATGAAATTTGGTTTTAAAGATTTTTTTGGCATTCTTAAAAGTTTTAGATGTTCTGTAATATGGCAATGCTAAAGAAAACTCGGCTAATTCATAACCAATGATTTTGAAATGTAGATTATACTATTTAATTCGATTCTGATATGTATTTTGACTGAAAGTCTGGATGATGATGAAATTTGGTTTCGATAGGAGGCAGGTAGGAAACATGTAAGTGTATCGATATAAAACTATGAACTAAATATAACGATCATTGTTTAAGAAGTGTCCGAGTTCTATCCTTAATAATCAAATTCCAGAATATCTTCCAAAATACATGAAAACATCTAACTTCATTAGATAAGCAATGGCTGAGTTCCGTTCACATGATCACATTTTAGGACTTCACCCAAAATGCTTGCTTATAGATTGTCAATTAATCATTACAATACAAATTTCATCATAAAGTGGACTATTTATTAGCTGGTATTAATCTGCGTTTCATTTAAACAGATAAGAAAATAACTGTTGATGTGATCGTGGAGGTCATAGCTAACATCTAAGTATCGAGTCCGTGAAAATTTGAAAAATGTATTTAGCACTTTAGCGTAGGTATTTGCTCATAAGGAAGTAAGATTTCACATAATGAACTTTAAAATTACGTTCGAGTAATCCCAGCTACTACTAGATTGGAAAAAACACACATTTTTCTCGAATTTCCACAGAACGCGAATGTATGTAGCTGTTGAGAAGGTTTCCTTACCAAAAGTCAAATTTGTGTTAGCATAGCTGTGTATATTTTTATATAGCTATGGTGCGCATAGCCACCCACATTTTAGAAATTTTGCTATTTTGGAATGAAACCAAGTCACGCTTTACCTCACTAGAGATCGATAAGCATCCGACAGATCTCGTTTTAAAAAAGTATGAATTAATTATATTCGTAATGTAAAGAATACCCCGCAATTATCAATCAATCACGAGAAACATTGTACATAACAGGTGAACAAATACGAATATACTCGTACATTTTCTATGTACTTATTATCACAACTACTTCAAGATCATGAACGAAAATTTACATATACGATTATTTTTATTTATAAGATTTAGAAAAAAAAATTCTTTGAAATGAAATCGACTGTGCGCAGACTAAAAATATTTCTTGCCGTTCGTCTTTTCGGCGCTCGGCCCCAACCGAAATCACAAATATTTAAATTCTTTTTATTAATTTAGATTTTGCACCGACTACACTTCTTATACGCCAAGCCAACAAATTTTTTTCTTACCCGCGTTACGTTTCTTCAGTTGAAATAAGTTGGTTGATTAAGATAGAGCTAAATTACTGAGCAAGAAGAAAAAAATTCTAGAATTTTATTAATTTTTTTTATTTCTTAATTTTCTAAATTATCTGTGATTTTAGAAACTAAACTAATTTATTTATTTTATATTAATTTAATTTAATTTTAAAAGACAAAATATCGCAGCTATTTATATTGTATATAGTTGTCCCAATTTACCAAGTTAGGACACCTAAACGTCACATGCCATGCGCGATAAATTTATGCAATTTCTCTGCTCCCAGAATAATGTATGCAAAGGGAGCACAGATAGTTTACGACAAGGTTGGTTTATAAAATTTCCAAAAAAAAATTTACCGCGATGCGCGAGTCTCGTACTCGGATATTTTTTTATCGATCGCGCTCTAAGTTTTGTGTTTTATAAATCGATCGTATATAGTGGTGATCATTCGGCCGAGTTATAAAAAAATCACGAGAAAAACATAAAAAATGAATTTAAAATATTTTGTGATGGTGCCAAAAAAAATGTATAAAACAAAATTGGTGGTGCAAAGTGATCGACCCTAAGTGTTTAGTGTTCTTGTGTACTCTATATAGATTTTGATTGGTGAGTCTAGACTCTATAAACGTCTATATAGCTGTTTTTGGACTTAGTATATAGATAAATTTAAGTGCAGTGAAAAAAATGGTTTTGGTTGTGCGAAGACTTTTGTTGGACACTGTAAATTTTAATAGATATACCTATATGTTTAAAGCATTTATTTTGCAGTAGAAATTTGTATCCACGCCCGCGAAAATTTAATTCATTTTTTATGTTATCTTTGTGTTTAAATTTGATTCAGTCCATTCTAAAAAAAATATAACTTATTTGCACGAATGGGGTGTGCGTTTGTGACGTATGACCAATATACAAGGATATTGATTTTAATTATTTCTATTTTTTTTTATTGTGCAGGACATAATGGATCATTTACAAATTCATCTAAACATATTGAAGATGGGACAGCAACGTGTACCAATGGGCATCTTGGGCGAGAGCCGACCGAAACGACAGAGACCGACTCATCAGGGACCGGGGGGATGCGGGACACGTTGGAGGGGGCTAGCGCAACGGAGAACGACCCTATTCACCTCCAGAGACGGGTGGGACTCTTCAGTGGGGTGGCTTTAATTGTTGGGACTATGATAGGTACGTAAACCAAACTATTATAATATAATCCGTAATACTAAATTTTCCATTTCATTTAGGATCTGGGATTTTCGTTTCGCCGTCTGGTTTACTGGTGAGAACCGGTTCCATTGGCATAAGTTTTGTCATATGGTTAGCGTGTGGTTGTCTATCACTACTCGGTAAGTAGAATTTTATTTCATATTACGTCAAGAATCCCTAGACAGTATTGTTCAAGAACTTGATTTTATTATAGATTTAACATGACCCCATTAGATTATCGAATTGAATTAAGACAAATATTTTTTCTGGCATCGTTACAATAATTTTTGAACTGCATGTGTACGACAAAATACTTAGTAAGTACAATGCATGATGACATGAATGATCGGTAGTTTTGACATTTGATCTCTAAATGTGATCGATTAAATCAGTAGTATTAGTAAATCAATCAAATGCACACTGAAATTCCAAAAAAATTCGCGATCGCACGTAATATAGACTTAAGTGCCTACGTGATCACCTGAACATTTATTAAGTTTGAATGTTCACGTCGTGATCGTTAAATTCACACATTGATTTACTGATCGGTTAATATTTTTATAGAACATGTAAAATCATAAAGTTTATTTATTTAGTAAAGTGTGGGCCTGCATATTTTATTTGATCATAAATTTATTTCCGTCATGTGATTCCCGATTTAACTCTCTAGCAATAATGCACCAAACAACGTACTTGCTATATACGTATGACGTCAAGAATACCGAAATACACACGTGCCATTCTATATCCATTCGCATATTCATTTATATTTTTTCGTCTACACTCGATATTTTCTTGTTCCGAAAGCGGTAATTTATGTATTTACATTTTCCATATACAGCACCGATTTTGAGACGTACACATACAAAGTGTTTATCTAAATAAATTACGCGGAAAATTTACATAATTTCCATTTAAAATTATTACCGAAAAATCGTGCGAAGGCGGGTAATATACGGCACATCTAAATTTGTCAATATTTTATTTTATTTACGTGCGAGCTTGTAATCACCCATTATCGAGTATAGATATAACACCTCCCTTCATGTACGTAAACATACGTATATATGACTTGTTGAAGGTCGAATGGATCTTTCATACAAAAAAGTTAATTTTGGAAAACTTCATTTGAAACTCGAATTTTTCTATTTTGATAACATTTATACATTTTATGCGGTTCAGTCTGACGTTTCAGTGCGCCAGTTTAACAGGTGTCCCGGAAATATTTGCGCATGAATTATATATAATCTTTGGCGGCCTCGACGTTTATGATACGATTCTGCATGCCTTATAAAATATCTTAAATTTCATAATATTTTGAACAGTTTTGGTGCCAAATTTTATACAATTTAACGACTTGTACTTTCTTTTCGGCTTAATATATATAGTGGCAGTGTTAGTACAATGGGCCTTGACAGGATTATAAACAATAATATATTTTTTGTTTATTTAATTAAATCTTTAAATTAGTCAACGGATAATAATGAAAGGCTCGTCGACAAGATTTACGCTAATAATAACAAATTTAATTACTCTGTCTGTAAAATTTCTTCATGGCATCACACAATGATGATGATGATTATTATAATATGGCGTTAAAATTAATTGCCAACAGGTTGGCAGTTGGCACCTTTCCGATAAACAATATTATAAATGATACCCATTCTAACCCCGAGGAAAGAAAATAAAGAAATGCGAGAGGAAAATTTACCAGATACCGTGGAAAGTTTTTTTTAGACCGCGCACGGTTGAGGAATTTTTATTGCGTGAAAATCGCTTATATTTTGAGAATTAATTAGTTTTCACCAGTTTTCTTCTTATACTTACCGTTTAATTTTCATTGATCAAATAATTTGTATTGCCGTTTGGCACACAGGCAAAAACAGAGCTTACGATAAAATGCCGATTTTTTTATTGCACTCATAATCAAATTTGACTTTGTGTGGGTGGGTGGGTGTCGATAATCTTCTGTTTTATAATTAAAAATATAATTTTTATTTTTATTTGAGAGAAAACTGTCCAATGCTTTTTATTACAGCTGGGCGGCAGATCAAAAGAATGCACAATTAGGCATTCAGTTTGGCCAAATTTCAATTGTTTCAAAATAGGTATTCTGGGAATTCAAAGACTTACGTTCATTTATAAATGTAACGCAGTGGAACGAGAAAGAAACATTTATTGAAAACAAATTGATTGTCTGCTTATCATTATGAAACTACCTGCTTTCCCGTAAATAAATTCCTGCATACCCTCTCACTCTTTAGAAAAGACTATGGCGATGTTGAATAGAATGTGTTAATCATTTCTATCGATATTCCCTCAAACGTTTGCAAAATACTAGTATGATTGTAGTCGTTTACCTTAGAAAACAAAAATTAAAATGATTGGTGCATCTAAATCAATCAATGGGCTCAATTTCCCATTATCATTATCAATTTTAGAATTTTGTTGTATTAGTAAAATAGAGGATAAATGAAGCCTAAATTTAAATTTGCGTTACTAACGCGGCTTTTACATGAAATAAACATTAATTATATTTGTAAACTTTTTTATGATTCTTATGACATCTATTAGGCATTGTGAATACTATAAAACTGTCAGAATTTTGAATTGAAAATGAAGCAATACAATACAGTTACGTGGCTTTTACATCAAACGAATATGCATTAAATTTAGATTTAGATGTCACATTATTGGCTGACCTAAGAAGACCCATTTAAATTTGAATAGAAATTTTTTTCTAATAGAAAAGTTAACATATAAAATGCTACCACCAATTAACACTGTTGTTATAGATTAAAGCATCCATCAATTGCATAAATCGTTAGATTAACTATAACAAAAATAAACAATAAAAAATAAATAACAGTAAAAAATAACAAAGTTTAACGAATATAATTTATCCGCCATCCTATTTCAATATTTTGACATAATCTAACAAGCTCGGCTTAAGGATGAAACAGACCAAGAGCAACGCAACATATTCCAAACCATCCACACTAACGTTTTAGTTAGAAAATAGAATTGTGTCCATTTTATCGAGGTTATGAGTAGCAGCAAAGAGCAGTAAATTGATACTGCTGGATGTGGAACCTATTGATGCCGCGACAGATGCAACTTTATTCAATATATTTTCTTCAAATGAAAATTTTTCTATTAAAACTAGAAAATATTTGATTTATTTTATCGAAAATGCGTATACTTATATTCAAATTATGATTTTGTATCATTACATAAGCGAATAAGCTAATATTAAATTTGCTGCTCGCTGCTGCTGCTTGGTGTGTTTCATCCTTTACCCGATAAACTCACATTAAAAGTGAAACAGCCTGCTATTTTAGTTTTATCGACAACCGTAATCTTTTTACCGATTTCGCGTTTCTTTAATAAACGTTTGAGTTCGATAAGCTAATTCTTTATCGAAGTTTTTGTAGAATATTAAATTCGCTAAAAAGTTCATAAATCGCATTGCTTTAAATTTCTCTTTATTTTTAATAGCTTAAACAAGATTAAAGTTTTTAAAAATAATCTCTGTTTCTATTAAAAACACCCAAAAATATGATTTTTGGATAACAAAAATGTTTATCAAACAAAAAGTTTACGTGCTGTAAAACCCGCGTAAAGCAATTATATCGCGAATGCGGAAACGCCCCGATTTCAAGAATAAGGCTCTTGGAGGATAAATGAAATCATAATTACGAAGGACACTTGATTCGATGTAGTCAAAGTTATCTCACTAAATAAATCGATTATCGAAGGAGCCTCCTAAAGGTGTTTATGCTTCGAACCATCGAATGAATCGGTCTGCACAGATCAAGAGGTAATATACTCGTATAACCATTGGTCGTAGAAATGGATTCACTATCGAAATGGGAGTATATTGTGGTCGACCCTGAAAAATTAGATATCATCCAATCGGCGCCTTATTATGCCGTTGGATTTTCGCTCTGTGGCAGGATAAACAAGTTTCTACCCAATGGATTTTTTTATACTAGGATATAAACAGGTGTATCAATTTACGACCAATTTCGACGCCGTTAAACAGTAGATTTGAAAGTCGAGACAGAGTCTAGTCTAGGCTCTAGATATTAATTCGAAGTAGCACGAAGTTCGGAACGTCTGTTTTTTGTCCCGCAACTGGGCTAGTATAATTCAGATGTCTTGCTTGGTTAGGATTATCGTCATTTAGACGATTAGACTGAATTCCTAGAGTAAAAGGTTTATGGTCGGTATAAATAATGAGGTCCAAACCTTCGACAGAATATCTTAAATGTTTGAACGACAATATATTACTAATTATCCTCGATCAAATGCTGAATATTTTCAATCAGCATGCGAGAGTTTTATAGAAAAGTATCCTAGAGGCTCTCAACGGTTATGAGACTAAAAGTAAATTGTTCTCTGTCTTATTGGACTTCTTTAGCAAAGAGGCTAAGTATTCTTGGATTAGAGCGACTGGTTCAACAAGTTTCGGAATAAACCGTAGGCTGGAATTCATCTCGTAGGAATCTAAACGTCATTTTATATCAACTAAATTAACATTACATATCATAACATTAAACTAACAATATACATCAACATCCAATAATAATATTATAAATCATTTACATCAGCTCATAGTAGATCAATCTGAACTGATCCCAACAGATTTACAGCATTAGCTTCTTACCATGAATATTCGGTTTGACGATTGAAGTAGATGCATCACCGGATTTATCCCACGATTTTGCCAATAATTCCCAATATTTCCAAATATTTCGCCAGCCAGACATTAGTTTGGTCCAACCGCCATCTAATAGTTTAAGGTGAAATTACGAGTAAAGTAGGTAGTTGACAAATGTATTATGTAAAGATTATATAAGATTGTATTAGGCAATTTAAATTCAACTTAATCGGTAAAATTTAGAGTTGCAAAAAGCTGCAATTGGGGTTTCCAAGAAACTCATTTCTTCCTATTTCATTAATTTGTCCATCTTGTAGGATATGGTCCCACTTTTTTTTAAATTTTGCTTATTTTGTTGAATATTGTGAAAATCGTGTAAGAAACAAGCCTTCAGTTGTTTAACGTTTAAGGTAAGGAGACTGTGTACCATATCACCTTGACGAAAATCGTTCATGGAGCTTCCAATTATATGGATATGGAACAAACGTTATGTTTAGATTTTTGGTTCCAATTGTCCCATGTCCGTATAAAAAATATTTGCTTGGGCGTTTGACCCAATCTAATTTTAACAATATATTTTCCTTCAAATACACTAAATGTTTGTTCCATACGCCAAAAAATTGAATATGGATCAAATTAGTATTCGTCATTTCAGCAACCGATAACAATTTAAAAAACGGTTACAGATCTTAAATGGTCCGAACTAATATTAAGGTGCGACGATTTGTTGTTTCTGAACTCGAATCCGTAACTCAATTCTACCAATTTAATGGATCGAGTTGAAATACCACGAAAAAGAATCGATCCCGGGTATGTTGAAATTTCAATCCGGATTGAACTCTTGATAATATATACGGGGGAGTGGTATATGAAACAACTTGAATCGAATTAAGATTAACTTCATCGAGTTAAGATCTTTTTGGGTTTATGTACAGGGTGTGGCAACTTTTAGTTCGTTTTAAAAATGTCGATGCAAAACTTCGATTATATCGTTGGCTGTGTGGGCAGTGGCGCCGTCCTGTTGAAACCAACTATCTGCCAAGATTGAAGAGAAAATCGTAGCGAATAAAAAGTTAGTTAGCATGGCACAGTAACGGTCGCCATTGTTAGTGTGGCTCCTTGCTCATTTTCGAAAGGTTGCCGTCATAGGGATCAATCAATCATCAACAAACAATCATTTGCTTGGGTTCTGTGCCCCAAATACGGAAATTTTGCTTGTTCACCTAACCACCGAGGTGAAAATGAACTGCGTCGGAAAAGACGATTTTTTGGCAAAAACTGATTCACTACTTTGGAAATAAGTTTTCAGTATTCTCAACTTCGGTCAAGCGAAAATCGATTCATTTTGTTCACCGGAAATATAATACTAAATTTCTGTCATTTGGCAAAAACAAACCAAAAGATGTCTCTACGCTTTATATATTTCAGAGTAATAATGAAATAGAGTTTAAACCGATTTGAAATAAAGATCAAAATATGACAATTTACCAATACCATAATATTTTAGGTACGCTCTCAAAATCACAAATCAAAATGGCGAAATATTGTTGTGTATATTTTTTGGTACTGCTTCCCAACTCAACTCGATTGTGTATAGTTAATTTGCGGATGAGATAACTCAAATCTATAAACTTGTAAAGAGGGGCGAATTAACTACAAGATAACTTAACTCTCTTAATTGTATCAAAATTTATCTTCTAAACCTTCTGCCATCTATGTGAGAAACTGCAAACGGGAGTTTTGATAGAGAGTTGGTTCTTAGATATGAGATGTTATATATCTTTCAAAAACTGGCAGTTTCTGTCATGCATCTGTCATATTATTTACCCACAATTGACGCTGAAATATTTATAAAGTTGAACCTGCAATTCAATTTATAAAAGATCATTTTCTCACGAACCAGGACAAAGATCATGGAAAAATAGTCACTGCAACAGTTAACGAAATTTACTAACACCAAACACATAATGATCTCTTCGAGATTCTTATGAACAAGACGCGTTAAGAGCTAATTTGCAGTGGGGTGGAATCTCTGAAGGGGAACGACCTTATACACTTGCTTGTATTAATCGCCGAGAGCCCAGGCAACATGTTTCCATATACGTTTAGTTCAAAACTGACCCAGATACATGGGTTATGTTATTTCAATATCGCGCGTGATTCAATTCCCCGCATAAACACATTCCAATGCCAATTGAGTAATAATCAGTTTGAAAATTGTTTATATATCAAGTAAATAAGAGTAAACAAAAATATTTTACGATTCGCCGAACATTGTATTAGGTTATTTTTCAGTATTCTTCACATACACAGAGTTTTAAGACGCTGCGTAATGTAAACAATCCACCCTACAATATAAATTTCAATGGACCGAGTAATCGCACACTTGTTAGTGTTATACCAAATATTTATCTCAGTTAGTACATCAGGTCACGACATAGCATATGCGCCAAATAAAGAGGTAGTTGAATGTCCTTCTTCAAGGATCGAAATACGAAATATTATCCGTATAATTTTATTTGTAGATACGGCGCCCGGGTGTGGCAGAATCATATAATGGTAAACTGCTAGAAGTGATTCCGTTCGGTGTATGGATGTATGTACATACATATAATCAATACGTGTATATACCGCAAAAATAAGGAAATTTTTATTAGAATTATATTTTACTTTGACGACGAACTCTAATCTGCCATTCAATGATAATTTATTTTAATATTTCTCAAGCACCTATACGTATAACTAAATCACCTTATCCAAGGTGTTATAAGTACTTATTTTTAGTATGCCTCAAACTACGTAAACAAAAGTGTAAACTATTTTTAGGTTTCCCATTTTACAAATTTCCTTGAAAATTACATGGCACATAACTTTGTGAGTATTATGAGTAGCGAGATACAACAATTTTACGTACAATTTAACCGTTTTTAATTAATTTTAGTGGTTTTAGGTAAAACAAATTTTAACACATTTTCATCAAATATCACTGTGATGGAAAGGTAAAATTATCCACTTAACCTTTGTAAAATGATGTTTTAGAAAACATGTAAGGAAATCACGTTATTGATGCGTTATCTATATAGTTGAGATCCGAGTTAAAGTTTAATAAACACCACAAAATATTGTGAATTGGTGAATTATTTAAACAGTTGTTCCATTAAAACGGCAAATTATGAAAAATCGAAAACTTTTCAGATCAGTCCAATCATCTAAGAAAAATTTTGTATCGAATTACAGGCTATCGAATGCTTTAAGAATTATTAATCGTTTTCTTATTGATTATACCATTTCGAAGGGTAAATAGTGAACTGCTGAGGTGCGCATAATAATTTGACTCAAATTCAACTCGCTTTGGTAAAGAATTTCGTGTCAGAAGTGTTTAACATCTGCTGGAAAAAATTAATTTACAACAAAACACGTTAGCAACTATAAAAACTATTCGCCTTAAGAATGGATGTGAAGTGCATTATTCTCCTTTTTAAGTTGTCTTCACCCACCCCGTCTTTATCTAATCTTTTATTCGTCTTTATCCTTTATTTCCTTTAAATTAATTTACTTTCTCTTTCTCGATTCTCACCCTTCTAGTTGCTTAATTACTTGCCTAAGTCGGTCACACTTTTTCAAACAAATTTATTTTCATTAACGCACTTCATTCTCTAACGTTAACATATGCCTGTAAAATACGAAACACAAGAAGAGACACTGGAGATTAAATACTAGATATGTACACCCGATAATAGATACTAGATACTAGGAACTTGGTACTAGATACAAACTAGATAGGGGCCGAACTACCTTCAAACAACTAAGGGTAATCATTATTAAGGGTGGGTTCTTTTCTTTACAAGGTGGAAATTTATTAACGCCTGTTAACATTATTTGAGCAGGATAATACACAACCGCAATAAAATTAAAAGAAAAATTTCAAACCCTTCTCCGTTATCATTATATGGGATTCTTCTATCTGACATCTGCTAAAAAAATTGAAGTTTCTGCCAAAAGTAATGTTTATAAAATCTCGTTTTAAAGTTGTGTTCGCCTCGTCTTTGCCCAATCTTCCGTTTCCCTTATCGCAATTTTTTCGTTTTAATTCTTCATTTTTGCTTTTTCTTGATTCTCATTTTTTAAATAAATTTGTTTTCAATAACATATTCCGTTCTAGAAAGTATCATCTACATGCAAACTACAAGATGAGATAATGCAAGACGCTAGATACAGACTAGTTATTGTTTTTCATTTTTTGGAGCGGACAGTGTAAGGAAAACCTCTAGAAAACGAATGACTTAGCAAAACTGCGGAATGTGTATTATCTAAACACCTCACACCCAATCATCTGACGTCCACACACAATTTGTATTGTTAGATGTTATGCGGATTGGCCGCTGCCCGAGGACATTCGAGTCATATCAAACCATGAACATTAAAAAAAATATATATTCGATCATTTTTCAATGGATAGTATTAGATGATACGTTCACCAGCCCTTTCTCGAACTATCCAAGCGCCCTTACTATTCTTCTAGTGTTGTAATGCATTTGCCGCTCAGCTTTCTATAGTAATTCACGATTTAGGTACCATTGCTACTTTGTATTTATAAGTAGTTCGATTGGAATCATTCCCCAAAAAAACAGAGTCGCGTCATTTATTTATTTATTTAAAGAAATATATTCTGTGATTTCCATGTATGATTCAGAATTTAAGTTAAAACAAAAATATTAAAAATTTAAATAAAGAATTTTAGAACACAAAAATATAAATCAAATCTTGATTTAACAATTAAAAATTTTAAAAATAATTCTTAAGGATATTTTTGAAGTTGTCCTTTGATAAATTAAAGTGAAATAGGCCGTCGACGAAGTTGAAAGATTTAGACAACCTACTAATGGAGTATTTTCTCCATAGTTTGTGGAATGGTGTTCTAGTGCTAAATACTCATGGTTTCGAAATGTTCTACAAGGCACTGTTTCGAAAAATATAGCATCACCCTTTACAAAGGATCCATATAGGATACTGGAGGATTATAGCGTCGACTGTCGATCGAACCTTTCGAAATTCACGATATCACTCGGCAATATCTAATTCTTTCCACAGCTTTTCAACCTACTCAGAATACCTGAGCTATGAATGGCTGCTTAAACTGTTTTGTTTTGGAACATCCACGATGATGGCACATCCGGCGCAATTGTGCAACCAGCTCAGCCCACCAACACAGCGTCTATTATGCTCGTCACTCATTAACTCAAAGCTGTATACTCATCTTCTATTCGTGTCTTCACTTCCCCATATCAGGTAACTCTTCGTTTGTGTACTAGATGGTACATAACAGCTGTATATATGCGTAATCCGGTTACTCGCACAAATTCCACGTTAACATTAACGGAAACATTAACTCAAGCTTCATATACGAATTGAATTAGTACGTCCTGTGTAATTTTACAATGGTTTAGGTTGCGCTGGATGTTCTTCAAAGTTGACTTTTTTAATGCTACAGTGTATGCCATGCCAAGAATGATTCCTGATTTGACTGTATGTCATTACTGTCAGCATTTGAAACACTTCAGGCGTAACTTTTTTCACGAATTCGGCTAATCGCCCATTCAAAGTGTGCCCTGTCCGTGGACTTTCGTTATTTTGATCTTCGAACTTAGCACAGCCATCACTGCTGTTTGGATGCCGCTATATCCAACTCTTAATTACTTGATAAAGTCTATAAGTATATGCCTTCTGCATCCGCAAACTTGGCTACGGTTGTCTAATGTATCGCTGTTTTTGATGTGGACTCATTTTGGTGTTCTTTTACCTCAAACTGAAGTAGGAGAAAATCGTGTCACCTTTTCAGCTAGCTGATGCAGATTTGAACCCAGTTTCATTTTCCTAAGCATTTCAGCATACGACAATGAACCATTCCTCGGTATCTTGATAACATCAAGACAGGGCGAGGACGCGGAATCCTATTTCTGTGTTTTATTTCTTATCAACGTCAATCGAGTTTCTAATCACTTAAATCTCAGGGTTGTGCTAGGTTGAACTGGGTTTTCATTTGAAGTTTCAACTTTTAGGTCGTTAAGCTTGTCATTCATTTTACTGTTGGACGCCATTTGTGCTTCACTGTTCAACGGAACGGAGATCTTCCTTTTGATTTTCTTTTGGGTTAGGAATGATTGGTTTAGTCTATGGATTTCACACCATACGGCTATCTGCTTTGTCATGTTAGCAATTGATTCCTATTTCAGTGGGGTTTGGCACTTCTTCGATAGTTTAGCGATTTTACTTGTCTGGCCGATGCTCGAATAATACTGACCATCTTTCCAATCTCACTGTGAATGTTTCACGAACTCTGAGAAATCCGTATTTCTTCCACCCACAGTTTGGGGATTCGGAATTTACAAATTATAAGCTGTACTGAAATTATATTTATGAATTTTTTAATATTTCTTTCTAGGTGCTCTGGCTTACGCTGAATTAGGAACAATGAATACATCATCGGGTGCTGAATGGGCATACTTTATGGATGCATTTGGCGCACCACCCGCTTTCTTATTCTCATGGGTTTCAACGCTCGTATTAAAACCATCCCAAATGGCAATTATTTGCTTATCATTTGCTCAATACGCTGTTGAAGCTTTTGTATCTGAATGTGATCCGCCCGTATTTATTGTGAAAATGGTCGCCCTTTTAGCAATTGGTAAGTATGCACACGCATACACTAACCTCAATTCCTAACCTCTCTAATCTACATAAATTTTTTACAGTGAGCATATTGTTTGTCAATTGCTATAGTGTCAATTTGGGTATGGCTGTGCAAAATATATTTACAACGGCAAAATTAGTTGCTGTACTTATAATTATATGTGGCGGGGCTTATAAACTATTCCAGGGCAATACGCAACATCTATCGAATGCATTTAATGGCCCGACGCCATCGTTGGGTGCAATTGCAACAGCATTTTATACCGGACTGTGGGCATACGATGGCTGGAATAATTTAAATTATGTGACCGAAGAAATTCAAAATCCAAGCAAGTAAGTTATAAAATATCAAAATCGGCAAGCATAAGATTTTTTTGCGAAAGAAAAATTCTTTTTTGCTATATGAAAAAAACTAGGCGACGTGTTAAATAAAAAAAAATTCACAGATTCTGTCTGACACTCTCTCTGATCACTCCAACAAAAAAAAAATTATCAAACGTTTGATCTATTTTAAAACAGAAATCTACCGCGATCGATTGGGATAGGTATACCGCTTGTTACGCTATGCTACGCGCTTATCAATGTTTCGTATTTGGCCGTGATGTCACCATCGGAAATGATCGAATCGGAAGCGGTTGCTGTAACATTTGGTAATCGTATATTGGGTGCGTTCGCTTGGTTAATGCCGCTCAGTGTTACAATTAGTACGTTTGGCAGTGCAAATGGGACATTATTTGCAGCTGGTCGTCTTTGCTTTGCGGCGAGTCGTGAAGGACATTTATTGGAGTTGTTGTCGTTTGTGCATGTGCGTCGTTTGACGCCAGCCCCAGGATTAATATTTCATGTAAGTAATTTCATTGTATCATATGCATACACAAATCTAATATATTTAATGGTATACAGTCATTGATCGCAACGGCTATGGTCTTGTATGGGACAATAGATTCTCTGATCGATTTCTTCAGTTTTACGGCATGGATCTTTTATGGCGGTGCTATGTTAGCTCTTATTGTGATGCGATACACAAAACCAAATTATCCACGGCCCTATAAGGTGCCAATAATCATTCCAGTGTTGGTTTTGGTTATATCAGCCTATTTAGTGGCTGCTCCTATTATTGATAAACCACAGATTGAGTACCTGTATGCGGTTCTGTTTATATTAGCTGGTCTTATATTCTATGTACCATTTGTACATATGGGACTTCAGCCAAGATTCATGGGTAAGTCGTGATTCGCTAATGCTCTATTTGACGTCATGTAATAATACTGCTTTTTCTATTCCACAGATAAAGTTACAATTTTCTTTCAAATGCTACTTGAAGTTGTACCAACCACATCAATGGCGATGTTTGATTAGTAAAACATAACCTTACATTTATAAATTTAATGCTTCAAATGTCTAGTGTACTGTATCCAAATCAGTAAACTCTGCAACGTAATGTAGATACGTGATATTCACATAATTTAGCTAATATAACTGCATGGAATATCGAGAGTTTACTGTATATAATTTTATCTTAAAAATTATTAAACAGACCGTATAACTTTAAATATATACATATAATATAATTAAATATACTCATAACAATTATTTTTTAGCTCAAAATGAATATTTGATATTTATTTACTTTGCAAAAAAATTTGTTACAATTTTTTACGTAAATTTAAACATAACCTAACTATTACTACAATGACGCCATTTTGCTCAGCAATATATACGCACCACACGTGCGCTTATTGTGTTTATGACAATGCGTTTTTGGGCGTGTTATTGTAAAAATTCGACACCATTTATTTTATATAGTTTGACAACAAATAATAATTTATGGTGTGAGCCATCCGAAAACTATATAGAACCAACAACAAAATATTTGTGTACGTTTTGTAGGCTTTAATTGGTTATATATCTTTATATATTATATAATTAGGATTAAAATAATTTTAGTAAAATTTTGCAGTCGATCTCCATTTTATAAAACAATTACAACATTTGAATTTTCAATATGGAGAATGTGTGTGCGCGAGAATTCAATAATTAAATGGATGCTGGCTTTGCACAAAATGGTTGCCAATCGACTGACACGCCGCCATATTGAGAATTCAAATCATCTCAAAAATTAAATTAGCGGCGTCACATTAACAATATTATATAAAATTAATTTTAAATTTAATTTTATTTAAGCGCAAGCAAGAAAAATTATCATTCATCACAAAAGACACGCCATTTTTATGTTAAATTTATAAAATTTAATAAAACAAATTAATTATTAAATGAAAAAGACTGTATAAATTGTGTTGACTACTATATATTTTTAATTTTTATCGATTTTTAAGTAAATATTTGTCAAATATTAAATTTTTAATTAAAATTATTAAATCTAAAAAGCAAAAGAAAAGGATTTATTTTTCTAAATAAAATTTAAAAAGAAATATATTTAAAAGAATATATTTATATAAGAAAAATAAAACTTTTTAAAAATTAAAGATTTGTTGTAATTTATTTGTTGAAAACAAAAAAATAATTATATATAAAAATAAATAAGATATTATTGAATAATTATTTTTAAGTTTTAGAAAAAAATGATTGTTGTTTTATTTTTGGTGATTCTAGAAAGAAGGTAATGATTTTCGCGGAAATTATTGAAGCTTAATTTTCATACAAACAAATAGGAGACAACATTTGAAGAATTTTCTTGAAGAATAATGTATAATGTACAATAAATATATCTTGATAACCAAATGAAAGATCGTAATCGGCAATATCTGTTATCTTCAAAACAATTCATAAAAAAGATTTAATGCTTAAAAGATTGACACTGAAACCCGAGAAACAAGCCCTACAACAGACATCTGCAAAACGAAAAGACGTCGACTTGCCAATTTTGATAACAAAGAGACAATTAAATAAAATTATTATTGTATACAATAATTACAGATTCATCAACATTATTTTATCTGCGACAAAATGTTTCTCGACTTTAGCTTTATTAGTTTATTAGTCGTTAGCATACTTTTGAACAAGTCCTCAATAATAAATGATTCAATGAGTTTCAATTACATATTAACGCAACATATTAACACATTAAAACCAGTGTTAACTTTTCAGGGTAACTTTAACCAGGATAACTTCTCCGGGTGCTTTTTCCTCGAAAAAACATGTTATGTCAATTTTTTATCCTGACGCTTATCTAGTGTAAGTTTTTCTTACTTTCACAGTTGAATCTGGCTAACTTTGTGTTGCTTGACTCTTCCAACGAATTTGTCATTAAGATGAATGAGCTTTGAAGCTCAAATCAGTACGTATAAATGGACGTGTCATCACTTTTTCACACAGTATGCGTTTTGCCTGTTCGCACAATGCTTTACAATTGTACAGTATTTTTTGCCTGTTGTTAGGTTTTTTGCTTTTATTTTATTTCTATAAAAACGTAAACAAAAATGTAATTGGTTCACGTGACTACTAGCGTTTCACAAACCAAAACTTAGCAAAAAACAAACAGAAATTACATATAAACATAATAAAAAATGTAAAATTAATAGTATAAATTTTTAGAAAAAATTAAATTATGAAATAAAAGTTTTTAAATTTGGATTAAAAATAGTCTGAAACTGTAGTTGGATAAATTATTATGATAATATCATTGAAAAATCATAAGAAAAATGTGATTATTTTAGGAAATATAAACAAAATTATACTTGCCTGGCAAAAAATACCAAGTAGTCACATTTTTTTACTATGGAAAAGTATAATCGCTGTTGCCTGCCACTTACACTAATTCAACGATATTTATTAATGTGCCATGGCCATTATAGAGCGGCAACCACATTAAATTTAATCCGAAGTACGTAGCTACACTGCAAAAAATTATTATTTGCATATTCATATCGAAATTGCGGCTAACTTCACGTCAAATGGCACGTGCGATTTTGACATTTAAAACGTCAACTGTAAAGTTGTTATTTTGGTTCGTGACTGCGCGCTGCGTGTTGGTTTGTGTTGATTGTTTATTTTCTATAAAATAAATTTTTATATAAATTATGAATATTTTATCGCTGCGTGTCTCATCGATAAAGGGGACTGAGAATCTGAAAAAGAATTCCGATATTCGTATTGAAAATATGCGGCTGCCGGCTAAATACCAAACTGATGGTCAAGATGAATTAATCCAGGATTTTGGACGGGCCGGTTCCATTGAAGATCAGGTTAAAGTCGTTCGAAAGGTAATCGGAGGTTTATTACCCTAGAGACGTTAAAACTAATCACATAGTTATTTTAGATCGCATCCACTATTGAAACCGACCCAAAATATATACAGTTCCTAAGTGATATTTACTTTGAAGCCCCGTTAAAACATCCAGTTCGTCAAACATGTGCAAAGTATGTACTTTAAATGGTATATTTCAATAAATATATTTTCAAATATTGTTATAGATTACTCCAAAACACAAAAATTCGATGCTCTGTGATAAAATGTCTGTCCGCTACAATCCAGGCAAAACTGGAACAAAAATCGAAGATATTAGGACGCCACGAGACAGTTAATGAGATAACAATATCGATTATGGGATGTCTCGAAAATTTTCCACCCGGCATGCAATCAGTACAAAATAATTTACCTCTAATCCTCGACTTTCTGGTCGACACGATACAAACGTATTTGGCTGAGTTTAATTCTGGCCAACTGTCGCCAGCCACAAAAAATCAGTATTTCTTGTATCTGCACAATTGCGTCCAGTTGATACAATCGGGTGTGAATTATACAGGAAAAATAAAAAATGCCGTACTCTTCTTTAAAATAATTGAGGCGTACCCGGACTGTCCGATGGACATAAAAATTAATTGTGGTCACATTATAGTCGGAAATCTTCGAAATGCTGGTGTTGACCTAATACAATTTCTAGATGACTACGTAGTCGATCGAAATGATTTTGAGACGATACACCTGGCACTAGTAGTGGGATTCATAAATGTATCGAATTTGAACGAAGTTGAACACGGGTTTAATAAATTAATAAAATTAATTCAATTTGTGATTCACTATGGACACGTGAGTACAAATGAAACAATAATATTGCTGGCAGTGCTGCGTGGTCTACTGTCATTCTCCAAAAAGCTACTGAATTACAAATCAAGTCGATCGGATGAGCACCTGAACAAAATACTCGATTTGATAGTAAATTTTACGCTTATCAATATCGAGCACTACATTGATAGTGTTCGACATATTTCTCGTGATATGTTAAACAATTTGGTAAAATTTTTATCAAGTAACAAGCGACATTTCAATCAGCTACACGCCATACTGGTCGAATACACAGAGATACATCAATCCCTCGTCATAAAATGTGCACTAATCAATGCCTTCATAAACACGAATAATCTCAGCATGCTGAATCAGCTAAATTTAAATTTAATTTGCGGACTCGATAATTTAATGATTGTCCAAACGTACGAAAATTTAATGGTGAAGAGCTACAATTTAGCTGATTTTGAACATTGGTACGAGGAATGGATACAACCGTTAATTCGGCTGGCCAACCAATCGAACGATAATTCCTTAGCTGCATTTAATTTGATCAAAAAATCAATACGTATTAACTCGAACATCATAATTCGACTGAACGCCGATGAGACTGGGCTTAATTACAATCTAAAATTGCAGTGCTTTTGTATCGCTAGGAAATTAGGTTATTTCAATAGTCTGGAATCCAGTGACAAACTATTTAAAAATTTAATTCCATTTCGATATCTTGATTGTCTAGTCGTAAAAAGTAATGATAATATATCGATCACTTGCTTGAAACTGTTGGCTGATTCACATAAAATAACTGAACATTTTCATCCGAAAGAACTACTGCTGATAGAAAAAATTCTGATCTACAACATAAACTGCCAATCACCGTCTGTCCGACAAGATATTCTAGCGTACTTTCAAATTGTATGCAATCGGTTCCATGCGATTATGTTCCAGTATTGTAATCCGAATAATAAAATTACCGATTCAGCAATTTACGACTATCATAATTCATTTCTTAAAAAGCTACTTGTGTTTTTGGTGCGAAATCTTCAGCTGAGCGGAAATTTAAGCCGACGAATCATTTCTTTAAAAATTATGCTGAGCATTATGACCGTGTACGGCAAATTAAATCTCACCGATGAAATTCAACGGTTTTTTAATACAAACGACACAATCCAAATTTTATTGAACTCGTTAGACGATTCGTACGAAATTAATAAGGAAATTTTGGTGCAGATTCTAAAATTCACCGCGGAATTTGATCAGACCGACGGTGTCGAGCTCAACCAAATTGTAACTCTAGCGAGAAGTATATCGCCGTGCGATTCAATAACGGCTGCATACTGTCTCCAGTATCTGGTTGAAATTCGACGTGTTAAAATCCATTCGAATGCTGAGGTAGTTGATATTCCTGAACTCGAATTCTATCTAGGAATTAAATTTTGTCTTGATCACATAAATTCGGGAGTCGTGATAGCCCGAAAATCACTTCTAAAAGCTTCGAAAGAGAATCCCTTATACGGATTTATATTTTGCCTGCGTCATCTGATTCAAAATTTAAAATGGCAACTTATTTCAAATTCTATAAAATGGCGACAATTGTTCAAAACTGTTATAAAACTTTCTAAGGAGCTGACGAATATTGTCGGACCAATTGTTAATAACTCGTCACCGGAAGGACATTTGCCTAATGATTTTCAACCCTTGGACAGTGATATTCTTGGCGGTCAAACCGATGATGAGCTGCTGCGGAGTATTACGCCCCAAATGATACTGCTATGTGCCTGGCGAACTGTTAAAGAGGTTTCCCTTTTACTCGGGGACATTTCACTGAATGGATCGATTTATCGGAATGATACAGACAAGACCGGATTAATACAGGTTTCAGACATTTTGGAGATTGGAAATCATTTTACTGAGCTGCTGTCGGAGACTAAACACCGTGGTGCATTTGAACAAGCCTATGTTGGGTTTTCGAGTTTGTGCCAACGACTTTGGGGATCGTCGGAAGAGGAGTTGCACAAATTACCGATGGAGTGGCTGGACAATTTGATGAATATAATTTCAGGCAAGTAGAAAAATTCCAACCGCAGTTCAAAAAATTTAACATATTTTTTTCTTCTAGGCGATAGTGAGCTGACAAATGAGAAATTGTGTGCAACTCGTCGAAGCGCCGGCGTACCATTCATGGTGCAAGCACTCATCACATCAGAGTTGCAAGTGTGCTCATCAAAAGGACTTCAGTATTGTATGCGCCGGCTGCTTGATTTAACGCTGCATGGTAAAACTTCAGATACACGAACACACGCTCTAAACATTTTACGGGCCTTGTTCCGTTGTTCAGATTTAGGCGAATCGGTTGCCGAATATGTTTCGGATGGTATTGAAACTTCAATCAATGGATATGATGCGGTGACTTGGTCGGAACAAAACTCATCAACACTGCTGTTCTCATCGCTTGTGGTTCGGATATTTGGCGTTCAACGAACACGCGATAACGAGAATCTCAACATTAGAAATAAAATGACGGGCCGCATATTTTTCCTGCGGTATCCAAAACTCTTCGATTTCTTTTTATGCGAATTAAAAATAGCGGCGAGCGTTATAAATTCCAATCAGCGGTACCGAAAATTGTATCCAATTCTATTAGTTATGAATCGGCTGTATCCGTCATCATTGGAAGGATGCGAATCGAATTTAAAATTATCACAAGCACTTCCTTACATATTAGATTGTACCGGTTGTGTTGAAATGTCAACGCGGATATTGATCGCCAAAACGATTATTATTTTAATCCCACCGGATGAGTATCTCAAATATATTAATAGCCGAATTGGCTGTCTAACTATGTGCCTCGGACGCAACTCGAACTTGGTGCACGGATTATTATTGCAAATATTTTACCTGGTTAAAAACTACAATGGCACTGATCTAGTGGCAATTCTGGATACATTCCTAGCCGCAAATATAGAGCATCTCCATCAATCGAATTTGGTGGTGCTGCAAATTTATTATGACATTTTAATCGAGATTTTACTAAAACATCCCGATGCTAAAGTAACGGTTAAAAATTTCTCCGATTTAAATTCCGCTTATTATTTAATCAAAAATCCGCATTTCTTAAAATCCAGCCTAACTCTAGCCGTGCTGCAATACAGCATCGAGTTTGAATTGCTACTCTCGCTAATAACTGCTACAAATTACGAGCTAATCGAATTTATCCTAAATTTAGTTATAATTTTGATAAACGAGAACGGTAATTATGAATTTCCCGCGATTTACGAAATCGAACAAAATTTCATTAAAATCGTTCGATTAAAACGTAACCATTTCGATTTGACTTCAATACTAGCGGATAGAACACTTTACGATACGTTTTCGTCGTTAATTCGAGCTGGGCAGTATGAAAATTATGTAACGGTTATAAAATTCTTAAGCATAATTAAAAATTCGAAACTATTTTTGGATTTGTATTTGGCCGGGTCGGGTACCATGGACAGTCTAAGATTCCTGATTAATTTAATTCTGCAGGACGAAGAGCACAGTCGTAATGATTACGTTAAATTTGAATTGTTGAACATAATTCACAAAATTTTAATTATTAATAATGATCGTGATCAGTCGACACAGGACGAGGTATTTAAAACGCTACTGAATTTGTTAGTACGCACGACGAATCCTGAAAACTTGGATGAAGTTCGAGAAATTTCATCAAAAATTTTTGTGCATCTCTTGAAATTAAACCAATGTAATCCAATATTGACACTCGAACATGATATCGCAATAATTAAGCTAATTTTATTGTTGCTGCGTGACGATAATGTTGAAATACGTGAAATAATGTCACAGTATATTACCGAACAGGATACTGAGCCCCGAGAAATTATGTCCGATTATATTTATATTCCGCTGTACGCACAATTCCGATATTTACACGTTGCTTACGAACAATTAAAACGCAAGTATTCCGGCGCCTCAGGCTTAATCCTTTTACTATTAACCGCAGCATTTGAATATATCCCCGAAACCACTCATCCGGATTCTGATTGTGATACTGAAATAAAATGTTTCGATAAAAATGAGATAAATATTTTTAACGAAAAGGAAATTTTAATAAATGATATCTTTGCGATTATTAATGAAGAATTGGGTAAAATCGATTTGGAGGAGTTAGTTCATGAATCGAAAATTATTTTACCTGAAAGCTATTTCGCGATATTTGAGAATTATGTGAAGTCAAATAGTTTTATAAAATTTTATTTTAGATAAGCCTAATATTTTTTTTTGTATTTATGTTTAAAATGACCTAGAAATAATCGAGTTTCTGAAAAAAAAAAAAAATTTTGTTTCAATTTTGGTTGGAGACGGCTGCAATTCTTTTGGAAACAGGTACACTATCGGTAAAACATTGGACTTCTAAATAAAAAAATTGCGGTTGCAATTACTTTGTAAGATTGAATGCTTTGAAGCATCCAATTCATATTCATGCGACTATTGTGAGAAGACGTTCGAGGGTGTTCGGCAAAATTATAAAATGATGAGATGAGTTTGTCAACAGTCACGATTGCCGATGCTGGGATTATTCAAAATCCACATAAGAGAACATCACACTGAAACTTCATTGAAGTAAAATTTTCAGGCAGTTGTTGTGGCGATATGTATTTCAACCTAATAACCAAAGGCTTTGATCATGTAATAACGGATATACTGGAGCTGGTTGAATATATGATCGAGATTGAACTCATATTTCAGCAAGATAGTGTTCTTCCTAATTTTGTCCAACCAGTTTGTGCAATCAGTTTGTGCAACCAGTTTGTCTCTCAACAGTGGATTTAAAGGACGGACCACTTGAGTAGCCTTCTCGATCATTCGTTTTAAACCCTTTGGATATGTGCGTATGGAGATATCTCAAAATTGTGTGTAGTGAACACACACACATCCTGTTACACTGTTACAATGACATACTTTTACAAAAAGTATTCGAAATTAAGGACTTAGGGGTTAATTTCGTTGAAAATATGTATTTTTACCAAGCAACTAGAGCTGTGCGTTGTTAGAGCAAATTCTATATGCGTGCGCCGGGATGTTCTAACATCACTTTCTCGATACACTATCGACATTTATGTTTCTTTACTTCTTTATTTATGTTTCTCTAGAGAGAGTGTTTTACTCTAGAGCGACAAGATACAAACCTCGATAACATATCGAAAAAGTGGTGTTAGAACATCACAGCACTGGTTTCATTACCGGTGGACGAGGGATGTACATGACGTTTAAACAATTAAAATGCTATATTGTGCCTTTGTCAGTTCACAACTCGAATATGCGGTCAACGTATGGTGGCCCTTTTACCAAGTACATATCCACAGCATTGGAAAAGGTTAAAAAAGTTTCTACGGTCCATACATTGGAAAGATGGATGGGATTACGATCAAGATTGGCCGTACCATATTAATCTGCAGCAGTTAAAAAATACAACATCTCGAAGCTTCAAAACAGACGTGAGTTGCTAAAATGCCCGTTTATTGGCAAAATACTAAAATTAGTCACCAAGTAGGGACCTAAGAAAATGCGAGTTACTTCAGCTAGCCTACATAACATCAGCTACGGCGCAAATTAACCGATCAATATGATGTGTCAAAGGTCTTTAACAACTTTGACCACTTATTTGATTTTTACATAAGTAAGGACATATTTGGACTTAGGTTAAAGCAGTATTATTGCCCAACCTTAACTGTTGTTTTTTATTTTTATGTTTATTGTGGAACGAACTTATTGTTTGTTTTAAACTTCTATGTCTTATTGTTTTTTAAATGTATGAATTTCAAGTCAAATTTATGGACTTTTCTAATAAACAAATAAAAAAACTGTTGTAAGGGGACTAAGGCTATAGCATATTTGAGAAGAACCCGATAAAAGTCGTGTCAAAAGCCCTCTTAACAGAAGGATCAAGAAATTCCACGTACCAACAAACATTTGAATAAGCTTGTGCGTGGTTGGGAAGGTAAACGCTTACGAGAATAGGTTATGGATTGACATTTATTATAACATTCAAACGAAGGTGATTTTGCTCACACCAAAAATTAGGAACCGCACACAGAGGCCGCGGAATAACATATCGGACTCATCAAAAACACGATCAAACATTACTGCAGAGTTACTAATCAGCTGTCACTGGCATATGACACTGGCTAAACTAAGTAGTCGGAGAAAAAGCGCCAGTAATGGCATGTAATGTGGTTATATGTTACATCTGATAATTTGCGGACTATTTAAGGTTTTTAGTTGTGTATTTCTGATATCTATCGGCCACCAAATAACACACGTGTAGAAAATAGCAGTACTTTTTTGTAGTTTGTGCTCCACATTAGAATCCATGATAATTGTATGATAATTCATAATTGTTTGATACAATCTGCGATTGTTTAATTGCTCTCCTAGCACGAATTGGAACGGTAAGGCCATCTAACTTTCTGCGATTAGTCAAAACCACTGTCGAGTTTTAGAAGGATCCCCGTGGAGTAAAATGCTAAATAACATTGAGCCAAAGTTTTTAAATCTTTAAATATAGATTGCCTTTGTGAAAGGTTTTTCCGAAATTCACATGGATAAAAGCTTGTGGAATGGTAGTTGAAGTGTCGCAATAAATTGTTTTATTAGATTTAAAATTTAGAGGGATTTTCTTGAAGTTGAATGACCAGTTTTCCTGCAAAAGTTCTCGGAGGGTCTTCATTTACATGATCCCTACTTTCGCCTGAACTACAACATTAATGGCCGAAATGCATTGGATGAACTTACGGATAAAACCAATACATGAAAATTGACCTGGATCAACTTTCAAAAACATATTTAAAATCATTATTTGCAGAATACGTTGCAAGCAACTCTCTATACTAAGCATCCTAAGTATCATTAACACGAACAAAGAACAAACTATGTTGATGTTATGCACCATCAATATACGGCTGTACCACTGCTCCAATCACCTGGTCCGCCCACGATTAATGCTTAAACTGTTTTCTGATTCAGATTTGGAAGAACAACCCCTATTCATTCTAAGTGTTCCTCATACAATTTGCACGCTATTAGTAATAAATTCTAAAGAGATGAAGTTAAAATTTAGTCTCAAAAGAACGGAATGGATTAATCTCTAAAAGGTTTATGCTGTATTCCTGAAGCCGAAAGTCATTTTAGGGATTTCAAGTAAACCAAAGGGAGTTGAAATGAATGTTTTTAGTTATATTACAGGTTCATTCAGAATTTTATAAGCGTTTGCGTAAAATTGCAGATAGTACCATAAGATATTATTTTATTTGCTTGATTTTTTTACTTTCTTGGATAAACAATGCAATAAATGAGGGGATTGAAAATGAAGGATTGAAAACGATCCCTGAAGAAGGATCTCAATTATTCATTCAATTTTATCATCTTTACTTTATACTAATTGATAGCGAAGTTAAATCATTGCTTACTAATGACTAAATAATGAACACCATTAGTGATTGCATGTTTTAGAAACTTCAAGACGATTGTTGACAAATCTGTTTGCAAATTCAGGCCGACATGAAGATTATTATTGAGCGAAGTTTGCGTGCTGGTCTTGTAATGGCATGTAATGTAATTGCATGCTGGTTTTGTCTCACAAAAAAGTTGCCGATATAATCTCTTCTTATTGTTGTTTGGTTGTAAAACTCCTCGTATATGTTGCTGGCACTTCGGCTTAATACGAAACTTCCTCGATCTTTGTTCACTGGAACAGCGAAATTTTGATGAATATATAAACGTGGACACGTCGAAAAATACATCAGCTTTTATCAGGACATCTACATATTTTATTTGGTTTATAAAACTCCGGATCTGCGGTTTAGTTGCAAATAAATTCGTTATGTGACCCTATGATATAAGCCGTGACGCTTAAACTATAATGTTTGTCTATGAGATAGCTGGCTAGGCCAGGTTGCAAGATCTACACAACAACATATTGATTAATCAAGCGTACCAACAACAACAACCAGCCGGTTTTTTGAGCAGTGAAAAATACTGCTGCGCCGCATCTATCAACAAACTCCTAAAGCAAAGCAGAATTTAGTCATGACCTTCCTAACAGATAAATTTAGAAAAGCGTCATGTATACCGTGATTTTCAATACTATATTGTTATTAAACTGAGTGTTGTCAACTGCGCTTCACCACTACTCTTTTTCTCCTATCGCGTCTTCTCGAAATCGTTTGAGTTGTACCAAATTGAAAATATAAACGTTTCAGTAACTCCACGTTCAGGTTTAGAAATTCTTCACAGTCACTAGTTAATAGCTACAAAAATCCTAAATTCGATCAATGCGATTCTCATTTTAGATTTGGTGATCAAGCGCTTTTTTCAAGAACGGACCATATACAAGTTAACGAATTTAAAAAAATAACTTTATTTCAGAACAGCACAGGCACGAATGCATGTCCCTGTCGAACACCAGATTTTATTTCAAAGGAGTCTGACACAGTCTCTTTAATTACCATTCTACATACAGACCCAGCCGTTGTTAGTTTGCGCAGTAGACACATGAGAGCGGCCCATAGGTTCTTGCGGTTGATACTGTCATATGCCTGTCGGAAATGTAATCTAGTTGGTGTTGGATTAAATTGTACTAACATTTTTGAAAAACAATCTTCATGGTGAAACACTGGTCAGTGGTTGATTGATTTGAATGTTTTCGACAAGATTGACAAGCCTGGCAAGTACAACGCTAGCTAACACTTTGTAGGCAGTGTTCAATAGACCTATGTCATGATAGTTTCCAAATTTAAGACGACGCCTTTTTGTGCAGCAGACGTATGAATACGGTTTTCCAATTCTCCGGCAGCTATTTTTAGTCACAAATAGAGACGATGAGATCGTACAAATTTGATGCAAGAGTAGCGCCTCTGACCTTAATGGATTCCGTCGAGGCCGGGTGACTTTAGCTGCGTCTACTTCAACATCAGCCACGTTTTTTCTCAGCTCTTCATTCCTGTATTTGATGTTTGTATTTCTTGGGTGGAAGCCTTTAGCGGGAATCCTATAACGTAAACAAAACAGTTCTTTGGATTTCCTTGTTCCTCTTAGAAGCTAATGTTTTCGAAGCATGATCTCATATGTTCGCGCTTCTTTTGACGGAGGTATTTAGACGTGCAAAATTCATTATAAATTCCTTTCAAAGGTCCAAAATTCGTGACAATATCAATATTTTAACTTACTCATCCAACCTGATTTCAATTAAATTAAGCTCCTTTGGAAAATCCTTAAAGTTACCGTAACCTGTAAAAACCCAAAAATAAGCAAAAACTATATTTGACCGAGAAGACCTATTCATGCCCTAGCATATGCAGAGGAGCACGTTTCGGGACGTTTTGTTCCATCTATGCATCAATTCAAAATTAATATCTATGTAAAAAATATTGTTAATCGATTCAAATTGCAAGGGAGTACAGCCAAGTGATTCTAAAGCCCAAACACGTTTTAACTAATCTTTAGAATACGACGTCCGTCAGCTCAATAAAGCCCAGCTGTCACTATTTTAAATCAAGGCAGCTATTAACATATGCTGATGGCAGAGGTTAATTTATGTCTACCACATTTATCACAATATTTCGAAAGATACTGCAATATTCACCGCAAATAATAGCTTCAGAGGTATAGAGGAATAACAAATTAGGTGCAAATCGTAACCGATTACTTTTACAAACCACCGGTTAACTTCTCCAGGTGACCGTCCAGTTAAACTAAAGAAAAACTTAAAATTTAATTTAGACCTTGAAAATTCAATCAAATTGAAAATACATATTACCAAATTAAAAATCTATAGGTACTTACCTAAGCTTGAAATTTGATTCCCGTCATACCTATAAAGTTTGCGTGTACGAGGAATATTCAGTAAGTTCGGTGCATCTATATGAAATAACGGCCATTTTTTCATTCCTCTATTTAGACTACTGACAAGAACAAAATTAACGCAAACCAATTGTTTCATTTCATTTCTGTGACTGATTTAAGGATTACGTGTTTTGAAAATTTAAAAAGTTTTCCACATTTTCCATGTTGAACATCGTGCAGTGATTTTAATTTGAAAGATAAACGCTATCTTGTGGTTCGAAATGACTATCGACTGTGGTACGAGAATAAAAAATTTCAATTGCCGTTATTTCATGTAGATTTACCGTACTTATTGAACACACCTCGTACATAGTATAAAGAATGATAATAAATCAAATCACATTTATAAGTAACGTGATGGAAAATACTCCTCATAATGAAGAAAGTAGTTGTATTAAATCCCATTTGATTTTATTAGGAACTATAACTACTTTCGAAGAGTCGGCAGAGTTACAGTACACGCATGTTAATACCAACGATTATTTTTGTTAGAATGTATTTAATTTTCTTCTTCTATAAATATTCAGTTTTCGGAAGAAACTATTCCTGTTTCTACTTTACATTCGGAGTCCATTTAGGATATCATAATTAACATTTTAATGCTAATTCGGCTAATGGTATATTGCCAGAATCAGAAAATTCATCCCTTCATGTTCCACTCATAATACTTCCTTCAAATTTGTCTCATGCCTTATTCGGGATATTTTGATCTATTGACTGCAACCATCAATGGTAATTTATTTGTTCCTACAGTATTGAATAAACCTAATTCTATTCTTCAGAATTCCCCTACCTGAATATGGATTTTGTACGTTTTTTTTGTACGGCTTAGTAGTGGTGTGCATATTGGTGTACGTGTTTTGTTTTGTGTTTGTGACGTCTTTTAAGAACACAAACTAATATGTTAGATATATAATTTGTGAATTTATTAAATTTCACAATAACATTTAAATTAATAAAGTGTTGTGTTAATTTCCTAAATAGTTTAAACTATATTCCTAGTAATTAAATCTAAAAGTAATTTCATTATCATTCATATTTCCTCAGTTAATCCACTTTCTAATCATATGGCAAATATTCCCGACGTCGCGAGGTGTGGAAGAATTCTCATGATGTATTTTTGTCATCCGATAGTGCAAAGGTAAACATTTTGACAGCACACATATTAAAAGTGTATAGTGAATGTATACAAATTCCCACTTGAATTGCTTGATAAAAACGTACAAAATCCTTACCCTGAAGTATTTTTTTCAATTTGGTGAATTAGAGTTTTTGATTGAAACTGTTCCCAAAATAAAGCTGAATCAATTGTGTTGTAAATTTATTTCAGTAATCAGTCGTTCAAATTTTTCCATAAACGGTTGAACTGATGATTGAACACGATAATTTTCATTCACTTTTGGTTTTCTGGTAATGTATTTTCTGTTCATTTAATCCAGTAATAAAATTATCTGAAATATTTATCATATGAATTCACAATAAAAATAATACCTGATGGTTTATCGAAAATTCAACTACACCCACAATAAGTTAGTTATCGCGAAGCAAATTTCTCGATGCAGTTAATTCAAACTTTTGAACCATAACATGTTCGATTTAGAGAGCGTTCGGGTTAACGAACGTATACTGCAGTTTTAACCGTAACCATTTTTTTTTTGCAGAAATTACTAAACAAACTAAATTGGCGTTAGTTGGTGTAGGAAACAAAACTAATTATGGGTCACAGTTTTAAAAATATTTCTAACTGCCCAACTAATTGTTGACTAGGTATCGAGCAGAGATTTACTAATTTTTCAGTTTTCCTTTTGTCAGAATTTGAATAATTCTAATACCGTATATCTGCAAATGGGGTCCCATACGGAACGGCACATTTCACAAAAGGATCTGCTAAAACAGGATGTCACAAAACAGTACATATAGTACACTAAAGGGCGAGATTTATATTAAAATATTATCTGCAATTGTTAATTAAAGGTAAATATTACTTTTACTTAAAGTCAATCGTCAATCAAATTTATATTATAGTTTCTTTAATAAAAGGTAAATCTCTACTTGATAACACCCTAATAAACCATAATTGTACAATGTATCGGTTAGTCATATACTGTTTGGTGCTGTCCTGTATTTAAATGTGCGATAATGAGTATCATCGCTGTAAATGATGTCTATCTGGATCGAAAAAAACACCCAAGAAATATATTTTTTTGTAATTTATTCATATTTTTCGTGATTTTTTTTAAATTTTTTTATAATTTTTATATTTTTTTTTTGTATTTTACTTTTTTAAATATTTTTCATTTCTTTTGTTTTCTTTTAAATTATTTAATATAATATAATAATTTCATATTATATTATTTTACTTTAATTTTTTCTCTTCTTTATTTTGATTAATAATTTTTCATTTTTAAAATTTTGAATCCTTCATCTCTTTCATTTTATAAACCATGGAAACGATTCATTCTTCTTTTTTAATTTTTGTTTAATTAATTAATAATTAATAATAATAAGAAATAAATACAATTTATTATATATATTTTATTTTTGTTTTAATAATATTTTTTTTATTTGTGTTAACTGAATATATTTTATTTAGTTGTACATTCTGTCAACAAAGTAACGGGAATTGGTCATTTAAAAAGTCCTCTTAAAGGGATTGCACATTTTTGTCGCTAAGTTGGTTCAACTGTCCTCTTATCTTGACGGGAAGTTTGAGCGCGATCTATCATTTAGTTTGTTTGCAGTGCTCTGTTTTGTCAGTTCATCTCAAGTGTTTTTACGATTTTTATTGAAGAAAAGAGAAAAAAAGTCAGCCGGAGTCATCTCAGGTGAATACAGTGGTTGTTCGATGATATTTGTTGAGTGTTTGGCTAGAAATTCATTCACTATGATAGTTTGTCGTGGTGCAAAATCCATGAGTTTTCTTTCCACAAACCTGACCGTTTTCGACGAATTTGGCCAGTTGGCCGCCATTCCGAAGCTTGTTGACTAATTTGCATGTCAAACTCGTAAACCCATGTTTCATCACCACGTATAATGCATTTTAGGAATATGGGATCAGAATTGACTCGTTCTAGCATCTCTTCAGCGACCTATACGCGATTGTTTTTGAAAAAAATTCAGGTCTTTCAGAACAGCCTTTCAGCTTCATGCTCTAACAATCGAGTACAAAGGTACGAATTGATTCGTGCGACACAGAGTTCAGCGGCTATTGCTATCAAGCCTAAATAACGATTTTCCGTCACCTATTCCTTCACTTTATTGATGTTAACTTCAGTTGAGGCCGACCAGAGCGAGACAAATCTTCCACCGCATCTAGACCGCTTTTGAATACACTGTATCACTCATATGCAAGTGTTTTTAATACAGTCGATTCATCGTAAGCCTTCTGTAACATTTTCAGCGATTCAAAACATCATTCATTTGCAATACAAAACTTGAGACATATTCTTTGTTCGATATTTTTATTTATTATAAAAATCGTAAAACACACTTGAGATGAACTGAGAAAATAAAGCGCTGTAAACACACTAAATGACAGATCGCGCTCAAACTTCACGTCAAGTTCGAGGACAGTTGTGTTAAAGTTGGCGACAAAAAATATTGTACATCCCCTTTAGCGGGCTTTTTAAATGGCCAATCCGCTACTTTTTTGGCAGAATGTATTTCATTGTTTTTCATTTAATAACCAGATAACGAAAAATTAATTAATAAATAAATAATATATATAACGCGTAAAATAATTTAAACAGCAATAATATGTATTGAACGTAATGTATTATTTAATAGAACGGCGTCAAACCACCATTTTAAAATAAATTATTATCCGAAATATTACGTCATTATATTTTACCGTTTATCGAAACCTTACAAATTTATTTACTACATCGCTTAAGAACACAAAATTAAAGGAAACGAATAAAAACAAAAATCGCACTGACATATAAATTAAAATAAATTAATAGGAATTTGATAGAATAATTATTATTATGTTTCTGATTCATAAATTAGAAAGGATGTTTTGCATTTTGTGTATTGTAGTACGAATAGTGAATGAATGATGATGATGTGTGTGTGTGTGTTTTATTATTATTTTGATTTAATTATTTTTAAAGATAATTTTTTAACTAATATTTATTTTTCATTTTATTTTAGTTATTCTCAGCCCAATAATTATTAATAATATATCCGGCCACAAGGCAAATTTGTATTTTTTTTATGTTTTCATTAATTTTATTTTAAATTGTTCTTATTAATTATTATATTTATTTATATATGTATATATATTTATAATCTAAATGTACTTTTTTTAAATCGAAATTAAATTTCTTATTTTTTTTTTGTAAGCAGAAGCCTAATTTTATATTTATTTAATTAAATTAATTTATAATAATATTTAATAAATGTATATTAATATTATATTTATGACTTAGTATTTTTTTTTTGTAATTTATATAATATCTTTTTATTTATAATTTATTAATTACTATACATTAATTTAAATATACAACGAAAAAAATTGTGAGAAAATAAATTAATATTTTATGTTTATCTCATCCTTAATTATTAAATGTTTAAGTTGATTTTTTACTAAAAATTAATTTTTATTCTAAATATAATATTTTGTATGGTTGTTGTTGATTTTTGGACAGAAAATACAATATTTTCTATTAAATCAAATATGTACATAACACTATTAAAGCAATGCAATTATGTTTCTTTGATTTAAGTATACGACGGTATTTGATTTAATGTAAACATGTATTAAATTTAAAATTGTTAGTCGTTATTCTCGCGTAAATCCTGGCGGGATATTCTGTTTCAAGAAACAGATTATACGATCTCAAGATTGTACTAAATGAGGGATGGCAAATAAATCGAAATTAATAAAGAGAATAACCGTTCTTTAAAATTTATTTTTAGCGCATATATGTTTAAATTATTATTTAAAATAATCCCTTCTTATTCTAACTACAATTTTATTTATTTATTTGATAATTATACATTCTATTAACTATCTATAAATTAGCGAAACGATTTATTAAATTAATTAGAAAGAATAGAAAGGAGTTATTAATGTGAGTGACATTTTTATAATCAGTCAGAAAATAAAACTCGATGTATTTTTTAGTCAACATGAACAATAATAATGATTTTGTTTTAAGCATTCAAGCAAAAATACATCAAAAATATTCAGGTTCGATATTAATACAAAGTAATAATTAAATAAATGTCTTTAAAAATAAATAAATCACAAGGTGGAAGAGTGTATGGCAGTGAAATAAATTTAATAATCAATAAAGTTTTCTGACTGTTTTATAATGTGTTTAGGTATCGATTATATGAAACGTCAGGGCATCGAACTGGAACTGGTTGGTAGCAACGGATGATCTATAATAAATTATTTCATAACTGGCGGGTTTAAAGATTTTTGATTCGTCACTACCATACAACTAATAATTGAACTAGTAAATGGAGTGTTTTATATTGGAGGAACAGAGACTTAAAATTTAATCAACATCTTTAAATAATCAGAAAATGAATATTATACCGAATATTACGATCGATATCGTAGACCTATCGGATAGTTATACATTGCAGCACATTTTTATAGTTGACGTTCTTCTATGTAACTTCCACAAAAATCAACAAAATTATATTTTTCGTTGTGTCGTTTTTTTATTCGATGACTTATGTACGAGTATTGCTCGAATATGAAACTCGTCTAAATATTTAAATAATTTCTAATACAATAAACTTAATGATAAACCCATAACAAACGTGACTGCAGGGTAAAGTATTCAATCTTTTATTAAACTAAGAGGACAATGATCTCGTTGACACGCTTGATAATAAGTATTTATGATCTAAAATATATCTATATTAGCTTTATTGCTTCTTTGGTGCGGAAGTTGCGTGAAAAGACGAATTGTTGTTAGCAGAATTATTGCTGTAGCGTATCTTGGGCGATCGACTTGTTTCCGACTGGTCCAAGACTACCAGCAATCTAGAATTAACCGCATTTCAAACACTACCTGATTTTAACTCAGGTAGATCATTCGCCGAGCCTATTATCAATTAATTGAAATAGTAAATCCATTAATTTGTTTCCGTATTACGAAACCTTGAAATTTAAAAGGATTTCAAAAGTTATATAAAATAAAATATTAAAATGTCACATCGAGGTCGTGGTCGCGCAATGCGCCCCTCGTTTAACACACGTGAAGTTGAAGTCACACAACAGGCACTCCAAACACTAGCACCCAAACGATTCAGAGGTCGTGCACAGCGTGGTCCAAAACAATTCAAGGACAAAGGAGAAAGCCGACAAAACCAAATCGATCCCGTAGAGAAGGATGTTGACAGAAAGCTTTTCGCAGAATTCGACTCATTAGAAACTGCATTTGCAAACCTTAACATAGAATCACATTGAAAAGCTATAAATATATCAATTTCAACACGAGGAGTTAGATTTCTTATTGCTGCAATCGCGCAAAAGATTTCGTCAACCATGACAATTACGATACCTATAGCCGTCATATACCGTCTCACATTACTGCAACTCCATTGTAAAATGTCGAATGTTGTAAAAATGCAACACCGTAATAAAGCTGCAACCATGCTAGGATCGGAGCTTCTAACATTGGAACAGGAGAGTATAATTCAAGCTACACCGCTAAATTTTTCACCTTTAGCGTTACTCGTTAACAGTTATGGTAATTTTACACACGAGGATATTTTATTCTACCCAACCATAGATCCCGACGCCAATAATGTCACAATCGTTAATTTAAGAGAACACTTAAATGAAGCAGCTACTGAGCAAACGCCTATTGCTAGACGAAAATTAATGGAACACTTTTGTTCAATTCCTGGCGCTATATGGATAAATAGCCTTTTAAATAATCCCAACCACACAATTGTAGAAGGATATCTACAAAACAATGATAACATCCCCACGATTTGCAACGCCAGTCAAATGGATTTTCCCACCGTTGCAATTTAGGGTTAACATTTTAATAATTACATATGCAATAGCGAAATAAAATTTTTGGCGCGACTTTATTTGGTTGATTAATAAAATGATCGTTCGATATTGATACCGTTTGATGTAATATAAAGTTTTCTTGATGGGTTGGTGGGAACGAAAAAGGCAGTCAAGATTTGGTTTCGAAACAAAACAATTGTATTTAATTTAGTAGTGTAACCGGATATAAAAGTGTTGCTTTCTAGCCAAACGAAAAAATTGAAAAAAAACATATTGGCAGTCAGTGAACGTATTTACTTAAAAGTACCAAGTTAAATATATTGTGTGTTCATCATAAAATTTTAAGATGATATTTTTATTAAACACAAACGAAATTATTGAATAAAATTATAAATTATATGGAGTTGGTTTTAAAAAAGAAGATAAAAATATAATTGCGGTGTTGTTATTTGGTATCATGCCAGTGATTGGGGTTTGTTTCATTTCATTGAATGTGGTTGGTTGCTAGTTGCTAATACTTAAATTGCCGATATTACAAAGTACTTTAAAATAATTGTGAAGTGTATAATAATAAACATAACTATCAAATAAAAAAATACTAAGTGAAACAGAAGTAAGCAGAAATCTAAAACTAACATAAAACACATAAAAAAATAACAAACAAAAAAAATAAATAAAATTTAAAATTTTGTGAATGAAATTTTGATCACAAGATCAACAGTATGGCCACTAAATGCTCGCTCATACGATTTATGTGTGGTGTTACATTTTTTTTCAAACGCTTATTGAAATCTGGGGTGCACGAGAGATTGCGGTTGGCGGCGAAGCGGTAGTTCCGGAGCAAGGGCGCAGCGAGATATTGGAATATCATCCTTTATTCTTTGGAATTATTGGCAAGTTGACAATCTTTATCACATAATATTTATTTTTTATTGGTACATTTTTACCTGGGTTTTTTGTTCTTTTTGGATTTGTAAACCGTTTTTTTTCTCCGGATTTTGATCAAGATTTATTTACATTCATGAGTCGTTAAATAAAGAAAACCAAGGAATGAAATTAAAAGTGGTTGGTGGATTTGCATGTAGTGTGACTGTAACTTCAAATAAAAAAAATAAAGTTAATGTTAAGAAATGCGGTTAATTCTAGATTGCAGGTAGCCTTGGACTACCCACGCCGTACCGACGAGTGATTGCCGGAAACAAGTCGATCGCCCAAGATACGCTACAGCAATAATTCTGCTAACAACAATTAGCATCTCATTTGGATGATAAGTGCTGTTACAATTGTACTCTTTTGCTATATGCCTAATGTCAAATTTGTTTGTCCGTATTTCCTAGTAAAAGTAACTAAACATAGTAGAGAAACTTACTTGATGGTCAGTTCATATCAACCGTTCATTGATGGGACAAAACAAACCGCGTCTGATGTTTAATTAAAAAATGCTATAAAAATTAAGATTCATCAATCTCCAAAATATATCTAATCGCAATTGATAAATCGGAACTGTTTGCAGTTTAGAACTGAACACATTTTTGTTTATGAATATTGGAGCCATCTGTCAAGAAATGGTCTAACATCGATTTAGATAATCGAAAACGTAGAAATATATCTCGTATCAATTAAATAAAATATGAAAACAAACTAAATGATCGCGAATATAACTACCGATGTTCAGATCCTCCAGCCTCCTAGCACAGAATTTTAATACTACCAAAACTAATAATATATTATAGTGTTTCGATGCCCCGCTCTTCATTTATAAAATTATATTATATAGGTAACGATTTTTTTACATTTTTTTTATTAATTTTAATTTTTTATCACAAATTTTTATATTTAATTATAAACAAAAAAATATTAATAGTTATTATTTTATTAAATCTAATTAATTTTTTCTTTGTTGCCACAAACATTTAATTTATTATTTATTTTGTATAATATGCTTAAAGCACAGGAGTTTTCGTATAAAAATCACAGACTCCTCGTATAAGAGAGGGATTTGTGATCCTAACACTTAAAAACCTATACGTTTGTTTTAATAAATGTACAATATTTTATCAATTAATTAATAATAATGATAATATTTTTTAAATATATTTATACATAGGTATATCTGTGTGTAAATAAATCGAGAGAAATATTTTATATCACTAAAAAAATACTAATTAATTTTTTTTTTCAAAGTAAATAAATTATTGATAAGAATTTATTATTTGTTAAATGCAATTATATTAATAACATTTGATATTGCATTAAAGATCATTAACAAGTTTGGAACTATTCGTTTGCAGGGATCCTTCGAAGTTCAATTATAATATTTCAAGAAAGTAGCAAAACGAATCATCAACATTTGAAATCAATACTGAAGATCGCACGATATTAGCAATCAATTAAATTACCGCTATCGGTGATATTTATCAAATTTACAGATTTAACGATCATACGAGATATCATCGATTACCAATTACACAAGATTATCAATATTTTTGTTCAAACTACGATAAATCACTGACACACAAAACATTCCACTATCAACCGTCATAATACAATGTAAGCTATTAAATCGTATCAATAATTTATTTCAATAAATAACAAAAAAAACTGCTTTTAAATAATTTAGCAAACTTCACTAAATTATTAAATAACATCCTTAATATATTTTTTATATTATAATTACCTTATTTTATTTCCATTTTAAATTATTTATGTTTTATTAATTTTAATTATTAATTTTGTATTTATAATTTAATGTTTTTTTAAATTGTCCATTTTTTATTATTTTATTCAACTTATTTATTATTTTATACACAAATATTTCATAATATTAAATTTATTATAAATTAAATAACAAAAAATATATATTTTTATTTATTTCCTTTTTTCATTTTTAATATTAATATAGTAGTGTAATAATTAAAATTATTTCTTTAATTATAGAATATCTTCGCATTAATTAAATTTTTTTTTATTCACTTATTTTTAATAAAAAAAATTATAACACAAACAATAATAAATTTGTTAGTATTTTAAATAAATTTGTTTTAAATTAAATATTGATTAGCGCACAAAAACAAAAAAACGTATTTAGAAATTAAATTAAATTTTTATTTTTTAAAAAAATAAAAATAATTTTTTTATATTATGTATTTAGTGATTTTTTAACATTTTTGTATTTTATTTTCTTAAAGAAAGTCTCTTCTCTCTTGGAATATAGAAAATTAATATTATTAGCTGTTATTATTTATTTTTTAATTAATTATGTTTGTTTATATTTCTACCTAAAGCAGTTTATTCTTTCTGTTTAAATTAATGTTAGTAATTAAAGACCGAAAACTATATAATATAATATAATTAAATTATAAATAATAATAGTAATAACTTGATTTTTAATTCACACTATTTTTATATATAGAGTTATTATTTTATTTATTTATTATTAAATTAATTAGTTTTTTTTTAAATTTATTTTATTTTATGTATTTCACATGAAAAAAGCGATTAGAATTATATATTTTTTTTTACTTTTTATTTTAGTTGATTGAATTTGATTTGATGAGAATTGTTGAATTTGTGGGTGTGTGTTTCAGATTAGAAGACTAAACATTAATATTAGAGATTTGATATTATTGTCCATTGTAGTATTGGGCGCCACCATTTGTACCGGATATAATATCCTCCCATGCTGAAAAGAAATAAACACATTATCAGCTGGTTTATTATAAATATTTAAAACATTTTTTTTGATTATTTGGCATTATTGGGTTGTAAGCTATTATAGTAAGTACTTTAACGAATATTTTTACAGTGACAACTAAATTGATTTTCGAACACAATGTTTGTAACCATCATAGTTTAGTTCAATGAATGAAATTATATTTTATTTGTTGTTTTTTAAAGAAGTAATGAAATTTGCTTGCATAAAAAATCCCAAAGTCAAGAAATCAATGTTGGCACGTTTTCACTGGAAAGCTAAAACGTGTAACCTTGAATTATCCACATAGATTAATCGAAATTAGTACGTACGAGTATCTTGCTTATTACTTGTTCTCTTAATCGGAAATTTCCGCGATTTGATATTTGTTGAGTTCAATACAAAATTCTCTAAACACCGAACTACGGAAATGAGATTAAAAATTCTCAAACCTTAGAGAATTGAAGCAAGGAAGTAAAGAAATCAAAATACTAACTAAAACATCGAGAAGAACCTGGATCATATGAGAAACATAGTATTTTGCAAACGAAATGATGATATAGGCGATACGGAGCAGAAGGTCGAGCATGCAGATAACGATGGAGAGCAAATGTTGGAAATGATTGTAGGTAATAAGGCGAAGTCGAATAATGAACATTATGGAGCGATTGTGGTTGAGCGGGGACACTATTGTGATAATGTTGAATGCAGAAGGAACAAATTATAAACTAGTTGCAGGTGCAGCGGCTCTGCGGTGATATCGAAAAGCAACTGTGACAGCTACGATTGGACGAGACGGTGAATCATAAAATGAACAAATGCCGGCCAGAACAAATTGAAACTAATGTAGTGGTAAACTTACAATTAGATGAGAGGCCAATGGGTAGGACATTGAAAAGAATCTGGAAAAATACCAGTCAAGGCGAATAGAGATTGGGTATTGTCTACCCAGTTACGATGCTAGTGCGGCAAGAGTAATCGAAAGAAGTGTTGGCGATTGGTAATTCACTGGAAGCCTGTTCAGCGTGGGCGGATTTGTATTACAACAGCCCGTGGCCGGAAGGGAGGTTTGTGCAAAAATCAAAAACGGATTCTTCACATTTTACACGAACGATTAACATGGTGTTTTTTATATATAACAGAGTACGTACCGCCAGTAGTAGCGAGTGACAACCGTATGGAAGGCGATTGGCATGAAAGATGGCATATGGTAGAGAAGCACAAACGACTAGGAATTAGGACGATCGACAGCGATATTCAGTGAAACGGGCTAGACCCAATATCGCTATAATTCGAGAGGGTCAGGCGACGGCGAAAAAGATCACCCATGAAATGATTTAAAAGAGGGCGCTGGCAATGCCAGCAGTGGTGGTGAACTTTCATCGAGGATGAAGTTGATATGGAATGGACCATAGGGAACCGCGAGGTAGAATGACGTCAAGGGGCCAGGACAAACGAAAAATTAAATTGATTGGCACTATATGGTCTAAACTACAGAGGCGGTATAGTTTGGATTCTGTGCAGAACGAACGAGCTTAGATGGGGGTACCGTTACTATGTCGCCTATTAGTTTGGTGGATATCAGGAAGAACATTATTCAGCGTATATTGGTCAATCGAGTGTTAGGAATTTAATGACATTTATGAAATAGTGACATCTAGGTTCAAGCAATAGAAGCATTTTAATAAGTTTAGTTGTATAAAAAATTAGCCTGGAACACGAGTATGAAACTGAATGTTCTGGAAATTGTCGTTGTTGTCTGTTTTAGTGTTGGTGGATAATAGCGGGAAAATTATTGTTTCAGATATGTTTGGGAATATTCCAGGTGGGTGGTGGAGATGGATAATACCGGCAAAATAATAGTGGGAATAATAAATGGGGTGTAAAAATGTGGGTATAAATTTCGAGAACTGTTGTTGTAAATTGTTAAATTTATAGTGATATTCAGAATTCAGTGATACGGACTAGATTTGAGATGGGGTACGTTGCAAGATCCATGTCAACCTGTGCACTGAGTTCAGCACTCCAACAGAGGGTAATAGTTATGATTATTAATTTTACCGATTATTATGTGCTGTGTACTAGTGAGATTCGAATCTAATACCTCTCTCTCAATCATAGTGTTGAAGCTTTATCTATTGCATTACTTGTCCGGTAAACAATCTCGGTGTATGTATAACAAACACAAATTTGGCGATAATATTATTCTCTTTAACACTCCAGGGTTACAGTCCATCGTCGATTATCTGCCATTCTACACAAACGAACTGTTTAATGCATTTGATAGTCAAAGCTAATAATAACTAAGATAACAAAGCGATTACAAAGGTTTTTCAATAATAATAGCAGATTAAATGAAGGTAAATGAATCTTACTATTTTCAAAGATCTTAATACTTTTAAAATTTCCGTTATTAAATATAAATAATATTTTACCGTTTGGTTAATAATGAATTACGAGAGTAACCTCGTACAAATTTGGATTTGTTCGTACGAATAATTAATATATTAAATACAAGACTGAAATTTTATAATTTTGGCTAATATTAATAAATTGTTCATCGATGAAAATATTAAATATGCTGCAAAAGCGAACATAGTATTTGTAGTGAAAACAACCAAACACAAATTTTACAAATATAAATAGTAAAATTGATACTACTGAATTATTACTATTTTTCTTCATTCATAGCTAAGCTGATTATTAAGAAACAAAATAAACATTTATTGTTATTTCATTAATTTCGTTTGGTTCTTTAGCAAAATTAAAATATGTGGGCGAATTAATTCAATTATTTGGTTAAATTTGTTTAGAAATTCTAGAGCCCAGAATTCACTTTATTTATAAGGGATTAAAATTATATAATGGAAAATGATAGAATTAAAAAATTAAAAGAATTTATGAAAGTTTACGAAAAAATTAGAATTTTATGTTTGAATGAAATTTAAAACTAATTAATTGAGCTTATTTTTGTATGTAAATTGTAAATCTTTTATACATCGTAAATATTACTAAATAAAATAAACAAAAAATATCCACATAAATGTGCTCGAATCAATGAGTATGAACTATAATCTAAGTTTAACATTAATTTGAGAGTAAAAATCAGTATTTCTTAAACAAAGAACAAATTGTAATAAATTGTTAATGCTCTAAAGGTGAAATACCACAGCGTAAACCACCGTGCTGATTGACGGGTGACGCAAAATATAAAGGTTGATTTGTTTGCTTTTTCGTGTGTATGTTTTTGACACATCACGAGTAATCAGCGGCATCTATCAAAGTCAATTGTTCTCAGTTAGCATTGCCATTTCATATTGGAAAGACTTACACCCGAACAACGTTTACAAATTATTGAATTTTATTATCAAAATTCATGTTTCATGAAAAATGTGTTTCGCGCAATTTGTCGATTTTTGGTCGGCTTAATCGACCGACTGAGCAAGCAATTCAACCCATTCTGACAAAATTTCGCACCAATTTCACGTTATTGGACATCAACGCGTGCAGTACAGCGGAAAATATTGCTGCTGTAGTAGCTAATATTGATGGAGACGACAAAATGTCCATTGGTCGTAGGACTCAGCAATTGGGATTGTGTTATTCGACTACGTGGAAGGTAATACGCGAGAATCTTGGCCTGAAGGCGTATAAAATAGAGCTCGTGCAACAACTGAAGCCGAACGACTTGCCACAGTGTCGAAGTTTTATGAGTGGGCCTTAGAACATCTTGAGGAAATTTGTTTTTACCGAAAAATTGTGTTCAGCAACAAAGCTCATTTTGGGTTAAACGGGTACGTTAACAAGCAAGATTGCCGCATTTGGTATGATGAGCAGCCAAAAGCAATGCAATTTCAGTTTACTGTTTTTTTTTGAAAATCCATTCAAAAAAATCATCCTTTATTTCAGAATTTTCTCAAAATTGAACCAAACTTGCATGAATGAAAATTAAGAGCGAGCCATAAAACATTAGGCGCATTCATTTCAAGTGCAATTAATATGCATACATCATTAAGTTACTACTCAAGTAACGAAGAGAATATTCGATTGCTATTCTTCACTTCACAAAAACTGATATTAGAAATAACTGCATGAGCAAAATAGCTCCTCAGTTAATTCAGTTGTTCAATTTTCAGCTAAATTGAAGTATTGTACATCGAATAAACAATTTAACTCAGTAATGGTATTATGGGGTAGATGCTCGATTTGCGGGGTCAAAAAATGACAGAAAATTTTTGTGTTGTTTTACTGTGCAATCGCAAGAATAAACAAAAATTTTATGAAAAATATAATTTAAAATTCAAATTTCCTTGGTAAAATTGATTGAGTATCCAGGATTTCGTCTAGCAAATTGCTTGCTTGCTAGCCGATCGAGCATCTACCCCTATGACTGCATTCAAAAACGTTCAATAAAAAAAGTAAACGGTGACTAGGATAGAAACAACTAAAACAAAAGTGACAACACAATTTTGCAAAGGTCATGTAAATTTTGTTGGTAAATAAACCATTTTGTGTACCAATAAAAATTTAAAAATTATTTGAAACGGTATCAAATCGGTTAATCAAATAGTTTTAGAATAAAATATTTTTGTTGAATTCACATAAAAATTATTCATTTGGGTTTTCAGATGCTGAAAAATAGCCAGTGTCATAATACCATTACTTCAGAAACCCTTACTGATTCAACAGTTCAATAGAACGTGCCTACGTTTTAAGTTTTTATTGTAGCCTGCTTATAAATCAATCATTCATAATATATTATGGATTAAGAAACAAACCAGAATGTTAACACCAATCGAAGCAGATTTAAGTTTGTAATTCGTTTAATGTAAAAGCCCCAAGCTAGAAATTTATCGCGGTTTGAAGCAACTGCAATGACAAATTGTCAAAGTACATCCAATTTAGAATGAATATTTAACACCAATTGACACATAAGTATTTTTACGCATCTGACAAATTCTTATATAAAGAATTGTTTTAACCAGAAATCCAGTCTCATTAAATATTAATCATATCATATTGTATTTATATAAATTTCCGTTATTATTGTAGGCTAGTCTCATAAACACACGCCAACTTATTTTCATAAAATAAATCTATTTTTGCAGTATTGTTATGTCGAAAGTCTCAAATACTGTGTATTGTGTATATGCGCTACCGATTTTATTGCCGCTTCATAAAATTTACGAAACATCAAAACTGTATGTCGGAAGAATGAGATGTGGAATAATAAAATAAAAAAACAGTAACACTCTCTTTAAAGTTAGTTAGCAGACCTCTTGACTAAACTCATCAAAAATTTACTAAATTATTTTAAAAATTTCTCAATTAAACCGACTTAGCATAATCTCGGTAATACGTAACCTTACGATTAAAATCGGAATTTTAAAAAGAAACGAAGTCGGCTGGTACGATATTTACACCCATAAAACATGTTTAAACTTCCCAAAATTTACACATCACCCCAAAGCTTCTTATCATTCGAAATGCAATTATGGTATAGAAGAAAGTAAAACGAAAAACAACCACTTTTTATCGATTTTATTACGAATTTTGTTTTTTTGGGTCGACGAAAAATGTATCGGTATATTGATGATACTCGATCGATAAATACCTAAGACGACACGAGATAAATATTTCAGGTGTTTCTTATGTTTTTCGTACATTATTCATTTTTCGAAGGAAAACTTAAAAATTCCATATGCTTTGTCTGATTTACGGTGTGTGTGTAGAGAAATGACATAAATTTAAATTTATTAATTTTAAATAAATAAACAAATTATATTTAGAAACGAGATTATAAATACGACTTTGATTTTTCGTTCACAGTACATAAAATTCAAAATACGTACATACGTGTGATTTGTACTTTCTTTATATTTGGGCGCCCACACTTTTAATATGTTTACGATTGATTTTTTTAATTCATTTTGTCGAATTCTCTTACATATTCTTCTCATTTCCAATTCTAAAAAAATTTAACATAATTAACAAACATAAAAAATAATCTCAAAACATTTAGGAAAAAAATCTAAGTGAATCACTGTTGCTGAATGTGCTACTTTAATACTCTTCCAAATAAAGCTTGGTGTCTGGACATTCGGTTGAAGAGCAACTACTTGTTATACCTTTTACAGTCTTTTAATAATTCAATTGGGAGTTAATAGAAAATAGCTACTTTATGTGTTATACTCGCCCCTATTGCGAAGGAGACTCAATTTTTTATGTTAAATAATGGTAAAGTGAGATAGTGGAACAACAACTACATCATTAACGTCAAGCAACCATTGCTTGTGTTAGTGCAAATTTAGATGACTGCTTGGGATCAGCATGAAAATAATTGTAAAGTGGAAAGAAAACTAGATCAACCCCCCACATGCCAACATTGTGTGCACCTTCCAGCAACCCTGCGACCTTCAGGAGGATTCAATGGAACAATTACACACATTAATCCCCGAAATGATGATGTAATAACCAATAACCCCTCAATAATGAGACGGCCAAATAAATCTCTTTGGGACGTATAGCGCCAGCAAAATAAAAATAAAAATGGAATTATGGTCGACGACTAAAATGTTTGATAAACGATTTTTAAAATACCATACAAAAGTTTTCAATTTTATTCATATGGTAACAAAGCATTAATTAATTAACTAAAAAGATTGAAGACGTACCCTTTTAAAATGGTCGTTTCCCACATCTCTAGGTTTTAAATTAATTAGATCGATCATTGATTAGTTAGATTGTTCAACATTCAACCCAATCAAATCCTGAGCAAACTGAGCTCTCCGTAATTGTTATTGTGGCGCATCTATATTATTATGTATGTGGACCGAAAATGTTGATTTCTTGCCTCCCAATCCTTTCTACGTGTACAGAAAAAATGTGTCTGGAAGGCCAGGATCAGGCCAGTCTCATCAAGTCTGTCTATGAAATGGTTGATTTAATTTCGTACCTTAAACTTTTCCCGCAACTGATCAAAAGATCAAAGATCAAAATATTCTAAAATACAGTTGAAAAGAAGGAAAACTGCAGCACTGGCAAGTTTAATAAGAACAGAAAATAAATCTTTGCAGTACACCACAACACTATTAGCATCATTTCATGTATAAATTAATATTTCCTCAGTCGATTCATATGACCTGATACTAAACTACAACTACACATCTGGCCAGCACTAAAACTGTTTTTAAACTTGACGTAATTTTTTAATAACATTCATTTGACTTGCAATTCCTTACAAATTTGAGGTGATGAAAATAACATTTCAAGTAATGTTTAGCTTGTTAGACGACTAGAAGAATGTGGCATCAAGTGATAACTTCCAGTCTAGTTTGAATAATGTTTTTATTTAGATCGAGAGATATTTAAATAGAAATTTTAATAAATAATAAATGTTAATTTAATTAACCAAATAAGCGTAAAATCTGTTATAAATTTACTTATGTTGGTAGTTAATAGTAATCATTAGCGATAATTCAGATTTAAGTGGAAATTTGAAATATGTGAAAATTGAAAAAAAATATTTATGAAAATTGAATTTATAAATATAAACTATATAAATAAATTAATCTTTAAAATAGTACACTACTTTTGACATACACTTAATAATTGTTTTGTTAATTAATACATTTTATTTTATTTATTATTCTTGGCTATGCCCAAATACATAAAAATATAATTTTTGGGCGTATTGGTTTTAAAAGTGTTGACGTATCGTTTTCCGTTTCAATAACGAGGAAATGTTTCTGCTTGGTCTAAAACTTACACTGCGGCTCACTTGATTAGACGTATTTGCAATTCTACGTTTAAATGTAAATTTTACTGTAATTTCTCGCAGAACCAAGAATATATTTTTATTGAGAAGAGATAGAAATTAGTACTCAATAAAATAGTAATGAATACAAATTTAAACATAGCGTTACTATACTTACAGTAGCAATTACTATTCTTTGTTTTTTGGAATATAATTTACATTAAACGCATTTTATAGGATCACTTGAATAGATGCGTTGTAAAATTTTAGTATTTGTGCGTAAATTTAGGTGTAAGTCGCTAAAAAAATTTCCAGATTTTCAAAATAAGTATTCAGTAGCAGACCAAGAATTAAAATGGGTAGAAAAAATGTTTACCATCAAGGAAGATCGGCGACAGTACTGACGCCGCAAGATACAAGAAAAATTCATTGGCTTGCGGCCAATTCAACCCTTTCCACCAACAAAATCAGAACAGCAGCTGGGCTTAATGTCAACAAATCAACAGTTTGTAGAGCAATTTTAAGTGTTTCATTTTTGAATTTGCCAAGCAGCACATGATTTGGGATATGCATCCGCAAACAATGAATAATAATTGGAATAAAGTTGTTTTTTGGGATAAAAAAAATTAGCTTAAATGGGCCATATGGCTATAAGTATTATTTTCATGACATTCGCAAAGAAGAACAATTTTTGACTCGCCATCATGCCAGAAAAGGAGGAGTAATGGTATGGGGTGCAATTTCATATAGAAGTGCTATTAAATTGAATTTTGTTTCCAATTGAATGAGAATTCATATAAGGTTATGCTGCAATCAGTTTTTCCAGAAAATCAGGATCTATTTAGGCGTCTTCAGTGGTTTTTCCAACATAATAATGCGCCCATAAATAATGCTTGTGTTGTAAAGTCGTGGATTGCGAGTCAAAACCTTAAGTTATAAACCATGGCCACCTTATTCTCCTGATTTAAATAGCATCAACAACGTTTGGGGCTGGCTCACTCGCAAAGTTATTGAAGAGGGCAAACAATACGAATCCAGGAAGGGCTGATTAGATGAAATTTCATTGGATTAATTAAAATCTTTATATGATTCTCTCAAGAACAGGATCTTTGATTAAAGAATAGGGATAGTACACATTACTAAAATAGCTAGAAAGATTAAAGAATTTCTTAATAAAACAAAAATATAAATAAATGACTGTGTTTCATTATATTCCTAAGTTGTGTCTAATCAACTGAACCGAAAAACTAACATTAAATTTGAATTTATCTTAAAAAAATTGAAAGACAAGTTAATTTGCTTTCTCAGAATAATTATTGATTATGGAATTATTGAGTAAAGGATTTCTCCTTTTCTTCTCAATAAAAATATTTTCTTGGTTCCGCGAGAAATTACAGTAAAATTTACATTTAAAAGTAAAATTGCAAGTACGTCTAATCAAGTGAACTTGTGTGTATGTCGAAATGACAACTTTCAAGAAAAAATACGAGAAGTCCTCGAATTTTAAATTTGGATGTATAGCAGTCGACTACATAAGTTCTTAAGTAATATCTCTTAGATGGCCCTTAAGAATCTGCAAGAGCCAAGTTAATGCATTAAACATTACACACCCGCCGCACAGTACAGATGTCTGCCATTATTAGACCCGCACTATAAAATTTAATTTGAGATATGGTACTACACAAGACGAATACTTGGTGTAATTCCAATTCGGTTTTGAAGGTATTTAAGTTTGTGGAAAAAAAACATTCCACACAAAACCATACTCGACACTGCTGAGTTTAGAGCAGGCGTTTACAAAATATATATTAGATTATGATAGTAGATTTTAGTTAGAAGTTATTCCTACCTCATTCTTCAGTCTTCGGCCGCATATTCGCAATATTCTTCTTCTTTATTGTAAACGATAAAGTAAAATACGGCGGGAATATCGAATATTTCTTCATTCAAGCATTCATTCATGCTTCAACTTTTCCCTTCTACACGCGCATAATATCTGTCGAAAATTGACTTGTAATTGCTCAGCAAAGAGTCTGTTTTCAGTTTTCATCAAATTAAGTTGTATTTCTGTGTTATAATTTCAATCGGTTCTGATGATTATTTACAGCTTAAAAAATTGATCTTTATCAACTTAAAAAAACTGAACTCATTTAAATCGTAAAGTTAATCGAAATTGCAAAAATCACTGTACAATTTCCAAATTTAAGTTAGGAAAGTATTTTTCAATATGAAAATTTAAAGTATTTTTTTATATATGTACATATACATTTTACTTTCATTTAAACACAACTTTAAGATAAGAAACATGTTTGTGCCTTAGGTCTTATCTGACATTTTAGAATAATTTTTAGTTTCCAACGTAACTCAATGATCTTAAAAGCTATATCAAAGAAATGTTGAGCTTAAGTGGAAGGCTTACCAGGTAAGATGCAGGTGTAATTTCATCCAGATCACACAAGAAATATACAAAATATAAATGTAGAAACATGATAATATTTAGGGGAAAAAGGTAATTCCCGCTTTGTCTCAAGAATAAAATACTTCATTTACTTTAAAATTAGTACGTTCCTGCAGGACATTAATGTAATGTAGCATGAAAAATAATTTAATTCCATACCCTTAAAGAGTTCGATAGTTTGGTTAGCAGGCAAACACATGTTAAATGTTTGTCACTTGGTGCATGACAATATCCAATTTTAAGTAATAATACGTTTTATTATTGAAATAACGTGGGAGTTACATTTTTCTCTAAATTTCATATTCCTACATTTTCTATACTTCATAGATGATCTGGGTGAAATTACACTGGAATATTGAAAGTCTTCTGTTCAACCTCAACGATACGATTACAACGCAATAATTTACGCTAAATTGGATAACGAAAAATGATTCTTGGATTATCCGATGGTGCTTTACAAGAAACACATTTTTCAAAAATCAACGCTCTTAAACAAATAAATTTGAAATAAAAAAACCAGACCACGAAAGAGATTACGAAATTTACGTGCAGGTATTATTTGGAGCAGAGCTAAATATAGTTTAGCGCAATTTCCAGGTTTGAATTGATGAAGCTATTATGAAAGAATATTACATAAGTTAATTTTTAAGTAGCGATATGCTAGTTTTGCGGAGGAGAATATGCTCCTTCACAGAGGGTTCCAATTTCAACAGGATAATTATTCTAAACACATGACGAAGCTGATTAAAAATTGATTCCAGGAAAACCATATTAATTGTATGCAATAGCCAGCATAATCTCAGGTTATTAGGTTGAAAACCGATCGAGGGATTTCAAGCGAGGGGCATTGGGTTTACTACAACACCAAAAATTAAATGGAACTAGCGGACAATAAGTCAAGAAAGCTTGTAGGACTGTCATCAAAATGACAAAATTTAGTGAATTCTAAGGCCGAAGAAGCAACTACTAAATATTGAATTTAATACCAAACATTTATTTATTTTTTATTGCTGGCATTTAACTGGGGATACTATTATTTGAGCTTAGAAAGCAAACAATTTAATGGAAATTTTAAATTGCATTCCTTATAAAAGATTTATTTAAAACAATTATAGATCAAGACTACAATATTATTTGCAATCATAAAAAAATATTTAAATTAACATTTTATTGTACAAGAAGACTATACTATTTTCCTAAACGTTGAGTAAATTATTTTCATTTCTTTCTCATGTCTACAAAAGTACAAAGTATAATTTTCGGAATTTATTGAAATAATGGGTTTATGATCTTTTTGATTGTAAAACTACTGCATCAATATGACTTAGGAAGCCAATCATCATGCCATACCATGAACTAATGTTAGCTTGACAAAGAAATTGGTTCCACCCGCCCCACAATTGTATAACGAATATAAAGGCTAGAATATATTAAGCTTATATTAAGATTTAATTAAAATTTCTAAAATCAAAAATAATCCAAATGCATCTTTACTGCTTATAAAAAAATTTATTTTTTAGTAGCGATTCTTTCTGGTGATCGATTCCGGGATCTAAAATTGTATGTAATATTATTTTGTATATCAATACAATTTCCAATAAGAGGGAAAATATTTTATGCCACCAAGTGACTTCTTAATAATCATCATAATAAAGTTATTTGGGTAAGAATTTTCAACAAAGTGAGAACAATAATACGGACAAAATTCAATAAACATCAACCAGGCTCAGGAACAATTTCAATTCTTGATGTGGGTGGGTAAATGCAGTAGACTGCAAATGCAGTAAAGAAATCAATTATATCCATTCTGCAGTACAGAATCATGGGTATAACCCACGGCTCTTAGAAGCCTGAAGCAAAATATTTCTCCTTAAATAAGTGAGTCACTATATACTGTTCCTGGCTGGGATGTTCTTACATCACCATTTCCGATACTTTATCGAAGTCTACATTATTTTTATTTAACTATCCGTGCAATCTGTCTGGGGCCGATGCACTCCCAACTCTTTCGTGGTTCGCTTTTCACGACCTACTTTTACGCCGCTGTCAGCCAATTCGAGGACGTACAGTACGCTATAGGTCCGATTTTCGTAGGACCATCGGCACTTGCATGCTAGCCTATAGTACTGGCATGGAGGAAGAAGGGTCGGCCTATGAGTTCTGCACTCCGACAGAGGGTCATATAGTTGTGTTCATTTTCATCACAGATCGTAATCTGATGATGAAAAATCCCTTTTGCATCCTGCCTTTATCAGGATTTGAACCCGATGCCTCCCGTTTCGCCAAACCTTTATTTAACGACTGTGCCGTTTGGTCGGTAGACACAAATCTCTTTTTGCTAGAATCAATTTGACATGTGTGTCGTTTATCAGTAATTATTTTGCAATTTCTATCACGACCGACCTACTAAAATATTTTTGTACAATATTTATTTTCCTAATTTCGTTCAAGAATCGAAAATAAATTAAATGGAGTAGAAACATCACAATGTTTTAATTTAACAAGCTGGTTGATGATATAAAAGGAGACTTTTATTCTACAGAAACAAGACGCGACTTTGAGAAAGTATCGAAACGAGTGATGTTAGAACATCTCAGCACGACTGTTTAGTACAGTTTTTTAAATAAAAACAGTAGAATGAAAAATTGGAAAATTAAATGTACTAATCTGATACGCCATTTCCACGCGTACATATATACTTTTCTATAAAGTTGTAGTTTATAAAATTTGTTTGGGTACAAAAATCGGCGCCTAATTTATTCCTGGCGAACGCTCGGAACACGATTAAATATGTCATCGAAGATGAACATAAATTAAATTTAATGACTTAATTAAATAATTTAAAAAAACTGTCAATATTAAATTGAACCTTAATATAGGACGCCAAGCTTCAAAACTAAAAGATAAAAGAACATAGAAGATTCTTGCAATTGGCAAACACTAAAATCTTGAGATAACAAACGGGACTATATTGTACATACATGGTACCCGAAAATAATTTCATCGCTATAAAATAATAATTCCACACAAAATACAAAGGAATTAATTATATTCCCTACAAAATATGATTGTTTTGTGTTAATTTACTTACGAGACACATAAATGAGTTATAACAATGATTTTGTATAAGTACTCACAATTAATTGCTTATAAATTATTATTTTTTGTTTATGCTGAGATGACAAATTGATTAAGACTGTGTGTGTACTGTTATCACAAAGATTTTTTCTGTGTTTCGCGACTTGTGTTTCTCTATTTTAGATATTTAAATGATTACATTTAAATGACGGATGTGTTCGTTTTTGTGGTATTTGTGTACGTGGTTTGATGAAACATTTGAATGATCAAAAGTATAAATAGAATTTGTACGTTGGGTTTTGTAGGGATGGTAGTATGCGTCACGTTGTGAGAAAATGCTAACAAAGAGCAGAATTTTCAATTTGGTGACCAAATAAATACGTAATACATACTGTTATAAAAACAGTTTGGTCAGCCTTTTTCTAAATAAACTAAAAATATAAATAGGGATTAACTCACCTGATTCAATAAAATTAACAATTTTATCATGATTATGTTCCGTTAATATAATATCATTTAAATTTGGTGCTTTAAAATTAATTTTTGTTATATCAGTTTCACACATTTTCATAAAATTTTCATTTTTATCTAAACTATCATTATTATCTAAATTATTATTATTTAATTTATCAACAACTTGTTCAACACTATTTATTATATCACATTGATTATCAGTATCTTGTAGTTTATTATTATTATTAGATGGATTAGATACGGATGCTGGTGTATTATTCGTCGTCGACGTTGTACTAGATAATTCTAATGACGTATCCGATATTGAGAAATAGTCAGAAACATCTGAATTATTTGTTGTAATTGTGGTGGTCGTATTTTGTGGGGTTCCAGTTTCAAATAGTTTCATATCATCCTCGTTGAAATCACCAAACAAGAGTTTTTGATTTATTTCAAAGCCGAATGTTATATCATTACTGGGCTTATCACGATCCATATCGTTTAGTATTATTACAGCTGGACGATTACTACTACTACTGCTACTACTATTGCTATTTATATTATTTTTGAGTGTAACATTAGTCGGATTTAATTTGTCTTTTCTCAGCCGCTTCGACATTGTACTTGTGGATGACGTTGATGATGATATCGATGCTACTGGTAAGACTGGCCCAGGAGTCTCAACAACGGCGAGTATTTCGACCACCGGTGCAACCGTGAACTCATTAAGTTTATTAATATTCGCATTATTATTATTATTTACAACCACTTGCTTAAGCGTAGCCGGTTTATTATTTAAGACGGGTTTGTTGTACAGCTCATCCACTATACTTTGCTCGATTTGGCTCACCTCGATCGGTTCGATTAGTACTTTTTTCGGGGTCGATATTGTTGTGGTGACAAAGTTTTGTGGTGCTGGCAACTTTTTCGATGTCTTATTCATTCGATTATCAATAATTGGATTACAAACATATATACTATTCGTATTACTACTCTTTTTCACAGTTTTTTCGAGTGCGGGATACTGATCGATTGATACATTGTAATTATCGTTATCAACACTTTTTGATTTTAATAAAAATTGAGTTTTATTCTGTATTTGAGACATAATAATACCATTCGGTTGCTGTGGTTGCGCGGTCAGCTGGTTCGGCAGTGTTTTAATTTCATTTAAACTCTTTGAATATAATAGCTGTTTATTTAACAAATTGTCGGTAGCAGTAACAGATAAAGTAGTATTTATATTATCCGAATTATTATTCAGAATATCAATATTATTAGAACTTACATTAATATTTTGTTTATTTGGAATTTTAGCAATATCAGCATAACTTATTTGATTTGAGGATTGTTTTGTAGCAGCTGGCGGTGATAATGTTGTTTTATTCGACATTTGTATTGATTTAATCGATTCAACGGGTAGCGAATGTACCGAATCCAAATCTGATGAATCTGAACGTTCGGAAGGTGGTACCGATGATGTTGATTTTCGGCGATTATTATCGGCCGAATTGAATGAATTTAAATATATATCGCGATCATTATGATGTGGATGATGATTATTTTGGTTTGTGACCGCATTATGGGTCATGTGACCATTATTATAATTATATTTCGAACGGTTATTTGTTCCACGATTATTATTATTATTACCTGAGTTTTTATTATTATTATTATTCATATTGTTATTATTATTATTTTCAAGTTTAATTTTCTTTGGTTTTTTCTTTTTAGTAACCAATAAAAATTCAGACGCATCCATACTACTCACTTGGGACGATATTAATTCATTTGATTCAAGCGAATTAATATTATAACTACCACTACAAATTACTAATGATTCATCATCATTATTATTAACATCATCACTATTATTTTTCAATATTTCATTATTTTTGATATAATCACTATTCACTTTACTATCACCCAAGTAACTTAGTTCCTCGGTCCCCCATGATCGCCTTTCACTACGTTTTTTAATTAGAACTAACTTTTTATTATTACTATTATTGTTGCCAGTAGTAGTGCTATTCGAAATAACAATATTAGCGTTAGGATCGAAATTTTGTTTTGACTTTGTAGTATTCGTTTTTGTACGCAAGGTAACAGCTTCCGCCGGCGTTTGATTTTGACTTGTTGTTGATGACGCAGACGATGATGATGCTGACGATGAACTTGATGATGTATGACTATTACTAGAGGAATCCTTTAATTCCTTTAATTTACTACAGCTACTCAATTCCTCCAGGGAATTACACTTTTTCAATTTACTACTATCTTTTTTACTATTATTGTTATTATTTTTCGATTTTTTATTACTACTATTACTATTTAAAACGGCACCATTATTATTATGATTATTGTTACTAGGATTATTATTATTACTATTGTTATTATTATTACTATTTCCATTGTTGTTATTATAACTATTTTCTTTTCGCCGCTTTTCCGTTTCATTTTCTGCCTCAATATATCGCACCAGATCATTTATTGTATCGTTGCCACGGAATCCTTCTTTTTTCGTATAGTCAACGGTGATTGTATTCCGATCCGATTTCGGAACTTTTTTATTTTTTGATTTGTTTGGTTGACTTGAAGTTGGTAAACTTGCGTTAAATGGTTGAACTGATGTGTCACCCACATCCAATTTCTGTATTTGGTAGAAAGAAAAGAAGAAGAAAAGCGATAAAATAATTAAATTTCTACCATGAAAAATTGGGAAAATTTATATTTCATCATGATGTTAATACGCATCTTGAGGGGATTAAAAAATAATAAATTTAAAAAATATAGAAAATCCAATAAGGGTTTATCGAATGTTGCTTAACTTTTTTACTACGTCAATTGACATAAAATAAAATTCAATACATCGTAATAAAAAATACTTACTTGTGGAAAGATATTTGCCGATATAAATTTATTTGTCGATGGACGTGGATTTAATTCTGTTGATTTATTCCCCACAATACTTTCAACCGAATTATACGACGGATTCAATTGTACCGGTGTCATATCGACATTATTTTTATTATTACTATTCTCCAATAAGCTAAACGATACAGTTTTATCAGCATTCGATTGATTTATCAACCGAGGCGGTGATGTTTCGCTTATTTCGATTTTAGCCTGACTGGTATACTGACGTTGAGGTTGGATACGAGGTAGTTTTTGACATAAACTTGAATTTACATCTGTATAGTCCATATCTGGATTGATTGGGTCCGATAGTTCCTAAAAGTAAAAATAAAATATATTCTCCACCATTTAAGAGAATTTCCGATAATATAAACTCACCTCTTGTAGTGGCTCATAAGGTATATTAGTTTGATTATCATCAGATTCATCATCCCCAATTTCAATAACCGTATCACCTACAATTTTACTATCATATAATTGAGATTCGTCTTTGGAATTAATCTGCTGCTGTTGTTGCTGTTTCATACTGTGCATTCCACTATTTTTACATTTCTTTTTCAAATTCACATCAAACATACACGATGTGTCGAATGACATTAAATTGTGAAACGAGACATTTACATTACTCGGTAAGCTACCACCTTCCCGTTGCCGTGACGAAACAGATGAATGCCGTTGCTTTAAATTATAGTGTTTTTTGTTGTGTCCAAAAATATCATCTAAATTATCTGTTTCCGCCAAATCCTGTAGCGAACCTCCTTGAGTATGACGCGATGAACCTTTATGTTTTCGATATCGTAAATCGTATGATGAAAAATCAGATTTTTGATTTTCTTTTTCAGCATCCTGTAAGAGTTCCTATAAATATGATGAGAAAAAAATATGTGAAAAGCGAATATTAAATCAAAACTCAATTAAAAATCATTTTATGTTGTTTCTGCTGTCACGCTACGTCATGTCATGTACAGCTTATAAAATTCAAATCCCTCGCACGAATATTTTATCAATTTTCACATACACAATTGGCTCGTACGCGCTAAAGGGATTACGTTAGTGTAGTTATTTTCTTAATTTACTTGGAAAAAAATATCGAAATTAGATAGGTAGAAAAAAAATCGATGACATGTTTGTTGAACTTGAAGTTGATAGGGGGGCTAACACATGTCCAAAATTTAACATACCTTAATTAAAATAGTTTCACATTAATTGAATTAAAAATTGTATGTGGTGGCAATTTTGAAATGATGATGAGAAAGCGGAATTTTTTAATATAAAATCATATCATAATATAATTTCTAGCAATCTTTTGTACAATTACCTAGCCACTTGTCAGTACTCAATGCGCGGTCCTTCAAGTAATAACAGCCTCCTTGAAAATGTCCAAATTAAATTTCGAAGTAATTATGCTCTTTAAAGGATTACACTTTTCGGCTGTTCTATAGATAAAATAACGCTTATTTTTTCTCAAATTAGGAATTCAACGAGCTTCTCGGATTTCTACACAAGTAAAATATGTAAGCCTTACATCATGGAAAAGCTGTAGATTGCCGAGATCTTTTAAGATTGTGTTGCATATTATTCTTATAGCACTGCGTTCAACCATAAAATACAATTATTTTTGTCCAAAAATTGGAGAGTGGTATCGGATGCACCGTGTCAAAGTTGAGTAATCGTTGCAACTTCTTTTACAGGGAAACGGGCCACTTTGGATTTTATTTTCGTTAAATTGTATCTGATTTCATTACCTTATTTAAGTATGACAGAATGAATTAAATTAAAAGACGAAATCCGAGATTCTTGTCGTCTCGCGGTGCTCTCTGGGTAACCCTAAATAAATCAGACGGTGTAGTGAAGGCGACACAGAGGAGATTCTGTTTATACCCGTTAACACTATATGTTCTAAAGTCAATACCAAATCAGCGTCTGCTCTTGATTAGAGGCAGTTGCAGCTGGCATCTGTGTTATATCTAGCGGCTTGCTATATCAACGTATTCAAGGTAGGATGGGCTGCCTAAAAATTCTTCATCAGTACGTAATTGACACACGTAGCAAGCGGGTTGGGCGGCAGATTAACCTCTCACAAAACCAACACTCTTATGAACTCTACACAGACGTCTCGAATTACCATATCGGATTTATCACAAACATGACAGAAGAGCTCGCGTATAGCGTTTTAAATATCGGAACGTACTAAGCCTTTTAAGAACTGGAGATCTCCAAAACCGTCCGAACTAGGCAAAGAGATACCATAGTAACAGTAGTACAGTTAGTAACTTCAATGCAAGAGGTTTGACGGTCTAAATTTGAAAATTTTCTTACTAAATCATTCTAATGTGAATGAACTCGAAATATGACTTTAGTAACATTTAGCGAAATGCAGACGTACTTGAAAAGGGACCAAAATTTAATTAAAACCTTCTATAAATATACGTTTGTCTATTAGTTTACGATGGAGGTAAAACAATAATTGGTTAATGTGCAAATAACATTTCTTTATGTAATTATATTAAAAAGAATTTAAATATTTATTTACTCTAATCATGAAAACTAAAATTTGCCAATATAAGATGTACGTTAACTTAAACGCTCCCCAATCATCAATCGAAATACCATATAATTGAATTAACTCATTAATTAACAATTAAATCAAAATGTTTGTAATCGTCCCAATTTAAAATCATAAAGATTAAAATCTTTCAGTAAACTTAACTATAATCTAAGAAATTAACTATGTTTGTATTATATAGATAATAATAGGATAGTGAATTACATTGCGTGTTACGAGACAATTGCGTGTAAAACGTATCTACAGTAAAATTCATCGTATACCATTTACATAACTTAACGTAATCGTAACTCACCCTGAACATTTCGCTTTTGTGCTCCCGGTCCCTTGGTGTCTTATATGTTATAGCTTCTTTAAGAAGCGCTTCCAATGCCCTCTCATCCAAATTTGAAAGATTCTATAAATAAATAAATAAAATTTTTGTGAGAATTTGTTGAATTCAACTAATTTATAAAGGTTGAACTATAATTTCTCAATTCTTTAGGTTTTTTTGTATAAAAAAGGTAACATACAACTTATTGAACGCCCCCTTCCTACCTAGGCAAATATAACACAAAACTGTGTTATTGATTTAAATTAAAAATGAATTTATTTTCGCTTTTTATTATATAAATAAATAATAAAAAACATATTTTGTAATGTATACAAATACTTCAGATATATTATGCATAATTAGTTCAAATGTGTAAATGAAGCAGGTTGATCGTAGATCAAGTTAAATACAATTCAGTAAAAAAATAGCAGCAGTAACCAATCCCATAAAAGGTAGGTTACTCACTTAAGACCAATTCAATTAAATTTTATGCCATTTATTTGTGCTGTGGCATATTCAAATGGTGGTTGAAATGTAATATAATTTTTTTTGTAGATGTATGCTATTTGTAAGATACTTGTTAGTTTAAAATATTTAAGATATTTATAGACATTCTTATATTTATTCTCGCGTAAGTAAAATTTATTTTCTAAGTTTGAATTTGTGTATCACTCCGATTCCAAAGTACTAAGCCAGGCCCAATAATTTGCGGGGGTGACACCGGATACTCATTCCCAGATTTGATAAAATACATACTACTCTGTATATTATCGAAAAAAGTTGTTACACAATTTGTGACTTACGAACCTTCCTCATATATAATGGAACCAAAATCGCTTTGAAGTTGATTGCCCCATTGTACTAGCCTACAAAGTTTCAGTGCTTGCTATCGCACACTTAGGCCAACTTTTGTCCATTGTGATGCCCCATGATTCGACATCATTAAACTCCTTTTAAAACCATCGAGTGCTATTCACATAGCGTAAAAGATCTCGCACATTACAGCTTTCGATACCAGCGAGGCAGTCCATTTGCCCAAGTGATAATGTCTTCTGCCAGCTAGCACAGGATGAGCATAGCCTTTCATCTTTATTCCGTATATGGTATAGCTTCCTTTGGCTTTCAAAACTGTAGTTATTCTATTAGGATCATTTGGGATTTTTTATCATAATTTTAGTGGAATACTGGACACTGACTCAAAATGTGTTATTGAAACGTCTCAGTTTATTATAACCAATATTCGTAATGGAAAATATAAAACGCATTAAAAATATTCAGGATAGTTTTAAAGTTGTTCTTTAATAAATTAAAGTGTCAAATATGTCATCGATGATTTTGAATGATTTAGACAACCTATTAATAGGGTTGTTTTCTCCAGTTTGTGGAATGGTGTTCTAGTGATAACAACTCATTGTTTCGAAATGCCCTGCATGTCATATGAATTGATGTTTTCCAAAACGTAAGCTGAATCAATGTGACCAAGCAAAACGATACCTATAAAAGCCGCGCCCAAGGAGAGTCGTCTATTCTCAAGCGTACATGTTTTATAATCCGTGCATCTTGTTGAGTAGGGAGGTAACCGAGCCACATTTTCATGGAACGGTAAATGTTGGTCATAATACCAGTCACTTTTCTTTAACAAAAAAATCAGAGACTTCTTTTGAATGCTTCAATTCCTTTTATGTGCACATCATGGTATGAACTCCAGACCGTTACAGCGTATTCCTATTGAGATCGAACGTAAGCGAAGTAGATGTGAAAAGGTTTGGATATCTTTAAATTCACCTAACCATTGTTTAACAAATCCAAACATGGATATTTCGCAGAAATTTCATTTTATACAAATCATGCTTGAAAGCCCATGGACTATTGGGATTTAATCCTATGGACCGATGAGATGAATCGATGATTGGGTAAAATATAGTCATGACAGAATGTTCGTTTGGTGTAATACGACAGAAATTTTTTCATTTAAGTACACAAAGCCCACCTTAAACTCGTTCGAAAAGGCTTTATGATATGGGGATGCATGTGGTCAGCTGGTGTTAGTGAAATAATAATATTTGAAGGCAGTCATCGCTGCAGTATACCTTAAATCCTCAAAAATGTAATACCGGAAGGACAGAGATTAATTGGTGAGAATTTTGTGCTACGACAAGACAATGCTCCAATACTCAAAGTTATATCGGTGACAAACTATTTAAGGAGTTCCAATGTAACGTGCCAACATAGCCTCCGCAAAATCCTAGCCCAAATGTTCAAGTTTCATCACTGAAATTTGGTTCCAAACTAGAGTTGAGGGATGCCAGAAGTACACACACTCCTTATCAACCCGAATTGCACAGATGGCACAAATAAAAGTTGTACGTTGTGGGGAGTACTAATTAATTTTTTAACCTATTTGTGCTGCTTATAATTTGTTGAGACTTTTAAAAATTAGTTTTGTTAATTGATACGAATACTCGTAGAATACTATTTTTATTTATTTATTTTCAAATATACTTTTTTATTTTCAAAAATAATAATAGGGAAAATAAAAATAAAATACTTTTGCGAGACAATGTTGGCGTTGACAGTTTTTTCTGATAGTCTCCTCAGATTACTCACTCTGTAATTGACATTGTTGTAATCTTCATGAATATAAATGACAAGTCGATAAAACTTTAAACAAACTCACCTTTACCAATTTTTATACAGGTAACCCTACAAGAATACGGTATTCGAAGAACACGGATATCTTCCCTCGAATTATACGGTTTCAAACTACACGATTTTCGTTGATTCTCTTTTATTTTGTTTTTTGTATACCATAACAAAAAAAGAAATCAAAAAAAATTAAAACGTAACGTTTTTTTTATTTTCATACTCCCATTTTTGTAGTCTCGAACAACACGGAACCAATTAATCGTGTTCTTGGAGGGTTTCCTATAATTGAAATTTTTTTTTATTCTTTTTCCTACACTAATACAATCGGTAATGCAAGAAATACAAAAAAACAAAGCCAAGCTCATAACCATTATACTTATTGGTGGTATCTCTCTAAAAATTAAAATCAAATATGTATACCGAGCATAGAAATAGAGTATATAGAATGAATGTAAAGAACTGTCAAGCGTCACAAATTCGGAGGGTAAAAGAGAAAGCATATAAATTAACAGGGCCGTATTTAGAATTTTTTTCGATCGAATGCAGTGAAGTTAGGAAGTTTAAATTAAAAAATTATTTATATTTAAATACATTTTTATTTCTTTAATAAAGTACATTAATTATTTTTATTTAAATATAATATTAATATAATAAAAAATTATAAAATATAAAAAATATAAAATATAAAAAATAATAATTATAAAACCACTACGCTTATTTATTTCACATTCCTTTGAAATGTAATAAAGAAATAAACTTGTTTCTTTTCGTTAATTTATATGACCTTTGGTTACAAAAATAATTCAATCGGATGTCATTATATTTTTCTATGATAGAATGAGCTAACAAATTAACGTGTTCTTGAGAATGACTATATTGATCTTCATCATTGAAAATATTTACACTTATTAGGTTCTGAAGAACGTTATAACTTATTTTTTTTAAACAATTTAGAACTAGATTTTAGTTGCGTTATGTTTTTGTAGTCCGCAATAGCCAATTCCCGTTTTAATACAGCTTCTGAATATTTACAAATTTTTAATACTGACGACGAAGGAGTTAACAGACCACCCTTATTTTTTAAATTGATTAGCGAGGTATAAGAGGTACATTGTTGTATTAATGTGCAACAGTCCTCACAATTCAATTTTCTAAATTAATATCGGACTATAAATCCTCCTATGTATTCAGTAACATTAATTGAAAATTCACTTAGTATAATTGGGTATCCAAGAAAATCTTCATCATACATATTCGATTCGTCTACTTTTGAAATTTCTTGGTCAATAGAAATATCATCTGATGAGGCTTCAACCATTGCTTTTGCAATTCTCCATATTTTGGTAAACTAAAAACAAATGTTTTCATTATAATTTCTGTAAAAAATTGTATTTACAGTACATATTCCAAAATAAAAATAAATTATGAAAAGCAAAGCACTTAGCACATGAAATAAAATAAGAAAAATGCGGCACTGGTAAAAAACATATGTTTATTAAGAGATGCTACCCACGTCAATAACCAAAATTGTTTTCTTATTTTTATCTGATTTATAAATTAAATTAAGGATAATTTTACCACAAATCACATTCTTTTCAACATAATTTACATTTTATTTTTTAATAAACACTTACCGATGGTACGAAATGCCTTCTTGAAATTTTTTAGGCGTATTTAAACAGTTTTTCACTAGACACTTCATTTTATTAAATGTTTGTAATTTTTATTACTAAAATGATACACTACACACAATCCACTAACTATTTTAATAATATTTTAATTATTTTTTAATTATTTTAATTAATATTTTCACGACTTTTTAAGAGCACAAAATTAAACGCGTAATTTAAAACAAAAACAAAAACTGGTTTGATGGGGTAGCATCTCTGACATATGAGACCGCCATATGCATTTTTTATATAACCATCCTGCTCTGGCTTGTGACACGTGAAACAGCAAATCTTATATGGGAAAAATCAATACATTCATTCTATAGTATTTAATTCTATGATACCGAGTTAAATATACGCGATACCCTCAAAATTGATTTCGAAAGACAGTAGTTCTTGATGATTGGTTGATATATAATAATCTACCGCGTTCACGAATGCGCCGTTCAGAAACGTAGAGATTTAACCGTTGTAGGAGTTTCGTGCAAGAGTCAAAAATATCTATAGTTAAGACTGCAGCTACAACATTCAGTCGATATTCGAAACATTGTACTTTTAATAAACTACAGCGATCTTGATAAGGCGAAATTATAAAATCGGGTGTCCGACTAGTTGGTAAATATCAAACTGCGTACAAAACAAATTGTTCTTGGACATTCTCTATTCTCTTCGGATGACACTGGTCTAAAATCTGGTCTGCGTCAACGCGATGGATTTATTCATCGACCGAGCGGTAACGAACTACGGCCTTTCTGATCCAATTCCGAGGGTATTGCGGGTGTTCAACAAGGTCTACGGACCTTTCGATTATCACTTGTCGAGAATTTCATTCAAAAAAGCTTTATACATATAATCTTTTGTAGTCGAGCTCATGCGCCGTCATTGTTTTTTTGTTTATTAATTGTTTTGCTGTGCCGATTGTAGTCACTGTAGGCATTATTTATAAATAAATAAATAAATTCTCATAAATGAAACGTACATATATTGAATAGTTATTGGATCGCGAAATTTTTTATAATTTCGTTTGATGAAGCCTAGAATATTGTAAGTCTTTGGGAAATAGTGTTAATATGCGTGTTAAAAATTTCATCGGTTGAAAAAACTACTCCCGGCTTAGATATGAATTCAACTGTCAATAACTTCGTTGTATAAACGATATTGATGCCATATAGGGGAGCGGATACGATATAAGGTCAGATTTCTACATTTACTCACGCCATAATTTAAAGTAGTCAAACGACATCGTTGATAAATAATGAAAATAGCAAAGGGCCTAAGTGACTACACTGTGATACACCTTATGTCACGCAACATACTTGGGAAGATTAACCCAGAAGTCTTATACTTTTTCGGCGTTTTGAAAGGTAAAATTGCTACGATTCTATAGGGGGAATGAATTGACACTCCAAATGCCTCAACTTAGCGATAAGAATTGAGCGATCAATCTTGTCGAACGCCTTCGCAAAATCTGTATAAACAACGTCAAGTTGATGTTTCGATTTCAAGGGTTCATTCGGTACTTAAATAGCTTAGGAATTAGAGATACAAGAATCAGAAATACATAGGTAATACTGATTAACTTTTATTAGAATTTACACGTTTTCTTACTGATTCTGGTGGGTTTACGTCTGTCATGAATGATTCTAGCTCAAATTTAAATTCTAAACATTTGTGATAATCTTCATTTAAGATTAACTTTCATGAAAGATTATGGTTTAAGATATTTTTACTCAGAAATTTTTCTCCTTGACAAATGCCACACCATTCCACAAGTCGTGATTTATAAAGGCTATAATTGAGGTTAAAGTCGAATATAATTGGCAATCGAAAAATAATCCAGCTTCGGCACAAACTACAAGCACATACATATTTATTCTACAAAATGTCGGACATCTGTAATTTAAATATTGAACATACCATCAGCGGAAGGGCAACAAAATGTGAATGTGCAACGCACTATGAATACGAAATTAACCGTACATACAACAGCCAGGTTTTATGTCATTATTAGTTTTCCATCAATTAATTTTTACATTATCTACCACACTTCTACATCACAAAGCCCGAATTATATTTCTGTTTTAAAGACATATAGACAACAGCATTACAAGCATAACTATTTCTTGAAGAGTGTTATTAACTTTATCATTGGTTTATTGAATTTACAGAACTCAAAATGGTAGCCGAACATGCAACATTATATACATTTGAAATTCCAATAATTAATAGTTTACCTCGAAATACCCATAAAATAGGATCGATTTATCCAAGCCAAATATAATATTAATAGGAGAATAATTTTATTAATTATTCTAAAGCAACAAAAATTACTAATATTATTTAATATCTATTTACCGTTCTAATATGCTAATTAGCAAAACACATGTTTTTGTAAAAAAATGTAGTTACGTTTATATTTTATTTACATACACAAATGATTTAATATTCAGTAATAAATATAAAAACGTAAACTATAAGGTTAAATAGAAAACCACGACAAATTATAGTTTATACGAGTACATCTTAGAGAAATTGATAAAGACTCTCAGTAAAATATTTAGACAGAAACACACTAACAAAACATTTGCGTTATGTCATTATATGCTTGCCAAACAAAATTACACTCAATTTGAAGTTTGCTGTTATTCGTTTTGGTAAATTTTCTACAGTGCGACCCAATATAATAAAAATCATGACACGAGCGCACAACTATTTTTATCATCAAATTTAATTAGATTAATTGAAGTAATTATATTCAACAATCATTTTGTCTTAAATGCTGTGGTTTTATTTATATTTCATATTCTAAACATCTGAATGTCATAATTACCCCCAAAAAATATATAATTTGGTGGTTGATGGCTTCGAAATTGATGAAATAACAAACAGAAAGTTAAACATTTTTCTTCGGAATTTTTATTGTAATCTGATGTAATACAAATCAATTACGTTAATCTTAATAATTTGAGATTACTTCAGTTGCTTATTAAAAACCGCTTTACGGGGAAGCATAAGCATCAATAGAAATTATTAATTATTATTATTATTTCATATAGAAATCGCATGTATGCGTTAAATATAATAAACTTCGAGGTTAAGAAGGGGTTGACAATAGCGTAGCGAAACATAATAATTCGCTAAGGCATTGTGATTATACTTTATACGTAAGTGCAAAGTATTTTCAATATTTATGTAGTTTGGTCACTGCAGTCTGATGAGACTACCGAATTTTTTAAATAAAAAAATTCAAGTTTTATTAGTTCGAAACCAAGTTTCCATTCCAACGTCTAACCTAACCTAACTAAGCTTCCATTCCAATGTAACTTCACCTAGATGTAAAAGCAATATATGGCCCAGCAATATATCAACCAGAACAACCCAAATTTCAAAGTAAAAAAAAAAATTAATTAATTGATTATTTAACTAATTTGTGTTCTTGTATAAATAAATAATAATTTGTGTGTTTTTAATAAGTAAAGTGAAATTTGAGTACGGTGCGCTTGCAATGGCGTAGAATATGTAAATAACAATTTCATTTATATGTATTTTGATACCGTTGTTTGAATGCATCGTACGCATTGTGCGTAAATTTTTTAATATGTAGGACTTATTTTTGATTCCAAACGATGCATAAGATAAGTGTTATTTTTATTACATAATATATTATTACATAATAATTGGAAACTATAACTATATGGAAAGACGATCGAGTTCGGATTGTCACTTCTCATGTGATACATTTTTGTTGTTGTTGTTTTCCTAGATGCATTCGCCATTTCGTTCATTTCATTTATTTTTTGGGTTTCGCCTTTATTTTATGACTGCATACCAATATTTATTTCAAATTTGAAAATTTTCTGTTTGTACTGTACTGTTTATATGGTAAACGGCATGAGTATCAATTAACGCGTTGATGCACACTTTCTAAAATGTGTGCTACTCAGGAACACACTTTTGAATTATATAGCAGTCATAGGCGCGAACGTGTTAAGCGTAAAATGAAATACCATTTCATTTATATGTTTTGGTTTAGTATATTAAATGAATACATTTCTATTTTTTGTTTTTGCTCTTGTTTGCTGGGTGAGAATAGATTATTATGATCGTGCTTTAGTGTTTTATAATTTATCCCTTCCAAGTTTCAACTAAAAAGAGTAAACAGCAAATAGAAAAATAAAATATGTAAACAAAATTTTTGAGGGGATAAATCTATACACATATGGCGAAATTGGATCAAAACTAAACAAGCATGATCGTGGTTTATTCTGTATTATTTGTTTTCTCTTGGACGGATGAATTCATTAACGCCGGTGATCCTTTTTGTTCTTTTAATTTTATTTTATTATTTTTTGAATATTTATACACCCATCCTCCGATTTACACGGCCTTACTTTAAACAATTCTATAAATTGAGATTTTGGCGAAGTCCTGACTTAAAACAATAAAGTTGTCGGCAAATATAATTCAATTTATTTTTATTATTAAAACATTTTTTGAACATACCGGAAGGCCAGGGAAGATTGTGATTGCAACATTCTTGATCAGGGGTCTATTTAATTACTTATGCTTTGAGCATGAACTTAATACAATCAAATATGTTAACGATCCAAAGACTTTGCTATGGAATGTTGTTTTTCGACGATCTATCTGGTTGAATTCAGGTTATGTTTTAGTGAAGTTGTATGAACGTTAGATATAAATTAACCCTGCTTTTAATTGGATGAATTTAAATATAGGTAGCTGAATGACAATGCCGAATTTAATTTTTTTTATAATATCAACGGAATATTTAGGTCATCATATGTATGATAATACTGCCGAGTCATTACGTACGTGACCCTCGGTTAGATGGTGTTGGATGGGAAAAATAAGGTTAAAAGCAGTGTATGATGATATGACCCGTAGATGTGAATTAAATAACCTAACCAGTCTATTCTGACAGATGGCGAATATATATGATGAATATTAGTATACTTTACCTCAACCACAACTAACCCAAATTAATAAACTAACAAAATCTAATCTAGAGTGTGAATATAATTGAGACTAACATTTTAATATATTTAAGTATGTAGTTAGAAAATGACTTTGCTGCGATTCGCCCTAGTTGTTTCTGTGACTAACATCCTTTCCTAACTAACCTTATCAGTTAAGAATGCAGGCAGGGCTTGGGCCCGCATGATGCGGAAATATTATTCGCATTCAGATATAATTTGTTATTTGATTGTTGATATTTGAGGATTATGGTAACGCAACTAGGATCGCCATTATGGTTGGGCTGTACGCCTCTATCTCACATCATATCATATTGTATTATGTATCCATAAATTAAGTAAGCAAAAGTACGTACAAATATATATATATATATTAGACTTTATCTGACCGTCAAAAAAGTAACACATAGTTCATCGTGGTCATTTTTTGATATACAAATTTGCAATACAAATTTGCTTCAAAAGTGATATTTTTACTTGCAGTGCAAATTAATACTTGGATTTGTAACTTTTGTTTAATAAAATTATCTCATTGACCTGGGTATACATTTGAACTTTTATGATGTTTTAATAAAATATAAAATATTTAAAAATAAAATAAAAAAGCCATAATATAAAAAACCATCGCGAAATTACAAATGGACCGCTTCAACTAATTTAATACTATAATTAATGATGATCATTTTTGACCAAAGGATCTTTAGTGTCAGTTTTTTAGTAGCAAAGTAACGATAAAACCAAAATTGCTATTGTTTGTCAAAAATTCCTTAGGGTAAATCAGGAAAAAGAACAAATCCACAGATTTGTACCTACTAGTTTTTAAAATATTCGAAAACGAGTTACAGTTTTGGCGATGGAGATTGCAGGGGCGATGAAAGATTAAGAAAGAAATGTATTACAAGCTAAACATTTTAAGAAGTTCGTTTTATAATTTCCTCGAACTCCTTAAAATCTATCAGATATCTTCTGCTCAAATATACAAATTTTTAGTTAATTTTTCTCTTGTTTGAAAACCGCAGTATAATTTTAGTATCGGCGCCAGTTATCGAGCCATTTTCGTAGGAAGTGCTTCTCAGCAAACCCGTGCTCCATCGAGACAAATAAGTGTTAATCGGACGGAGCTCAAGTCTGACGACTAAGCCGCATGTGAAAGTATTTCCCAATTAAGTGCTTCCAACGTTTCCATGACCGGGTTTGCTTTGTGTGATCTACATCACTTTATGTTGCCTTTTATCATATTCTGGTTGGTGTTCACGCAAAGCTCGATTTAAATTGATCATTTGTTGTTGGTAGCGTTCAGTATTTACGGTTTCACCAGGTTTTAGCAGCTCAAAATAAATCACACTCTTCCGATCTCACAGAGCATTGTCTTCCGTCCGAAGCGATTTGGCCTTGCAGTCGATGTCGATGGTTGTCCTGGCTCAACCCAAAACATTTTGCACTTTGGATTCTCAAAATAGGTTCATTTTTCATCGCCAGTCACAATTCGATGGAGAAATTATTTTCTTTTGTATCTGGCGAGCAACATTTCACAATTGGTTTTTCTAATTTCCTGTTGCCTTTTATTCAGTTTATGTGGAATCCATTTTCCCCCCTTTTGGATCTTTCCCACGGCTTTTACGGCTTCTCGTGACACATTCAAATTGATCCGCGAGTTGGTTTTGCGTTTGAGCGTCATCCTCATCCAACAATGCTTGCAATTCACTGTCTTCAAATTTTTTTGATGGTCTTTCACGTATCTCGTTTCTCACGTCAAAATCATCACTTTTGAATTTATTAAACCACTCATAGCATTGTGATTTACCAAGAGCATGCTCACCCTAAACTTTGACAAGCATTCGATGTGATGCTGCAGAATCAAATGATATGTAATAGTAATATTTAGGCACAAAACTCGGTATTTTTAACACGTAAAAAACATGCGTTATTGTATGAAACTTGTATGGTTATGAATTGGATGTTCTTGACAGATGTCAAAAGAAAACAATGGCACACATACATTGATAGGTGGCGCCATTAATTGGTAAATTCCGGTTTCATATTTACACACCTGGTATATAACTTGTCGAGTCGATTAAACGCAATATTTGCCTAATCGGGGAGTCAGTTCTTTGCAATCAAACTGGATAATTTTGAACGTTCTGAACAATTGATATATTTTATTTTATTTATTACACAAACAGGTTAATTTTTAGAGTCAAATATAGGTATAAAGGGGACGAACGAGCAAAGGATTATATTACAATCTACAGAATTTTTTAAATTAGGTCTTAAATCTAAATTCTGAATATTCTCCAACCAAAACTCTAGTAATAACTGAAAATAAGTAGCAACAATTAGAAATTTATAGCTAGAACAAAGTCAACAATCACGCAATATGCTTATAGAAATTATCGACGTGACTTAAAGTCGACATCATTCTGTAAATAACATCAATTTAATCAAATCGAATATGACCTTTTATGTTAGAAACTGAAACTATTTTGTACACACACCTACTGATTTACTTAAAATATATCAAACATTTTACAGTCCGTAAAATTGCCGAAACATTATAAACTCATAAATAAAATAAACTAAATAAACATAGAAATAATTATAAACTTAAATCCATATGAATCATAGGAACATACTCTACTTTAGTAATATCATATGTACTAAATACACTCAAATATATATCCACATATAAGGCTTTCACGCAGTTCGATAAGAGCGCACTGATATGACAACACATAAACTTAGTTGGAAAATGATAATGTATAAAATGTATGTGAAACCTTATCTCTTATTTATATTAAACACTTCGCGTAAACGCGTTTGGTTTTCGTTCGGTGGTAAATATGATGATGTTGGATCAGCCCCGATGAAACAATGACCACAAATTTTATGTATTATCTCACCATTTTTTTTTGTTAGGCATTCAATCTTATCTACCCAATTTTTTTTGTATGAATTTGGTTAATTATAAAATACTGATAAGTGATTCATTATGCAAAATAAAGAAAAAGATGGCCTGGTGTTACTATACATACTCGTACACTATACTTGTAGAAATGCATTTGCTATGCATATCGTTTAATAATACCTTAATAAAACGATTCTGTTATCAAACTAAACAAATAATAGCGTTAGAACACATATGTACGCCATAAATAGAATTCAATCAAGTCATGCGTTAACGAAAATAAATTTTGAGAATCGGAGACCCAAGGCGATCAAGAGCGCCTTCATTGTGTATGTAAATGTTTTGTTTCAATGTATTATATTTAATTTATTTACATAAAACATTAATCTATTTATATACATATATCAGATAAAATAAAAATAAATATTTCAAGTTCAAGTATAAGAAAAATTCGGTATACGTGCATAAGCATAATACACGGCCTATATTTACATATGTATAACAAAATAAACAAACTTTTATTAAAATCGATATATTACATAAGTAAGTCAGATAAATAAGTGATGCAGTAGGCATTTCTTCAAATACAGATTCGAATTTTCTTTTATTTCTAATTGTAATAATATTCTAAAAATAATATTTTTATAAACAATTTTAATTTACAGTCAATACAAAAATCTATATTCACATACTTGTGCTCCTTAACTTATTTAGCGATATGAAAAGATCGTTGGATTGCCTTATGCCACCTGTTATTATTTTAAACACACATTAACCAGTAAATATTGTATATCTCTTGCCAACAATGGCTTAACCAGTAAATATTGTATATCTCTTGCCAACAATGGCTTAACCAGACTCATAGTCTAAGAGTAGATTTATCTGGGAACTACAATTATCAAGTTTCATAAATGAAACAACTGTAGGGCAAACAAAAACATAAAATTTACCTGTAATTTTGAATGTTTTATTTCATAACTTCACAACAACTATCAACGTTTAATGCTTAAAACATAACCACAAACAATAATCCTATTAAATGTTAATCCAATAACGAGAATTTAAGACGATGCAATGATTTTTCATGAACTTACGAAATCGAGTATACACAGTTTAAGCACAGTTCATAAATAAAAACGCAGTGGTCAGAGTAAAATTACTCAGATTGAATAAAAAGCTGTGTTTTGTATAGCGCACTGCCTACTCGGGTTGAATTAAAAATACTCATTGTAAATAAAAAGATAAAGTGATCTAATAAAGGAGACGAGAGGAAAATTAATCTAGCAACTAGAACAAAGTTTGTTGACCAAGAAGGGCAGTTGAAGGCCAGCTGAAAACAAATATTTCGCAAAGTTCGCTATTAGACCTGTACAACGTGTCCTCAGAAATGGCAAGCGCTGCTTGCTTAATGAAGAATCTTTATGCAAAACTATGTGACATATTTACTGAAGGAAGAGGGATTTCAATGAATTAAAATTTAGATATAAGATAGTAGTAAACTAATTTAACAATTTGTCCAACTTTTTGAGCGATTTTCATTTTTAAAAACTCGGGTTCCTCCTAGAAAATCTCACGCTGCTTGGGTTTTCACACATTCTTGGAACGTTCACGTGAAAAATAATGTTCAAAATATATTTTGGTCAAGTGTTAAGACAATTTACGACGATTTACGCAGCGATATTACATATGTATATAAGGTTTTCCACAGTGGTTGACCTAGTGTCTACGGTACTAGTACGGTTGGTTTCCTTGATCAAAGCGAAGGTGACTATACTTGTATCACTCCGCAAGTGACGAAATCCCTATTAAATTATAAAATTTAAAAGAAATCTACCACCGACGTGCTCTGTGTTAAATAAACGGCTTAATATGTATCTCCAAAACCAGTTTTGAGGGATTTACAACATTATATTTATTTGAAAGCTTACAAAATTGTTATTCAAAGTAATGGGTTAAACAGTTAATGGGTTAAAATTACCTAGATAATTTCTTATAGATGGTAATTTCAAATTTAAGAAAACAAAAACTAATTATATACGAGTATAAATGATATTTACCAAGCAAAGATTGTTTTACTAAATTACTGACTTAATGAAATTGATGTTAATCATGAAGAAGTCTATAGTTTAAAAAAAATAAAAGCGACATGTTCACTGCTCTCTTTGTAAATTTCGAGTTCGAATGTATGTTTGTGGCGAATCTCTAGTCAATTTTTGAACCATTTCCTAAAAAATTGCCTTTGTGGCAACTCTTTCAACTAAAATTTGTAAGTGGTTGTTCGAAAAAGGTCGGCCATATAAATTTCGGCAAATAACCCGGTTTTATTGGAAATTTGCACACACGAGTATCTGTGGCAATTAAAATTAAGAAGTGGTCGGTATTTCGTGTTTTTATTGTATTTGTTTGTGTCGATCAAATCTTAATCAATTTTTGCGCTATTTCCTGAAACCCAATTTTAGTGAAACTTGCGCATACTACTATGTGCAAAAAATAGTAAGACTTTGTTCATAATTTTAAAATTCTTTATTTATTTCTCCAAATTTATTTCGTCCTCCTCAAAGTAATCTCCTCCGGCCTCAATATACTTGTGTCAACGTTTTTTCCAATCCTCGAAACAGTTGTTAAAGTCTATTTCCGGAATAACCTCAAATGCGCGTAGCGATTCACGTTTAATGTCTTCAATTGACTCAAAACGGTTTCCCCGGAGCGGTCGTTTGAGTTTGCTGAACAGCCAGAAGTCACACGGAGCTAAATCAGGCGAATACGGTGATTGCGGAACGATATGGGTGGAATTTTGGGCAAAAAAAACTGGAACCAATCGAGCTTTCACTTTTCTTAGGCCTAAATGATCTTTCAAAATGGTTTTCACTGATCCTTCCGATATTTCAACGATGCCAGTAAGGTCTCTGACTGTTAATCGTCGATTCTCGAGCACCAATTCCTTGATTTTATTAACGTGTTGATCATCAGTTGATGTTGATGGCCGTCCTAGACGTGGTTCGTCGTCAACACGTTCTCGAGCTTCTTTGAACAATTTGTACCAATCAAAAACACTTGCTCGCGACATACAATTATCACCGAAGGCCTTTTGCAACATTCTGAACGTTTCGGCACCACAAAATTGATTCCGCACACAAAATTTAATGGAACTTCTTTGTTGAATAATTTCACTCATTGTAAAAATCGCCAAATGCACTTTTTGTACTTCAGAAAGACAAGCGTATACTAAACACTAATGATTATTTTGATGTGACATTTGGCACAGATGTCACTGACAGTCATACCAACATAGAAAAAAAAATATTTCGACGAATGGATTTCTGCGCGAAATTTAAATTAAAAAGTCTTACTACTTTTTGCCCACAGTAGTATATATGTGTATCACCGATAACAACATTTTCTATTAAAATCTGGGCTTGATCGGACACCAGAGTCAAAGAAGAGTCTGTCATATAAATTGATTGAAAATTACTAGTTTGTACTGTTTATCATTTCGATGACTTATTTCGTGTTTTTATTACAGATTAGAGGATGATATTAATTACATTTCGCTCAATAATAGTATAATATAAATTATCATTTTTGAAATTACATATATTTTTATTCATATGGCGATTGAGTAAAATGGTACTAACGCTATCATGTATGTATTGTAGTTATTCGATAAAGTAGAGCGATTCTCACTCAAATTGTTTTATTAAGATAATATGTATATAATAAAACTTATCAATAATTACAAAAATTTATCTTAGTCTTATAAAATAAAACTCATCAACCTTTTTATTTAAAAAAATGTATTCAAAAAAATAGGGCAGTTTATTTCGATTTGTAAAATTAGCTTAATCCAGTTTTATGAGAGGGAAATACTCTGTGAATTCTCCCTCTATATATTTAGTTGTATGGGCCGTTTTATTGAACAGGTACTTACGCTGGCGACCCTTAGACTCCACCAAATTATAGCATATCCGAACCGGTACTTGTTAAATACATCGCATATCGGTCCTAACAGCTTGCACCTCACTAGTAACAACAACGACCAAGACCTGTACGTTTTTCGCACACAAGAGAATTCACAAAGCAACGTGGACATCGAATGATGATAGAAAGGAAAACCAAATCGATTACGTCATGATCTCTAAGACACATTCCACCAAGATATCCGACTTTAGAACTTACAGAGATACAGACATTATCAGCGATCATTTGCTGGCCAATTCAATGGACAAGCACGAAAGACCATTCGATGGGATGTCGATGCTATAAAAGATCAAGCATCGTTGCGGAGAAACAAATTAGCTGCCAGTGACTATCACGTCGGGCACAGTAACAACGAGCAAACACCTCTTAACATTCAGGAGCAGTCAGCCGCTATACAGTCAGCCATAACTATCGCGGCACAAAATACTACCAGAAGAGCACTGTGAGCCGATAATGATTGGTATGATGATCAGGGTCGCCTGGTTGTCGAAAATAAACAAAAGCTTCATGAAAAATAGTTGTCTCGCAAGACTAGAACCGCTATAGCAGAATCTTCGTGCCATGAAAGCTACGACTAAATACATCAGTCAAAAGAAGCGCGAACATATGAGATCATGCATAGAAACTATCAGCTTCCAAGAGAAACAAGAAAATTCAAGGGACAGTTTTGCTAATGCCAGGTATCTCACTAGAGTTCCACTAAAGAAGTAAAGCCATCAAACGGGAATCGGCCAAGTTCAAATTGACATTTCGCGAAGCTCAAATAGATAAGAATGTCCTATTTATTTGAGCTCGGAAAAAATATGTTTACAATTATTTTCGGTGATTTCTCAAAATATATATACTCGTAATCGTAAGTTATCTATTTACACAATTAGCATTTCTTTATTAATCTGTATTGGAATTTTAACCAGCAACGTATAATAAGAAATTTTTGGAAGGAGTTCTCTAAATTTTTAATTAAATGGAGAAACGACATATTGTCCTATTTTATTAATCACCATTGTATGTTTAAAATCATACTTAATTTATCTGCCTTCCAATATAAGACCTCGAGAATTTAACCATTTCGTGATTAACATCGTTACCCGGTGGTCTTCGCTGTGAGCGTTACCTTCCAATGACACTCTACTGCACCGCTTGAATAGACGACAGTTTGTCATTGTTTTATAAGCAGGACTAGATTCTCCGTAAATACTTTTCATTCGTCTTTCGATATCCTTAGAATTATTATTTTTCCTTGCCAACACTCACATTTGTAATATCATTATTTCACACATATTTACCGAACTTATTGAACCTCCCTCGTATATTTAAGCATAGCCGAATTTAGTTCAAAAATTAAAATTTATTTTTTTTTTAGTCAAAAAAAGGTTGGTCTTTTATATAACTTAAATTTTTCCATCGTCGATAATAGATACTTTGGCGCCAAGCATAATAATTGTCTTGCAGTTATTGTCATATGACAGTAGAATAAAAGACAAATAGATTTTCTCCTGAGCCATCTGAAATGCAACCACACAAACGAATTTTCAATGTTGTGAGTGTTCATTGAGTAGGATTTTGGGTTATTTTACAGAATACTTGTATTGACTCGTTTATTTATCAAAAGCACATTTTCAAATTCAGAACAAATATCTTGCAATCATTTGACTGTCCATTTTACCTAAGTGGTAACCAATCAGGAATAAAATCTTAACTTAATAATAAAATAAGAATGCGATAAATGGCATGTCAGTGTTATTACCCAGCCAAACTTAATTTTTACTTAAGAAATTCAACGAAACCTCGTTAAATATTAGCTGCCACTTAAAACAAATAGTGTGCACGTTTTCTCGCCCAAAAATAAGAAAACTTAAAAAATGGCACCGAAAATCTGATTTTTATTAAATAAAATGGCGGTAATTATTTTAATTGTATAATTAATTAATAAAGTTATTTGAATAATTTTATATGCATCTTTCACTTATGTATGAAAAAATTATTGAATTTGTGAAACCTAACCTAAAAATTAAATTGAATTTTGCAAGTTGTTTACAAAATTTAAAATTAAATATTAGTCGTGGCTGTTCTATTATTAAATGTTTGTTATAATAAATTAATCAAAATACATAAAAATCTAATCATGTTTTATTCATAAAAATTGTAAATTAATATCGCACTGGTTTTGTTATTACTTAAGAATTATAAGTTGTGCATGGGTGGAATGTCAAAAAAATGAAAGACAATTCGTATCGTCAAAATTCTTATTTTTTATTTTGTTTTTATTTTTGACTGGTTGGGCTATTTATTACTCAGTTTCAAGTTTAGAGTATCCGAATAATTCGCATGAAAATATGTATTTGCATAATTCTTACAAAGAAAAGTTTTTTATTTAATTAAATTTGATTTTCATTTAAAAAAAATAAATTAAAACCCAATGTCCTTGACCTAGTAATAACATTACAATCCCGACTATTTTATTCGGCAGCAATGTACATAAAATCGAAATAGCACGTGTAGCGATCGTTGGTATGACGTTTTAATTATTAAAGTTGCGATTAACTAGAACAAAAATTTATCATTCCAGCCTATATTACAAGAGAATTGTAAAGAAATGAAAATAAAAATATTAACATAAAAATCTCAAATTACAATTTGAATAATCGCCAAAAAAATTTAATAGAAAATAAAAAAAATACAAAAATCAATTTATTCTTGTTACAAAGAGAAAAATTTATTTTTATGTTATTTACAAAAAAATCATTTTATTTTCTTATTTGCTAAAAAATAAAACGGAAAATATGACCAAAAAATCGATTGACATATTATGCTACTTAAGAACGATAATAATAGATATAGGTATTACTGTATGTATATAAATAATGTAATTGTTTTAGGTGTACACACAGGAATCAATTTGTAATATAATGCTAAATAATAAAATCATTTAGCCAGTAGTTAACGCTCAATTGATCAATGTTGTTAAATGAGAATCACGAGTCATTCAATAAAATCGACTTTAAAATGTTCGTACTCTAAAAGAAACAAAATACAGCGAAATAAAAATTCTCAACAAAAAATATTTGGGCAGGCGCCAATGTGGCTCTCATTTACAACAAAACGTCGTCGTACAAAATACAAATTATAGCAGCTATATTGATAATCTTCTAATGCAGACATTTATTTTCTTGTTGTACATAAAGACAAATTACGTGATCTTAGTTACTGCTTTAGTACATAAACTATTTTATATCTAGATAGTTGGGTTAGAGAAAATATGGTTTTAATTACAATTTTTATTTAATTTTTTTAATCAAATCATCAATGCACTCATGCTTATTAAACTTTCATTATATTTTAGTCGACATCACCTTGGATTTGAATCGTGTTCGATTCAATTTACTATTGGTGTAGTATATTAGATACAGAAATCTTATATTGCATTTCGAGGTCTTTCATCCAGTTGAAACGATAGAATCATTTTTGTCTACTCGCGCCAAGTAATAATTAGTTAGTTCAGATCAATCGAGTTTATTGTATGGTGATCTTCTAGCTTGTAATTTATGTAGCTACGTGTTTTTGAAACTCAATTTTTCGAGTTCTCGATAGCTTTTATTCAATTTTAGTTAACTTAAATTCAAATATTATAGGCAACGCTTTTGAATGTGTAAGGAAGCTAAAACAGTTCTCTATGTATACCAAAAAATATCCATCACAACCATTTAAGGCTATTGTGAACTCGAACAATTGTTATTACTGCACTGAACATCGTTGTCGATAAAATATGTAGTTACATTGAAATTTAAACAAATAATTTTTGAATTTGGAATACTCGCGAAGTTTCTCTATGTTCAATACTCAATAATCCTTATAAAAAGCAGACCGAGTATGAATCGCAAAATTCATAGCTGCTGCATTACTTTTACTTTTTACGTTTTAATGAAAAAATAACTTTATTTATACGAAACGCCCTATTTTGGTAATGATTGTGCCTTTGCACAACACAACAAGATGGCAAAAAACATAAAAAATAATCATTTAATTTACCTTAAATGAGTGGTGCCCTTAACGATTATAATTTTCCATAGAATGTTCGTAATTTTTTATAATAATCAACATATTATTAGGTTGCTCTTTCAAATACCAGATTTATTGTTTGCCTAATACTCGAGGGAAAAAGCATGTATTTTAACGACTACTGAAATTCTAAAAAAACTTAGGCAGTGTATATGAATGCGAACTGCGAATAAACTATATTTTGATAATTTAAGGCGAAAATAGTTCAGGCTCTACTGTCAAAATAATTCTAACAATAGTCAATAATGTTAAATGTGAACATAAGACTAAATAAATTCAAATTTAAATTCGAAGCTTTTTAAATATGGCACTCGCACTCTAAACCTGCAAATAATTTTATTTTAATTTTCATGTTAATTAACAATTATTTATTGAATTTATGACAGTTTTACCAACATTATGTATTTACATAATCACGTACATGTACAAACTTGCACAACTTAATATTTCGAACAAAAGCACATTTGTTATAAATTGTGTATACTTAAGCCTTGTTGTGATACTATAAGTCACACAACTAGTCCTCTTTGTAGCTCATTAAAATTCATCGTCCATGTACCTTCATCTAAGCTGCAACCATAACAACAACAGCCAATATACATTTCCGGTTAGGTTTCGACGGTTTAAATTAAATATGGAAAATGCAAAATAAAGTTTATTCACAGTTCGCGTTCGCATCCAATGCGTTGTATGCTTCTTAGTGCCCTAACCTTAGTGGGTATATTTTTTAATTTAACCCGAGCTGTCAAAAATACTTTGTGTTTTTTAATTCACTGAGTAATTAATCTGCATACTGCGTTCTTTTTTGTGAACTGTATGTACTGACACCGTGTGCATACTCGGTTATTTAAATTTTACTCTGAAATAAATATCAGTGTACCAAATTGCACACACTTAGAAAAAACATAAGTATGAAGTACTTGGGCTACAACTATAGGTCAAATTTTAGCGAAAAATAGATTTCGATCAAAAATAGCAATTTCTTTTTAAATTTTATTTGTTTTTATTAGAAATGCTAATCTGGAATATTTAAACAAAAAAGAATAAACTTGTCACCGATTTTCGCCTCGAAATTTCATTGGGACCTTATGATTTATGATGAAATCAATCAATTCGTTTGGGTGTAGATAGGACAAAGACCGACAAGACCCTACTTTTATCATTTTGAACTTCGATGATATAGCTTTGATTCATGCTTACTATTCTTTATTTTAATTAAACACAGAAAATTCGGTTAGTCTCACTTGCGGGATTCGAATTCAGTCCCTTGGTCAAGTACCGATGCTTTAACCACTGTCCCACTTGACCAGTTTTAATTGATCCCTCAAACATAGTCTCTTTCAGGATTAATACAACAGTCCAATGCTTCTTCAACTTTTCTTTGCCTTTTGTATATAATCATTTGTCGTTTGCCTTCACAATGGGCGTTTGTTTCCGCTATGACTTCCTCATCTGGCCCAAATCATTTTCTCTGGAGGATTCATTTTAGGTTTACTGACTGATAATAAATGCTGCGATCCGACGAATACGATTGATGGGAAAGTAATTCGAGCTTTAATTGCAATTTTGCCATGGTTTCCATCGACTTATATCAAGGTATATTGTTTAAATTTACATATTTGCATTGCTGACGGTTTTATTTTTTTAAAGTATGTATTATACCTTGCGGCATCTTTTCGGCCGATTATTGCGTTTTTGATCGCTTTGGACGGGTTTCACCTTTCTCTGATATGCCATTGTAATTCAAATGTGATGTGATTCACATATCTCCCCATAAACAATACTCATACTCATCAACAAACGTTGATGTTTTGATCGACTCTGAGTGAATCCGGCTCCCACTGCAAAGCTTCTGCATACCAAAATGTTTACGTAAAATATGACCAAAACATTCTTTCCATATTTTTATGATGTCAGCAATAACTTTAGTAATAGGCTCCCTTGGATGCCCAGAGCGTTCAGTTCAACATCATCTGGGGCAAAGTCATCATAACATTTACCAAACAACATTTTCTTTGCTTGAACGGTACTTTTTCTCATTAAAAACCGTGTTTTATCAACACATGAAATTATTTTTATGTATTGTTTTCAAAATATAAATAGAAGTGTCACTACTGAACACAACTGAAACTCAGTTAATGGTGGAAAGATCGGAAAATTTTAACACATATTGATTGCAGGTTGGTATAGAACAAAAGCTAGACACATGATTTTTAATTTAAATACATTTTTCTATTGTCGAAAGCACAGAAATAATGTTTATTGCAATCTTAATTCTTTTTAACTTTTCTATGGTTACCACTTTAAACTGCGTATATGACATCGGGAGTTAGTTCGGTAAAAATACCATGGTATCGTACTGAATGTATTAAAACAACAATAAATTTAAAAATATTTCAACTCGAGTGCGGAACTAGTAGGCGGGGCAAAAAGCATTTCACGAAATTAGATTGATTGGTTTTGAGTGTGGGAGCGAGTGTGATGCTTTTTAGTTCCGATGTCATGTACGCAGCCTTAGAAAGGTGCATATTGCGATACGGTCGGCGTAGGCCGCACGTAAAGTTTACTGTTTCAAGTTACTAGTTACCATAGCTGCAAAATACCAATCATCCATCGTCTACATAAAGTTTTATTTGAATCGCTATACAATTTGCTATGTTATGTGAGTGTAAAATATTTTTTTCGTATTCGCAAAAAAGGTTAACTACAATACAATAGAAATACAATTTAATATTAGCTGTATAAAGGAAATAATATCTCACTGAACAAATCTAACTTTTGATGTATTTACTAGAGAACGAAAGGACAGGAATTTCCAGCGAGATATTTTAACAATATTTTGTTGAAAATTAAAACATCAGAGGCCAATTTTGGAATTAGCAGTGTTTGTTTCTAAATTTACCATATCAAAAGAAAGATGTTCTTATAAATATGTTAACTGTGATACTTTTATTTTGCTATGCTAAATTAAAAAAAACTGCTAATTCCAAAACTGGCCTCTATTATTTCTCCACAAAATGCCAATTCGATCTTCGAATGAAATTGCCACTGACATTTAGGATTTTTTATGTTACTACTGTGAGGAAACCAACAAAATTTTTGTTTATAAATGAGGTCGAGACAAACCCGGAAAAGGAAGGAAAAATGATATGAGAAGCCGATTACACGAACTGCAGTAGGGAACTACGGAATAAAAATACTAAAAAAATGAAATTATCTTATAAAGATAAAATATAGGTCTTAAAGACAAAAGTTGACTGTTAATAACAGATGACCTCACTTGAATTATTGTTCAATTTTATAGACGATATTACAAAACAACTAAAGAATAATATTCCTAAGCAAAATCTTAGAAACAAATTTCTCAAATTAGCGAATAAACAACTTATACTTCATATTGGGTACCAGTGACACTATTCTGGCTTTCCCTGGGAATAGTTAATCGGTCAAAATGTTTTCATAGTATTTTTGTCTAAATTGTATTTCTTTCTGGCCTACTGATGGAATTCGTTTAGTGCAAATATTTTAAGAAAAGTTGATTGGGAAACTTTTGTTCCATACAAATTTTATTCCGAAAAATTATTGCTCACTTAACTTTGTTTCGAAAATATCTATACCAAACTAATTCCATTTGCAGGCCAGAAAAATATAATTTTGACAAAAATGCTAAGAAAATATTTTTCCCAATTCCCTATTCCTAATGAAAGCTAGAAAACTGTCACAGGATGAATTCGTTAAACGAAGTTCCACAGTATTTGCAACTGAAATTCTGTAAGCAAGATTACAAATTTACAGGGAAACAATTTGGTTCATCCATTGCTTTCCATAAAATCTTTCTCTGATGCCTTAAGCGACAAAGAAACTGCAAGAGCTAACTTCATTAATTTGACTAGTCTTGACGCGGCATACCACGAACTGTTAAATAAATTAAATTGTGGTCGTATTCCTTTCCCAGTGAGGCCAATTATTGTTGTGGATCCTACGCCCATAGAAGAGAATTTAGAAAACAAGTTTTGAGTTTGTATTGGAAATATGTACATCGATTATACACAAACGTCATAGGGAAATAAAATTCTTTCTACTCTACCTATCAAAAGCGAATTTAAAGAAGGCATCCAAAATATTCCGAATGAACCTGTGACAGTATTCTAATTTCCCTGGGAAGTGGGAAAAACATTTTAGTACCATTTCTAGAGTTCTTTTCTTCTGCTCTTCTATGGGAGAAAGATTGGTGTAAATATTTTCGTAACAAAGTTAAATGGAAAATTTAAAAATAAAAACTGAAATGAACATATTTTTCCAAATCCTAGAGAAGTGAGCTACTAAAGCCGCTGAAAATAATCTGACGCAAAAATTATCGCCTGAAATCGAAATAACATTTAACTTTTTCCACTAAAACTTATCCAGGAACCGCTATCTAAAATGGTTCAAATAGAGTACGACTTCAGTTTTAAATATTAGCTACTTCTGATCTGCCACTATGCCAAGCCAACTCTCACCTCCAGTTAGGCAAACGAAGAATAGATGATAATTTGAAACAATGTAATATTTTACGGCCAATCGTCTAAATCCTTAAACAGACTGCACTTTTCAATCATGGACAATTTTGAATGCTAAAGACCGATTCAAGAGTTCTCAAAACGCGTGCCATGCATTATTGGCCCGCGGATTCAACCATTCAGAATGCTTTAAACTTATGTCGTTTTCGATTAAAAACGAAATGTTACAATGAGTGTAAAAATAGTACTCCAAGTACTGTCGATTGAAAAAAATTACACTAAGGATAATTTTTTCTACTCTAGGTTTTTTGATAGAGTATAGCTAATTTTCCGTTATTCTTGGTCAATAACAACAATTCAAAACAAAACAAAACTTAAGCGCATTAAATTCAATTGAAGAGCACCGGGCTTCACTTATTAAGATTGGATTACTCTTCACGTAGCTAAATTAATGAAGTGAAGAGAATGAATTCGATTGTTATTCACTTCACAAAAAATAACACAAATGTCAAAAATTAAAACAACATCAGAAATATGCATGAGTAAAACACCTTAACTGGAGGCTCAAGTTTTGGCGAAGTGAAAAGTTACACGTCGAACAGTCACTTCAACTTGACCTCTTCTGAAATAGTTACTGATTCAAATAAATCAGTTCATTCGAACACGTCTTTTACTGTGACTAAGTTTACAAACAAAAAAAAAACTTCTTGTTGAAATGAATATTTCGTGTCGGACATTATCAATGAAACCTAATTTCAACAGAATATAGGTTCGAACAAAATTTTTATATGAACAATGGAAAGATTTTTCCTTAGCTCATAAGACCGACCCATTTGATTGAAAATTGGCAGTTAAGAAAATTCGAAACGAACGGAAGGATACATTCTGTATTCGATTTTCGATCCGCGACGCTGATCCATACAAAATGTAACTGTTCCTTTCATTCCACCATGATTTTTAAAGTATCATTTTGCAGTTTTCGATTATTGTCTAGGTCATGTAGATATGGAGCCATCAACGTCTTCGTCACTCCAGACAATATTCAGTATTAGAACGAGAAAACGCAATTATATATAATGGAATTTTGTTTTGTTTTTTTTTATTATAGGCAGTAAAATTATTAAGAAATGTTTATACCGATGCGTTGACTTTGGCTTCAAAAACGAATATTCGTTAATTTTAATTGAGGTTATGAGTAGCAGCGAAGAGCAGTTTTTGTGTAAACGAATATTGGTTAATTTTTATTGAGGTTATGAGTGCAGCGAAGAGCAGTTTTTGGGTAAGGTTCAGATAGAACCTATTCTATGCCGTGACAGACGCACTGCTTCCAATATATTTTCTTTAAATTAAAATGTATTTATAAAAATTACAAAATATGTATATTTTTGATTTTTATTTAATTGCCTCTATTTACCGATAATATAACCTATAAATTTCTGTCATTACGCCAGCGAACCTGCCAATATTTAAATTTTCTACTCGCTCCTGCTGCTTGATGTCTTTCATCCCTTATCCTTTATCTGTGATGTACTATATATGTTTCACATGTGTTTGAAGTCGTGTAAAGCAAGGCAAATTTTCAAGTAATCTACCAATCCTTTTCAATTAATGTATACAGTTTGTAACAACCCCCCAATTACCGTTGATAATTATTAGTATACAGTTTGTAACAAAAATGAATATAATTATTCTTAATTACAAGAATAATTTTTATGGAATAAACTTGATTGGTAAAGTCGATGCAATCGATATGATCGAAGCAGCACCTCATTTATTTATTTATTTTAACGCAGTCTGCGGTATCGGAGTCCTTTAAATTAAATTATAACGCGCATTGAACAACGATCTGTTTCGAACATATTACATAATAGACAATATGTTCGAAACGGAACGTTATTTCTACTTGTTAGGTAACCAACTCATTCTAGTTTACCTATACCACAGCTTTATCTTTCTTTCATTCTAAACGAAAACCGTTCTCTAATGCAATTATAAAAAGAAAGAACAAATAATGGACTACAAAACAAAAAATATTCTGTTTTCCTTTCGCATTGAACTAAAATTGGACACAAAACAAGTGAGGTCGTGATCAGCAATTCTCTCAATATCTCGCCCTACTGATTTAAATGTGAATGAATCAAGAATTGATTGTGTTGGAATTACCTATTCGGTTTGTTCAAAATCAAGATGTTGAATATAATTATAGCGTATATCAATAAGAGACGAAAATGCATATGTGAGATATGATACAGTTTCCTTAGAAATGCTACAAATAAACTGCTAATAAATTAAATTATGGTACATAATATCGAATTAGAGAATGAATGATACACTCGACCTCATCAATAAATCGGCCCCCAAAACAAATAATATGAAATCCACACAGCAACCAAATAATACCGAGTACTTCTACAAACAAATGACATTTCCAAACAAAACAAAATAAATACAAATTATGTAAATTGATATTCAATTATTATTAGAATCACGTGACATATGATTGTAGAATGTGTTCGGTTTGTGGAAGCAGCGCACAGATAAAGATTAAATTATGATGCTTAATTTCCAAAAAACATAAAATACAACAATTATACTTTCCTAGAACGAATAGAGGTCATAAGAATAGAGGTCTATTGGAGCGAGAATATTTATTTTGTTAAATTGATTTGTGTCACAATACTACACATATATTTCAATATTACAAGAGGTGGGTGACATGGCCTTACAATGGATGTACTTGAATTGACTGCACAGCTGTTCGTGTATGTGCAAATAATTTGAGAAAATTTAAGTATATGAACTGTACTATAATTGAGTTACTTATCCTAGATAATTAGATTTCAACAGATTTTAATTAAATCATAAAAGATTTTGACGTCACACTGTATTGATATTACACTACATTTTGTCCGCCATATTGGTGTTTAATTGTGAAAAGCTCAAAATATTCAAGTGACCTGTAGAATTTTAAGACCATTTTGTACAACACCACACCATCGCACGTAAAATACGTAATTGTATTAGTTGCGATGACCATAATTTTCCAAAAATTGCATTAAACATTTAGCTAATTATGAAGGAAAAGTAATTTTCTTTTTGGATTGTTTGGATTAAATTTAATGCCTGCATGCCGAAATTTGTTCTTGATTTATTTGTAATTGAATTCATGATTTTGAATTTTTCTGTTCTCACAGAGAAACAAATATGGCCGAAATATGCAATTTCATTGCAGTTCGACACAAGGAAAATTGAAAAGTTGAATAGATACCGTTATTAAAACAAAACGGTAATATCAAATATGTATTATCAGAAATGTGCACGCATAATTATAAAAGAAATTAGGGTTTAATTATATCATATCAGACACAAGTTGGGTTTTCCTTACCTCACTGTCTTGTTGCTTAGTAGTATTAGTAGTCGTCGTATTGGATGTTGTCATAGTGGTGGTAGATGAAAAATCCGTTTCCTTTATTGACTCATGTTTATCTCCAGAATCGGTTTTATCCTCACTTTTACCTCCAGCAGCTGTACCCGTTGTAGTCGTATCCGTTTTATCAGGTGCTTTAGGTTGACCGAGTTCTGGAGACGGAGCCATTTTGAAATTACACGAATTTTCTTGCTACACGATTTTTTTTATTTTTATATATTAATCACGACACACACGACACGTTCGTAAGCGACAGCACGCAATATATCTTGTATCCTGCTGTCCCGTGTACTAAACCTGTACTGGCTGTCAAAACTATTTAAAAAAAACTATATTTTCCACACCACTAATTAAATTACACAAATTCTCGGGTTCTTCCTCAAAAAAAAAATTCACGTTACGGAATTCTATCAATTTTTAGTAACTTCATTTTTATTTTGTTTTTTCGTTGCTTTTCTACCCTTGAGTCGAGAAAACTACGAATTTTCTTTTGTTTTATAATAAACTACAAAAAATGTTTTTTTACTTGGAAAAGTTTTGTACAAAAGTTTTTTTTGTTCACTTTAAATTGTATATTGGCATGAAATAAAAAGAGAAAAATTATTTTTTATGCACTGCGTATCAAAGACGAACCGGCCATATTAAAAAAATACACTGAACTGAAAATCGGATTTTTCATTTCACTTTTTGTTTTTGATGTCTTTTCGAAATCGCATGATGGGACAAAATTTAGAGTGCCATCTGTGTGACGTCGAGAATAAATGAAATTTGATTGAGGTTTTATATAAATTCTCGAATCGAATTTAATTTTATGTATTCATTTAAATGATTCATAGCTTTATTAAATATGTATTTACCTGCACTAGTGGAAAATTATTTAAAATTAGTAGATTTTTAATACTTTTGCAAATTTTTTAATATTCATCTTGTGATGGGTGACCAGATTTCAAGTAACTCAAAATAGCCTATTCCGCTCGAAGGCGAGTGTATGAAGCCTACCTGTGCCCTGTACGCAATTTTGATGCAATTGTTTCACAAAGTTAAATCAAATTAATAATAATAATAATTTGAACTCATTTATAACAACTGTCATTTTAAAGTCAATTTTGATTCGCCTTGTTTAGGGCATAGAATTATATACTATAGAATGAATGTAACGATTTTTCCCAAAAATTAGAAACATTGAATAAAATGAAGTGTTGTGAAAAACTGCAAAAATACGCCTAAAAAATTACAGGAAGGAATTTCGTACCATCAGTAAGTGTTTATATAAAATAAAATGTAAATTATGTTAAGCAGAAAGTGTTTTGTGGTAAAATTATCCTTAATTTAAGTTATAAATCAGAAAAAAATAAGAAAACAATTTTGGTTGTTGGCGTGGATTTTTATCGTTTTGTAAACATATGTTATTACCAGTGCTGCATTTGTCTTATTTTAGTTTAATAAAACGTCGTTTTTTTCATGTGCTAAGTGCTTTGCTTTTCATAATTTATTTTTATTTTGGAATATGTACTGTAAATACAATTTTTTACAGAAATTATAATGTAAACATTTGTTTTTAGTTTACCAAAATATGGAGAATTGAAAAAGCAATGGTTGAAGCCTCATCAGATGATATTTCAATTGGCCAAGAAATTTCTAAAGTAGACGAATCTAATATGTATGACGAAGATTTTTTTGGATACCCAATTATACTAAGTGAATTTTCAATTAATGTTATTGAATACATAGGGGGATTTATAGTCCTTATAAATCGCTAATCAATTTAAAAAATAGGGGTGGTCTTTTAACTCCTTCGCCGTCAGTATTAAAACTTTGTAAATATTCCGAAGCATTATTAAAACGGGAAGTGGCTATTGCGGACTACAAAAACATAACGCAACTACAATCTAGTTCTAAATTGTTTAAACAAATTTGTTATAACGTTCTTCACAACCCAATAAGTGTAAATATTTTCAATGATGAAGATCAATATAGTCATTCTCAAGAACACGTTAATTTGTTAGCTCATTCTATCATAGAAAAATATTATGACATCCGGTTGAATTATTTTTGTAACCAATGGTCATATAAATTAACAAAACGAAACAAGTTTGTTTCTTTATTACATTTTAAAAGAATGTGAAATAAATAAGCGTAGTGGTTTTATAATTACTATTTATTATATACATAATATTATATTTAAATAAAAATAATTAATGTACTTTTATTAAAGAAATAAAAATATAATTAAATTTAAATAATTTTTGAATTTTAACTTCCTAACTTCATTACATCCGGTCGAAAAAATGCTAAATATTAATTTATATGCTTTCTCTTTTACCCTCCGAATTTGACTCACTTGACAGCTCATTACATTCATTCTATATAATCTATTTCTATGTTCATAGAAAACTGCGATTTACGTTTTGCACGCCAGATGTCAGATACTTTGTTGCAAATCGCGAATAGAAAATATAATTTGGCAATACAAAATATGACACATTCAACAATACCAATAAAATGATAGAAAAATTATTTCAGTTATGCAAAAAATTATAACGCCTAGCTGTGCTCTAATTCTGTAAGCAGTAAGATAATTTGTAAACGTGTACACGATAATTTATATTGCCTTTTTACAATATTCGCATTCTCTAATTACACTCCAAGATAAAATTTAAAACGATTACGATAAATAACTGTCAAAACTTAACACACTCTTCTATTTTTACAACTAATACCGTATTAGTTGTAAACAAAGAACGGAAGAAGAAATACATTTTCGAAATCGATCTTCCTAATAATAAAATCAATAAATATTGTCACTCGAAGGAAAATTGTTTACAAGTGTTTTACAAAAACAATTCAAATTCAATTTTATAAGTGACATGCATTTCAACCATTATAACACAGATTGCCAAATTTTTAGAATTTTTTAGAAATGATTATTGCAATATAAATAATTATCACAGTATTTGGACAGGTCCATTGTGTACTGGTAATTAATAGTATAAATTTTTAAACTAAACTTATGACTAAACTGCGACCTAGTTGAAGTTGCGGAAAAACTATGTATCTGAAGAGAGTGACAGATAGCAGCAAATACATTTTCGATGGTTAATTTGTTTTGTTAGTTTTCCTGTTAGTTTCATTCAAAGTATATATCGCCCGGTTCATAACAATACCACCTATCTGACAGTTTTGTGAAAATGAGCTTTTGAAAAGAAAGGCTGGGGCAAAATTAGACGCACGCTTATAAATAATTAAAATAAGTTGGTATAACAAGAATAAAAATTAAAACGCATTGAATCTCATCAAAAACAGATGAAACATATAGAATCACTACAAGGTTTTTTAATTTCCTGAAAAATTTGGTATTGTCATATAGGAGTTAAGAACGTTCCATTTTGAACAAACCGTTGTTTATATTGGCTTATTTTAGTATCTAACACATTTGTGGTCTTTCGATAATTTGTTGTATGTGACAATTTTTTATACAGTGTTAATTTAACAAATTTTTGTATGTGTGTGTTTTTGTTGAATTTGATTTTTGTTGGTAGCTTCAGACGGATATGACCAACAAAAATCAAATTCAACAAAAACGCACATAAACAAAAATAAATTAATAAAATAAAATTTAATAAATTTTATTTGTACAGGTTTATTTATTTATTTATTTTTTATTTAAAGAAACTATAAATATTCGAATATTAAATAAATGCATATAACTTATGTTGAGAAGGACAAAATAATTATTTCGCAGCTTTACACATTTTAATTTTTATTTATGTAATTATTTATAATTACATAAATACGGTTTCATAGTATAAATAATAATTATTAATTATTAATTATTTATTAATAATAATTATAATTTTTTTAAATAATATTTTTATTACAAATGATTTATAAACCATCAGTAATTTATCTTTCATAATTTATATTTCTGTTTGGATGGTTGTAGCCCTTTGGCTAGTCCTCTTTACAATTTTATTATATTTTCAGTTGATCCAGATTGGAGCTAGTAGATCAAGTGGTCTACTAGATCCAATCTGGATCGACTAAAAATATAATAAAAACTTTATAAATAAATAAATATCATTTCGTTTTTTCCTTTTTGTAATCATCATGCACAAAACAAATACAACAACAAAAAGTTTTATCCTCTTATCTTAGGTACCAAAAAGAGAAGATTTATCAGAAGATAAATAAAAACTCTTGGATTTTCTTTTATGTTTTATCGTAAATAAAATGGTGGTGGTTAATCCTAGATTAATCGTTTATCCGCGTTCATAAAATCGGGCCTGAGGGAAATGTGTTTTACATTTTCCGGCTCTGGAAAATTTTCTGAATATCTATCATTAATGAAACTGTCAAGTTAATTTTATTAACTATTTATATTATGAATATAATGAATTAATACAACTGGTGTTATTCACATATAAATTTCGTATACAAATTATGTTAGTAGTTAAATATTTTTATTTATTTTAACACTGTTCGCACCGTGTACTATGTGTAGTGATTGATCACGATGCAAGTTTGGACATAATTTTATTTTTAAGCTTTCTGAAGTTACCTAAAGTTCCAACATAGTGGCGTTTACATTTGACATTCAATAAGTCAAATACTTTCTTGCTCCACTTAGTAGCGTATATAATATATATTTGTCTATTCCACTAATAATTACACTCTCCATTATAGGGGTCATCAGACCGGAGGAGAATTTGGAGTACACTGACTCATTCACTGCGAGTACAGCTGCAGAATGATGGAAAAACGGAAATAAAGCAGTTTTTTCGTTATGGTAATCTCTACTAGATGTCAAAATATATTTTCTTCATTCCGAATTGGAATCCCGAATTTCTTTGTTTTTGTTTAAAATGAATAATATATAAATTTGGTTAAGTGTAAAGCGTTTATTATACTTATTTTTACAATATACAATATAATTATTGTATTCATATTGAATACAAAAATATAATTTTATAAAATTATTCAATAGGTGAATAATTGGTACTGAGTACCAACATTTAAAAGAAAATATTAAATCATTGGTTATTTTCTTGACACAAATATAAGCGAACAAATTAAATTATTCTCAACAAAATACGCTGAATGTTTTGTTCACGTATTTGCTTTCACCGTCAAGAACCAAAAACACAAACATTTGGTCACCTTACCCAAGTTATTTAGTTTAGTACACCGAATAATTCGAGGAAGATATTTTTAGTAATGAAACCCTACAAATGCAATTTTTTTTTTCTGGCATGCGCATGCAAAAGTTCTGTGTGTTGTTTTTGTGGTTTCGGTGTTTTACGTTTTCGCGATAAAGAAAACAAGATAATTTATTTTCCTCAATTCAATCTACGCAAATTGTTGTGTTTATTTACTTTGTGTACCCAGTGATTATAAACCAGGAAAATGCTCGCAGAACACGATAATATTTTCCTTTTTGTACCGAATCTAATTGGTAATGTGTTTGAGGTTTTCCTGTCATTTTGTCAGCCACTAATTACTATTAAATTTGTAGTTGAACTAATCCGTAAGTTTTCTGTTTATAGGATATGCCCGGATTATATTGGCCATTATTTCATTTTATTTTATGACATCAAATTTTGTGATTGCCGGCTGGTGTTACATAATCAGTGCATTGCTAGATGCCCTTGACGGACATGCTGCAAGACACTTTAATCAATGTAAGTAAAATGAAGGTGATTTTGTATAACCCTCAAGGGTATTACGACAGTACGTCGATAAAATATTAATTGGATTATGAACTATTGTATGTCAGCGACAAAATTCGGCGCTATGTTGGATCAGTTGACGGATCGATGTGGCACGATGGGTCTTCTTGTTGCCTTGAGTTATTTCTATCCGAAATACATGTTTTGGTTCCAGGTATCAATGGCAATTGATATTTCGTGCCATTGGATTTATTTACACTCGTAAGTATCTCGAATAATTAAATATAAGTCAAAACTTAACTGCGTTTTCTATTTTAGGAGTATTCTCATCGGTAAAACTTCCCACAAATCAGTTGATGTAAATGAAAATCCGATAATGCGAATCTATTACACGAAGCCCGTGCTTTTCACAATGTGCGTTGGCAACGAATTATTCTATACAGCATTGTACCTTTATAACTTCTGTACTGGACCACTCAGTAAGTTATGACAAGAACGTTTATACCTCAACCGGCGAAAACAAACGCTTAATTTGTGCTCCGTTTGGACCACTTAGGGGAGCGGTACGACCACCAAAATTTTAGAGGTCAGTTGTTTATTTGTGACGAGAAGCCTATAATTTGGTGAGCGTAGCACTAACCGAAATGGTACAAACAGCGTTCAACTTAAGCTCTTAAGTGTTCGCTGCTTGAGGAATTAGTCCAGACATCACCAATCTATTTTATTTTTAGTCCTAGGCATATCATTCTTTAAGTTGGTCGCAATCTTGTCAGCCCCGATTGCAATTGTAAAAGCTTTAATTTCACTTCTCCATTGCGTAATGGCGTGCAAGATGCTTGAGCAGGTCGATCTCAAGGATCGTAACGAGCAACGCCAAAAGGAGTTGGGCAAGAAGGCAGAATAAGTAACATCGAATACTTCCATTAACAGTTTTTAATTTATTTTCTAAATTTCGCTAGTCTTAAGATAATCTTGTATTGAACAAAAATTGTGTCAAACCACGATTAACGTTACTTTTCTATTAATTTATTTTATATATATATACTTACAACTAATTCCAAATTTATTAATTGCATTTATTTTATTTTATTTAGTCAATATTATGTATAATTTAATTAACAAGGTAAAGAATTTTTTACTCCAAAATGCGTAAGAGATTTAGAGTAAATTGTAATACAACCCTAAGTACAACAAATTTATTAACGGTTTGTGTCTATGATATCTTTAATAAAACTTTCTGTGGTTTAGATTTTAGATGATTAATGTGATCATAAATATGTAATTTATTAATATGTATAGATTATGTATTCAAAAATATTATATTTATGCTGATTTAAATGATACGAATATTATTTTAAAATAGTGTTTAATTATACTACGAATGTTCGTCAATAGAGTGCGGAGAGTGTCAAAAATTTAACACATTTCGACGGTTATAAGGCGGGTAGCGCCGTTTACTGTGAGTTTATACTTGCGGAAATAAAAATTGACGCACTCGCTTCCGCACTCTCAATCAAATTTTGTAAAATGCTTTATGCGGGGCCTACTAGTTCCACACTCGAGTTGAAATATTTTTAACTTTGTTGTTTTAATACATTAAGTACGATTAAACAGTTTATACTTGCGATACCGCAAGTATAAACGCACGTTATAAGCGACATTTAAAGTACAATTTGGGATACAGAAATAAAACTTGTCGGTTTTAGAAGCATAACTGTGTCAGAAATGGGGAATTGCAATAGATCTACAATATAGAATATATATTCTGTGACTATGTGGTAATAGTTGAACAAATGTAATTGTAAAGTTTAGAATCCTTTAAATAGGAAGTTAACATTTCAAAATTTACCACTATCTCGTCCACAAATTTGTAGTATTTACATAAAAATCCATTAACTGATAAAATAAATAATAACCACGACGGCAAAGTCGTCAAAAGACATGCATTAAATACTTTATGTTTGATACTAAAGATGCATGGAAACAATTAAAAGAAGAACATCAACCAAAGTAAAACGGAGACTAAATTTGTATGATGTGTTACTTCATTTCGACCGATACACAGCCACCAAACGGATCACTTAAGATCAGCAATTTTGAAAGACCTCAACATTTATTTGTACAGTACGCGTTGGAATTTCGACAGCTTGACTGTATTTCTAACGTGAGCTTCAATTTGTCGTTTTCCCAAAAGTTGAATTAAAAGAGGATACGCTTGTAGAACTTTGGAAATACAATGAGAACTTTTTCCGCCTTAGAAAGTGACAAAGTTCTAGGTTACCTTTGCAGTTAACTTCAACCCAGCGTAATTCAATAGTTTGTTGAACGTAACGCTCTCGTAAATATTTAACTTGCGAGGCCGAGGCATGCAATCCGATTTGTCTTTGGCCTTTGTAGTGCAAGTTCGGCACAACCAGCAAAATTAGTTGGCACTTTGGCAGTAGAGGCTCCAAGGGTTCCAACGCTTTTTTGTAATCCAAATTCAACCGATTGTTGAAGATGGCATGGAGTAGTAGAACTGGAAGTTAGTAGGTTACGCAGTATTGATGCCTCATATGAATCGAGCATTTTGCTTTAGCCGGCGCATATCATCGTACCAGGTGATTGTTTATTTTGGCGCTTACAATTTGTATTTGCACTTTTTAAGGACTTCCGTATAGGCCCAGTTTGATCCACTTTTTGTGTGTTTGGCTCACCATCAATTTGTTGTGTGGAAATTGCGATTTGGAATTAGTGCCTGTAGTGAATTTCCAAGAATATGCTCTAAAAGGTATCTCATTCGGTTTTCCGAATTATTTCGGAGATTTTTTGTGTGTTACTAGAACGATACATGTGAATTTTCTGTAGTACACCAGAAAATAATGGAAGAATCACTCAAACAAGAAGAAATAATCGAAAGACTAAGAACATGCGAGTGGCAGGAGTTATCGGGGCATTAAGCAGTTCGTGGAGCTCACTGGTAGCATGAGATTTTGTGTAGATAATCTAAGTTTTCAATAAGCTACACAAAATTTCATGCTGCCGTTCTTCTTTTGGATCAACACCAGTGTTGGATGGTGTGACGAAAAAGGATAGCTATCCATTACCACGAATAGATGCCACATTATCAGGCGCTAGAATGTTCTCTGCATTGGATCTTCAAAGTGGATTTTGGCATGTAGAAGTTCAAGAGGAAGATCGTATGAAAACTGCATGTAGTGCAGACAACGGGCTATGGCAATATAATGTAATGTCGTTTGGGTTATGTAATGCTCCAGGACTTTTGAACGATTAACGGAGCGCGTACTAAAAGGATTGCATTGATTAAAAGTGATTAAATGTTTTTGATTGTCATGATTAAAAATTATCGCAAAGCACGTGAAGAACATTCGTTCGAAATCTTCGAAGGAATACACTCGACCGGGTTAAAGTTAACTCCTAAGAAATGTTTACACTTCAGAAAAGTGGTAAAGTAATTTGGTCAACAATTTCAACGGTAACGGAATGACCAAGACCCAAAAATTTACATGAATTACGGAGCTTCCTTGGATTGTTCCAAAGAGTGTGCTTCATACTATATACGATTCGTACCAGGACTCGCCAATGTCAAGTTGAATGGAAGGAAATGAGGATGTAATCACGGCTTATGGCGAACGGCGTATAAAATGCTACACGATGAGGACTGGACGCATGAATCAATCCGGAAAGAGCAGTTACTAGATTTGTCAATAATATTGCATTATAAGGAAGAAGATCGTCGACCAATATGGAATTTGGTTTCAGATAAGATACCCTTAGTGATTAGCCTATTGGGCACAGTGGGACAACCTTTTTTTGGAGAATGGCCGTTTAAAATGAACATGGGAGAGTTCGGATGGCAAAGTTAACCAATTTTTAAAAGTGGTGTCGAATAGAATTAATCAAATACTTGAGGAGTATCATGAAAAGGAACGTGGAGGCCATCTCGGAATTAATAAAACAATCACAAACGTTCCCCGACGATGTTATTGGTCCCGATGTAGACAGTCGATAGTAGAGTGTTGTAATCAATGTAATCAATGAGTTAAACGACCATCACCAAAAAAGCCGAGGATTAATGCAACACGACAATGGCCGGAGGTGTATCCTATGCCCAATCAGAAAACAAGAACTATATAGTTGACAACATAATTAGCAATTGGAATTTCACTCGAACCAAGGCAGAGATTTTGAATCAGCGATATTCCAGGAAATTTGTCCCGGAGCGAACAGGCTTAGCTGGTGGGTAATGTTACGATGTTGCCGATTGGTTTGTTACAAACAAACAATTAAGCGCGGGCGCAACATTTTTTCAACAAAAATTGCTCATTTAAGGTTTAGAACATTTCTATACATTTTTTGAGATTGGTGACATCTAAAGTTTAGTAGTAACACTAAACGTAGTTTTCCTAGATCGTATCCTAAATCCTAGAGTAATTCCTACAATTCCTATAAATAAAGTCTAATGTAGAATATTCGGCGGATGTATAAAGACGGGTGCAACGATCACAATGAGTTAGCTTAGTCAGTCATTCAGGAGATACAGTACGCGAAAGATTAAAAGCGAAAGTAAACAGTGCGAAAAATTATTAGTGGTGTTTTAAGTGAAATTAGGTTCTATTTTTAAGTGTTAAGTAAATATTTGGAAAATTATTCTATGATTATTTTCAGCACATTTTGATGTTGCTTCTCGATTTTTGGACAAAAAAATGTTTCCGGATGCCATATTCTAGAAATGTTCAGCAATATCTACGTGCTTCCTTTTCGTTCATGTCGACCATTTGTTGTTTGTAAGTCGCTCTTTAGTCCATGCTGACCTTTTATCCATATCGACCTTTTTCTGTGACCTTTTGTTACATACCTGCTAATTATAACTTTCATAATTTGTGCTTTGTAAAGCTTAAACACAGAGCTTATTCAAAATATGTTATCAGGTTGTGAAACGACTGGTTAAGCTGATGAATTAAGTATTCTAGAAGGATTTTATAAGTTGTGCGTGGAAGGCATAATAAATTGATCCCAGTTATTATTTCAAGAAGAAGTGATTTAAATGCTTATGTTCGAAAGTCTAGTTCACTAATAACATCAGAATTCTAAAGAGTGTCGAAACAGAAGGTGTGGCAATCTTAAACTCCAATGGTACGACTAATCATTAAAAGTTGTTTCTTAAATGGACATGTAAATCTATTTAATCCGATAAATCAAAAAACAAACAAAACATAATTATAATCAAATAAACCGGTTAATTCGTGAAATAACCTCTTAGAATTTAAGGTTCAATGACGAGCTGCACCTCCTAAACAAACAACAATAACAACAATAATATTTTCATTGATAAAAATATATAAGATCGACGCGATATTGTCCATGATCATTTTATTGTACTAAACAAAAAAATATTTTCGATGATTTTAATTGATAAAATTTATTGCTAATTTGATTAGAGTTAGCGAGAGATGCCTATTTTGTATCTAACGAAATATAAAAAGACTAAGTTAATTAAATTAGATATAGACATTACATACACTGACATACAGAAATAGAAAACTATTATAGTGTTGATGATGATAGATTACAATGTCCTTGGCTTATTTTATTGTTTTATAGAGATTTTAATTAGATATAAGATCATCATAAAGCCGGGCTGTGGCGCGAACGGACTAAGTTGATTTTAAATGTTTTATAATACATTCGAGTGTGGTGTGCTGGCGACAAAACATCAACAAAATTCCGCGTACAAATTTTTTGCAAATTGCTTTTGCGACCTCTAAAACTCTATATATCTAAATATGAACAGCAAAAACGCACTTAGTTTATATAACTCCAGACTTGACACCAATAATTATTGTCTATTAAAGTACAAAATACAATAAAAAATTAAAATTCTTAATTACTAAGTAATAAATAAAGAGCCGTTCGATCTTTTCCAAATAGTAGCATAATAAAACTGTCAAATGATTTATGAATGCGATATGAATTCAAACTTTCGAATAAATGCAATTCAATAAAAATTTGTATAAATTAAGCATACAAAACACAGCTCAGCAATGCATTTGTATGCATTCGATGTGATTATACGATTAGATTTACGGTGCTTAGATTGATATAATGGTATACTATATATACGTTAGTTTGGAGGTTCTATTAACTAATGAGGTTATAATAGTTCAACTCTATAAATGGCATTTCGTTATACGAGTACAGTAGATTTTATCGGTACAATTTATTATCATATTATTTGGAATTTGCGGTATCAATTGCATGATATATGATATGCCGCAGATTCGCCTTCAATGTCAGGTTCAATTTTTTACAAAACTAAACTAAGGTTTTAATACTAAATTGCTTGAGAATTTTCCGAAGAATTTAACATAATGTTACGCTTTTGTCCTATCAATTGTGAAAATCGTTATAGAATTTGACGGTTACAATACCATTTCTCGCAATTCACACACTACCAGAATATTCGCGAAAATACCGGAAATAATCTCCGAATAAGTTCCAAATATTTACTAAACAATTACGCCACTACTAGAATATTCCGAACATAATTTTCCCATTCTTATTTTACCAACACTAAATCACAGCAACAAATAATTCCTACAATTATTTATTAATTCACTTAATACACTATTTACAATTTTTAATTACACCACTATTTTCACTTAACGCCACTTATTATTATCCGCAATTCACTTTCGCTTTTAATCTTTCGCGTACCGAATCCCCCAAATGACATACCTAGACTCGCTTGGATTCGCCTGGATTTATTCTAGACGTTATGTTCTAGACTACCATAACTCGCTATACAATAAAACTTTTATAAAACCACCTTTAATGCTACTACTCAACCCCAGATGTCACCAATCTCACAAAAATAGGTTAGTAATGTTCTAAACCTTAAATGAGCAATTTTTATTGAATAAATGTCTCCCCATTACCGAATTAATTGCCAGCAACCCAATATGCTATCTCCTCTAATGGCACCAGCCCTTGCTCGGCTTCGGGCTCTGCTCGGTCAATCACGTCTCGAAAACGATGCCACGTCAAAATTAACAAAACCCATCAAGCACAATAATACCCGATACATATTATGGACAACTAAAGCAAATTGTATATTAAATGCTTTGAAATAAAATTGTTGGTCCCATCTATTCCAACTATAACGATGGCTTCAGATAGCTTTCTTGAAAGTTAGCAGAACCCATATCAATAAAAGTATTAACACCAAGTAGAAAATTAAGGTTTAATTTTAGTCTAACATCGCAGAACATCGTTCTAATGGCCACTGTAGTGGAGAGTGTAACCATCTAAGCTCTTCTATTGTAAGTAGGAGTACATCTCATGTGTAAATTTCCGCCTGGTTCGAAAAATTCTGGCGATCTCCTGGTCTTAAGAGACTTAGCACGTTTCATGTTCCATTTTTTATTAGTGTTTTCCATGTACATTATCCAATGTTGTACTTGTGATGAATCCAATATATTTATCCGAGGTCTTTGGGTACGGGTCATAACTTGACGTTTTTTGTGAGAGTAGGTAGTTGGTAGTCCTATCTGAATCACATTTCTATAGCGAACCGCTTCAGCCATTTCAGGCGCCCTTATAACCTAGAGAGCAGACGCTGATGTGGTATTGGTGTCCATGACTATGTATAGTTGTTCGAACTTTATGGTTGATCTCCTATAATCTTTTTGAGAATAAATTTTGCTTATCGGATTACCGTTCCACATGAGGAATGTCAGGTAGAATGAAGTGTCACCAGTGGTGTTTTGGTTGTGTGATAGCTCAATTTTAATACAACGTTTGGAACGATAATGTGAGTTCGTATATCCACCAAATACCCATACACTATCATCGTCTGACAGCTCACTTTTTGTAAATGAGTGGTCTTAAATAACATATTATACGAATAGAGCTATCAGTCCTTGCCTATTTTCTCTGGTCATTCTGAATTGGACGGGGCAATAATTGTCGATTATTGAGTTTAAATATTACCAACGCTGGTGTGCTTATATTGCAATTTCGCTACCAACTTGCTTTGGAATTGATTAGGCCTTTGGCCTTTAGTTTGACAAAGCTAGAGCAGCTTTGAGACATATCTTTCATGCGAGGATAACAAGCTTAGTTGGCTTACCATGGATGCGGCCAACTAGCTTGTGATACTGATCGAAGCCCCCATTGAACCCCCATTGAGCCCTATTTTGCTAATGTGTAAGTGGAAATCCAGGCACGGGATTGTGCAATAGCTCGCTGTGGTTGTACTGGGTTTTTTATTGTACTGGGGTTTTTAACCTCAACGGTATACAGTTAAAATTACGCAAGTTTTGTAAATTGTTAATTCAAATTGGCCAGTTTGAAAGATTACTTATCTCCATTAAATCTCATTGCTAAGTAATTAGCGCTCTATTGTCCTCTTTGATCCAAACATCAAATCGTCATCTGATTAAGATCGGAATTAAAATTAATTCTATACTATGTAAATATTATGGCCAGTTTCGTTAAAAAAGATTTAATTTATGTTATTTAAAAGACATTGAAGGAACTAAACGCGATAATTAAATTTTTATTGCTAGTGATTATCTAGGAAATAACATTTGTGTTACATGAAATGATCGCTTGCAAAAACTATTTCAAGATCATAAACATCACCCACGGTTCTGTCAGTGCGAGTTCAATTAAAATCAAATTAAAACTGATGCCATAAGTCAGTTTTAGTCAGATTACGACATCAAAATACGATAATCCACAACTAGTTCCACACTAAACAACTTTTAATTTAAACATATTCCAGTGATTTGCATACTTCATATTGCTCAGTTGTTGTCAAAACAAATCAAATGAATCATATAAAGTTTATTAAGCTGGATAAGCTGTTTATATGTTTGCCTACATACCAATGTGTCGGTTAAATAATAAAATATGATTCATGTTCGAATCTGAGATAATATTCATCGTAACACTATATGTATGATCATAGTTGATCGTGAATTAATTCTAAACACTTTATAAAACTAATTACGTGCCATATACGAATGCATTTCTTACGAATTGCAAAACTCGAAAACATTAATCCAAATATAAAAAATATCAATGATCAACAACAGCGCGTTTGATTGAATATTTTTTTTTTCATTTGTAAAACGCCCAATGGGGTAATTATTAAACGGTCTGTGATTATAGAAGTGTATACTTAATTTTAATTAAACGTCTTAAGGCAAATTCGCGCAAAACAATATGTTCTTAATTGAATTTTAAATGTTGACTATAGGAGAGAACGTATACGATATATAGGAAGTTGTATTGGGCGTAGAAAGTAATGCAAATTTACCTGCTGTGAGCCAATAAATTTACACATCATTACCCAAATAAAACTGTGTCAAAGTTGATTTGCCATGGAAATGTTAAATCCGCTTCAAAACGCTAACATTGAAATGGACAAATCTATTCGTAATTGTAATAATTAATCAGACTTACTTCAACACAGCTTCTCCTATTGATATCTTAATATTGGTTGTTTGTATTTTGGAAGTTCATAACCTCCAATTATTTATTTCTATTTGTTGTAAAGAAATATTAGAAAATTATTCACAATCCAATTACTCAATTCATCATTGAAATTGTACAAATTTGTTTATAAATAATTTTCAATGCGCGCCCGGTATACATCGAGATCTTCAATCGATCATTATCACTCATCAATAATCTAAATCCGAAGATCTAAAGCAAATCAATCAAATTTTGGAATAACGCGTGATGAAAATCGATTTTAAATTGCGAACGATTTTTTTGATTTATTTTAGAGTGGATTTTATGTGCGTTATGGGAGCTTCCTTGGCCCAAAATTTTGGAGATCTTTAGTGTTATTACTAGACGTGTTGGACTGGACGTTTTTTGTGCTGAGAAAGTTCCTACAGAAGGTACCACTTCCGATGCAAAGATTTCCGTGAAATTTCGCTAGCATCTGTCAATTTAACTGAAATTCTTTAGTATGAAGTTTTATGCCGACCACAACACCTGTTTGGACTATAGTGGCCGAATTATGGTGAAATAATAGTTTATTATCAAAAATCGTTATTTTCGCTTACATTCAAAAAAATGGTTTATACCAGTTTTGTTACAAATTTAATTTAAAATACTCTTGTTCTTAATCGATTTTTCGCAGATTTTTCTAAAATATTTGCAAAAATCGTCAAAAAATGAAAATCCTCCTATGGAAGCTGCCATTTCTGGTGCGTCGATTTCCGCCAAATGTATGAAAAAAGTTTAGGTATAAACTTTCATCCAAATCAGTATGTAGCAAGGACACAGACAGTCAAACAGACACCATCTCGAAAATCACTTTTTGGGATTTCCCTATACTTTGTAAAAGAAAGTTCTATTCAATTTGAGGAGTCCGCAGTTTTGTTTCAATCAAATTGGATATTTTAATACCAACCGAATTCCGTACTATTCGTTTGAGAAAGGTCTTCGTTCCACCCAATTTGCCAATTTTTCAAGATGACATCCGGAACTCATTTTGGAATCCTATCTTAAATTTAATATACAAAGAGAGTTAATCCAATATAAAGAGAGTTAGTTCCCAATCGGCATAGAAATGGCTTAGGTCTTCTCTTCGATTGAGAAATGACATAGTTCTGTTATGGGGCAAGACGCAACATAATGGCTAAACCGGAGCACCAGTTCGAACGGTTCGAACCGTTTTTTTAAATGAGGGACTCGGATCATATTTGAGAACCCCCTAATCAAATTTTCTCGAATTTAGAACTCGTCACAAAAATTCTGCAACATACTGAAACAACACATAACATCCATCAACAAATACAACATCGAGCAACCTGGTGAAACATTACGCAACATGGTGGTGCAACATCCCATAATTATGCAACATGAATTATCTAGATATCAGAACTCCTTCTAATTGTTTCCTTGCATTTGAAAACCCTGTCCCGACATGCGTGTGAAACGTGTCCCAAAAAATCCCAAATTTGTTTCTTGCCATAAATGTTGCACAGAAATCTCAAAAAACATAAAGATGGATTTGAAATAAAAATAAATGATAGACTTTCTGCCCCCGAAGTCATTGAAAAGAGTTTATTGCAAAGTATTTGGTTATTAATGTTGTTGTTTCATTAGTTTTGTATGATATAATGTTATAATCTTATACAGGGTGGGCCAAAAGTCACTGAACATTGTATTTTTGCTATAATTTTTTTTATTTTTTATTGAAAATGAATAGAATTGATTACAAGAGATAGTTTTAATGATAAAGAGTTTAAAAAAAAATTAAGTTTTAAAAATAACATCTGTTAGAGGCCTGCCATCAGCCTCTTCGCAAGCTGCTGCTCTTTGCTGTACTTGGTCCATAACTGAAGAAAACTGGTTGATCAATCGCAATAATTTCATTTATTATGTTGTAGTTGTTGCAGTCCTTGCAGTTTATTTGCGTACACACGATCTTTCAAAAATCCCTACAAAAAGAAATCTGGTGGTGTTAAGTCGGGTGATCGTGATGGCCAATTAACATCTCCAAATCGTGAAACGATACGTTACCAAAAACCGTTCGCAGCAAATTCATTGTATCCCTTGCAGTATGGGACGTAGCTCCGTCTTGTTGAAACCATATTTCAAGAGTATTATCAAGTTCAGGAAACAAGAAATTTTTTAACATAGCCCTGTAACGCTCACCATTTACAGTCAATGCATTGCCATCTTCGTCTTGGTAGAAGTACGAGCCGTACATCTTGTCTGCTGATATTCCGCACCAAACAGTGACTCTAAGTAGATGACTCTAACGGATGCTGTTGAATCACGCTTGGATTTGCAGTGCCCCAGATTCTAAAATTATGCTTGCGCTTCAACGGTCATTATAATTTTTTTCATAAAATCAGGATCATTCGTTAATAATTCGGCCAATTTTGCACACAATCTTTAGCGGGTTGCATAGTCTTGTGGCAACATTTCATGTACCATTTGTATCTTCTACGGAAACAGCAATACATTTTTTTTCATTATTCTACGCAGTGAAGTTCTGGACATTTGAAGCTGAGTGGCACTTGGGTTTGAATTATTGAATTTTGACTAGCAAAATAAAACTCAACAATTTTTGCTAGTTCCTCAATCGTATATAGTACATGGCTACAGAATCTCCCAAACGTTGTTTCTAATACTGAAAAATAAAAAAAGGAAAATACAAAATTAAAAAATTATTTCAAAAATACAATGTTCAGTGACGTATGGCCCACCCTGTATGTTGGAAACGTATAACGGATCAAAACCACAAAACTTATTTATTAGAATATGAAATAAAAAATCAGACACCCAAATTTTAAAAAAGGCAAATTAATTTGCGAGTAAGTTTAAGCACGTTAGTAATTTTTCAAAATGCTAATGACAAAAGTATAAACTTCTAAAAGACGCATACACAGGGTTTATTCCCACACGATTCAAATTAGAAATCTGATCAACAAATTTCAAAAAATGTCAATATGTCAAGAGTAGATGCTCTGGAATGCTTATGATATGTTCTCTCAATGGGAAAAACGAATCAAACGATTCCCGAGGTCGGCGATATAATTAACGGGTATTTTACAAAGGCGTTGTTGCAACTAATCTCAATTAAGAAATCTGTCCAACAAATCCGGAAGTTGTGCTTTAATGGTTATAATCCATTGCTAGCATTTCTGATAACTTTCGTCACTTTGTAAAACTAAATTAAATTGGTTTAATGAAAATATCGATTTTGAAATTAATTTCTTCTTCAGTTCCTTTTTACCTAATCGGATTAGTTGTAAAATGGAATTGAAGAAGAAATTAATGTTGAAATCGATTTTCCAATAATAAATAAATATTGTCACTCTAAGAAAATTTACAAGTGTTTTCATTAAACCAATTTAATTTAAATTCAGAAGATTGACACGTGGCTAGGTTTTCTGGAATGCTCATGAAATATGGTATCTAGCTGGGACAAACGAATCGAACGATTCAAAAATTAATAAAGGGTCCCGGGCCACAACGAAGAACGTCCTTTACCGAAACTAGAACTAAACTAAAATTGTTTAAAAATCTTCGCTTTACCTCCCTTTTACATTTTTATCAAAATTGCACGTGCTAAAAAATACAGAATGGAACTCCTAAACGAATTTTCCCGAAATCAGGACCCATCACAATCCCTTTCTGGTACTCGAACATACTGCAAATTTATGGAAGGGATCTAATCTCTACTCCTGGCACTTGAAAACCCTTCCTCACCAATTTTTATGAAAATTGTCCGAGCCGAAGAAATATTAAAGAAAGGGAACGGGCCCACCGTAGGACCCCCAAACGATTTTGTCAGAAAGCAGAACCCATTGCAATCGATTTCTGGGAATTTGAAACTTCCATATACCAATTTTTGCCAAAATCGGATGAACAAAAAAAACTGAACATATAGTAGGAATCCAACATGCATCATGATACACATGACGGAATATTCTGCAACATCTATCAACGTTATAGGCAAATATAAGCCGATTGAATAATTTAAAGGCTGTAGCTGGTATATTCTATTAAATTTTATTTAATAAAAGTTTTAATTTCAATTACCGAACGAAGTTGGAACTGGGTGTCAGTTTACATGGACAATTTCTAAAATAAATTTTAAATAAAATATTCCAAATGAACTTAGCGTTAAGATTAGTTTGAATACGTGCGAATGGAATGACCAAATAGTGACAACTGTTGAAACAATTTTATTTCTCTGTTAGGAGAAAGAAATTGCCCATTTGTCCAGTAATACGTTTGCTAACTACAAAAGCAGATTACATTACTAAAAAAAATTTAAAATGAGTTTGGATATGTTGAATTTTGTTAAACGTATTACAATGGCACCTGTTTGGTTTGAAAAAATTGAATTTATTGGAAAATCGCAATATAAACTGAAAAAGTGTAAGATGGCGTCCTCGTACTGAAAACCCCAAATGGAAATCACAAAATACCATAATCTACATTGTCTTCGAATTATCTACATATTCTACCAGTTTTCGACATTATCTACACAAAAAAACAATTGTCTACGCACGTTTCGGCACCTACATGTAGACAGTTTTTAAATTCGCGTAGACGCACAACACTGAATTCACACTTCACGCACACGGTATTATGTTCTGCGCCGTCGAGTTTGACCGTAGCACCGTGAACTCTCTTGACTCCATTATGGGCAGTGGACGATTGTGCGTTCTGCTGTGTCGCGCTTATTGCAGTAGAAAGATTTTGGTGTGTATCTTTTGTTTATTCGGTGTAAGTTTCTAATAAATTTTGTTAGGAAGCAATTTATATTGTTTTGGGCCACCTCCTTTGGAACCCCATTTGCTATTTCCGCTTTCTGCTTGAAATCAGGGTTAATGTGGAATGCTGGTAACAACGAAAGCTGCCTTTTTCGGGACCGTCCTATAGACACTGCATATACTCGCAGAGCTACCGTTCTTTGCTTCCAGTTTTGTTGTACAGCGGATTATAGTCGGTCTAGAATAAATCCAGACGAATCTAGAACATTCGGTCGGTGTATAAATATGAGTGCAACGAACACAATGAGTCTGAGTGAGTCATTTAGGAGATTCGGTACGCGAAAGTAAGGAGCGGAAAATAATAAGTGATGTTAAGTGAAAATAGTTTCTAATTAAAAATTGCAAATGGTGTATTAAGTGAATTAATAAATAATTGTGGCAATTATTTGTAGTTGTAAATTAGTGGTGGTAAAATAAACGTGGGCAAATTATATTCGGATTATTTCGGAAATATTCAAGTATAGTGGCGTAAGTATTCCGTAAATATTTGGAAATTATTCAGAGATTATTTTCGGTTTTTTCGAGAATATTTCGGAATTGTCAAATTCTATAACGATATTCATAATCCAGTAATACGAACTGGGTTTGATAAGGCAAATTCGTAACAATATTAAAGCGTGGTAATTCTCAGCGGGGTAATGTACTGAGGGGTAAACGTCCGGTGCGTTATGACTAGGATGTAATAAACTGGGTGTGATGCGCAGATGGAAATTAGTAGGAAGGAATGCGCCCTAGGGATAATCACCAAGGGGGAAAAGTGCAGTTAGGTAATCGTTGCGGGTATTAACCAGTTTATTTACATTTATTGTCATACGAGATTGGACAGTTAAACGTAATTTGAGAAAATTTGAGTATTTTTAAAATTACGTAAGACGTTGTATTTATTAAATCCAGCCCTGAGTTTACGTGCGAAATCTCATCCACGATTAAATTTTAGCCACAATTTCTTGATTTTTTGTCTATTTAACCTCACTAAACATCGGGTTGAGACCGCTAGCTAATAAACGCATCTAATTACCGTAATTATACCATTAGGAATGGTTAATTGTTGTGGTAGTCAGCCTACTTACTTGCGGAATGTAACAATTCTTTTGAAGTTGTTGATATGCGAGTTGAATTGGAAGATATGTAATTGGCATAAATTTTTCAAGTGCTTGACATCAATAATGATCTTCTCCTCTATATACACAATATTACGACTTTGAGTGTTTATTATTTTTTGAATTTGAAGGTTTTCTTCGTTCAATTTTGTTGTTGTGTTTCAATTAAATCGTGTGTGGTAAATTATGTGTATTTACGCGCGCTAAGTAAATCTTCGAAATATAAAGGTGTGATCATTCTTAATTTATATAAAAGATTACGAGTTTCCTCATTAGCAGAGCCTAGTATTTAACCTGCTTCGTTATTTAATTTAACTTTGAATGTTTTTTAAATCGATTATGTACTTCCGGAAAATGTCGATACATAATGGTTCCCGCATGTAAAAGACTAAGAAGTTGTTTTGCAATATCATCGTACCAAATACATTTTGGCATTTTTATGAATCATTCGAGTTGAATGGTATAATCTTACAATCTAGTTAGGTATACATGATTAATGCACTTTAATAAGCTTGTCTGTAACTGCATCAAGGTTAAGATGCTATTGACACATTCTATATATAAGAACTTTAAATTTGGTTATTTTGAAAAATGTACTGAGCAAAATCTGATTAGCGTTTAATTTAGTAAATTACCTCATGCATGCAATTCGTGGCGAGCAGTGATCATCGTAATGCTGGATCACTGCTGGATATAAATTTATTGTAATTTATTTCGCAGAAAAATATCAATTATTCCTCGAATTAATT